>CAXIWN010000004.1:4431532-5660661 GCA_964036215.1 Oscheius sp. DF5033 | reverse complement strand
CGAGGGATTGCAGAATGGACGGCACTCCAATATCTTGAGCTAAAACGGCTGCAAACTTCTCAGGAGCGTCCAAGATTTTGTATTTATAGAAGACACTAAAATATTGCCGTCTTGTGGTGAGTAGCGGGTAAATTCACAAGAAAGAATGACCGTCGAGCATTCGGGAAACAGCTCGGGAGAGAGCTTCTTTCTCTTCAGTCAAAGACTACAATTTTCTGGGGTAATTAGAATTCCTTTTTACTGACCTTTACATTGAAGTATTTCGAAAGTTTTTCGTAGATAATTTGCGAGTCTGCAATATGCTCTCCATTTAGTTCAACAAACGGCAACAAGCCGTACTGAGATCGACCCATAGTCAGGAAACGATTCTAATAAGCCAGACGGAAGTAAAAATAATTGGATTATTTTACCTCATAGGTGATGTTATTGACGCGGAGAAAAGTTTCGATTTTCAGACAGAATGGAGAAACCGAGGGGACCGTTTTTGAACGAGGAAATTGATACAGATACACTGTGTCTTTTTTATAATTTTTTTCGAGAATCTGGATGAAAAAGTTGACTGATTTCGGAAATATGCAACATACTTGTGGGGATGACTTTTTACCAGAGAAAAAATACTTGTAAAGAATATAGAGTGAAATGCCAGCTGCCAAAAGGCACACATTTCCACAACAGCACATGGCCATTTTCTGAAAATGCGATTTTCGCTACGAATCAAAGAAACTATTGTTCTTCGAGAACAATTGATGCATTATGGCGGAAGCGTGTACTGTTTATCAGTTGCTGACATAAGGAATCAAACAGTCCACTCTAGCCTGCGAACTTTTATCTTTTGCTACTCGTTTTTGTACATCATATTGTGCCTTATGGTTTGTACCTATTAAAAACTCCAATCATCTGTTCATAGATAGATCGTTTTATTATTTCCTGCTATTTTATTTGTACAAATGATGGCAAATTCATAAATGGGCATATAAACGTGCACCTGATGATCAGGAAGCGTCCTGCCCCGATTCGTTTTTCCCTCATTCAAATCTCTGCAGTTGTTTTTTTACAACGGTTTTCATTTTCCCTACTTCGTTTATTACTATATTTTTCACTGTTTCACTTTATTATTTACGGATTTCAGATGAAAGTATTTGTTACTGTTGGTACTACACGCTTTGATGATTTAATATATCATGTTCTTCAAGCAGAAACACTAGAATGTTTACATAAAATAGGCGTTACATCGTTTCTTCTGCAAATTGGAGCAAGTAATATGGATCTAATTGACAGCAATGCTTTCACCAAGTCGCAAGACCATGGCGTATTTTCATCTCATGGAATTGCTATTGAATATTATAAGTACAAGCCTAGTATACATGAGGACCTTCTAGATGCTGATTTTATTATTGGTCATGCTGGTGCAGGTACGGTGTTAGAATGCTTGCGCTTGCAGAAACCTCTTATTGTCGTTATCAATGAAAAACTTATGAACAACCATCAATCCGAATTAGCTGTTGCTCTCGCTGAACGCAAACATGTATTATATTGTATACCTCAAGCCCTTAGAGAATGTATCCAAGATCCCATATTGTTTCACCTTACTCCTTACTATCCTCCCGATCAGAAGAAAGTAGCTAATTTTATCAATAAAAGGTTGGGTGTAATAAATAAATGATCATATGAAATTAATAATTATATGTAGCAATCAAAGTGATCGCTGTTAAAGTTTCATTAACTTATTCATATTTCATTTCGAATTGTGTTGTTTTAAAAATACATTCCTAGATGAACGTGGCAAGCGTCTTCGAACTTTCTACGTGGGACGTGGTGCTTTTAGCGTTATTGGCAGTACTAGCTTTTCGATGGTGGAGGAGACGTAATGAACAAATAGAACTACCTGCTCCCAAGGTATGTGTTTCTTTTTTTTCATTATTTGGTTGTAGGTTGTTCCACCTTTACCTATGGCCGATTTCACTGTAGGCGAATTGAAGAAATATAACGGCGTTACAGATGAGCACATCCTCTTCGCTCTCAATGGAACAGTTAGTTGCCTGCGTTTATATTATTATTTAGATTTTAAGGTTTATGATGTAACACGGGGACATTCGTTTTATGGCCCAGGCAATGCGTACGGAAATCTCGCAGGCCATGATGCTACTCGCGCATTAGCGAAAATGGATGTCAAAGCAGTCTCTGATGATTGGGATGACCATACTGATTTGGACCCTTCAGAACAGGTGATAATCATTAGAAAGGAAATACAGGATATTTACAGGAAACAGCTGATGAGTGGGAAGCCTCTTTCAAGTTCAAATACCCTAAAGTGGGTCGTCTTGTGAAGAATGACGCCGAGAAACACGATTACAATGGGAAAATCTCGAGTGTGCAAGGATAATTTTTTTAGAATGCGATTTATCATTGATTCTTTTTTTTCTGTGATTTTGTAAATGTTTTCTTTTGTTCTTATCATATTAATGAATCTTTTGTTTTTATATTTTACTGTATTTTTCTTCTATTGTTTCGATGGCTTCTACTTAATTAATTGTAGTACTGTTTAGACTAAGCTTTTAGAAAATGGCGTTAATGTTCCCTGTACATGCTCCAGAAGTCCCATTAAGATGGGACGAAAATATTTGGATATCACAAGTTTCTGTCAACAACGAAGCATCTTTGTTGAAGACCTTTGCAGAAAAAGTTTCAGCATATGTATAATATAGTTGTTTATTTTTTGCGAAATTTTCTTTAGCGGCAACGGGAATGTTATACGGATTTTGATGATACAATGTGTGGCTTACGACGAAACGAGAGTGGAGAAGACCGAGAAGAGGCTGATGAATAATGGATCACAATGAATGTATAATACATTATAAATTATTGTTTGTATCAACATATTAAATTTAAATGTTTTTATTAGCTTGAAATGCAACTTTTATCTCAACTAATATTATGATTAATTTTTAGATTTTCTAGAATGTCAGATAAGGACAACGATGATAGTAGTAAGAATTCGTCATTTCCACCGCAGGCGTAAGTGTAAATTTTTGCATTGTTCGAATTTAAGAGCTTTAGGTTAACACCTACTAAAAACTCGGTAAAGGTTTCTAAATTTTCTATATTACCCCAGAATGGTGTGCAGAACGAAATTGCCGAATCGATAGCATCTCTTTCTTTGACTGATACCCTCGATAATTCCGACAGGCCGTTCCCTTCTTGCTCCTTTATAAAGTAAGCTAAATGTGTATATTTGAAACCATTGTTTAGGGAAGAATCGTCTATAGTTGAAAGCGCAGTACATAAAGATTCTTCCGCGAACCAGGATATTCTAACAACGGGACAACAGTTAGTGAATTTAGTTAATTTCATAGATTATTTTAGAGTCACCCAGCATAATCCTGTGATATCAGCGTTTACCGAACCGGAAGGCTTTGGAATCGTGCAGCAATGGGATCACAAGTAAAATTTTCGGTTTTATGATTTTCTAATATGATTAGTCCGACAGTAGAAGAAAGAGTGAAAGACGTAAGTGGAAAAGTGGAAAAAAGTGAAAATCGTGCTGTCGAGAATGGATTGGTTGGAAATAATATGCAAATGGAAGACTTCCCCTCACTCCATGCCGCCATGACAACTAAAAAGTTGCGCCATTCAAAGCATGAAGTAACTTTTCTGTAATTAAAAAATCGTATATAAGGTGGCACCACAAAAACAACTCAAAGAGGATATACCTCAAAAAAACCAAAGGACTGCCGAAACAGCCAAACCTCAAATCGTAATACATTGTTTAAAGTTTATTATCATTTTTCTTTAGAAAATCTTACAGAGGAAGAAAGTAGCAGTGGTCGATAAATTTGGTCTAGACTTTCCTCAGCCCGAAAATGGTTCTGAAGTTGGTTTTATCCCAATGGCATGTATAAGGTTCTGAATTTTAGATTAACTTTTTTGGTTGCTCAAAAGAAGAAGCAATTGGTTTTGTGTCATTGAGCAAACGGTTTCCGAGCTTCACCAATGGTCAATGTCTTGTTTCTGCTATCTATACTAAGCATATTACTAAAGAAAAGAGGAATACTCTTTTAAAAGAGCTAACAGAAGATTTGGAAAAAAGTATTTTTTTTCTTAACATGATAACTTTTTTAGAATGTAAAACTATGCGAGATGTTGTCAGCCAGTCCTCAGTACCAATCCTTGCAGAGGAGCATATAGTTACACTTGAAAAGGTTTTGCCTTTTTAATTAGTTGTTGTATTATTTATTAGATGAAACCAACTTTTCCTGACGCCTTATATTATTGTGAATTGTGTGATTATCATCTCAACAGCATTGGCCATGTTAAAGTCCATTTTGAAGAACAGTCACATTATGAAACAAAACAAGTTTGTTTTTTTACCGTTTCCTTTGTATATTTTGGTTCAGATAAAGAATGAACGAGACGATTTTGTCAACGGAATACCATCATTGTTGCCTAATCAATGTAAGGCCATCTGTAAACTACTTAAGAACACATTAAAATTAGATCATTGTTCTTCCTATATAGTCAGCTCCGTGGTTATTAGCATTTTTTTAAACACTAATTTATGTTTAGAAACCCCCAAAGAATCTGCGAGAAATTGCAGAGGAAATTGAAACATTAATTTTAAAACGGCTTCTGACTATAGACGAAATCAAAGGCTAGTTATTAATGAGAAATAAATGCCAGTTTCAGATAAATGCCCAAAACTAAAATTATTAGGATCTGTTCGTTATGGTGTAGAGCATTCCGATTCGGATGTTAATTTTTCATTGACGCTGGAAGACCTCTCAGCTGAGCAGTTGTACAATGCTATAAAAGCTATAGAAAACAACTTTTTAGATAAAGGTAATTTTCAAAATGTTACTTAAAATTTGTTGAAGACAATCCGTTGTCCAATTTTGATGAAATCAGTATAATTGAAGGTGTTCATCCCCGGATTTTAATGAAATATGTAAGCATATTTTTCTTTTAATTCCGGGTTTGCTTTCAGTTATCTCCGAAAGTTCCAGTGACTATACTGTGGGAACTAAAGGATAAAGTGAAACTTGGAGACCTTTTCTATCTGTACACGAAATACACTCCGAAGCTTGCCCAATTAATTAAAATAATTCGTTATTGGGCTCGAGTAAGTTGTTTGGTAATATGATAGGGGGTTATTGAGGTATGCAATCTGATGCCACCTCATGGTCTACATAAACATGGATTCGATCTTATGGTGATTCATTACCTTCAATTCCGGGATATATTGCCCGTGTTAGACATCTCTTCATCCTTAGAAACAGTCCCAGAAAAACAAATTGATTTTAATTTGGGAGATGAATTTGTTGGATTCTTTGGATATTATTCGAGAAAACTCGAAACCGTAAGTGATTGTTAAATTTTAAATGTACTGTGCATATAGGTAGTCCAAATAGAGCAAAAAGAGCCAGTTTTAAAGCGATCCACCAAATGGAATAACAAAATTTTTCAAATAAAAGGTAACATTTATGGAAAAGCATTATATCTTTCTTTACAGCACCTTTTCGTGATGATAACGTGGTCACTTTTTCCAAGCCTTTTCAGCCGTATTTCTTAAACTGTTTTCTTTCAACATTCGTGTATTTTGCAATTCCCCGTGATCGAAATGGGCTGCCGATTATAGAAGTTAAGCTGTATAGTAACGTAAATTTTACTTTTATTCTATCTTATGTTCTGTATAAGTTTGTGATCGATATAATTCAGATAACTGCAGAAATAAAAAAACGAAAACAAGAAAAGTGGGAAGCTAGAAGAAACGGGAAAGTATCTTCAGGAAATGGGGATAAGGCTGACAAAGAAGAAGAAGTTGCGCCTGTATCGGAACAAAAGGTATTTATTGATAGCAGTCTCACATGTTTCCTGTTTTCCAGCTAAGCGAGATTCCTGAAAAAATTAATACAGATATACTGAATGTTGATCCTAAATTAGTGGAACATGAAATGCGATGGCAGCAGGAAGGCAAGCTTCCTAATGAAGATCCTTACCAATTCCTCACCAAAAGGATCGATGAATCATTGGCTTCTTCTGATAAAAAGAAACGCCCCAGAACCAGGAAAAAAAATTTGACAGTTGCAGTGCAATGTCCAAGCACCAAACCAGTTGAAGAATTTCACGAAGTTAGTGCAACCTTTGCGTGTATTTTGGGAGATTATTATGAAGCTCTCACTTTCAGGAAGAAGGAGAGTCATATACTCGAGCTAAAATAATTGAAATCCGCGAAGAACAGTCGAAATATATTCAAGAAAAGTTCAAAAAATATAAAGATAGTATCAAGGTAATTTCGTAGATTGCTCTGTAAGTGTTTGTTTTAGATGGTGGGAATTGGTTATTATTCGCCATCATGTTCAAATATCAATAATTGTTCTGAGGAGCAAGAGATTGTTTCGACTGTATGTATATTTTCCTCATTTTTTTGAATTAGTTTAGAATGAGATGGACGAACCATACGATAAAAATGCGGAAACATCCACGAATCGTGAAGAAATGGATGATCAGTTAACAGAAATACAATACATATCACAAGACGATTTCCGTATAAGAGCCAATATTTGGCCATTGGATAATATATTTAGTACAATGGTGAGCGTGTCTGTTGCATATTAATAGTAATAGGCTGGTAAATGGAGGAAAGAAGATTACGGTTATAAGTTGGAGGAATCTGTTTCGAAGTACTTTACTAATGAATATAAGCCTGACATAAGATGTCATCATTGTGACAGTAATAAGCATACAACAAATGACTGTCCAGAAATGCAGGTGATTACTGACATATTTTACAAGTATTAAAACTTTTGTAGATTCCGGATGTTGTCGAAATTAACCATGAAAGGAGTGAAAAAGAATGGAAATTTTTAAACGGCATTATTAAATCTTCATATGGTCTGCCTCACGATTTATTGACGTTGTTTTAGACATTAATTGTCTCCCTAAAACTGATCTCGATTACGCCCTCCAAACGGTTCATAAAATGCAAAGTTGTTTACAAGAAAAATATCATGATGCACGCCTTGAAGTAGTTTTCTTGTATTTTAAATAATTTGTTGTAGTTGTTCGGATCGATGCGGAATGGCTTTGGCATGACGAAGTCTGATGTGGATATTTGTTTTAGATTCAAAGACGATCTACCACCTGAGGTAATATTTTCTGTGTCTCATACTTTTTTATAGGAGGCAAACATTGAGACTGTTATAAACGATATTGCACGGATCCTAAAAAAAAACTTCCCAATTTCTGTGCAAGTTATTATGAACGCTAAAGTTCCTATTGTGAAGTTCAAGATTCACAAACCGAATATACTGGAGGGAGAGTCTGTTTCTTTTTATGCGTTAATATCTATATATTTCAGTATCTCCTATTATAATACGCTGGCTCTAACGAACACAAAAATGCTTTGTCAGTATACCACATGGGATAAAGAGCGTGTACCACAATTAGGTGTTTGGATTAAAAAGGTTTTAAAAGCTATATAGTATTCACAATATGTTTCAGTGGGCAAAATCATGCAGCATTGGAGATGCATCACGTGGCTCTTTATCTTCTTATTCATAC
Source organism: Oscheius sp. DF5033 (assembly GCA_964036215.1). Lineage (NCBI taxonomy): Eukaryota > Metazoa > Nematoda > Chromadorea > Rhabditida > Rhabditidae > Oscheius > Oscheius sp. DF5033. The sequence continues at coordinate 5,653,104 of CAXIWN010000004.1, read as the reverse complement.
ATTATTATGCTAATTCATTATCTGCAAAATTGTGAGCCACCCGTTTTGCCTAGATTGCAAGAGGTAATACGTACCGCTTAGCTCATGAATCTGTTACAGCAATTTCGACAAGATGAACCTCCAGTCCTGCACGGTGAATGGGATATTTATTACCATAACGAAATTGTGAGTTTTTAAAATTTTAGCCACAGCGGATAGCCAGAAAATCTTTGAAAGATTCTTCATACCGTTCTATTTTTATTTTTGTTTTTTACTTTTTTAACTAAAACATTGATCGTCATTCTTAATATCCATTAATAAAGATTATACACCACCATTTTAGGTTCATTCATGGTCTACAAACACTCAAACTGCTGCCGAACTTTTTGTAGGATTCCTTGATTATTACTCAAAGTTTGATTACCAAAATATGGTTTGAAGAAGCTACTGTTAACCGATTTTTATTTTTTAAGGTCATCCAAATTAGAAGACAACGCCCTCTCACTAAAATTGAAAAAAATTGGAATCGACCTATATGTTTAGAAGATCCCTTTGATTTAAAACACAATTTGGGATCAGGAGTGACTTTGCGAAGTAAGTTTGCAGATTTTAGTTGCAAGCTAGTTGCAGTGTTTGTCCATATCTTGAAGACCATTCGCAAATCTCGTGAAATATTCATGAACCCTATAGAAACTGATGGCGTAAGTTAACAGATCAATAAGTATTTTGTTTAACCCATTTCAGTATGAATTATTGAAATCGTGTTCTCCTGGTAGACCGCCACTCTCTCGAGTATGCCATTATTGCACTCAGGTTGGACATTTCAAAGAAACCTGCCCGAGAAGATTAGAACAGTTAAAATTATGCATAATATGAATGGTCCTGATTTTTAGAGAGCGAGTTAATCGAGGAGAAGGAATACGTGGACATCGTGGCGGTGAGGATGAATACAAAGGTCGCGATAGAAGAGATGTGGAATACAATAGAAGAAGACGGAAGGATGATCGTGGCGATGGTGCAGAAAATGAGCAAAATACAACGAGACATAAGCGCAACAGAAATCGAGGGCGGCACAGGAATTATACAAAACCCAATGAAGGTGAGCTTTTTTTAATGGGTTTTTCTATTTTATTTGCAGGAGGTGAATGTGGCCCCTAATTTGTTGTTTTTCCTTGGTGTATCTTTTTATTCCGAAGCAAAGGTATTTTTTACATATCAAGTCAGTTACACGCGTTTATGTTAGAATTTCTCTAAAAATTTTGATCAACTGCCCAAATATTGTTCACACCGCCATTCTGTACGAGTTATTTCTTTGTGTGTTGTTATTTTATTGGTTCTCTTGGTTATTTATTTCAAATTTAGCCTTTCCTGTAATAGTGAATACCAGGGCAGTTGGTAGATATTATTTTTACACATACTCGTTTATTCTTTAGCAGATATGGTGATCTCTATAATAAGTAAATCATTTTAACAATATTTTATTTTCTCATACACGACCGACATGTTTCATCTGCCATAAAATCTTGAGTTCTTCTTTTTGAGGGGTAATAGCAAAGGTTGCTCTTCGCTGATAGAAGTCATATGTTCAGATTCGTCCAAGTATGACATAACTTCTTTTCTATATTCGTCGTCAGCCATACAGACCGTCACCTTTGCGTACACAGTGAAGATATACTTTTTGGTTCACGTCTATGTTCTATTAGCTTCGCTTCGAGGAACATGTTCTCGCGTCAATTATGATTTTTCTTGAAAAAGCTTTTTGTCTATTTCATTTTCACAAAATAAAATAGATTATCATATTTTCCTTACTGATTCATAGCATTTATTTCTGTTTCCATTACAGTTGCAAATTACGGCTAAAATTGTAGGTAACCAGCAGTCGAGTTCCTTTTTTGGAAGTTCTCGTTATGTGCCGCAGAATGTGATGTCTGTCACAGTCGAAAAAAGAAAGAAACATAAAAAAGAACGAGAAATCAACGAGACAATGTCTGTCGCCAGCATGTATCTTCCAGAATTCCAAACTCCCTTGGCAGCTTTTTGTAAGTTTTATTTCTCCTTTTTATTTACAAAATTTTCTCAAGGTCTTCCCATAATTGATTTTCAAAATGACAAATATGGAAGTGCCCTGAAACACATGAGTGTGACGTGAGTTTTCTTGTTGCCGTTGTGTGGTTAGCGTCGCCTTTCAGACCTCTTTGTGATTTCAGTCGAGCTACCATCAAGCCACGCCCAACCACTGAATGCCTCGAGATTTGTAGTGCTATTAAAAAATTCAAAGGTTTCTAAAATATCAGAAAAATAAAAAAAAGCAAATTATAGAAGTAACAAGACTCAAAGAGAGCAAACTGGAATTGATTGAAAAGTTTCGACACGAATTGGAAGATTATCTGACACAGACATTGCCCAATTTGGGTAAAAGGGAAGTCCGATTGGAGATCTACGGATCGATGAAGAATGGCTTTGGGACAAATGATTGCGATGTCGACATGAGCTTGTCCTTCTATCCAGACAACCCCGAATGGGCAAATTTCTGCTCTGACACGGTGATGAAAGAAGTGGCAAAAGTACTCGTCGACTATCCTCAAACATTGGACGAACGATTCATAGCCGCCAAAGTGCCAATTGTCCGTTTTCGTGGAGTCAAAATGGACATCGAGGCAGAGTTTGTTTATTTTTATTTATCCAATAATTTCCCCTTTTTTTAGTATCAGCTATGATAATCGACTGGCTTTATACAACACGCGTCTATTGAAACATTATTGTGAATGGGATTATACTCGTCTGCCTGCCTTGGGAGTTTGGATAAAGACGGTGAGTCATAAAATAGAAATAAAAAAAGAGGGGGATTCAGTGGGCAAAGCGATGTGGAATAGGAGATGCCTCGAAGGGAGGGCTCTCGTCGTATGCTTGGATAATCATGCTAATTTATTATATGCAACAACTGGGACAGCCGGGATTGTTGCGCCATTTGCAGAATGAGCCAAGAAATCAGGGTCGACTACCAAGGGAAATTATCCTCGGATATGATGTCTATTTCTGGAAATTTATAAATGTAAGTCGATTCTCTTTATCAATTATTTGGAGGCAATTTCAGCCACACGAGAATACAAGCCGGGGAAATACACTTCATGACATTTTCCTCGGTTTCCTCGACTTTTATATTTCCTTTTTCCAATTTCGACGACATGTAAGCGACCTTTTTTCAATGGAAAAGATAATTTAGGATATGATTCAAATAAGAACCGACGGTTGGTTGGAAAATATGCGCCCTGATCGATTCAAATGTCACACGATTTGTATTCAGGATCCTTTCGAATTAGACCATAATTTGGGCCAAGGAGTCGACAGCGAAAGTGAGTAATCTTGTCTCATTTTCGACCAAAGGTCATTTCAGTGCTGGATTATATTATTCAATGTCTGATAAAGTCGAAGAATGTCATTATGGACAGCAACAATCGAGAGAGATTCCTCTCCGAACGGGGAATTGTCGAACTTTCTCAACTGGATGGTTCTATGCTCAAGGATTACGCGGTCGGTCGTCGGCTTGTCGTCGTCTAAATCCAATTATAGGACTTCCTTCTTCACAGCTGTACTCTTGACAAGCCTCCACCAGTTCGTCACTTCTTTCGCGATAGGACCATCTCCCAATGCATTTCGCCCTCAAAATTTGCCTTCGATTAATCTGTGATCTTCCAGCTTTATTTCCTCTCAGCTCTGTATATAATGGTCTTTCTTTTTTTCGATTCCACCACAGAGCCAGCTACCTCTTCAGGAGCTTGTGCCTTATATTCCCACCCTTCCTCTCTCCCCAATGGCTCAGTGTTTTCGTTGTACATAAGGTACGAGTGATCCCTTCGGCTGTGCCTAATTCCGTCCCCATTAGGCATATTCTTGTATTTATCCACCCTCTCTTCTCCTACTCAACACATTTTCACTTTATACACGGTGTGAATAAATATTTGTCATATTTTCATCCTATTATCTAATTTTGTGTCTCCTGTCCTGATACCTGCGTCAAATTTGAAAAGCTAAACGAGACAAGCGATGATGGCGCTTCTTCCGATCAAAATTGACACCGTCCGTCATTTCAGATACAAATGACTAAATTGATAATCCCACCTTGGGTTCATCACAATGGCGGTGTCATCTATTCACTCGACGCCCATCCAACAGAACCAAAGTTGATCACAGCCGGACAAAAAAGTGTAAGTTTCTCTCTTCCAGTCGATAAGACGGACATTTTTAGCCGGAAGCTCTAACCAGTTTCCTGATAGTGTGGAACTTGGTTCCGATAAAAAGTATCGAAGACGGAAAAGATGAAAACATACCGAAATTATTGATGGAAATTGAACATTTTGCCGGGGTGAATTGTGTTCGATGGTCGCCGGATGGGAAACTCTTCGCCTACGGATCAGATGACAAATCTGTCAGCGTCTACGAATACGGTGAGATTGGAGTCAAGTCGATAATTTGAATAATTTCAGAAGGTCGAATAAAATCAGCTGGAACATTTGGAGACAAGAGGAAAAAAGCCGTCGAGAGGTATAGGAATTCGAACACATTGCACTCACATTCAATGGAAGTTCTCGGCATCGAGTGGTCTCCCGACGGACGATATCTCGCGTCAGCGTCGATGGATTCAACCATTATCATTTGGAATACCAGGAAATTACCAGGTTTGTCATTGTAATTTTAAAAAAAATTAAGGATTACAGAGAGGATTGTGGTCCTTGACGGAAAAAGAGACGGACACGAGGATTCCGTCAAAGGAGTCGCCTGGGATCCCATTGGCAAATATCTGGCCAGTCAATCATCCGACAAAACACTGAAAATATGGACGACGGACAATTGGAAATGCGAGAAAACCATCAGCGAACCATTTAAAAATGTACTCTCATATAAATTTTTTTAAAATTGGGATTTTAGAGCGCCCAGACGACCATTTTCTCCCGCTTGGCTTGGTCGGCCGAGGGACAATATCTCTTCTGCCCAGGTGCAATGAATAACGAAGGCCCGACTGCACAAATCATCCGACGAAAGGACTGGGATTTATCGAGGGATTTTGTAGGCTTCCGAAAGGCCGTCACCTGTGTCAGCGTATGTCCTCGTCTGCTCAACTATGTCGACAGTAATAATGCCAATATTCGGGTGAGATTACTTTTGTTTTCTCTTCATTGTCATTCTCCAGGTTTCCCTTGTTGCCATTGGCAGTCGAGACAAATCTCTTGTCGTCTTCGCTTATCCTTTGGTCAAGAGACCTCTTCTCGCCCTGACCCATCTCTTCAAATTGTCGATAACCGACATCACCTGGAATGGCCTCGAATTGGGTGTCTCTTCGCAGGATGGCAATGTCAAATATTTTGTCTTTTCAGAAGAAGAATTAGGAGAGATGTTGTCCGATGGCGAAATGGTTCGATTTTTCGCATTTATTTTATTCACCCGCTTCAGGGAAGTGAATGTGAGAAATTGTATAAGACGTGTCCTCCCCAATTCGAGGCAGAAAATGGCGTCGGAGGAGAAGACTCTCACAACGACAGCCAATTCATCGAAACAGCTGAACAACTTTTGGCTAAACGAACGGTAGGCAGCATAACATTCTCTTTCTAAGAGGGATTTAGGCAGAAGCAAATAAAGGAAAAACTCTTCCTGTGGAACCACAACAAAATGGACGACAAGCTCAGGCTAAGCAGAAGGCGGAATTGTTGGCGGAGACAAGGAAAGAACAGGTAACGACGACGGTCAACGGCAAGAAGAGAATCCAACCGATATTCTTGTCCTCCACGATTGATGACGAACCTGTCGCTCCGTAAGTCGAGAACTGGTGGTCGAAGATAACTTTGTCTCTAGAAAACCAGCCCCTGCCCCGAAGCCAATAGAAATACAACCAAAACCTGTCGAGAAGCCAGTTATCCCGGTTGTCAGGTGAGACTACCTCCCAATGAGGGAATATCAGCAAATTCAGCACGAAACGCCCCAGTTCACCAAAGAAGAGGAGGATAGAAACTTCGACGGATGAGTCGACAGCCAGTGAGAGTAGTGACGATGAAATGGACACATCGGAGACAGAGACTGTCAATACAGCCATCACTACTGAAGCCAAGAAAATCGAAGAGCCTACGACGAGCCGACTGATGATGGCCGCCGACTTCAAACGACCTGTCTTGAGACCTTTCACAACGACAAGAATTACAGTCGGAGAAAAGGAAACGATTCTGGACATGCCTGAGAAGAGGACGAGTTTTGTCGAGCATGTCATAGGAGCTCCAGGCGAAAACATCAGCATCGACAACGAGTGGAAATGTGTGGGAGTCGACGCCAGCCAAGTCAGCTACAATCGAGGAGATGTCATGGTTTGGGCTGTTCTGGTTGATCTCCCCGTGGCCACAGCTGCTGCCAATAAGTTTGTTTAATTTTTAGCTTTGAAACGAAAATAATTATAGAATAATCACGGCTGTTGGCTGCTTCGATCGGTCGATCAGAGTATTTGCCTCCTCTTCCGGCCGTCTCCATTGCTGCCTTCAATTAGACTCATCGCCTGTTCGAGTTGGTGTCAATGGGGGAAAAGTTTTTGCCTTGACACAAAGTGGCAAGTTTAATTCTTGGTGAGTCAACGAAATGCCTGGATAGATAAATGAATTTTTTACAGGGATATAGAGAAGAGAAAGGCAATCCTGTCGAGGGTGGCTGTCTCCGACTGTGTGACCAAGGACGATCACTTGCAGTCGATTAGTATTACGGCGTATGGCCTGCCTGTCTTGAATTTCTCCAATGGAGATGTTTTCACTTATGCGAGTGATCTTCAATGCTGGCAGTTGACGGATTCACCCTGTTCACTGATGAAATTGAGCAGAACCGTTGATTCTCGGGAAATAGGCGACGGCCACATCGGAAGAGCCCTCAACAGAAGGCGGAGGTCGGTCGTTTTCCTCTTTCCAATATGTTTTTTTGTAGATTTGGTCCCCTTCCTAATACTCCAATTATGGTCAGAAATAGTATCAGTGAGACTCAGTTGGAGTCGTGGTTGAATTGTGCTCAATCAGCCGGCAGCTCGGCCGATTTCAAGAAATTCGTTGTCTCCTATGCAACTCTTCTCGTCAATAATGGTTTGATATACTATTCAGCCTGTTTTATTTTCATTTTTAGGTTCTCAAACAAAATTGAAAGAGCTTTTGAATCGACTGGATGGCCCCGGCAGCTTATGCGGTCTACAGAAGGCTGCCCTTCGACGAGAAGTCGAGTCTCTGCTTAAAGAGAATCCCGCCAGTCTACCTCTTCTCGCTCCAAAGAAATCTGTCATTTAGTTCCAACTGTCTCTCCATATTTCCAGGTATCTACCCGGTTTCTCCTCATTTTCACAGGTTGTCTAGCCGTGATCTCATTCTAATAATAAATTATTCGTATCTTTGATGTCTCCCTGCATGTGCATGTTTCTCTTGTTGTCCAATATCTCATTCCTGAGTGTTTGTATCGACAAATGTTAGTTAAAATGCCCGACGTCGATGTCAAAGTTCTCTTCTTTGCCAAGGCTCGAGAACTTATCGAAATGGACGAGAGTCAAGTCTGTTCCCTGTTCGACTTTGGTCATCAAATTTTAGATGACTCTCCCTTCTGTGATCACGTGCTCTGAACTGAAAAAGAAGATCTTTCGAGAAGTTTTTCCTATTTTAGCAGACATCGAGACCTCTTGTATCTTAGCAGTCGATCAGACGTATTCCCCTCTTTCGATTATGTCCAAAAACTGTCTTCAGATATATTTCCGATGGTGAAGATGTCCAGTTGACCCCTGCCAGCGAGATTGCCATCATTCCTCCTCTCAGCGGTGGATAATTCGCCTTGCCTTCTTTCCCATAATAAACCTCTTTCTGTCGAGTACACAATGTTATCATTTGGACAACAAAGACTCAAAAAACAGGGGGAGCCGTCAATCGACGCCGTTCCATATAGTCGTTGCTCGTCGAATTGAATCCCCACGGGCTGAATAGATCCGGCAGTCGAAATTGCATACCGGCAGACATTCAGTCAGTCGACTATGAGACTTCTTCTCGTCTTCTTCTTATTTTCTTCTGGTTAGTATTTGGGTGGGATCTCTCTTTCCTTTTGGTTATTAGCGGTCAATCCCCCGGTTAGTCATGGGCAAACGATGGCGTCTGTCACGCAGACATGCTCCTCTCCGAATGGCTCTGTAAGTATTTCTGGGTGTCAATAATCTCCTTTAATTTCTCGTTTACTTCGGTCATTTTCAGTTATCATCGCGACAGTAGGACAGAATACAACCACAGGTATGACAACACTTTCTCGTTTCTTTTGTAGATTTGTGGTTTCTTGAAAATATTAAATTCAGATCCAAGCAATACAGACACATCGACCACAGTCACTTCGACTACGACACAGACAAACAGCACCCGTGTCAGCTCGACAACTACTCGATACAGAACTTGTGGAATTCCGGGAGAGACCGATGTTTGTCATTATGAGGACAATATGAAGGAAGTCTGTGGTAGGGGACACCTGCTAATTTATTATAATTATTAGATGTCTGTGTCGGAGTCGCCTGTCCACAGGGAAGAAGATGTGCTAAGCGGGTTGGTCATTGTGACCACGAGTGTGTCTGTATCCGACCGGGAGAAGTACCCGATGAAGACGGCATCTGTCGAGGTATTCATTCTATTTAAAGGAAGTTGACTATTTCAGTGGGTTGTGGTTCCAATCCTTGCCATCACAATGGAACATGTCGAATCCAAGGCAGCCGACAAATTTGTGATTGTGTAGATGGCTATGACGGACCCTTTTGTGAGAATGGTAGGTATCTCATTCTGTTCTCAATTGCCCTTCAGTCAAAAATCTCTGTTTGGAGGAGCAGCCCGCTTTTTGCCCTATAGGCGCTTATGAATGTGTGATGAACAGCGTCAACAACTACAGCTGTTATTGTGCCGCTGGATATTTTCCCAATAAAACAAATCATTGTATCAAAGTCAGCCATTCGGTCAAGATCGAGATGCATTTCATTGAGACGCCTTACTGGGAGGTCTACAATGACCCAGCCAGGAAAGAATATAATCAAATCCGGGAAACTGTCCGATTTCCGGTATGGCTTCTCCGCTTTTACCGCAATTCTTTCAGTTTCAAAATTTGTATGGGGACCGACTGGTCGCCTTGGAATTCAAAAATTTTACCCAGGGCTCTTTGGTGGCTAACCTGGTTTTACACTTGAAGCCGGCTGATAATGGATCTCGATATGCCGACGAGTATATTTTCAAGGTAAAATTCGGATAGAAATACCGTAGGAACAACTTTAGGAACATGTGTTGCAATGCGCAATGCCGGGAAAGACATCGACTCGGGAATGTTTCGACACTCTGGGAAGAGTCTTTCTACCACAAAATGCTTGGATATTCCAGGTAGATTATTGACTTGGGAAAGTATGGCTGGCATAGGACGAGAGATGTGACAATGTCCTCTGTCCGGCGACTACACAATGCGAGGCAATCGATGGACAACCAGACGATACACGATGCATCTGCGCCATCGGCTACGAAGGCTACGGGAGTGTCATGGATGCCCAAGGAACTGTCGTCGAGCTGTGTCGAGGTCTGTTTTTTTTCCTCCAAAGTGTCCAAATTCCAGATATTGATGAGTGTAAAACTGTGGCAGGTGCTTGTCGAGAAGGGGAGACATGTCTCAATACACCGGGCAGTTTTGAATGCACGACGCCGTGTAAACACATTGTCAGTATTGTCGCCGATCAGCAATTTAGTGAATTTTAAGAAATGCCCCGGTTATGCGCGGTGTGTCGCCACCCCCGACGGTCATCATCGATGCGATTGTAGCTGGATTTATGCTGGAAGCGCCTGCAGTTTTCGTCCGTCTATGTTTTATTAATCTCACCATGTTTCCCTTTAGCTTGGACACTGATCTTCCTCTCGTTATGCGGTGTCTTCCTCCTGTCGACGGGAATCGCAGTATTTCTCTTGTGGCGAAGCACTGCGACTGATAGAAAAGGAAGGTGAGTAGTGTCGTCTATCTTTTTTTATATTCCGTAGTCCTCCATTAGTTATTGTAGATTTATAAAATTTAAAATAAAAAAGACGGTGTCAGGGGTCGACAACGCATCCATCCTCACGTCATTACAGTCAACCAATAGCCCCCCGTTGAGTTGAATTTTCAAAGATTTTCCATTGCAGCCACTGGTAACTTCCATTCAGATACAATGTCTTCTCTGTTTCCAACGCCTTTTTGTGAGTTGGCATGTGTTTTTTTGTTTACCTTTCTTTTCATTTTGGGGGATTGACCACAGAAACATTCGCGTCATTTCAGGTCTCCTTCCTACACATCACGGTGATCAAATTCTACCCAACTTTCACGTTATTTTTGTATATTCAAGTTGTTATATAAAATTTTTCCTATTCTTTGACTAAATTATACGTTTTTCTTTTATGGGTGTCCTCAGACCGATCATCTTCTAGTTTCAGCTCCTTCCCTTCCTTCCCGTCGACTGATGTCCGCCTTGTCGTCGGATATCTAGATGTTCACACGACGGGGTTGTCCTCCTTACCACCAGTGGTTAGTGCTGCCACCAATATTCTCTCCTTCCCTATTTACTTCTTTTTTTTAGGACAGACTTATTCACCAAACACTTTTGGTTACTTTTATCTTCCATCTCTTGATTTCGGCTCACTTTTCCGCCATTGCCCTCCTGTCAACGGATGTCTCTCCCTCCCTCAAATGTTCGCTCGATGATATCGTCCCGTCTTCATACATTTTCCCTCGGCTCCTATTTCCCCAAGTTCACCTCCTCTTCTCTAGTCGGTATCATCCTCCTCGTCAGAAGTCTCACTGTCCATTCGACGGAGGTTTGCTTTCTTTAGCGCTACTGCCGGTATTTTCCTTCTTCCTGCATCCATTCATCCTATTTATTTTTCTGTTTAGAGCAGATGTTTACCAAATTCTTTGTGTTCTTCCCGTCTTCCATGTTCTGTTTCAGCCCAAAGTCCGCTATGTTCCTCCTCTCCGTTCCTGTCGACGGATGTCCTCCTCCTCGTCAGATGTCTCACTCGTCGTCGTCGACGCCTTCTCTTCTTTTTTTCAATTAGCCCAGAATCCACTAATCCTTTGGCTAAATCGACAATAATCTGCAATTTTTCTTTGTAACTGAATCGTTTACCGGTGGGTGTTGTTGCTTTTATTTTTGTTTCCCGCTGTATTTTCCTAAAAGGTAAATGGGCCTAAAATTATAAACGGTGTCGTTGAGTAAGATCGGGTATTCCTCCTCGGTTACTTCTTCGCCAATTTATGTACCCAAGAGTTTTTTGTCGAAAACAATCAAATCCAAAACAAGACATCCAAAACAAATTCCTTTCCATATTTCAAATTCGATTTTTCAGATCGATGCTGGGGAAGTCCAAAAGGATGGCTGCCCGTCGTCGTCGTCGTCGCAGAAGAACCATCGTGATGGAGGGTTTCGTCGATCGTCATTCGCCGTCCCTCCGCTTATCCTCCTCATGTGATTGATATTTTTATTTTGTCCTCCAGGCGTACAAGCCCTGGAGGGTCTTCGTGTTCTTGTTGACAGTTTACAGCGCATTATGCCCCCATTTTGCGTCTATGTCGGATTTGCTTTTTATGCTGTTCGCTCGAAAGCCCAATGTCAGTATCGGCCCGCTATTTTTGAAAGTCGGAGAGCTGTTGCACGATTCGTTACGATGGCGAACTCTACCGAAATTCAGATTCTGAGTGGCGCTTCATTTTTCGCCCCATTTAAAAAAACAGCGACTCTTTCAAAAAGCGTAATTGTCACTTCCCTGTCAGAAAAACAAGAACGCAATCCTGGGCGCAAACCCGGGGAAATTGGACTTGTACGCCAATCACTACAAAAAAAAGGAGAGGAAAGCTTCTTCTGCAATTCTGGGAATGTCTTCTTTTCCATTTCATCGTCGGTCATCATTCCTCGCACAGATAAAATTCTCGTGGCTGACGTTGTCCTCTTTACGCGAGCCTTCTGCCTGTAAATGTCAAATTCATCACAAAATGTTAGCCCGTCAAGAAAAGGCCATCGTCTCCGACTGGTCGAAATTATCTCATTATCTCCTTTTCAACCTCGTTTTCCTTGTCCGAATAGAGATGATCCTCCAGTTGGGCGGTTCCCGTATCCTGAAAATGTCAGAGTAGATTAATGTAACCCCGTCAACAAGCTGGGATCCAAGAGCACAGCGCCAGAGTATGTGTACCCATTTTTACCATAAAATTTTCCAAAAATAATAAGGCACAAGAATTTCCGAACAAAAACGACGAATAAAATAGGAGGAAAATTGCGTATGACTGGGTGGGGGGTAGGGTATGCCCCGGTGACGACAAAAATCAGACCAACCAAGGAAGCGAGAGAAAGCAAGGCGACATGTCTGACAGCAGGCAACTGGATGGAAATGGCGTGGTTTGAACCGATGGATTGTATCGATGGGATGACGAGCGGTGGCTGATTTGGTCTAAAGAAAATGCTCAAAACGGGCTAGGAAAGAATTTACAGATTCTCGTTATTAGAGATTTTCGCCATTCAACTACGACGAAATCTATTCACTGCGTTTCATCTTTAGCCCCCATGTCGTGGCGATTCTTGTCCTCTGCTACCTCTGCTAGAAGTTCATGGCCGCCAATAGGAAGATGTGGACCTGAAAACGGGAAAAGACGAGCAAGAGCCAATAGAAAATGACGGTAAAAGTGAATTATTTTAGAAATTTTGCCAAAAAAAATGGGTTTCTCGGCCTTTTGAGAGCTCTTCCGGGTCTCCCTTGAGGCCGGCGGTATCCAGACGACCCAAACACCGCTGTGGCTTCGTGGGATCCAGTACCGACCAGGAGACCGGGCCAGGACGGCGCCTCTTTTGGAGGTTAGCCTGCCAATTGGGGCGGATTCCCTGCAATTGCACGCAATTGCTTGGCTTGTCCCATTGGCCGTCTCAGTTTAGCCCGAGAACATTTTAGACCAAAAGCCCGAGAACATTTTAGATCTCGTCGAGAAACAGAGGAAGTTCGCAATAATATTTCTCTTCTGGCTGCCTGACGATTGTGATTGAACTGAAAATAACATCGATTTCTGGAGGATGAAACTCACCATCGGCCTATTCGACGCCGAGGAGTTTCCTTTATCTAAAATTGAAAAGTTCTCCCTTTTCAAATGGAAAATGTCCTGAAACAAACCCGCCAGCCGCAATTTGTCGAGAAGGCCCATTCAACAAAAGGAACAAAAAAAAACAAATGTCGCACCCAGCTATGGATATTTCCGGACTCGTAGCCGTGAATGTTGTCTTGTTTTTTTCACAGGCGAGCTGGAGGCCGAAGTCAAAGTTTGAATGTTTTTTTCTACAAATAAAACCAACCTGCGCACCTGGGGACTCGACGGAGGCCGAGGAGACGGGGAGGGCGACAGTGGTCGGCCGAAGACTTCTGTCGGACTCTTTTTTTTTTGTTTTTTTTTTGTTATTTTTTTATTTTTCTACGCGCCAGGTTTAGCCTCAACCAGCCTGGACGTCCCCCTTTGCCAAAAAATATTGGGGGTTGTGGTGGGGACCTATATGGCGATCACGGGGGAAATGGATGGCCCTTGAAGGGCATCTTTTAAAAAAAGAAATCAAAGGTTCCCGCGCTTAATGTCGGAAAAATAAGAAAAGGCGTCCCTTCTAGGTTAAATAAAAAAGAGTAGCTTTTGTTTATGTTCCCTAGATCATCACAATAAGGACTCATAAACTTAAGGAGTATCCGCTTGAAAGGCTGACCGATATAGGCCTGGATTCATCGCTACAGGGAAGAAATTCAAAACATTTTTGCAGATTACTGAAAGCAGTCGATATTTTTTCTTTGATGGCCGGACCAGCTGATATTTCGGAAACAAGAAGTGTTTGTAGAAGAAAACAAGGAAGGATAAACGCGATAGTTCAACATTATTTAATTCAACAAAAATCACTTGGTGGACAGCCAACAGTGGTCGAGGACCTGGGTGGCAGAGGGACGCGCGGCCGGTGAGACCTGGAGAAGGGCCAGCAGGAGCTGATGGCAGCCAGGCCTGAATGTGGACGGAATCTAAAAATAACAATTAAAAAAAAAGAATTTTAAGGCGACGTACGGCTTCGGTCCTTTCCTTTTCGCTGGAGAGAAGGGCTGGCGTCGGGACACGACGGATGGCCATATGGAGCAGCGTAGCCCCGAGAGACCAGATATCGGCCTGGAATAATGTTGTTCAGAAGAAATCAAAACAAACCTTGACACCAAACTCCTCCTCAAAAGCCTTGGTTTCGGGCGCCGAGTATGCTTGGGTTCCAATATTCCCAAATGTTGCCAGGTCGATGGCGGCTCCAAAATTGGCAATCTTAAACATTTTCAGCTGAGATAAAAGAGAACTGCTTACCATCGCCACTTCATCCTTGTCCAAGAGAATATTATCCGGTTTTAAGTCGCGGTGGACTATTTCCATGGAGTGGAGATAGTCGACACCAGTGACAATCTGCCGGAATAGCCTGAAAACGAGAGATTGTAAATGTGTCTTCTGGTAGACGACATCCATTCCTGGCAGAAAAGAGAAAAGAAGAATCTACTTGATGGCCATTCCCTCATTCATAGGCTGCCTTTCGAGGTGTTTATGAAGATTTCCCTTGACAGCAAAATGAAGAAGGAGGCAGTGATGCGTGGGCGTCTCAAAATACGCGTGGAGGTGGATGACGTGAGGATGGAGGAGGCGACGATGGATGGCGACCTCGTTGATGACTCTTCGCCACTGAACTCTACTCTTATCCATCATCTAAAATTTGTTTTAATTTTATAAAATAAATTTCTAACTTTCATAGCGAGTATGACGTTCAGGTTTTTGTCCCGAACTACTCGCACACAGCCATAACTACCACAGGCGAGCTGGAGGCCGAATTCAAAGTCGGAAAGCGCGGGATGAGCCATTTTTTCTGAAATAATATTGCTAAATGTTGAATATAGTTGGTATTCTTCAAGAGAAAATAAAAGCAACAAGTAATTGCTGTCGACAAAAAAATTAATAAAAATTTGGAGGAGAAGCGGAAAATTCTTGTTGAGACTGTTTGGAAGGGAAGGAAATAAGTATGAGAAAAGGAGAGAAGAAAAGCACAGGGTGAATTTGTATTGTGAGATTACGCGTCGTATTTATTTCCCTAATTTCTTTCAGTTAAGAGACAGGTTTTTTGGCCAAGGGGGTCAGATGGGACGGGCACAAAGCAGTTGCAACTTACTCTCTCTGAGTAGGCGTCCTGGCTCGGTTTCCCTTCTCTCTCATGTCATCGCCATAGGGAAAACGACTCCCAAACCTGAATCCTGACGCCTTTCCCCCGCCTTTTGGCTGGCTAAATTCGAACATTTTGCTCAAATGTGTTTTCCGGCTAAATAGAGACGACCAATGGGACAGCCAACCAAGAGAATCCGTCTCTTCTTTGTAGACGAACCTCCAAAAGAGGACAAGTTTCTCGACCTTGGCTGCACCATTTTGGCCGAATGTCGATCGCGACGCTGTCGATTGAGCTGCCGACTCCTCGCAGAACAGAAGGATGGTTATAATTTAATCGGTGCGCTTTTCCTACAAATTCTATCATACAAGCATGCTCGGGAGTTCCGCTTCGCGGGTCTCTCCTCGCTCCGCTCGGACGCTCGCTGCGCTCGCGCCCTCACGTCACGAGTTTTGTTACGCCGGGTCCCTGTCCACCGCTGCCGTCTCATTTCCCCTTGTCGTTCGTCTAGGATTCGCAACCGGGTCAGTGAGTCTTTCATGGTCCCAATATTTCGGTCCTCTTCCTCCTTCCCCGTTACGGTGACCCGTGTCCTCTCTCGGTTGTCAAAATTATCTTCAGTGGTCATCGACCGCTTCTTCTCTTCTAACAGTTAATAAAGAAATACAACCGCCAAACCAAATTTGAAAATGAAAGCGAAAGTTGAAAGTTTGACGGTCAATCTACACACACAACCTGTCATACAGACAGACAGGCAGACAGAGATCTCCCTATTATTAGGGTAGGATAAGGAAGATATCAAATTACCAGTTTCAATCAAAACAAGTTAAAATTATAACAAGTCAAAATAATGACAAAAAGGACTTTCGCATTTTTCATTCACAACCTTCTACAACTTACATGGCAATGTCCTTGGAAAATGGAAAATTCACCGATCAAGAAGTGCCTTCTAATAGGAATAAGAACGTACATCGACTGAACAATGCAATTTCTACCAGTGGAAATAATGAGTCGGGCCAAAGGGTAACGAAATCTACCGAGAAACCAGCAACTGATCAGAAAAAGGAGGAAGAGGAATCACAGAAGGTCGAGAAGGACCTCGGGCAAAGTCAACCTTTGAAGAAGTAAGAAAATAATTTTGTAATGAACGTAAACACCGTTGTAGATGGCAGCTGACGGACTTCACCATTCCGAGAGCCATTGCCCGAGGATCCATCGGAAATGTCTTCGTCGCTCGCGAGAAAACGACGGGTTTTTACTGTGCAATGAAGGTTCGCAAATCTGAATAATATAACAAATAAATTACAGATTGTATTCCGCGACACTCTCCAAAAGCTCGATCTTTACCCTCAGTTGAAACGGGAAGTGGCAATTCATTTTCGATTGCATCATGTTAACATCTGCCGAATGTATGGATATTTCGATGACAGTGAACGGATTTATCTAATGCTAGAAAACTGCCATGGAAATCTCGACAATTTGGTAAAACATGGCCCGATGGAAGAACAAGCAGCTAAAAAGTCAGTTTCTCTCTGATAATTTTCAATAAGTTTTCAGATATGCCAGCCAGTTAGTCAGCGCGATCGATTATTGCCATGCTCGCGGAGTCATTCACAGGGATATCAAGACTTCCAATATCCTTCTCGACAGAAACAACACACTCAAAGTCACAGACTTTGGATGGTCTACGGTGTCGAAGGGAAATCCCGTTCATACTCACTGCGGAACTTATGCCTACATGGCGCCCGAGAGACTGTACGGACTGGAATATAATTCAAAGGTAATACTTTTCAAACATTTCTATCAAATATTTTTGAGGTCGACTGCTGGTCAATTGCCATAGTAATTTTTGAACTCCTTTGCGGGTTTACTCCATTTGAAGGAACGACAGATCAAGAGACAATACACAAAATCAAGAACAACGTACTACGGGTAAGTTTATTTTTTGTTCCATTGTAATATTCTTTTTGCAGGTGCCGAAGTCTGTAAAAGATCGCGCTCAAGATTTGTTGAAATTGACATTGACCAAGGATCCCGCCAGCAGATTGTCGATCAAACAGATGAAAGTCCACGATTGGTTTACCAAGAATGAAGGAAAGACTGGCGACATAAAACGGGAGAAAGGCATCGAAACCAGTGATTTGATGACCGAGACAATGGACAATATGAAGCAGCTGAAGATGAAGAGCTGTGAAAAGGAGGAAAAATCGTCTGGTCGAGATGTTCACGTCACGGAACATAATAAGAAGAGTTCAGCCGGCGAATGGATGATCGAGACAATGGGCAATATGAAGAAGCCGAAGATGAAGAGAGGTGAAAAGAAGCAGAAATAGTAAACTCATTGATAAAAATGACCTAATTGTCAGTGATTAAATGTTTCAATAAAGACAGTTGCCAGTTCAAATTTCATATGGGTAATCTTCTTCTGAGCGACAAGAACAAGGAAGCTGAAGTGGAAGAGTGACCTCAAATTATTTGACTTTCTAGAAATCTGAAAAGTGAACTGTTTTCCATTTTCTGTTAATATCGGGCGGCAGCTGAGTCGACTGAGTCGATCGGATCACCGGGTATTTTCGTCTTCTTGGCTATCAATCTGGAAAAAAAACTAGGGAGAAAGCGTTCTTTTGTCTTTAGGAAGTGAGGATTGAAAAGCGGTGCATTTCAAATGAAAGCTAATTTCCTCCGGCGCTTTGCGGATCTCCGCTGTGAAAGAGTCAACTTCTTCCAGGTTCTCCATCCTGTCGAGTAGCAAGATGCCAATCGACTGTGCTGTCTGTCTCTCTTCCTACAGTAGGTTTCCCTATCCAAAGTACAAAACTCTTTGAGATTTCCGTGTCTTTCCTGTTGTCGGAAAATGCGGTCACTCTGTCTGCCAGTTGTGTGCTTCCAACCTTCGAAGTCGAAACTGTCCCATCTGCCGGGCACGAGGAGCCTTTTCTGATCCTGTAACAAACTATCGGGCCTGTGGTAATTTTTTCACTTTCCTGATAATTTACGTAATTTCAGAGATAATAAATGAAGTCATGATCCGGACAGACGCTGACCGAACACTTGTCCAGCGGCTGAATCGAGCCCAGGAAAGTATCAGAAGGACCAAGGAGATCGTTGACCGTAAGACAAAATCTGATTGAATCCACTATGAATTCTTTTAGAAATGAAGAGACAATTCGAACCGGAAGACGAAGATGACTCCGACTCGGACAGTGGCTGGGATGAATCACGAGACGAGGACAACTTTGACCGGCTGATGGCCGCCGTTAGAAATGAGGAAATGGTAAATTCAATAAATGACGAAAGTAGACAGCAACGTTATTTAAGAACAGAAGACATCACCCACAAGCAATTGACGAAAATCTTATCCGGATCAGGCGTCGATACCAGCCAGCATGGACGGCGGGATACCAAGACAGACGCGGTCGACAAGACCAGGCGAGAGAGCCAGGTCGACCACAATACATGGTATGATGACAGCCTCTTTATAGTGATGTCATCATTTCAGCAACCTGGATGGACAGGACTCGCCCACCAGTCTCCCCAAAATCTCGGTCAGATGAATGCTGTGGCAGATCTCGTCCAAATCGCTCCCGCTCCTTGGTACATTGCCCCCGATGGATCAATTGGACATTCAGGAGTCGCTCCCGGATATCAGCTGGTATTCAATGAGTCATTTATGCAATTTATTCTTTAACTCTAGGTTCAGCCCATCGTCCGGCCGCAGCCAGCCATTCCAGCCTATCCACTGGCTGTTCATCAATATGATCCCATGAATCTTGTCCCCTTTTCCTTTTATCTTCCTCAATAATAAATATCTTTTTACAAACGAAATCTTCCGTTGTGGAATTGCAGTCAGGATCTGTTTTTGGAAATCTTTTATTAAAGTTAGGGTGCCTGGACAGACGACAGCCATCGATCTTCGAAAGTTCTCTCGGAAAATGGAATAAATCCGTTTTCCTATGATTCCGGTGGTGTATGTTATCTTAGGAAAACTCTTTTTTTTGATAATCTCCTATTCTCTTTGATCCGCAATTCGGAACAATTTCAATCTTTTGTGGGGCATCGGGATCAAACTACCCCAGCCCCATTCCACCAACAAGTATAGGCCGTAGCAGAGAATCCTTTACTACTTTGTGGTTTGTTCCCCACCTGATTCATCTTCGATAACATGGGGCCTCCCCTGCCTTTTTCTTTCCATCAATCCCCTTATCAGAAATTCTTTTCAAAACAAATCAGAGATATCCGGTTCATCAGCTGTGAGATCAAAGCATTAAAAATTTGGGAGGAGCAGCTAGAGGTCAAATTTGGGATGAGGGGCACAGTGTCTACAGGGGGCGATGCCATTTTCATCGCAAGTGGCACACTTCAATCGGACAGAGAACGTCTGTCCAGCCTTTTTGCCTCCACGACATTTGGAACAGACAGTATAGCCACTCCCTTGACAGTAGGAACAGTCTCGTCGACCTTTGAAGTCTCGGAGAAGTTCACCCAGTTGCCGTTTCTCGTTTTCTTGGATGAGAGTGCCATCATTCTGAAAAAAAGACAAGTTTGTCGACGATTGGCCAATGAGCGATGACATCAATGGGATACAGCACAAAATCGGAAAAAACTCTTTGTGAAGTTTCTCGAAAATGTCAGATGCAACGAAAGGCTTGGAGATCGTTTGATCTCAAGCGAATTTCAAAATTTGGTCATTTTGTTCTCTGATAAAATTGCTCTTCCCGCACCCCCGATAAGCAAAGGCTGTAAAGATGCTAAAAAGCTCATCTCACCCCGAAATATTTGCCGTTGACGTAGACCATCGGCAGACTGTCGAATATCAGTTCCCTGTCGGAGTTTTCCAATTTCATGCGGTCCAGAAGTTCGTCTGCATACGAGGGATACAAGTTCAAATCACGGACTTCTACCTAAAGAAGAGAAATTGTCTAATTGACACTCAGAGACTTGCCCGAATATTATGTGCCTTAAGAAGGTCGACGCTGTCCCGACACCGTTCCCAGACCCGTCGATGGATGCCACACGATGTGATATAAACGACCACCTTTTGCTCTTCCGCCGCAATGTAATCTTTCTTGAAATGATCTCACTGTCTTTATTTTTTTCACTTTTGTCACCTTCCACTGTTCTTTGTTTCTCATTCGACGAATTGTATTGAATACGTGAAGTTTCCTTCCTCTGACGGAACCATCTCTCGTCAGGAGGCTCTGCTCTTGGTCGAGTTCCCTTTCCAGTTCCAATCTCATCCGATGGAGATCGAGCAACATGGCACGGATATCCAACGACGAGCGCATTTGCATCCTAAAGGGAAGGACGGATAGGAAGATAGTAAACAACAAGAAGGACGGGACAAAAGAGAAGGAAAAAGAATATAAGAAATGGCTTGAGACCAGCTGTGCGGGACGGACTGTCATTGAAGCTTTTCCTTGTCCGGCTGTCATATTGGGAGCAGTCGCCGGCGGCCGTTGTACAAATAAGCACAATGTGACAAGAGGAAGAGAACGAAGAAATGATGACGAAGGCGGAAACGAGAGGAATTTACGAGGGAATGAAATGGAGTAGAGATGGGCGGATGCTTATCGACGAAGAAAGAGCCCTGCCTTCTCCGACTGTGGCCGTTTTGGAGGAGATAAGCCAGGCGGAGGAGAAGATGCAAAGTCAATGGGTACAGGTGTTTGAAGTCATCAGATCTCCCTAGAGAGGAATGAAGCTGTCGACATGGGAGACTCTTATCTGAGTAAGCATGACTGTCTAGAAGAGTGTCTTCCACGAGAAAGACCAAAATAGTCGGAAAGACGGTCATATGTTTTGGAATAATACGACTGATTGGTTTGATGTAGGGGTTTTGAGGAACATGACCTGTGAAAATTATAAGAGTCATCCGATTTCCTCGGACACGGTCATTGACATGCACTCTTGACTTCCTTCCGCCTATTTTCATGTGATACGTGCAGTTCTTTTTATCCTTAAAAATAGAGCAAAATGCGTTAGTGGCCTTCTGGTCTCATCCCAATAAACCGCCTTGAATTGCTATCGATTACCCTTATCGGTGCGTCTCTGAGCTCAGCTCCCACTTCTCCTTCTCTTACACTTTCCCGTTCATTTCCAATTTAAAGTATTCAACAGCTTTTCTGCTCCCTCTTCCGTCTAACCCTGGCATTAGTCAGCAATGTTTTTGGTTCTGTCTAGCTCGGCCTGTCTGGGTCATCTCTCAGACATCCCAGTTCAGTACAGGCCGAGCTCTTGTCCCATCGATTTTCTTTTATTCTCTTCTTTAGTTCACTGTATACCCAATAACTTCCTCTCTTCTTCGAGTAATCCCCTCGTTCTTTATTGTTCTCATAGTCCATCCCCTCTTTATCCTCTTTTTTCCAGAATGTCTGTCAATCTTCATCAGTCCCTCGAATGGACAGATTACTTTGGGGCTCTTGCCGTCTGGTGTATTTTCTTCTTTGTCATGTTCATTGTCTCTGTCACCTGTATCAATTGGTTCTGTATTAACAAGGACGACGACATCACTGTCTTCGAAGAGGTCTGTGTATCTTTTCCCTCCGACTAACCAGCCGTTTTCAGTATGGCTATAATCACAAGATTTCAATGCGCATGGGTCCTCATCGCCCGTCGTTCATTGCCAAACAGGCTCGTCAGCCGAAAAAGCTCATCCAGGAGTAATTTCCGTAAAAATCTTTATTACTAGTATAATTTTTTGTTCGTTTGTTGGCCCAGACGATGTCATGGAATAAAAAAACGTCGATGATGGCACTGTGGGTGAACAGGGGGAGAATGAGGTGAGATCGCAAGTGGAGTGAATATAGTCACCAAGGAAACGAGGAACATAAGAATATCCTATAATATGCTCTGATATTATAACAATAACCTGTAAGAGAAGGAAGGGCGGAACGGCAAGCGAACCGGGGAAAATCACAGGGATTTTGTGGCAAGGCAATTGGGGAGATACAAGTACAGAGAGAGAGAGAAAAAAAATACAAAAACAAGACATCATCTTTGACGAGTGTTATTGATTTGAGCCATGATATACTGAACGACAGTGAAGACAGCTGACGGCAAGAGGAGGAGACGGCTAGACCATCTGGATGTCCTTGTTCACAATGTAGAATTGATCCTTTCGACCGAACATGCCCACTAGCACCGCCGCATTCTCAATTATAATATTGAATGGGATTGTCAACATGGCACCCGTCAGATACAGCACCAATTTCCATAGACTATTCCTTAAAATCGAAATATTTTAAAGGGAAAGGATGAAAAGACAAACCTATACTTGTGGGAGAAAGACTTGACGACACCGAAGATGTACATGTAGAGATTGACAGCACCGACGAACGAGAGCGCAAAGTCGAAGGGAAGACACCTTGGCAAGGGAAAGAGCGGACAAAGGAATACCTAGATAATGACCGTTTAAAGGAAAATAAAGAGAAACAGCACCTGTAGTGAAGTGAAAGGCATAGTGGCCCAGGCGTAGAGCGACAACGCCAAAAGGGCTTTGTGGGCGACGGCAATTCGCGGCGAGTGTACGGTCAGTAGAATTCCTTGGAGCCATCTCTTCCTCTGCTGGAGGAAGTCCCACATTGTGAATGGACTCTTCTCGTGCATTTCACCTACAATAGTTTGTGGTTAAAAGATCGACAAGTGCGATTAAAAACTAGTCTGAATTTTGACTCGCCTTCAATAAAATCAAAAGTGTATCCGTGTGCCATGGCAATCATCGAAAAGAAGCAATCCTCGGCGATGCTGCCCTCCATTCCATGATCATAGGAGACTCGCCTCTCGGCGGCCAATTGCGTCACCACAAATGAGCCTTTCCATCCAAAAAGCGGCTTGTGGAACATTTTAAACTGTAGCCTGAGTTTGCCCATGTCGTCGGCGACCCGAAATGAGTCAGACAGTGTCGTCAGCCAGTTGACAATCTCTCCATTGGCATAAGTGATGACTCCTTGACCGAATTGATGTTTCCCATCCTCGCAAAAGTTCAAAATTCCACAGATGGCATTGTGTGTCAACAGAGTCTCCTCGTCCAAATGGACAATCCAATCATTATCCTGTAGAATGTTGACATCATCCTCCAAGCAGTACTGAAGGGCACGAGCTTTGAACTTGGCGCCACTCTTCGTCCTGTACGATGGCGGCACGACGACTTCCCGAATACGCGGCTGCTGTGGCAAGTCGATGGCTCTGTCCGTCACAACCTCGAAGATGAAATTCTCCATTCCGGCTTCGTAGCATGTCTTCATGTTCAGGGCAATGTTCTCCTGAAAACGACACTCGTCATTTCTTTAAAGAAGACAAAAGGCTGGCAGATGATGGCGGGAATATGCAAACTGACGAGAGATCTTCTCGCCCATTTTTCATGTTCAGCCACGTGGAGATGGTCTCCTGGGGTGACGGAAATCCAGTCAAACACATGAATTTGCAAAACTTGCGAGTGAGGCCATCTCATATAAATCAACGCTTGACAGATATCGTCAGTCACCGAAGTTTCGCAATTGAAAATGGATAGCAGGTGCAGAGTTTCCCTCTTTTCGTTATTTTTTCTCGCGAAATAATCATATATAAATGTGGCGAAATATGACTGATTTGTGACGTCGAGAATGAGTAGACCCGGGCGAGAGAGAGAAAGAGAGAGAGACATACCTTGACGAGTAAAGGAAAGTCTCCTTTAGTCACGACGCGGAAACAGACAAACGGCGACAGCAGAGGAGCAGCCTTGAGATGGACCTGAAATATTCATGATATTCGTTTAAAGGATACGGTACCTTTTCCCTGAACGCATTAAATAAGACGAGGCCTAGAAGGTTACACAGACACTGGGGCAGCACCAGAAGGGCCGTGAACCGTAACACGTACAGGAAAGTCGACCAAACGTAGCCATATCTGAAAAGAGAAAAAATCTCTAAAAGTTGTATAAATTGTATGATATTTCCATTTTGAGAAAAGTGAGTCAGTCTCGTTCTGCATTCGAAAAATAGTTGCGTTTCTATTTCAAGAAATGTTGCCAATGAGGGGTGGTTTTCTTCCAAAAACAATAGTTTTTACTGCTTTTTGGCACTTTCTTCGTCATTTTGCCATCATAAAAGAGGCGAATTAATTGGATTACATGGATAAAAGAATCGGAAAAGGTGATAAATAGATAAAACTCACGCTTCAACGGCACTATCCGGCTTGACGGCACTGCTGTCGAAGACTCCACAAAAGTAGGCGAAGCCGACTACCCAGAGGAGGAGAAACGCACAATGCAAGGCATGTTTGGTCTCACAGTTCATTACCTCTAGACCTGAAAATAAATGGAATGTAATGAGAAAAGAAAAAGAAAGAAAAATTAAAAGGAGGAAGGCGACGGGGACACAGCATTACAGCCAACTGACAGCCCGAAAGAAGCGCTGATTCAATCCTGCCCCTCACTGTTTAGAGAAAAAGAAGCGCAGAGAACGTGGGGGGAAGACGACGATTCAACGAAAAAAAATGAAAAAGAGCGATGAATAGTGGAGACAACCGAAAGAAACTGCTGCTTGGATACGCCGACCATAGGAAGAGGGAAGAGAACACGGAAGGGCCACAGGTCAACGGAGGCCTTGGTCGACTAAGAGGAGAAGGAGAGATTCAGCTGCAATAACCCTAATTAACAGGACGGTGAAACACCTTTTAGACCACCCAACAAGAGAAGGACAAAAGCCGCACCATCCGTTACGGGATAAACAATAGTCAGGGAGATGTCGACATTTCTAGATATTCCTTTTGACAAGAGAGGCAATTAGTTGAAGATACAAAAAAAGGACAGAGATTCCTCATTTTGACCTGGGGGACGACGCACACAGTGGCTGTTCGAAATGAGTCAGCTGGCCGACCCCTTTAGGTCACATTTGAACGAGGAGAACAGTTACAGGAGGCGGCCGTTTTTGTTCAAATAATTTCTCGGAGAAGAATGTGATAAGACTGGTTGATCATGTTGTTTTTGAAAAGACATCGATGACCTTCTGCTGACCCGTGAATTTCTGGCGCAAAAAGGGAACTCTGTCTCTAATTTCCTCGTTTATTCTATTGCCGGGGAGACGAAAAACGCGAAAATTAATTTGAATGTGAGGGTGGACGGAGAAAGGTCGAATGGGATACGTCGACCGATGTGAGTCAGCCAAGGGTAGCAGCCCCGTTGGAGTAAACTTGTTTTGTGATTCGGGGTGTCAAAAGATGCGCAGTTTATCACGGGGACAAAACGATGGGCAAACTATTGATTTAATACGAATTATAACAGGGTAAAATGTGTAAAAACTAACCTCAAACTAGCTGGATGTCGAGTAGACCGCAATCGGGTGCTGCCAGCCGGTCCTTGGGGTCCCAATGAGAAGAATGACAGAGTAATGGACCAAATGGTGGGATTGGGAGGACAGGCCGAAGCCGATTACTGGAAATTAACAAGAATAAGATTAGACAGAAAAGAAAGCGACTGGAAATGAAGAGAGGAAGGGAGTATAAATTTCAATCTCTTTTCTTTCCAATTAGAGATACAGTTTCAATTGCGGAAAAGAAGCTGATCAAACGGATGACGGCGGACGGCCTGTGTATTGTATTGGGACAGAGACACGCTATACATATATCGATACTTTTGCGAGTCTCTCGTGTGGGAATATTTTCGACATAAAAAGTGAGATGATTCAGTGGGAGATTCCCGGTTGGCAAGTCATTTGATCCGACTGTCAGACAGTCAAAAAAGGACAACATTTGCCAGAAAATGTTGTAAATAAGAGCGAACACCACCAGAAATCGTCTCGGAGAAAAGAAGACTAAAAATTCCTGTGGTGTCCAGTCAGTGGCAGTCGACGCTGTTTGACCTTGAGCCTGCGCCCACAGCTGAGATCGGCATCGACGAAGGCCGTAACCACAGCGAAGCCGCTGTTGATCGCGACAAAAGAAGTGAAGGTGTCGGCAGTTTTGTTGATTAGCTGTTGATTGGTTGGGTATGAAAGAATGAATAGCAAATTATAAGACTTTGAATGATCAGTGGCCACCTGGTCCAGATCTCTTGATTTTTATGGAGCAAAAAGAAACGAGTTGATTTATGGGAATGATTTCGGCAAAGAGACGACAAAGACAAGTTGCACGGAAAATTTCAGGGTCGAGTAAAAGTGGGAAGTTGTAGGATGAGAGTGGTCGAGGCAAAAGAAATGAAAGACAGATGTTCGACAAGTGCGGAAAAAAGAGACACCTGCGGGTCATTTCAGTCAACTTTTTAATGTGGAGAGTAAAAGGTCGGACGGGTGGAGAGGAATCTGTGATGCCACAAACAGATCATACAAATGGAATTGACCAGCGGGGGAGAAAAAGTCGAAAATGACGAATAAAAGAGTCTAATCCCGAGGAAAATAGACGATGTTGTTGAGGTCGAGGTCTAGGTGACTGTGTTTGCTTGAGGAGGAAGTGGTCAGAACTGTTTAAGGCTGTCAAAACAAGCCATTTAAAGTGAGCTGGAAAGGCGGTTAAAATAACAATCAAACGATTCATTTCTGGTGGAGAGACAGCCAGCGAACAATGGTGTCCATCTGCTCATAAATTAACAAGGGTTCTGCCATTGGATGTGAGATGACTGAGAGAGGTCAATCCACAACAAACAGACGAAGTCGGCTAATCGGAAGAGATTTCCGAATGGAAGCCGTGGAAATCCATTGGATAAGCAGGCTGCTCACGGGGATTAGGGCCATTTGGCATCCTAATTACGGAGGAGCCACCTCCTTTTTTTCCAGGTCTTCCCTTAGATTTCTTGCGATACAATGTTCAGAAACCATTTGATTGAAAGGAGTCGGGTGATAGGTTAGAAGGGCTGATTCAATGGGGGCGACAAGAGAGACATGGCACAGGAGGTGAAACATCTCTGTCGAGTCACTAACGAAACCTTTTTGAGAAATGATCCCGGTGGAAAGCAAAGGAACTGTAGGAAAACATAGCCAAGTGGGATCGACGAGGTACAGTCAAGAAAGGGATTAGGAAATGGCAAGTACCTAGAAGAGGGCATCGCGTGTTGACGGCATATAGGTCGAGTACAAGTCGACGGCGACTGCTCTTTTCCTCAAAGGTCAAAAGTTTATCCTTTTCTGCCTCCGGTAAACAGGCTGTCAAAACGGTATCCTCGTCGAAAACAGGTCCGTAATCCCGGGAAAATATGGGAAAGGGAAAGATGACGCCTGTCTGGATGGAAAAGGCAATGTGATGATGATCGGAGGAGGACGGAGATCGATGTGCAAAGCGTAAATAATCAATCAGCTGCAGAGAGGGCTCCCAGTTGATCGGCGTGAGTCAGTCGATTGGAATACGACGAGGTACGACTGATACCCAGGACGGACAGAGAGAAAGACATAAAAACAATAACAGAGTGAGGAACAGGTAAATAAAGAGGAAAAGTAATGAGATAATGTGGGGAGCAATCTCAGCGAGCAGTGAGTATTTGTGTGAAAATGAAATGTGATCCTCTTCGTGCACTTGTGCACGTTGGGGAAATGACCCATGACAGAAGCGACAGATGGCACGCGGCAAAAGGTCGCCCATGCAAGATTCAAAAACGAGAGGCAACTGTTTCCGGTCGGTCGGGGGTGCATTCCCTCTCTGTGAATAGCGACCTCGACGGATTAACTGCAATTATTCCGGCAGCCATTCTTCCGCCTTTTCTCCGAAGATTTTCACTTTTTATAATCAGGAAACTAACGTGTTTTTAAATGAGAATAAAGGAGGAGAGCAATATTAGAAAAAGAGAAATAGGCGTGACCTTTTGAAGGAATGGGAAATGGCCGAAAAAAAAGAAACAGAAATCTAAAAGAGGCAAGAAATGGGAGAGCAGACAAGAAGAACGGAAATGGGGTGTCTTTTTGGCAGAAAGGAGACCGGATGAAGCACTCTCGATTGAGTAGAGGTTGTTTATTGTGGTCAACGAGTAAACAGAGGTAAGCGGGAGTGTCGAGAGAGGAGAGAGCCCGGCTGTGCTGGCTCCATTTCAAGCGGGGGCAAAAAATGCACCCTCTCCACCCATTCCTTATTGACCTGGTGCCCACCCTCTCAGCGGGTGTAATGGCCCTCGTCCAGATTATTAGCTCCTCGTAAGTATTACAAATCTTTTGATACGCTAAAAATCTAATAATTCAGAAGGAATCAAAAGCCAGCTGATAATTAAATGAATGGCGTGTGACAAAACTTCCGTCTATGGGGAAATGAATAGAAAAAGAGAAGAAGAAGAACTGCTGATTGCGGCGGAAGACGACGACAGTAAAGAGACAACGGCCAACCATGTTTAGGGAGGTGAACCGGTTTGCCAGCGAGAGATAGGCAGCACTGTTAAAAACAGAAAGCGTAGCCACGGCAACAGCAGATTAAGACAGACGTCAGACAGCTGAAGAACAAGGAACCGCCACTTTTTAAACCTTTGAAACATGTCGAAACATGGGATCTGTCGGCCGCTTCTCGTCGACATTGTCATTCCAACTGGCAGCTTCTCATCTGGATGGCTGTACCTTCATTATCAGAATTGGTATTTTTTTTCTGCTACCAATAATAACCAAACTTTATGTAGACGACGATTACTGCCACTGAAATAGAAGAATTGAAGATGCCAGATGTACGCGGACTTCTGTCCATTGATGAACGGGCTATCCAGGGTGGCGGCATCCGCCATAACACCGAGTATTTTGTCTACGAGGATTTCACCTTTTCTATCCATTATCAGAATTGTTTTGTATGTCATTCTATTGTCCTAAATTACAGCATGATATTCAGGAAGGTCAAGTAGAACAAGCGGCACAATTGGTATTGTCTGTGGAGCCACGAACTCCGGCGGAGTACAATCTTCTCTATCAGTTGAGAGTCCGCGTCGGACAGAAGAATGCCCAGGAGACGAATGTGGTCGACAGGCACATGGTCGAATTCAAGCCACATGGAAAACCTCTGGCCATTGGCATTCCGGACAAGCGTGTCCGTTTTGTCAAGCTAGAGTTGCGTACAGTTAACAAGCTGTTCCTACCGCATCCGCAGCTCCAGGAGGGTGATGTGACCATGCTTTTTGCCGATGGCAACAAGATGCGCACTTGGAAGGCTCTCCTCATTCTGGCGTCGCCTTACATGGCTCAAGCTCTTGCCAATCCCAAACACGACACGGCTTATTTTGACCAGTTTCCACAAGACGCTATCAAAGAACTTCTCCTCCAATTGTATCTGCCTCGTCATTCTGTCGATCGAGAGTTTGTCAATCTGTCCAAGGCGGCCGTCAGCTATGAGTTTAATGCGATCATCTATAAACTGGGCAAGACACTCGTCGACACCAGTGAATACAGTGTATGCTATTTTATTTTATTGATTATCGAGTTAATTCAGATGAGCATGGAGGAGAAGTGGAAATTGGCATTGAAAACAGAGCTTGTTTTCGCCTTCCAAGAACTGATCCGGGAGGCGATAATCAACGGCTATTGGGATCAAAAGCAACGAGAAGAAAGATGGAATCCGGTGCAATACTTCTCCCCGGCCATCTATGACATGTATGTCCGCCCGGTTGTGGATGTTGTCCGTCCCGACGACGCCACGTCGCCTCATTTCCTATTCGATCCCTGGATCCAACCGGACTATTTCAAATCGGGCCAATATAAAGTCCAGCTCTTCTTTCGCGGGACACCGTTCTACGTGAACAAGGGTGTACTCCAGCTACAAGGATTAGACGCCTTCCAAGAGAAACCCGATGGCTCGCTGACTGCCATCTTCACCAAAGAAATGGAAGTCATCTGTGGAAAGACAAAAGTCGTCCCTGGTGTGATGCTGATTGCCCTGTTGAACTCTCTTCACCCGGGAGGGCCACCAGTCGAGGCCCAGTATCTACGTGGCGCCATTGCCTTTGCGTCGACGCATAGATGGACTGTGGTCAAAGAAGAATTGGAACAGCGACTGCTCCTAGAACCGCCCATGACGGCCCAGCATTTCCAGCAGCAGTTGATGTTTGCCGAAAGGTTTCACCTCCAGAACATGCTGCGCTCCTGCTTCTTCCGTGCTGAGGGAGCCTTCAATGGTTTTGCCACACAGCTGGCCAAGGATGGATTCGACGGTCTGTCACCAGCAACGAAGAATGTCCTCGTCGACAGACTCTGCGCTGGATGGGCCATTTATCCGAAGATTGTCAACAAGCTGACAGTCCGAAAAGGAACGGAACAAATGAAGAGGGAAGTGACTCTGGAAAAGGGCGGCCCGGCCGACACTGATCAAGATGTGCTGACGATGGCCGAAGTACTCTCCGATTATGTCTACGGACCGCTGACCGAATTCTACAAAGAAGAAGACGCGATGCTAATCTAATTGTCTATGCCCATAAATGTTTTTTTGTTTATTTTCATTTGTATTTATACGGGTGTCAATGCTGCGATTGTTCTTTCCATTGGTGTCTCGTCCTCAAATCGGACTTTTTGTGTACTCGTCGATGTCAGGGGAATCTCTTTGGCTCGTTGCTCCGCCCTCCTGATGATCTTCCAATATCTGTATAGAATTATTGTTGTAACAAAGCGACCAATGAACCAGAGGAGCAAGAGCGAACCGAAGACTGCTCCAAATACTCGGGCTGAAAGTCATTTCTTGTGAAAAAAAGGGCAGTCACAAACCATTGAATTCTCTCCCTTTGTAATTGATGAGCTTGCCATCTAAAGCAGTCGGAAAGACGGCCATGGCAAAAAAGCCAAGTGATAACGCCAAGTCCCAAATGAGAGTCAAACACTGAAACGGGGAAATAGCTGAGAAAGTCAGGAGAACTGACCAAGAAAACTAAATGAGATTGGAGTAATTTGGGTCGACGTTTGATGACGGCAACCATAACGATGACCACTTGGATTGTGAGAATGAATAAGTTGACACTTATCACTATTATACTCCCTAAATGAAACATCTTCTATTTCGAGCAGAAACGGCAAACTGACATGCTTCTCGATGATTTATACAGGCAAATATTAAAACTATTAAATAATAAAACCAATAGCCAATTTCCATTACTCCGACGATCAAGGATGCTCCCTAAAATGGGTCGACTCTACCGGGCAACGGTCGCCTTACCCGATATGTCAATCGACCACAGCAGGGTCTCTTCTCCTCTTCAAATTCTGCCACAATTACTGGATCTCCAAAGGTTGTCATGATAATCTGAAAATTTCTCCTGTTCAAAAATAAAAAAAAGACACAGGAAAAACGACAAAAACAAGGGCGGTGTAAGAGTCTTTGAAGAAATAAACGGGGCGCTATAATCGGAGCAACGCGGCTCGAGTTTGAATTTATCAATGTGTGTCTATTGATAAGAGTCGAAGAAGAAGAGCACCGGACATCCCGGAAACAAAACTGAATCATCAAAGATTTATTCTAATTTGAAAGAATCGACAGTCTCAATATCTGAAAAGGAGAAACTCGTAATTTCCTAATTTGAATAAAATGTAACAATTATTATTGTGTTGGACAAGACACCCGTGCCCGTCAGCACGAAAGAGGACCGCCTGAAGGAGAGGATGAGCGGAAGATTTCGATTAGTATACCTGCCAATGTGGACCGTACAATTCGTCGAAATATTTACTGGCAAACGCGGCCGCCGCATCTCCTCGTAATCCCCTCGGTCCGAAGACGTCCTTCACCATGTCGACGGCATATTTCTCCATTTCGGGATGCAGATAACTCTTCAGAATTTCCATATCCTCAATTTTTGGCTGATCGGTCAAATAATTTTTGACTTCGTTCTGAATCACCGTAGTCACATATTCTCCAAAATGTTCAGACCTCGAGGAATTGGACTTTCGCCTGTTCAATTTGATATTTCTTTGTCGTCTCCTTCAATGTCTCCTCCGACTCACCGTGGCTTGTCGTTTTTTGGTTCAATTGACTCTGAAGTTCTTCCATTTTCATCAAGAGGTCGGCCAGTGTTTTATTCTTACTGAAATCTTTTCATAGTAGATTCAAGATTGGATACATTTCGTCCTCTCGTTTGAGTCTTCCCAGCTCCTCGTCCCTTTTGGCGTGTTCCTCTTCCGTTTCCTCGTATGTCTTCATTTTGGTCTCCAAGTCTTTGATTTTTTTCAACAATCGGCTATTCATCTTTTCCAGTACGTCTACCTAAACTTACTCCAAAATTAAACAAATCAAACTGGCACCTGTTCCGCGAGACTTTCATTTTCTTCCTGGAGTTTGGTCAGAATTCGGTTGCCAGAGCTGCTGGCCACAAGAAGGGGCTCCTTCTGTCCTTGGATCTGGATGGCCTGGTTGAAATGCGGAAAACTCTCCTGCATAGATTGGTTTTGTAGAAACTAAATCGAGTAACGATGGGCAACAAGGATAATTCCACTTGGGTATTCTCTTCATTTGTTGGCTGGATGGCAGTTGGCTGTCGAGAGCCAGTTGGATCTTGTGGAGAAACAGATTCTGTGCTCGAAACAGCTAAAAAGAGCCTCTTTTATAAATGACAACAATACCGGAGAGAATAGATTGGAGGGAGGCTTCCATCACAGGAGAAGTGACTACCGGTTCTTCTTTCTTCACTCCTGCTAGTCCGCCATTCACAAAAGTAGCAAAACTATTTGAAGTTCGTGAAGCAGGTAAGGAATAAGAAGAAGAGGAAATACCTAAAAGTCAGAACATGGGGGAAAAATATAAAAACGAGCCATTGTTGTCCGTTTCATTTTCGAGGATATAAAGCATGGCATTCATGACGTAGGTGACAGCCAGGAGATCTTCTAACTCCTGTGTCAAAGTGTAAATCATACAGCTCGTCCTATTTATTTGTATATATTAGTACTGAAGGAAATGAGCAAGAGTGAACACAAAGTGCCAGGTGTTAGCCGGGATGCATGTGACTCTTTCTTTTCCTCAGGCCGTAACATTAGAAAACAGCTGTCATCGCAAATTATTTGACTTTTACTCTTTCTTCCGCCAGTTCTTACCTGACAATCCGATAACAGGAGAACACATCCTCGGGAGGCTTTCCGTCTCAGTAGAAAATCATTTCGAAGAAGAAATCTACTTGCATCTCATTTTTCGATGTCACACCACAAGCAGTCATCATTCAGTTGGACCCATTCCTATTAACCGTTGGAACTGTTTAGTATGGTCAAGAATAACCTGAAATTCCTTGAATCAAATATTGTTTTACGGTGGACACTGTTGCTTTTAATTTTCTCTTCAGTCTTCTTGAATTTAGGAATTTTATCTGCAACTAATGTACTGTCCTGAATTTTAAATTCTGAATCCCTTAACCTTTTTTTCGATTTAAGATGAGCAGCCACAACGACAACGAAGTCAGCCACGACGACGACAACGACTGGTCCGGCTCCACCGTCACGCTGTGGAATTTCTCGCTGTCCCCACCGCTTGCGATGGATGAATTTTGCCGGCTACGATAGGATGTCGCCACCGCCGGAAGGAGGCAGGCGCGTGCGTCGTCCGCATAATCCGGCCTTCTTCGAGCCGTCCCCCCTTCCTCAAGTCCCGGCAGAAGATGAGCTGTCTCTTCTACTGGACACACCGCCGTCGACTCCTCCAATTTAAGATTTTAATAAATATTTATGTCTGTTTGATTGTATATAAGTATCCTTAGTGTCTATTATAACTTGATGAAACATCAGCAAAATCTTCCATCATAATTCATGTTTATTGATTGCTTTCTTTGGGCCGACACACGGGTAAGAATAATGACTACCACCGCTGGTCCGCTACCGTGACTATGCGGAACTTCTCGCCGCCCTCTCCACTGATGTTCGACCATCTTGCTAAATACGATAGAATGTCCCCACCGCCGAAGGAGGCAGGCGTCTACGCATTCCGCCCAACATGACCATCACTTTCGGCCCCCTGCAGTTGGCTCAACTTCCGGCAGAAGATAAGCTGACGACTCCTCTTTCCATGCCGCTGGCCCTACTGGCCACTCCACCGCCATCTCCGCCGATTTAAGATTTTAATAAATTTTTATTGCTATTTGATTGTTTATAGGCATCCTTAGTGTGTGGTACAATTCGATGAAATAGCATTATTCCGATGATCAAGTTTTCCCATCATAATGCATGTTTATTTGAGTGTTTTCTTCGGACAACACACACACACACACACACATGTCTTGGTTTCTACAGTGTTATCACAAATTATTTGATTTTTACAAAAGAGAAATGTATCCCTTCGTTTGCATATCATCATCCGATACCGTTTCGTTTATCGTTTAACCCATTCATGCTGCCCGGTACAAATATGTACCAAAAATGCCTTGATCCCCCCTTTGATGATTTTTTCGGTCGAAATTTTTTTTCTTCCAAAATTGGTATCAAAAAATTCGTCTCTTCGCGCTGATCACAGTTATGTAATTCTCGTCGAAGGCGTCCTCAGGCGTCAAAATCATAGGTTTCCCTGCAGTACAAAGAGACTTGGCCTTCAAGTTTTATATCATTCGATAGAGGGGACAGAGGGCTATCAGTTGGAAAGGAGGACGCTCGGCGGCAATCACTTCCCTCATCATACGGAACCTCAATAGCGATCTGTTAACTTTTGTCAGGGATTAGACAGAAATTTTATTCTGGCTCGACAGCCTTGACAGACTTTCGACGTCCACGTGCCTCCCGACGCCTGAGGACGCCTTCCACGAGAGTCACATATCTGTGATCAGCGCGAAGAGGCGAATTTTTTGATGCCACTTTTGAGCAGAAATATTTTTTCATCTTAGGGATGACCTGACGAAAATTTGGGCAAAAATGGGTTAACTTGATCCCTTCCTATGGACCTAATGACCCACTAATCCTTTTACTAAAGTCAATAATAAACAGCAATTTTCCTTCAACCAAACATCGTTTTATGGTGGGTGTTGTTGGTTTTAATATTCTCTCTCATCTTCTAAAATTTATAATTTATCTCTAACCGAACCAAAAAATAAATTTAATATTACCCAAAAATGTCTTCAGTTTAAGATGAGTCATCACGACGACGACAACGGCAGCCACCACCAAAATGGCGATGACCATCACATCTGGGGCACCTTTTCTTCCTGCTCCCAAATGACGCTGAGGAACTTCTCGCCACCACCACCGGAGCTGATGGAAGGATTCGATCCGCTTGCCGGACTGCAAAAGATGTCGCCGGATGGCTGGAAACGCGGACGTCACCCGCCCAATACTGCCGATCTTTCCTCCATCTTCGGACCAATTCAGCTGCCTCGACTCCCGACAGAAGATGGGCCCAACACTCCCAGCAATTCATCCGTATCCCGCTCTCTCATCAGCCCACCGATGAGATTTGACTTGGAGGCGATTGGAGCCATCATTCCAGGCGACGACATCGACGATCCCTTCGCGGACGGGGAAAACAACAATCCTGTAGCCTATCTACCGCTGGTCAGCTCCTCCTCCTCGTCTGCCACCACCTCCACAACAGCTGCAACTTCCACTACGGCTACCACCTCCAGCAGCGACAGTGACCACGAGGATAAGGTAAATATTTCCACTATTTCTGAAAATAACCAAGAATTTATAGGTCGAAGTAAACTTCAACATGGACTCGGCCGCGTCTTCCATCGCCTCTCCTCGTCTCAGCCGTCGTCGCCTCGCCTTTTCCAGCAAGCGTCAGATTTAAAATTTCTATAAATCTTTCTATTGTTTGTTTGATAGTTTATAAATATAGTGTTTGTTCCAGTATTAGCTCCAGTACCTCGATGATAAACTCTCTTGCCGTTTTTTGTTTGTTTTATTCGTGTCAGAGCACCCCGGGCATTGGTTTCCATAGCGTTTCCTCCGTTTCGTCAAGCGCATTGTGTGTTGTTTACGAGAGTGCAACCTTTCTATATCCCCCTTCCCCCTTTTTTCCTTCCCGTCGAATTTCCCAACCTCAATTTGGTCTGGGTTCATCAATTCTTTTTCATTTGATGTGACCCTGGCCATTCGCCAGACTAAAGTCATCCACTCATCGACCAGATCGATTGGGTCAGCCGGGTCTGCCACCATCACCACTATTTGTTGTGTTTGTCCTGCGAGAGAAGAGAGAGAGAGACTGCGCTGAATCAGCTCTTCTTTTTCTTCTTTAATATCATCCGGAGAATTCAGCATTTTTCATCACATTTCCTTGGGGATCCACTTGTCGTCGCTTCTCATTTATCTCTGTCTCTGATTATATCAGGCCGTCGCCTATTTGCCGAATACTATTCGCCTTTCTCTTCCGCTTCTTGTTTACCACATTTTCTCATAGAAAAAGTTGGACATTGAATTATAGCCATTTGTATAAATAGAATTGTGTTATTTTGTCTCGGCCACTGTCAAAAGTCGAGAGGAAAGCTTATCTCCGACATAATAACTTTTAGTCGAGGAGAAAATGTCACAAACAACATAGTGCCGCCTCTTTTCGACCCTTTCAACCTGTCTTCATTTTCGATTTGACCTTTCCATGACTCATCCCCTCTCTTTACCGAATACTCATCCTTCTCTCTCTCTTTTCTTCCCGCCCTTTATGTGTACCCTTCACGCCTTTCCTGCAATTTGTGCCGATCGTTTCAATTGTTGGTCGATTTGTCATCATGTCGAGGCCGACCGTCGCGAAACTTTAGGATCCGTCTGTTCTTATCAGCCGACCGATCCAATGAATATTCCTCTCTAAAACTGTCAGCGAGCGGCTTACTTTTGCCGGGAAATGATTATGGGCGACGGCAGTTCCACAGTTCACTCAGTCAGTTGTTGTTTACGGAACACAAGCTCCGCCATGAGATTGTCCAAACGAGATCATATGTTGATCTTCCCGTCTCTTTTTTTTCTGTTTTGTTTACTATCTAGTTGAGTCTTTTTACAGATAGAAAGATGTCCGACGAGGCGTCGTCCTCGTCGTCGCCGACTTCTTCGGATGGCTCACTTTATCCCGAAATCCCTCGGAATGCCGTCCAAATAGCCGAACAGCTGGGCGTCGGTACATTCGGATCAGGTTCGGATAAACCCTCCTCCGGGTAGAAATTGTTCAGATTTCAGTCTACAAAGGACTCTGGACACAACACAACAACACCATCAAGGAGGTCGCCATGAAAAAAGTCTTCATGCTTCAGAAGGAGGTCTGCTTATTTCTATTTCTTTTATTTAATTCTTCTAGGCTGAAATTTTGTCTAAAATAAGACATAGAAATATTATTGAATTTTATGGAATTTGCAAAACAGGCTCGGACTTTTTTATTGTAACGGAATATGCCGAAAACGGAAGTTTGTATGATCACCTGCACCATGATGAAAACATGGAAATCGACTTCGAAACAGTGCTCAGATGGGCGCGAGAGGTAGAGATCCAATTGGAATTGAATAATAGGAAATAATCTAGATAGCTGCTGGGATTTATTATCTCCATTATGATGCTGTGGTGACCATTATCCATAGAGATCTCAAGTCGAAAAATGTCGTCGTCGACTCGAAATTACGATGTAAAATATGCGATTTTGGTACTTCGAAAGACTTGACACATTCTTGTACAGCACCAACCTGGGGAGGAACAGCCGCTTGGATGAGGTAAGCGCCATTTTTTTAAAATATCAAGGGAAATTTAGTCCCGAGATTATCAATCAAAATGAGGGTCTGACAACGGCATCAGATGTCTGGAGTTATGGCGTCGTCTTGTGGGAAATGCTGTCCAGGGAAATTCCCTACAAAGACTTTACGGAATTTCGAATCTACACGTTGATTACCCAAAGTGGAGTGACACTGGTCATCCCAGATAGTTGTCCTCCTTCTCTCACCAAGTTAGTTGACTGTCGCTTGTGAGAATAATCCCCTGTTTAGTCTAATGAGAGGTTGCTGGAAGATGGTGCCCAAGGAAAGATTGACTATGAAAAAGATTGTCTCTGAATTGGCAGCCATGGAGAAATGCCCTCAGACAAAACAAGAATGCCAGATATTCCTCGGCAAAGAGGATTGGAAAAGAGACATCGAGATACAGAAGAAAGAACTCGACGAGCAGAGAAAACAACTCGAAAAACAAAAGGAAAAGTTCTTCCAACAACAGAAAGCATTCCAACGGAGAATACGACACGAGACGGCTCTTTTAGGTGTGATATTCCAATTATAATCGACATTTCTGTTAGATGCTGTCTGTGACCCGCCGCCAGATGTCTCCCAATGGAATGAACAGCACACGGTAACTTGGATTGGACGGATGCTGAAAACTGGTAAGAGCGGAAGTCATCCCCAAATTAATGTTCAGGTTTAGATGATTTGAAATTATTGGAAAAGGTTAAAACAGCCATCTGTAGACATCGAATTACCGGGGCGAGACTCCTCGAAATGACACAAAAAGATTTCGAGTCCCTGGGTGTCAATAAACTCGGCTGTCGAATGGAATTGATGAAAGGAGTCAGAGGATTGAAGGCAGCTCACAGTAAATTCGTCGATTTTCCTACTCTCGAACAAGCACAGAGGCTATCTATCTCCGTTGTAAGTTGTTTCTCCTTTGACATTGCCATTTCATTTCATTTAGAAGCCAAAAGAAGACTTTCCTAGTCCTCTACTGGGAGGAATGCCGCTTGTCCTAATGCTGGGTGTCTATCCTCGACCGGGAGCCACCACACCCAGATTGAAATTCTACGTCGACGTCGATTGGGACGACGATGAGCCGTCAACTTCATCTGCCCCGTCGAGCTTTATCAAATCTGTTTGTTTCACTGTCCTTGATGATGACACAAATGTAAGCACACTCTCAAATTAAAATAGATGAAAGAAACTATTCAGAAACCTTTAAATGAACCTGCTTGTTATTCTGGATACAGTAATTTCGCCATGGAATGGGTTACAAAGCCGGATGACGTTGACCGGATTCGAGTCATCGCCAGTATTCATTATTCGGACAATGTGGTGGGATTTATATTTGAGTTTTTATAATTGAGAGGGTTTGTAGAGTGAACCAAGAAGTACAGAACTCGTAGCAGTGGTGACGACGTTCGATCGCCCATCGAACATAATCGAGAGACGAGTAAGAGTACGGACTGGGAGAAGATCATCTGTCACTCCCAATTCTGGTAGTCTCATTCACGTAAGATCGAGTTATCTATAGATTATTCGTCTTTTTCAGTCAGCTGTAAGTAGTCCCCTTTTGCGTGGAGTATGGCAGAAAAAAGCCAAGGAGACCCGCGACACTCTTCTCGATTCAGAAATCGCCTCTATCAATTGTAAATTTCTCTTTTCTCTTCAAAGAAATAAGAATTTAGCTGCGCTGATAGCTCAGCAACCGGCATTTTTCTTGGAAGATGGAGTCGGAAAGGAACAAAAAGAACAAGGAAAAGAGACTCCAACTGTGAGGAAGAAAAGACGACACAGAAAAAGAACTGAATCCGAAAATTTGGAGCACACGACGAATCCGAGACGGGAAGAAGTACAAGTCCACGGGGGAAAACCGAAATGGGCTTGGAAGAATCAGAAGTCCAAGAATCTCCAATAGTTTCTCTTTGACTTGTCGCCTTCTATCCACCGGTCATTTACAGTACCCCGTGCAAACTCGTTGTGAGCCCGAACCACTGGTTATTTTCTCTTTTTGGTGTCAGGATCTCTATCGCTCAATTCCTTGTATTTATCTTTATAATAAATTATTAGGAGAGTATATTTTCATCTGTTTTGTTCCTTCTGCTGGCAAGAAGCCATCGCTTTCCTATCGATTTGTTCAGTTTTGTCCAGCGGAGACAATAGGTAACCGAGGTATTATCGTCGACGTTCGCTTTTGTCGCGCTCGCTCCTCATTCATTCTAACCATCATCTCTTCTCCATTTCAAACTTCTTCAGTTGTGATCTCTCTGCACCCATTATCAGATGATAACTTTTGCATGAGTTGGCCTTTCGCCGGCCATCGGGGGATGTTTACAAGCGGCCGAGCCACGTGACGGATTGCCGTTGTTGATTTGCCTCTTCACTTTTGCTTTTTTTTTGTTTTACTTCCGCTTTGTTTTCTCATTTTAGCAAAAAGAAATGTAACTAATATTTCTGCTGCAAAATAAAATCCGGGAAAGTTAAGGACAGAGTCCCACAAAAGCTTATTTAGTTTCAGCCCCTCCCCCACAAAAGAAGGGAAATGCGATTCTTCTTTGTTTCCATAAAAGTCCAGAAATGCAGGATGTCAGAAAAACTAAATATCGCGCTTTTCTGACATTCGGCTGTTATTACTGCAAATTACTTTTTTACCTCGTAAAAATATCTGTTCACGGATTGCTTTGCTGACATTGTGGAATGCCTCCGCTGACCTTCCAGTATGAGGGAAAACGGTAGTACTGCAGTGTTAATATGACGGATCAATCGAGTTATGCTATCTTTTTCAAAGTGAAGGGGGGCTGCCGCCCCCTTCAAAAAGACGACAAATAAAGGTCTCCGTTTTCTTGCAATGAGGCGAAAATACAGCTCATCAATATGGCAAAATTTGGGAAAAATCGTTGGTTTTTCTGCTCCATTGTAAAAAAACGAAGACCTTTGTTAGTCGTCTTTTTTCTTGACAGACTATTTCGATAAACTTTCGGTCCATCGCTCGCCTGCGGCTCGCGCTGGCCCTGTTTTCCCTCTGATCTACCGGAAACTCCGACGAGAACACTCAAATTTACCTTAGCGTCCCTTTATCTTATTCTCTCTTTTGGCTAATTCACATTTTCCTCGTATCAAAAAAGCGCGATATTTAGTTTTTCTGACATCCTGCATTTCTGGACTTTTATGGAAACAAAGAAGAATCGCATTTCCCTTCTTTTGTGGGGGAGGGGCTGAAACTAAATAAGCTTTTGTGGGACTCTGTCCTTAACTTTCCCGGATTTCTCGGCTTTTATGGTGCTCCGCAGAAGATATTTCCCATTTTGAGAAGTCTCGGAGAATATATGACCGAAGGCCCCACAAAATGTAAAAAAGGGCACAACCATTTGTTTTTAAAGTTTTTTTGAATTCAGCATAAAAAACTGAGTATGTTACATTTTTTCATATCTCCTCAAGCGCGAAAAACAGCTAGCAATCAGAAGAAATAGTAAGAAACCGGTCGTTCTTGAGCCGAAAAATGACAAAAGCACCACAGCGGGCGAACATCAGACATTTTCTCTCCATAAGCGCCTTCTATCCTGCTGTTGCGCGGCCATTCCACGGTCGATGCTGATGAGATTCATCCAGCACGGGTAAAAAACAACGGTGCACACGATGGAAAAGCGAGATTTTCAAAATTACCGTATCGCAAGAACCTTTCTTCAGAAATAATCGCGGACTGCACGATAACTAAAAAATTAGTTTATCAATCACCAATTTTTCCTACGTATTCGGGTTCAGCATAAAAAGTTGAGTATAAAACATTTCTTCATACCCATGGAAACCTCGCAATGAGCTCGCAATCTAAAAAAATAGGCGAAATTGCACGTTTTTGGAAGAAAAAATGTCAAAAGCGCCACAGCGAGTGACCGCGTGACATTTTATTTACTTGAGAATCCTTCTTTTTGCTCTTGCGCGCCCATTTCATTGTCAATTTTAATAAAATTTGTCGTGTACAGGTAAAAAACTACGACGGACACGATGGTCAACTCAGATTTTGAAAATCGTTTGAGGAAGACGAGATATCACCGGTGACTTCCGCACCTATTTGGCCTTATATCTCGAGAATATGAGGTTTTCAAGTTTTTCTGAGAACGGTAACGTATTCAGCGTAAAAAACTGAGTCTAGGGATACCAATTTAGAAAAGTTTCGTCTTACTTTGTCTTCAACTTTCCATTTGGCTGAAACTAAATAGACCCGTCGCGCCGGGTCATAATTTCACAAGTATAGACAAGACCATCCTTTTTGTGTCGGGGGGCAGTGCGAGTTCTCTAGCAATGGCGCACCTCAATAAAGACAAGAATCACTTAGCGAGTCCAATCTCATTGCTTATCCCCATGTCACCCCCAAAATGACTATTTCAAAGGCGCCTTGTTTATCAGTAATCCTAGCGCGCTGTGGGCAGCTTTCTCGAAATTTCGTGCGCCTTCGAGGCCTCTCAACATTCAAATATGGGCTTATTTATGCCTTCTTCTCAGGCAACCCCTCCCATTTTTCGATTAATATCCTACTCATTTTTTGGATATTCAACAATTTTTAAATGGGCTAGCTTTCCTCTTGTCGAACTATTGACCTTTTGAAATTGCCCTTTGTCATCGTTCCGATTGATTGGTTATCTCTCAACGATTTCCTTCGCATTTTCGCAAAAAAATAAATAAATGCACAATTCTCAGATGGAAGCTCAATACAAATTACTTCGTGAATTTACCCAATGCCTCAAGGCCAATCCAGGCATCCTCCAAGACCCGAAACTCGCTTTCTTCCGAGAATATTTGGAAAGGTTGGTCTCCTTTTTCTTCTTTTTATTCTCCGTCGTTTAGTCTTGGAGCAACAATCCCGGAAAAGCCCGCCCCCACTCCAGAAGAACCTAAAAAGAAGGAGGAACCCGCGCCGGCTCCGGAGGACACCCCAATGGAAGAGGAAGAACAA
Organism: Oscheius sp. DF5033; assembly: GCA_964036215.1. Lineage (NCBI taxonomy): Eukaryota > Metazoa > Nematoda > Chromadorea > Rhabditida > Rhabditidae > Oscheius > Oscheius sp. DF5033. The sequence continues at coordinate 5,610,441 of CAXIWN010000004.1, read as the reverse complement.
GTCATCCCAATGCCGGATTTGGACAATTCAGGAGTCATTGAAGCGGATTCGGGAGAGGAATTGCCAATGGGACAGGAAGGAAAAGAGGTAAGGCAACAAACCGACAACAAGCTGTCAATGAGTCATTTGCAGGCTACGGAAGAAGAACTCGACCAAGCCAATGAAGCTCGCGATCGTGCGATGACTGCCTTTTCCGATGGCAATTTTGAAGAAGCCGTCAAGGAATTCACAACTGCAATAACTCTCAATCCAGGATCTGCCATTATGCACGCCAAGAGAGCCAAGTCAGTTGTCTATCTCCGCTTATAATTTAAAATATTCAGTGCCTTGCTGAAATTGAAGAAGCCCGTCGCCGCCATCGCCGACTGCAACATGGCCATCAAGATTAATCCGGATTCTGCCCAAGGATACAAATTCCGTGGACGTGCTAATCGTCTTCTTGGCAAGTGGGTCGAAGCCCACTCGGATTTAGCTATGGCCTGCAAGTTGGACTACGATGATATTGCCAATGAATGGCTAAAGGAAGTCGAACCTAATGTGAGTCTATTCAAATATTCATTAATTAGCGGGCACTATCCAACTAGTCAAAATATTATAATATTAGCAAGAGTCTGTTTAACCGTAGTTTTCACTAGTCCGTCTTCTTTTTCCGACACAAACGACGACCGCTAGGACCGATTGGGGCTTTCTCCTAAAATGGACGGATTATCCTTTAGGAAATGGTGTATACCTTGGGAGGGAGTCCAAGTTTTTCCCTACACGACAAATAATATTGGTTACATTTGGTCCTTTGGGTGACACCGTCAATAGTCACAGTTCTGGTTGGAGCTTCAGACGGAGTGGCGTTGACATAGCACGACTTGCGATATTTACAAGTCAATTTCTGGTTTCTTTCCAAACTGGGGAGATCTTCGTCGGCTGTTTCAGGAACAGGAGCTTCTTCTTTCTTGATTCCTTCTTTCTTCGCTTCTTCCTCCTCGTCGTAATCCTCCTCTACTTTGGCAACTGGGATTGGTTTGACTTCAGTTTTCTTTTTAGTCTCCTTTGGCTTTTGTTTCATTGATTCTTTCACTTTTGGGGCTTCTTTCTTCTCTGATTTCACTGGTTTTTCTTTTTTCCTTTCCCCTTCTTCCACCTCCTGTCCAAAATTCCATCCATGTTTTGAATAGCAGGAGTGTCTGTACTTGCATGCCAATTTCCTATGCTCGTCCTTGTGCCAATTCTCCGGCTCTTCCAGATCTCCTTCCCATTCGACGGGTACATGATTCAAAACATCGGGAAGTCTACCGGTCTCATAGCAGCTCTTTCTGTATTTGCAGCGAAGATTCATCATTGCCTCATTGAGACCTTCGACATGGACATTACTTGGTTCTTCAGGGGAGGCGGTCGTCGCTGCCCCTGCCCAAATGGTCGACAAAGTCTGCACAATGACCGGCCGCTTATTGGTTTCGTAACAGGACTTTCTGTACTTGCAAGCGAGCTTTTTATCACCCTGTGAGAGTTCGGCATTCTCAATTCGGTCATAGTGTTCATTGACGTGAGTGTCGAATTTGTCGTAGAGGCTGGCCAGGGTCTGGTGGATGACAGGACGTTCCTTTGTCTCATAGCACGACTTCCTGTATTTGCAATGTGTTTGAAGCTCTAATTTCTCCTTGTATCCCAAAGCTTCCTCTTCTTCTTTTTCTTTGAGCCCAGGTTCTTTGTCCTTTTTCTGTTTCTTTTCCTTATGAACTATCTTCACAGATGAAGGCTCCTCTATCACTGGTGCCGGCTCCGATTCATTTTGTTCGACTTTTGCCTCCTCTTTCTTTCCCTTCTTGTGTTTTGGTTTCTTTACTACATGTTCGGGTACCTGCTCGGGCTCTGGTTCAGGCTCGGGCTCGGCAGCTCTCTTGCTCTTTTTCTTGGCCTTTGGCATCTCTTCGGCTACAGGCTCAGGTCTTTTCTCAACTTCTGGTTCCAGTTCAGACTCTGGTTCAGGTTCAGGAGTCTTCTTTCCCTTTTTCTTTGGTTTGGGCATTTCTTCCGCAACTGGTTCCTGTTCTGGTTCGGGTTCTTTTATCTCTTCTTTCTTGGCCTTCATGAGTTTTGCTGGTTTCTCGACCTCTGCAACTGTCTCTTCCATTTTGGTCGTCTTCTTCTTTGGTTGTTTGGTAACTACTGCTTCAGTTGTCTCTTCCTCTTCGAGATGTTTTTGCTTGGCCTGCTCTTTTATTGGTTTCTGTTCAGTCTCATTTGCCTGTACAGTGTATCTCTTGTGTTTGTGTTTCTTCTCACTGGCTTCCAGCTCAATGCCGCGTAACCTTCTCCTCATTCTGGCTCGTCTTGCCTTCCTTCTTCTGACTTCTTTCTCAATAACTCGCCTCTTTCTAATATTTGTTACTGTCTCAACAGAGGCCGATTGGGCTATTTCTTCATAGCAACTCTTTCTGTACTTGCAGAACTTCTTCAACTGTTCCATGTTTGTCGGCACCACGGTGTTGATCTCTTTTTGGACGACTTCTTCTTCAATTTGTGGGTGAAGATCGGGCAGGATTCCTGTCTCGTAACACGATTTTCGATATTTGCATTTCTCCTGAATGGTCTGTTTCCGTGTCTCGATGACATCGGGCAAATCCCTGAGATCACTGAAGCTGTTGATTTGAATGTCTGGTTCGATGTCCGGCTTGACTCCCGTCTCGTAACAGCTCTTTCTGTACTTACAAAAGACTTTTCTTTCAAGATCTTCCATTTCCTGGAAATCGACTTCCTCGACAGCTTCTTCTGCTGAATGCGTCGAGAAGACGGGGAAGGAAACAGGAAGAGACCAGCTGATTTCGGCAATAGATGGTGGCTCTCCGGTCTCGTAGCAGCTTTTCCTGTACTTGCATTGCAGTTTCTCCGACAGTTTCTCCTCCATTTTGTTAAGCTTCCTCTCGGCAATAATTGCTGACGAAAGCGGACGAGCAGCTGCTTTTTCTTCTGCCACTTTTACCTTCTGTACAGTTCGCTCAGCAATCTCCTTGAGTGTTTTTTTCTTTCCTTGTTGTGGAGCCGTCTTTCCAGCCAAGATGATCTTTCTCTCTTCTCGCTCGCCATCTTTTCCAGACAGTTTTATCCCCTTTTCCTTGTAGCAATCGAGCCGGTACTTGCATTTGAGCTTCCTTGGGGTCAGATTTTCTTCATCGTCCGGGTTGGCATCATCTTCCTTCCCGTTGACGTCTTCCATTTCTCCCCAGGTGAAGTAATTGGTCACCGAATTCCAGTCAAACAAATTCGAAGTGGAGTCCTCTATTTCGGGCACTTTTCCATTTTCATAGCATGATTTTCTATACCTAAAAATAGCGCCAAATAATAAAAGTCTGATCTCAAAAAAGACTCACTTGCATCCGAGTTTCTTGTCAGTCGGCTCGGTGCTTTTCGCTTGATGTTTTGGTTGATTTTTTTCAATGTTTTCCATGATTTGGTCAACAATTTCCTCGACGTCATCCTCCTCGACTTCGATCGTTTCCTAAAGAAAAACAAATGTCCGTCATCCAATCAATCCATCACTCACCTGGGCTTGTTTCCTTCGATTTTGTTTCTCTGTCTTGGCGGCAGAGGCAAAAAGACTCGGCCAAAAGGAGCGAGCTGGCTCAATGGCCAATACTCGACTGCCCTCTTCTAGACTCTGGATACTATTGATATCCACCACTTTCCTAGAGGAGATTCCTTTAAATTGAAAAATGAGGAACAAACTTGACAATTTCCGGGGAGACATCATTACAGAGATAAGCTCTGTTGGGAGAGAGGATGTCGGCGTTGGCTTCGCCCCAACACAACGCCCCCTTATTGAGAAGGGCCCTCGTTTGAACGGATTGTTCTCCTGGAAATGTTCCTTCCTTGTTTGTTTGGGAAAGGGAAAATGTCAGCTGTTTAGTGCTTACCAATTTCCACGACAATGAGCGGCTCATCCGTGTCGATATAACTGTACAAATGTTGAATATGATCCAAACTCATTTCCTGTGTTCCGAGACGGGCGACAACAACCTGGGAAAAATTGTAATGGCTCCAGCCGACGACAGTTCGCAGTAGAAGGCCATCCTCGTGTCTCAGGTCATCGGCGACATTCGGGGAAATGACTACAATGTCCGATGAATGCGCTGAAAGTTGTCTTTCTCGAAACCGAAAACTCAGCAGTTTCCCATGTGCCGAGGCGGACCCCGTTGTGTAAAATGCGTATGTAGGATGGGGGAAGTGAAAAAAGATCTCATAAAGGAGGAGGAAGATAACCCGACATCTGGGACGGGAATCGTCGAGTCGACCTCCTCCTTAGGGCACCTGTCATCAGTCTCAATTTTCTATTACACCACACGGTTCGACGAGCTTATACTAATTTATAGAGGGGCATCTGTTGCCAATGAGAAAAGAAAGAGGAAGTATGCTACCTAGTTCCAATTCAACTTGAGAGACGAATTTTTGGGCGAATGCATATTTATAGAGATTATTAGACGAGTGGCCGGTTATCAGCAATGTTGTACTTGCTGAAAAAAGAATACTATAGAGAAAAGGTAGAGAAAGAATACCTGTGGATTGACCGGCAACTGTTTGGATAATAACTAGTAATAATGATAACAAGATTAAATTCGAGTTCGTAGACATTTTTCGTGGCGTGGCGGCGACTAGCGGCGCGACATGCCTCGCACTGAGGCCCCCGTCCACACACAGCTGTCTCCTCCTCGCCTCAAGCGTTGCCACCACACCCGCAACAATCACTTTTGATGGTGATTGAAGAAGAAAACAGCTTCTGATAAACTCCAATCCTTATCAAAGTTCGATCAGAGAATGACGTCTGCCGTTGACGTCGAATGTCTACTTTTGTGAAGATATCCGCAGTCCTTTGGCCTTTTATCCAATAGACTGTAGAGATAGAAATAGGATAGAAATGAGGGAAAGTATAGAAATTAGTGAGAAGATGACCCTCCGGCGAGAAACCTAATAACTCGGGGAAAGATTTATGAGGAGCAGTGTACAACCAGAAAAGAAGGCCGCTAGGCAGTCGGAACTGAAACCGACTACTGACGGTAACCATGGGCGTAATCTGTTTGTTCTGATCCACCCTTGCGATCAAGAGGGGTAACTTTGGTCAAATAAAATCGACTGTGATCTTTTGCCCACCTCTGAACCTTAATCTCAGTTGAGCCGATGACTATTTGGCCGACTTTTCACACCTCCTCCCCCCGTCTCAAGTGTTTGTATTGAGATAGAAACTGACGCACAGACTCAATGTCATTTCTTTCAGGCCAAAAAACTTCAAGAGTACAATCGAGCCGTCGCCCGAGCCAAGGAAGAAAAGGAACTTCGCGAGAGACGGGAACGCGTCCGTCGAGCTCAGGAAGCCAATGCCAAGGCTGCTGCTGAAGATGCCAAGAAAGTAGGTCTTTCCTTCTTCAGGACATCTGAAGTGTGTGCCTTCCCCTGGGATGTCTCCATTGTAGGTAGCCTTGTTCAAAGGGCTCAAGTTGGTGAAGCGAGACGGTCACACGGCCGAGCCTTCTGTTGTATTGGCTGGCAAAGTGGTCGGTTTGTACTTCTCGGCTCATTGGTGTCCGCCGTGTAAACAGTTCACTCCTATTCTAAAAGACTTCTATGAGGAGTTGGCCGGCGAAGGTTTCGAAATCGTCTTCATGTCCATGGACAAATCCGAAAAAGAACTGAAGAAATACATGACCGAATTACACGGCGACTGGTTCCACGTGCCATTTGCCAGCCAGCAGACGGTTCAAGCTGAAGTCCAGAAATACGGCATAGCTGGAATTCCGGCACTGGTCATCGTCAAGCCGGATGGCACAGTAATCACGAAGAACGGCCGTGCCGACGTAGAGGGGAAGGCACCGAGGATGGCTTTGCGTGATTGGAAAAAATTGTAGAATATACCGAATAATAAATTTATTCTATTTTTAAACACAATAGTTATAGAGAGCCGAGGACGACGATGAAATGGGCGGCATGCCTGGCGGTATGCCAGGATTCGGTGATCCAGATTTGGATTCTCTTCTAAGTGATCCGGATGTTGCTGCTGCCCTTGAAGATGCGATGACAAATCCAGCCAATCTTATGAAACACATGAGTAATCCAAAAGTAGCTAAAGCTCTTGGAAAACTCCAAGGAATGTTCGGTAAATCGTCGCTTGTTCTTTTTGAATAAATCCACATTCAGGTGGAAAAATGCCCGGATTCGCAGGCGGTTTCCCCGGAGCCGGTGGTTTCCCTGGAGCTGGAGGATGTCCTGATGCTGGTTGCGGTGGCGGAGCTGGCTGTGGCGGCAGTGCCCAGCCCCCTCCAAAAGCTCCAGAACCCGACCTCGATTAAAGATTTCTTCCCAAATTATCTCTTTTCTCTCCTTTGTTACCCGTTGATTTTTGTATAACGCAGTGCATAAATAAATGTCTGACATTTTATCATTTTATGTTATAGATTTGTATTGTCGACACGACAGTCGGCTCTATGTCGAGAGTCTTGCACAGAAAGTAATATGTGTCCTCCATGCTTCTCTTGACAGCTTACGCTCCTCGAAAACCATGTCCTTCTCCTGTAAAAAAGCTTTGCCTCGTCGTATGGCGTGCTACCTTCATAAATTTGTATTGCCGTTGTGATTCGTCGGCTCTTTAGCTTCTCGAAGATCTCCTCGCTCTGCTGTACGGGCACAATCCGGTCATCTCGGCCATGCAACAGAGCGACCGCGGCTGTGATTTTTTCCAAATGATTTGATGGCGTCCTCTCCTAAAGTTCGAAAAGTATCGGTCATCTTGATCACCCACGTAATAAAGATCCTTTTCTTCTTGGTATTTTCCTATCAAAATTTGATTATAATGTCGTTCGAATTTCTCTGTAATTGAAGCCAGGGCGGCGATGTCGGCTACGCTACATGTCGACACAGCTGCCTTGAATATGTCCGAGGCTACCAGACAATTCAAGAGCAGAAATCCACCAGCAGAAGAGCCGGTGATACAGGTTTTCTCGCTGTCTACCCGCCCGGTTGAAATGAGCATCCGAGCCCCGTTGATCATGTCATCACGATCGGCCACGCCGTTTTGTTTTTTTAGTAAATTGCGGAATCGTGTTCCATAATCGGTTGATCTTCTGTAATCGACGTCGAACACAGCGAATCCTCGACTGGTGAAGAATTGTTTTCGAAGATCGAGTACCGGTCGAGCAGAACAAGTCGGACCTCCGTGGCCCATGAGGATGACGGGAGGACGAGAGCCGGCCGGAGAACTGAAGTCTCGATTCTGAAAAGACATACGGTAATTCAACAACGAATAATGAGATGCTTTTGGTTTATAGAAATATCCATGAACAGTTTCCCCATCTGATTCGAATGTCAGTTGAACGGGCTCACTGATATCCATCCAGTCGTCGACTTTTCTTGCTTCTCGAATGACGTCGACCTGTATTCTGCTTATCTGAATGACAGCTACTATCTTACCTTGTCATCTTTTGTGGTAATTTTCAATAAAGTCGAAAATTTCTTAGGTCCTGCCGCAATACGATAGATGACACCGGAGGCGGTGATTGTCAAATGAGTAAAGTGATTGAAGTCGATGAGGAGCAACTGTCTAGATACTCCATTTTCCAGTAAAATTAAATCTCTCCCTGTCGATAGCACCTAGAATTATCTATTCCAAGTGAAAAATTGATAAACTACTGTTTGATTTCCATTGGATGAATATCTTCTGTCGCCCAAAATCAAAACAGCATGACCGATCTCCTTGTCGACCGGATAGATGTTAGTGTCCTCATCTAGAAACAGACAGGTTAGACCGTCGGCTTGTTTCGTCTTACATTTTTCAGTCTCCAGTTCAATTTGATAGACATTCCATCAGTTAGACCCGTCGTGGACAAGGAAGAGTCCTCCGGAAGGCGACCAGCTCGGGCAATTGCAGTTGACGCCACTTCCCCGACCACTTTTAATTATTCGGATATTGTCGACCTTTCCGTTATGAAGCACATCCGCCAGGCAGATTTTGGTTTCGTCCCATGGCTAATATAAATTTATTTTGAAAAGAAGAAGATCTCACCATATTGATGTGGTTCCATTCCATCCAGACCAAATGTTTTCCGTTAGGCGACATCCGTGGATAGGCATAGAAATCAGCTCCTTTGGCCTAGATCTCATCTTTTTTTAGAAAGTTCAATGCTACCTACGATAACGGTAGATTTTTCTGTTTTTCTATCAATTGAAACAAGTACATTTTCCGGATCGACTGAATTTCTGCTGTGAGACTCATGAACAGCAAAAATATGGGAAACAGTCACCGAAAAATCGGCGTATCTGGCAATAGCTTCGTCTTTTTCGGGAAATCTATTTACTGGAGGATGTTTTCCTTTGAGGAAACGATAAGAATAGGATCAGATGAAGTAGCCTGCTGCTCATAGAGACCATCTTTGGTGGTGAAGATGACTCCGCTCTCAGGTGTCGGCTGGAATGAGCCACCACCATATTCATGTACTGAATTTATTGTAATTTTGCAATTGAGGTGATAGCAAACCATAACTTTGCACAGAATGGCCAACTGCCCATTGTTCTCTTTCTCCAGCAGTCGGCTCGAAGAACAATGATCGTTTTCCAGTTGTACAAGACTGTTCAACCCAAAAAACACCATCTAAAAACATTGTTCGATTGATATTCACAAATAGTAACATTGGTTAGCTTCAAGTTCGCAGATGAGTGTACAATTTCCTTGGCTGAAACTTTCGGGGGTCAATGCACTTGTCCAACTTCCAAAAGCAGCAACGGTAGTCATGATGAACGTCTTTTCTATACATTTGCGGATTTATAGTCGTTTTCTGATTAGATAAGAACGGCCAGAAAACACTAAGCCTGATGAAACTGCCGTGGTTTCAGAGAAATTAGTACTTATCAATTTTCAGCTACATTCATACAGTGTGAGCTACAAATTCCTTTATCAATAATATATTTTATCGCGTCTACATTTCTTTCTCTCAGGAATTTTACTTGAAACGTTGTCAAAATACTCTATGGAAAGCGACATCAGCTGGTCAGCAATTACAAAAGACAGAATTCTGACGGCTTCTAGAAGAAAAAAAATGAGAACAAAATAACCTTTTTCAAAAAGGCGCCACTTGTCATCAGAGGAGAGTCATCTGAGAGAATCAATTTTTTACTCTCTACCATTCGGAAACTATTTATTTGTGCTGCCAATAGCGAAACTGTTATTAATGACGCAATGGTCACTGACTATTGATAAATATTACTTTTAGTAATAAAATATGAATTAGATTAGCAGACTTTTTTTAACTTGCTAACGACAAAAAATGTTGAAGAAACATAATTACGTGCTCATTATGTGCTCTCAAATGTCTTATATACAATATAAATTAGGGTTTTTTACAGTGTTTAACGATGTCCTCACCCAGAAGCCAGGCACAAGAAGGTAAAATTCTTCTTCAAGATACATTCGCAACAACAAACTGACAATGAAATGACAGCAGACTTCGTTGTTTTTTTAATATTTTAACCAGCATTTTCAGCGGAGGAAGACCCTATCGATGATCTATTCAACAATGAGAATGATGTTGATGATGAAGAAGAAGGCGAAAACTTATTTGGAGATGACATGGAAAGGTTTGTTCGTATTCTTTCTGTAAAATACTATTATTACAGAGATTACCGTCCTCAACCTGAATTAGATCAATTTTCGGAATCAGGTCTAGATGATGCTTTAGAATATTCTCAGCTGTCTCCGGGTGCTCGTCGCGCAGCTGAACGAGAAATGGCACTAAGAGATCGTATGGATGGTGAAGATGCTCTGTTTTATGAGCCGTCCGACGACCAATTAGTTAGCCTGTAGAGTGTCCATCTCAACTATTTTCAGACTCGCAGAGACAAAAGAAGACGTCGAGTACATCTTGATGATGAAATAACTGAAAGAGGTGATGAAGCTGTACCGATTGATATTTTGGAAAATATGCGCGGAAGATCTGTCAAAGATCACGTCTCAGATGAAGCTGTTTCGCGCGAAATAGAATACCGACTCAAGAACTTCCTTCGTGCCTATAAAGATAAGGATCGCTTACCGAAATATATTAATGTTATACATGGTGTTAATTGTTTAGTTTTCCTAATTGCAGGCTATTAAACAAATGACTGCTGACAACAAAGAGTCTTTGGAAGTAAGTTACAATGATTTAGCTGATGGAGAAAAAGGAGAGACAAATATTGCCTATTTTTTGCCTGAAGCGCCTATACAAGTGCTGAAACAATCAACATTAGTAATTTCAATGGAATTTAGATTCTTGAAATATTTGATCGAGCCCTAACAAGTGTTGTTCTGGCTATGTTTCCTTACTATTCTCGAGTTTGTAGCGATTTACGCATAAGGATAGCCGACTTACCAGTAGAAGAAGATATTCGATCCCTTAGACAAGTTCATCTAAACAATCTCATTCGTACAACTGGTGTAGTGACTGTCACTACAGGTTTGTTTATTTATCCACAAACTCTATTTAAATTGAGGTATTCTTCCGCAATTAGCAATAGTTCGCTTCAATTGTATGTCTTGTGGATATTTGACTGCTCCAATTGTACAGCGTGAGGGTGAGGATGAAAAACCCACCAATTGTGCTAGTTGCCAAAGTAGAGGGCCTTTTGAGCTGAGCGCGGAAGATGTAATTCTAAAGAAATTCTTTATATAGGCTGTTTTCAGACTATATACCATAATTATCAACGTATAACGATCCAGGAATCTCCTAACAAAGTGGGTGCTGGTCGTCTACCGAGATCTAAAGAGGTGATTTTGCTTGGAGATCTTTGCGATTCATGCAAACCTGGAGATGAAATCGTAGGTTATCTGCTTTCTTTATTATTTTGTTTAGGAAATTACCGGGGTATATACGAATAATTATGATGGATCGATGAATTATAAACAAGGTTTTCCGGTTTTTAATACGATTATTCACGCCAATCATATCACAAATAAAGATAAAGTGGCCAGTGATCAACTTACCGATGAAGATGTTAAGGTTTTATTTTTATATAAAAATCTTATTTATAACTACATTTTAAGGCTATCCGAGAGCTGTCTAAAGATCCCCATATTTCCGATCGTATTTTTGTTTCAATTGCTCCATCAATATATGGTCATGAAGATATTAAGCAAGCTCTTGCTTTAGCCCTTTTTAGAGGCGAACCAAAAAACCCTGGAGAGAAACACCGTCTGCGAGGTAATATGCGTTAATATGCTAATTATTCTTGTAATTTTGAGGTGATATTAATGTACTTTTATGTGGTGATCCGGGAACTGCCAAGTCGCAATTCTTGCGATACGCTGCCCACACCGCTCCACGGGCAGTTCTAACGACTGGACAAGGAGCGTCAGCTGTAGGACTGACTGCCTATGTCCAGCGTCATCCTGTTACGAAAGAATGGACACTTGAAGCTGGAGCTATGGTTCTTGCTGATAAAGGCGTCTGCCTCATAGACGAGTTCGACAAGATGTCCGATCAGGACCGTACCTCTATTCACGAAGCTATGGAACAGCAGTCTATTTCTATTTCCAAGGCCGGCATAGTTACCTCACTTCAAGCTCGTTGTACTGTTATTGCAGCAGCTAATCCTATCGGTGGAAGGTATTTCTTTTTCATAATTATGCTGTTACTATATTTGCAGATATGATCCCAGTCGTACATTCGCTGAAAACGTTGATTTGACGGAGCCCATTCTGTCTCGATTTGACGTTCTTTGTGTAGTCCGTGATGTTGTTGATCCTGTCGAAGATGATAGACTAGCCAATTTCGTCGTTGGTAATCACATGAAACTTCATCCGGATGCATTAGCTGCCGAAGAACCAGAAGAAGACAAAGAAAATACACCCCAGGTATGTTTTTTTATGCAATACTTTGGATTTTTTTAAGATTGATCAGCGTACTGGGCTGCCCCTTATACCTCAAGATTTGCTTAAAAAGTATATTCTCTATGCACGCGAAAAATGTCATCCTGTTCTAAGTGAACGTCACACCCAGAAACTTTCCGAAGTTTTTGCTCTAATGAGACAGGAATCAAAAGTAATATTTTTAATCATTATTACCGGTTATTTTAGGCTACTGGATCTGTAGTTATTACAGTCCGACATGTTGAATCGATGATCCGTTTAGCGGAGGCCCATGCCAAGCTTCATCTTCGGCCTTTTGTTAATGATGATGATGTGGCGGTTGCAACTAGAATAATGCTGGAATCGTTTATTAGTACTCAAAAATCATCAATTATGAGGACAATGAAAAAGGTACTTTTTTAATTATTTTCTTCATTAATTTCTAGAATTTCTATAAATACCTAACAGCTCATCGATCTTCTGGCGAATTGCTGCTATACATTCTGAAGCAACTTTCGAAAGAGCAGCTTCACTATGAAAATGCTCGTCATGGAGGCGTTGAAAATATTTCCACAGTTAGTATCTCCGAAAGCGACTTTATTGAAAAGGTAGTTTTTTACAATCAGTGATTCTCAATATATAACAATTTAGGCCCAGCAATTTAAAATTGAAAATATACAATCATTCTATGGCTCAGATTTATTTACTGGTAATCGATTCGTGTACAATGCTCAAAGAAAACAGATAGTTCATACAATTTTCTAACCATCTTTTATTCTCTAATAGGTTCTCAATTTTTTTTCGCTTTCCCTAGTTGGGAATCCCAACGTTTGTAACTTTGTATTTCCAGACAATAAACTGTTTTCCTGTATTCCATGTGTATTTCCTTAGATTTATTCATCCAGTAGCGTTATTGACCTAATTTTCTTGGGCATGGTAAGAATATTGAATATACAATATTTATTCTTTTTAAAATACAAATCTAATAAAATGTAAAAGAACCGGAAAATTACCACAGAAATATAGAAAGTTGGAAAAAAATCACTTGGGATTGACGATGACGAGCTGCAACTGATAGTTCAACACAGACAAGAAAAACAGCTTACATCAGACTCGATAGATGGAGTAATGCCAAGAGCTTTGCACAGAAAATAATATGATGCTTCTGAAGACTTCCTGACGGCTTCAGCTCCACGAAAACCATGTCCTTCTCCTAGGATAAATATTTGATGTTATAATATAGAAGGATACCTTCGTATAATTGTAGAGCTGTGGTGATGCCTTTAGCTTTTAGCCCTTCGTACATCCTGACACTCTGGCTGCTGAAAAGTACTTACGAAAAGTTTTCTAAAAGAAATGAACCTGGCCACCACGGTGTCTTCTGTTCCATGAAGGAAGGCGGTCGGCGTCGTCAACTTGTCAACGTGGTTGATGGGGCTTCTCTCATGATAAATCTTCTCCTCCTCAGGATATTTGCCCACAAGCGCCTCGTTATATCCCTTCTCGAATTTATGCGTCTCTTTGGCCATTGCTACCAGGTCCGCGACCCCATAGACCGAGACAGCCGCCTTGAAGACATTCGAATGGATGAGAGCATTCAACACCAAGTAACCGCCAGCTGAACTACCCATAATGCAGACTTTTTCGGGGTCGACACGACCCGTGTCGATGAGATATTGGGCGCCGTTGATCATGTCGTCTCTGTCGACCACCCCCCAATTCCTTTTCAAACTAAAGCAACCATCTGTTCACGAAGAAAAAAAATCTTACGAATGTCTAAACTTTGATCCATATGTGGTGGATCCTCTGTAGTCGACGTCGAAAATGGCAAACCCCCGACTAGTGAAAAACTGTTTCTTGAGGTCGAGTGTCGGGAAGGCGCAGCTTGTCGGACCGCCATGACCGAGCAGAATAACAGGAGGACGAGTTGCAGCAAGTCCTTCGTATTTACGATTCTGATATAAATTTCAGTAAAATGGTAGTTGAAATCTAACCTTTGGTGGGTAGAAATACCCGCTGACCTTTTGACCGTCCGAGTTGAAAGTCAACGTCTCCGGCTCACTGATGTCAAAGTTCGCCAAGTCAGCTGGGTCACGCGATTCGCGGATGATGGTCATCTCCAGATCCGGATCAATCTTGAGAAGAGACGATGAAACCCGTGGTCCTGTGGCAATTGCATATATTGTGCCATCTTCAGTGATGCTCAAATGAGAAAAATAGGTGAATCCGGGAGTGTTGATGACATGGGCGGTGCTATCCTTTAGCAAAACTAACTCGGGCCCAACTCTCATGACCTAAGACAAAGTTTAAAATGCCTATTAAAGGGACGATAAGGCAGGATTTGGATTTGCTGGGATCGCGCGCTTTGCTTACTGTTGCTAGAAAAGTTGCAGGATACGAAAAATTCATGCAAAATGAGCTTTTTGAGTCATAAATAGAATTTTGATGAATTACGAGTTCGTCTATATATCAAAATGTTTCTAAAAATCTGATGTGTCTATTGTAATCAAAATCAGATCACGAAAAACAATAGATACAAATAAAAACGGAAGTTGTGCGATGAATTCGCAAAATTTGTGCATGATTTACGCGTACTCTAAAAATTGTCGAAAGTTAAGACAAATTCAAATCCTGCCTTATCGTCCCTTTTAAAAACATTACAATTTTATCGCTGCTGATGGCACAAGGCCTCTCACTGAACTGCCACAATGGATTGCCAACTTCTTTTTCAACTTCATACACGTTTACTTCTCCGCCTAAATGCGACATATATAGCTAAACGATTGATTTAACTTACCATTTTCGTCTATTTTATATAAATTCCACCAATTTGTGGCATCGTGAATCACGTAGAGCTCATTCTTCGGCGACCACATCGGATTATTGTAGTTGACCTGAAAATATACATTTAATTATCCCGTGTGTCGACCAGTCTAGTATAACTATTTCCGGTAAAGAACGGCAATCATTTCTGGCAGTTTCTACCCCGGCGGAAGGTCGGTAGGATCATTTTTCCGTAATAACATTGTCCTTTTTAGTCATGGTAAACATTGAGGATATCGTCAAACAGCATCAAGAACAGGAGGCAGCGGCTGCCCACGGTGAGGTGAAGAAGAAGAAGGGCTACGACAATGTCAAGATGGAAGACATGGAGCAAGACTTTCTGTCTTCGAGAAGGCAGAAGTCAAAGCACAAGCAAGAGAAGAAGGCGAGCAAGGAAAAGTCGGAGGAGGTGCCGAAGACTGCCGCCATTGAGAAGATGGAAAAAATAGAAAAGATCGAAAGCAAGACGATCGATAAGGAAGCTGAGAAAAAGAAGAAGTCGAAGGAGAAGTCAGTGACACTGGAACCGGACAAGGCGTCGATACCGGCGACGACAAAGTTGGGAAGCAATGAAAGCACCGGAGGCAAAGGATCAAAGGACGGGGTCACCAAAACGGGTGCTGATGGGGCTTCGGAAGAACCAACCAAAGGAGGACGCCGCGAAGGCAGCGCAAAATGCTGCTCCATTCTCTAACTATTCGATAAAAATAAAGATGACCAAGAGACTACAAAGTCCACTCACATTTTTTCCGACTCCATCGCGTATTTTCCTTGTATTACAAACGGTGCCATCCGTATTGATGTCGGCTAAGTAGATGGAAGTCTCATCCCATGGCATATTGATGTGGTTCCACTGCATCCAAACAATTTTCTTGCCATCAGGTGATGCTCGTGGGCACGCATAGAAATCGGCTCCCGATGCCTAAACAACCTTGTTACTCTTGAATGAGAAAATTCACACTGACAATGACTTGCTGGTTGCGAGTCGATCGGTCGATGGACACTATTCGGTTCAGGGGGTCCTCACCCTTGCTTTGATGTGATTCATTCACACAGAAAATATCTACTGAAGTCACAGAAAAATCAGCAAATCTATACAACATAATGTAAATTTAAAATATTTTCAAACCTGAAGGTCTTGTCGACTGAATTTGCTAGCTGTACTGGTGCGCTGTTGGCGTTCTTCTGCTCATAGAGACCTTCGACTGTGGTATAGACAACTGATCCATTGGGTGTGGGCATAAACGAGCCGCCGCCATACTCGTGAACACAATTCTGAACCGACTGTTCCGGTGCCCAACGCACCCTTTCGGAAGATGTTTTTCCTTGGAAATAGAGCTCTCGTCTACCAGTCTTCGCTGACTGCTCTACCCAAAATACTCCATCTAAATAACGGAGTATAATTAAAAAGAAAATGAAAAACCTTTCGTAGCTTGTAGTTCACAGATAGCCTTGCAATTGCCTTGGCTGAAGGAATCTGGAGTGATAGGGCTTTTCCAACTTCCGTATTGTGCCGCAGTTGCCATATTTTTCACTTGCCAGACAGTTGACACTGTTCTTCGAAAAATGCGAATTATCTGAAGTCTTTTACTGAAATTACTCAAATCAAAAGAATAGTGACAAATTGAAAAGTCAAAATGTTAGACGAAAGAGTCCGTTTTTACTAGCTCAAGACCCAAAAAAAAATGTAAGAGATCAAAATATAAAGTTTTATAGTCTATATTATAGATAAATTTCGCCACCATGTTCAAATAAGCTTCAGCGGCGCACTTTCCATTTGAAACAACTTGGGAGACGAAAAAATGCAACGTGATTGGGTATAGTCGGTTTCCAACTCTGGGGAAACGGGCGCTGCGGGACCTCAAGACGCGCGCGTTTGAATCCCATGAACATTCGAAAAATTTGCCTGATTTTTAAGTGGTCCTTCAACGCCCGTTTCCCCAGAGTTGGAAACCCACTATAAAAATAATCAGGAATGATACGTGGTGATCCCAATGGAACTAAACGAAAAAGTTACAAAATAAAATGGGAAATAATATTTATTTAAATGAGAAAATGCTCTGTTACTCGTATGTCAACAATTGGGAGCTAGTCGATACGACTTCTCATTCGAACTTGATGCCCTGAGCCAGAGGAAGCTCCTTGCTGTAGTTGATGGTACACGTCGACCGACGCATATACTGTTTCCATGAGTCGGAACCGGATTCACGGCCACCTCCAGTCTCCTTCTCACCACCAAAGGCTCCGCCAATTTCAGCTCCGGATGTCGGGATGTTCACGTTGACAATTCCGCAATCGCTGCCTTTGGGTCTAAAATAAGACGAATAAATATAAAAAGGAGAGATTATACCCCATCCATTTGAAGACATTTTGGATGTTGTTGGTGAACAGCGACGAGCTAAGACCCTGGCCGACTTCGTTGTTAATTCGGATGGCCTCCTCGAGGGAGCTGAACTTGATGACATAGAGAATTGGTGCGAAAGTCTCTCGCAACACAACAGGCGCATCATGGGACAGTCCAGTGACGATTGTCGGCAAGACGAAGTTGCCCTCTCGCTCGAGAACTTTTCCTCCGTATTCGATTTTACCGCCCGTAGCGATGGCCTCCGCCACGGCTGCTTTGTACTTCATGACGGCCATCTCGTTGTGGAGCGGGCCTATGATAGTGTTGGCCTCGAGGGGGCAGCCGATACGCGACTCGAACTGCACGTAGGCCTTCTTCAGTCTGTCGACGACTTCGTCGTAGAGCTTATCATGGACCAACAAGCGACGAGTGGATGTGCATCTGAAAATAGAAAGATAAGGTGGATCGACGCAAATGTCGCCACCTCTGACCGGCGGTTCCAACGGCGGCGAAGACAGTGGCCGGGATGACCATACTGAGGTCGGCGTCATCGTTGACAATGATGGCATTGTTGCCGCCCAACTCAAGAAGAAGTTTTCCGAAACGGGCTTGGACCTGCTGGCCAACAATACGACCAATCTCAGTGGAGCCGGTGAAAGAGACCAGATTGACACGTTTGTCTTTGACGAGAGATTGTCCGACTTCGGCTTCTCCACAGACGAGAGAACAGAGTCCACCAGGGAGATTGTTGTCCTTGAGGACACCCTCAACCAACTTGGTAACAGCAATGGCCGTCAGTGGAGTCGACGGTGCTGGCTTCCAGATGACAGAATTACCCGTGACCAGGGCGAGAGCATTGTTCCATCCATAGACGGCACAGGGGAAATTGAAGGCCGAGATGACACCGACGACTCCTAAACAGGGAAATCAACTAAAGAATAATAGAAATCACTAACCGAGAGGATTCCACTGTTCCAGGAGAGAATGACCCGGTCGCTCGGAGGGGATGATCTGTCCATTGAGGGAGCGGGACAGGCCGGTGGCATAGTCACAGATATCCACGTATTCCTGTACTTCGCCGACTCCTTCAGCTGAGATTTTCCCCATTTCGAGTGAAACCAATTTTCCAAGATTTTGCAGCTGGGAACGGAGGCGGTCTCCGATCTGGCGGACGATTTCTCCTCGATGCGGAGCAGGCACTTCACACCAGCTTTCATAAGCTTTACGGGCTTCGATCACCGCTGTTTCGTAATCCTCAACAGTACCATTTTGGATCTAGAACAACTTCGATAAGAGGGACTATTTGTTGGTTACCTTGGCAATGGGTTTGTTGCTGGCCGGAGCGAGAGATTCGGTGACAGGTCCACTAGCCGACCATTTTCCGTGGAAGACGCCACAGTTGGTCTCAGACAAGCCGAGGTCCTTGAGGAAGGCGTACTTGCTGTCGTTGACTAGATACGAGGCCATTCTCCTATTCTGCAACAGCCAGCGGTTCGCACCGGTCAAGAGAAAGCGCATCGGGGATCCTGAACAAGAGGCATGGAGAAGAAGCGAAATTATTTGATTTTTTAGCTTTCAGATTTTTGGCCTGGGCAACAGCGCGTGATAAGGAGAGAGAGGGCGACGAGTCGACTTACATCACAAGCTAGCAAGATATTTGGCAGATGAAAATTGGATGACAAAAGAGGCTATTTAAACTGGTCAAAAATCATCAAAGATAAGGAAAAAATGAGAATTTCAAGAGTGATTTTTAGGGAAATCTAATCATTTGTCGCAATGGCTCCGCCCACACGGCCGGGCAAAATCGAAAACCATGCGGCAGACAGCTCTCTTAAAAAACCAATGTCCGTAATGAACAGTGCCCGCTCACTGCCCTCATCAAAAGTACTAAAAATCAAAGTTTAGAATTATTGATGGAATAATTAAAATCCAACTTAATAGGGCGGGAGAAAGATGACTGTATGAATGTGGGGCAACTGACCACTGTCAATCCACGTTTGTGCATGTCGACCTGACAAGTCGACCTGCTTTCAAGCCAGATATAGATGTCCACAAACTGACAGTTTGTGTGTTCTGGAGAAGATATTCCAGGGAACAAGAGTCTCCTAGTTTATTTGGGGGTACAAAAGCATTTGTTTGATTTTCAGAAGACTGGAAGATGAAAAGAAACAAGGGGCGATAAATCGGAGAGATGAAGGTCGATGTCGCCGAGCCCATCCAATATACTTCCCAGCCAATCAGTTGATCGCAGAATTGATTGAAAATAAAGGAAGGAAATCGATTATTGTAAGAACTTACTGCAAGGAGTGGGGAAGACTTACGAAGCAGTACAAGGAATGACCCAGATGAGGAAGACGAGAAGAATGGCACAATTGGAGAGCATTCGTGTTCTGAAATGATCAACAACGGTCGAGGAGAATACTTACCGATTTAGAAGATGGAAAATGGTCCGGTACTTGGCTTTTCCCCACATTCTGATAAAACAGAAACCGTTGACAGTAATGCCGATCGAGGAGATCTGAGTGGATTGGTTGAGTCGATCAGAATGGGCAACTTACCAAAAACATCACAAAACAGGTGGAAAGGCGGAAGAGATTAACCCATTTTTGCCCGAATTTTCGTCAGGTCATCCCAAAGATGAAAAAATATTTCTGCTCAATAGTGGCATCAAAAAATTCGCCTCTTCGCGCTGATCACAGATATGTGACTCTCGTGGAAGGCGTCCTCAGGCGTCGGAAGGCACGTCGACGTCGAAAGTCTGTCAAGGCTGTCGAGCCAGAATAAAATTTCTGTCTAATCCCTGACAAAAGTTAACAGATCGCTATTGAGGTTCCGTATGATGAGGGAAGTGATTGCCGCCGAGCCTCCTCCTTTGCACCTGATAGCCCTCTTTCCGCTCTATCCCTTACTACTAAAACGCTATGGTGTCCGTGTGTGTGTGCGTTGACATGTCGAAAAATTGTGGCCGAGTGGTCTAAGGCGCGCGCACCAAACAACGACAACACTAACTCAAAAACTAAAAAAAACTGGGGGATCAAAAGATAGAAAACAAACATTCAAATTTTGACGGAGGGCGCGCGAAGCGCGCGGGCAGACATTCAAATTATCACCTTGGATTAATGCTGTCTTCTGTTAGGATATGCTCCACCACGCGAATTGCCCCTCCTCGAATGAAGTCGACTGTCCACTGGCGACGGCTGATACGGACGGCGGAAAGGCACGGCACGGACGACGTCGGCTGGCTGATGTTCTTCTCTCGAGCGTCGACGATCGAATTCATTGGTCCGATGGGAGGAGTTGAACATTGTTGGCGAGTTGCGGCGTCGCTTTATGGGAATTATCGGATGTTCTTCTGTCCGACGGGTTTCATTGGGGTGAATTCGAAATCCATGGAAAAGTCCGACCTGCTTCAACTCTTGGTTGACCTTGGAAAAGTAGCCATGCAGATTGTAAAAGTCTATTGGTTTGGCCGGGTATCTTTCTTTGAGATGTTCTCCTAGATAAGTAGCTGCCGATCCCAAAACTGGCTGAGCATCGAGTTGGATACCGTGGAAATAGACATGGCAGATTTCTTCTTTCTTTTCAAGGTCCATTTCCAGCTTGACGCAAGCCAAATTGATGTTGTTTGAATACTCCCTCCAAGAGGCGACATCTTTTGTAATTAGCGGTGGTAGCAGTATGACGAGCGTGTGGTTGACATGTCCTATACTTTGGAGTTTCTTAATGTCCGCGAGGATATCGTGTGGCTCCTGCTTCTCCGGCATCATAACCATTGCCGTTCTATATCCGTGTGCCAAGATCTCACCACAGACTTCTTTGATTTGTTTATTGTACTGGACAATTTTTGCGAATTGGAATCCGATCGAGGTGATGTTGCTCAACAGGGGCATTCTCTGTACAATTACCAAATCCTTCCCGGCAAATGAGTGTGGCTCTATATTGGAGGATCGCTGAATTCCGTATAGGATGTCTGCGGTATCTGTTCCTATTATTTCCGGTTCAAATCTTGTTTGTTCTTCCCGCATCCGTGCTTGAATAGCTTCCTGTATATGGTGGCAGGTCTTTGACGAATATTTAAAGGCTCTCGCCCATGCTTCTGTCGGAATTGGTCTACACTTTCCATTAATAATGCCTGCTATCCGTGTATTTTCCATTATCGATGAGTCTTCCAGCCATGCTAAACATCTGGCCATTTCTTCCGTTGTATGTGTCGGGATTTTCTTCAGCTTGTTATCGATTTCATATTTGTAATATTTGGCTATCATTCCGAGCTCGGTAGACGAGATAGGGCACCGGTACACTCCTTCTTCGGTAATGACTCCGTTGCAGTAAAAACTGGGATGGCTCCCGTCGTGGATGTCAACTTCGCTGGTATGCCTGGAAATAAATTGATTATTCAACGTCTTTTGGTGTGTTCCCGTCCAAAGTCCAATACATTTTAATTCTCTAGGCCTAATTTTCCTTTTTAATTTTGGAGTCCAATTTTGAGTTTGTAATCCAGGAGGGAGCAATATCAACAAATCAAACTGTACTCTTACTGGTTCTTCTTCTTTATAAATCAGAGTGATTAATGCTGAATTATTGCTTGTTTCTAACACTCTGTATGGTCCTTGGATTTGGAAAGACAATTTTGGATGTTTACTTGTCTTGTTATTTGGTATTTTCATAAAAACTCTATCTCCTATTTGTGGATATTTCTTTTTATCTGTCTTGTGCTTATTGTTATGGTAGTTTGTGTGTCTTTCAGCTTCTTTTTGATTTCTGGCCTGCGCTAATCTATGACCTTCTTGCATTCCTTCACGTAATGCTTCTTTGTAATCTGAATAGTCGACAATTTGGTAGTTTGGTCGAGGATTTTCATCGTCGAACGGGAATGGCGGATCGTAGCCATGTAATAAATAAAAGGGAGACTCTCCTGTCGCTTCATGACTGGTGATATTGTAAGCATAGAGAATAAAAGGTAAAATTCTATCCCATTCTGATGGATTATCTATTATTTTCTTTATGCTTCGCTGCAATGTCTGGTTGAACCGCTCGGTGATTCCGTTTTCTCGTGGATTGTAACCTTTAGTGACCCGCCAAGTTATTTTTGTTATTTTTCGCAACGATTCCATTATTTCATTTATGAATTCTGATCCTTGATCACTTATGAATCCCTTGGGCCATCGACATTCTCCCAGCCAGCGCTCGACGATAACTTCTGCGACTGTTTCCGCTGATTTGTTGGGGACTGGGTATGCGCCTGCAAATTTGGAGAAATGGTCAATTATGACGACTACATATCTATTTCCTCTCGTCGTTGGACCCAAATCCATCAAGTCTATTCCTATCAGTTCATATGGCTTGGTTGTGATTATTGGATTCAACGGTGGGACCATTTTGTCCTGAATATTTGTGATGAAACATTTGACGCATTCTTTATGCCAATTGCCGATATCTTTCGCCATATTATCCCAAAAATAAGCTAGCTTCAGTTGTCTATAGATCTTCTTCGGAGAGAAATGCCCCGCAAATTTTCCTTCGTGGGCTAAATCAAATATAGTTCTTCTTTGCGACAGTGGTACTACTTTTCTCGGCGTTTCTCCGTCTAGTAAAAGCCATAAGAACCCTTCGTCTATGAAGAAATCTGTGAGTTGTAAGCGTTTGTGTCCATCATACAGCATATTACTCAGAAGTGGTGTTTTATCCTGCCTGTTTTCATCTTGCAACATTGTAATGATTTCTCCGAAAACAGAGTCGTTCCTTAGTTCGGCCAGCCATGGATTTTCTTCGTCTATCATAACTTTGCATACAATTTGGTTGGTTAAGTCGTCACAAGCTTGATCTTCTGTCCCTTCCGGGCTTTGTGGTGCTAATCCTCTGGACAGTGCGTCGGCCACGGTGTTTCCTTGCCCTTTTACATATTGGATCGAGATATTGAAGTTCTGAATTATTAGAGACCAGCGTAACATCTTGGGAGATATATTTTTCTTGAAGAGACAAAGTAACGGTCGATGATCCGTTTTGACTATCGTACCTGTCATATTGTAAATCAGCGGCTGAAATTTTTGAAGAGCGTGGATTATAGCCAAAGCCTCTAGATCTGTCACATGATAATGGCTTTCTGCTTTCGTTAAAGCTCTGGATGTAAAGGAGATGGGGTGTAGAAGTTGATCTTTGCCTTTTTGACAGATTACTCCGCCGATTCCTCTTCCACTGGCGTCTGTATAAATTTCAAAAGGTTTTGTTCCGTCGTACGCTGACTGAAAATCCGGTTGTAAAAGGATTGGTGCTTCGCAGAGTGATTTCTTTAATTTTTGGAATGCTTGCTCGCATTCTTCTGTCCATTTGTATTGGGTATCTTTGGTGGTGAGCGCGAACAGTGGCTGTGCCATGGTGGCAAATTTGAGGACGAATCTGCGATAATATCCGCATAGGCCCAGGAAACTTCGGAGTTCTTTGACATTTTTTGGTGCTTTTGCTTCTGCAATGGCCTTTACTTTTTCTGGGTCTGTTTTGACTCCGTCTTTGTCGATTCTGTGTCCTAAATAGCTGACTGAATCCTGTATAAATTTGCATTTCTTTAGTTTCACAGCCAAATTTGCCCTTTGGAGCTCTTCCATGACTTCCTCGAGGATAATGTAATGTCTCTCTTCTGTTTCTGTTGCGATCAAAAGATCGTCGATGTACACGAAGACTTCGTTCTGCCCATTATTGAATTTCTGGAGGACTGTATCTAGCAATCTTTGAAAGGTAGCTGGGCTTGTAGCCAAGCCAAACGGGAGAACTTTGAATTGGAATAGTCCCAATGTCGAGATAAATGCCGTTTTTTCTTTAGCTTCTTCCGTGAGTTTTATCTGCCAAAATCCGCTGCATAAATCTAAAGTCGAGAAGAATTGTTTTCCAGCTAGCATTTGTAGAATATGATTTATTCCAGGCAGCGGGTAGGCATCAAGCTTGATGACTTTGTTTAATTGCCTATAGTCAACACAGAGTCGTATACTTCCATCTTTTTTTCCTACTAGGACTATCGGACTGGCCCATGGGCTGGCGCTGGGTTCGATTATACCTCTGGCAAGCAGACCGTCGATAATTTCCTTGAATTCTCTTCGAATCCCAAATGGTATCGGTCTCACTTTCTGTCGAATAGGCTGTGTTGTTCCTGTGTCTACATTATGTTCTACAAGGTGGGTTTGTTTCAGTTCTTCGTCCGAAAGTGCAAAATGGTCTTCGTATTTGCCCAGGATATTCTTTAATTCTTCCGACAGAGGTTTTTCTTGGCTCGCCTGTGCTATCTCGACTAATTGCTGAATTCTATCTTCTTTAGCTAGCATTTCCACTTGTGTATTTGTTTCGACGTGAGCTGTTTGCACTTCTGTTTGGTCTCTCGACTTTTGATGTCCGTCGACCGTCGAGAGTTGCAGTATCTCGTGCAGTCTTCTTGTCGACACCTGATATACTTCGTGTATTTCCGAAATCGTTCCTATTGGATGTCCAGCTCTCAGTATCATCACTTTTGGCGTCGGATTATTTATTAGAACTTGTGTTCTTCCTTTGGGGTCAAACCTGCAGATTGATGGGGCGATGATAGATCTCTCTTCGTCTGTTTTCCATGGTTTCAGAGCGACTTCTTTGTTTTTGTATTTTTCCGTCGACCAATCGAGTTCTATGGATGTCCATTTAGCTTCTCCTGGTTTTAATTCTATTCTTTTTACAACAGTTGCTTTGATTTCTTGTTTCTCCTTACTCTCCGCATTATTTCTGTCATTATCATCGTCTATTTTGTCGACATTTGATTTTGGGTCAAAAAGCGGTGTGTCATGGACTTTTCCGAAGGTGAGTTTGATTCCGAGGCTGTCAAAACAATTTGTTCCTATCAAAATTTCGTTCGGGGGATCCGTGTCCGTCGCCTTGACAATTTGGAAAGCTACCATGGCTTCTTTTCCTGTTTGTGTCAGCTTTACTTTCATTGCAACTTGGGCGAGAATCTGGACGATATGTCCTGACGCGTCGATCACTGTAGCCGTTGGATTAGAGTTCAAAACAATTATGTGTTCTCTTGGAATTTCCAATGTGCCTAGTATAATTTCATACATCTTTGTTGTGAGGACTGACGGCTGAGCGCCGCTGTCGACCAATGCGCGACATCTATAATTTGCAATGGCGACTTCGTGTACGCTGCGGTTGCCAAAGTAACACAAGTCGTGCGAGGATAGAGTCTTTATTTGAGCGGGAACTGATAATGATGACCATCGCTGTAGCAGATTTCCCGGATCGTCTTCTTCTCCTTCTTGGATGACATTTCTTCCTGCTGCTGGCTTTTGACCTCTATTTTGATTGGGATTCTGGGGAATGAACTCTCGTTTGGTATGATTCCATGGTGACTGTGGCCGGTTCGACTGGTGCACTGACGTATTCGTATTTTGTACGTTATTTCCTGACATCTGGTGATTGACTCCTCGATTTGGGCATTGCGCTTTGTAGTGGCCAGACTTGTGACATTCTAGACATACTATCTGGTTTGGATTTCTCTGCCATCCTTCTTTCTTTTTATCTTGCTGCTGGTAATTTCCCGATCTGAAGGACTTTTGTGGTGGATTTCCTGTGGAAGGGATTTCGTTCGCCTGCTGGATTTCTTGCTGTGATCTCCGGACTCTATCCCACTGAAAAACTAGCTCTTTTAGTTTCGCATAGACGTCTTCTCTCGCGCTCTTCTCCATGATGTTGAGGGCGTCTGCTGAACGGGGCCAATTAATAATTTGGTTGTACAAATGTGAGGCACGTAAGAAACTTAATTCTGCGTTTCCCAGGGAAGGATGGGCTTCACTCGTATACTGCTGTAATTTATCACAATAGACGTCTAATCTTTTCTCCAGCTTCAATTTGTTCAGTTTTTGTATGGCGACTAGGCTGTTGACTCGATTATCTTTCCTCCATGAAACCATTAATCCTTCTATTATTCCGTTCAGGCTACCTCGCTGGATCGTTTCATCTAAAGCTTTGTAACTCGTAAGGGCTTTCCTATCAAGAAGCTTTACAAAGATTGTCCTTCTCTCGAAATCATTGAAGGTCGGAAAAGGATATTTACTGTTGAAATCATTCAAGAACTCAAAGAAGGAACGGTCTCCTAACGCTGTGTACGGCTCTACATTCGGCATAGTTTGTGATTTAAAAAGGATTTCTAATGGTGAAGCTCTAGCGCTGAAAGGAAGTCCATTTGCCCCTTCAAGTCCACAATCGAATTCAGACTCACTGCGTGTCGTTGTTGTCTTTTCTACCGGCGCTTCGGTGGGTAACTTCTCCGGGATTCTGACATTTCTTGGTAGCTCGTGTGACGGTGGCGTTTTTCTCTGTAAATCGTGGTTAGCTTCTTGTATCAGCTTTGCATAGGCTGGTCTATGCGCTGACTCACTTTTCTTTGACGGGGTCAGACCCAGAAGTTTCTCAGAAGCGGTCGGCGAGGCATGTCTTTGTGGGCTTGCAGGATCCTGTAAATTTAGTTTTATTTCCATTTCATATAATTTTTCCCGCAATATTTTATTTTCATCAATTATTATTTGGAAGTAATTTCCCCATTGGCTAAAGGGTGCTTTTATTTGTCGACAAAATTCTGTTATATCGGTGTATAACTGGTGGATGCATGCGTTCGCTTCCTCGCGAGATTCGCTTTGTGTCAATTCTGTAAGCTGTTCCCATTCTTTTCTTAGTTTTTCGGCATAATCCAAAATTTTTCGACAATCGCTGGAGTTAGAAATTCCGGCTGCTTTCAGGTCTTCAAAGAGCTCTGGGCTAATGAGTGCATAATAATCAAGAGTGCCTATCGCTTCCAAAACGTGCTTTTGTGCATTTGTCAAAGGTTCCAAAATCTTATCCCTTTTTTCTCCCTTATGGACGGTTGTTGTGTTTACAACTTTTTCTGATGCTGCCATATAATCTTGCAATAAATTTCGCACAAATGTTCGCCATTGTAACGGTGACAATGCGTTTACCTCCTCGACTTCGTCGTCGTTTGGCTCTGTCGGTTCCTCTTCCATCGCCTCCTCTTCTTGTTCTTTGGCTGCTGTCTCTTCGCCTTCGTCTTCCTGCTCTTTGTCCCTATTCACCTGCAGCTTATTGGCTAGAAGTTTGGAGATATCGCTCATCTTCCTGCAAGCTACACTATTATTTGGTAATTTGACTTCTTTTAAATTGTAGAGAAATTGTAACGGTGTACAATAATTATGGACAATTCACGATAATATTCTTTCAGGTTATAATATTCTTTATTTGAGGAGCGTAGTATAGTAGCTACTTATCTCCTTTCCTATAATGGACGAGAAAAAAATAAACAGGATTATCGAAATGGTATTCGACTTTTCTTCAATCCAAAATTACTTTATTCCTATGCGGCCTTGTTGTATTTTGATATTCCTGACTATGTGTACTGTTTCCGATGTGGTAATCGGTTGGTGATCCTACTGATATAGTAATCAGAAGGTATAAACTTTCTTCGGGCTAATCGATGTGGCAATCGATCTCTAGATTTATCAATATGGTAGTTGAAAGCTCTAGGAGTTCGTTTTTGGTCGGCCCCCAATTCAAAGGTGTCTAGAGTTAGATTTGGTAGTCTACTCTATCAAGTGGCAAAACGTATCTCTTGAGGGATGACGTTGCCTCAATCGGTGAAGAGAAGATATCAAAAAAAAAAACAGTACACAGAAGTATAAATCCAATTTATATCAAATAAAAGGGAAAGTATCACAACACAGAATAAAAATAAGTGTCTCAATGACACAACAGCAACACTAGAATAATTGGCTACAACTGTAGCAACAATCAATTGTTCAACGACTGAACAAATAACAACACTAACTAAAAAACAAAAAAACTGGGGGATCAAAAGATAGAAAACAAACATTCAAATTTTGACGGAGGGCGCGCGAAGCGCGCGGGCAGACATTCAAATTATCACCTTGGATTAATGCTGTCTTCTGTTAGGATATGCTCCACCACGCGAATGATCTGTCCATTGAGGGAGCGGGACAGGCCGGTGGCATAGTCACAGATATCCACGTATTCCTGTACTTCGCCGACTCCTTCAGCTGAGATTTTCCCCATTTCGAGTGAAACCAATTTTCCAAGATTTTGCAGCTGGGAACGGAGGCGGTCTCCGATCTGGCGGACGATTTCTCCTCGATGCGGAGCAGGCACTTCACACCAGCTTTCATAAGCTTTACGGGCTTCGATCACCGCTGTTTCGTAATCCTCAACAGTACCATTTTGGATCTAGAACAACTTCGATAAGAGGGACTATTTGTTGGTTACCTTGGCAATGGGTTTGTTGCTGGCCGGAGCGAGAGATTCGGTGACAGGTCCACTAGCCGACCATTTTCCGTGGAAGACGCCACAGTTGGTCTCAGACAAGCCGAGGTCCTTGAGGAAGGCGTACTTGCTGTCGTTGACTAGATACGAGGCCATTCTCCTATTCTGCAACAGCCAGCGGTTCGCACCGGTCAAGAGAAAGCGCATCGGGGATCCTGAACAAGAGGCATGGAGAAGAAGCGAAATTATTTGATTTTTTAGCTTTCAGATTTTTGGCCTGGGCAACAGCGCGTGATAAGGAGAGAGAGGGCGACGAGTCGACTTACATCACAAGCTAGCAAGATATTTGGCAGATGAAAATTGGATGACAAAAGAGGCTATTTAAACTGGTCAAAAATCATCAAAGATAAGGAAAAAATGAGAATTTCAAGAGTGATTTTTAGGGAAATCTAATCATTTGTCGCAATGGCTCCGCCCACACGGCCGGGCAAAATCGAAAACCATGCGGCAGACAGCTCTCTTAAAAAACCAATGTCCGTAATGAACAGTGCCCGCTCACTGCCCTCATCAAAAGTACTAAAAATCAAAGTTTAGAATTATTGATGGAATAATTAAAATCCAACTTAATAGGGCGGGAGAAAGATGACTGTATGAATGTGGGGCAACTGACCACTGTCAATCCACGTTTGTGCATGTCGACCTGACAAGTCGACCTGCTTTCAAGCCAGATATAGATGTCCACAAACTGACAGTTTGTGTGTTCTGGAGAAGATATTCCAGGGAACAAGAGTCTCCTAGTTTATTTGGGGGTACAAAAGCATTTGTTTGATTTTCAGAAGACTGGAAGATGAAAAGAAACAAGGGGCGATAAATCGGAGAGATGAAGGTCGATGTCGCCGAGCCCATCCAATATACTTCCCAGCCAATCAGTTGATCGCAGAATTGATTGAAAATAAAGGAAGGAAATCGATTATTGTAAGAACTTACTGCAAGGAGTGGGGAAGACTTACGAAGCAGTACAAGGAATGACCCAGATGAGGAAGACGAGAAGAATGGCACAATTGGAGAGCATTCGTGTTCTGAAATGATCAACAACGGTCGAGGAGAATACTTACCGATTTAGAAGATGGAAAATGGTCCGGTACTTGGCTTTTCCCCACATTCTGATAAAACAGAAACCGTTGACAGTAATGCCGATCGAGGAGATCTGAGTGGATTGGTTGAGTCGATCAGAATGGGCAACTTACCAAAAACATCACAAAACAGGTGGAAAGGCGGAAGAGATTAACCCATTTTTGCCCGAATTTTCGTCAGGTCATCCCAAAGATGAAAAAATATTTCTGCTCAATAGTGGCATCAAAAAATTCGCCTCTTCGCGCTGATCACAGATATGTGACTCTCGTGGAAGGCGTCCTCAGGCGTCGGAAGGCACGTCGACGTCGAAAGTCTGTCAAGGCTGTCGAGCCAGAATAAAATTTCTGTCTAATCCCTGACAAAAGTTAACAGATCGCTATTGAGGTTCCGTATGATGAGGGAAGTGATTGCCGCCGAGCCT
The DNA here is from genome assembly GCA_964036215.1 of Oscheius sp. DF5033. Lineage (NCBI taxonomy): Eukaryota > Metazoa > Nematoda > Chromadorea > Rhabditida > Rhabditidae > Oscheius > Oscheius sp. DF5033. The sequence goes on along the minus strand of CAXIWN010000004.1, from coordinate 5,580,588 downwards.
CCTCCTTTGCACCTGATAGCCCTCTTTCCGCTCTATCCCTTACTACTAAAACGCTATGGTGTCCGTGTGTGTGTGCGTTGACATGTCGAAAAATTGTGGCCGAGTGGTCTAAGGCGCGCGCACCAAACAAACGACGCGGGTTCGATCCCCGCCGGTGACAAAAGTGCTCAAAACATTTTTGCTTTTTTGTTCATGGCTCCACTATAATTATTTCGCAATATAAGTGTGACTGAGTATCAAATGTGCAATTTGGCTGCGTAGCTAGGGAATTTCGCAATTCTCTGGGAATATGGGTATCATTTGAACCCATTAGATGTGGGGAACCTAATTTTTGTACTTTTCGTGTAGCTTGGAAGACGCCCCGCGAAGAGGGGCGCAGCCATCTGGTCGAATGATATAAAACTTGAAGGCCAAGTCTCTTTGTACTGCAGGGAAATCGTATGATTTTGGATAGTCAAGGATCAGGAATACTTTCGGCGATTATGATATTTTTCCCAGCCGCGGAGGAATAGGATTAGCAAGAGAAATAAATTTTACACCATTCGGTAGAGGAGAATGAGGCGCGAAAGATCATTTGCCGTCCCGTATGGAGCCTCAAAAGATTTCTGTAAGCAATTGTCAAGAATTTGACAGAAATTTTATTCAGGCTCGACAGGCTTGACAGACTTCGACATCGATGTACCTCCCAGCGCTTGAGGACGCCTTCGACGAGAATTGCATATCTGTGACCAGCGCAAAGAGGCGAATTTTTTGATACCAATTTCGGAAGAAAAAAAATTTTCGACCAAAAAAATCGGTTCTATCCCAATATAGGAGTCCGAAATCAAAATAGGAGTCCGAAAAAAGTTGAAAATCAAAATAGGAGTCCGACGAGTTTTTGATCGGTGCAGTGAATATAGGAGTCCGGTGAAATTTTTAGCATTTTATGCCGAAAAACATGTTATTTTTCGACGATATATGTATCAATCGAAAGCTCTCAGTCTGATGAGTTCAAATATGGTGGTAGGAGAGCTGCTCAGGCTAGGTGGAAAAACTTTTTCGCGGCTTGTTTCCTAACAACGGAAATATAATGGAAGAAAAGGGAACAAGTCTCGAAAAAGTATTTCCGCCCAGCCTAAGGCGCTCTTTCACCACCATATTTGAACTCAGCAGGCTGAGAGCTTTCGATTGATACATATATCGTCGAAAAATAACATGTTTTTCGGCATAAAATGCTAAAAATTTCACCGGACTCCTATATTCACTGCACCGATCAAAAACTCGTCGGACTCCTATTTTGATTTTCAACTTTTTTCGGACTCCTATTTTGATTTCGGACTCCTATATTGGGATAGAACCAAAAAATCATCAAAGGGGGGACCAAGGCATTTTTGGTACATATTTGTACCGGGCAGCATGAATGGGTTAAGTTTTTGAGGAGATGGCAGGGAGGTCGACATTCTGAAATTGTACTTTTCAGAGTACACACTGGAAGACGGGCAACTCAGGAAGTACACACAAAAGTTTTGCCGCTCCTCTAATTAGATGCGTAATCGGTTTATAACTGGGACTGGGATCAGTTAACTGTCGAAATGTTCCTTTTGGACGGATAAACCTGTTTGGCTAATTTTAGCGGCTCACAATTTGTCAATGGCCGTCTCATTCACCACTTTCAACAATCGCTGGATTAATTTCAAAAACGAGAATGACATTTGCGAGGTCGCCGCTGACGGGAACGTCTCCTTTTCTCGTCTTTCGTGGGGATGGACAGAGGTGCGGGATATCCTCGCTTGGCACAATATCCAAAGAGGAAAAGGATACAGGAACGAAGGCTTTTTGGATTGGATGGAGGAGACAGATCCGACATATAATCCAAATATAGTCTGTCAAGAAAAAAGACGACAAGTAAAGGTCTCTTTTGTTGCAGTGGGGCAAGAATACGGCACATTTTCAATTGCAATATTGAAAATTTGAAATAAAGGCCGGTTTATCTGCCCCATTGCAGCAAATATGAGACCTTTATTTGTCGTATTTTTTCTTGACAGACTATAAATCTGAGAGTTTCCTTTTTCCGTATGATTAGCTTCACTCGTCTCCTTTTTTAGCTTCACTCGTCTCCTTTTTTAGCTTCACTCGTTCCCGCTTTTTTCTCGTCTACTTCTTAGCAGCAAATAGCAACTCCTATCGTCGTCTCGGTCAAACTTGTCCATTATTTGCTGTCTCCAACCCGCCAGCCCTCGTCACAGCAACTTTTCAAGCACTAGCATCTACCACCATAGCAAGCGAGAAGGTGAAAACGATGACAACGGCAACTTGACTTTGGCAATTGAGCGAAAAGTCGACGACGGCAGTTGACTTAGTAGTCATTTCTCCCTTTTGCCCTCAATATTCGTCTTTTCTCGTGCATCCGTGGCTGTTTCCTTCATCAGATCTCGTAGTCGAGCGCCAATGTGAAGACGCCATCCCATCCGCTGTCTTTGCCCCGTCCACCCTTGGCCACTTTCTCAGCTCAGTCCACCAGAACAGCGCCGTCACATGTCGTCGAGTCATCAGAACCTGAAGAATAAGCAGGTTAGAAGTATAGAATAATTCTCTCCTGGCTCAAACATCGAAGAGAATGACCGATTTTCCGGTCTCGGCACATCCATTTCTCTCCAGCAGCCCTATGCTTGGTCGCTTCATCATTCCGCCATTTTCGCTGCTCGTCGTCGTCGGTGCCCAGTTGTACCGTCATCGACCAGAGATTGCGCCACCAGAACCTGAAATGTGTAAATTAGTATCCAAACAGCGGCCATTTTTGCGCGCATTGCAACCCAAAAAACCCAAGATTTGGTATGAATTTCTCTTTTGCCGTCTCTCTCCTCTTGCACCTTGTGCACATTACATCTGATCACTTTGCCCATTCTGGGACTTCGCATATGGCTGATTGTATGTATCGTCGTTCTCATATCAGTTGCCGACTGGCATATATTTTGGCCCAAGTAGAGGCTCCATGCAGCCGGGCATTTACTTTTAGCCCATGTAGAGGCTCCTTTCAGCCGGGCATAATGACAATTGGAAGTAGTTTGGTACTTGTGGCTCAAAGCCTAGTGAATGTGTGTGTGTATAGGCCGATTTGACCGGTAGCAGTAGTTGAAGTAAATGGCACCGACGTACTCCTGTCGACAACAATGGAAATGTACTGGATATCCTACCCTAATAATAGGGAGATGTCTGTCTGTCTGTATGACCTATCGTCTGTGTAGATTGACCGGTCTACTTGGACCAATTTCGCTTTTGACTTTTTAATTTTGCAGTACCGAGAAATTTTATGGTTGACTGTGGAAAGAAGCGGTCTGTTTCAAAGCAAAAATGTGGACAAAGCGTAGCGTCAATGGGAAGGACGGTGCCAGCGTTGTAGAACTGTGTTGACGCTCCCGAATGGGCCATACTTGTTCTGAACAGAACGGGAGTTTTCCATGTGTCGTCCAAACTCGGCCGGAGTGGTTCTCTATCTATCATTTCCAAGATATCTGCTCCGGCTTAGTTGAGCTTTAACCCATTTTTTTCGCGGAAAACACTTTTCTAGGGGTATTTGGGTGTGAAAAACACGAATGCGATGTCGCTTTTGGCTGGATCCTTCGGTTTAATGCTTTTCTCGCGGTTTCTCTTCTCTAATCTTCTGCCACGCAGCTCGCTAAAATTTGAATTCCAGGACAGACGCCAGTTTTCCCGCGCAATTTTGGTCTATAGTCCATTATAGTCTGTTTCAAATGGAAATGTCTCGACGGCGGGATTCCAATTTTTTGAAATTTGCAACAAAATTTATTTTTATAAAAATAGCACTTTTTTGGATTCGCCAAGATTTATGCTAGTTCTTGTATTTTTTCGATAGATCAGAATTATAGTAGGTAAATGCAATAAAAATTAACATGAAAATAAGAGAGAAATTCACAGAAAATTGCATAAGCAAGAAAGCAAAATCGAGCATCTGACCCATCTAGACGCCCGAGCGCTCTATCTAGATCGATTTAACCTTTAACTAAAACATATCCATTTGAAACAGGCTATACCAATCTAACAAGGTTTCTCCGCCACGCGACCTTTAGGCGCAGTCCTTTGACTTTTGCAATCAAATTTTTATCGATGATTTTTATTTTGTATAATTTCTATGATATTTTTTCTGCTCATTATATCGGATAAACTGCAAGTACTAGTGTAGTGCATAAAAAATGCTCCAATATTCCGAATTAATCGGAAAATGATCATTTGGATTGAAAAATATAAAGGACTGTGCCTAAAGGTCCCGTAGCGGAGAAGCCTTAGGTTGGAAATGGACTATATAATTAGCGAAGCTCAAGGTTTGAAAGTTGCAGTTTTTTCCCATTCTGTAATTTCATTGTCGGTTAAAAGCAGTTATAGCAAGTCAAAGTAGTGACTGGAATTTCCTATTCACGATTTTACCTGCCTGTCATAGTGGTTGCTGTCATTCATCATGAAGAAAAATATGGAAAAGAAGAAGAGCCAGAGACAAACCGAGATCCAAGGAGAAGAGCCGAAAAAGGAAACTATGGAAAAGAAGAAGGAGTGTCAGAGTCAAGTCGAGACCCAAGGAGAAGAGTCAATGAGGGAAACTACCGGCATGAAAAAGTAAGGAAATAGTTTGCCATCTATAAACACGTATTGTAGATTCACGCTCTCTGATTTTTTTGTCCATAAGAATATTGGGAAAGGATCTATTGGCTCTGTTTTCCTTGCTACGAATAAGTCGACCAAATTTGTTTGCGCTTTGAAGGTGTGGATGTCTGGATAATATAATAAATGCATTTCAGCTGGTATTCAAAAGTACAGTACAAGAGCTTGGACTGTTCGAGCAAAGCGGGAATTTGGGATCCACTTCCGTGTGCGCCATCCGAATGTTTGCCGACTTTTTGGATTTTTTGATGACAACGACAGAATATATGCTATTCTCGAGTTCTGCAGCCGAGGTACATTGTCTGAAGATATCAAAGAAAATGGAAAATTATCGGAGTCGGAAAGTTGACGGTTTGTTTCTCTCACAGAATTTTCAATAGAAGTCTTTAGAATTTTCGCACAGCTCGTTTCTGCAGTACATTACTGTCATCATCACGGGGTGCTCCATCGCGATGTAAAAGAAGAGAATATCCTCCTCGATGGTGCAAAAAATGCGAAGACCTGTGATTTTGGTTGGTGCATCGTTGCCAAAGGACCCGGTCGAGACAATTTGTGGCACCGTGGACTATCTCGCTCCGGAAAGGCTCTCTGCGGATGGATTGTACGATAATAAGGTAATATTTGCTAAATATTTGTATCAAACATTTTTAAGGCGGATATCTGGAGCCTGGGATGAGACAATTTGTGGCATCGTGGGCTATCTCGCTCCAGAAAGGCTCTCTGCGAATGGATTGTACGATAATAAGGTAATATTTACTAAATATTTGTATCAAACATTTTTAAGGCAGATGCCTGGAGCTTGGGATGCGTGCTATATGAGATGCTCATCGGTATATGTCCCTTCCGGGGAAACAACGACGGCAACGCCATCAACAGGATCAAAAATTCAAAAATTGTAGTAAGTTTGAAAATGGATTATTCATTCTTCTTGTAGATGCCAAATAGTATGGCAGATGAATGCAAACATCTTCTATTGATGCTTCTGGAGAGAGAACCAGCTCAGAGGCTGAGCATCAAAACTGTCCGGATCCAGAATACGAAAACGAAGGCGGGACGAGTCGAAGAAGATGGCACCGACGGCTTCCGCTACCTGAAAAAAATGGATCGAACTATTAGAATAAATGTTCATATGGGTAATCTTCTTCTGAGCGAAAAGAACAAGGAAGCTGAAGTGGAAGAGTGACCTCAAATTATTTGACTTTCTAGAAATCTGAAAAGTGAACTGTTTTCCATTTTCTGTTAATATCGGGCGGCAGCTGAGTCGACTGAGTCGATCGGATCACCGGGTATTTTCGTCTTCTTGGCTATCAATCTGGAAAAAAAACTAGGGAGAAAGCGTTCTTTTGTCTTTAGGAAGTGAGGATTGAAAAGCGGTGCATTTCAAATGAAAGCTAATTTCCTCCGGCGCTTTGCGGATCTCCGCTGTGAAAGAGTCAACTTCTTCCAGGTTCTCCATCCTGTCGAGTAGCAAGATGCCAATCGACTGTGCTGTCTGTCTCTCTTCCTACAGTAAGTTTCCCCATCCAAAGTACAAAAATCTTTCAGATTTCCGTGTCTTTCCTGTTGTCGGAAAATGCGGTCACTCTGTCTGCCAGTTGTGTGCTTCCAATCTTCGAAGTCGAAACTGTCCCATCTGCCGGGCACGAGGAGCCTTCTCTGATCCTGTAACAAACTATCGGGCCTGTGGTAATTTATTCATATTCCCCATAATTGACGAAATTTTAGAGATAACAGGACACATACCTGTTTCAATCGGCTCGACCTCCCCTCCTATCCGACTCGACACATCCTCCGGGCGAAGCTCTTCACAGCCATCAACGAGGGCATCAACTATGCCATTGAATAAATGAATTTCTTTGATTTCACTGACAAACTTACCTTGGGCAGATGCGGGTTTCGTGAACCCATATACCCGGACACGGAGGTTACCTCATGTCGATAGAAAAGGGGGGAGGGTCTACAGAAAACGGGGCCTGGTCCGATCCGTCTGGTGAGACAAACGAAAACGGATGGTAGGAACAGACCAGACACACAAATACCGCCAGGACGAGGGGAAATCAGATAAAAAAGTCTATTGACTTTCTGAAAAACATTATTCCAAGAAACGAGGCCTTCTTGTAATGAAACATTTGGAATAAGTTCTTCGGGATGAGTTCAGAACTGTTTTCAGATTGTGTTATGTTTCAAGGGTCCAACTCCGAAACCATAAGAAGGGGGTGGAATCATAGGAGAACGCGGTGCAATACGTTTTCAGTTATCGAGAAGGGCAATTAATACGTCGAGAAAATAAACGTTTATTATGCAAAGTCTACAAATAAGGTTTGGTTAGTACAATAATTATACAATCAATATACAAATTATTTTTTTACGGCTTCAGGATTTACTTTATCAATCGGCGTACCGTAGTCGCTCTCATCAAGATCACGGAACGAGTCACAAACGCTCATCTCACCCGTCTCGAGACTGCCGCCACCAAAACCATCTTTCATGTCTTCTAATCTTAAAATATTAGAAGATAATATAATAGAAAATATAACAATTAACCTTTGGTTGACTTTGTCAATCATTGCTTGAAAATCAGCAGCAGTTGGATTAATTTTGTTAGCTTTTTCCATAGTTGCTTTACTCGCAATGTCACCAGTTCCTAATACATCTTCCAAAAAGTCTTCTCCGAATGGATCTAAATGCAATTATAGTTAGAAATAAAATATATACAATACCATAGTCTTCGGGTTTTTTAATTTCACCAGCACGAGGATCAAAGTTATTATCGAAAACATCTTCCAGTTTATCCAGCTGTAAGTTTTCTAGTCGACGTCCAACATCGGGATTCTTCTTTGAAGGTGCAGTTCGTCGTGGTGCAACTGGAGGAGGCGGTGCCAGAGTTGGACAAGGTGGAGGAGGATGAATGGGAGCAGGACCAGAAGGTGAAGAGCCTTCAACTAAAGATAATAAGAAGTTATATTAGGAAACCAAAGGACTAACTTGAGTTAGATGCAATAAAGTAAATAATAATTCTCACCATTTTGATACGTGTGCGTATTAGTATTTACAACAGGAGAAAAGGATGAGGAACCAGTTAATAAATCAGCGAATGGATCTTCCGGTGTTGTAAGAGTATTGTGAGGAATTGAATAAATTTCCTACAAACATAAATAACTTTTATGCGTAACCATACCGAGTTAGTTGAAATACCAGGAGGGGGAGCATTAGGCATAGGTGTTGATGGAAGAGAGGGCTTTCCCATTATTATCAAATGCGCAAGACCATTATTTTGAAGAATATCTTTCTATAATCGACGGTGACTTAGATAAAATTTGAAATATAGTACCAATTGAGCATTTTCTCTGAGCGCTTCGACGAGTTGATCAGTAACAGCTTTTGCATGGTCATCTGCAGCTTTTCTCTGTTCTTCTAATTCTGCTATTTTCTTTTTCATAATCAGTGCATTCTTTTGATTTTCCAGAGAAATTTTATTTCTATCCATATAACGCTAAAACCGAAATAATAACAATACATTTGAAACAAACCTTATAAGCTAGATCAAATGCTTCTCCTATAGTTAGAGTGATTTGTTCGGCCATTTTATCACTAAGAAAAATAAAACAATCATGACGGGACGAGTCATTCTCGGCACGAGCAATAAATGAAAAAACACGCTTATCCTTTAAAATCGTTACTAAATATTAATTTTTCGAATAAATACCTCTTTATCATCTGCAGCAAACGATATCCTTTGCAATGGGCATTTATGTAATATCATCTTGGTTTTTGTATCCAGGATTAAAACTTCTTCAATATTAATATGAATATCAACTTTTTGAAGTTTTGATCCAGAATGGCCAGTTTCGCCTAATTTTACCTATATGAGTAGTGTGAAAGCAGAAAAATAAATGAGGATACCTGCATTTGAAATCGGATAGCGGTCATAGCATCACGAACTGTGTCCGTGCCTTTAGCTTTGTCCACTTCTCGAGTGCCAAGATATTTAACAGAATACTGAACTCGCCCATTGATAAGCACATCTAAAACACGGCTAGAAATTCATGAAAATGTTTACCGGGAGGGTGTATCCAAGTTTTTCCCGAGCCACTTCCATATTTAACTGCAGTATTTATACTTTGACTTTGACCTAGAGCCTAAAAAGAAAGAGCGTAAATAATGAATCAATAGAAAAAAAAATAAAATGAAAAAAAAACAACTGACGTCGCCTACACCGGAAATCGACCTCTTGAATGTTTTATAAAGTTCCTTGCCTTTTGATGTCATGCTCCCCCTCCTGAAAATATAGACATAAATCTATGAAGAAAATGAACAGAAGATGCGCAAACAAGGAAAGCAAGCAACAAGGTCACTCGTTGAATGAGTCATCGTTATTAGAAAACGATTGCTTGCGATATCTATAAAACAGATACCCATTTTTTTTGTGTTTATGCATGCCCAGAAATTGAATTTAGAAATCAATATTTACAGGTATGCGGCAAGCAATGGAAAGAAAGCGGCTGTAAATAGCAGTTTACACCAACGCGTGACAAGAAGTATTCGACCAAAATGTATCACAGAACTGTAAATATGCGAAGAAACTTAACGATAAATGAAAACATTACTCGTATTACTGAAAATTATAAGCTATTTAAAAGTGACTTTATTTAAGTTATTACTAAACAGCTAAAAAATCTACTTGTTACGATCAAATAAACGGTTGAAAAATGGCTTCGATATATGAGCCAATTACTTAAAGTCTCCACCACGACATGCGGTATCTGGCTAGAGCATAGTTGGGGAAAGCTTCGGTCCGGCCTGAATTGTATGTCATTAATGAAACTTCGAAAAGATGAAACTTACCAACTCCAGCAGCAGCGAAATCACGATCGTAAACGTTGCGAGAAACTGCTTCCCTAACAGAGTTATGAGTAATACGGGAAAACTGCTCCTCCATATCGGCCAACGAGCGCACATTACCAGTATAGAGCAGCTAAAAGAGACGTTATGAAAAACATAATTATAACCTACTTCTTTAGCGTTGAATGCGGCCTTCTCGGTGTTGGTTTCTACGCTCTGGTAGAACTGAGTACGAAGTTTGTTAACAGCCATTTGAATCTCTTCTTCAGTGGCAGAAGTAGATAGATGCTACAAAAAATTTGACTGGATTTGATCATTAATACCTTCCACTCATGCTGTACACTCTTCATTATACCAGTGGTATCAGTTAGATCATGACCGTCGGCTACAAAATAAATTCCCCACAATCCAGTATCTCTATAATCATTCAGACTTTGTTAGAAATAAATTGATGCTTACTTATAGTTGATGTTGAAATGATTTAGAACATGAAGTCCGTGGTTTTCACCGATTTTAAAAATGAGTCGAGAAGGAGCCGTGCGGTTCAAAGCATGTGTCACATCCCACTGTCCTGAAGATAAACATAATACTCTCTAAAACTAGGTAGCCTACCCATGAAAGCGTTAGCAGCTTGCAGGGCAAGGGCGTCTGGATGACCATAAGGAACTCCCTATATGTTTGTAATTTTTGCTTGTAAACACGTACCTCGACGGCAAAAGCAGCATACATGTGGCCAATGTTGTCATTGCGATATCGATATTCGGAGCCAGTAAAACGGATGCCACCAGCCTAATAATAGAAAATGATATTTAAGTTGGCCTCAGCGTGATTGTCAAACAAAATGATTGATAAGCATACCTCGGGAACTTTTCTAGGATATTCATTCTTTAAGTCTCCAAAATATTTGGAAGCAAGATCTTGCAGCTTTTGAGTGTTGCATCCTCCACCAACAGCAGAAAGAACCATTCGTACAGGGCGATAATTATCTTCCTGCCATTCTTTCAGCGTCTGAGCGTTGATATTCTTTAGTGATTCAGTTGTTCCCAGAGGACTCTGTCCAAGGCTTGTACCCTAAAAGTTGTATTGTGGATGTGTTAAATATTACAAACCTGGAAAGCAGTAGCATGCAGATTATCAAATACAACGGCCTCCAAGAGATTGTCCGAGCCTTCAAGTTCTTTGAGCAGCACAGATCTTTCAGCTTCGACGTTGTCTAATTTGCTATTACGAAGAACGTCGGCAAGGATGTCAACAACTAAAAATATTAATAAGAAGCAGAAAATAAAAAGTATTTACGACTGTAAAAAGAATCAATAAAAAAACTTACCCTTCTCAACATCCTGCGCGGCAGCTTGCACAAAGACTCCTGTCTGATCACGAGTAGTAAATGAGTTCAGCTTAGCACCGACAGCTTCCAATTCAGTCTCCAGTGCTGCTGCAGCCCGCTTACCAGTTCCCTAAACACAGGTTCCACAAAACAAATCTATAAGCACTTTATGAATTAGTCTTTCCAAGAAATGAGAAACTCCGTTGTTTTGCGCATTTTCGTATCGTGAACCGGTTTCGATGAATACTCCAACCTAAAAAAGGAGTATAACAAAATATGTAGAAAAATTAGTACAGTTGCTGTGTTCTTTCCATTCTCTTCAGCAACAACACGGAAACCATTGGGAAGTGTTGCAACTTCGGCTAAAGGCTGTGAAGCGAGAACCTCTTTAGCCGATAGAGAGGCATTGCGAACCTATACCTTACGATTTGCACAAACCAAATTTTAAGAACCTGATTACAGAACGTTGGACGCAAAGAGCTTGACACCACAAATCGGAGAGCCATAGTTTTATGTGCAAACCACAAGTTCTAAATAGTTCGTATTTCGAATGAAAAAAAATAATAAGCGAGAAGTAACTGAATTTCCAAAAAAAATATAAATAAAACGTTTGGGCGAATGCTGTTTACAGGGTGTCACATAAAACAAACGTAAAAACAAAACGAGCAGATCCTGAGGAAAGAGTTAACTTTTCAAAACTAGTTTGAAAGGAGTAAAAAACTTTGTTTGTGCCGTCGAGAAAATTACAGGCTTCATATTTTAAAATGACTTCTCTTAGTTTTCCCGTGTAAAAGATACTGGGAGAAAGGGCGAGCCCTTTATTCGTCACGAGACATAGTCTTTGTCGCTTCGAAAAACGAATTTTTCGTTGTCCTATTGATATGCCCATTTTTGGTCTTCTTTTACATCTGCTATTCTTTTGTACGATCTGTATTATTCTATTTAGGTAATGTCATCGAGGAAAACAAGAGTCGACTTGGATAATGGTGACAGAAGACGCGACCGTGATCGCGAGCACAGACGAGAACGAAGTCGTGAAAGGAAAGACAAACGAAAAAGGTTTGATTTTATATTTTTTATGCTAAAAATCGAGTTATAGATCAACTTCACGTTCTCGATCGCGTTCTCCCAGTCCGCGCCCAGCAACCATTTCTGAAGCACACAAGGACTACAAAAATGCCGACTTTGCTGAACTGATGAATAGTACGCCAAAAGCCAGAGAAGAAAAGGAAATGAAAGTAAACATAAAAATTGACATATCAAAGGAAGTATTAGGTGGCTATGAATGCCTATAATGGTCGCCCTTTGTCAGCAAAATACTGGAATATCTTCGAGAAAAGACGTCAGCTTCCTGTCTGGGAATACAAAGAGAAATTTATGGAAACGCTCCACAGTACGCAGTGTAAGTGCTCATAAATTTAAAATAAACGTATCTTGATTAGGCATGACGTTGGTAGGAGAAACAGGATCTGGAAAAACTACTCAAATCCCACAGTGGTGCGTGGAATATGTACAAACGCGTATGAGAGTACAAGGAAAGAGGAATCTTGTGGTTTGTACACAGCCACGTAGGGTTGCAGCAATGTCTGTAGCTACTCGTGTAGCTGAAGAAATGGATGTGCAGGTATAATAAGTTCTTCTTCATTCAATTTGATATTGTAGCTTGGAGCCGAAGTAGGATATTCTATCCGTTTTGAAGATTGTGTTTCCGAAAAAACAATTTTAAAATACAGTACTGATGGTTAGTCATTATATATTGTTCGAATTTCATTGTAATTAGGTATGCTTCTGCGAGAGGCTATGAATTCACCACTTTTGGAAGGATACGGAGTCGTTATTCTTGACGAGGCTCACGAACGAACCTTGGCTACTGATATATTAATGGGTTTACTTAAAGTAATCTCTTTTATTGTTATTTATTCAATTCATGTTTAGGAGATTGTAAAACAACGAACAGACATTAAAATTGTGGTCATGTCTGCTACGCTAGACGCTGGCAAATTCCAAAATTATTTCGACAATTGTCCTCTAATGACGGTGCCAGGAAGAACGTTCCCTGTAGAAATATTCGTAAGTAATTGCATAAATTTATTTTATCTTTGTAACAGTTTACTCCGGAACCTGAAAAAGATTATTTGGAAGCTGCCATCCGAACTGTAATTCAAATTCATGTATGTGAAGAAATTGAAGGCGACATTCTTTTATTTTTAACAGGGCAAGAGGTATAACATTATTTTATAGTTGTTGATCTGTTTATTTTTAGGAAATTGAAGAAGCGTGCAAGCGTATGAAACGAGAAGTTGACAACTTGGGCCCTGATGTCGGCACATTAAATTGTATACCTTTGTACTCTACATTACCGCCCAATTTACAACAGCGCATTTTTGAAGCTGCTCCTCCTAATAAACCCAACGGAGCTATTGGTAAAATTTATTTTCTTCATTTATAAGAATTATATTAGGTCGAAAATGCGTTGTTTCAACTAATATTGCTGAAACTTCATTAACAATCGATGGTGTAGTCTTTGTAATCGATCCAGGATTTTCTAAACAAAAGGTAAGCTTCGCAAAGAATTTTCTTTTGAATATTGTTAAGGTATACAATCCACGAATTAGAGTGGAGTCACTGCTAGTATGCCCGGTGTCTAAAGCTTCATCTATGCAGAGAGCCGGCAGAGCAGGCAGAACCAAACCTGGAAAATGTTTTAGATTATACACGGAAAAAGCATATCAAAGTGAAATGCAAGAGCAAACTTATCCTGAAATTCTCAGGTGCGATAAGATATTTTTTTTTATATTAGGCATTTTAGGTCGAATCTAGGATCCGTTGTACTTCAACTGAAGAAGCTGGGTATTGAAGATCTTGTACATTTCGATTTTATGGATCCACCGGCACCTGAGACTCTGATGCGAGCCTTAGAACTTCTTAACTATTTGTCAGCAATCAACGACGAAGGAGAACTAACGGAACTGGGATCTTTGATGGCAGAATTTCCTTTGGATCCGCAGTTAGCAAAAATGCTAATTACATCGACTGAGCTCCATTGTTCAAACGAAATTCTGTCTATCACAGCTATGTTGTCAGGTAAGCTGTAATATTTTCAACTTTATATGTATTTTCCAGTTCCCCAATGTTTCGTTCGGCCTAATGAAGCGAAAAAAGAGGCCGATGAAGCAAAAGCGAGATTTGCCCATGTTGATGGTGATCATTTGACTCTCCTAAATGTTTATCATGCTTTCAAGCAAAGTAAGTCAGAATTTATTTTCGTCATAAAAGCCATTCAGATCATGAAGATCCAAGTTGGTGTTACAGTAATTTTATTAATTATCGTACGATGAAAACAGCTGATACTGTTAGAGCACAGCTAGCTCGAATAATGGATAAGGTAAAATATATTTCTTATAAACGTAATATTTATTTTTAGTATAATTTAAAAAGAGTGTCAACCGATTTCAAATCAAAAGATTACTATATTAATATCAGAAAAGCATTAGTGTCCGGATTCTTTATGCAAATTGCACACCTGGAAAGAAACGGCCATTACGTTACTGTTAAGGATAATCAGCTTGTCAATTTGCATCCATCTACAGTTAGTTTACTATGCTATTTTTTTAAATTCCTTCCTAGGTGTTAGACCATAAACCAGAGTGGGCCTTATATAATGAATTTGTGCTAACGACCAAAAATTTTATAAGAACGGTTACGGATGTACGTCCAGAATGGCTGCTTCAAATTGCACCTCTTTACTACGATCTTATGAGTTTCCCTGACGGAGATACAAGAAGAAAATTGGCTGCTATCCAAATGACTCTACAGAAAGGTGGTATGCGTCGTTGATCTCATCATCTGTTGATTGTTTATTGTTACCGACCTTTCATTTTTCGCATTTCATCTTGTGTAAATTTTACATGAAATGAATATTGGACCATTATATTTCCAGTTCTCACAGTAGTGAACTGGGTTCAACTCGATCAGTCCGAGTAACCCCCTTTTTCTCGCGTTGTAATGAATTCACAGATGAACAACGTTCAATGAAACTAAACTGTGGCGGCAAGAAAGGAACAGGAATGTCAGCTCGACGTCATCATTTTTGAGACTTGATGTCTCATAACATTCTCAATAAAAACTGTTCTATTGTGTACTCCTTTCTCCTGATCTCTGTCAGAACCCATCCAACCGGTCGTAAACTTTCGAAGATTGTTTTCCCCGACTTTCGAGACATCGGACGGTTGCAAGGACGCTTGCTTATTAGCAGCATTCAATTCCTCGACAAATTGCATCTTTCAAAGTTTTTAATATGATAAGAAAAGACTGAAATTCTTCTGGTGATAATATGCCCAGTTTTGTCACGGAAAAGGTTGCAAAAGAAAATGAAACTTGGATGAACTTTGAACATCGTACATCTCGGAGCCTCATCTTATGACGCAGGAGAAACGCTCTAGGATTCATTAATTTGAGACTTCTTTGAATGGGATATTTGAATTGACGGATGACTCATAGAATGCGTTTCCGGTGTCTGTCTCTTATCTTTCTGGTTAATGATGTCACAACCCGGGTGGCCTCTTCAGTCACAATTCTCATAATTTCTCGGCACAACTGGACTTATATTCTTTTCGTGATGACCATTCTTCTCATACAAAAGAACAAAGAAAAGCTCGAATAGTTGAGCTGAACTGAAACTTGGCGAAATTGCTGAGAGATGATGTGATTGGCCGTGAGCTGACGCAACTAGCCGAAAAAAAAGAGATTACATCAGGAATCTCTGAGATTTGAGCCGTCATCTATCACAAGAGAGAGGAGATGAGAGTACCAGGTGGATACAATCCCCTTTTTTAGTCAACAGCCGACGACGGCGACCTTCAATCAGTCGGCAATTTCCTCTCACTTACGTAACATAGAGCGAGGAATAGTAAAAAGAGACCGGTTTCATTTGGGTCACTACGTTTTTTGGATATTTCACGTGGTTGTCTCGGCTATTCCCCTAAATCACGCCGAATTTCCTTATCAAACGAAGGGACTCAATCTTGGAAATTGTGGCCATTGATTCCAAGATATTAGCCGATTCAATATGCCACAGAAATAGAAATTAGCGAAGACTTTCAAGAGATCCTAATCAGCTCAGAATCGCGCTCTTTCCAGGAAAGAATTGAAGGGAGAAGACCATGGAAGCTGGGCAGTCGAGATGGAACAAGGATACGGTAGGGAGATGCCGTCAGTTCCTGAATACTTCTTTTCTAATAATTCAGCTTCCAACTATTGTAATAATGTAGAATGTCTTTTTAGTACAGCAAAGCAATTCCTATTGCTCAGTCCACATTAATAGAGGAGGGGTTGCAGGCCTGGTCAAAAATAGCTCGCCTAGAAATAGCTCGTCGACTGCTCATCTCCCCCCTCTATCCCTTTACTTTCGTGTCCTTTCCGCTGGTCACACCTAGTTACCGGGTCGTCCTCCTCCTGTTTCCACCTAAAGTACATTCGTCCTTTCGTCTTCGAACTGTCACCAAATAATTCATTCACCCCGCGTGGTCATACCGTCTTCCCGATCGTTTTGACGTCACAGTCTACGCTCCCACGTACTTTTGCCAGTCGACAGATCATATCCGCGGATATCCTATAAATAATCTCTAGCGAGAAAAAAATCCTTTAAAGGAGACAGACATGGCTTCTTTTCTGATAAAAAGATTTATCTATCAGCTGGGGAGAAAAAAGAAAAAGGGTCACTTCCTTGTTCCGTCGACAGACGTCTTTCTGGTCACACCCGCCGACATCATGGGATACGGAGGAAGCAACCCGAACTTTGAGGGCTCTTTGAACAGCAGCAGACATTTGAGAAATGAAAAGAATTGAGAGGAATATCAAATAGCTATGAATAAAGGATGAGGATGGTAGACCTTGTGGAATTCGGGGAAGCTGGCGAGGAAGTATATTTAGCCAGAGAACATGTCGACTCCCTGACTCACGTCGTCGTCCTTTTTTTGGCTCGTATGACTCGTCGCCCCCTCGTCGTCTATTCATCCCCACGTGGTCCACAGGGAGTTATAGTTTCTTCTCCCGGCCGCTCTTATCTCCATTTTTTTTGTGGCTCTTCTCTGCTAATTTCGATCTCGATGATCTCGTTCGCTTATCACCAAAATTCCATTTTGTCAAAGAAAATTTATGGCCGAAGCGGGAAGGGTTGAGTCGAGATTCCTGTTGCGTCATCGGGTCGACTTCAGGCAGTTGTCGTCGCCGTCGACTAGTTCGGTCAGTGCCTGATTCCTCGACTTCTTCTGCAGTCGCTATCTTCAAGAGAGAGCTGTCGCCGCTCGTTATCTCTAGCTGCAAAATTCTTCCTTTCCAACCTGGCTGATAGCCCCCCCCCCCCCCCCCACCGCTGCCTCTAGTGGAGCCTCGTCGAACCAAGATAACCTCATGCGGGATGGCCTCGTCCCTAGCTGACCCCACACACGTCATTCTTTTTATCTGCCGTGTGAATTGGCCTCCTGCCAATCTGCTGGGGTCACGTCCCCCCGCCTCTCTTGCGACTCCGCCCCATATCCGCGCAATCACGTTCTCGCCATTCTTTTAGACGGACAGTCCGCCTTTTCGAACAGTTACGTAAGGCTTATTTAGCTCTTTTCTTTTTTCCTGCTTATCCATTCTATCCGCTGTCTGACCGAGGTAAACTTCTCAACCATTTTCCTCTTTTCCCGTTTGATCTCTGGTCATCTACAGCTGTCCCGTTTATTAATATTAATAGAGAGAGGAGTGGGTGCCAGAATGTGTCTCCCCCGTTCGTTCCCTTGCATCATTTCTGTATTGGTCATATGGGAGAAAGGCCAACGATCATCTGCCGGGATGAAAAAGTGCCCATTCTGTATGTATGACGAGCAAAGATCTCTCTCTCCCTGCGATTTCATCATCTTCCCTCCGGCGCCGTTCCCTGTTACCCGATGTTCCTTTTGTGTTTGTTCCTCTCTGAGTGGTCTCTTTCCAAGTTCTCTTACCGTAATCATCCTTATCTGGACTGGCCTCTCTAAATTTTCGCGAATATTCGTCGACTCTTCTCCCAGTTAAAGTTATCTGGTCGACGACGATCCCGCGTGACATCTCGGTTCCTATCTTTACCGTTGGCTGCCATCCTCTCCTCCCGGTCAACATGTCCTTTTGCTGTTGACTCCCTCCAAAAACTCGAAAGACCAGTGACGTCTACCTATTTTTGCAGCCTGTTATTCGGGGGTCTCCCTCGCTCTCTCACGCGCTATTTTTCCCAATTTTCATGGTCGACTTTTGACAGGAATAGCTATCACTCTGCCTCTTTGTTTTGCTCTTTTTTCCTCTTTTATTATTGCCATCGAGTGCATGTGAACCGGAAGGGGGGATGTCCTCTCCCCCTCGCTTTCCCCTTTTCAGCTTATCTCCTCCCCTTGAAGCCTGTCCTCCCTTTTCGCCGTTTTCTCCTGCCCTTATCTTGTCGATTGATACGAGCCGTTCATTTCACTTGCTTCACTTCAGAATGTCCATTCTCACGTCAAAACGTCGTCCGTCTGATGTGGCCACGGATTTATTCAAGAGCTTTTTTGCCCGTTTTTGTCGACGGGATGACAAGACGAGGAGAAGTCTCTCGACGGGTGACCTGGCCGACAAACCCATCCCCGAGGAAAGCGACTACTTCGAAATGGATTTTACTCCAAAACCGACTACTGTAATATTTCCTAGAAGACCGGAATGAGTATTCCTGGTTTAGAGCGCGGTAGATCCATCATTCGACGACTGTGACCGTGTTCCGATGAAGTTTGATTCCAAAGGAGGGCGGCTCTTGCCCCAAGTACGGAAGTCGGCCCGTCGACTGGCCCGTTGTGGCAGTACAGAATCCATGGACAAGTGTGAGTCTTGACGAGAATTTCCCCCTTAATAATAATTATTATTTTCAGTTAATGATGCCGATGTGACTTTGAGCCAGCCGTGGTTCTATAAGAATATTGACAGTACTTGCGCTGAGGCAATCATCCGGGCAGCCGGCTGCGAGAATGGGTTTGTTTTGCCCAAATGAACTATAAGGACAGCCGGATATTTTCAGTCTGTTCCTCGTTCACTTCCTCTATGGCTCCTACCAGCTTGTACTTTGTCACAAGGGAAAAGTTCATCATTTAAGAATATTTTGCCGTGAAAAGAGGCAAGGAAAACAAATGAAATGGTGTCTTGGAATGGAGAAACGTTATCGGTAGGTCTCCTTTCCTGAATCCTTTCAAACTAAAGAGACAATTAGATAATTGAGAACATTTTCAGAAATCTCGAAGATCTCGTCGACCATTATCATCGACATAAGGGATTTGTTCTTCCGACAAAATTGAAGAACCCCTGTAATCGCCCGCTCCGTTACGGGACAGCTCCACGTACCAGAGCATAGTCTGTAATTACCCAGTGCTTATATTTATTAACCAGTGTGTCATTATTTGGCTTCTCTTTTTTCCCTCTTCCTGTGTCTATCCGGGTATTTCTTTCAGTAGTTGTCGTTTAATAAACTTTCTGTCCTTATCAGTCGATCAGAAATCAGAAAAGGACACACATGGTAAAGTAGATTAGCCCGCCAAATTCAAAGACCAGGCGTAGAAAATGAAAAAAAAGTCTGTTTTTGACATGGGAAAGTGGAGAGAGATTTCTCTGTTTACCGCCGGCCGGCTGGAACCATCGCACGTGTTTTCTTCGGGCACATGGCCAATTGCCACGGCAGTCAATAGAAGAGGCTGAAGATGAGACTGAAATCTTTTCCCTAGGAGTTCAAGGAGAGAAAGGGGATATCTCAACTATGTCCTCCTACCCCAGAAAGAGACAGCTGTTACCGCCCCCACACGGCATGTTCACCCTAGGAATGGACAGATCTGCAACCGCTGATCTCTGACTGGCGACACTTTTGATCTCTAGGTCTCTGGTCATTGGCTATCTTCTACCTCAATGGCCAATGGTTTATCCAAGATGAGCTAGTGAGCTCAGCTGATCTCACTCAATTTTTCTTCAAAGAACAAAAAAAAACACGAAAGAGCACATACAAACAGTCGGAAGAACACACTTCACTTCTCGATTGATGAAGGACACTTTTATGTTTTGAGCTATAGCTAATATCACAATGAGAGTCATGGATGACAATAGGTATAAAGCGTATGTTGACAAATAATGAAAAAAAGAGGTAATAAAAGGGAAAATGAAAGAAGGTATGGAGCACCACGGGAAGTCGACTAGCTCCATAGAAAAAGGAATGATAGAAACCCGATTAATGGGTGTTCAGAGAGATTTCACAGAGACGTCGTGTAGGCGTCAGCCTTGGCGTCGAGATCTCTTCTCTCCCTCTCGTGTCGCTCAGTTAGGACCTGGCGTTTTGCATCTCGAAGCCGCGCCAATTCTTGTCGTTCCTCGTCGAATTTTTGAAGAAGAAGTACATGACGGACATTGATCTTCTCAGCCAGGGCAGATTTCTCCTGAAATATTTATTATGATGCTTTCAAGTAAAACCACTTGCCTTGGCTATTACAGTATCAGTCATCTGCTGTTGTCTAGCTTGATATGCCTTCAGTTCCTCTAATTCTTTCGACAGTTTCTCAGCTAAATTTTTATCCTCGTCTTCCTGCCAAGACTCAAGCTTGACCTAGATTTATTCCATTGTTACAAAAATTAAAAAAAATATATTACCGTCTTTTCCTGCACCATATTTTCAATTTGATGTTCGTATTGTGATGCCAAAAGGGCTATTTTTCGTTTTTGCTCATCTTTCAGACGAGTAGCAATTTCTTTCTGCTCTTCTCGGGGAGCTGCTTGAAGTAGTTGCGTTTGCCACAATTTGAACTGCCGGGTTTGAGTCTTCACGGCCTGCCTATATTGTTTTCGAATTTGTGCTTCTTTCAGCTGAATTCCATAAATGTTCATCACAGAAAAGAAAAAAACCTTAAGTTCCCGAGGTTGTTGCCGTGCTTGTAGCGCATGCTTTTTCTGCAATTCCTCCGTTTGCCGCCTATTATATTCAATTTGGTTCATCAGTTCAGCCTCATGTTGTTTCTCCTAAAATGACTTTTCCTGCTACTTATTTCAAATAACTAACCTGATGTTTTTTCTTCATCGCATGTAGTTCCCATTGGTGCGATCTTTCCATTTCCTTTGTCGTCTCGTGATGTCTCAGCAACAGAGATTGCACGGCTTCCATATGTCTTTCCTGAGCATTCATTTCCTAAATGCGGGTAGTCCCAAACGAAGACCAAATATACCTCTTCTTCCAATTTTTCCTCCAAACTGTGAGTTCTTGCCAGTTGAGTTCTTCGATAGCGAATCATCTCCAAGTCGAACTCTGACCGAAGCTTCGCATCAAAGTTACTCTCTGCTTGTTGCTTAATCCTATTCAAATTGGATTTCGTTTCTTTCACTGCTTGTTCATATGCAGTCCTCGAAAGACCATGTTGCTTTAATGACTGAAACATATACATTTTCTACAGACTATTTAATCATACGCTTTTAGCTAGTTCCTTGTTATGTTTATACTCTTTTAATTGCTGCGTTGAAAATGCTTGCATTTCTCTTTGTTGTCTTGTCTAAAATTATTTAATTATAAAATATACACAGTACTCACAGTAAGTTGTTTCTTGAGTTTCTTTTCACCATCATCTACTTCCTTTTTCTTCTTCTCCATTTCAGACTGATGGGCCAGTTTGGTTCTCTGTCTCTCCTTGCCATTACTGCTCTGTAGTTGCTCTAGTTCTTTGTCTAATCTAATTCGAAGCATCTCCATATCAACAGCACAACGTTCTTCTAGCTGGAAATGTTCTTTGTGTTGAATAGCTTATTCTTTTCACCGATTGCAGTTCTTTGTGATGTTGTTGACGTAGTCTTTTGTAACCACTCAGTTGTTCGTACATGTTATTCTCCTTAGAATATTCTTCTTGCTCCTTAGAAATAAGCTTGGCAGAGCGAAGGGTAGCGAATTTAGACTTCCGAAGAGTTTGAACGTCCTCCTGCAAAAGAATATGAATATAAACACGGAAACAGACAGGGATTAAAAATATAAACTTGCATCCACTGGAAGAATCAATTACCTTTATATTTCTTTCGATTTTGGGCAATGGGCTATTCGAGCGAATAATTTCTTCGTCCTTCTCAGAATCGGCAGGATCACCAACAGGGATAAGGGTGCGGTTCTAAATATATTTTCATATTATTGAGTAAGTTACTTCTTCTCCTTTGGATTCCTGGATCATACTACTGGGAATGGGAGGTCTTCTATTTCCACCAGGTCCATTACTACTTTGCATAGAACGATATGAAGTAAGGCTTTTGAGAGAGGCACTTCGTGAGCTCGCCGAATCATTTCCTGAAATATAAATAATCCATATCTAGGAAATGAAAAAAAATTCGTTTATTAATGTGCATCGATTCTAGAAATGAAAATTCTAGAAATTTCCTTTAAGTAAGCCATGTCACCTTCACTGAGGGTCCCTCTGAGGGTTATTAAACTGTTTAATTAATAATCCAATATAAAAGTGACATTATTACAGTAAAATAATAACAAACTCAAAGAGGGCCCTCTCTTGGGGTAAATAGGTGTTCAGGTAATGATTTTTCTTTTTTCTTAAATAACATTTTCAACCATTTCCAATCTTCACTTTTATTTAAAAAACTGCGGAAACGAAAAAATGCCTAAACGAAATATAAGTGTAAACGGCAAAAGGATAGAAAAAAATACCATTATATTTACGATTATTTAGAATACAGGTATATTTACGCATTTGCTTTAATATTTGATTTTAAACATATAATTTTATTAAAAATTATGTAAACGACTTACCTTTTCCTACAGATAAAACGTCCAGACTTGTTTGAATATCATCAAGAATATCATCGTCATGGCTACCTGCAAATGTTTAAGTGTTGTGATTGCAAAAAGTCTACCCTGAGTACTATCAGTATTGATGCTTTCGGGTTCATCCAAATACATTAGCTTTCTCATCTTCCTATATTGAAAATTGTCAAGTTCTACAACCATATTTTTTGTTCGGTTAATCATCTCCTGTATTGTATCACGTGGCCTAATCGTTCTAATAAATGGATGCTAAAATAATCAAAAATTTAATAAAAAAAGTTTTACATACGTCCATACAATCTTTAGCAGTAATCCGATCTTCAGGATCTTTTTGTAAACATTTGTCAACAAAGGAAACGAAATCTTTGGACCTAAAAAATATGATTATGCGCAAAATAAACTTGTTACCAAGGATATTGGCCATCTGGTACCGGTGCTAAAGTAGGTGGATCATTTTGAGCGATATGATATAAAGCGGACATTGTGTGCATATTGAACAATGGCGGTCTGCGTTCGGCTGAAATGTTTTTTACACATATCTATAAAGAAACATAAAGAGAAAATCTTTTTTTCGTATAAGTAGGACCAACCTAATTCAATACAAGTGATTCCTAAGGACCAAATGTCGGCTTTATGATTGTAATTTCCTTCATCCATTGACATTATAACTTCCGGTGCCATAAAATAAGGAGTACCAATAAAAGTACTGGCGGGATCGGTTAGAGCTGCAGAGCCGAAATCCGCTGAAAAGGAAAATTGCTGAAGACAGGAAAACTACCTAGTTTCACCATAGCCTGATCAGAGAGTAATATGTTACCGGCTTTTATATCACGATGAATCCGATTTAAGGAATGTAAATATTCTAAAGCATCAAGAACCTAAAGAACAATTTGAAATGGGCAAATAGTTGTAGTCTAACCTGGGTGCAAATAACCCCAATCTCTACCTCGCGTAAACCCTTTTTTAAAACATCAACAATATCAGATGCTGATCCTATGCAATATTCCATTACAAGCTATAAAATGTTAACAATAATCCATATGTTTTACTTACCCAACAAGTATGTTCTTTGAGATAACACGCTTTGTATGATACAATATGTTTGTGATGAATTTTGTTCAGAAAAGACACTTCTTTCAGTATATCTGTCCATTTCTCTGCTGCTTGTTTGCCCGTATAAGACATCTTCTTTATTGCAACAGTCTCGGAACGTTCTTTATCAAATGCCTGAAATACGCGTTATAGAAAAAATAAATAAATCTTACATAATACACAGCACCAAATGACCCATGACCAACTTCTTTTAGATCATCATACCGTTGTTCAGGGTCTTTATTACTAAATAATGCAGCTATAGCAGGATCCTGCAGAGTGAAATACATCGCATATAATAAATATGTGCTTACTTTGATAACTCCTGGTTTTACTGCCGAAGTGGGTGGCATATTTAATTAAAAAAATCAAAGCACGCACGGAAGACTTACATCCATATAAACAAGTGACGCGCTATGAAAAGCTGAAAACAAACAATTACTATTTCTGCTATCTCAATTTTACACATATATGGTAAAATAAAATAAAGACATGGAAACGAACAGCATCGAAAAGAGCAAAAGAAATTTATAGACATGCTAATCGTAATTTACGTTTCGTTAAAAACAGAAGTGTGATATGGTTATGTTTCAATGCTAACGGCCTGCAACTTGCAACTGAAGAGAGTAGTGCTTTTCCACATTCTATAAACTCTTTCAGTTCAGAATACTTTTAATGTATATGCATAAAGAAACAATTTTTAGGTCGTAATGAATGAAGATGTAGGATCGTGCGGCTGTAAAGGTGTAAGATTCTGCGCTGTTTGTGAAAACACCGAAAGAGTGAAGAAACTTCGTGTTGAAGAAGATAAATATAGTAATTATGATGTCTTTGTTTACAAACAAGATCTCGAGAAACCAGTTAAATGTACAGAACTAAAATCGTGTTCATCCTTAGAAGAAATCGTCAAAAGTAATTCCTAGATAATATAATTTATATTTTTTATCTAGTGTCAGAAATGCCTTCTGCTTCGGATTCTCCAGCAATACAAATTCCAGGATTACTTTTAATTTCCAATTTTATCACACCTGAAGAAGAAGATTATTTAATGAAAATGATAGATAATGTTGACTGGGTACAGTCACAGTCAGGAAGGAGGAAACAAGTGAGTGTTTCAGTTTTTTCATTCCATAATAAGAGCTTAGGATTACGGTCCAAAAGTAAATTTTAAACATAAGAAAGTTAAAACGGATAGCTTCGTGGGCATGCCAGAGTATGCTGATATGTTACTGAATAAAATGAAAGAGTACTCTGAAGAAAAGTATTTATATTTATGTTTTCAAAAGTTGTTTTCATTATAGGTTGGGAAATTACCAGCCATTTGAAATGTGCAATTTGGAATATGAGGAAGAGAAAAAAAGTGCTATTGAAATGCATCAAGACGATATGTGGATATGGGGTAATCGTTTGATAAGGTTAGAATTTATTTTGGTTTGTATACGAATATAGGAATTTAGCATCAATTTGCTTTCTGGCTCTGTCATGACATTAGTAAATGATAATACCGAGCAGTTATGTTACGTGTGGATGCCTCATCGATCTCTTCTGTGTATGGCCGACACTTGCAGGCATTTGTATTACTTTGTGGTATATCAATACTTATTTAGGTACGATTGGAAACATGGAGTTTATTCTCGTCATATACGCGGTCGAAGGATAGCGCTTACAATGCGAGAACCTGCTCTTGATTTTCAAAAAGGGGGAGCGCTCTACGACAAATTTGGCAAAGAATTGATTAGGCTGGGTAACATACGTGTGCACTTAAGTGCTCGGTGATCTTTATTCTTTTGTTACAGATTGTTATAAAACTTAACAAAATTTCCATTTCATTTCCTCTATTTTCTCCATTTCCTCAGCATGCATTTGCTGGGCTCTGTAATTAATCAAAGGAGTTGAAACATTGAGGTTGGCAGTTTTTATTAATTCTAGGGATGTCACTAAACTCATAGTTTACACTGGTTTTCAATCAAACCTACTGGCTGTTGACAACGAAGCATGCTTTATTTCTCGAATTAACTCCTGTCTTCGTGCAAAATTTTGAGCATCTTGCATGCTCTGAATGTTTCGATGGTGCAGCTGTAATTACGAATTCAACACTGGTCTTAAAAATTACCTTCGCTCGAACTTCTTCAAGAGGGATTACATTTATTGTCTTCTTGTTGCTCAATTTCTCGTTGATGTGAACAAGATACTCAACCCGTTTATTGGGGTTAATGTTGCTCATAGATTTTAAATACTTAGCTGCTATTTTCGCCTTGCAATAATTTCGGAACTAAATACATTTATTTATTTCTACGGAATCTTACACTCTTTTGAATCATTACAGCAGCTGCATGCTGTTTTTCGCTATCGTGTTCTTCTCCAAGTTCTGAATTCTTCCCGATTTCCCTACTTATCTCATTCTTCATGAAGTTATTTACATCTCTTGCGGGCATGTTGAGGATCCTTTCGTATCGCATAGTATCGCGTGTCTGTTATTGTCTATTTATTTCCTTCTATTATTTCTTATACTTTTTGTTTCCGAAGCTTCTCCAGCTTGGATATCAACTGGTTATTCTGTAATGTTATTTGAGATAAATATCTGCTTTCTGCTCTGGAAATGGATTTTTTCTCTGCAGTAATTAACTTACACTTGACATGCTTTGTCAGCGATAGTGTGATCTTTTTCTAGCTTCGCTCTCCACCATTTTTGGATTTTTCTAGCTGAATTGTCCTCCATCAGTCGGTGGTCAGACGAAATGTTACCATGGTGACGTGCCTACCACTGTTCAAGAGACTACTACGAGCTTGTATTTAGCTTATTTGTCGACAGAATTCTGATGGGCTTCGAAGAACGGATACGCTTTAAGTTCAATAAAAGAAGGGGAATAAGTAGATTTTATTTTGTTGGAATAAATAACCTGATAGTTATGGTATATATAAACATATATATCATATATACCATCATTTATATCCAGTGTACTGATTTTAGACCTCTACTTTGTGGCTTCAGGATGATTTTCATCAGGACAGCCACATCACAATTTTATAGAAAATTTGTAGAATTCAACAAAAACTGTTTGAAAAAGCATTCGCGGTATGGTCTTGAGTTGCCATTTCTTGCAAACTTTTTCACCTCAATTCAAATGTGAAGCCCGTGAATTTCTTATTCTTACTCTCACTTGCGTATATTTTACATCTCGCTCGTATGTATCATCTCATTTTTTAATTATATTATTTCTAAAAAGAAGCGCATGCAACTTTGTTATAGATTATGAGTAAATTTGGTGACAACAGCGGTGGTGGTTTTGGCGGAGGCATCGGCTTTGGTAATGGTAGTGGTTTCGGAGCTGGTAACGGTCTGTAACCATGCTTGCGTTTATTTGACCGCTTTTATAGGATTTAACAACAGTGGCGGTACAGAATCTCGAGCATGCTTCCAGTGTAAGCAAAAAGGACATAGTACCTCACAATGCCCGGAATCAAAAAAACCTACGAGTGAAGCGTCTGCCGGCTTTACTAGCACAAATACTACTTTCGGAAACGCCTCTATTGGTTTTGGGAAACTATCTGCTCCATTCGGGAATTCATCGTCTTCGTCGGCTTCTTTTGGCAACTCTGCTTTCAGTGGTGGTAACGATTAATAAAAGTAATATTTTATTTTAGGCGGCGGAAACGAAAGATCCAGTGGTTGTTTTAACTGTGGACAGAAAGGCCATAACTCTAAAGAATGCACCGAGCCAAAAAATGCACGCGAAGGGAATGACAGACCGGGCTGTTGTTTTAACTGTGGCGCTGCAGATCACATTCGCTCAAATTGCCAGAATCCCCCTCAACCTCGTGAAGGTACTTTTTTTCTGCGCTTCATTCTTTTCTTTTCAGACGGTTCGAAACCTGCATCGACTTTTGTGCCAGAATATGAGTCTGAAGAGGCTCTCTATAATTATAGAATAGAGAAAGGCGTGATGTTTGAGCGATTTTTCGAGGCAGCCGTCACTATGACCCGAGGAGGCGCCGAGGGAACTATTGAGAAAATTATACCGATACAGTAAGAGATTAACTTATTCTTATATGTTTATAGGTCATTCGAAGAACTACGTTTAACAGAGCAAATTCAAAAGAATGTTACCAAAAGTGGTTATACTAAACCCACGCCAGTTCAGCAATATGCAACACCTTTGATAAAATCAGGTTTGATGTTTTTTTTTTGTTTTTTTACACTAAGTTTAGGAAGCGATATGCTCGCCTGTGCACAGACAGGTTCAGGAAAGACGGCGGCATTTTTACTTCCCGTTATGAGCAAGCTGCTTGAAATGCAGGATCTCTCCAATTCGGCCGAAATCCCTGTCATGCCGAGATGTTTAATTCTAGCTCCAACGAGAGAACTGGCAGTTCAAATTTATAATGAGGTTTAACATATGTCTGGTAGAATTTACTTTTTCTAGGCTCGTAAATTTTCTTGCGGAACCATTCTCTCGTGCAAGTGTCTCTATGGCGGTACATCAGTGGCTGCTCAAAAAAACGATTTAAGGAGCGGATCGACCATTATTGTAGGTACTACAGGCCGCGTAAAGCATTTTCTTCAAGATGGAATTATCGGTCTGTCAAAAGTTAGTTACTGTTGTATACAATATAATCTATCAATTTAGTTGCGTTTTCTCGTCTTGGACGAAGCTGATAGGATGTTGGTAGGTTTTCTTCTGAATATTATATAACAATTTTAGGATATGGGTTTCGGTGATGATGTTAATATCATCACCACAGACAGAACGATTACTAACAAAAATCAACGTCAAACGCTTATGTTCAGGTGATTCGGTTCACTTTCTTTTTTTATGTTTTGTGTAGTGCAACTTTCCCACCGGAGGTTCAAAGCCAAGCCTCGCATATCCTCTCCAGCAACTATGCAATGATTACGATCGACCAAATTGGGGCAGCCAACAAATGCATTTTTCAAGAAATCGTGAAAATAGATAATAGGGGTGATAAGCGTGATACTCTTTTGAAGATACTAGGAGTTGATAAATTTAGAAGACAAGTTGAAAACGGTAATTTTTCTTCTTTGGGATATTCCGTAACGATTTTAGGTGTTAACGTATTCGATAAAAAGACGCTTATTTTCGTTTCAAAGAAAACTTTTGCCGATACTCTTGGAAATATGTTATGTGAAGCTGGTGTACCAGGTATGCTGAATTATCAATAATGACAAATCATTTATTTACAGCTACTACAATGCATGGTGACCGTCTGCAACAACAAAGAAGTCAAGCTATTAATGAGTTTGTCAAAGGGAAAAAGGCTGTACTTGTGGCCACAGCCGTAGCTGAGAGAGGTCTTGATATCAAAGGAGTCGATATGGTCATTGTAAGGCTGCTATCTTGATAGGGTATTTTCATGTTTAGAATTACGATATGCCAGATGAAATAGATCAATACGTTCATAGAATCGGCCGTACTGGACGCGGTTAGTGAATACTTTAATTTGTAGTGCAGAATTTCAGTTGGCCATGCTGGACATGCTATTTCACTTTTTTGCCCTGAGCAAGACGGAAAATTAGCTGTAGCTTTAGTCAAGTAAGCGCTTTCTATAATCTAAATAATCATGACTACAGATGCATGGAGAATGCGGATCAGGTAGTTCCCGATTGGCTTAAGGAGTGCGCACACGGCGGCTCTGTGACACATGGAGGAGGTTTTAGTGGCATCTCAGGTTTCGGACAAGCTCCTGCCGATGAGCAGTGGTAACTAATCGTTTGTTCATTTTATTGTTTCCTTATTCCTGTAATAAAATTACTTTGTCCTATTTTTTTAAATAATATTTCCCTTCAGGTGCCTTCCCTCTCAGGTGCTGTCAGACTTCTTCTCCTTTTTCCAATGGAACAGTTGTCTCAAAATGTGGTGGATTTCCATTTGGGTCTCAAGGTCAATTGGCTTTCTAATCGAATCAGCTTCTTTCTTTCTGGCAACCAACTTCTCAAGAAGATCGAGGATGATTTCTGTCCTGCGTCTGCCCTTTCCTTTTCCATCATCTTTCTTCTCCAATTAAAAATCTCCACCAATGTTCTCCATCATCTTTAGCATGTACCTTATCTGAAAAATATTTGAATATACGAATTAAAAACGGCGATGGCTTATTCTGTAGAACCGGTGAATTTGGCAATTCGTCCGCCATTGACGATCATCAAGGGCAAAAACAGCAACAGCTAACATTATTTTCCTCAATATACGAATTGTTTTGACGCTGGTGACTGGTTTGAGGCTCAGCTGCTCCGTAGAAGTCGAATCGTCGTCATCCAGCAATAGCCTATTCGGATAGTACAGTCGAGCTTCCTCCAAGATTGGTTCTCATTATTCCCTCCAATTCTAAAACAACCATGGATTACAGTCGATGCCATCACTTACCATCAGCGAGAACAACTCCAGAAAGAGACCACTGCAGTCTCTCATCGTCCGTCATGTGTCAGTCAATATCCTCCATCCGATCACGACGTCGAACAAGAAGACCATCAGCGGCATCGACGTCGGCCATCTATCGAAATTGATCTAAACGCTGCAAATTATAGCGCGGTTTACAAGCAAAATAATAAATACAATACAATAAAAATTCAATACAAACAAAATAAAAAAAACAAACTAACAAAAACTGCAAAAGAGATCCCAATGTTTTTTTCTACAAATAA
This sequence comes from Oscheius sp. DF5033, assembly GCA_964036215.1. Classification (NCBI taxonomy): domain Eukaryota; kingdom Metazoa; phylum Nematoda; class Chromadorea; order Rhabditida; family Rhabditidae; genus Oscheius; species Oscheius sp. DF5033. The sequence goes on along the minus strand of CAXIWN010000004.1, from coordinate 5,550,195 downwards.
AACCAACCTGCGCACCTGGGGACTCGACGGAGGCCGAGGAGACGGGGAGGGCGACAGTGGTCGGCCGAAGACTTCTGTCGGACTCTTTTTTTTTGTTTTTTTTTTTGTTATTTTTTTATTTTTCTACGCGCCAGGTTTAGCCTCAACCAGCCTGGACGTCCCCCTTTGCCAAAAAATATTGGGGGTTGTGGTGGGGACCTATATGGCGATCACGGGGGAAATGGATGGCCCTTGAAGGGCATCTTTTAAAAAAAGAAATCAAAGGTTCCCGCGCTTAATGTCGGAAAAATAAGAAAAGGCGTCCCTTCTAGGTTAAATAAAAAAGAGTAGCTTTTGTTTATGTTCCCTAGATCATCACAATAAGGACTCATAAACTTAAGGAGTATCCGCTTGAAAGGCTGACCGATATAGGCCTGGATTCATCGCTACAGGGAAGAAATTCAAAACATTTTTGCAGATTACTGAAAGCAGTCGATCTTTTTTCTTTGATGGCCGGACCAGCTGATATTTCGGAAACAAGAAGTGTTTGTAGAAGAAAACAAGGAAGGATAAACGCGATAGTTCAACATTATTTAATTCAACAAAAATCACTTGGTGGACAGCCAACAGTGGTCGAGGACCTGGGTGGCAGAGGGACGCGCGGCCGGTGAGACCTGGAGAAGGGCCAGCAGGAGCTGATGGCAGCCAGGCCTGAATGTGGACGGAATCTAAAAATAACAATTAAAAAAAAAAAAAGAATTTTAAGGCGACGTACGGCTTCGGTCCTTTCCTTTTCGCTGGAGAGAAGGGCTGGCGTCGGGACACGACGGATGGCCATATGGAGCAGCGTAGCCCCGAGAGACCAGATATCGGCCTGGAATAATGTTGTTCAGAAGAAATCAAAACAAACCTTGACACCAAACTCCTCCTCAAAAGCCTTGGTTTCGGGCGCCGAGTATGCTTGGGTTCCAATATTCCCAAATGTTGCCAGGTCGATGGCGGCTCCAAAATTGGTAAACTTAAACATTTTCAGCTGAGATAAAAGAGAACTGCTTACCATCGCCACTCCATCCTTGTCCAAGAGAATATTATCCGGTTTTAAGTCGCGGTGGACTATTTCCATGGAGTGGAGATAGTCGACACCAGTGACAATCTGCCGGAATAGCCTGAAAATGACAGATTACGAGGGTCGATAGAAAAGAACCAACTTTGTGGTCATCTTCTCCTCCAAAGGCTGTTCTTCGAGGAGATTGTGAAGAAAGCCGTTGTCAGCCAGTTGGAGGAGAAGGCAATGCTCATCCGGGGTCTCAAAATAGCGATAAAGGCGCAAGACATTTGGGTGCCGAAGACGGTGATGGAGAGCGACTTCGTTGTTCAGCGATTCCCACCTGACTCGCTGCTTTTCCATCATCTACAAGCCATTTTATTTAAAATTTAATAAAATTTTCTAACCTTTAGGGCGAAGATGCCATTCGATGCCTTGTGGCGAACCACAAGCACACGGCCAAAACTTCCACGGGCCAACTCGTGTCCATACTCGAAGTCCGTATAACTGAGAACGGCCATTTACTGAAATCAAAATTTATTAAAAGTCGAATAAAAAAAATAAGTTGATATTATTGTAGAGAAAAATACAAAGAAAATTGAATAAATTTGGACAAGTAGAGGAAATTTCTTGTTGAAACTTTTGGGAAGAAAGGAAATATGGGAAAGGGAGAGAAAAGTAGCTGACGACTGCCTGGAATGAAGAAGGACATCGGCCATCGACAGGGAGAAATGACCAAAAGTCGACCAAGGGGTTGGCAAACCATCGAATGTAACAGAAGATGAAAAGGAGACAGCCGAGGCGTAATCTTTGGATTATTTGGAAAATGATTCAATGGATACGAATTAGATGTCCAGCATGAATTTCGGACAGTATGATCAAAAATTTTCAAGGGCAGATAGTCGATGACGGGGAGATGAGTCGATGTTTTATCTCTTTTTATTATCCACAATAATTTCTCGAAAAGGCAAAATCATCATGGGAAAAGAGATGGTAATCACGAAGAGAACAAAGACTCCTCTGGTGTGGCATTTATCGCCAATTCCTCGACGTCTGGAGATGTCGTCTAAATATTTTGAGGAAGAATTTGATTAGAAGTCTTTATTTAAATTACATCGTTTCAGTTTCTTTTGTTTTTTTTTATCAGCGACTTTTCTGCTCACAATAAAGATTTGGTCAATGCTATTGATCATCAAATTTCCACAGCGGGATTACCGTAGACCATGAAATTTTTTAAAGGAGCTCTCGAGTTTCCATCGATCTAAAAGAACTTTTGTATTCAATAATGAAGTGTACTTCATACATCATTTTTGAAGTATGAACACGAGAATTTTCGGTAATAAAGGAATCCTAAATCCTTTTGCAGAATTTCAACAATCGACAAGCCAAATCGCCTATCGCGTCGGCATTTTTCATTGGCCAAAGCCTTTCCCATTTCGTCAGTCTTCTCTTCCAGTTGGTGGTCGTCAATTTCATCTACCCAAAGTTATGTATTTACCACTTGTACCGTTCAAAAATAATATAAAAAGCGTGCGAAACCCATACGAAGCCGGCGCAAGTGTCAGGCCTGTCGACAGTAAATCGCGTTGTGGGCCTCGACCCACGTAAAACTACGCGTTCCGTTTATTCGGGTATCTAACTCTTTTGATCTAAAATGTTCTCGGGCTAAACAGAGACGGCCAATGGGACAAGCCAAGCAATTGCTTGCAATTGCAGGGAATCCGCCCCAATTGGCAGGCTAACCTCCAAAAGAGGCGCCGTCCTGGCCTGGTCTCCTGGTCGGTACTGGATCCCACGAAGCCACAGCGGTGTTTGGGTCGTCTGGATACCGCCGACCTTAAGGGAGATCCGGAAGAGCTCTCAAAAGGCCGAGAAACCCATTTTTTTTGGCAAAATTTCTAAAATAATTCACTTTTACCGTCATTTTCTATTGGCTCTTGCTCGTCTTTTCCCGTTTTCAGGTCCACATCTTCCTATTGGCGGCCATGAACTTCTAGCAGAGGTAGCAGAGGACAAGAGTCGCCACGACATGGGGGCTAAAGATGAAACGCAGTGAATAGATTTCGTCGTAGTTGAATGGCGAAAATCTCTAATAACGAGAATCTGTAAATTCTTTCCTAGCCCGTTTTGAGCATTTTCTTTAGACCAAATCAGCCACCGCTCGTCATCCCATCGATACAATCCATCGGTTCAAACCACGCCATTTCCATCCAGTTGCCTGCTGTCAGACATGTCGCCTTGCTTTCTCTCGCTTCCTTGGTTGGTCTGATTTTTGTCGTCACCGGGGCATACCCTACCCCCCACCCAGTCATACGCAATTTTCCTCCTATTTTATTCGTCGTTTTTGTTCGGAAATTCTTGTGCCTTATTATTTTTGGAAAATTTTATGGTAAAAATGGGTACACATACTCTGGCGCTGTGCTCTTGGATCCCAGCTTGTTGACGGGGTTACATTAATCGACTCTGACATTTTCAGGATACGGGAACCGCCCAACTGGAGGATCATCTCTAATCGGACAAGGAAAACGAAGAGAACAAGAACGAGGAACTGAGGATGAAAGGGAGATAATGTCGACCAGTCGGAGAAGATATGGAGTTCTCGTTCTTGTCGTCGACCTTGAGGTCTGTCCTCTTCATAAACTCGCCATTAGATGAGCCTGACCTATGCCAACTCTCCGGTCAATTCATAATTTCACTTTTTGTAGTCGGCCTGGACATTTTGTGTAATTTTATCAAAACAAGCCGGAATATTTGAAATATTCCCAAACTTGTCCTTTTGCGATAGCGGGCGACGATGGCCTTTTCTTGACGGGCTAACATTTTGTGATGAATTTGACATTTACAGGCAGAAGGCTCGCGTGAAGAGGACAACGTCGGCCACGAGGATTTTAACTGTGCGAGGAATGATGACCGACGATGAAATGGACAAGAAGACTGCTGATCATTCCCAGAATTGCAGAAGAAGCTTTCTTCTCCTTTTTTTATAGTGATTGGCGTACAAGTCCAATTTCCCCCGGGTTTGTGCCCAGGATTGAGATCTTGTTTTTCTGACAGAGAAGTGACAATTACGCCGGCCGCGTAGTTTTTGAAAGAGTCGCTGTTTTTTTAAATGGGGCGAAAAATGAAGCGCCACTCAGAATCTGAATTTCGGTAGAGTTCGCCATCGTAACGAATCGTGCGACAGCTCCCCGACTTTCAAAAATAGCGGGCCGGCACTGACATTGGACTTTCGAGCGAACAGCATAAAAAGCAAATCCGACATAGACGCAAAATGGGGGCATAATGCGCTGTAAACTGTCAACAAGAACACGGAGACCCTCCAGGGCTTGTACGCCTGGAGGACAAAATAAAAATATCAATCACATGAGGAGGATAAGCGGAGGGACGGCGAATGACGATCGCCGAAACCCTCCATCACGATGGTTCTTCTGCGACGACGACGACGGGCAGCCAATTTTTTGGACTTCCCCAGCATCGATCTGAAAAATCGAATTTGAAATATGGAAAGGAGTTTGTTTTTGATGTCTTGTTTTGGATTTGATTGTTTTCGACAAAAAACTCTTGGGTACATAAATTGGCGAAGAAGTAACCGAGGAGAAATACCCGATCTTACTCGACGACACCGTTTATAATTTTAGGCCCATTCACCTTTTAGGAAAATGCAGCAAATCACCCCATTTTTGCTTACCTTCATTTGTATTTCCCGCCTTTTCTCGACATGTCTCGACTTGTTGACGGATCGCAGAGTGGCCGCGACGATTCGCACAGAGAATTGCATGATCACTGGTCTATCCTCCTCGACTCAATTCCCTCTTGCTACCGAGAGCTGGCAAATTCTGGCGACGTCTTCTTCAATTCCTTTCTCTCTTTACTGTCTTCCAGGCGAAATTCACGGAGCAATCTCTTTTTACGGTAGCTGTCCGTCAGAGACAATTTGTACGTACCCCGTGGCATTCCATTCTCAGCCAGACGGCTATCCTCTTCGATTTTTGCAGCACCGGTCTGAAAAGGTCTTCATTAGAGAGAGAAAGGATTGGTTTTTGATGTCCCAATTAGACTGGTAGAAGAATCCCGATGACTGTGGAGGAATGGACACCGGGACGAAAAAAGGACGTCCCTCCTTGCTACACTAGCCGAGCCCTTACTGTCCCTTCCAACCGTCTACCACCCACGAAACAGAGTTGCGAAATTCCATCATTTTCACTTACTTTCAAATTGAAATTCCCGCCTTGACACGTCTCGACATGTCGACGGGTCCCAGAGCGGCCGGGAGCATTTGGATCGCAAATCGGCTTTTCCAAGCGACATTTCCTCTTTCTTTGCTCAATAGAATGTCCGTTCAGTCACGCAGTGACGTCTTCTCCTCGTTTCTTTTCTGATCCAATTGTCGGGTGGCCACTGTAGATCGTGGCTTTCTATAGTTCCATTTCTCTTGCCATTCCAGTTTGATTTTCTTCGGCTTTTCGACGGAGGCAGCAGCAGACTCGTTGAATATTTCTCGTAATTATTCGGGGTACTTTCCTTTCAACCTTGGATTTGTTGATGTGTCTGGTTGGCGTGAGCCAAGTGTAGAGGTTTCATTCTTTTCGATAGAAATAAATGATCCAGAAATTCGTCATCAAATTAATTTTGAGCCATTTCTAAAATGGAAAACACGTAAGTCAGACCCAAAACGGATATACGATTTTTCGTCAATGCCGGCAAGTCGCTCCCTCCTCTTTCATTTCGTTCCTCCAGGGTTCTTTCCATCAAAGTCGTCAGCATTTGCATCCTGGAAATAGACACAACAGCAAAGACAACAATAAAATAACAGAAATTGAGTAATTTTATGAATTTAGACCAAAAAATATGAGCCAAAAGTGTAATATCCAATATTTTAGAGGCCAGGAGGAAAGCAGAGCTTCCGGATCTCCCTTAAGGTCGGCGGTATCCAGACGACCCAAACACCGCTGTGGCTTCGTGGGATCCAGTACCGACCAGGAGACCGGGCCAGGACGGCGCCTCTTTTGGAGGTTAGCCTGCCAATTGAGGCGGATTCCCTGCAATTTCTTGCTTGGCTTGTCCCATTGACCGTCTTACTTTCCTCCGTGGCTATTTTAGACCAAAAGAATACGCCCGATGTGCGGGTTTTCAGGGTAAATTTTGGATGAAAAAGGGACGTGACCTGGCTGCTGTAGATAACCGTCGATGACGACGGACGAGAGAAGATTAGCCAGAAAGCGATTTCCTCTTTGACCTGCATTCGACCAGCTCATTTTAAAGCAATTTCTGTCGTCCACGACGGCTGCAGCTCGGGCGACAGACTTGGCATTGGACCGTAATCTTGATGTAATGGTCACGTGTACCGTCTCCAAAATGATAAATTATTTCAAGCCGATTAATTTACTTACATTTGAGGATTCTGAACATTTCCCGATTGGCCAGCAGTTTCCCTATTTTCTCCTTCGATTTGCTCGGCTTGTCCAAAAGAGACGACTGTGGGATGGTCATGGTCGACTCGTTGACTTCGCTTGCCATCCAATAAATTGTCATTTTTCTTCATAACTCGGCGCCGACCATCTTCAGGATATATCCAAGGTATTTTGTGGTGTCATCTTTACAAGGCCATGGGATCTTCTGCAGGATGTCGGCCACTCCCACGGGAATTTCTTCGTTCCGATTATTTTCCTCGCATACAGCGAACCGGGGAGACATCGTCGACTATTCACAGATATTCCCTTTTCCATTTGCAGAGCCCATAGCTTTTCCCCATTTTATTTGTCGGTTTGTTCGTCCTATTCATAAGAGATGGGCAGTGAATGACAGTCCACATGTCATCGCCCTATTGATCCTTCTCTGTTTCACTGCTGTCCTCTATTCTTCTTATCTCTCTCGGATTGTAACAGCCAGTCATCTCGAAAAGTCGAGTTTATTTGTTACAGTCTGCCCATTTCAATTCGTGGAGTCATCTTCCCGTCGTCTTCTCGTTGTCGTGCGATCTTTTTTCCACCCTTTCTATTACAGTCCAATTATATTTCCTTCTGGTGAGACAAACGCTGCCCTTCCTCCGAAACTTCAGCTAGCTGCATCTCCAAGTCATCGTCATCTTCTTCTCGATCATCCATCCAGTTTGCTATCTCCAGAAATGATCTGAATTCATTTGGTTGCTGCAATGAAGAAGTTGCCTGATTCTCCAAAATCGATTCCATTTCGTCGTCCATATGCAATCTTCTTTCCACCAAACAGCTCGTCCATCGACATCAGCCATTCCAAATCGACGTTGTTCTCCTGAATAAAAACCGTCATTTGGGCAGAAAGGTGCAAAAAAAAGCATTCCTTATTGACCTGAACCTCCCCCATGGAGGTCTGTCTCGGGTAGTCGTCGCCTCCATTTCGCCATGTCCTCCACTCGTCGTCTTCCTAAAAACAATCAAATTATCAATGTTTCAAATTTCGGCTTACCATCAACCAGAGTGATTCCCAGTGGAGACTGCCGCAATCTCCCTTCTGTCTCGTCGTCGTCGACAGCCATCTACCGATGAAGCCTAAACGCGGCGGATTATCGCTCGAGTTGGGGGGAGCGCGGTTAGTTTGGGGGAGAGAGAAGGGGGAGGTTAGTAAAATAAGGTGAGTACACAAATAAAAAAGGTGAGTACACAAATAAAAAAAATAAAAAAAAATAAAAAAAAATAAAAAGAAACCTAGGGAGACCGGGTCAAGAAACCAAAAAAGAGAGAAGGGGACCAGTAGCCACAGGTTAAATTGGCCATTTCCCCTCCCGCCGGTAACCCACAACCACATTTTAGGAAAAGAAACGAGGGACGTCCAAGGGACCGGCATCACCTGGCCCATTTTTTAATTTCTTTTTTTATTTTTTTTGTTTTTTTTTGTTTTTTTTTGTTTTTTTTTCTTCTTTTTCTTCTTTTTGTTGTTTTTTTTTCTGAAAATACACAGATTAGTCCACAATTTTAATTAAAAACTCACTTTATTTTTTTGAGTCCTAGCCGAGTCTTCCAATTTTGTTGGTCAGCTAGCAGTGGCCATCTTTCCGCTTTCCTTGTCGTCGTCGTCGCAGTTGTGGTGGTTTCATTTTCCTCCTGTCGTCCTCTTCACATTTCCTTTCGTTTCCATTCCAATAATTTTGTTCTTTTTCCAAATTTAAATCCAATTCCAGCTTCAAATGGGTGCCCTTCCATGGGCGTCGATTGCCACGTTTCCTCTTTGCTTGGTCTGCATTCCAGCTCATCAGATGACTTTCTTCTTATTCCAATCAAAGATTCTTCAGCCGTCGTCGTCGTCGGCTATCAGCTGTGGCAGTAGGATGTCCTCCAGTGTCTCCGGGATCCAATTCCATGTTCACTTGGGTGTTTCCATTAATTTCCATTCCATTGATTTCCATATTATTTTTTTCCATTTCCTTTTATCCCAAATTTTCCCGGAGACATCAAATGTCTCACCCCCAGGCCGCCTGGACAGAGCACGCGACCCCGACTTTCACCTAAGGGTCTCTGGGCAGGGAGGAAGAAGAGTCGAATAGACGTCGACTTGGAGCAGCAAAAGGAGGCAGCTGCGGGGCTTTGATGGGCTCTTCTCATCGGCAAGACAGGCCGGGACAGCAGCAAACAGAAGGCGAAGAGCCCATCTGACTTGGCCCAAATTCCAAAAACAGCAACAGGCGGGCATCGGGTGGCGGATCTTCTCATCGGCAAGGCGGGCCGGAACAGCAACAGACAGAAGGCGAAGATCCTCCAAACAGAGGCGATGCAGAGGTCGACTCCCGTAGAGCCCAGAGAACACCCCGGATCAGTCAAAGGCAACCCGATAACCTGCGCACCTGGGGGCTCGACGGAGGCCGAGGAGACGGGGAGGGCGACAGCGGTCGGCCGAAGACTTCCTGTCGGACTCTTCTTTTTTTCTTTTTGTTTTTTTTATTTATTTATTTTTTTTTTGATTTTTTTTCTACGCGCCAGGTTTAGCCTCAACCAGCCTGGACGTCCCCCTCTGCCAAAAAATATTGGGGGTTGTGGTGGGGCACCTATGTGGCGATCACCGGGGAAATGGATGGCCCTCGAAGGGCATCTTTTTACAGAAAAACCTCATAACTACGGGCCCCTTATAATTTAGGCAAGACCCGGCCTCCACTAGGTACAAAAAAAATAAAAAAAACCGACCTGATGGCCCCAGTGGCCGAAGGAGCGAGTCCACTCCAAACCACATTCACTCCGGGAGAGAAGAGGTGGTCGATGTTCATGAAGACGGCCCTGACCGCAGCTGGATTCCGGCCTTGAGGGCATGTAGACGTCGACGGGACGCGGATGAGGGAGCAGTCAGGCAGAATTCTAAAAATAAAATATTTACAAAGATAAAAAAAGTAAGACAAACCTGACTGTCCCGTCCCGTCGCCTTTTTCCAGCTGTCCCTCATCTTGCCAATTCCTCGGGTCTGATTTCCCTCGGATCAATGGTGGCAAGTCTGAAAAAGAATTCCCCAATATTGACAAATTATTTCAAAAAACAAACCTCGAAAATGAGAAGAGGGAACCTCTTATTCCAGAATTAAACTACCAGCTGATTCCCTTTGATGTGTCGTCTGGCTGGCTCGCAGGCTACCCGTCGACTGTTGTCGTCGCGGCATCTTTCCCTCCTGTTGCCTCAGAATAATTTTAGCAAACTAAACACATTTCCCTATTACCAGTTATTTGAATGACAAACCTCAAAGTATAATGGAGGGAACCTTGGGTCATCGACGTGTCATTTCTCGTGGTGAATCCGGGTCGATTTCTGAGTCCCAAATTTTTCGGCTTCTCTTGGCGCAGCTGGCCGTCTTCTCAAGTCGAAGACTACTTGCTTAGATAGTGGAATTTCTGGAGATAAAAAGAGAGTATTCCTAATATTTTGAAGAACAAACCTCATGGAGACGAGAGATCCATTCTTGGCCAAATTGTCCTTTCAACGATTGCTGACTTATCTCAGCTGGCTTGGCTTGCTGTCTTTGTGTCGACTACAGTTCCAGTCGTAGTTTCAGTCGTCGTTGTCGCCGTTCTTTCCAATCTTACTGCATTCACGCAGCTGCTCGTCTCTTCTTTGGCCACGTTGATGGTTGGTCGACGGGGAAATCGTGGCCGGGCTGAAACATATCCATTTGTATTAATCATTTCTTTATTCCTCCATTTCCCGCTATTTTTCAAATTCAAATTGACCGCCAAAAGAGTTTCTTTTCTGTTTGTAATAACTCCGTCCTGTCCAAAACGTGACGTCTACTCGCTTTCGCGTCGAAAACCTGTCAGCGACTTCGAAATACGTGCCGATCAACGACTGAGGATTTTTGGATTGGAAAAGTCCTTTCCCATGGGATCCCATTTAAAAGTAAGTAAAGCTAACCTCTATTTTTCGGTCTTAGCGGCGGGCTGCTCGGCGGCGGATTCTGGGAGCAGGTGGAGGAGGTGGCGGGATGATGTCCGCGAATCGCACAATTCTGGCGACCGTTTCATCCAGGCTGGATTCGAATGCCAGATCTCGGTGGACGTAAGAGACCTTCAGCAGGCGGAGGAGGGTTGCCCGGTTACGGATGAGTCCCATCTGGGCGTCGAGGTAGCCCGGCTTGTCGGTGCGGGCATCACAGTGGGCTTCGATGTCGGCCAACTTGGCCAGAATAAGAGCCAGATGCTCGTTGATCTGCAAATTATTGGTTATTTTCAGAAAAATCAACAAACCTTGGCATCGAGGTCGTCCTCGTCTCGGCTTCTCTTCGGCGACGGGGAGTCGGGCTCGGTGGAGGAGGCGGGGCGACGTCGACTGGAACGAGGGGAGGACGTGGTAGAGGCGGCCGGGTCCGTGTTGAGGTTTACTTCGACCTATAAATTTTTGGTTATTTTCAGAAATATTGAAAATTTTTACCTTATCCTCGTGGTCACTGCTCCTTTCCTGGTCGGCTGAGGTGGTGGCTTCGGAGGTAGTCGCCGTGGACGAGGAAGTGGCAGAAGAGGAGGATGAGGTGGCAGAGGAGGAGGAGGAGCTGGCCAGCGGTGGAGAGGCGGCAACAGGATCCTCCAGGTCCATTCCCAGGAAAGGATCCTCGTCTTCCATACCAATGCCATCGAAGGGACAGGGGCCGTCATTGGCGTAGTCATCGAACCTGCCGTCCATGTCGTCGTTCGGCTCGCACTCGGGCGGCTCATCCGGCATCACAAACGGCCCCAGGACGGAGGTGAGGCTGCCGTCGACGGGCGGGCGACGTCCGCGTTTCCAGCCATTCGGTGACATCTTCGAGAGATATGGCTGCGGATCATATCCTGGCAGCAGTGGTGGCGGCGGCGGGTTGAATTTCCTGAGGGTCATCTCGGGGCAGGATGGCCATGCTTCCCAACTGTGGTAGTCGTCGTGGTTGTCGTTGTCGCCATCTTCGGGGTCGTCGATAGAGAGTCGACGGAACCCTTCAGCCACTTCAGCCAGGAGAAGGTCGACGTCGTCTGCCTCGTTGCCGTCATCGTCCGGGAGCACGTGGAGGAGGCTCTAGAAATGGTATTTTATATTAATTTTCACTTAATTATTTGATATTAATTTTCAATTAATTGACTTTTTAAATATTTCCCCATTTTAGCAAAAAGAAGAAAAAAAAGAAAATAGGAAAATGGACAAACCTCGCGGACGGCAGGCAGAGAGAGACGACGGACAGGCTGGTATCCGACAATCCGACGAGGAGGTGCAGCAGCATCAGCAGCAGGAGTTGGAGCAGCCGTAGACTCGTCAGCCCCCCCATGCAGACGAGCAGCGTACCACTCGGCACCGGGATCGGAGTTACGAGGACAACCGCTCCCTTCCGACGGTGTCCAAGGGCGCTTATTTAACCTCTCCGCCAGAAGAGCAGGGATAATATTACGAGCCTGACCGCTCCCCTGGGACGGAGGACTCGGGCGAATGTTTTGACTGTGCGCCAGGACAGTTTTAGCCGGGGGGAGAAGAGCGCGCAACATCTTAAAATAAAATTATTTTGAGATAGAATACGCTTGGAAAATGTTTTGGATACGCTCAAAAATTCGAAAATTAATGCGGCGGGAGACAAAAATAAAAGCAACAACACCCACCGGTAAACGATTTAGTTACAAAGAAAAATTGCAGATTATTGTCGATTTAGCCAAAGGATTAGTGGATTCTGGGCTAATTGAAATAAAGAAGAGAAGGAGTCGACGACGACGAGTGAGACATCTGACGAGGAGGAGGACATCCGTCGACAGGAAAGAAGAGAAGGAACATGGCGGACTTTGGGCTGAAACAGAACATGGAAGACGGGAAGAACACAAAGAATTTGGTAAATGTCTGCTCTAAACAAAAAAATAAATAGGCTGAATGGATGCAGGAAGAAGGAGAACACGAGGAGCAGCTTCGTCAAGTATACAGGGAGATTTCTGACGAGGAAGATGATACCCACCGACTGGAGCGGAGGAGAAGTGATAGGTCATAGGTTAAGGAGGACGGGACAATATCGGACATGGAGAGATTTGACGGGGGGAAGAATATCCGTTGGCAGGATCGCAATGGAGGAATATTGAGGATTGAATATTGTGCTGAAAGTAAAAGTTGGCAGATAAGAAGAGCAGGAAGTATTTGGCAAACATGTCTGCCTTAAAAAAAGAAATAAATAGCTTGAATGGCGGCTGGAGAGGAGAGTATATCGGGGGAACACCAAAGAGGGCAACCCTGTCGACATTGAGACATCGGACGAGAAGGAGTCGACTAGAGGACGAGGTGGACTTGAGGGAGTAGGAGCCGAAGAAGAATGCCGGCAACATCGAAGGCAGGCGAACTCTATTCAATGGATACGACGTGTTGTCGACCATAATTATTAGTGTCCAATTATGGGTGAAAGTAGAAACTTGGTCAACTTGTCATCGTCATCTAAAGAATTTCGCTGATACAAGAAGAGAAACAATTGTGAGACAATCTTCTTCTGATTTTCCAGACTGTTTCGTCCTGTAAAGCGGCGATGTCCAGTCTCCAGCCTATGATCGTCCTATCCCTTTTCTGAGAAGGTGCCTGTCCTCGTTTTATCCTCTTTTTCCATCGTATAAAGCTCTATCGGTATACGATATTTTAGGCATCTTTAACAGACGGCAAGAATCCATTGATTTCCAATTGTCTTCCGAGGAGACATCATCTATTGGACTGATAAAAACAACAGAAAAATATAATAATTTATATAGATATAAAAATCTTGTTTTGTACCCAGAGAAAATGGGGAAAAATGGCAAGGATGGTCACGGGGACGTGACTAAAAACCGAGAAAAAAAATGGAGCGACAGGAAAGTGAAAAGAGCAACCCGGGGAAAAAGAGTTCGTCTGTTATTCTACGGGATCGTAGAATTGAGAACACACCGGAAAGCACTGGGACCGAAAGGAAAAGATACCCGTATTGAAAATGAGGGACTAGGAAGGAGTGGAAAGAGAGGAAGAGACGGCAATATGACAATTAGAAATGTCGTTTCATATGGAGACTGAGATGGTCGCTGCGGGAGAAAGCCCGATTACAATGGTCACATTTGAAGGGTCGATCTCCTGTGTGCTTTCTGTAGTGACGGGTAAGCTCGTCGGATCGGGCAAAACGCCAATCACAACCAGGCCACGAACATTGGTACGGCTTTTCACCTGAAAAAAAGAAAGATTGTTGATGTCCATAAACATTAGATGGCGCCGTCTCATAGGCGACGAACAATAAAACACAGACAGACCTGTATGGGTTCGGAAGTGGGCCTTGAGGTGGCTGCTTTTAGTGTACATTTTGCCGCAATTGGGATGAGTACAATGATGAAGACGGCGATCGCGAGAGGACTCAGAGTCCGTGTGAGAAGAGGATGGAGATGGCTCACACATGTCCTCCGGGTGGGCAGAGTCTTGACTTTCCTCCTCCGCCTGTTCCAGTTTCAAATCGCCACGAGCTTTGGACATCATCTCAGTGAAGACAGCCATCTGTCGATTGAGTACATCCAACTAAAATAAAGAGTGAAATTGGAAATGTAAGACTAGAAGAAGATAGAGTTAAGCGAACCTGATTGCGAATCTTTTCGGGGTCAACTAGGCCATTGGCGTCAGGCATCGCAGCCAAGCAAGAAGCGGTCTGCAAAGCGACAGATCAGAAAAGAAGAAAGACGACGACATTTATGTCTTTATAAAGAGAAGAAGACAACTTACCGTGAGATCTTCCATTTGTTTCTGGAGAGCTTCTTGTGTCAGACGAGTGTTCGTCGGCTGATAGACAAAACTATTGACAGAAGAGGAGATGGAGCTAGGCAAGTCAGAAGTGGCACTTTCAGCGTCGACATTTATTGTCAATGGCAACGAAGACTCTGCAAATGATCCCTCTCTCTGTTGATTTCTCTCTTTTTGGGGAAAGCGCAAGAGTCACGTGTGGCTCGAAAAAAAGACGAGCAGATGGCAGCCAGCTGGTAACAAAATTGGCCTTTCCTTGAGCGGATTGGACAGCCAAAAATGGAAAATGACTCACTCCGAGCGAACTTGGCAATGGGACTTGTCGGACTGTCCATCTCATGGTCGAGTTCTCTTTCTTCCGGAATTTCTCGGGCCAACCGTGATGTCCCTGTAATATTTCTTCATCTACATCTGCTACTATTTTTGTCCCCAACAAGACCAGGAAAAACTTTCGCTGACGTCGTGGGAGCCGGGGACAGGGCGTGTCCCCCGTGATCATCAACCAGTCGGCCCCTGTTCTGACATCGTTATTTGTTCCGTTTCGTCCCTCTTTTTTTTAGTCCGAACTGACCGTCCCCCGGCCTCAGAGAGAGGGGCGTCTCCCCCAAATTGTTGTAACAACAAGAAAGAACTATTTCGCAATCAAAAACATTTGACAATTCCCGGAATACGAACCTGGGGTGGTGTCTGCCGTCACAAGTCGGATCGGGACTCGATGCACTTTTCCCGGCGAAGAAAGATCAGACACTCGCTGTTCTGATCGAAACGTTGGATCGTCCTAAACATTCATCGATTTTCGATGATTTCTAGCCGTCGACTCACATTGAGAAGATCTGATATCCGATAGCCTGATCTGGAGCTGAAATTTGAAGATCGAGCCTTCGGAGACACCGGGGCAAATGCGCTTTTTACATTGAGATCTTGAAAGGCAGCTCCTAATGCCGTCGTCGGAGTTTGAAAGCCAGAAAGGGACGAGAAAGGCTCTGGAAAAGAAAACCGTTGATAAAGGAAAGGGCGCCATGTGCAAGTAGTCACCACACCCGTAAATTCTCGGCAGTGAAAGCCTGTGTCCCCCGTTGTTCGCAGTCGATCCTCGTCCTCCGTGTTTATGCGTCAGTTCTTATGACTGATGTCACAGAAGGTGAGGACCAAACAATTACGCAGCCAAGTTAACCTTGCCAGTGTTTTTAGCTGGGGAGGTATCGAGCTCGCGGACATTTATTTTTGAAAAAATGCGGATAACTTACTTGAAGTATCCGCGAAAAATTCCTTTTTAATTTGTTCGAGTCGAGAAGACATAAAGTCGCCGCCTTCAAAAAGAGATTGACTCGACTGATGTGTTGTCAATTTTGATCGGTAGGGTGAAAATGCTCCCGGATCATCGTCCAAGACATATTCATGGAGCGAAGATGTCTCTGAAGAAGTCGTTGCCCTTCCGGAATCATCAGCGCTGTCCATCTGGAAATGTCACAGTTCTATTCAACAAACTATAGGCTACAGTAATTGTCATCGCATCAATTACACCACACCCTTACCGTAACCTTTGGCTACTTTTGAGGGATTGCCACCGTACCTGAGCATATCGTCTTCGGAGAGAATTGGCTCGTAGCCGCTCATAAGTGTTTGAACTGGTGGCCAGATCATCTCGAAACCTTTTGAAGAATTGTGACCCGAACAGATTGTAATTGGTGGTTGCCTCGTGGATTCGTCGAGAAATTGGATCGTCTGCCCTGCTGCTCGATGCTACTGAAATCGTTTGCTCCTTCTCAGGAAAGGAATTACCAGTCTCTATGAAACCAGGACTCAACCGGATGGTGTTTGTGGCTCTGGCGGTTGCATCAATGCTCAGACGAGGCTTGTTCGGCAGGTGGATGACATTTTCAACAGAGGAAAACGACGAGGAGACACTCGACGTCTCCAGCGATTCCTTACTAAACATCCACCAGCCTGAAATTGGCAAGAATCAATTGATCCCGAGGAGCGACAGGTGGCGGGGTGCGTCCTTATCAGAGTTTTCCCCGCCACCTCTGTGAAGAGGAAAAAAAGAACTGCCCCTGAGGGTGAGGCCAATGAGTCAGGAGGGAGATAATAGCCAGTATTTACTGACTGGCAAGAAAGATGGAATGATTCAACCGGAAGTGTCCTCCTTCTCGTTTGTTCGAAAGGGGAACCTTTGATTGTTATCATCTTTTATGAGATGGTAAAAGACAATTCGAGTAAACTACGAGGGAAAATTTGAGAAAATGGAAAGAATGACAGCGATAAGGAAAGCTCGACGTCTTAGACTGAAATAGACGGGCTTGGTGACCCTTTCACGTGAGGTTAGATCAGTGAAATGATCACAAACAGGCAGGCGGCCCTTTATTTTTCTCTGTGTTCATAAATGATAGGAAAATGATAAGAAAAAAAGGGAATTAACAATGGAGCAGGATAACCTCAGGGTCATTTAAATTGAAAATGATGGCATTCTCTCTTTGGTTACATCAAAGGTTAAAATGGGCAAAAAGGAACGTCGTCGTCGTCGCAATGGGTGTGGATTAATCTCATAATGTGGTCTACAATTCGCGGACAGGCTGGCTGTCGGCTCCCCTTTTTTACGGGACTTCTTTCTTCCGGCGACACGCCCAAGGCCGACTCCCTCCCGCCGAGGAGGATGGATTCAATCCAACTTTTTGAAGATGAAACAACTCAACAAAACGACAAAGACAAATCGATTATCAGGAGGGTAAATTGGCCGAAAATGCTGAAAATACAAAAAACGGAGACAGAGAGAGATAAGGAGGAGTCGACCCGTGTTTTGTCGGCCATGAAAACCTAGGAGAATGAGGCGGAAACGGTCTTTACCTCGACCGACAGGGCAGATCTGTCTCTGTCTTTGTCTGTTGTTTCTCTCCAGCAATATGTCACAAAACTGTTTTCCCCTTGCCAACTGGCAGTTCCCGTAACAAAGAGAGTTACACGATCTTCCAACGGATATAAGAGTCTGATAAGGGACAATGTCCATTTGGAAACAGCTGTGTCCCCAAGGAGCGTGGGGCCGTCGTCAAAACTTTTATGAGGAAACAGGTTCGGGACAGGTCTTTTTGGGTGGCGTCTGTCAGTCGAAGGGACGGGACAAGCGTGGAGAAAAGTTATCAGAAATCAATAGACAATTGACTTAGGAGAAGTCGACCCTCGGAATAGAAGAGACGGATGCCTGTCTGGATTGGCAGTTAGCCAGTTCGCCAGACAGGCTGGGTTCCGGTGGATTTTCTTCACTTTTATGGCGACATTTCATGGACATACAGTGACCACTGGAGAAAGAGGCCGAGGGTGTGGTTGACAAGAAACAGAAGGCACTGCGGGAGGGCCGACCGGGTGTTAATGAGACCATTCGAATGGGATCAAAGCCAGTCATCTCCCTCCGGTCAGTCTCTCTTTTTGTTTCAAAAGTTTTGGTATTCTAGGAATTCTCTAAAACATTTACTGGTTTATGGTCACGACGTCGCGCGAGCCGCGTTACAAAGTAATCTTCCCCGTCTCCCTGGATTTGTTAAAAATTGTCAATTGATTGGGTCAAATCAAATGAGGCGGGTCATGTGGGAGAAGAAACAAGGAGCATCACGAGGAGAACTCCTGTCAAAAAAAAAAGGAAAAGAGCCAAGAGAACACGCCCACAACACAGTTATCACCCGATCGGATCAGCTGTCTGACATGAGAGGCCGAGGCGAGAAATACCGCGCAAAATATGCGGACGCATGCGGTTGGAACCCATTTTGGAGGTCGTCAGTTTTCGAAGCAAAAAGGGACAGGGCGTGGCGGCGCCTCTCTTTTGATAAACGTTTATCTCCTGTGGGAAGGAAGGAGTTCGCGCACTGTTTGGCGGACAAAGAATCATTAGAAGAGGACGGCGGAGAACAACTGGGTGGTCGTCTATCTGATGATCATCCAGGAAGAAAATAACCACCAATATTGTTTTGGTGATCGCTCTTTTCACTTTTTTTAGCTGACAGCCGTTATTGCCCAAAATGGGTCATTGAAGTGTTCGCGCCACGCCCAAGAAGTGATGCGACCAGCCGGCCAGATCTTTCGACAATCAGCTGGGGGACCCCCTTCTCTCTGATGATTACAGTACTCCTCGGACTATCATTCACTTTCGAACACTTTGTCACGGACATTGACCCGATTGCCTTTGACCATTCCGCAATTGGAAAAAGAAAGACTTGGCCACCAAGGAAACGCCCACTGCCATCAAAGTCGGGAATCTCAAAAAAGGGGGAAGCTGGCTGATTTTTAGAAGAGATAGACAAAGACAGGGTACCGTATGAAGGTCGAACATTTAGCCGAAAGGGCGACCCCCGCTAATTGGAACCCCCGGTCAATGTGCCGGTCAATTTACAGCTGGGGCGTGTCTCAATTTCCTTGAATTTTTGCCGATGATAAGCAGGAAGTTTTAATAGCGACGAGTGTTACAATAACCAGGAAGGGTGGGACGATTTCGTATTTGAAAAGAGCTAGACCAACGGAGAAGGAAAGAGATAAAAATCGACTGGGCTGCTGTAGACAGACAAAACAGAAGAAGCAGGTTCGGAAAAAGACTTCAAGGGACCCAATAAAACAGAGATTTTTTGACAGGGAGAAGGATGACGGGCGGGCTGGAACAGGTCGAAGAAGAAGAGTTGGACAATACGAGACGCGACACGAGACTGGGCGTGTCTCCCCGACCATTCCCCCCATTTTCCCTATTTTTTATCACTTTTCCTAGTTTCTCTCGACTTTAAAGAAGAAATAAATAAAATTGATGAGAGACGAAGACTAAATTTACACGTGGGGAGAGACGAGTCGAACCCCCGAAAGGATCAGGGGTCAAACAGAGTCACAAAAGAGCGCGCGGGTAAGAAAACGGAGGACGAACATCAAACAATGAGTCAGGCGGGGCAGCCAGCAGAGGGACCTAGAAGGACAGTTTTTGGCAGAGAACAAAGGCGTGGCTACTAAGATCAGCCGACCAATTTACGGTCAATTAAAAAAGCACACCTGGGGGGTGGGGGAGAGCGATCCCCGCGTCACGTACTCTGCAACCCGGCTGCAAAACTTTGATTTCTTTGAAGGAAAAAGGGAAACAAAATTGAGGAACTCAGGAAAGGCGAGAGAAGTTGACAAGCTCAAGAGAGGCGAGATGGTCGACAGGGAGGGGTAGGTCGGCAATGACTGTGTCGACAATCTAATGTCGACAGTCGAATTTGGAAGGAGCCCTTGGTAATCCAACGTGAATGAAAGAGAAGAAGAAGGGATCTGGAAGTTGTCTGCATAACGATTCAAAAGAAACGACTTGGTCGATCTTTATGACGTGAGTCACCTAGAGTGCGTCGACAATAGTATGTCAACTTGTCGACGACGACGATTATCAACTGTAAAGCGGAGCTCCTACCTATTTTTTGAGCTTTTTACACTGTCCGGCCCTGTATATCTTGTTTCTTATTACAATCTTGGTTAGTTCAGACACCTGGACACGAATTTTGCAAAAGAAAAAGGTTCAAAGTAAATTACTTATCGCGTAAAGAGACATCACATATTCCATATCACTGCTCGGATATGCAAAATGGACCTCGACTTCAGCTGGACCGGAAAGTATGCACCTGACAATAATTCGACTACGTGAACACGTGCTGGGTATACGGAAGAGCGAGAGAGATGGCCTCAAAGAGTTGCACACTGTTCTCGCCTTTTATCCCCTCGTGTAATGAGAATTTGCGACATAATCTAATACAATTTATGCCGTCGATTTATGTCATTTTGAAGTTTACGAACTCTTAAAATGACGAATTAGAAAATAATAGAAATACGTGGGATAAAAAAAGAAACAAGGCGGTGGTCGGTATGACACCATTCGCATCATCGGAACATGGCTTTTGTTTTGGTCGACGGCGGGCAGACTGACTGCTCCTAGTCGGACTAGAGATCTCTACAAATAGACAACTTGAATGACAAGTATGGGATACTGTATTGGATGTAGCTATCGCTCGATTCGCCGTCCTGTCCCAACATCGAGAGGATTCTGTCTTCCAAACTACCGAAGACAGTCAAAGACTCCCCCTCAAAAAAGGCAATCTATTGGTGTGATTGTCCCTCTCGGTTGTCTGTCTTGATGCTCTGTGTGTCGACTAGTACCCAAAATGTCCTACTCGCCCACCACGCCCGCATTCCGCTACCAGTATCCGAATCTGCTCGTCTTCCATGGGAAAAGAAGGCAAAAAAGAACCGGTTGCTGTACTTTTTTATAGAAGATCTTTGATCGGTTAAAAATGATGAACTCAGGAGAAACCCCTGCAACTTTGTCTCCCTCTCTCTTTGAAAATGAGGTGACCGGAGATCGGGTGTTCATTTCACAAACAGGGGCGTGTCCTCTGATTTTTTTTACTGGTTGGATAATGAGAGAAAAAGTAGAAGGGAAAAGGAGAGAAGAGGATTCACCACGGCAACACGTGTTGCTATTATCGCAGATCAATCAAGTCGAGCTACCGTACTGGGTCTCTGACAAGAACTTGTTCTCCCGAGGTGTTCGCCCGACCACACCCAGTGCCACCCTCGAGAGACAGAGAAACTGTGGGTCGAATGAGAGCAACTTGAGAAAAGATTAACGGGCAGACGATGGGAAACAAAGGCTTCGAGGTGTAAAACATCTTAAAAATGTAGGGATGGCTCGAGATTTGTCAGTTGGAAATGCTGCGGCACTGAAACACGATCGCGGTTGCCCTCCTGACCAAGAAACATTTCATTTACACTTCTGGCATTTTTACACACTCAGATTTTACTTCCTTATAAGTTCTTTAGCCTAAAGAATACTGTAGGATAAGAGAAAGAATGAGAAATATTGTCGAAATCCAGGTAGAGAGCCGTGTCGTGCGGCAGGCGACTTGTTTGTATTCTAACCACTCGAAACTAACTCTTCGGCTCTCGGAGTGACGTACTTTTACCACCAATGACTACCGTCTTTACTTTGCGAATTATTGAAGCACAGCTCGTAAATGAGGGATCGATCTTATGAATTTCAGCTCTTCTCTTTGATATTTATATAATTCTTTATAAAGAAAAATTTTGGAAAGATGTTTCCCGCCGAAGTGCCCTGAATGGTCTCGCAATGGAAAATTGGGTACTGTAGAAATTTCCAAAAATGTTCAAGGCTTCGGTTTCGTCGACATTTTATGATTTTCGTCATGGATAGCGTTCCGCTCGATTTGCGCTAAATTTGTGGGTGTCGATCGTTTTGTTGCATTTCATATTCTTGACTTGGCTGATAAATATTAAATAATCGAAAAAGTTTAGGATGAACGATTCAACCGTTAAAGAAGAACGCATAACTATTCCACATATTATAAACCAAATTGCTCAGCAGCAGCAACAACAAGCATTGTGGATTAGTACTCTTACTTCTAGTATAGAATCCATTCGGGTAAGCTATGTTTTAATTCTAAATTCTTTTATAAAGGATCGGTACGTAAGAGATGGTTAAAATACATATGTTTTCGGCTTTTTAGCTTGTCGCCATTTTGTCCATTTCATTCGTTTTCAAAAATTATCTTTATAAAATATTTTTTTAGCTTGAGATTCGTCGTACTGATGAAAATCATACTAGGGAAGTAGATCGTCTCCATGATATCATCAAAATTCTTCTACAGCCCAAGCAGACGGGCGTAATTCGTACTCCGCAGGAGGTGAGATTTATTTTTAATATATTAAAATCTTCTTAAAGGTGTACAATGAATCTGATACTCCTGCAGCATTTTTCGGCAAGAATGCAGCACAGGGTTCTGTCAATAACAGAATCCATCCACAACAACGTGCACAAATGCCCATTGCGACTAGTGAAGCAATTTCTCAGCCGCCTCGGTTTTATCGTCAAGTTAAAGCTGAGCCGGAAAATTTTGATTCTAAAGATGTAATGCTCGTTTAATTTATCTCCGTCAAATTGTTTTCAAAAAAATCGTTTGGATTTCAGGACATATCTTCTGATTCGTCTGATGGTGAACCATGGGAAAATCCCAACGAATCTAACAAAACTAGCGATTCAGTGATTGTTGCAAATTCCGATGATTTTGGTTCCAAATACATTAAAAAGGATAATGAGTAAGCTGCTAAATTTTGTACAGCAAATTTCCAGATGGACATGCAATGATTGTTATACTGTCAATGCAGCTACTGTAGACGAATGCGTCTGTTGTAAAGGTTCTAATCAGCCGACTTCTACTGGACAGAAAAGCTCATTACCACCGTATGATTTATCATTTTTTACTTGCTTACTGAGTTTCAGCTCCATAATCCCAATAACTTCCGCCGTACCAAGCAAATTTTCATTTGGGTTAAATGCTGAAAAAGCTTCATCTCCAAAACCTGCTGTTAGTGGAGAAAAACCAAGAGTGTCATTTGCTGATGCTGCAAAAGAAACAGCTGAAAAAGCTCCTTCTCCGAGCATTTCACGGTAAATATTCTTTTTTTTAAGGAAAACGTTTTAGTTCGTCAAATGATACCTCCAAGTTTACTTTTGGCGCTAAAGCACTTTCATCTGGTTCCATATTTGGTGGCAATAAGAATGAAGTGAAACCTTTTACATTCAAAGCAGAAAGCATCTCGTCTCCCAAAACTGGACAAGCGACAGGTTTTAAAATTTCAGCACTATGGAATATTTTAGATCGTCCAATAACTAAAAGCTTGTTCGGGGCAAGTGCCAACAAAACTTTAGATGATTCTCAATCTGGTCAGCCATCACCAAAGGTTATTTTTCGTTTCTGCATTATTATTATAATTATTGTGGTAGCAATAACATCGTTGCAGATTTTTGGATCGAGCTCGAGCACCGGAACGCCAACTTTGGATAAATTTGACGTAAGCGGAACATCGTTATTCGATGATGAAGCGAAGAAACAAGCTCAAAATGAACTAGCTAAACAAAAATCGTCTAAGGTTAGTCTTTAATCTTGGGATATGTACCGACTATGTTAACCAATGTAATGTGATTTTATTATTAATTTAGTTTGGTGCATCTGTTTTCAACCAAGATGATGAAGGATCTGCAGAAGAGTATGAACCAACAGCGGAATTCACACCAGTCTGTCCTCTCCCAGATCTAATTGAAGTTGTTACTGGAGAGGAGGATGAGAAGGTTGTTAATATATGGAATATTTTATCATGTGTTTTTAGATTTTGTATAAGGGTCGCTGCAAGCTGTATCGTTTTGTGAAAGACACTAAAGAATGGAAGGAGCGAGGTGTCGGAGAAATCAAACTTCTTTTAAATGAGACCACTGGGAAGAGTAGATGCGTGATGCGTCGTGACCAGGTAATGAATTTAAAGTGTTGGATATAATAATTTTTAGACTTTGAAACTTGCCTGTAACTTTCCACTCGGCAGCGGAATGAGCATAAACAAGATGCCAAAGAATGAAAAAGCTGTTATGTGGCTGTGCGTTGACTTCAGCGAAGGCCAGAATCCCGAGAAGTTTTCTGCAAGATTCGCCGATGCCGAGAAGGCTGATGAATTTGCTAGATACTTTGCTGAAAACTGTAAATGAATGGTTTGAATAAATTTCTACATACTTCATTCATATAATGTATTGACGGAGGGCAAGAAAAGAGTGTTGAAGCCGCCTTCTCACATTTTGATTCCTCGTATTGTAGGAGAAGTGACATATTCGTAGTGAAATTCGTACGGCTAATCATCATGAAAAAGACGTCTTGATTTGTGGTTGAAGCAGCCTGATGTTTATAAACAACGAATATCGTTTGCGTATTAATTAGTATTTATTAATGCAATTATCACCATAATTAATAATCAGAATTCCTTGAAATATGGCACTACAGTATAGATTAGCTCATAAATAGTCCCGTAAAAGTACGGTAGTCCCACATATTCCTCTTCGAACCAGTTGATTAGCCATTTAAATTGGTTGTGTAGTCGAGCGATGGACTATAATGACTTTTCCTTTATTTCTAGAAAATAAACAGACCGCAAAGTATGTGTTTTGGAGGATGCGTTGATGGAATTCGCTGTAACAGGATGCCAAGATACCGTTGACGAATATTCGACCATTGTTGGTCAACGGGGCGTAGATCCCCCTCTTGACGATGATGTCGATATTGGCAATGGCTTCCAGATGATAATTTCCCTATAAATATAGATCGTGGTGATAGAAAAGGGTCACTCACCCGCTCATAAACGTAGAGACAATCGCCGACTTTTAATTTCTCTGTAAAGATTTCGTCGCTGGTATTTGGGGATTTGGAAAAAGTATGGTTACTTTCATTTTCTGAAATTAGATCTTTAAAATATGAGAGAAGTCAAATTACCGTAACACTTTTCACGGTAAATGAGATGTCTCCGGGTAAGAGTCAACACCCTCTGGCGAGAGGTTGTGATCCGATGGAAATAGGTCACGAACTCCGGTTCCCGATGGAGCCACGTCGTGACGGGAGTGAAAGCGACGTCATCTCTCCAGGTGGTCAAAACATAGTCGCCAATTCGAAGATTTGACATATTCTTCGGACCTTGTGGAGTCTGGACCCAATCATCCGCTGAGAAACAAGCGCCTGCTCCAAGGGCAGCAAAGAAGGCCGTGACTTGATCGGGACTAACACCAGCTGCTCCAGATGAAGCGGCCGCAGCTGCAGCTGCTGCAGCTTCCACAGGAGGCGGCGGAACGACACCTTGGGCTTGGAAGAAAGTATTAAATTGAGCCAAGGCTTGGGCTTGAGCCTGTGCTTGAGCTTGGGCTTGGGCCTGTGCTTGGGATTGAGCTTGTGACTGGGATTGAGATTGAGACTGCGATTGAGATTGCGATTGGGCTTGGGACTGAGATTGAGCTTGTGATTGTGACTGTGACTGGCCATTCGACTGAGCATTCGCCTGACTGTTGGCATTTGCATTGAAAGCATTCGCATTGGCATTGGCAGCATTTGCATTGCTGGCTTGGTTGGCCTGATTAGCTTGATTCGCCTGGTTCATCTGATTGAGGGCATTGATATCGACGACTTGTGTCGCCACATCCGAATGGACATCTTGCACGTCGGCGAACCGGAACTCCGTGTCGATTGGCCGCTGAAATACGACGTTTTCTACTAAAGGACCTGGTCTTACCCCGCCAATTTCAAATATCAACGCGTGATACTGGAACAAGTCGATTTTACAGGTGTTGTCGTGCATCCGATGTCGATTCTCTCCCGAGCGCCAAACGAAGTTTCCCCGTGAGATGACCGTCTCGACGCGAGTGCCAAAACGAGCTTGGGCAGTCAAAGACAACGACTGAAAGAGAGGTTACTGTCGTCCCAGTTCAGAACAAACTTTGGCTAATTGGTCGGTGTCCATGTGAGTAAAGTCGAGGTTTGTGTTCTCGTGGAGATGTTTCGTGATACCAAATCGAAGCGTCTTGTTACAGCAGGTGGCACCTAGAAATATTCCTTTTATTTCGACCAAATAATCAGAGCTGACCTTCCAAAATGGTGTTGTTGACCTTACATCCGACGAAAGAGGTCACCCCGTTGTCCGCAAATTGATCCATTCCGACACTGTAGTTTCCCGGTGTCCGCCACGCCATGATATGATATTGGTCGGCTTTGAACTTGCAAGTAAAATCGCGATGTTCACTTCGATGTTGTCCGGCCACCACGAATTCTCTGTCGGCTACAATCATTTCCAATGGCTCATTAACCGCTTCTTCGGCTGCTCGACGGAGTCTCTAAAAAGAAGAGAAGATGACTGGTAGAGAGAGAGCTGTCTAACTGTGGCGATGATTCGTCGATCAATGCTCGTGAAAAGGTCATCTGTCCTCATATCCTGGATTTTTTCGTGCATCGAAGTAAATAAATCCATATGGCAACATTTCATACCTGAACTGGTTGTCTAACTGTGGCCGCTTTTCTCACCGTCTTTTCTGTCGTGGTCACAATGGGAATCTTTGGGGAATCCTATCCGATAACCCTCCGTCTCTAATTCTATTCCCGAGGTGTCCGTAATATTCTCCCCTGGCAATCTTTCCCATGGTGTTCCAAGTGGATCAGGGTCTGTCAGTCCCGAATATTCCAACTCTTCTTCTTTATCATACGGATGATACTGAAAAGTTGACATGACGAGGTGCGAAGTGGCCCTGACCCCTTCTTGTTTTGGTGTCTCGAATGCCAGAATGAACAGCCCCTTTCGTCTGAATTTGCAGGTAAAATCTCCGGTGGCATAGGTTGATTGGACGAAATCCTTCTTCGAGACGATAACCTCAAATATCCGAGCAAATCTCTGCTGTACTCGTTTCTTTACCACCTGCAACAGAATTGTCGACATTATCGAGTAAACTAACATTGGCGATAACTCCCGGAGTCTCACAGCTGCTATTATAAACGGGACTAGTGGCAGTTTGGTCGACGATGGTGGCCATCATATCGTAGAGTTGTCGATAACAGCACTTGTTCCCAGTCCTTTTCTCCCTAATACAATGGGTTCCTGCACCGAGGTTCGCCAGAGGATCGAGACGGATGTCGGCCCAGTCTTCTCTGTCAATTTCCAATGTCGATCCAAGATCTTCCTGGGCGTCGATACCAGCCAGCCAAGCTTCGTGCTCATAAAAGGAAATGTTGTACTGAAAGCGCAGAAGATGACGATTGTCTGTGTCGACCCACCTTGGAAGGATTCTGGTAGGCCAAGACGTAGAGTCCATTGACATTGATCTTACATATCCGTTGCCCGTGGTAATAAGTGGAGACAACGAAGTCTTCGCTGGATAAAATCACGTCGAAAGCATGGTCATAAATCTTCTGAATCTGTCGCTGTACTCTCTGGAATAGGCGAGGTCGACTCGTGTCTAGTAGAATCACCTTGGCAGTGTCTCCCAACAATTCATCTGGATATTCTTTTACATTTATGAGGAGTTCCTCAATCTCGGCATCACAACAATACTCGCCATAGATGTGAGTCGAAACGTTGGCTGAAAAGGGTGTCAATAATCCCCTGTGGATATTTTTATCTGCTAAAGAGAGGGCATACCTGGCTAGTTTTATAATTAAAACTAATCTGATTACGATTGAGACAAGTCCACGGACAAAGGCAGCCGGCCACAACTATGAACACTTTCTCGATCTCGCAATCAAGTCCGCCCAACCGCAACGAATTCCGCCGCCTGATCACCCAACAAATTGTAGTTTGACCATGTCGGGTCAGACCAATTTCGCGGCCTAGCAACGAAAGCAAGTATCAAAAAGTGGCATCTAGCAGACAGCTGAGAGCCTTGTTTAGAACTCAGCCGAGTGATATTTTTTACTGTAGGTCATCCCGGGGTCACCCTTCCGACTATTGTCTACCGTAACTTCGCATTCACAAAAAACTAGGATCCAATAAGATATTTCAGATGAATTTTATAATATCTACAAAATAATCCAAAAAAGGCATTTAATTTCGAGATTTTCGAGGGAGATGATCATCACTGGACCTGACCCAGCTTTCGGGAAATTACGGTAGGAAGTGGCCCAGTTTATTTCGGTTTTTACGCCTAAAGTCAACTTTTTCGCAAGAGTTACAAAATGTTGACAAGGGATGACACAGAGCAAGAGGACATCTACTGGAGAATGGAAAAAGATCAAGACCAAAAAAATGAGCTAATTTTCCGTAGTAAAGTATAATAAACCGACTAACATAAAACTCGCATGCGTTCCATCTCTCCCAAATCTAATCTCACAATAATCTAATTGCCCCACCTTTCTTACTCAATCGCCTGGCACATTTGATGGCTCGTCGATTGTCGACTTCGATAAATGTCTTCGGCAGATGTCTGTGTTTGCTCTTCTTCTGCTTCTTAGTCGTCGCCTTCTCCTCTCCAAATTCCCCCGAGTTTCTCTTCTCGTCGACAAATTCACCCGACTCCTTGTGATGCTCGTGGATGTGGGGTTTTTTCGTCGTCGTTTCGTTGTTGTCATCCTCCTCATCGAGTAGCACGTCTTTCTTTTTTTCATGTTCTCGACCGTCGTGGAATTTTCCGACACCTCTCATCTGATGAGCGATGAGGTCGACATCGGGCGCTTGTAGTTGCTCCTCAGTCGGATGACGAGAAAGCCCAGCTCCGTGGACAAAATAAACGAGGAGGAGTAGAAATATTAGAGGAGATCTCATCACAGGTGAGGAAATCAAATGAATTGATACCCGGGGGAGGAGATTTCGAACTTGAATCCAGACGTAAGCACCGTGATTTAGCGCCGAAGCGGGCAGATATTTACGAGATTTTTTGGACGCTCTATCGGCTGCTAATGTCTTGCACCTGAGGAAGGAACACGTGAAGAAGCAGTCCTTGACAATGGCAGGAGAAGAGGCCATGGCTAGACGAAGGGCATTTCTGGAAGGCGAGAGGGATTGTCGACAGCTGCTTTTTGACGATCTCCGTCGACTCAACGACTATCCGACCTCGTCTTTTAGAGAAAATTTGAGACATTTCCCCTTTTGAATATAAGAATAAAACCTCTAACAAGTTGTAAGTAATTTAAATAAAATAATATTTATTTGTTTTATAAAAAGACATTCGAATTGCCCTCTTGTCTAATTTTAGGTTACGGTGGCGCGGCTAAGCCGTCCTACGTACGGGAGCCGACACCATCTCGTCAATTGCCGTTTTCGTGGAACTTTTTCTCCGCTATTGCTCTCTTTTTGTCTGTTTTTAATATTTCTATGTTTTCTAACCATAGGCCACGCGAGCTAATTCACTTTCTCTAATTCGGAGACCACCCTGGTTGGATCCAGTTTGTTGGCAATTATCCAATCTTCCATGTTCAGCTCATACACTCGACTGCTCACAAAGTCTACGTTCTCTCCTAACCAAAGATGTCGGGTACGTCCTCGGCTCATCGGTTTCTAACCAGCGAGGATCTAATGCCTTCGACCATCTTCGACAGAGGTTGCTCTCCTTTCGTCGACCTTGTCGACTTTCCTTTTTAGGAGACATGGACATGGATGTGTCAGAGGAGATGGAAGAAGTCCGTGAATTGTTATATGAATTGATCAAAAAGAGTTTCCCAATGGGAGTGTCGTCATCACATTTGGCCGAAAAGTACCGCGAAGAGTAAGTCTGTCCCTTGTTACTGCCGGTGGCCATCTCGGGGGCGCGTCTTCCGAGTGTGTCCGCCCGGTTGACAAACATGGCGTCGCCGCCGTGTTGTCTTTTCTGTGCTCCGACAAGCTATTGTTTAATCGGGTCACACCTTGATCTTTTTCAGATACGTGTCGAAAGGTCTTGGGAGAGAGTTGCCTGCCGATTGGCTCGACCAGGTCAGTCCTCCCCATTTCTCTTCTTTATTGTCGACAGGTTGCCGCCGCCGAAGAATTCGAAGCGCAGACGAGAGGTCCGTTGACGATTCTCTTCGTCCGTCTCCACAATACAAGTTCCTTTAAACGGCCTCCAATTCCGAATACCAACGTCAGAAGTGAGTTGCCCTGTCGAGTCGGCCTGTCCACATTCCTATTTCCAGAAAAACTATGCTAAACTCTCGTAAGTTTGTTGTGTGACCTTTTTGTGTTTGTCCTCTTTATTTCTTGTGGTTATGGGTTTTTCCGCTCTTTATCCGCTCTGTCCCAGGTGTCATCATCCTGTTTTCAGTTATTTCTGCTAACAAATCATCCCAAGATCTGGATTATTTAAAGAAGAGAAAGGATCATTTTCCTCTCCAACATTCCGAATTGGTAACTAGAAATATAAAACTGAGAATAGAGGTCAATTCAGCTGTCGAGGTCTTCGGAGGCCATTCGACCCAAGGCTGACGTCGTCGTTGTGGCCTTCGACTCATCGGAAGATCTTTATATTCGAGCCCTGGGCGAGGAGAACACATTTCAAGAGATTAAAGAAGATCTCGCTCGGTTTTATGCCGATAGTGAGGGCGAAAACCATGTCCAGATTTATGTCAGTTGGAGCCGAACAAATCCTAGCCAATTTTAGGAAATCCTCCTCGGAGGCGCGTATGCCTTGTGTGACCCCGGCGGCGATTGGTTTCGCGTCGTCATTGAGGTAATTGCCCTTTCCTTTTTTCATTTAAATGAGTGGCATCTATCTTCTTCTTATAGGAACTCCCTCGAAATGGAATGGTCAAGTGCTATTTCAGTGATGTTGGCGTACACGGAGCTTACTCTGTCAGAGATCTGAGGCTACTCCCTGACCCTCATAATAGTGTCATGCAAAGTAAGACACCCTCCCCCCCCCCCCCTACTTTGAATACCCGTAATTTTGAGATCCCGCCTTGGCCAAAAGAATCTCCCTGAATATCCAAGAAGCCTGTCGAGGAGACAAACTCGACGCCATCCTGCGGGAGATCCTCTTCGAGAATGATCCCATGGGCAATCTGGTCCCGGTCACTGTCCAGGTTTGCCTTCCCTCTCTCATCCAATAAACGAAAATAAATGATCTCAGTTGTCCTCCCTGGACGAGAGCGTGAAAGACAAAAACCCCGTGGCCGACCTCTGGACAATGGACGGTCGGGCAATTCGAGATGTCGCCCAGACAAACTTCATCAATGGGAAAGCCATGCCCGTCCCCACCAAGTAATTTATTCGTCTTCTCTGAAAGAT
Source organism: Oscheius sp. DF5033 (assembly GCA_964036215.1). NCBI lineage: Eukaryota > Metazoa > Nematoda > Chromadorea > Rhabditida > Rhabditidae > Oscheius > Oscheius sp. DF5033. The sequence continues at coordinate 5,519,433 of CAXIWN010000004.1, read as the reverse complement.
ATGAATATTTTAGAGTGGCTACAGTAACCCCGACGCCATCTGTGACAGTCTCGTCTGGAAATAGCCACCTGTATAATGATGACGCGGAGATTCTGCCGATGGAAGTCGACAAGATGCCTTCTGGCTCTTTTCCGGCACATGCTCTCTTCGCCGCCGGGCCGATGGACATTAGCCTCCGACAAGTTTCCCTCGTATGTCCAAACAGTCAGACGGACGTCGAATGAGTTGTTTCAGGATCCAATGCCCGACTATATGTACGAGAAGCTGACAGAAGAATGTGAATCAGCCGACTCGGCTATGCAGGGTCCTCCACAGTGCGGAAAATTTTACGCGGCGATGATCGACGGCCGCTGGGAGAGAGTCCTTTGTCTTCGGGCCAGTAAAATAGGTACGGCATTTTGCCATTTAAAAAAATTACACAATACAGATAAAATAGCATTTTGTGTCTATTTGATCGACGTCGGAGCATTTCACTACGTTCGGGGGGATAGTATGAGACGGCTGAACTCAAAGACGCCTTTCCGGAAGATGCTGATGTTCAAAGGTCGATTGACTGGGGTCGTGCCCGTTGGCGGGGAAGATGTCTGGCCACGAGAATCACACGAAGCTGTTCGAGAGTTCTTTGAAGCCGCCATGGGAGAAGCCGTCCAGGTGTGTCTTATTACTATTTTTTAATTTATGTCGGTTAGTCGGAACAGCTGTTCCTAATTCAATTTATGGTCGGTTCTAAAGAGCAAAATAAAAAGAAAAACTGGTTACAGGTGACGCCGATAAAATCAGGGTGGTCTGAGTACAAGCAGCTGAATGCCCCGTCTGTCCCCCTTGTAGAAGCCAAATTATCCTGCTGTGGTCGAGATCTGGCCGATTGGCTCATATCCTGTGGTTTGGCTCTGCCATCTGCAAAATAATTTATATTTTTATTTGTAATTTATTATTTTCCTCGTCTGATTGCTTTACTTGTAGAATATAGGTGCTTCTTTCTCATCTGTGATATATTTTCCTCACTTTTAGCCTTGAAAGGTTCTTTTTTCGCTTATTTTGCTCAATGATTGCTCCTATCGTAGCGCAAATGGAACAGAGATAATAAATATTTATTTTCCAACTTTTCAACTTCTACGAACTTGGTAAAAACCGTGTTTACTTATTCTTTTTCTTCATTGTGTACACTTTTTGATTGGTATTGATCCTATTGCTCTCATCGAGAATTGTCCACCCGTTCGCTGGCTTTCGAAGGCCATTCAGTCATTTTCTCTGTGCCAGTCACAGTCTCCCCATGGTCAACTGGTTAATTACTGCCGTTTTGCTGACGCTATTTTTTGTATATAAATTGAAGTGTGGCAAGGTCTCTAGGCCACACGTCATTCCAAATTTAATTTGTCTGCAATTGCATCTCCGTGTTTTTTATCAAGACACACAGCTATTTTCGTAAAATTGACGCAGTAGACGTTCTAATTGAATGAGAGATGGCTAATACTATGGCGTTTTAGTCCTGCTGATCAAATAAGCCATCCATAGCATCATTCTGTTACTCGCTTATGCGATTCATATTTCCGGTGAATGTACTTTTGAATTTGCGTTATTATTTTATCTCTAATCAATTGAAATCCAAGCTATCTACTTTTTCTTTCTCTTTAATTTTTTTTTATTTGTTGCTTACAATGCCTATAGAATTTTATTGCAGAACGGATGCGGGGAAAATCGGCAGTATGCCGAGCTGTTGCAGTAACCAGCCTAGTCTGGATGATGCTAGTAGTTTTTATTCTTTTTTATTTCTTAGACAGTGGGTCATCTTCAATTCGAACCAGCCAGGGCGAATACATGAGGTGCGCCAGTATCGACTTACATTTATTTTATTTGTAAATTTTAGTTCAAACGATAATGAAGAGAAAACTCATCCAAGGCAAGTACGGCCAGTAATCCCAGGTAACCATCAAGGAGCTCCCCAGGCGAAACCGCTTCATACAGTAAATCCTGCTGTGCAGAAACAACTATACCAGCTTCTAAACGGTATGAGGTTGTTCAGTTTTATAAAATCACAATTTTAGTGCAAGCATTCAAGTCCCCAGCATTATTTGGAGAAGAAGGAAATGCTGTTGAAATTCCTCCGCATATGCAGCAGGATAAAGAGAGAAGATTTTTAGAAAACCAATTCAATGTTGTTGCTAGTGAATTAGTATCAGTCAATAGATCCCTACCGGATTACAGATCTTCAGAGTAAGTTGTAATTAAACAGTTCGCGAATTGAAATTACAGCTGCCGAAAATCATTTGATACCTTTGATAGTACTCAACTACCTAAAACATCCATTATTATTGTTTTCCATAATGAAGCTTGGACTACATTATTGCGTACACTACATTCCGTTATCAACAGGTTTGTTGAGTTTATTATTAGTCATTTTGTTAATTTCAAGGTCCCCTTTGCATTTACTTGAAGAAATAATAATGATTGATGACAAATCCGAAAAAGATTACCTTCGGGAACCGCTCGATGAATATATCCGCCGATTTCCTGTAAATTTAGCTGATGTATTTTAATATTTCGCTTATTTAGATCCCTATACATATTGTACATTTGCAAGAACGCAGTGGATTGATTCGAGCACGTCTGACAGGTAGCAGCCTCGCAAAGGGAAAAATACTGCTTTTCCTCGATGCGCACGTTGAAGTAACTGAAGGATGGCTGGAGCCTTTAGTTTCAAGGGTAGCCGAAGATAGGAAGCGCGTCGTTGCTCCTATAATTGATGTTATTTCTGGTAATAACAGTAGAAATAACGGACATATTACAATGATATTTAGATGATAATTTTGCTTATGTAACTGCCTCGGATACTACTTGGGGAGGTTTCAATTGGCATTTGAACTTCAGATGGTACCCTGTTCCGAAGCGTGAGCTAACCAGAAGAAAGGACAGAGCAGACCCTATTAGGTAAACATACAAAGATTTAATTATTACTTTATTCCAGAACGCCGACAATTGCCGGAGGTTTATTCGCTATTGATAAACAGTTTTTCTATGATATTGGAGCGTACGACGAGGGAATGCAAGTCTGGGGTGGCGAAAACCTTGAAATTAGTTTTCGAGTAAGGATGATCTGCATAATTGTTATTATATTCTTCAAATAGGTTTGGATGTGTGGCGGGGCATTGGAAATTCATCCATGTTCTCGTGTTGGTCATGTCTTCCGTAAGCAGACTCCATACACTTTCCCCGGCGGTACGGCCAAAGTCATCCATCATAATGCAGCTCGAACGGCGCTTGTTTGGATGGATGATTATAAAGAATTCTTTTTCAAGATGGTTCCTTGTATGTTTTGTTTTATTAACCTTAATTTTTGTAATTTTTGTTCAGCTGCTAGAAATGTTGATGCTGGGGACGTTACCGAACGTTTGAAGTTGAGAGAAAATCTACAATGTAAAAACTTTAAATGGTATAATATAAGTAGAGATTGAAATTAAATAATATTCAGGTATTTGGATAATATCTACCAAGAATCTCCTGTACCATCTGATTATAAATCTCTTGGCCAGGTGCAATTAGATCAGTCTTCGAGATGTTTGGATACAATGGGAAAAAAAGATGGTGGACAACCAGGCCTTGCAGGCTGCCATGGAAGTGGGGGAAATCAGGTTCGTTTCTTTTCAATAAGTTTTTGACGAGCATCAATATGAGCTAACATACATTGCGTACATGCATTTAGGATATGAGTTTGTATGGTCCCTGGTTCCAAAATAATCAGGTAACGGGTGATATCTTATGTTCTTACTTTCCCAGGGTAAAAGTTTTCAAGGTCTTTAAAACCAAAATATTTATGTGTTACCTATTTAAGTACGACATTTTTTACATATCTTTTTTTTTTAAATTTCAATGATATGCACAATGACCTCAGTTATTTTCATTTATTTCATCTCTTAATATTTTCAGTTTCAGGCATGGTCCTTCACCGGTAAAGGAGAGTTACGAACAGACGATCTCTGTCTCGCTTCGTCACCTGCTTTTTCAATAGGGAACGAGTTACGATTGGAACGTTGTGGGCCAGGAAAAGTCAATCCCAAGCATGTATTCATTTATAGAGTACGTTTCTTAATTATATTATTGTATTCTAAGCCCGCATTGAAATCATACACGGTTCCATATATAACCGTGGTGATCTGTTTAGGGCAAGATCATATATTATTGCGATCATGCATGCATTTTCATTCTAAAAGTGTGCTAGAAGTAGTAAAAACATTTATTTAAAAATCTTTTTCAGGGACAACAACTTGTACATAGCAAGACACAAAAGTGCGTCACATCAACGAATACTGACAAATTGGAATTGCAAGAGTGCTCAAATGGTCCGAATCAGAGGTGGATGTTGGAAGGTTACCGGCCGTAGCAGCAGTTTCGCATCAAATATTTTTAACTGCGGGTTTTTCTCATTTTATAGATTTGCTTTCATCTGTTTGGTAACACAAGTGCCTTCTTCATTTTTCTTATTGTACATTTATTTATTCATTCTAATAAGTTACAAGTGTCACTATTTATCAAAATGTCGTTGTGTTTTAGGCCATCTGTGATTCTCAATTGGTTGTGAGACTTGTTTTAATCGGGGTATGTGCTAGTTTGGTTGTGCTCTCCAAACAGCATGATAAAGATTTTTTTAGCATAATTTGTATTGTTCATTAAAAATTTAGTAGAGGCATACCAGTATTTCAAAGAATTTAGAATAATAATACATAGGTAACGTATAGATGAAAAGTCGATTAGCTACAGTTCCAAGAGTCATTTATTTATCGAACCGGTCAAATGCATGGGTACATAAATGGAATACTTTTAAGCGATGGCAAGACCTGGAAAAAAGAAGAGTATACACAATAGCCATGCTAATTGCATTTATTCTTTAGGAAGAACATTTAGATGAAAGATATAGGATGCAGAATTTTATAAAATTGCCTACAGGAATGTATATTACACCTGAAAAGGTCGAGGACGGTAACGTTGTTTATCATTCAAATTTCACATATTTTCAGTTACGCCTAAGAAAGATCGTGCCGATATGACCAGACAAGATCAGGGTGCATTCCCCATAGAATTGCTGACCAATCATACTCAAATGAGGTATTCTAATACAAATTTTAAATTTTGAATTGTTTCAAGATATCTGGATCATTCAGTTGACAATTTGAAAAGATTCAAGAGGTATCAACATTTTCAACATTTGCAGTATGATCAGAGGTAATATTATTTATAAAATTTGCATTGTTTGTAGGATGATAGCTGAAAGACTACTGTTTCTGGGTCCAGATTTAGCTGCTGCTCATTTTCTCGTTCATCGTGGTGCTGCTATTAAATTCGTTGGTGATGAAACATGGTATAAACGTGATCCAAAGACGGTACTATCGGCATTTCACATGCATAATGAATTTTTAGGGATATAGTTTACCGGGTAGGAAAGTGCCCGGCCTTTATATTGAAGCAATTGATGCGTCTGGCACAGAATTAATGTTTGAAGGTATGTGAATTTATTTCATTTGTAGCTTCAATTAGGCTTTGATAACTTACATGATCTTCGCCATCTTCGTATGCTTCGATTAGCTGATTGTAACTTTATTGATGATTGGGCTCTAAGTAGGATAGCTGGTATAATGGAAAATATAGAAATGTTGGACATATCCGGATGCCATCGAATCACGAGTAAAGGTGAGCTGTGATTTATACTGCTGCCTAAGATGACGATCTGTTTAGGACTAATGGGATTGAAATATATGAAAAAGCTAAAATATTTACGGCTAGAAGGATTAGACGCTAAAGTTTGATATTAGTAATGTAGATATTAGTAATCTTTGTAGAATATTGGAAAGTCATCACTACTTTTGGAGGAAGCTATCCCCAATTTGATGGTTTTAGGAGTAAATTACGAGGAACAAATGAAACTACTGGAAACCGAAACTAGACTTTTAGAAAATTCCAATATAGTCCAAGATGCTAAAGGTAGAAAAAATACTTTTATTTTATTTTTATTATGCAGGGAATATTTTTGCTGAGGATAATGAAGGTCGTTTATTTTACGTTGGTGGAAACATAAACGAAAGGCCAGCGGTATGTGACAATGATAAACCACTGGTTACCAGTACTGTTTACAGGTCTGAAGCATACATTTTGAAACTGACTTATTATATTCAGGGAAATTCCCGCATTGAGTGAAAAAGAATTCGATGAAATAGATCACCTTTCTGGTGGAAAGTTAAGACATCTTTTGGTTGGTTCTCCCAGCGGTTATGAGTGGAAGGAAACGGTTAATGTTGTGTCATCTTTTTACATTCAAACTTTTAGACCGAAATTATATTGCAATCGAAAAGCAATTGGGATAAGGTAGATGGTATTTCAACTGATCCAAAGATGTTGCCTGAAGTTGAAAGACCGAGAGTGAGAAAGTACTATACATTTCATTAATTTTTGTAGCTAAAACCAACCCACGATCCAAGTTTACTACAGTTGGAACGCCAAATATTTGAACAAGATTGCTTAGAAGAATGGGGCCATTTAAAAAAGATGTTGCTTGCTGATGAAGAAAGAAACCACCCTGATGACAAAGAGGAGGTCAGAAGAAAAGTGAACGAGAACTGATATGGGTTTTTCCCTAGGATTAATTGTATGGATAAACCGCCTATGAATCATTTTTATCTACGCCGTTTCAAAAGTGTTTTCAAACTTTTTAAAATCGTCAAATTGAGAAAAAAATCGAAAATCGCACCTGTTGATAGAACGAAGCATGAAACAAATAGAAGTAAGAATTTCATTATTAAAATTACAATTAACTGAACGTGCAAACTATGCAAAGAAATATACACACGGTGTCTTTCACCCGTCAGCAGGGGTCTCTAAGACCGTAAAGCAGTAATTTTACAAAATATGTATAACTTACAGACTCTGATTAAAAAAGTATTAAGTATAAAACTAGCAGAATGAGATTTTCAAACGTAGAAGTGAGATCAAACTTTTCCATTTTGAGGTTGATAATAAGGAACTACAGCATGTTTTCCTCTTTTCTGTTGTCGGAACTGAAAACAATACATGGTGTTAAGTAATAAATGGGAAAACCTTATAAATAAATAATAAAGCTATTCCAATAAGTGCAATAGAGCCAATAATGAGCATTAATTTAGCGAGATTGTAGGCCCACCATTCCGTGTTTATTAATTCTGATTTTATTAGTTCCACATTTACTGAATCTATTTCCACATCTTCATAGACACAGATAACAGGCATTAGTGTAGATTTCATTTTCCGAAGATCAACTCTAAAATGTAAATTGTAAATAGTAAAATTTGAACATACGGAAACTTTAATCCTTCATCTTTTCCTTTCCACATTTCAACATTAACTTGAGAACGACGGCGAGCTCGGAGAAGTGTTCCAGTACGCTGAATATTGATATGGATTAGAAGATGGCCAAGGCTTACTGGTTCAACATCAATAGTAATGGAATCTCTATCAAGGTTAGGTTCATCCAAACCTTTCACTGTTTTTCTAATGCTTTCATCGGCAAATAAGAAATTTGGCATAGTAATCATAATTGGTGGTTGCCCTTAAAAATTATGTGCTCACAGTCAACAGAAAAAAAATATAAAGTACCTCGTAAGCATTGTGAAAGATCGATCATTCCATTTGGCCAGCATCCTGTTTCGTTCTGGATATCGAAGAATATCTACACCAATATTACGCTTTTTTAAATATATACCTTTTCGGTAGGATTACAATAACCTTTATTTTCATCCAACGAATAATCGAAAACCGACGCTGGCATAACAAAGCGGTAAGCAGGAATACCTTCAAAATCTATCTCTTTTTCGAATTCCAACCATATTGACCTTCAAACAAAGTAAACACTATTAGGTGGAAGTTGTAACATACCGACAAAGTTGGGTGACAAAAATGTGCAATTTTTGATCTTTCGTGATGAAAGGAGGAAGAAGTGAACCATCAGATCCGCGTATTGCTCTAGCTTCTTTTGTACTCCACCAGCTATCTTCCAATTGATCTTTACCGTCCCATGATACAATTTTACCCAATTCAACAGGATCATTCGTACCATCTAATATTTCAAAAACACCTTCTTCAGTATTATTTTTCTACAATAAATATATCCTAGTCATGTAAAAGAAAACCTCGTAAAAAAGGCCAATACGGTCAGGAAGATCCAGTATGGAATCGCAAACGAAGTTCATAAACGGAATTTCACAAACCTAAAATTGCACAATAAAATTAATACTTGTTTTAAGACCATCAAATATATTTTATAAAAAGTACCTTGTCCAGAAAAGGATCCTTATATCCTTCGAAAAGTAGTTCTCCAACTTCTACTTCAAGGAATGCTGTCTGTGATAGTAGAGTAGTAGCTGCTGCTCGCATATTCGGCTGAGATGACGCCTCGATGAACTTCTACAAATTCATTATTTCCAAACTACTCATAGGTTTTAAATGCAATATAGGTAAGTTCGATAAGTTGAATTAGATCTAACAAACCTGATAAATCAAGTTTGGCACCCAAACTCGATTGCCAAGAATGCAGGTTCGACACGATGCTGTCTCATTGAAATAGTACGCTTGATAGCGATTGTATTTTATACGTCCCTTTTCGGCAGAAACCAGCTTAAAAAATTATTATGCTATTTACAAGTCATATAAACTTTGTGTTCCATTTTTTTATCGAAAACATATGGACCAGATGACGACAACTCAGGAACTGCTCCATTCATGAATTCGTCTGGATTTTTGACAGAGTAAACATATATACTGAAGGTTTGCTTATAAGCTGGATGCAGCCATTTATCCATCAGTCTGCTGCCCTCTGTTAGACGTGTATTCTGAAACTATTTAAAAATAAAGAAAGCGCGAATACCTCAATTATTCCTGCCCGTACAACTCTTGGAATGACAAAAAAGTATAGAAGAATACCGACTACGAGCGATAGAGCAATAGATAGTAACGTACACAAGAGTAGTCGAAATCTCCATGAGCCTGGTCTGTCCTTCTCTTTTGACATTTGATCTGCAAATAAAAATAATGTGGCTGATAGTGAAACAAATGAATAACAGAGTAAGCTTTGAATGAGACCATGGGGCCAATAGTGTAACATAACAGTAGAACGACAAGAATCGTTCTTGTGTTACGAAAAAAGTGAAAACAATAGCCAGCAAGGGAAGGCTGCAGTAGAAATGAGCGAAAATGATGGGCAATTACGGGCTTAGGTTGACGAGGAAACCTGTACCTCATACGAAAGACACAAATAATGGGTGAGTATAAACACAATTTGCATACTGATTACGTTTTTTGAAATACCAAATTATATCGAAGAAATGTTTTGAGGGTTTCAGTGATGATATTCCAATATAAACAGAAACCCACGAAAGTTTTTCTAAAACCTAAAGGTTTTCAGCGATGCGAACAGGCTACTGCTCAAAAGAGGCTCTTTCTATAAGCCTAACTGAACAGCGAAGAAAAACAATGTAAAGTAGACAGGGGGAAAGAAACAGATACAGCATTTCCTCTCGAAATTTTTATGTTTTGAAGTCATGTGGTTCACGTAATATCGCATCAATTTGTTGATATGTCTACTAAACAGAACAGACATATAGAATTGTCAGCTTGTTTGGTACTAATGGTCAAAAATATGGTCAATACAATGTAGAAAAAATTGCTGAAAAGATCGAGAAAAAAGAAGAAGATGACAATGGGAGTTGAACTAAACAAATCGTCAGGCAAAAGTGCCTAATCTGACGTTCAAAGTCGACTCAGGCGGTTCAAGGACCTCCAATACAATTGATGCAAGGGCGAGACCTCATTTCTATTCGGAAGCCTGGTCATGATTTCTATCAAGGCGACCGGATCAGCGGTGGCGAGTTTTGGCGTTAGAGTTTATTCGGTCATAAAATTCACTGCGCATTACATTTCAAAACATTTTAGTTCTTTTTATTTCCGAAGGGTGGAAGAATTGCCCACTCTGAAATGATCCAATTGATGGATTGAAAATGCGCATACATCAAGGATGCACAATTCCAGAAGACGAAGAAAACAAGAAAGTTTCCAAAAGTGACGTCTGCTGAAAGTACCAGGACATCAATCAAGACGAAAAGAAGGCGAGAGCTGTTGTCGTCGTGGGCATGAAACAAAATAGCGGAGGCGACCGGTTTGAGACATCGAGGGTGCGACCCCGGACGACAAGGCGAACAGTTTATAAAAATGATTAGAACAGAAAGCATATGGGTAGAAAGACAGAGAAGCCAAAAGACCAAGAGAACCAAACCTAGACCCTAATGTCTGGTAAGGTTTTGAAAGAGAAACTACTCCATATCAAGTTTGTTGGACAAGTGTAACGATTTGCGTCAGAAATCGCCAAGTGGAACGAGAAAAACAGTCAAGGTTAGCTCAATGCATAAATTAGGCCGCGAGACATTACACCCCGCATACAAAACCAGATCAAACGAATTATAACTCACATTTCATGTGCTGATAATTATTATAATTTCCTTGATTTCTACACAGAAGTTGATGTTAGTGGATGTGTTTCGACGTAAGAAGCTTTCCTATTGTGACAAAATACAAAACGAGGAAACACCAAGAGAATAAAGGCATAATAGAGGGGAAAGACACAGTTCACATTCCATTCGGTTGACAGACGTTGTTTTGTACAGTATTTGAGAAGAAGATAGGAAAATTGAAAGGGTGACATTCCAAAAGAAGTATATGGCTATATGGCGCAGTGACTAGTGCCATGCTCTAATAAGCGCAAAAATTGCGAACAATACTCTTCGGAACAAATGCCAACCGAACTCGTTGATTGAAACGTCTTTTGCAAAATTGTCTGATCTTTCTGTACCCCATTACTCAAACCAGTTAGTCACTTACAAAAATGGAAGACAAGACCCCATTTCTCTGACGTTCTGCAGCAGACAAGTTGCAATATCTAATCTGATCAATTTGGAACCATAGTCTAAAAAGGAGGAAAAAAAATTTATCCGTAAATTTTACACAACGGTTTACTAATGAAAAACAATAACTATGAAATAAGAAAAAACAACAAGTTACAAAATAACAAAACCTTCTATTCCAGCTCGATTAATTCGATGTCGCTTTGTGTTGCTTTTGGAGTATCAGTAGCCTCCTTCTTGATATGGACACTCTGTGGAGAAGCGGAGATGGATGGAGTAAGATTGGCTATAAAAAAAGAAATTAGAAGACACTGAAAGCACTTACTTTTAGGCATGCGTCTAACCACAAGTTTTTTAGAACCTTCATTATTTGAGATGTTCGGGTTATTGAGAACTTTCTCCAAACTAAGCATTTTGATCCTCTGATAGTTAATCGATTTAGCACGCTGCTGTACGCTGTTCCACAATTTGGTGTAGCTTTGTTTCGATTCACGGAGTTCTTTGCTCATATCCTCAATAACTTTACTCTTACTGACGATGACAGCTTCATAATTTCTCAATTGCTTCATTACATTGCTCAATTTTACAGTGGCCTCGCGAAGAGCATTAGCTTGGTTTTGAATGATCTCGGAGCGGCTCCTTACATGCTCTTTGAGCTGTTCAACGCTATCAAGAGAAGAGGAAGCTTGTTGTTTGAAGAGGTCGTTGTTCTCGGCGACCGGGGGATTTTGTTCAATTTCGTTGTCCACCATTTCCAAAAGACGTTCCTCCATGGTTTTCTCCACTGGAACCATATGCGGCATTTCGTTTTCAGCTGCTTCCATGGAGTAGTGAACATAATTTTTATTGACAATTTCTCTCTTTGCAAACAATTGTGGCCACTGTAAAGGGCGAGTACGAGCTGAGCTGTCATCTAAAAAACTGCATGTTGAAAGTAAGAAGAAAAGTACCATAGACAGATTGCATTATTTTTGGCTTATAAATCGTATGATACATCGTCACAAGCTTTTGATATTTACCAAGAAGTTGTGGGTTATTTTTGACCCAGAAAGGAATTCTTTTATTCTAAAAATACGAAATATAAACAATACGTAAAATTACCTTGATTCCTCGCATGAAGGTATCCTTTAGGTTTAAAATTTCCCTTGGCACTGGAGTAGCAACGCCATTGTTCCGGCAGAACTTCGAAAAGAATTCGGCGCTTTGACTGATCGGAGGGAATCCCTCATTCTCCAAAACGTTAATAAACTTGCCTAACAGTTCGTACGGCAACATTATACCTGAAAATTTTTTACCGGTTCTAAAAATATTTGTAACTGCAAGCGCATTTGAAATAATTGTCATAACAAAAAAATATATAAATGGTTGCCATCCACCTAAAATTATTTTTATAAATTTATTACTGTAAAAAAATTTTTTTTTCAACGGATCGCGGTGGGTACCCGATGTTTAGCCTGAATACTGTAGCCCCACCACTTTCTTGAGCACTTTAGCTTCGCTCTGGCTAGATGCCTTTCGAATTTTATATATTGTACAATTATGTTTCTCTTTTGTATAAATTTACCTAGTCTGTTTCAGGTAATAATGAGCGGTCCAACAGCAGAAAAAGCCGCAAGAGGCATTCCAGACAGATGGCTATATTGCCCAAAAATGGGACAGGTTTTTCATTACATCTCCGCCAAATATGAAAACTAAGATTGTTGAGAATCTATTTTTTCCTTTCAAAACACCTTTGTGCAGTCTTTATGATGACCAAATTGACAAAGAGCATCGTTTCCATCCAGAAGATGTTTTCAGTGCACCTGTTCTCAATGGAAGAAAAATTGGTCTTTGGTGTGATTTTACTAAAACAGACCGTTTTTATTTTAAAAATGAAGTGATTTAAATTTTATGTTTACATATTACTGAAATTTTTATAGGTGGAATCACGTAACTGCACGTATTGTAAGATTAAAATGGAAGGACACGGTGCATCACCTAGTGAAGAAGAAGTTTATGAATTTATTTTGACCGTAAGGAAGTTCCTGCAGGTAGATATTAATTTGGAAAATAGCTTTTTATAGAAAAGGGAAAATGATGAACTTGTTGCTGTGCACTGCACCCATGGATTTAATAGAACAGGATTCGCCATTGTTAGCTATCTAGTAAAGGAAATGGATTCATCAGTTGAATATGCTATTCAAACATTTTCACACTTGAGACCGTGTGGAATATATAAACAGGATTATATCAATGATTTATTTCAACGTTTTGGCGATGTGGAGGATTGCATTGAAGTATGTAGAGTAAAATTTATAGTGTATTATCTTCTTTTTTAGGCTCCAGAGAAACCAAGTTGGGAAAGAGGAGAAGACGTGTCACTTGATTTAGCAAATATTCCTTCGTCCAGTTACCACAATAGAACATCTGGCTCACGTAAAATTGACTTAGTTTTTATAGTTTCTGTTTAGATTCAAATGCTACCGAGAAGAAATTCATGGATGGAAAAGTCGCAAATGTCTATTATATTTCTGACATTTCTAAAAGGGAGCTTCTACGCGGAAGAATCATGAATCTTTGTCGAACTACGCGCGAGGGTTTTCCTGGTTTGCAACCTGTCTCTCTTCGAATAGATAACATTCATTTATTGGCACAGCATAGGTATAAAGTTTCGTGGAAAGCCGATGGAATGAGGTTTAATGTACTATGTTATCTTTTCGAACCATTGCAGATACTTAGTTTACATTACTGATGAAGGCGAGGTGTATGCTTTTGATAGAGATAATGATGTCTTTCAAATTATGAATTTGGATTTTCCACATAGAAAACATAACAGATCCATTAGGAACACTCTTGTTGATGCAGAAATGATTATTGATGTGGTATGTTAAATAATCTTAAAAAAAGTTTTGTTATAGATTGAACAAAATGGAACATCCATCAACCAACCAAGACTGCTTATTTATGATATAATTCAATTTGAAGAATTTCACGTGGGTGCTATGGACTACGATAAAAGAAGTTCTTGTATAGACCACGAAATTGTTCTAGCTAGGCGTGAAGCAATGCAGGTCTGCCGTAGCAAAAACATTGTTGATGCTTTACAGAAAGGACGCATAGATCAACAAAAGCAGTCAATGAGTGTAAGACTCAAAGATTTTTGGGATATGAGCAAAATGGCTAAACTGTTTGCTGAAAGTTTTACTCAGAACCTAGGGCATGAAATCGATGGCCTCATTTTTCAGCCGATAACACCCGTATGAATTATTTTGATAATATATGTTTAATGCAGCCTTATGTATCTGGCCGTTGTGATTTTGTGCTGAAATGGAAGCCTCCATCCCACAATTCCATCGATTTTTTGCTGCGCATAAAAAAGTTTGTTGCCTTGTATAATGTTTAACGTAATCGCTTACAGAGAAGAACGAACTGGATTGTTACCAGAGCACTGGGGATATCTATATGTTCAGCACCAAAATGAACCGTTTGCGAAAATGAAGGCTACGAAAAAGCTCCAACCTTACGATAATAAAATCATTGAATGTACTTACGATGTAAGCCTGTTGTGCTTTCAACTCATTTTGTAGATTGCTAATAGAGTCTGGTGTTTTATGAGAGAACGGACAGACAAATCTCTTCCTAATGGTAAAAATACTGCATATAACGTATGGGAGTCAATAGTTCAACCTATCACGCAATCGGATCTTATCAAGTAAATGAAAATATTATTGAATAACCGTCTACCTTAGTTATGTTAACAGTTACTGCATTAGAAAACGCCCCTTACCGCCGCCACCAGCTGCCGATGAAGCAGTAAATAATGCAAATACCTCTAGTGAGGAAATGGAAGTTAAAAAAATTCGCACAGAAGAAATTCTAAAATAGCATTTAGTTAATTTCTTGTTATAATTGTTCATTATTCGTTAAGAATATTAATGTTTTTTTATAAATGTTCGGAAACCCGTTATATTATTTTATTCATAATTTGATCGCATTGATAATTGCTGTATAACTTGTTTTTGTTCTTTTTCATTGACATTTATATTAATATATTGCATTGTAGAAATATATTGTTATAAGCTGACTAGTAGTCGATGACTACTAATGCAATGGATTTTGAAGCTGTATGGGAGAAGGTTTTTCTTTTTTTTCATTCTAGTATAAGTTTTAGCGCATACTAAATGCTGAAGGTATTACACCAAATTTCGGTGATGTAGACGGTGCCCTCTCCCACGAGTACTGGGACGATTGGATGAATTTATTGAATAAAGAGAACAAAGGTAACTTTAACAAAAATAACAAATATGCCATTTAGTACGTTTGAGCAAAAGTGATGATGACGTTTTTTCCTTTTTGTCTTTGGAAAGTGTTGAATATATTTTTACTCTTTGTCTACGAATGCATCTTCCAGGAGAGATCCGTTATCTTGCAGCGTTGTATTTTGACAGGTTTGTTTTATCTTCTTCAGAGTTTTTTTTAGTTTTATGAGGAAGCAAACTCGTGCACTATTCAATTTTGTAAACAATTCTGATAAAAGTGCCAAATTGAAAGACGAAGAATGGGAGAAAATTGAGGCCAAAATTTCAAGGTGATTTCTAAAGAAATCAAACATTGATATGTTTAGTCAAATCCCTTTGAGAATTTGTTCCTGCATACAGTTAGCCAGCAAAAAATTTCAATATCACACAGTAAGTTTTATTTTGTCCTTTTAAATATGATTTGTAGAGTCTTTGTACGAATGACATTGTCGCCACATTACGAACTCTTGGTCGTCGTTATTCCCCAGCGGCTGTCGCAAAATCAGAATTGAGGATTGTTAGGACGCTTAATTTCGCAATGCCTAGATCCCCGATAGTTTATCCGGAATCTATTTTAACAACGCTTTGTATCTCTAGTTTTGTTTTGTAATTCTTTCGATTTCAGCACGATATGATCCAGAAGAAATGGGTATTGATACTATGCTGGATATACAAAAATGTTGGGATTACGTCTTGCTTTCTATGGATATGTTCTTTTTGTACCATGATCAGGTTTGTTTAGTTATACGTATTGTAGCCGTTTTCAGTATGTTAAAATTCTTTTGGAAAAATTATGTCCAAACCAGGAATTTGAGAAGGTTCCAGTGTACGTATTATTTTACTTTTTTGAGGTATTCGTTCTAGAAAATTGATTGCGTCGTTGAAATCGGATTATTTTCTTCTCGGTGGCGCAATTGTTTTGATTGCCCTTATACATATCCATGGCAGCCGTACAGGTGAAGCAGTACGTTATTACTCTAGTCATTGAATTATGTTTTTTTTCTAGGCACTAACAGCGGTAGCAGGAATTTGTCATGCATCATCCGACCATATTTCTGAGGCGGTGGCTGCCCTTTCGACTATAGTTCATTCATAGATTTTTTTTTGTTATCTTGTTTCATACGGTCTGTTTGATAAAAGTCATTCGTCTTCAAATTCTTCTAATTCTTGCCATTGTGTTTACAGCAATACAAGCAGATAATGAATTGCCATCGGGACATGCAAATCTGGAGGACATTTCGTTTGATTTGATGTTTTTTCTGACCTGTGGTAGAAAGCTGTCTGATCTACTTGGTAGCATCGATGAACGTATCCATTAATCAAGAGATCTCTACCCAATTCAAGGAATATTTGATCGTCTACGCAACCTACAGCTAGTTATTAATTTAAGATACTACCTGACTCGCCTAATACAGTAATTGTTCCGTCTGAATGGCATCTATACCGTACGTGGCCGTCGGTCCACACTTGACCTAAGCTGAATTGTTGTCCTTTATGCTGGCAACCAATTGCTGAAATTGACTGTTTTCAAACAGAAAATGGAACTACTCATGACAGAATAGCGAAGTCTCCCATCTGGCATGGCAAAGCATTCGTGTTTCTGTCCCTCGATCAGGCGAGACTCGCCAGCCAGCAAGAGCTCATCGAGGCGACTTTGTACGTAACATCCTGAATGCTCTCATTCTTTTTTCAGCGCGTAGTATTACCAGCAACTGTCAATCCTTCTTTTCCACATTTAACATGGAATGATCCATTTCGGAATGATTCTCCGACTTCATAGTTTTTCCCATTTGTGTGACACATCGCTTCTAACATCCATTTTTTGTTATCTTTGTCGAATGGCTTACCTTGTTCGTAAGAAACTTGATCCCCCTCTACAATGCATCGGTGTCTCATTCCATTTTTGACAAAGACACGACCCAATTGGACAACGGAACCGTCGTGGGCAATACAGGCTGCAATGGAATGGCTGGGCTGTTATTGGGACAGTTGACTGACCTACAACTTGGGCTGTTCCATTGGTACATTGGTAATGGAAACTGTCTTTTGTGAAGGTGTCGCCGTGCTCATGGGTACCCGCTCCAGCCATAACACACGGTAAAGGCGGAATACGACCACCATGAACTGTAGAATCTAATCATATTGGCGAGGAAACCTACCGGGGATAACAACTCGACCCGGATCATGCATACCCATCCCGTGCGCTGTTAGGACTATTTCACTGTCCTCGCTGTTCCCAGATATATTGGCTGAGCAGAAAAGGGGCAAAAATAAGAGAAAAATCATCTTCAGCAGGAAAACAGACGAAAAGAGGCGCAATAATTGGGTTACTGACCTTGGAACCGGACGAAAAAGGCCATCGAAAAACGGTCACCACTTACTCTATTTGTATTCTTTTGTCCATTAACCCAAACAAACCGCTCTAGCCCTCTTATTCAGAATCATTTCTTATACGAAACTACTAAAAAAATGATTATACGGATTGATAGTGAAATATTTATTCAGTAAAATATATCGTCAGATCACAAAATGAATGTGGAAGTGCACAAGTAATCGCAAATACCCAATCCAATCAAGTTATTAGTCATTTACACCGGTGATTTTTATAGATTAAAATTTTAAAAAAGAGAGATAAAAATGCCTAAAACAATAATTTTATGCGCAATAAAGGTGAGCAAAAATAATATGAACCTAGAGAGCTCTATAAAATACCCGAACTATATGGAGTGCTCAGAATTTGATTAAAATGTGTATCCAAAGAAACTAAATTAAATTTCAATTGGTTTTTCCTCAAGTTCCTGTACAAAGAATGCTGAGAGTGCGAACAGAAGAAAGACAACACCACCGACAAGTGTGACTGAAAGAGACAAAACGATTATGAAAAAAAAGTATTACATACCAGTTCTCACAGAAATCCGTTGTGCAACAAGTTTTCCACCAATAACTGCTATTCCTGTGCAAATAGCATGACCGAGAATTCCTCCGCTGATTACTCCAACTGAAATCAAATTACTTGTAATATTATAACATAGGAATATAAGGAAAAGAGTATAAAAAATTACCGAGATTTTCACGCGCTCCGAGAATAATTGTGGTTAACTGTGACCGATCTCCCCATTCAGCGATAAAAGTCATAGTAAAAGCTTCAATAAATATCCTAGAGGCGAAGGAGAAGATCATCCAAGCAGAATTCCTAAAAATCAACAAATGAAAGGCCGACTTAATAATCTTATCGACGTTTAAACTTTACAACACAGGTAAACATTAGGTATTACCTAGAGTTAGTATAAGTTTTCATTCTAGAATATATTGAAAAATAAACTTCTTTAAAAACATTAACTCACGTGGAACCACCACTTTTTCCAGCTTCCATATTTACAAATTTCTCGGCGTCAAGATCCATTTCTCTTTTAGCTACTTCAGCTTGGGCTTCTTCAAATTCTTCCTATAAACCAATATTATATGAAAATACAAACAAAATGAAATTAAAAACTAAAAGGTTGTTCAAAAAAAAAATAAAAAATTACCTGTCCCTCTGAAGGGCTCATGTGATATCCTTCATGCAGCATTTTCAAGCCGAATAGTGCAAACAATGCTGTAGATACATAATATGTGATAGCTCGAGGAATTAGCATAGTAACCCATCCCAGACAGGCTAAAACTATTATTAAATTAATAAGTTTTGCATACCTGACAAGACTGTCATCAAACCCAAGGCGGCCATTGCTCCAGAGAATACTGTTAGTCGGGAATGTCTCATAGCCATAATAACAGCAATAAACCAGGTCTTGTCTCCAAGTTCGGATACAACTATTACGGATAAAGAGGCCAAAAATCCATGATAAAACGAGATGTCTAATTGATTCTAAAATCTTTATAAGTAATTAAGTTTATATTAAATACCCGTGTTTTCGATAGTCGAACAAGTTTATCACTTCCAACATCTTCTTGATCAAGAGGAGGCCCATCAGCCTGTTTCCCAATATCAACAGAATCGACTACTGTTTTCTCGTTCTAAAATATGTACACCAGAGATGAGAAAACTTCTACCTCTACAGATTCTGATGCTAATACGGTAAAAACTATAAAGGAAAAATGGAAAAATATCCGCATGAGAGCCTGAAATATTGTTTTTAAATACTGTAAAAACACAAAAGAACATTGAAACAACAAAACATAACGTGGATTTCCAACACATCCCTCGATATTTACGGCGTAAACGGCATGACGCCGTCGTAGTTACCTTGTTTTATTTCACAGGAAACACAATAGTATTTGCAATTGGTTTCTTTCCACTGATTGAACAGACTAAATATCTAGAGAAAATTTACTATGTGAAATTTTTATTTGTCATCCCGTTTATAATATGAAAATTTGAAATGACAAAGCTGAAAGATACTAGCATAGCACTTCTAATTAATCCCGTCATCCATAACGTTTAATTCCTAAAAAAAATTCCATTGACAGGAATAGACTGTACGAACCTCCATAACACCCTCACCACTATCTTCGATTAAATGCATCTGACCTCCCTGTGGATCTATTTCCCCATAGCGGGCAATCGGAATTCTTTCCGAATCTAATTGCTGTTGAAGTAATTTTTCTTGCTGAGCTTGTAAGCGCAATTGTCCTGTTAACCACTAAAAATTAAGTTATTAAAAGTTTCAACAACTAACCTCTTTAGTTAGGGTAAGAACTTCTTTATGAACAGTGGCAACTTCTGGATCATTTGCTGGCATCATCAAAAGGGGTGTCAGAGCCTCCAGTCCCATACGATTTTGCAGGGCCTCCAAAGAAGAAAAGAATTCGGCCGAATTATGGGCAACATCTTAAAAAAATGTAGAAAACAAAAACAATTAATTCTAACCATTTCTGGATACTTCGCCAGCAGCAACACTAAACCTTCCTGCTAAACCTGCCGTTGGCTGTGAATTACCCTTTCGTTTTCGAGACAGCATTACTCGCGGAACAGTGACTAAAAACTTGTTGTATCTTTCTTTTTGGAAAAAGTAACCTCGTTTCTGTTCTTGTCCTGCATAGATAATTAAATGGTTCTCTGGTTTCGGTGCTTGCAAATCGTCAATGTGCCGCCTTTCATCAGAAATGTCACTCCCTCCTTGATCATTGACCATATCAATATTTATTTGATCTTGTTGACGAGCTTCATCTAACATGCTAAATTATCTGTAATCAAAAATAGAAAATACTCGCTTTTCATCTATTTCATATTCATCACCTTGATATGTTCCATCAGAACGGCCAGGGTTGTATATAATGAATTCCGGTTCCTAAACAGTTGATTAATCTAAAACATTAAAATACAACCTCTTTTGCTCCTTTTGGCGTATAAGGTAATATATAACTAGTAGAATATGGTGTGAAACGTGAACGACGAATATAAGGCTGACGGCGAAAAGAAGATGAGGTACCCTTCACAATGATATAAATTATGTATAAAAAAAGCAAACAGGTGTTATGAATTCCGGTTTAATCCTTGCATATCTTCCGCCACGTATCTCGGAGGCAGTTTCCTTAAACGTGTAAGAAGTCATTCTTGTGACTGCCGCAGCATGAACTTCATCTTCGTTGTACCTTAAAATATTAATAACAAAATAGATTGCAAACGAAATACCCCACTAATGAAATCTCTAAACGATCTCCATCTGGAATATGCCTGCCTGATAATGCTTTTACAGTAAAACCAAAACTGTCACCTAAACGAATGGAATAATAAAATATTTGAAAGAAGAAATATACTTGATATATCTACTGGAGCTTTAAGAATTTTTTTTCCTTCCACTTTTTTACGAATGCAAAAATCACAGTGAAGTATAAAAGTCTTAACATCTTGCCGGACAGATCTCCAATGTAACTTTTTCAAAACAGCCATTTGTCTATAAATCTTATTAACATATGTTCACATTAAGACTTACGTTCTTTTTTGTCCTAAGTGACCAATTAATTCGTGCACACGTTCAATTACTCGGCGCACTTCCCCTTTCTTTACAACGACTTTCGGGGCATCACTTACTGTGCTATTTTGGTTGTGATATAAAAGTGTTTCATTATCATCGGCTATGGTATATCGATTACATCTTGCTCTGTCAAAAGTGCTAGTATTATACACAACAATATTTACCTCCAATGGCTAAGAGCGCTTCTATCTTGGCGACTATTGAGAGTACTTGGATATGTATTAGACCTAATCAATGAACTAGAAAACTATTATTCACTTACTTTTTAAACTCCACGATGTCGTTGTATAGCTCGTGACTCATTCCTCCGTAAAGGTCTCCGTCAGAGTGATCCTCTTCATCATATCGCAATTCGTGAGATCCAGCTTCAACTTGAAGTAATTCCTAAAACGGGAATAAAAATTTAAAAATTAAACCCTTTTTTCAGTTTGTGAGGATTTTTAATTTTCTACCCACAAGCCTTCGTGGATTTTTGTGCATACAAATAAATATAAAAAAATATAAATAAAACGAGATCGTAAAACCTGACAAAACTAGCGAAACAGTAATACGGTGCACCGTCACCGCTGACGAGCAGTTCAAATGTGAAAGATGCGCGCAAATAGCCAGAAAATAATCTTACTTCCATGTCTGTGTCCTCATATTCAACCACTATATTGTTGTCTTCTTCATGATGTGCAGAAGAGATCATTTTTGTGATTTTTCCTTATTATTGCACTGAACTATTACATTATGCAAGAGAATATGGTGTCATTATAAACCTGTACTTTCTCGCATTTGTGGTATTCATTTTGCAAAATAGCATCAAAATATATCCCCAATTTTTACTTTTAAATTGCGAGAAAGTACGTCAAGAAGCGGACTTGGCGAGAATCGGGGGAAGCGAGTAATCGATCAATCGCCGCGGACACGCAACGCGCTCGTGCGATTGGAGCAGTAACTTTTGAAGTTTTCGCTTTACAAAGTGCCTTTCCTTGAGGAAAGAGATCACCTTCTTTTTAGAGGTTATTGCATAGCGATTATTATATACAAAGGTGAATTTTATACTATGTTTAGATATCTTTTCATCATAACTCAAATATGGCAGAATAGAAAAATTATTTTCATTATCATTATTTTGCATCCAGTTCCTGTTTTTGCTAGTGATTCCTAAACAATCGACTCTGCATCTACGTAATATAATTTTTTTTCAGAGTAATGACACAATTCTTGCCTCCGAATCTCTTAGCTTTATTTGAGGCTAGACCCCCAATACAATATCTGCCGCCACCACAACCTCTGCTAATAGAAAAAAATGCAAAGCTACCAGAATGCCGATTTGGCGGTGTAGCTCAATACATCAATATGTTCGAGGTACGTAAGCATCTTCTTCTTTGATATTCTTATTGTAGAATCCGGTTGATACTCCACCAAAACCAGTGATTGAGACAAAGGAAGAAAAGAAAGAACGTAAACGACGGGAAAAGGAAGAGCTTTTGGCATATAAAGTGGAACAGGGTATTGCTCAATGGAACCCAGCCGATAATCCAAAGGCAACAGATGACCCATATAAAACGTTGTTTGTTGCTAGAATTGTATGTTTAATTTACTGCGGTACTTTATCGTAACATTTTCAGAATTATGAAACTTCTGAAAGCAAGTTAAAACGGGAACTCGAACAGTATGGAAAAATAAAAAGGGTAATTTTGAAATTAATATTTGTATTTCATATACATTTCAGATATCAATGGTTCATGACCTTAGTGGAAAACCAAGAGGCTACGCGTTTGTTGAATACGCTTCTAAAGACGATATGCACAGTAAGTTTTTTAAGCTTTTGGGGAGTGCTTTATATATTAGGAGGTAATTTGCATTTAAATTAAATATAAGTAAGGTAAATTAATTTTATTCTTTCTTGATTGATTTGTTGTTTTCCAGCCTGCGGCAAGAGGCTTGGCTAGACACGCTTTCCCTGTTTGATAGGTTTGTTTTAAGCAGAGTTCCAAACTGTTTGTGACTTGACCCGTAGTACGTAGGCAAAATTGGGGAACTCTGCTTGAACATAGCACACCTCCCCATAACGCGGTTTGTTTCACGGTAATTTTTTTGCTTCCTTTAGTTTATATAGCAATATAAGCGCAACAAAAGTAAGTTTTCGGCCGGCGTAAGTTTCCGTGCAAGCAAGAAATGGGCGGTGGGTTGTATATTGAAGAAATCCTATGTAGCACTGGGCCGTTTTCAGATGCTTACAAGCGTGCCGATGGTCAAAAAATCGATGGGCGCCGTATTACCGTGGATTATGAGAGAGGAAGAACCCAAAAAACCTGGTTACCCCGAAGATTAGGTTATATATTTTTATTGATGTCATTATTATTATCGTTTCTAGGTGGTGGAAAAGGTGATACACGGCGTGCACGAGAATCCCGCAAACTTCTTGAAGAACGCGATCAAGCAAATGGAACGGATACAAGCTTCCGTGAAAGGGATCGCCGTGATAAAGACCGAGGTGAACGCGACCGTAATGGCGGCGGAAGAAGGCGTAGCCGTTCTCGCGATCGCGATGGAAAACGGTTAGTTATATGTTTTTACATTCGTCAGAGTTCGATTTTAGAGATTATCGAGATGAGCGAGGAGGCGGTCGGGGCGGATACCGAGGTGGTCCCCCTACTGTTGCGAGTTATGCGGGAGGTGCTGGATCACATGGAGGACATAGTCGTGACAGCTATCGTAGTGGTGGACGCGATAGCTACGCTGGCGGTTATGGAAATGGCCGGGACAGTCATGGAGGTCGATATTAATACGTTGTTATTTTATTCGTTATTTTTACAACCCCCGTTGGCCCGCTCGTTTACTGTCTCTCATTAACATTATTATCCTCGTTTACATTTATGTCGCTGTTAATTTAATAAACGGATCACTTCTCTAGTCATTTATTATTTGTTGTATTTTACAATACAATATATTAAATCCTATATCAAATTGGTTTTATAATGTTATTATTGATGTCGATGAGTAAGCTGGGTGGTGCAGCCCGACGTCTGCTGGGCGGGAGCAATAAATTTGTGCCAGTTGTACTCCAAATCCAGCAGAATCGAACTATTGTTCACCAGAGTCTTTTACAGTAATATTGACTAGCATTACGGCTTCTAATGTAGATTTAAGGCTCCCTGAAGACTATCCCGAACCATGGGACTATAAGAATAAAGGATACAACTATAATCATGCCGTTGTTGATAAGACTAAAGCTCACTTCCACAAAAACTCGAAACTAATTGTGGTTGAAGGAAATATTGGTGCTGGAAAGGTTGAAAAAAGTTTTGTCTTCACATTTTGTTATTTTTTAGAGTACATTGGCTAGAGAAGTCGCCGAACAACTTGGCTTTTATCATATGCCAGAATTTAAGATGGATGATATCCTTGTCGATCGCTATGGAAACGATCTCAGGAATTTTTACCATTTAGTAAGTTTTTCTTCGGTTCTTCTATGTAATTTTTCAGTTCCCTAAGAGGTTCCGCATGCCCGACATCAACATGTTTTACCAAAACCCCATGGATGATATGACTGCTCCCATGCAAGACAGAATCTTCCGTTGCCGTTTTGATCAATACTTGAACGCTCTTGCTCATATTATGAATACTGGCCAAGGAGTTGTTTTAGAAAGATCTCCCTATTCGGATTTCGTATTCACAAACGCAATGCGTGCGAAGAACTTTATTGGACATAATTGTATTTTATTTATTTATTTCGTTAGTATTTTCTTCTTCAGATTTCAAACATTATTATTATGTCCGGAAGAATGCCATTGAACAGCTCCATTTCTGGCCTCATTTGGTTATATACTTGGATACTCCAGTGAGTAAATGTCTGGAGAACATCAAACAACGTGGAAATGTTAATGAAATTTCCGCCGTAGATGATATTTATCTCAAAACGATCGAAGATTCTTACAAGGATTCTTTGAAGGAATATAAGTTTGTTTAAAACTTGAAAAAAGTAACAATCATTTAACTTTAGGCGACATTCGAAAATTCTTGCTTACGACTGGGCCACTCCTGGTGATACGGATCGAGTAGTCGAGGATATCGAACGGGTTGATTTGGACTTCTTTGAATGGCATAGTGGTGATGTTTTGGAAGAATGGAACTCGATCACAGACGAAGTCGGATGGAACGGATGGCGTCAACAGTATAATTTCTATATTCCCCAGATAGATGCTCTTTCAGTGTTACTGACAAATATGATGCCCATCGTATGGCTTTCGACGGTATTCCTACCCATGAAGTCGGAGAATTGTATATTAACCCACGTGATGCCGGACATTTCTTGCATGTAATGAGAAAAGAGGTAAAATATTTTTATTTCAAATTTTATGGATTTTTAGGTTTTGAAATCTCCCTACGGATATGGTTATATTGCCAAGAACGGTGATCCAATGGCCGGTATGTTCAACTGGAGGGTGGCTCATCATCTTCCTGAGCCATGGTATGTAGATTAAGTCGCTTTATTTCACGAATTTAGGTATGATTACTACTATAAGGAGGCCTACTATGATGATTTGACGTCCCACGAGACTTCTCTAGATTTGGACTCCGACTCGTACAACCCCGACTATGTTCATCATCATCATTAACATAGCACAGGAAGTTAGACTTTTAGTTGTGTACAGTTTTTTTTGTTTTAAGAGTAAAGAAAATAAAAGATTTTTGCTCATAAATGGCTAAACAAATGTAAAACTTTGAAAATTTCCGTGAATCAAGAAAACTTTTGTTTTTGCCGTTTAATCTCAACAAATCGCGAAAACAGCGAACTTTAACAGACCGTCATATTGATTATTGTCAGAAGAGACGGCATAGGTCCGTAGACATTCAGTGAAATAGTGTGCCGAATGAAGAGAGCATGAAATAGTCCGTACAACGAAGAGGGTCAAAAGAGACTAGAGTAACGATGAGAGAGCGTGGCTATCGAGAGGCATAATATCTAATATAACGACGTGGGGCTTTCCCTGAGACGCAGAGAAAAAGAGCAAAAAGACGGGTAGTGGCCATAAGAGGGAACAGAGACACGAAATAGTGTATGATGCCAGAGAGAACAGATGGAACTGCCTCGGTTGCGAAGGAGTAGTGCCTTCAGCTGATACTCCTCACGTCCTCCTCTTCTACTGCTTGTCTTTCTTTTCTCTTCCAACCTTTCCCATAATCAATAGTTATCCTGTCTCTAATCAATAATTGTGCCGTGGAATATTCTCGTCATCTGAGAAGTCTCCAATTCCGGAAAACCAAGCCAAGTTCTTCAGATCAAACCATCAAAAATGACAAGATAATAGTAAAATTCAATTGGAACTTTGCCTGTTCATTTGTCACGTGAAACCTGAAAAGCTTCCAAGTTGACTAATAACGAAAATGTTTCGCTTGACTCGACCGAGATAGATTTTAATTTTGATATCAGAGAAATTCTTCGACTTTTCATTAGTTTTTTGTACAGTTGTGAATCGCCTTTTGGCTAAAGTTGTCTCTTCCCGATATTCAAGCATATCCTTGTCATTTCTTCCATTTTCCCAGACTTCTTTTGTCATCTATTGATCACTTTGTTCATTGTCAAACAAACTAATTCTTTTTAGGAGCGAGTTTTTTCGTTCGTGAATGTATCAAGTGGGAAGACGATGGATCCCACAAAGCAGCACTTTATCCTTCAATCCTACAATCCGGTGGGTTTCCTAGCAACAAATCCCCTTATTCTTTCTCCCCTTTTTTGTATCACGTCATTTATCGAACCCATTTCCTGTCCACCACAAATTTATCGCCAAAACAGCAAGCGTGGAACGGTCAATTTCTTCAGTTTTCGGAGTGTTTTCCGGGTGCTTGTCGCCGTCATCCGACGAGTTTTCTAAAAATAGTCGATTCCCATCTCCCGTAAATGATTCTGACAGCCTGTGAACATTTTTTCCAATTGATACTGTCCAAGAAAAGTGGAAAATTAAGTGAATTTTCCTAGAATACAAATACTTTTAGCTAATGGGAGCCACTGGAGAGCAGCTAGCCCCCGGCGCTGTGCCTCAACAGCCAGTTTTGGCTCCCGGGATTGTTCCAACTCTTCAAGGTCAACAACAGCTGAATTTGAATAGTGTAATGGCTGCAATGAAGGTAGAAATCAATTGGACGGACTCCTAAAATATGACATTTATTCAGGCTCAGACTGCAGGTGGTTTTATGAAAGTGGCTCCATTACCAGCTCAGCCGGTCATCTCTGGTGCCCAATCTAACGCGATTGACATCGCTGGTGAGTCAGCTGCTGCATGGCGCAATGCGATAATATTTGACTGGTGGGCAAAAGGTCACCGGTTCGAATCTTCTCCTCTCAAACTACGTTGCCTACGGCTCTCATTAGCCTAGTTGCAATGCTTACTGAAGAGGAAAATAAGCGATCCGTATCATAGTCCTCGGCTGGCTTGTGCTGGAAGAGATCTCCATATGCGGCAACATTTTTTGTCTTTTTCAGCTTTGACTGAGGCAGCTCATCGAGAATATCAACAACAAGATTATGGAAATGCTGAGAGACATTGCTCTATGATCTATCAGGTACCGTAATCCGCCAGGAAATTTGGATGAAAAGATTTAGATGGATCCACAAAATGTCAGTGTTCTTCTTCTTTTGTCGTCGATTCATTTCCAATTGAAAAATCTCGACCAATCGAAAATGTTCTCGAGTCTCGCCATAAAAGCCAACAAAACCTGCGCCGAAGCCTACAGTAATCTGGGAAATGTCTTTAAAGAACGAAACGAGCTGGCCGAAGCCCTCGAAAATTATCGATACGCGGTCAAATTGAAGCCAGACTTCATCGATGGCTACATCAATCTGGCGGCTGCCCTCGTGGCTGCCGGAGACTTGGAGCAGGCAGTCACGGCTTATCTCAACGCCTTACATTATAATCCGGATTTGTATTGCGTCCGGAGCGATCTCGGCAATCTACTGAAAGCAATGGGACGGCTCGAAGAAGCCAAAGTGTGCTACTTGAAGGCCATCGAGACACAGCCACACTTCGCCGTCGCCTGGTCGAATCTTGGCTGCGTATTCAACACCCAGGGCGAACTGTGGCTGGCCATTCATCACTTCGAAAAGGCCGTCCAACTTGATCCAAACTTTATCGACGCCTACATCAACCTGGGAAATGTTTTGAAGGAAGCTCGGATCTTCGATCGGTAGGGACTCCTCTCTCCTTTTGGATGACTTCCCCTTTTCAGAGCCGTCGCCGCCTATTTGAGAGCTCTGAACTTGGCTCCAAACCACGCTGTTGTTCATGGAAACTTGGCTTGTGTCTACTACGAGCAGGGGCTGATCGACTTAGCCATTGACACTTATCGACGGGCCATCGAGTTACAGCCCAATTTCCCCGATGCCTACTGTAACTTGGCGAATGCCTTGAAGGAAAAAGGGCAAGTCGCCGAGGCAGAGGCGGCTTATATGACGGCCCTCCAGGTAGGCCATCTCCCGGTCGAAGCATGGGTGGTCTCCTTTTTAGTTGTGTCCGACGCATGCCGACTCTCAAAATAATCTGGCCAACATCAAACGAGAACAAGGCAAAATTGAAGAAGCCACTCGACTTTATCTCAAGGCCCTCGAGGTGACATTCCCCTGGGTCGACCTTATTTTTACGGGTTCAGATTTATCCTGAGTTTGCCGCTGCCCACAGTAATTTGGCTTCTATCCTTCAGCAACAATGTAAACTCCAAGAGGCCATCCTCCATTATAAGGAAGCCATCCGGATTGCGCCGACTTTTGCCGACGCTTATTCCAACATGGGAAATACGCTGAAAGAACTTGGAGATGTCCAAAATGCCCTTCAATGTTACACGCGAGCCATTCAAATCAACCCGGCCTTTGCCGATGCACACAGCAATCTGGCCAGTATCCACAAGGCTCGTCATCAAGCAGATTTCTCTTATTTTACAATTTTAGGACTCGGGAAATATTCCTGACGCCATCAGTTCTTACTCGACGGCATTGAAATTGAAGCCAGACTTCCCCGACGCTTTCTGTAATCTGGCTCATTGCCTCCAAATTATTTGTGACTGGACAGATTATGAAAACAGGTGGATCTTTAAAAAAAGAATACTGAGGAAATTACAGAATGAAAAGATTGGTAGCCATCGTAGACGACCAGCTGAGTAAGAAGCGACTACCATCGGTGCATCCCCATCACTCGATGTTGTACCCTTTGAAACACGAGACTCGGCTGGCCATCGCCGCCAAACATGCCCAACTTTGTACGGAGAAAGTGGCGATGCTCGGCCATCCTCCTTTCATCTTCCCGGACAGAAAGATCCTCACCCAACCCGGTCGACGTCTTCGTATTGGATATGTCTCTTCGGACTTTGGCAACCATCCGACGAGTCATTTGATGCAGTCCATCCCGGGAATGCACGATCGTGCTCGAGTCGAAGTCTTTTGTTATGGAATCTCGTCCAACGATGGCACCAATTTCCGGCAGAAACTGATGAACGAGGCCGAGCATTTTGTCGACCTCTCGCAGATTCCTTGCAATGGCAAAGCTGCCGACAGAATCAACCAAGATGGCATCAATATTCTCATCAACATGAATGGATACACAAAAGGCGCAAGGAATGAGATCTTCGCTCTTCGACCAGCTCCTATTCAGGTATCATTCTCGTCTCATTTTACGCATGTTCTTCCAGGTAATGTGGCTGGGATATCCGGGGACATCGGGCGCTTCATTCATGGATTATATCATCACCGACGCGGTGACATCGCCCCTTCGACTGGCTCACGCCTACTCGGAGAAGTTGGCCTACATGCCGCATACTTTCTTCATCGGAGACCATGCTCAAATGATGAAACATCTCACAGAACGAGTCATTCTCAAGGTATTTTCGACTTTCTATCAATATTAACATTTCCAGGATAAACAAGCGTCGTCCGAAAAAGATACGGTGGCTGTGGTCAACGCCACCAATCTCGAGCCTCTCCTCAGCAAACCAGAAGTCAACGTGAAGCCATTTGTTCGCGAGGCTGAGGTCGTCTGTGGCCCAACCAAGGAGAAAGTCAAGACAGAAGTCGTCGTGCCGATTGTCGAGGTGCCAACGACGGAACCATTGAAACAGATGATTGGAAATGGAATGGTGGCGACGAGCGTGGTCGAGGGAGTTCACGTGTTGAACGGATTGACCCAAACACATCACAAGGCAGCCACCGGAGAAGAAGTACCACAGAGCATGGTGTTGACCAGCCGACAGCAATACAATCTGCCGGAGGATGCCATCGTCTACTGCAATTTCAATCAACTTTACAAAATCGACCCACCCACTTTGGACATGTGGATCGACATCCTCCGCCAGGTGCCCAGAAGTGTCATGTGGCTTCTCCGATTCCCTTGCCATGGCGAGCCCCATGTCCATCGCTATTGTGCTGAACGAGGCATCGACTCCAAGCGAATCATCTTCAGCAATGTCGCTGCCAAGGTAACGGACTCCAATTTAAAGAGAATATGTCAATTTCTAGGAAGAGCACGTGCGACGAGGACAACTGGCTGATGTCTGTCTGGACACGCCACTGTGCAATGGCCACACGACGGGAATGGACATCCTCTGGACGGGTACTCCCATGATCACAATGCCCAGTAAGTCGACCAATTTCTTTTTGATCAGTGGCCAAATTTCAGTGGAAACACTCGCCTCCCGTGTCGCCTCTTCTCAATTGATTGCCGTCGGAGTACCGGAACTTGTCGCCCGGGATCGACAACAATATGTAAATATCGCTGTGAAATTAGGAAACGATAAGAATTAGTGAGTCGCCTTTGTCGACAGTTGACATCCGTTTTTAGTCTTTCCTCGATTCGGGCAAAAGTTTGGAAGGCGAGGACGACGTCGACTCTTTTCAATGTGAAACAGTATTGTACAGATATTGAGGATCTCTTCTATAAGGTCGGCAGTCAACTAATTTAAATGAAAACGAGCCAATTTCAGATGTGGAATCGATACGAGGAGAATCAGGCCGTCGATCATATTCTCTCGGGAGCCCAGTGTGATTTTTAAATTTCTAATTTTTGTAGGAATTGATGTATTTGTTGTATTTTTATCGTCTCTTCTAGTTTCTTCTTTTTTTCCAGTCGTCTTTCAGTGCGATAGTCGACTTTCTTCTTCTTTTTTTTTGGTGAATTTCGTGGTCTCGGTGACACAGTCAAAGCGTCCTTATAAATACCACCCTTCTCTACTTTTTTGTTGTTTCAATGAATTCTTCCACTACGCACCCACACACAACATTTAATAAAAATTATATTCACACGTAATCAGAAATATTTCGAAATGTACCACGTAAGAGAATCTCCGATCGAAGGCAAATTCCCAAGACGCGCAAGACACAGACGGACTTCTCTTCCAATTCGAGACAACTTCTCACCGTCGTTTCGCCGTCGACTGTTTCCAAAAAGTGGGCTTTCCTGGTCGAAACGCTTCTACCTGTGTTCACTCTCGACAAACATTTATAAAAACTGAATAATTATTGAATAAAATCCAATGAAAAGCTGACCTTTTCTCACATTGACAATAATAAACGGGATAGTTGAATCCATTTATCAGGCCATATTTATTGGCTCCAATTTCAAGGTGAATCGGACAGGAGCCATGTTGAAGACAACATTTTCTAATGGAATTATGTGGTCCATGGGCTGTTCGGCAGTAATCTTTTGCGGAATGCGAGGCTGGAAAAGATCTTTTTCTTTTTGGTCACACTTGTTTCTTTTTGTAAACCTGCCAATTGGTATGAGAGGCATGTCGACGGAAGAGGCAAAAACTATCGGGGTAATCAGTCACCGGCGGGGGGAAATATGTGGGAAACTCACCGACTGCCACGGCAAAAAGCAAAAGGATGGGAATTACCATCATGGTCGGCGCTCATCCAGCGACAGGCGACGCCGATGACAATAAACAATCACAGCTAATTTTCAGTAGAAACGAGAGGAAAAATCAAAAAGAATTAGCCTGAAACGACATAAATAAATAGAAAATAAAAGGATATTGATGGTGATGAAAAATGATCGACAACCGTGCCACCAAGACGAAACAAACGGACAAAAAGCGACAAAGAATGAACACGACGCCTTTGATTGTTGTCACAAGCGGGCCGCAGAAGGAAGCGAGGTGATGAATGACGGATCCGCGCATCTTATGATAACGTTTGTTCTGTTCTGACACCGCTACCGGTTCGTACTTCAAAGGGCAGGAAGTATACTCAGAGACGAATGAAATTGTCGTGAGAGACGAGATACGATAAATAGCCCCTTCCACTCCCCGCCATACATTTGTGTCGTATTAAAAATATTTATTAGATCACAAACAGATTATTTTATGAAACTAAAAGATAAAACAGGGAAATAATTAGTGAACGAAAAATGCAGATCGAGTAAAGCAGAAGTATGCGCGAACAGAAAAGAAATGAGCATCGGGAATTGCGCCACAACCAAGGAGGGACAGCTCAGTATTATGACTAAAACTTGCACAAGAAATATACAATGAAGACACGTTAGTTAAACCAGGTTAAAAACTAGTTGTAGAATAACAAATGTGACCTCTGAGATTACAGCCTAGTATTCGAAAGTGCAACATATGTCTAAGACTGGCGATTTTTCTTGTAGAGATCATCGAGTACGCTTTGATACCTAAATAGGATGTTAATGATTTTTAAAGTGATTAAAATACTTTGTTTGAATTGGCTTTCTCTTTAGCTTCAATGCTTCTGTTAAAAGACCAGTATCAGGGGTCCAAATTTCATGACAAAGATGAATAGCAAGCGGCATTTCGGTACGTGAAAGCTTATCTTTCTTGCCATGCTCCTGTAGCTTCTTCATAAAAGCGGCATTGACAAGCTCATTCGAACACATGTCAGCCATTTCACGAGATTGGACGCCCACTTCTTCTGCTATCTTCTCAAGGTGTTTCTGATTTGGAACTACGAGAGCAACACAGAAAGCTTCATGGCTGTTACCGTAGACACAAATGTTGTCTACGATGGGACAATTGAGAAGAGCGCATTCAACCTGAAACGCAGATACACGAAATAAATATTGTTCAACATACCCTGGCCAGTGAAACGTATTCACCATGGGACAACTTTACAAGATCTTTCTTCCTATCAATAATCCTAATTGATCCATCTTCCCTCATTTCACCAATATCTCCAGTGCAGAAGTATCTCCTGCCCTTAAAATAAAATTAAACTAATACATAAAACAAACATACTTTGTACATAATGAAATCTTCAGCGGTCTTTTCAGGTTGTTTCCAATAACCAGCAGAGATATGAGGACCAGAAATTAAAATTTCTCCTTGAGGAGGATCGTTGAAAGGCGTGTATCCACTCTCACTCCATTCGCGGAGGCAAATTTCGGCACAACGAACCGGAGGTCCGACAGCTCCAGTGCTGAGATCGGTTATTTCAGCTACACAGGCTGCACCGCATGTTTCGGTTAATCCGTATCCTTGAATAACAGGGCAGCACATACAAATGTTCATGAAACGTTGAGTCTCGGCATTGAGAGGTGCTCCACCGGAAAGAACGCCCTTCAGATGTCCACCTAATAGGCGACGGATTTTCTTGAAGACAATTCTTTAAATAAAAAGTATGTTTCAAATTATTACAACTAACCTGTCTAAGAAAGGACTGCAATAACCCTCTAAGTAGCGGGATCGCTTGCGTTCATAATTTAGCCGGAATAGTTCCTGCATGAAGCGAGGACTAGAAGCAACTTCTTCAGATACAGCCTTGAAGATTCTATCCATAATGGCAGGAACGGCGGCCATAAGCGTAGGACGAAGAGCATAACAATCACCGTGGGTACCTTTTTGAATCTTACTAGCACGGTCATGCAGGGTCAAAGGAGATGAGTATCCAACCTAAACGTAAAATGTTATGTAAAGGCATTGCAGTTGTACGTACTTTACATCCTCGTGATAAACACGTGAGCTCTGCGTCAAGTTCCAAAATATGGGCAAGCGGTAAGTAACCAATATATGTATCTTCTTCCCTAAAATTGGCAAAGTATTATTTGAGAACGGAGAAACTAACGTGATAACTGCAACGCCATTTCCCTGACCGCAAATAGCAGCGACAATATTTTCATGGCTTAGAATAACGCCCTTCGGTGCTCCAGTAGTTCCGGAAGTGTACATAATCAAAGCCATATCTTGAGGGCCAGCCGTGGATGACTTCAAAGGATCATTCACACGGGTTTCCAAGTCAGAAAATGACAGCACATTTGTAAATTGTGAACTAAAAGGGTAAAACCATTTTTTCCAAGCAAAACTAACTTGAACGCATTGAGATCAGGTTGCTTGTGCTTGTTTACAGGAGGCATGTAAATTAATGTTTTCAGACCAGGACAACGTTTTCCCAAAGTGCCGATTTTCTCCAAAAGTTCAGCGGAAGTTACAATAATAGTAGCTTCTGTTTCGCCGATGGCGCTAACAATGGCCTAGAAAATGAGATTAATTGTGGCAGTTCCAAGAGCTTACATCTTCTCCAAGGGTTGCATAAACGGTCACTACGACAACATTGGCTCGGAAAGCAGCAAGAGCCGTCATAAGCCAATGAGCACGAGTTTCAGCATAGAGAACCAATTTAGCCTCAGGTGTTCCGGCAGTGAGATCTTTAAGACCGGCAGCAAGACGGGAAACAGTAGTTTCAACTTCGCGGTAAGACTGCCAGCTGTACTCACCTAGCTCCCACTAAATAGAAACGTAAAACGGAAAAATTTTGTTCCCACCTTTTCGAAAATTCTATTATCAGCTTGCTTGTCTTCATGAACTTTGAGTAGTTCGCGAGTTCCAAGAGCGGGACTTTCGTCATAATGAGTAACAATGTGTCTCCATAACTTGTCAACAGTATCTTTTCCTGGAAAATCGACATACTTTGGCCCCTCCACATGTTGAATCGGACCATCTCGTTCACCGACAAAGCGAGCCTGAAAACCAGAATGAATGTGATAACATTATGCGGTTACTTTCACTCGCTGCGATTTTCTCAGCTTTTCAATAGGAGAATTGAACAATTGGTACGGAATATAGTTGAGACAGTCATATACGAAAAACCAGATGCGAAGAATTCCGATAACTGCACGGATCCAAATCGGTGATTGACCTTTAACTACCTGAATTATCATGGTTGTAGTAAAATTAAATTAAAAAACCTTTTCCAGAGTTTCATCGTGGGCAGCATCATACTTCATGTTCTGATGAGTCGCCATTCCCAAGCAACTGAAAATTATTCCTTAAAAATGATCATAAATCATTTAGAGATACGGAGAAAAATGAAAGTATGTTATCAACTGCACTTGTCAAGAAGATAAGAGCGCTATCAATCATTGCGACACCTCGCTCGTGTCAGTAGTTTAAAAAGGGGGCAAACTCGGGCAATGTGTGGTCCATCTTCTCTATAACATCCCCGAAACAAAACTAACACAAAATCTAGAAGAAACGTCAGTTTACAGTGAAATCTTCTTTCAAAAAGTTGTTTCTGTAAATCCTGAGGCTTGCAATGCAATCAAATTAATTATAAAGTGTTCATTCAGGAAAGAATACAAATGCATTGAATTATTGCCAGCTACAGGAAAGAGGTAAGAGACGCAGGCAGCCGGCTGAAAACATCACGCCACCACTGAGGGAGAACAACTAGGACACGTTGCACATTGCGATAATTTTGAAATTTCCCGGTAGCGTGCGAAATATGGTGCTGAAGGTATGAGTCAGCATTTCAGCTTCTGATATCATGATTATTTCAATGGGTATAATCTAAAGCAAATCTGATGTGGTAGCCGCCATTAAATTCTCAACATCTTATTCTTATCGCATGCAATAACCCAGGACTAACATTTCTTATATTACAAGAAAGACCAGGAACAAGTTTTCAAAAAATAGGGCAATCACGATTATTTGTACGATAAGTGAACGACAACGTATAGAAAACACACTTTTACAAAAGAAAGAAACACAAAAGAAGCAGAGAAGGACGAATGGCACATCCAAGAGCTGACAGGTGACTGATAGGCTGAACCTCAAAATGAAAATCAGGATTCAAGAAAAGGCGGGGATTGCGGGTGTTCAAATTTCGCCGTACCTTTTTTTCTAAAGAAATTGTTCGACAAATTGGATAAAAACGAGGACAGACTGCGGAATGGAGGAATTTGCAAGGCGACCTGCATCAGAACTGACAAAAGACTTTGTTGAATCATAAAAAGTGACATGGGTCTTATTTATATTGTCTCCAGCTTATCAACCCAATCGTATCAGCGCTGAGCGGATTTCCGTTTTCTAGGGTAAAATTTATTTATGTACAAGATTCTAGACCATTTTCATGAGAGAAAATTAATTCAATCGGATTTCTTATTGAATTTTATCTCTTTGGCATTTAAAAAAACCAATCTGTGGATAAACAAGCCATTTTCATTGGAACGACGGCCAATGTTGATGTTTACGCATATCGAATCCCCTTTAATCCCATTAAAAAAGTTCATTTCAGTATTTTCTCGGATGTCAGGCAGTGCAAAATATGACAAAAGACTTCGAAGTTGTACGGACCCCGACGCGCAGTCGGCTTTCTCCGAATATGGCGATGTTCCCCATTACAGGTAATAAAAAAATCAAATATTTATGAATTAAAAACTCAGGACCCGTCTATTTCATTTATTTGAGATGATAGAAAAAGAATTCGATGCCCTTCACGTAGAAAACTGTGCCCGTAAGTTGAAACATAAATAAAAACAGAAAAATAATAAATTCAGTACGAGCTAAAGTAGCCACTTTATCTGGCGACAGTGCAGAAACGTCGACAATCATGACACAGGACACGTCGACTACGGCGGAAACACCCAAGGGACGAAAAGGTTGGCGAATGAATAATCCCAATTTTTATCGGTTTGTCTGTCAGCCTCGGCCATGATGATGGGACAGAAATTGCGAACGGCGCTCAAAGGACCGCCCTCTCGTCTCGTATTCAAAGTCGGAGGAGATGGCTCCAGATTCAGGTTAGAATAAAATGAAATTGAAAATGCTTCTTGGTTAAGACTACACAGACAATTCGAAGGACATCGAGATGGAGTCTGGCATGTGACTACAGATTCCAGTAAAGCAATCTGCGCCACTTCCAGCTCAGGTTAAAACAGAAGAAATTCGACAAAAAGAGGAAAAGTTACAGATCAGACAGCGAGAGTCTTTTCCGTCGATACCGGCGCTTGTCTGGCGACCTACAGTGGCCATTCCGGATCTGTCAATTGTGTTGTTTTTGCTCCTTCTGAAGCTTCTTTCTCCGAAGTTTGTAGACCTTTGAAGTTGAAAATCAAATATTGTAGACGACTATGGCGACGGCGAGCGGCGATGAGTCTGCTCATATTTGGAGGATGTCGACAAGCAGAAGAAACGATGACGATGAAAAGGAAAATTTTGAAGGTTGGCATAAAATGAGCTATTTCTTATGATTTTAATTATAGAGGAACATTCCCAAGTTGATGGACACAGAATACGGACACCGCTGATCCGTCTAACCGGGCATACTGGGCCCGTTATAGCCTGTGATTGGATGGGCGGCGAGCATCTTGTCACTGCCAGTTGGGATCGTACTGCACAAATTTTTGATGTAAATAATGGACAAGTTGTTAATATTTTAAGTGGTAAGAGAGAGTAGAACTCAGGGATAATGGAACTATTTTGAGGTCATGAACAAGAATTGAACCATTGCTCGTCCCATCCGAGTCAGAAATTGGTTGTCACATCGTCGAAGGATTCGACTTTCCGTCTTTGGGATTTTCGGGAAACTATTCAATCGGTGGCCGTATTCCAGGGCCATCAAGAGTAGGACATTTCTGTAAATTTCTATCATTTTTAGCTCGGTGACGAGTGTCATCTTTTCTTCTGGCGACAAATTAATCTCAGGAAGTGATGATCGCACTGTCAAAGTGGGTGATGTCTTTTCGATCCAAGACAATAAATCTTTTGCAGGTGTGGGATCTCCGAAATATGCGAAGTGCCTTGACTTCAATTAGATTATCCTCTTCTGTAAATCGACTATCAGTCAGCAAAGTAAGTGGCTATTCCCGTCAGAAATTATTTCCAGGCTCACGGTCTCATTGCCATTCCTCTTGATAATCGCCATGTCAGAATATATGACATCCATGGCAATCGACTCCCTCGAGTGCCAAATCGTCGGGTAAAAAGTTCTTTTTATTTTATAAAGAGACGTTGTTTCAGTGTCATACAAGATTGGTTACTTGTGCTGCCTGGGTGGATGACCATCCTCATAATAATTTATTAACTGCCGGATTTGACCGTCGCGTTTCCGGATGGAAAGTTGCCATCAACAGAGATTAGCTCATGGAAAAAATAAAATGTTTATTATGCAGAATCTACAGATAAGATTTTATCGATACAATCAACAAATTGGGATGACTTACGCGCTAGTACAGGAAATATGACCCAGGCGAGGAAGACGAGCAGAATGATACAATTGGAAAACATTTTTGTCCTGAAAGAATCAACCACAGGCAGCGGGGATTCTTAGCGATTTAGAAGATGAAAAATAGTACGGTACTTGGTACTTGGCTCTTCTTCACATTCTGATAAAGCAGAAACCGTGATCGAGGAGATCTGAATGGATTGGTTGAGAGAAGAGATCGAATCCTAGGGCAGACGGTGGTGTGGTCGACATTCTGAAACTTCTCAGGCTGATAGAAAATATGAGAAAGACTGTGGATTTATTCAGAGTACATACTCGAAGCGCTCTTCGGAATGATGCTTTTGCAATACAAATTTCTATTTTTCTGGGTAAAATTAGACAGGTGATAATAAGGATGTTGGGAAGTTGGGTGGGAAATATTTTTCTATCACAATGCCCGTTGAGAAAATAAACAGGGACAAGGATGTTTTAGGTAGTGGGAGAAGGACAGGCCCGTCCGTTTCATGTCTCTCGATCCGGACATCTACAGTGTTGCAAAGCCCTTTCTCCCTTACGGCGGTGGCGATATTTTCAATTAATTTTCAAACAAAAAGCATGCGTAAACATGACAACGACGACAAACGGCAGTCCGACTTTGGTGATTGTAAGAAAAGTCGAAAACGGCAGTCGACTTTGTAGTTATTTCTCCTCGGTCATTTTGCTCCCGATACTCGTCTTTTCTCGTGCGCCCCTTGCGAGCCGGTGGCTGTTGGAGCTTGTCCTCTCTGGGTCGGTGGAAATCAACTTGGACGACTGGAGAAGCAACACCGAATACAAGGTGAGGTGGCCTTTTTAATCAGAATAAACTCGCAGGGTGGATATCATGACGAGCACGTGGTCATCGAATGGTTCTGGGGAACCGTCGAGCAGATGAGCAATGCCGATCGTCTTAAACTGCTCCAGGTACCCCTCGCTCCTGTTCCTGAATCTTGTTTCAGTTTGTCACGGGGACAGCCAGCATCCCTTTTGAAGGATTCGCCATGCTCAGGGGAAGTAATGGACTGAAGAAATTTACCATAGAGAAATGGGGAGAGGAGTGCAGTCTGCCACGGGCACATACCTGTTTCAATCGGCTCGACCTGCCCTCCTATCCGACTCGACACATCCTCCGAGCGAAGCTCTTCACAGCCATCAACGAGGGCATCAACTATGCCATTGAATAAATGAATTTCTTTGATTTCACTGACAAACTTACCTTCGGCAGATGCGGGTTTCGTAAACCCATATACCCGGACACGGAGGTTACCTCATGTCGATAGAAAAGGGGGGAGGGTCTACAGAAAACGGGGCCTGGTCCGATCCGTCTGGTGAGACAAACGGAAACGGATGGTAGGAACAGACCAGACACAGTTTTCTGTACTCGACAGCCAAGTTCAAAAACAGGACATGTCAGTTTGTGAAAACCCGCGTAATTTTTGCCAAAGAAATTTTGAGTGAACGGTAAAAATGCGTCGACGCGTCGACTTTTCGACAAAACATCCGCGTACACGAAAAAGCAATAAAAGGGTTTTGAGCTCGCGGGAAAATAAAGGTGTCGACGCATGACCCTTTCTGAACGAAAGATGACCGCATAGAGCACAAAAGAGCGGGCATTCGACAAACTGACATGACCGTTTTGAACTGCGCGGCCTGCACAAAACCCGGGCGACAGGGAAAAACAGAACACAGACACCGACAGGGCTTTTACGCCTGTCGGTGGAAAAAAAACGGAACGAGAAAAAGAGATCACAAAGAGACGTCGGAGACGAGCAGGAGACATCTGACGAGAAGCGGCGAGACTCGACAGAGAAAAGGGGGACAGCCTGAAAATAAATTTATCATGATCAGCTAAAAGGCGAAAGCTCGTTTTTAGGAGCAATTCAAAAGGACAACTTTGATTTTTAGATAAACAGGAGGCCAAATTACCGACGATTGTCAACTTTTAGAGAAAAAAAAAGATTCTCGTAAGCGGTTCAGAATAATTTTGGAGAGAAGAACAACGCTCAAAATGAGAATGCCAGTCACAATTTCCAATCCGTGCAAAAAAGCTCTTCTCTATCTTTCGACGCGCAGCTGGGGTTTGATTTCTGATTCGAAATTCTAATATTTCCACTAATTTCTCTCGCAAAAAAACTCTCTCTCCTAGACCTCGCAAAAGTAGAAGGAACATACCATATCCATGGTCCAACAAGCGAAAGAGAGCGCCAGACCGAGGTGGACTGCAGCAGACGGGAAGAGGTGTCGAGGGAGGACATCGGGCAAACCAGCTGTGAGAAGAGGAGAACGGCCACTGAGGATGCCTGAAAAAATCGTATAAATTGAGATATGTACTCATAAAATATGGGAGGAAAAGTGGGAATCAAAAAAGAATGTCCCCACCTGACCAAAAGATATACTGATGACGAGGGAATTTCTTCCTTGTGGAAGCTAATGATCGCGGGAAGAGAATAAAACGCGTGAATGATATTGCTGGGGAAGGCCTAGCAGAACAGAAAAGAACCCAGAGATGGGGATGATCATTTTGAGCCATTTTCAAACAAAAACATGTGCGAGTAAAAAAAAGGTCCTCATATTCCTTCCGCCGATGTCCTAACATAGACAGCTACTTCGCAATTGACGGGACGATTTTCCTCTGGCGAGATTAATGATAGCGTAGAAAAAATAAAATGCATGAATGGTATCGCTGAAGAAGGCCTGGTAGAACAGAAAGGAGCCCAGAGGTCGGAACATGACTGGCAATCATTTCGAGGCATTTTGAAACAAAAACACTCGCGTTTTCTGCGACAAGTAAAAAAAAAGCCAGCTCATATTCCTCTCTTCTTTGTACTGTCTGGCCGCCCTTTCCCAGTTCGCCATTAATTGTAAAGAAAAGATTTCTAAAGCTTCGAAATGAAAAAGAAAACATACTCGTTATAGGATCACTCTGGACGAGGAGACAGGGGCAGGCGAATGGAGGAGACAACGACCGGCAGCCAGCATCTCTCGAGACATCAAACCAAAGACTGGGCAAATCTAAAAGAAAATGTATGAATAAGCCACGAGCAATTCCCCATTGGGAATAAATCAAAAGGAAAGGTGGAAACTGGAGACACGCCAGTAGTCCACATCGACAATACCGGAAGGAGACCTGACAGAAGTGGACAATTACTTTTCAGTCGCGAGCCATTTGACCATTTTCGAAAGTGAAATGGTCAGAACTTTCTTGTCAGAACCGGACAAAACGGACCAAGTCAAAATTAGAAAATGAGAGCTCAAAATTGAGTTCTCTTTTTTGTTTTTCAAATCAAAAGCACAGCGGGTTGGCCAGATTCAGGCATGGATAAATTTTGACATGGACGTTTTGAATTCGAAATGGTCGCATTTTCGTTGTGGGTAAAAAGCCAGTTTTGTCAACTCCTGTCACGTCTCTGATCCGACATCAACGATCTCCACTGACATAAAACATTGAAAACAGCGGAGATCCTTGGATTGTAGCGCATAAATATCAAATCATAATCCTATCTTTGAATGGCTCCCGAACTCGAGAATTCCTCAAACGTACCCGATAAAAATGGTCGATCAGCTGGAGAGGCACAAAAAGCAGGAGCAGAGAGACCGGCAGAAGGCTCAAAGAGGAAGAGAAGCACCAACAGAACGAACGAGATCTTCCTGAAAAATCCGTAAAGTTAAAAATGTCAATACAATTCAAAGTAATGATATGAAACCAGAGCGCCGCCCTTCGCCAGCGACAAAGAATCCGTCGTCAGACTCGGATATCCCAGCAGAAGTCGCACTGAACAAGGGTGAAATGCCACAAAATGCGCTGCTATTATCGACAATGTCACATCAAAAAATAGCACTAGTTTTAGAGTTATTGCAGAGAATTGTAGAAAATGACTCAAGTAATGTCCGTCGCCGAAACAACTCCGACGTCGACCTGGATCATACAATTTGACAAGCGGCCCTGCATAACT
Organism: Oscheius sp. DF5033; assembly: GCA_964036215.1. NCBI lineage: Eukaryota > Metazoa > Nematoda > Chromadorea > Rhabditida > Rhabditidae > Oscheius > Oscheius sp. DF5033. Next base: position 5,476,866 of record CAXIWN010000004.1, on the reverse strand, counting down.
CCCATCGACAACTGAACGGTCAATCTAACAGGTTTGCTGGGAAAAGCAATAGCGGCAACTTATGACAATCGACAAAAGACAAAATGACAAAAGGCTCGGGTCGACGGATAAGATTGCCACTTCCCCATCAGCAGGCCTTCCATCTCAGCAAGTTTCAATCTAAAATGAAAACATACCGATTACGATGGGCGTTGTCGAGATGTCCTCCACACGCCTTCTTCAGTCCATGTGTGGCATGTCCTTCCTGTCGCCGCTCTTCCCGGAGGCATTTGGCCTGGCTTCTTTCTGTGTTGTAGGTTTTGGTGTCCCTCAGAAAACTGAAACAAAAAAATAGTCGAGATGTATGGCCATGTTACCGGATAAAAGTCATTCCAGTCGTTCTTTTTCGGTCCTTTGAATGTGACAAAGATGCCATGGGCAGCTGACCGTCTGAAGGGGAGCAGCGCTAAAACCGAAGTTATATTTGGAGAAAATAAAGCAACCAGGGGAATGGCTACTTTTCTTCTTCTTTCCTTGTCCGGGAGGATGTCTCGACCACTGTCCTCCTTCTGGCCATTTCAAGTAGAGCATCTTCCGTCACGGCGCCGTTCTGCTTTCTCTGCCAGTGGTCGTTCTTTCACTCTATCGATAAGGGAACTTGTGCTGAAAAGAGCAGTTATATAAAAACACCAGTTTACCTCGAAAAAAGTGAGCCACCAAGGAAGAGGCAGCCGGGACCTCATCGGCCTTCTGTCGTCGTCGTCGTCAATGGTTCATACGGTGAGCAGCTGGCAACTTTTTCATCATCAAGTTTCCTGAAGTAGATGTTACCTCAAAAATAGACCAACACACCTTTGTTAGATGGATTTCCAGTTGGGTGTTGTATGGAGTACAAGGTGGACAGCGCGGATAGTCGGCAGATGAGACAGGACAGTTGACGTCTAGCTTGGTGATGGACCAAAGTAAGCTTCTAGCTCACCTCGAGTTACACTGGCTGCTATTTCTTCGGATATCATCTTCCATAGAGCAGGAAAGCTCTTCCAAAACGACACTGGTGTCGACTCCATTTTATTGACTGCTGTCCTCGTCCGTGCGGTGTCGAGTTGTCATCCATCCATCAACTCGATCTTACTCAATTTTGCCAGGCGAGGATGGTCTCTTGTTGATGATGCTGGTTCCTTCTGTTGGGCAGATGTCGTTGTCGGCTAGAGGTTAGGTAAAACAGCCTGGTAATGAATGTCGTATTCAAAATCACGATATCGGCTTACATCTGGTTCGGTCCTGTTGTTCTCATCCTTCAAGATGACGTTTATCACAGCAGCAAAAAGATGTTGCCTCTACAGCCATCGACGCTCCAAATGTTTCCTCTTCGGTTGTCCTTGTCATCAGCGTCAATCGACTCTATGTGCCTATCCTATACAATATGTTTGTCCCAGAAGTAAACCAGCTGACTTTGTAGTTGTCGACTTGTCCCTCATAACTGGTCGTTCACTTCTTGTGGCCATCCCTGCTTTGTACGGTCGATGGTATCCTAGCCACGGAGTTGACTGCATAAGTTAGTAGATATGGTGTCCCTCCATCCATCAAATGTCCCATCTCAGCTTGTCCTTGGTGTAGGCGTCAATGGAGTCCATACGTGTCCGTCCTATACAAGGTATTTGTGCTAAAAGTAAATCAGCTTACTTTGTAGTAATCGACCTGTCCATGCCAATCCTGCTCATTTCCTGCGGCCATTGTTGGTCTGCCCGGTCGACGCTGTTCTGCCCACGGAGTTGATGCGCTTTCTGTAGAAACGGTGATTATAAATAGCCAGCCAACCCACCTCGATTTGACTGTCGAGGTCACTTTGTCCATGTCCACCAGCACCCACGAAGTTGACCGGCTGCCGTTGTCCCACATCCGTCGTCGTCGTCCGCCAGCCCTGAAATACACAAAAAACCAGCGAGAGCCACAAAAAAATCCCCGTACTAGCCCTCTCGTCTTAGAATTTAGCCGAAAACGAGGGCTCCCAGGCTGTACAGAGCACTTCCGGATCTCCCTTAAGGTCGGCGGTATCCAGACGACCCAAACACCGCTGTGGCTTCGTGGGACACAGCACCGACCAGGAGACCGGGCCAGGACGGCGCCTCTTTTGGAGGTTAGCCTGCCAATTGGGGCGGATTCCCTGCAATTGCTTGCTTGGCTTGTCCCATTGGCCGTCTCTGAGCCCGGGAATTTTTTAGACAAAAATTCATTAAATTTAGCCGAAAAATGGTGCCAGGCTTCAGGTTCGGGAGTCGGTTTCCCACTGGCGATGACATGGGGGAGAGGGGGTCATCACCGGGAAACCGAGCCAGGACGCCTACTCAGAGAGTAAGTTGCACAGGGTGGGGCTGCCCTGTGCCCGTCCCATCTGGCCATCCCTTACCCAAAAAACCTGGCTTTTAGCCAAAAGAAATAAGGGGCACCCGAATAAACGGGACGCGTAATTTTACGTGGGTCAGGCCACACAACGCGATTTTCTGTCACAGGCCTGACAGTAGCGCCGGCCTCGAATGGGTCCCGCACGCTTTGATTCGGTCCTATAGACTTGGACCGAATCTGCCCCTTTTTTAGCCTCCCAGGGAAAACATAAAGAAATGAAAAGAAACAACCTGATAGAGAAGGACGGCGAAGGGGGCCAGGGCGGGGTCGACGGTCGATCCGTTTTCATGTCGGGCGAGTCGAGAGGGCTGGGCGGTGGGGATTGCGTCTCTTCATTTCTGAAAAAACAATGTTAGGTCAGCTGGAACGGTAAAGAATTGAAATCAAATTTGAAATGGAACAGATTTCTTATCATTTTTTTAATGACAGCGCGTCGACCCCTGCGCTGCTTGGTTCTCCCCGTCAGCCCTCTTTCGACAAGGACATGTGGACAGTGACCGACTGCTCGCTGGGGACGGAAAATCTGGGCCTAATAGGAGCTGCTGTCGGTCGAGAGTTGAAAGTGACATCAAAAGAAGAAGAACATCGTCGACATTGCTTGTGTCATCAACCAGAAGCATCTGATCTTCATTCCCTTGGTATCCATTAATCAGACGTGGGCACGCTATCCACCTGGCAAAATTTCGCGCACCCCTTTTTTCAAAACCATGTGGTCCCCCCTTATGTATTTTTCCGAAAATTGCGCCCCCCTGAAAAACAGCATGTGGTCCCCCCTTATCTATTTTCAAAATTTCAAAAATTGCGCACCTCCTCTATCCACCTGTGGAGCTCGCGCCCACGTCTGCCATTAATGGGAAATTTCCTGTGATTCTGATGTCCTCTTGCTTTTCTGCAAAAGACAACCACTGCGCTGTTAGGGCGACTTGACCGAGGATGTCCCTCGTCCGTCCAGGGGTTCATGCTGAGTCGGAGGAGTCAAGAAATTGTCATTCAACCCTGCGGCCATCATATTTAGAAGTTGCAACCTTTTACAACATTTTGACCCGGTTGCGGCAGCCGCCAGAGAGAAGTCGAAGCAAGAGAATGGCGCAAGATGACCGACTTTACAGAAGCGGACGTTGGCGGATTTTGGACAAGTTTTTGCCGCTTCTATTTTTACAGCCACCAAAAAATATTTGGAGGTTGATATGCGAGCTTCGATTTCTGTCTAAATCTTCCGTCCCTGCAGCAGGGACCTGCTGTTTCCGGCGCCACAATACCCGCGGCAGAGAAAATATCAGCGCTTCATCGCATCAAAAGAATCTTTCAAAATTGCCAGAAAATGAAAGTTGCTACCGCTGCAACCCAATATTTTTTGGGTAAAAGTAATAAAAATAACAACCTTTAAATGTCGACGCAGCCGAGATCCGACCGCCCACGGAGAGACCATCAAGACGACTGAACTACCGAATGACCGAAATGACCAAAGTTGGACCCGACTTGACAAGTTTTTGACATGTTTGACACAAATTTCGCTTTTTTTACGAAAATAACATTATTTTTTCCTTGTACTCGATCAGATCGCGGGAATGTAACTCTACAGTCGCAGCCAAGTGTCCAAATGAAAAGAAAAACGAGTGAGGCAGTTAAAAGGTTTTATGAGAAAAGATTTACAAGCTCATGTTAATAAACAGATAAAATAATCTCAAATGGACTTCAGTCTTCGTTATTCGATTACAAGATGAAGAATAGCAGCAGGTGTTAATCCTAATTCACCTAAAGTCCTAAACAGATTATTATAAAAACATGGAAAAATAGAAGCTTACTCGGTTTCATTGAATACACGAGATCTGCACGTAGGATCCTTCAAAGACCATATAGTTTCTTGAACACTTTCATCTAGATATGAGTTGACAAAATGGCGAACATCGCTTATTTTTTCATAAGATCCGAAAGTGCCCTGAAAATGATAAATCCAAAGAAATAATTTTAAAAAATACCGCGAGAACATAACGATCGGGTAGACGTATCTTGAGGAGTGAATATTTGTATTTATATTGGCGAAATTTTTCGTCTTTCTCACGCATTTCCTTGGTTCTGAGGGTGAGCATCTGGAAGAACATGTGATAAATAATAATAATAATAATTAATTACTCTATTAACTTCGTCCGTTTTCAACTGTTGCTCCTTTTTAATTTCATCTGCTGTCAAATTAAAGAAATCAGCCGATACTCTGGGCACATCAATCTGTTCATTTTCTTGTAATTGAACAATCTGAACACAAAAAAAAGTAGATATAATATTATAAAATAAGTACCGAAGGGTTTCGGGCGACCTTGATGGAGACGCTTTGCCCGTTCAGTAAAGCTTCTATTGCTTTAGTAAGTTGTTCAGCATTTTCTGAAATCAATTACTTAATATCAATAAAATCACTTTACCTGCCACGTCAAATTTCATCACATACATAATCTCTGAAGCTCGCCCATCGGCGGCATTCTGCTGCTCCTCATAGAAACCAACAGCTTTTAAAACATGTAGGGCACCTTTGGCCGGAATAACGCGTTCCTGAACAAAATTTAATGCTTCTATGTATCTCCAAACCTGGAAAGCCTTATTAGAAGCTCGAATTCGTCGGTATTTTTCTTCTTTTGGATTTTCGATAATGTTCTGCAGATATTTACAAATAGTTTCCACAGAAATCTAAATGAATTCATATTTGAGAAGAGTTTCCTCACGTTGACGATGGCAGAAGTGTTGACTGAATATAATAGAAGAACAGCCAAGTTTAGCTGATCATTTCCTTCGTTCTTCATTTGATCCAGGAGAAATTCTTCTATGGCAGGAATAAGCTCCAGTCATTCCCGATGAAATGTTAAAAAAAATCAAATACCTGCGATTTCTTCATGCACACGTCTCCTAGAAGCTCACAAGAATGGTAAACTTCTGCGATTGCACTCGAATGCTCGAATTCGCGAACATCTGTTTCTCTGGAAGCACAATTTAAAACATAAAGAGTTCAAAAAGAACGGTCAGATAGTTTTCATACAGATCTGAGAAAACTTCTCGCCTGTTTCTCAAAAAATTTCATCGGAAACATTCACTTACCGCTTTGGTTCTAACGTGACATCTTCCATGGCCTTCTCCATTGCACGTTTACGGTGTTCTTCTTCTATTTCACGCTGTGCCTACAGATGAAGAAATTATACAATAAACAAGTGCGCTGACTATCATTTGTATCTTCTTTTGGCCTGCAGAAACAGTCGGTTGATTCTGTGCAGTGAGGCGATTCAAAGCGGCCCGAGCTGCTGCATCTCGGTCTAACGGAATTTGCTGAAAATTAACAATTAGGTGGGTACTTTGGATGTCAAGGATGTATTACGAATTGATTATATCGATTATCGTTTATATCAATTTTAGGCAAATTCCAACAGTAAAATAAAGGAAAATAATTGGTAGAAGAAATGATAAGCTACCGTTGAATTACTATCCGTGCCAGTTAATCGTTGTCCTGGACCAGATTTCTTGAAATGTTTGTCAACTTTCTTCTTATGAAAGAGGTTCTTGAATTTGTCCATTTGTTAACCTGAATGATAAATGCAAAAAAAAAAACAATAAGCAAAGAATTAGAAAGAATAGCAAAGAGAAGTTGAATTTTATAAATTGGCTGTCGCAATAAGGAAAAACTTTCCTTCCCATCCTCAACGATATCTTCGAATATAAAAAGAACAAGACAACATACAAGAGCAACAGTAAAGTAAGGAGCAAGTAAAAAGTAAAAACGAGAATGATCAAAGCGTCGATGTTGAAAAAATTGGTCGATATTGAAAAAATGATAAGCAAGCCGCAAATCGTAGAAATTTGAAATTTTTCATGATTTTTCGATGTTTTACTGTAAAATTTTCTTACGATTTTGTTGGCCTTGGCCGATATCATGATCAAAAATCATTAGAATACATATTTTTCAACACTATACTCTAAAATGCTGATTTCTTGACTTTCCTTTTAGGCTGATATAATATAAATACCCATTTAAGTAACATATTTGTCATCGTGCTCTCCATTGACATCGGCTCCGTCTGATATCCGCCGACATGGACATCGGACTCGCCGGAAATCTGATTCATGTTATCATATTCTCAAAGGAAAAACAACATGAATCTGGATGTGGCGGACATACTCTCTCGATCCCCTAAATTAGAAACTTCAAGCCTCTGCCGTGGCCATCCTCCGTATTGTCGTCCATCTCGACGATGACTATCTCCTTTATGTAAGCCAGACGCTTTATCACATAAAGATATGCAAAATGGCGATACTCTTTGCACTTGAAATATTTTCTTAGTTTTTGAAATGATTCAGCAACTCCATCCACCCTCCCCTTTCTGCCGCCGACCACTCATCGCCTTTTCTTGACCTTCTCGTCACAGGACAATAGACTTCGCCTATTTTTAGCCTTCCTCATCTTCTATTATTCTCTCCAGTCAGTCCCCTTGACAGAACTATACAAGAAACTGGCAGAAACAGGACTACAAGCGAGCAAAAGCGATCGCTTTGACCTGATCGCAGGATTTTGTGTGTCGTCGACGATATTCAACCATTCGGTGATTCCACATTCATTCTGTTCTCCTGCTTCTCCACTGGCTAGTCGGGTCCAAAGACTTCGGCTACCAGTGCCTTCTTTTGTTGGCAACGGCTGCTACCGCTTCTACCCGGTCAGCTTTTTTAATTTTTTGGGGTTCCCGCAAATAAAGTCGACCCATCTGCGTGACTTTTTTTTGCAAGCCTTTGGCAAATAAAGCGGTCGGGTTTCCCTTATTTCTTTTGGCTAAAAGCCAGGTTTTTTGGGTAAGGGATGGCCAGATGGGACGGGCACAGGGCAGCCCCACCCTGTGCAACTTACTCTCTGAGTAGGCGTCCTGGCTCGGTTTCCCGGTGATGACCCCCTCTCCCCCATGTCATCGCCAGTGGGAAACCGACTCCCGAACCTGAAGCCTGGCACCATTTTTCGGCTAAATTTAATGAATTTTTGTCTAAAAAATTCTCGGGCTCAGAGACGGCCAATGGGACAAGCCAAGCAAGCAATTACAGGGAATCCGCCTCAATTGGCAGGCTAACCTCCAAAAGAGGTGCCGTCCTGGCCTGGTCTCCTGGTCGGTGCTGTGTCCCACGAAGCCACAGCGGTGTTTGGGTCGTCTGGATACCGCCGACCTTAAGGGAGATCCGGAAGTGCTCTGTACAGCCTGGGAGCCCTCGTTTTCGGCTAAATTCTAAGACGAGAGGGCTAGTACGGGGATTTTTTTGTGGCTCTCCCTGGTTTTTTGTGTGTTTCAGGGCTGGCGGACGACGACGACGGATGTGGGACAACGGCAGCCGGTCAACTTCGTGGGTGCTGGTGGACATGGACAAAGTGACCTCGACAGTCAAATCGAGGTGGGTTGATGGACTAATTGTAATCGCCATCACTACAGGACACCGAGGGTAGGGCAGTGTCGACCAGGCAAACCGAGATCAGCCACAAAAAGTGAAAATGACCAGCGGTGAAGGACAAGTCGAGATGGAACATTTGGACTTCCGATGGATGGAGCATCAGCATCTGCTAATTTCTGCTGTTGTGCTGGACGATATCCGATGGAGAAAGATTAAGCGAGAAGTAAGATGGCATCTTTATTTTGAAAACGACATGATCAGACGGCTCGACTTCGCCAACCAACTGATGACGACGCCATCCACCCCACCGAAGAAAGTCGATATGTCGACTTCTCTGAATTTGAAGTTGGCAGTCTTTCGTCTGTAATTATAGTTTTAGCAGTGCCCGTACGGAAGAAGTTGTGAGATTCCGAACAGATGATAAGAAGAGAGAAGTACGGATAAATAGCGAGGGAAATGTGATGGAGACAAGACACCGACGGATTGGAAGCAGAAAGGGACAGGCAATCTGGCAGATGGATACTCAAGTCTTGATCTGTATTGTTACATTCGATCGGCTCATCGGGAATGGAACGAGAGGAAGAAGAATACTCTGCCCAAGGACTATGTCAACCCGATGGATATCATCCCACAAACCTTCTTCTACAGTTTCTATAGGGTCAGTTCCTATTATTTTTAATTCGAGTGCATTTTCAGACATGTAAATTGGGCAGGACCAAGCCGCTTCACCTTTACCTATAATCCTCTTGAACGCTGACCGTCGATCTCCTCGAACCGAAGCTGTTTGCCTCGTCGACGACTGACAGCCACAAATTGCTGGCTCCCAGTGTCCATCTGGTCTCCATTCGAAGAATCGGCGTGGCTGGCGATGTCACTTGGATCATTGAGATGGACGAAAGAAATTGATGCCGATCCGTGGAAAAGCCCATCGGTCATATCGGGGACATGCCGAGAATGTCCAATTTGTGGTGGCCATCGAAACTACCTGCCTGACCAAGGAGATATCTTCATCTGCAATTCGACTGACAACACTCTCGCCGAATTGGGAAACCATTCTTCTATTCCAACAGTTTGTCTGCTTTACTTTTTTTGTAGTTCGATTTTAGACACCGGCTTCTACAAATCCTGGAAACTCGGTTACTGCCAAAGGAAATCATTTTGAGACGAAAATGCTGACATGGGATAAGAAAGTCTCCGACATGATGAGAGACTACGAGAAGAATGTCGAGAGGACAGGAGCCATTCACCGAGGAGATGTCAGTCGTTTCGGCACAAATCTCAATTGAAAACGATTTTTAGATTTTGACAGCAGTTGGTGGACAAGGACAGATGGCCAACTGGAGCTCCTCTTCTGATATGACCCCCATGGACTTTACCCAAGAACATCCCAGTGGAGAGAAACACCGCTGTTCCACACGAAACGGATCAATTCAATGTCACATGGAGGTTTGATTCATTCGTTCTTATAATTTCTTTGTTTAGCTGAATCCCTGAACGAGCCACAATTGGAGATGGAATTAGATCGGGAACAACATATGGGAACAATAGGAAAGGAGCTCCATCTCGAGGTGAATTCAAGTCTTTCTGAGTACAATTTGATTTAGACGTGACCACAACAACGACAGCAGCCCAACTCACCAGATTGCCCTGTCCACTCGTCCGACGCGAGCGCGCTGCTCTACTGTAGGATTATTTTTTAGTGGAATAACTCGTCGTTTAGAACTGACTCCATCCCATCCAGATATCGGTCCAAGCAAATGGGACCAAATCCAGAGCAACCACGACGATCTCCGAACTAAAATAAAGGTAGCATTGAAGTCGAAATGACCATAAACATTTCTAGAAAAGAGTTGAGAGAAGAGCCACTTCGACTGGATGAGACTCTTCAAGATATTCGGACAGCCATTGCCGGCTACTCGACGGGTTGGATGACAACGCGACGACGATTCGATGTTCCGCTCCAAAATGGTTCTCGCTGACTTTTCCGAGGTTTTCGCTTGATAAATACAAAGAAACGGGTGGTTTTAGAAGATTCACTGGATAAACAGCGCCTCGCCTATCCACCGATTGCCGCCTTGAAAAAGGCCATCCAGAGGACGACGATAATGCAGTCAAGCTGAGAAATAGCGAACTCTGATGATCAAGTGGATCGCACTCTCTTCCCATTCTGCCGACATTTTTCCCCGAAATGGTGAGAAATTTTCACGACATTTTGTAAAAGTTGTTTTAGTTTTTTGGATTTGCCGAGTGCCGTTACCAGCTCCTCTCGTCATTACCATGAGAAGATGTCCGCCTTATTGGACCCGTCGTCCATCAGTCCAGCTCTTCCCCTCTATGCCATTTGGATGTCGATTTACGACAAAATGAGACATTTGATCTGGTATGTTGTTTCCTGCGGGTTTTTAAGCAGACCTGTCTGCTGTTTTTTTTTGTCAATAAGTCTTTCAACCTGATTAGAAGACGAGGATTGGAGGAAAGCCTTGTCACAGCGAGGAAGAGAAAGGCTGTCATAATTCCGAGCGTGTGCAGGCATTTTCTTGGATGAAAGCCCCAACATTCTAAAATAGCATTCTTTTGATCGGAATTTTTCCTTTCCCAAGGAAAAGCAGTTTTTGATAATTTTTACAAGCCCTGATTTCCATTTTTTCCCCACGCAATCCTCGTCTTCTACAGGCGCAAACCGTTTCTTTCCTTCTCAACGTCGCAATTGTCACGAAATTTTGGAACATGCAGTTTTTTTGGTTTATTTGTTCATTTTCAGGCATCTGTAGCCGTTCTTCTCACCCGGCACCTTCGACTCCTAAAGATATCGTCATCGTCCTGTACACCTGTCGTCGTCCCTTCCCGACGACCTTGTGGTCTTTGGATCTCGGCGCTGGTATGTTTCTATTTCATCTTTTTGTTGTACAGGGTATTGTGTAAGAGGAGGAGAATATTTCGATTTGTGATCGAAGTCAATGTCAAAAGTTCCAAATTCTGAGCGAGGCGCCTGGACGGAGCCACAGCAAGAATCTTTTGTCTAGAGATGCTGTTACTTTTGAACCTTTGTGAAAGTCAAATCATGTACGCTCCAAAAGCCACTCGTTTTCTATCAACTTTTGTGCAAATGGGCGGAAAGCAATTGGAGAAAGACTATCTTTATGCCCGTCCTTTTGTAGTGACTAAATTTCTTTTCTTTTGTTGTTGGAAAGGGGCTAAAATGAAATAAGCTTTTGTGGCCTATCAGTTCCAAACTTTTAACGGATACTTTATTACTACAGTCCAGTCAAGAAGTATAGGTTTACTTTATTTTTTAGCGGAAATGCGGTCGCAATCTTGAGTTGCCGCTACAAGTCATGCACCATTCGATAGCCCGTCGTCGATTACCCCTATATCCCAAAAAAAATCCATTTTCCTCATCATAGTCCCTGTTGGCACCAATTTTACGAAAACTTACCAAAAAGACAGTTAAGAAGTATAGGTTTCGGTGTTACCGGCCATTTCCACCCCTTTCACGTGGTCATATTTCATATTCGAAGCTCCCAAGACAGTCTATCCAAAAATTCGGGGAAATTTTCGTGCGATGCACATGTTCCAAGGCCTCAATTTTGGTTGAAAACTGCAATTTCGAAAGGAGTGGAAATGGCCGGGAACACCGCGTTTCTGGGATGAACCTGTACTTCCTGACCGCCTCTATGGGGTATGACCGCGTAAGCGGAGTGGAAATGGCCGGGAACACCGCGTTTCTGGTACTTCCTGACCGCCTCTTTTTGGTAAGTTTTCGTAAAATTGGTGCCAGCAGGGACTACGGTGAGAAAAATGGATTATTTTTGGGATATAAGGGTAATCGACGACGGGCTATCGAATGGTGCATGGCTCGTAGCGGCAACTCAAGATTGCGACCACGTTTCCGCTAAAAATAAGGTGAACCTATACTTTCTTGACCGGACTGTACTTTATTTAGAAGGTTAATTTAACCCATTCGTGCTCACCGGTTCTAAAATGAACCAAAATTGCCTTGGTCCCCCCTTTGATGTTTTTTCGGTCAAAAAATTTTTTTTCTTTCAAAAATGGTACCAAAAAATTCACCTCTTTGCGCTGATCACGAATATGTGACTCTCATCGAGGGCGTCCTCAGGCGCCGAAAGGTACGCCGATGTCGAAAGTCTGTCAAGGCTGTCGAGCCCAAATAAAATTGTGTCAAATCCCTGACAAATTTAGTTTTGTTTTATTTTGTTTAGAAGTCGAAATTCAAAAAATTTAAAACAAACATCCTGCGTGTCACTAGACGTGAGTGGACGAGTTTGCGCTTCCTAAACTTAAATTCTTTTGATCGAAATTTCACTTTTCCCTCCATTTTCTAAAGACAAAGTGTTTTCCGATACTTTTGACGCCTCTTTCCATTTGTCCCGATCGCAATCCTCTGTCTACAGCAGAGACAAACTTTTGACATCGCCCATTTTTGGGCTGTTTGGCCTCCCACTCATTGTCCCTGGATTCTGGTGCATACCACTTCCCAATTTATTTATTTTTTTTTCCAGGCATCTGTATCAGTTCTTCTGCCGCCAGTCTCGTCGACTCCAAAAGATGACGACATCGCCTAGTCCACCCGCCGTTGCCTTCCCGGAGTATCTGTGGCCTTTGCATCTTGGCACTGGTACGTTTCAATTTTTTATTTTTGTTGTACAGATCATCGAGTAAGAGGAGAATACCTTGAGGTGGTACTGTGATAGGGATCAGTGCTGGAAATGCCGAATTTCGAGCAAGAAAATGAAAAGGCGACAGCCACAGCCATAATTTTGTTTTTGGACATTGTTATTTTTGAGCATTTACAAACGTCAAGTTCTCTACGCTCCAAAACACGTGCCATTTGTTTTCTGCCAACGTTTTTAAATGAGCAAGAGGCATGCGAAAAAGACCACTGTGATCCTGGTCAGCTCCTTCACATCGCCCAATTCTCTCCAGACTTTATCTAAAAGGCGAAATTCATGCATTTCCCTGCTCGCGCAGTTTGAAATTTATGTGGCCTCTAATATAATTATAATATTTATATTTTCAGGTTGTGCTCCTCTTCTCTGATGATTCCCGTCGACGTCTGCCTGTCTTTGGTCATCATTTGTCGTCTTCTTGTCAGATGTCGCTCTCCCTTGCCCTCCTTTTTGCACCGCCAGGCGTAAAAGCCCTGTCGGTGCTTGTGTTCTTTTTCTTTCCCGTGTTCTTGTGGCTGCCTAGTTCAAAATGGGCAAGTATCAGTTTGCAAATGGCACGCACTTTTGCATTTGCGGTCATTTTTAATTGAGAAAAGTCGAGATGTCGAGTCAACATTGTCGACATATTTTTTCCCGCGAGCTTGAAATTATTTGTAGCAAATTTGAGAATACGCGTCGACTTTCTCGCTAACTGTCAAAATTTTAACCGCGGCCATCTGCAAACTGAAAACTCCCCGAATTTGAGCTGCGTTGTCGTGTACTCGAATCTGTGCCTCGTTTGTTCCGCTCAACATATTTTGTCCATTTTCCCTATCGAGAGCGGAGCAGACGTTCTCCAGTTTCTTGTACTCCCAGCCCCTTTTTTCACTGACCAGGGCGCCGTTTTTTGTGGTAAAAGCTAGAAAATTGATCAAAAGACGGCTATTTAGACCAATAATGGGGCGCCGTGATGCGTCGTCGATTATTTGGAGAAATTTTAACACGATTTTGGGGGTTTCTGAAGACGCTCGTTCGAATGGTATAGGGCTCGTGGCGGGAAGTCGTGGTAAACTAAAACGATTCCCTCGTGAGAGGCTTGTCCTGTCACAGTCTAACGCCGTCATCGCGACACCCAAAGTACGGACTTCTCCTTGGCAGTTTTCACTAACAGACCGGGATAATGAAGCAGTTGCTGATCCGCAGGGGAGTCAAACAAGGTGAGTTCAAATTTAAAAGGAAAAGGATAATCGAGGAATGGCCCTTTTTTAGGTAACCCTGTAGCTATCGACTATCCTGGCATGATTGAACGGAAACGAAAGATTAGGATAGTCACCTAGTCTAGCAACTTCTTGGAAAGAGTTTCTCTGAAAAAAAAACCCCGATTTTCTTGGAGAATATTTACAACATCCAGGAGACTTGCTTGTTTTTGATAGTTTTCATACAGGATGGAGAGCAGGTGCTCGTCTGTCAAACAATGTGAGTCCTGGTCCAAAAAGATGTGGAAAAAATCTAGAATGGCTCATTTTCCTGTCAGTCATGAATTACAGCAGAAGATTTCAGATCCATCATCATCCGTCAGCCACGGGATTCCCTTCCGTTTCTCATAGGAATATTGCCATTTTTGACAGGACAAGAGGGTCAAGAATGGAATTTGGGAGAGGTAAAATACTAGAGGAAGGGAATCAGGGCAGAAGGAATATGAAAAGGAGAAAGCGGAACGGGGCAAGATGATCACGGCTGAACTCCTAATCGTTTCCAATATCCAAACACCTGCCTCCCGTCTCCAAACTGGCTCTTTCGTCATAATTCTCTTCTCATCTGGTTGTCGACGTCTGTTCTCTGAATGATTTTTTCACCAATCCTTTGACATACCTCTCTTTAGACACTCCCTATGGTGCGAGAGCTGCAATAGCCGTTGACGTCTTCTCCTTTGCATCTTCCATCCCATTCGACTTCCTCGACATTTTTCACAAAAGAATATCATGATGCCATCTTTTGTCTGAAGACGATAAGTAAAAAATGAGGGGGACAAACAATGCTGTCGACGGAGTCGATATTGGCTACTTCTGAAGATTTCTTTCATAGCGGACTAGGGACGAAAAGAAAAGGGTCTTGTGAGGTCAAGACTGTGATAAAATTATGCAATAGGCATAAGTCGACGTTGATTTCCTCCAGAAAAACCGATCATCCTGTGAATATAGCGACGGGAAAAAAAGTTCCATTATCGGCGGTCAAAGTTGAAGCGAGGAGACCGCCTGGAGAAACGTCGAGAGCATTCAGCCATTTGTGGCAGTCCAGTCTTTTGTTCTCCGCGACATCTTGTCATTTCGGTGAAATTGTCGTCGTTCTTGTCGTACTGATAGTCCAAATTTTTCAGTTTTCTTCTTCCAAAAACTTTCAGTTTGCCGTCTCGCAATTGTCCGGTCTCCTCTCTCGTGGCCGTCGATATATTGTCGTCCATCGGAGCAGCTATCAGCCAGAGCATCACCATCTGAAAAAAATATTTTGGTTTTTATCGAGTGTTTTGGGTTCACGATCCGACGAAAAATTTCGAAAGGGACAATACTCTCCTGATACTCTTAGCATGATGAAGATGTCAGTGTCATTTTTCGGAGATGATCCTGGTAGGGCTGGTCCGCGCCATGACGATGGCCATCGGCCTCGTTCCTTCTTCTTCGCAGCAGTCGACCAGCCGTTCGAATGCCCGCTGAAAAGACAGAATTGCCAGTGAAATAGATGTCTTCTGCTTTGCTACGGCAGATATTTCGGCGTTTTAGAATGCAGCGCGATAGTTTTCACTTCGAGTAAAAAATCGAAAAGTAGTGGCTGGTCGAAAATGTAGTAATGGCAGAAGCAGCAGCAATTTCCAAACAACATTTTTGCTCAAAATCGGCTGTCTATTTGTAAAGTAGAAAGAGTAAACAACTAACGTTCCAAATCGGTACGGTCGCTTCCTTGGTCCACCATCTGCACTGCCGCTACTGCCACCATCGTCGTCGTCGCTGTCGATGTGGCTGTCGTCGACCTCGTCGCCCAGTTGCGTTTTAATCCACCAGCGATTGCGTCACCAGGACCTACAAATATGTTAATTAGTATCCGAACAGTGGCCGCTTTTGCGCGCATCGCAACCCAAAAAAAACCCCGGGGAATGGTAGGAATTTTTCTTTGGCCGTCTCTCATCTCTTGCACCTTGTGCACATTACATCTGATCACTTTGCCCATTCTGGGACTTCGCATATGGCTGATTGTACGTATCGTCGTTCTCATATCAGTTGCCGACTGGCATATATTTTGGCCCATGTCGAGGCTCCTTTCAGCCGGGCATATGGACAATTGAAAGTACCCGAAGGTACTTGTGGCTCAAGGCCTAGTGGATGTGTGTGTATAGGCCGATTTGACCGGTAGCAGTAGTTGAAGTAAATGGCATCCAATTTGAAGCCAAAAAAAAGTAGAAGCCACTCGGGCTGGAGACAGAGCGAAGAATGAGACAACTTTTCTGACCGGAATACACGTCGCTTTGATCGTCGACCAGACTAAACATGACATGGCGGCTTTTTGAAACTTCTTTCTGGCTTCTTTGACGATGACGTAGTCTCGGGAAAAAGGAGGCCATCAAAGGGAAATATTTCTAAACAGTGAGTATGTACTGGCGAATACCGCGGCACTGGAATCAACTCTTCGAGATGAGCACGAAGATCTGCTCGATTTTCCAAAAGATCGGTTCTTAAAACTGTCAGACACGGGATAGATGGCCACTGTGGTAAAATACGGACAGGATCATTGGGGAAAGGACTGTTTGTGAAAATTTTTCTATGAAATACTGGACCTTTAAAAACTTAGATGGCTGCAATCAGTTCTTCGAGCTGAATCTAACAGATTTCTCAATCTAAATCTATTTACAGTTTCTTCAAAAAAGAACCTAGTCAGAATAGAAATCTTTATTTTCTCTGCTGGTTTTTCTCCAATATTATAACTGGTAGGTCGTCCCTTGTAATTCGTCTAGAATGGCCCTCGCTGTAATTGTTGGTCATCGCCCGTTGACGAGTGTCGCCTACCGTCTGATCCCGCGAGATGGATTACTGTTCGAATGACCGTATCCGTAATCAATGTCAAAAAGCGTAGGTTGACTTCCGATATCATATAAAGCCCGTCACAATAGGAGCAATACTGTTTGACTCCACGATGACCCACTGAAATGGCGAGGGTCGACGCTGGTGGGAGACTAACGTGTGTCGGTGACATAAACGGTGGGGATGTCGATGTCTTGATGAGAATGGAAATAAAAAGAGGAATGATCAGCGAAAATGTATGGATGAACTCTAAACCGAAATGGAGACGACGACGGCTCTTACTTGTAGATATTTTCGATCGACGTGAAATTTTTGAGGGGAAGAGCGAGAGGCATAATCCAAGGACGGAAGGACCAGTCATTGACCAGCTGGGAGGACGAGCGGACAAACGACGAGACAAAACTGAAACGACAGTTTAGGGAGAAAGTCGACGACTTACCTGTGGGCGACAGTCTCGTCCATTCCCGCCCTGCTGATCAACTGGATAAAATCGCCCATGTGATTGTGCTGTTGGAGATCGTCAGCTGCCCCCGGGAACAACTATTTCACCTTATTTGAGAGGGGAAAAAAGTCAAATAACCTCTTCAAAATTATCAGGAGTGGATTGGCTGGTTGGAAATCCGTCGAAATTGAGCAATCCGTCGAGAACAAGAGCGCCGGCTACGGTCGAATTAGACCGAACCAACAATGGCAAAAGAACTTCTTCGACAAAAGCGTGACTCCCCGAAAAGGACTACAATTGGATTGTTTCTCAAATTACTTCTGCCAAACCTGGTGTTTCATATCCACAAATACGTAGACTACTGTATTTTCTCTTTTATAAAGACGATCTAAACTGGCAATAGCCCGTGCACATTCCAAACTGGCAGCTATGCCACTTCCATTGTCATCAACTCCTATAAATTGTTTCCTTTATTTTATTTTATTTTATTTTGTATATACCAGGGCTGTCTTCTTTTGTGTCATAATTCGCTAAAACAATGACCAATCGATCATCCGATGTTCCATAATGTGGCCCAGCTTGGATGGATATTATATTAGCCCCAATTTCATCAGTTTCTTCTGTTGTGAATGACTGTGTGAAACTATTGAGTCCAACGCCTTCTAAAGCTTTTCTTATTCCTGCTCTTGCTGCTATTTTCTCCGTCTCATTATATCTGTAGATTGTTTGTCAAAGTTATTGGCACAAATAACCTGGGAAGGGCTAGAAATCGACTGAGATCATGTTGAAGTCTGTCCACATCAGCTATTTGGGCTAATGTCTTAGATAATAAAAAGAAAAAATAGAAATAAAACATGAAAGAAACCGAGGAAGCTAGGATTGAATCGAATAGACTGATCCACTATGCCTCGGAGCCAAATAGAAACGGCCTTCGCCCCCGAATTGACATATTTATTTTATGTTTATTGTTCTGAGCCGGCTCGAAGCTATTTCCAGAATTGAAACGGTGTCCGTTGGTCTAGAGGATATCCTCGGCTGATGTTACGGAAATAGACGCCACAAAAAAGATACCACGATTACTGTCTAACAATGATCTTCGTGCTTTTCATAGATTTTTATTCGATAAGTAAAACATTTTTCATTTACAGCTAGAAATATACTATTTTTTTAAAGAATAAATTTATTGTTCAGTTCAATTTTATAAACAAAGGGGCGGGACGTCGGTACGTAGAAATTCGCGTAGTAATTTTGCAGAGGGAAAATATTTTTTTCACTTCCTTTCCATTTTTTCCTTTCCATTCCAGTCATTTTATATTTTTATTTTTGTTGTACAGTACTCTATTTCAGACAGGATGAATTCATACA
This sequence comes from Oscheius sp. DF5033, assembly GCA_964036215.1. Classification (NCBI taxonomy): domain Eukaryota; kingdom Metazoa; phylum Nematoda; class Chromadorea; order Rhabditida; family Rhabditidae; genus Oscheius; species Oscheius sp. DF5033. The sequence goes on along the minus strand of CAXIWN010000004.1, from coordinate 5,458,537 downwards.
ATACTTATGGGTATCCGAACCATTTGGGACCATCGCCTGATAGACGAAATTTATCGAAAAGCGATGGAAGTGTAGAAATCAATGGCAAAATATGTAAATTTTCATTGAAAAATTGTATTCCAGTGTAGAGTTGCAGTTAGACCAGTAAAAATCGATGTACCAACACCAATGAATGAAGATTTTGAGAAGGAATATTCGCAAAAGCTGGCGTTATCTAAACCTTTCTTAGAAAAAATCGGCGAAATGATTGGCAGCGAAGTAATAGAAACAATGTGTGTTTGTAAGTTAATTAGAAACAATTGTTACTTTCCCTATTTCAGGCGGAGCAGATAAACGGAAGAGGCTTATTGTTCATTTGTCAAACGTTCCAGCTATGCTAATTTGTGGTGAACGTGCAAAGGCAGGACATAAAGTACCAGAGTCGTTTGTTCCGTTTTGTATTTTTCTTAAACTAACGCAGATTAAAATCAGCTGCTTCATATATAGCATTTTGTAACAAAATGACTACCTTCGAACTAATTCCACCTGGAATATATGATTTAGCTTGCCGAAAACAAGTAAGCTATTTTTATTCTGATTAAAACTCGTTCAGAATGTTACTGCATGCCTCAGTATATTGGTTCCTTTTATGTCTCCCACGATGGAAAAGTTGAAAAATATGTTGCAGCGAGGTTTCAATTTCTTACATGCTCACTGTTTTGTTTTCAGCAGAAGTTAAAAAGACGAATTTTGAGCCCTTGGGAACATCTATCGGCGAAAAAGATACCCCAAGAGCTCAGTTATGTTCACGATTACAAGCAGAGTGGAGTCGCTGGGCTAAAACATATTGGACACCGTTGGAGCAAAAGTTGAATGAAGAAATTGTAATATATTGTAAAAATTCGACTTCATATTTAATTTTAGCAAGCTATTCCTCAAGGGAATGATCATGTAGCATATGTTCGCAAAACTGAAGAAGAAATCAAACGGTCGAGGGTAATCAGAATTTTGGTGCTGTGAAGTAACCATACTTTTTCAGGAGCAAAGTCGACTTATCGGAGAGCAACACAACCTAATAGAAGCTTCCAAAACGAGAAAAAGGCCTCCTGGTGCACCATCTTCGCGAACTTCCAAGCGACTACAAAGTAAACCTGTTGAAAAAGTTGAGTTGGTACAATATGATTTCATATATTCATTTGCAGATGTTGCAACTTCCCATCAAAACTGATTATCCATATCCTCACGTTCTTATGAATGTTGATTATCCGTCTCCATATGTACAGCCACTCGAGCCGCCTGTTCATCCTCATGCTTTTCCTGTTTTCAGTAATTACGGTTCACAGTCTCTGACACCACCGCCGCCTCCACCTCCTCCTCCGGAGCCTTGTAGATTTCCTCCTTTAATCAATGAAATTCCTATGCGACGTTATAATTTTTTTCCTGCTCCTCCACGTAAACCTTTGCTTCCAAGTAAGTTTTTGTATGCTAACAACATTTAATTTCAGCACCGGGAATGCCATATGTCGATCATCGCCGTGCAGATTTTGTTCATAATGAAATAAGATACCTTGTTCAACTGTTCGAAGAAAGATTTGTTAATCCAGATGGAACCAGATTCCCAATAATGGATTCACCTATAGTACAAAGAGCTTTGAATTTAGATTACACTAGCTTACAAGATGCAGAACTTATATTAAGTTCATTACAGGTTGGAATTGTTTTTGTTTAGATATTTTTTTCCAGAGAACTTGGACAGATTTGTCAGCAAACATTCCTCATGATGGTTCTCTATTAGGATCTCAAAAAAATTCTCCTTACACTGTTTATAATCCGAACGTAAGTTTTTTAAAATTTTTAGGAGCCTGTATACGATTGCTGAGAGTATCGTGAAAACTAGGAGATATTGCCACAATCTAATTAATTTTCCCATAATTATAGCAAGTGATTTTCAATGGTCTAACATATCACCGTCTTCGACCAGGCGAAGAAGTGCGAGAAGGGCGGCAAGCATTATGGAGTCGAACAGGATCTGATAATGATTTTTCTCCAGTGACGGTTAGTCATTTTTATTGTATGTCGGCGCAGAAGTTCTTGTTGAGCGGGAACGCACAAACATATTCGTTATTGCTCTCTGTATTTTGCTGCGAATACCATCTTCCAGTTTTTATATTTACAAGAGTTATCAAATCTTCTTGCATTTTTAATGGCTCTGAAATAATTTATTTTTGATCTCAGTTTATAATTACGCCCTGCAGCCCAGTTAGTGTAGTTTCCCGTGGAGAGGTCTGTCCATACCCAGTGGCCCATTGTTGTACGATATCCTATAGGCATATATGTCAGCCAGTTTGAGGCTACTTCTAAAAATTTTATGAGCTATATTATCCACCTCAAATACTGGATAGCCAATTTATATATTGCTCATTTTGTTCGTCGCTTGCAATAGACGGGAGATGACTAAGCATACCAGCGCATTTTTTCTCAGATTCCAAAACTTCACCTTCCTCAAAAATCGAATGGCAGGTGACAAACCATCTAAAACTATTCAATTTTGCCAATTGCACTTACGCCTGAGATTTGTCCGCATAAAAAATATAAGGATTTTTATCATTGGGAGTTATCAGAGGTGTAGCGGAATTGCCATTTTTACATCGGGGTATCTAAAAAATATATTTGGAATAATAATAATACCACCTCGCAAATGAAAGCATTTAAAGTTTGGTCGTTGTCTTCCATTATCTGCCATGTGACTGATAATGGAAAATTGTTGGTAAAAACTCCCACTGAAGTATTGGTAGGTGTTGATTTATTCTCTGTGAAAATAATAGAGTGTATTGTTTTTAAAATTACTGAAATCATTATATGCGAAGCTTTTGCCATCAGACCACTCCCATTTTCCATTAAAATGATTGGCTCCGATCCAAGCATTATCGTAATCATCACTAAGAAACGCTAAAAGCTTTTGTTCTTATTTTTTCCTAAGTTCCTGACAGGTCGTGATGAATGTTTCATGTTCTTTGCTGCGGATTGAAATCAGGTGTCCGCCATAAAGGTTACACACTGCTTCTGCCGATGACCATCGGAGGCGCACACTAGAATAGTTAAAGGAACCGTCCCACAGGTGTGCTAGCGTGTGCACAGAGCGCCCGCAAAATTTGAATTTGTGCACAAGCAAAATGTTGTTATTTTCGTTTTTGTCACTATTTTGCTATATTCTGATGTTTTTCTTGATTCTTTTGAGCTGCTAAGGTTTTTAGGCACTGCTTCACATTAGTAAAAACTTTACAGGATCAAAATTGGTTCAAAATGAACGCAGAAAGACAAATTTTCGTTGAATGTCTAATGTCGCATTTTTCTGCTTTTTTGTTTATTCCTAGCTTGTTTGATCCACTTTTTATTGTTCTGCTAATTTTTTGGTGCCGAAATATGAAAGAAATTACTTGAAATAACTTTAAATCACCAAAATAGCGAAATTTGAGCAAAAATATACGTGACAGTATGCATGTACGCAAAACAGTGTGGGACGGTTCCTTTAAACACTATACAAACGAATTTACTGGCTAAATAAATAACACGAATTGTAGAGTGTTGATTCAACACTGTTCAGCGGACAAATTCCATAAGCACTTGCGACAGCAACTAGAAATAAGAATGCTCTTAGCATTTGCAACTACTTGGAATGCACGCTCTTATCATATAACCCCTTAGCTCTTGATAAAATTCTTTTTGCTTCAACCGTGTATCTATTTAATAGTTTTCTTTTCAGATATCGCGAGTGAAGTTACAAAAAGCTGTTATCGATTTTGACGATGATATGGAAGTTGTTCAATTGAAGGATCTCTATTTTCTGGGTTATTAGTGTCATATGCCGTATTGTTGAAGATAACGGTAAAAACGAAAAAATTTTCCTACAGATTTATTTGTTAAAAATGCTACCATAAAAGTTCAAAATCATGTGTATTACTTATTTATCTTTCTTCGATTCGGGGTTGGAATTATCGGATACATTGGCCACTATTGTTTCGTCGCGGTTTGCTTGCTGCTCCATGGAAACTCCAAATTCGTTGACACGTTTCGGGTCCACGCGATAAACCCATCGTTGGTAAAGGTAGATCTGATGATTATGCATATCTAGGAAATTAAAATTAAACGTACTAGGAATATAATATCATCCCTGAAACAGCTAACTCGGTATAACCAAGGCATACGCGTCACAAATGCAAAGAGATCATCAATAAATGTGTTAATGAATTTATACGTCATCATTCTCCAAGGAAGATGTGCCACCGACTTCAGACGGTAATTGATAAATAACTGCAAAGTACATTAAATGATAAAAATTTAGCCTCACCTGTGGTGTCATTGCAATAAAACCAAATGTAAGAAGAAACCCGTAAAGGAGGTTCAAAACAAAGGAATACCATCCTTTATGCTCGTTGTAAAGAAGACTATAAAAGCCGTATCCAAACAGCAGTGGAAACAATGCCCATGACAGATATTTAAAAGCCATCTGAAATAAATTAACTTCGGATAAATGTCTCGAACCTCATCATAAACTTTTGTTTCCGACTCTACATAAGAGCTCTTATCGCTAAATGAAACACGGGGAAGGATGCCAATTAACTTTTCGTTCCAGTTAACCTGAAAATGATAGAAGAACAGCTAAAGAGGATACATGGACATTCAACACTTTCGGGATTTTCCAGCATTCAATCAAAAGTGCTATACCGGTAGAGAATTTGATCATGAGGTTGGTATCATTATCACAGACGTACAGAAAGACGACAACAGACTAAAAACGCGTAAGTGGAATGTTAATTGTAAACCTGGAAAATGTTGAAAAGGACCGTTTTGACGGACAATCCAGCCAGATCACTGCGAGAATTCCAGAATTGAATATCGTTTTTAAATGCAAGAAATTCGAAAATCATATGAAGGATGGAAACAACGAATGTAATAGCTAACAGGAAAATTAAAACGTATTGTAAGGTGACTAACCAAGTAAAAAAGGATTCGTTTCTATGAGAGCTATTTTGAGGCTGTCATCTCCTTCACCATCATCCTCCATGTCTAAAAAGGCCATTTTATTCTGGCTTTTTGCCTCCCAGGAACTGTACAACATGAACTTCATCATACTCAAAGGATAGAAAGTGATTCGCAGGTCGATTTCTTTAACAGATTCATCCAAAGGCTTGTAGTCGGTGTTAAGATTCCAAAACGTATTGAACATGAAGAATGGGTGGTAAAAGCGACCATCTTCGCTGAATTTGACTTCAGCTTGGGGAATCGGACCGCCTAGAAAACACTACTGCACGTTCTAGAAGACAAACCTTTACTAAACACTTGCTGATCATAAGCTAAATTCAAAGTGATATTTGGATGCCAATGATTGAGTACTTCAAATTTTAGAGAATTAGCTTTGCTCTGCTCTGTCTGACTTCGTTCGGTTTCTCCTGTTAGCAAGTTGGTTGTCTTCTTATAATGTTTTTTCTTATATTTGTTTAACTGTTTGACATAGTGAACATTCTGAAAAAATAATTTAAAACTCTACAATTTTAACTTCTTCTCTGTACCCTTTCATCAGGTCAAATCACTGATAGGCTTTTACAGAAATCTGCAAAATTTTACTAACCTGGTTCCAAGGATATTCAGCGTTGCTATCGGGTTCTTTACTAAGCACAACATGTAAATATAATGATTCGTTACGAAGAAGACACTCTGGTGTAGAAATCGTTCGTTCTATGTGAAAAGTACTCTCCTGAAAAGACAACTAGGTTTTTATTCTAGACAGCAATTACCTGATTTTCTCCTTCGCTCCAATTACCGTACTCTAAACCCTGTAAAATCCAAAAAGGCTGCAAATTATTTGGACTTGGCAACAACGGCTTGTCGTATAGATATACAGTAAGATCATAGTGTTGGCCAAACGAAAAGGTATTATGGGCTGCAGGCCAACTGCTGATAGAGGATAGCGGATTGACAGAAGACGTCGAACCTGTCATGTACTGCAAACGAGTATATATAAGTCTTTTTAAAAACAAACTGAAACGACTTGCTTGAAAATATAGATAAGTATGAGTTGACGTATAATCTTGGCAGCTAATCCAATAAAGCCACCCTATAAATGGGATGAATCTAGTATTCACGATGCATACCCTTTCGGCTTGCGGGTGAGCATTACTGTCAACATCCATATCACCAAAACTTTGAACAACTCTGAAAAAAACGAATAGAGCAAGAAGGAAGGCTAGAATAGAGAAAAAAGAAGAACGCTTCCTCAGAAATGATCAAAAATGCGGATGCGGAATAGATATATAGACCCGCGAGACATTTTTCAAAATTTTGAGAAAAGAAAAATTGAAAAAAGTTGATCTATTTTTTCTCTACTTATTTACCATTTTATTGTGTTGCACCTAAGTTAAACTGAAGCATAAGTAAAAACACATGTTTGTATAAGATTTATAATGGAAATATATTACAAATTTATATAATTTGATGAGAACGCCAATCGTTGAAATCCATATCGTTGAGATCATCATCATCACTATCGTCCAGTTTCTTCTTATTTCTTTTCTAAAATATAAGTTAAGATTTCTTAGCAAAGCCGTATATAAACAACAGAATAAAAGTACAACCTCTCGTAAAAGCTCTTCTTTTCGGATTTCAAGCTCATTGAGCCGCTTCAGTTCAGCCATGTGTTCGTCAATAATCCGTAAATCACGTTCTCTTGCTTCTCTTTCAGCTTCTTCTTCTAGCTAAATAGAGTTTTAATAATGCTGAGATTACCGCATACTTTTTGCATTTCTTCTGTTTGGACTTCATTTAATTCATTTAAAAATTTATCAAATTCTTTTTCCATATTAGCTCGATGATCTACGGCTTCCCGCACCTAAAAATTGAATATTTAGTATTTGATAACTATTTACCATGCTATCTTTTTTCTTATCATCAAAGAACCCAACAGGAACTCCTTCAATAATATTAGCTGCTTGTATCCTTGTGTGCTTCTCCTTCTCTTCAAGACGTGCTTTCTGCCAAGGTGTTTGGGCACTAAACACGATTACAGGGTATCAATGTGTGACAAACTCGAGAGATTTTTTTATACTACTATCGAAAAAGTCAGACGGTAAACCTCCGTTATCTCCCGATGTAGTAGCAGTACTCACAGGTTCCTCTGCAAATCAACAAAATTAAAACATAAACATAAATTTTCAAACCTCTGGCCTTTTTGGGAGTTGGAGCTTCCGGTGTATGTGAAGCCGATCTTTTTGGAGGAGCCGACAACAGTTTTTTCTTATTTTCAACAGCTTCTTTGTGTTTTCTTCCGTTAGTGTGTGCTAGCCATGCTTTCTGGCTAACCTGTAATTTTTAATTTTAAAAGCGAAGCTTTTTACCGAAATATATTTTTAAAAAGCCGCAAAAGTTTTATGATACAACTAACCTGAGAGTTGCAGATGAGGCATTGAATTTGTCCATTGGCAAGCGTTTTAGCGATAGCTGGATTCAATTTTAAAACGGACATACTATAGAATATAATGAACCGTAGAACTACTGCGAAGACGATACAAACAAGGTTAAACCTTTGGAAAAAAAACCTAACACAATTATAGTTATAAAACAAATTTATACGTGAAAAATAGGCAGAATTTGAAAGAGATCATGGCAAATTACGAGATTAATTCTCATTTGAGAAAATTATTAATTTTATAATGATCTTTGAAGTAAGGAGAACAAAAAAATGAAACCGTACCAGCGGTAATGACCAGATAACCGAGAAAATACAAAAATATAACAATGAGATATCGGATCTACAGTATTACCGTAGTACCCATATAGCCATAAACGGCTCAGGATATGTATGAAGGGCACTGAGAAAGGCGCCACCAGTATGGATTCAGGGGGATCAATCTTCGTCACTAGAAAGGATTTCTCCTTCTGACAATTCGGCATCGGGGGGACGGGGAACCTAAACATTTGCATCAGAGTTTTATCACGAAGTTATAAATTGATATTTTCCAAACAAGTATTGCATAGACCATAATCTTAATCTTTCAAGACAAAAAGCAAACCTTCGGTACTTTTGGAGCAGGTGGAGGTGTCGGTTCTTTCCGTTTCTTTGGCGGAGTTCGATCGCGCTCTTTAACTTCACGTTCTTTTTCTCTATCTCTGATTTCACGACGATAAGGAGAGCGATTTCTTCTGTGGCTATCATCTCTGCGGTTAAATCTATCATTAGGAGAACGCGCCCGTCTTGGTATCTAAACAAAATATAATAAAATTAATACGGTATTTCTAACCTTATATTCAGTGTCGTTGTAAATTCTTCTCGGTGGTGTTCGCTCTCGTTTTCTTTCTGGTATGTCTCGCTCTTTACCACCGGGGGTTCGACCTTCGTGGCGGTCCTTGGTTTCTTCAAGTCCTCTACGTAACATTTGTAGTCTTGTCACCTTAAGAAAAACATTTAATGCACCGAAGAAAACGTACATTTTGAGCAAGTGAGCTCATTTTTTGATGTTGGTGTTCAACCGCCAATAAACTCTTTTTTAGTCGAGCACCCATATGCATAAAAACGGCGCGAAGATCGTCGGCCTCGTATGAATATAAATCTTCTTCTCTTATCTAGAAAATGTTTTACAGATATTTTTAAGTTTTTTTTTACTCTGAGCTTTTTCATGTCGATAAGCTGCAATATAGAAGCAATCTTCTCTGGATCTGTTGTTACATATCGTGGAGCTCGTTTTTTGTACGACACAATGTTCCATAAATCTAGCTCCGGTTTAGCTTTAGCCAAAAGAAAAAGAGGATCTAAAATTGTTGCTCATTCAAAACATCTCCATTCTTACTAATAAAAAGACTGGCATAATTATACGGGTCCAAAACATCGAAATGTTCAGAAGCTATCATATTTTCGGTAGGAGAATCAGTTCCTAGTGTAATTTCTACGCCTAAAAACTCATTTAAAATGAATCATATTTTACTTACTGAGCGGCAATTCTGGCAATGATTGCGGAAATACTCCTCGAAGAGTGAACTCCCGTCGTAGCTGCATAAGTATGACTCCTAATCTATTTCCACCTAAATAAGCGGGTCGAAAAGCCAAGGGAAGTTGGGTCAAAGGCATAAGCATGTCCGACGTCAAATCGCATGTTTTACACCAAACACGGAAATCTTGCTCTCTCATTCCAATAGATAACTCGGATTCGATGGAAGAAAATCTTGCGCAGTAAACCTATTTTTTCGGTTAAAGTGTCGATTATCTTTAGTACCAGAAAGGCGTCGCCGGTGTCCAGGAGAGCTCTCAAAATAGGAAGATGCTGTTCTAACATCAATTTAAGGCCGTCATAAATTGCCTTAAAAATTATAATAAATGTTGTAGATAAAAATCACCTTCTGTCTTCTCTCCATCCACCAGCTCTGCTCTCTTTCCATAACTCTTCCTCTAAACTCAATTGTTTCATGCAGTCGTTCCCAAACTTCAAGAGAGGACAACCCTTCATCCAATACATATTCACGATCTTCCCGATTAAAGTTGAAGAAACTAGATGGTTTTGATAATCCATAAAAAATGGAAAAGTACTTCACTGCTTGTATTGCTACATAATGGGCAGGACTACGCAAACGTTCGTTATCTGCGACAATTTCAGCAGGGTAAAGAGGATGAAAGACAGATTCCGCCGTGAAACATATTACATGTTGGGAAATAGTTGAAAGACTTGTGGTTATTGGAGATATCTAAATAATTTTTACATCCATTCAGTGGTAATTTACTAGAGGAATCCGAGCGTCAGACTTGCTGGCAAATTTTTCTCGAAGTTCCATAAGTAGGAGTCCAGTTTTGTTTCCTTTAATATGTGCTACAGCTTTGCTTATTTTATTTTCCTGCAAGCTAACTATACGACTAATCTAAACCGATTTTACCTTATCTATCATCCAGTTTATGATTGTAGCAGGACTAACGTATTTTTTTGTAAGTAAGTGTTGCAATTCATATTCTGAACTTCCACAACACCACATGGCATCTCCGTCTAAAATAAAAAAAAACTGAAAAAAACATAGAATTGAGAAGATTTGGTTGCAAAAAAATAACGTTTCAAACAAAAAAATAACAAGGGCGTACTTGAACAGTCAATGATAACAGCGTTTCCTGTACTCAGCAATAACTGGGCTAGGTAATCATGTTGGTTAAACTAGAATAAATCACATTACAAGTCAATATAATAAACAAACCTTTTTCTTCATAGCTGATTGTCTCCAACGATCCATTTTGCTAGCTTTAATTTCAACTTCTTCGATATCAAGCTGCACATCACATAATTAGAAAAAAAAATAATACTCACTTCAGCTTTTTCGACCACTCTCCATGCCACCTTTTCAACATCAATAGGATGTACACATGTTTGAAGTTTTTCTACAGCACTATCGTCAAGTCGCAAAGCATTAAAAAACTGAATATTTAAAAAAATTTGAAAGCTGCTTTAATTGAACCTTTTCAAAAACATAATGTTCCACTGAACGATACGTGTCGTTTTTAATTACGATAGGAAGCGCAAAGTAATTACTCAACGGTCGAAATATTCCCTAAACGGTATTTTCTTTCGATGTTTTTTATATTCTACCTGCAGTGAAATAACTAAATCGTTAACTTTTATCTTTATTGGATTGTCTTCGTCATCTAGAGATAGACCTTCAACTTCAACAGCAACTGGATCAAGTAATGATTTACGTCTAGCATCTCTCAATTCTTGCCGCAAATACATAAGGTAAAATCTTGGAAGCAACTATAAACATGAGGAAGGCACTAACCCAAGTTTGTTGGCCCCCAAAGTTGTTGGACGAAGGTGGTCATTACGGAACCAATAGCTAATAATGTTAGAATCAACTTTTTCTCTTTTCATCCACTCCATAAAACGATTTTCGTCCATACCTAGATTCGAGTTTAAGAAATTCATAAGTTATTGACATACCAATACCGTGCTCTCTATCATTTGGATCGCATACAATAAGAAGGGCATCCCGTGTATCAAGCAATGCTTTTTCGAAAGCTGCAAGTGAAAATGCGTATACATAAGACGAAGTCACAAATCATTGTTAATTCCTACCTTTGTCTTGTTTCACTCTCAAATGTAATCCCATCATAGTATATGACTCCCTGCTCTGGGCTAAATACTGAGCGAGAGATTCCAAATCGTAGCCATTCGGCATATTTTCGGAAAGCAATTGGGTAGCCTAAATACAAAAGAAAATTGGCACTGTAAGAAATTTTTAAAACTAACCAATGAGGGAACTTCGCTTGCAGAAACACATAATAAATCTAAAATAGCGTGTTCAGGCACACTTAGTTGAGTTAATATCATCGAATGGGTATAGTGAACTGTAGATGGATATCTAAAAAATACCCTAGAAAAATTTTTTTTCCAGCTTGCCTCTTTCCATTGTCTTTGATGGCATAACTATATCCGCAGTGAAGCACATCCGATTCATCCCCGATTAATACAATTTTCCCTTCATCCATACTGGGGCCCAAGTCTGAAATGCAGGATAGTTTTTATATCAGTAATTTCTGTAAAAAAAAGTGTAAAGATATAAAGAAAGAATAATAATAAAATAAAATGCTGCAAAGGTATAGATGTGATCTAAAAAAATGAAGAAAAAAGAAAAAGCATAAATGAAAGAGAGTATTACCCGGAATAAGGAACATACCTTGTAACTATCCGAACACAGAATTAAAACTTGGAAAAAGTACTTTATAACTTCGTCGACGATCAAAGAAACACCAAGGAAAATTCAACTTTTGAGTCGAATTTGATTCGGGCGAAGTAGAAATGCAGGCTTGAATTTTTGCGCCAGTGGTCCCGTACAGATAATTTAGACCTTTAGTACTGCACCGTTTGCTGTGCTGCATTGAGGGAAACGATTGGTTATTCCTAAATTTCATAGACGCTTTTTTTTCTGTTTTGTGTATAGTTTTGCTGCCTGGAGAATGTTTTAGCCCGTGAAAATCAGTTCACTTGCTTTGATATATAGAGAGATGTTTTCTCTTCGTATCTAATGTTCTTGTTTCATATTGCAAACACGTCCATGACTTCAACATTTCAGTTTCTTGGGTCAACATGGCTACACCCAATCAAATCACTAAGAAGAAGAAGGCTGTCCTTGATGGAGTTTTCAAAGCCGAGTTAAACAACTTCCTCATGAAAGAATTGGCCGAGGATGGATATTCCGGTGTTGAGGTTCGTTTTTTTATTTATTACTTTTAAATAACACGCGGAGCGGAATGGATATTTAAAAAATTATCGAAGATGTCATCCAAAACAAATGAGTGGCGGAAAAGGAAAAGAAATTTGCTCAAAGTTATTGGATGCTGCGTTTCTATTTTTCAACATGATAACATTTTTAAAGAAATGACATACGAATATGTATAATTGTACAAGAGAATTACAGGTTCGCCGTACTCCTACTCGCGCCGAAGTTATCATCATGGCTACACGCACACAGTCTGTTTTAGGAGAGCGTGGACGCCGTATAAAGGAACTTACCTCCGTTGTTCAGAAACGATTTGGTATGGAAGAAGGAACTGTTGAGGTATGTTTTTCGTCATTATATTAATAGTATTTGCATTATTTTTTTTATGTGAAGATTTCCGCTGGAGTATTTATTTTTTAAATTGAAATTATTTTCAGCTTTATGCTGAGAAAGTTTCCAACCGTGGTTTGTGCGCTGTTGCTCAATGCGAATCTCTCCGTTATAAACTTGTTGGAGGACTAGCTGTTCGTCGTGCTTGTTACGGAGTGCTTCGTTTCATTATGGAATCCGAAGCTAAGGGCTGTGAAGTCATTGTTTCTGGAAAGCTTCGCGGTCAACGTGCCAAAGCCATGAAATTCGTTGATGGATTGATGATCCACTCTGGTAACCCTGTCAATGATTATATCCAACAGGCTGTCCGTCACGTACAACTCCGTCAAGGTATTTTACTTTTCATTTGTTTTATTAAAATTTTGCCTTCAGGTGTCATTGGTATCAAGGTAAAGATTATGTTGCCTCATGATCCTCGTGGACAAATGGGACCCAAGAACGCTCTTCCCGACCAAGTCATTATCCTCGATCCTGCTCCGGAGGTCAACCCCAGCGAACCCCATTCCGAACATGTCCAGGAGAAGAAAGATCTTGTTCCCCCAGTCAACATGCCACCCCAGGCGGCACCCACTCCAGCCTATTAAATTGTTGCTTGTTGCATAAAATTTGTTATAAAAAATTTGTACAATTTCTGTCGGGGTTGGATCCATCTATGTCAGGACACGCGTCGTCGAAATTCTCCGTTGCCCAAGCGAAAGCTACTTTTATTTAGCCATTAACTGCGCGAAGGACAGGTGTGTAACAATGTAAGTGGTTTGCTTTTCAGTCAAATGCCCCTCTTGCCACCGCAGTTCCCAAAACGTTCTTCGGAGGACAACGAATCGTCCGCTCCAGTTGATAAGTAATCGCTCACGAGTGTCCTTGCATTACCCATCTGCCTTGTCATAAACTGCATATCGCTTTTGAGCGTTACACGTCCAATTTTTCCAATCTTATCGTTCTTCTTCCAGGAAACGTTCTATTGAAGCCATGACTCAAGTCACCCGTCAAATTATCCACACAGCCAATGCACCGGCTGCTATTGGACCATATAGGTAATCATCAGATTCTCCTAATCGAAAAGAATGTTTAGCCAAGCGGTCCGAGTCGACAATACCATCTACATCAGCGGTTCCCTCGGCTTGGACCCCAAGACGATGCAGCTCGAAGAAGGGATTGAGAAACAGGCCCACTTGGCCTTGAAGAATATTGGCGAGGTTCTGAAAGCTGCTGGAGTCGGCTATAATAACAGTGAGCCGCTAGATCACTTTATCGTAAAAAATATTTTAGTAGTCAAGACGACCGTCCTTCTCTCGGACATGGGCAATTTCCAGACGGTCAACGACATTTACAAGCAATACTTCACGGAGAAGTTCCCTGCCCGAGCTGCCTACCAGGTAAATGACTTCCAAATCTATCCAAAACTTTTATTTTCAGGTAGCTGTACTCCCGAAGAATGCTCTGGTCGAGATCGAGGCTATTGCTGTTGCCGGCGAAATCAAGGATATTTGAAGAGCACAACCTTAGAAGCCCAGGCAACATTCCTCTCTTAATTCTACAGCATTTTTACTCTTGTAATAGGTGAATAATAAATATTTTGAGATTTCTTTTTTCCTTTAGTAGTTTTCTCTGGTTTCCTTCTATTTTTAATAATTTTAGTTTGGTTGAAAGGGGATTCAGATTGGGCTGTTACATTGGTGGTCTCATTTTCGACGTCGGTTTACTCCGGCAGTAGTAGTCCGTCTAGCCTCCAAAGGGATCGAAGAGATACCCAAAACGATAAATATTTGCAAGGAGAGTTTAGGTATGCCATTCCCCAATTTGATCATTTTCATTTCAGATGAACAGTATCGGTTTATTATAGCAAGCTTGGCAGAAGAATTCCCCCGAATTAATTTTATAAGAGACATTTCCAGCGACCAAATTCTAAAAACAAGTGATATCCTTGAAAAAAGGATTGGATTTCGCCTTGAGAAGAGAAAATCTCCGATATCAGGAGCAGGCAATGGAATATTTGTATCATCCGGTTTAGTCTGCCTCGGGTAAATTTATTTTACTAAAATTTATAGGTAAAATTGAATCGGGGCGGATTGTATCAGTTTATCCGGGAACCATTTACGATCCTTGGGATCCGATCCTGTTGCAATCAATAGCAAACCACTTTGTTTTGCGATGTCAGGTAAAATAATTCCCCAAGTTTACAAGTTTTTAGGACGGAGTTACAATAGACGGGAATAACCGTCGTCTTTCTGCTTATGTTCATCGCTCTTGTGCTTTTCGCGACCTTTCTCCCAATATCTGTGACATTACCTGGTTAAAAGCTCAACCCTTCAATTTTCTCAACAGTGGTCAATTCGTCAATAACGGGTCCACCTCTCATAATGTGCAATATATTGACCTCGATCTCATAAAAAACTGGCCGTATCTCTATCGAAAATTTTTGCCTTATGCTGTGTACTCCCCTCACCGAAAGGCTCCTCTTCGAACTGTCCTTTTAGTTTCAGTACGACCAATCGAAAAAGGCGAGGAGCTTCTGTCCGCTTATATTTCTCAATAAATTATTTCTTACAATCCATTTTTATTTTTTACTTGTGTTTTTGTCATCTTTATATTCATATCATTTGTTGTGAGAAATAGATACGTTTTCCAGTATTCATTATGAGAACAACAGTAATGCAAAGATATCTTCTTTTCCGGAGAATGTTTTCTACTAAAAAGCCATTTCCCGGTGATGAAGTTCTTGTTCCCGATCAGCTTATTAGCAGCAAAGTGAGATTTTTCGTTCCATATACACTTCGTATTTTTTCTAGATTGATGCTTCCAAAGTTCCACCCGTCCCTCATTTTGATAAGAAGCTTATAAGACATCTCGAAAGCCTGTCGTTGGTACGATTTCAAGACGAATATGTAAGTTACTTTTTATTTTAATATGAATTAATTTATTTCAGGCTGTTAGTACTTTGCGAGAAGCCGTAGCTCGAGCTAATCGTCTCCTTTCTGTAGATGTTGCGGTTTTTATTTTTCTAGAATTAGTTAATTTATTATTATTTCAGAATATAGAACCATGCTACACAGTTTGGGAAGAACAGGGTTGTTCATTGCATGACGATATCCCAGAAGAGCCATTATCAGTAAAAGAAGTGCGTTTACCATTTCTATTATTTACAAAAATTATTTGAGACTTTGAAAAATGCTAAACGTTCGTGTGAAGATTATTTTGTGACTCCACCAGGAAATGTGCCCCTTGAAGAATCCACACAGCCGTTGGATATTAATTTGATCAATGAATGGGATGAACGAGGTGTAGCAGTACCTCCAAAACCAAGAAAATTAGTAAACCGATAACATGTATTTTATATAGGAATTTATTTATTGTCGTTGATTCGAGATCAGGAATAGTAAACACGTACTAAAGAACGATGGAAGCCTACTACAAACTCCGCAAGTGAAATAAATGTGTGTGTATACTATACAATATTGCCATTATACTGTCTGACACATGGTGATGAATTCACTGATGGTGACGGCACCGCGACCTTCTGTATCGGCTTGCTGGATAAGCGAAGTGGCTTCTTGGACAGTTATTTTAGTCTTGAGTGTTTCTCTCCAAGCGATCACTAATTCTTCAGCTGAGAGCTAAAAATATTTGTTCTTATTTTTCCTTCATTTCTTCCTTACCAATCCGTCACCATTTTGGTCGAATTTCTGGAACATTACATGGATGTCAGCCTTACAATTGTTCAATTTTATCTTCGATGTTACGGCAGCTAAGAATTCTTCAAAGTCGATCTCTCCGTCGCCGCTCTTATCGCTGACTCTCATAACAGCTTGGACGACTTTCGGCGAAACATCAACTCCAAATTCGGCCAGCATTTTGGCCACTTCTCCTGCCGATATAGTCCCGGATCCGTCGTCATCCATTGACACAAAAATATTGTAAACTTTTTCAACGTCAGTCTTGGCAACATCATAGCGAAGAGCCAATTCAGCCGCGTTGGTTAGTTTCGGCTAAAATTGTCTCGTTTCCACAATTGTCGCAGGATAACTGACCTTCTTTTTGAGCTTCTTCTTGGGTATTTTGTGGTCGAGGAGAGTCTCCCAGAAGAGGGCGTCCTTCTCGACGGGCATACTGGAACAGGAATAGTCGAAAAACAAATTCAGGTGTTGATGCTCCGGCAATTCGTTTACGCAACAGCCAACCCCCACGTGGGGGCACAAGAGGGCAGAAGAGAGGTTGACGATGAGTGTTTTTATATACGACGGCATGCAATCTCTGCGGGGCAACTGACTGACGGTAGAAGAAGACGTCAATTCAATTTTTGGGTGTTTTCGGCTCGACTTATTTTAGAATTTCTCAGAAATTTAGAAAATTTGATGTTTTCTATGTTTTGTCTAAATTTTATCTGGTTACCAGGTTTTTTCGACAAATTTTTAGAATTTTATGGTTAATCGTGTTACCCGCAACCGCAAATATTTATTGTTTTTGGCAAAAGGTCTTGGGAAAAAAGGAAGAGATTTGTGGGGGAGGAGGATCTCTCAATTGGACAACGACGAGCGTTCTCAGAAGATTCGTTTATAGCCAGTCACCGGCAATCTGAGCTGTCCAAATTTGAGACAGGAAATTGAAGTCGAAGGGTCAATTAGCCCGGAGAACAGTGGCCTACCAAAAAATGGCCAAGCACAAACACATCAAAAATTTGCAATTCAAAAACTTCGTCGAAAAAAGTCCAAAAGAGAGTGCTAACGAAGTTTTCCCGTCGTGATTCCTGATCGAATTGCCCCTCCACCTTCCAAATTATCGGCGACATCTTTTTTGTCTTTTTTTTCTGTGAGGGAGAGACTGGGAAAAGGCAAGCAAAGAATAATTGGTAGTGGTCGGGCCAGTTATTACCCGGGGGCTCAACGGAGGGATTACTGTGAAAGTTGGGATCACAAAGCGGCCATCTTGGAAAAATGAATCACGAGGGGATAAATGAAGGAGAAAACAGGAAGAAAAGAGGCCATTATGCTCGACGAGCGACGGTTATCATAACTTTGAGAGTGGCTGTTATGTCGACTGACATATAAGGATAACAAAAAGACAACTGACGGACGAGGTGATTCGACTAAAACAACTGACCACCCGGGACCCGTTGATAAACGGACGAAAACGAGCACTTCTTGACGGAAACGATCAAAGATCATGACTACAATTCTCTCTGTTATTTTATATCCAAATATTTCGGACAAGGACCAGTGAATTTCACTAAAAAATAAAAGAATCTAGGCTAGAAGACATCGTCTATTCCTCTCTGAATAACCTTTTTGTAGTTGTTTTGATTATTATCCCATAAAACTAAAATAGTCCCCCAGAAAGACTCACGGAAACTGGTCGCTGGTCATGTCAACCGGGATGAGGACAGGTATCTTTTGAGAAGAAGCGACAGCTGCCTGCCGTCGGCACCAATCAAAACATGATCGGGAGCCACTTCCCCTCCGAACTACTTTTACCGTAAGAATTTAATTAATTTTCCACTTGAAAAAGGGAATAATTGAGGGCGACGCCAAGAAATGGCCGCGGGGCAAGACGTCATCTCTAATATTGAGGCACGAGAAGGCTTTCAGTTTGTAGTACGGGGGAAAAAGGAGAAGACAATAACAGCGAAAGAGAGTACGTGGGCAATGAACTCTTATTTTGGAGGAGCACCGACTCTTTCTCGTACCCTTTCTTAGTGGCTGAGCCAGTCGACCGGACACAACTCCCGAAAGCGCTTCTCGCCATCCTTAGCATCTCACTGTTTGCCATATTCTGAAAAGTTGATTGGAATGATATTAAAAGTCAGAGGAAAAGAAAGCCACCGTAAGACCAGGAAGGCACCACCCTCACCAAATCCAAAAATCAAAATGATGAAGGCGGACAAAAGAAGCCGGAAACGTTCCAGAGTTTAATTGGAGGAGAGCAATCTTGTTTCCATTGGAAATCGCTCCGACACGTCTGATGACAAAGAAATGGGTTTTTCTGGATATTTAACGAGGTTTGAGGGTTCGTTGGTAAACAGACAGAAGTGAGGCTGACGCTGGTCGACGTGTGTCTAACACAACAGCCTTTCTTTTCAAAAGATTTGAGTTCTTCGCTGTCGACGAGGTATTAGGTTACAGGCGGCAGCGTGTGAAAGAAAGGTATATGGAGAAATTTACGATAGTTGAAAACTTGGTCACTTCTTTTAAATGACAACTTCCGCATCTTCAGTCATCTCCTAACCACACCCATGGGTCATATTAGACCCTACTGCAATGAGTCGGCTATGTTCCTTTAATCTTTGGATCTAAAACAAATATTTATAAACTCTGATTATTTAGGAACATCGAGTACAAATTTAGAAAGGCAATCAGAAAATAATTATCACAAGAGACCTAGACAAGAATTACCGTAACACCAGGAAATAAAAGTAATTGTAAAGTTCACAAGACATTGATGAGGTCTTCGATTCGGCAATCATGCGGAACGACGATAAAATGGCCAGAATCTTCAGTGTTCGAGGCACCATATTTAGCAAAAAGACGTCCACGTGACAAAGCTTTTAACATTTCTCTAAATTCAAATTTCACTCAAGAAATACAATTAAATTACAGCATTCTCTGTCGATTTACATGTTCGCTTACACTATGAGGTAATTCCATTAAATCCATAATTTCAACCAATGGTATTTCCCAAAATTTTGCAAATTCGGTTTCCTAAATAAATAAAAATTTTGAAATAAATATGGATACCATAAGATTTGATGCATCCAATTTGTTGTGTGTTAGCCATGATTTTAAAGCAATTTTGGAACGTTTTATAAGTAAGTTGTATAAACCTCCACAAATGACTGTATGAGCAACCTGTACACATAGGATTGAAAAATCAAAAAATTACTTTTTCATAGCATTTACTAGACGAGGATGGCTCATCAGGAACGTTGCCCTTACGATAAAATACTGCAAATTGGGTAGCACCTTCAAGATCATGGAATCCTAAATATTCTGGAATATAGAAGCAAAAATCGTCTACCATTCATATTTCCAACATAATGTATGTTATAAGTATATCCAGCGCCAGAATCAACAAGAATCTTAGCAACCCTGCAGCGGTATATTGAACACGGTGCAAATATTTACCAATTTTTAAATTCTTCTCTTGAAAATTCATATTTATGATCGTCATGGCGAAATATCCCAGATTCCATTCCTAAAAGTAAACGATGAATTTTAAAGCTAAACAAAACCGAAAGCTTTGTTGTATTCATGATTAGGAGTAGAAAGTATGAATAATTTTGGTCGGATTTGGTCAAGCACTAGACGTACAAAAATTTCAGCGTCTTCGACCGGGATATGTTCAATGCTAAAATGAACAACTGCTATATTTTTAAATGGCACTGTTACACTTCTGTGGAGCATACACAATCTGTCTGTAGAAGTCGTTCATCATATTTTAAAATGTCTCCTGAAACGCGGTTTGAGGAAGTACAAAAAAAATCACCTAAGAAATGTTCAACAAGACATGGCAAATAATCTCTACCTTTTATAGAACTCTCCTGATCTTTTAGATGATTTCTATTGGGTTGTTACATATGTATTGTCGCCGTCGCTAATTACCTCAGGTGGGATTTACGCTTTACCACTGTTGACATATGAAACAAAGTACCTAATCGAGCTTTTTCTGCTCTTTAAAACAGTATATTTAGAAGCCCGGTAGCTTTTTATTTCGCGGCTCTAGAGCTTGTTTTTGCCAAAATGGCGAGTCAGAGCTCGTCGAGCCATTTTGAAGCGCTGTTTTTGAGCTCGTTCTCCAAGATTGGATAGGAATAACCTATGTTATGTAGTTGACTACCGTATATAAAAAAGAGATCCAGAAATCTTCGAGTTTACGAGCAGGAATACAATTTCCCTTCGCCACGCATCGAAAAAAGACCCCCAAAATGATGCAGCATCCTGCGACGGTAAAAGACCTTATTTCGCAAGGAAAACATAACTTCTGAGAAGAAGTTGAGCACTTTCTAAATATAATTTTTTGTGCTTTTTAATATGTTCACAATACCGAACATGAATACTGACCTATTTTTCACCAATTCCACAGCTTTGCTCTCAAAGGCCGGAAAACTCGCCTAAGCTGTAATATTTCGGCGATATCGAATTCTATCAAAATGTCTCTGGCATTTTGTAGAACACCGTCTGTTGTATCTAGAAATACCAGCAGAATACAAATAAATTTCATGATAACCCCAGAAAAGACCTGGTTTGCTTCTCTGGCATGAATCAACAAGTGTCACGCATTTCGCACCTCGGCAGTTGGCCGCTCTAGTTTCTCGAGATAAAGAGCTACGAAGCACATACATATATCATTTTGAAGAGAAAACAATGCTCTACAAGATGCTGTGTCTCATATGGCAAAAGTCACCAAGCAGCGGTCCCCCCAGTGCAGATTATTGTCCGCGACACCACTTATGTAACAACCCAATATAAAAACCATTTAATTTAATATAAAAAATACCTCAAATACAATATTCCATTAGACAGGCAACTTTCCTCGATATCAACTGAAATAACTCGCTCGATACCAAACGGACCGAAATCATTATCAAGAAATTTTTCTAAGGAAGATTCACCACATCCAAGAACAGCAAGCTAAAAATTAAGAGTTTTAGAGTAGCGCACCCTCAACCTTTTTAATTGAAACATTATTTTTCTTTATATATTTTTTAAGCGTATCTCTCACAAATTGGTTACGCTGTACTTGAAGAGGTGGTCGAAAATAGGTAGGCTTTCTGTTCGTGTCAATATCATCATCAGAATCATCGTCTGGTGGAAAGTATATTACGTTTTCCTGAAAAATCTAAGCATTAAAATAAAAGAATAACCTCGTCTGGAGATTGAATTCGCCGTGGATCGGGACGGACTTCTGGATTTTTTATAGCTCTTTCTATAGGACGTCTGGCTAAGTATTTATCCAGCTGATGATAAGCCGCAAAAATGTAATCCTAAAAAACAATTTAACGTTTGCGTATCGCAAACCAGTGGTTCGCTTAAGTTCCAACCATCTTCACTGAGCCCCGACATCGTTCCTATAATGAAATCATTATGAAAGAGATATAAAAAAGATTATAATGGTAATTGCTTTTTAAATAAATAGATCGTGTACCAAAAAAGAAGCGCCCACGTATCCCCGCTTGTGCCTTTATAATATAGTCGTTGGCGAGCTCTTGTGCATATCTTATCATTACTTTTTTCGTTTAATGCCCCTACAAAATAACCTCATTCTAATTAAATTTACAGATGGCAGATGTAGAAGCACCGAGAATTATTCGAAGAAACGACCCGGGAACCAAACGAGATGTGAATATTTATATAAGATGTATAATTCTAGTTTAGGAATGGTCAAAATGGCCACCAATGACTTTTGAAGATATGGACTCAACCCTAAATGTCCAACAATACATACAACAGTTAGTGGCAAAAGATCCTGCGGACATCGATGGAATTTTGACGCCACCGGCCGATTTGGTTCGCTTTTCCTTATACCCATTATATATTATTATGTAGGACGAAGGTGTGTGGAAATACGAACACCTCCGTCAATTTTGCCTACAACTGAATGCATTGACATTTGAACTACAGGTACACCCAAGCGCTGTTTTAAAAAAATATTAATATTTCCAGACAGAATGTCTTACGGAATCATGCGTGCAAATGACGGCGACGGAACAATGGATATTTCTTTGCGCTGCACATAAAAATCCCAAGGAAGTAAGTTTTCAACTAATGAAGAAATTATCCGACCATTGAGTGTTCTGCGATCGATTATACTCGACATACATTAGATGGAGCTTGCATCCTTCTAAATAGTAACAAGTATTTTCCTAGCCGAATTAATATCAAGGTAAATAAATCTCATACACAAATAAAATATTTAGGAATCATCTATTGCCAAACTAGGATCCGTTTGTAGGCGAGTATATCGCATCTTCTCCCATGCGTATTACCATCATCGAAAAATTTTTGATGAATTCGAAAATGAAACACATCTTTGCAAAAGGTGAGTTTTACACTCCCCGAGTTTCTTACATTTTTTTTCAGATTCACTGTGTACGTAACCAAATATAATCTCATGTCTACAGAGCATCTCATTGTACCAATTTTACAAGAATCGTAAATTTTGTGCGGCGTTCACATCAAATTAACAAATTGGCAAAAACTTTTGCATTCATCCTTTCCCATTTGCATGTGTATCCATAATAACTTTACAATTGTTTTAAATAAAATAATTAGACCAACATACCGTTATTCGGTCCTGATATCAATGTCTCCTTCTCCCAATCTTCTCCTATATTATATCTGCCTGAAATAACGCATAAAATACAGTGTAGTGAAGTACTGACATATAAATAAAGAGCAACGGTAGAACAAAAAAAAAAGAGAAGTGTTCCAGCGGATCTCAAAATTCAAATATCCAGACGCAAAATGCGAAATCATCTTTTTGAAGCAACGAACAATTTTTTCAGTATAAATGCAATCTGAAAGTGCTCTCGATGTTTTATTTCGCCTAGGAAAAAATCTAAAAGCTGCAACTAGTGTTGATTGCATTGATAAAGCTCTGCATGGTGGATTTGAACCTGGAGAAATATATGAACTAGTAGGTGAGCAAGCTGTAGGAAAAACACAGGTAATTTTGCTAATTCACAATAATATTTTCAATAGATTTTGTATGGTGTTGCAGCTTGTTTTGTTCTTCGACAAAGTGGAAGTGTCGCTTGGATTGATATCAATGGATCATTCATAACACAACGTTTTTTGCAATTTCTTGGCCTTACTCCAAATGCACAGGTGTAAATTCTTTTCATTTTTGTTTACTGCGAACTAATCTACACCTCTCATATTTTTCACAGTATATATTTAGGCTTGTATGGATTTTCTTCGTCGAATATATGTAGCTCATGCGTTTGATGTATTAGATATAAAAGCAAATTTACGTCAAATATTGGTAAATCAACGATAAACATCTGTAAATTAATTTCAGAATAATCCTCATGTAAAATTGATACTTATTGATAATATTGGATCTATTTTGTCAAAGAGTCGTGACGCTTCCCGTAAGTGGACAATTATTTTTTTATGCTATCAAGTATGTTTTAAGGGAAAGGAGAAATATTATCTGTAATCGAATTATTAAATAACTGTAGAGATAAAGGACTCACCATTATTTTAACAAATCATTTAGTAAGTGTTTAAATTATTCCATTAATTTGCTGCAGGTGACAGTAAAAGGTGAATTGATGCCGTCGTTAGGAATAACGTGGAGAAAACAATCCATATGTCGATATATAGTAAATAGAGATGATCAGTCGAGTTGTTTCCGTGTAACTAAACCAGAAGACGAAGATTATGTAAGTCTTCTTTTGTTTTTTTTTCGAATTTAAATGTTTAGAAAAATTCAGAAGCAGAGCCATTGCGTTTTTCCATCTATTCAAGTGGAATTGCAGACTTCGATGATTTTTTGTAAGTATGTTGATATTTTGTTTTTTTTTGTGGATTTATTCATAAAAATTATCGCATTTATTGAATGAGAACGTGTTCTACAAAGTGTACCAGTATCGCTCACAATCGTCTGATGGCCGAGGCACTAACTTGTATCCACCAGAATAACTAAATAAAATCACAATTCGAAGAAATTATAGAGGAAATAATCGCGTGTCCATCGAAGTACAAAAACAAGTGCGAGTAGAAGTCATAAGATAGCACAGCATCGGCAGATCCCTAAATATTTCTTTGTATGACAAAAATTTCATCCTCATTTGGATCTATTTGGGGTGCAAGGATTACGAGCAGTTAGCTCTCTATTCACACAGGGTAAGTAAAATAATAAGGTTTATATGCCTGAAACGGGACGCAAGCCTACTTATAGCTGGAACACACCGGCCCTGACGGGATTTGTTGTTGCTGGAGGTGTGGCCGGGGCAAAGTAGGCATGGATATCAACTCCGGGTCGATGATGCTGAAATTTCTTTATTTTTTTAATTTTTGTCCTTTTTACTTTAAATCTTTGGATAGCATCTTTTGAAACATTTTGACAATCATATAAGTCAATTCGTTTGAGAGCCCGTGCATGGCGGAGATGCCCGAGGGAGAGGTCTGTTATAGCTGGACAATTATCCAATTCTAATACCTAAATATTGTCGATTTTTACTTTGAATTACAGAATCTACCCGAATATTATCCTTATTATTTGTCATCAGATAATTTATCGACTCGTCTGTGATCAATTCGCAGTGTGAGAGACTCTAAATATTTCTTTCTTTCGACTTTTTCCCCTAGTATTTACCAGTTCAGCAAGATTTCTGCAATTTGTAGAAAGGCAATGAATCGAGGCATCAGAAATCAGGACACAATCTTCGAGATCCATTTTTTCCAAACTTTTGCAGTTTCTGGCCAGCTGAGAAAAACCCGCATCCGAAAGGAGGGAACACCCGGAAAGTTCGATAGCTCTGAATGATGACTGTCACCGTTTAAAACAAGAAAACTGACGTCAACTTCTTGCAACTTTGAGCCAAGGCGATAAGTGATCGATCCGTAATTTGATTACATTGAGCGAGGTTTAAATATTCCAAATTTGGACAGCCCATCGCAATACAATTCACAGTGTCATCGGTAACCTGGAGGGATTATTGGAATTGACCGAAGACACTTACAAAACACGACCATAAATTGAGACGAATGAGACTGGTCATCTTTGACTCGACGCCTTGGAAACATCTCTCGGTCAACTGAATTTATAATCATTTAAATAAAGAAGACACATTGTGGAGTACCCCTTCACATCCGCGGAGATGTAGAGTTGCCAAGTTGGGACAAGCACTGATTATAGACTGTACTCCTCGATCAGTGACACTATCACACCAGGAAATGTTCAAATATTCCAACAGAGGACATCCTTCACTACAAAGTCATCTCTCCTGTCGGCCATCAGTCATCTCACCTGATACTCTTACATGCTCTGTCCGTGATCGACGTACAATTTTCCAAATTTAGATGCTTCAATTTATGACAATATCGACCGAGATTCTCACAAGTTCTGAAGGGCAAAATCTCTTATTTTTATGGTACTCACGTGTCTGTAACCCGTTTACATTTGAATAAACTCAGCACTTCGATGTTTTTACAGCGGGCAGCAAAGGCGCGTAGTGTGCTGTCCTGCAATTGGGACAATCGATGTCGAAGGGGAAATATACCTGGATATTTTCACAACCTTTAAGAGAAAGTTCTTTTAGGAAACCACCACATCGACGAGCCAAGTTGTCGACGACATGAGCCTGAAATGGTGAACGTGGACTGTAATGGCGGGCAGAGCGAATCGACATCGACACTGAGACTAACGGTGCCGAGAGCAAATGACCCGATAATCGGCAAGTCGTCAAGATCTTTTCAATCCTCACTGACCTTGACGTCTTTCTGGAAGGTGAACAAGTCGACGCGTTGCCAATTCATTCCGTCCAATGCGAGATAATTCCACAATTGACAGACTTGAGCGCAGCGACATTTTTCTTTGATCGACAGATATGAAAATATTCTAGAATTCGACATATTGACTTTAGAAAAACAATTTACCGAAGGATACATTCTTTTGGCAGTTTGTTGATAGGGGCGACTTCTTGTGGAGCGGGTGCTAGTGTCGTAATCAGGTACATCTGGAAGAGGCGATTGTTGCTCGGGGAAACTGTCCCCGCCCCGACAGACTTTTGTTTTCCGTCGGAAAAGTTTACAGATTCTGTTCTTCTGCCGATGGAGGATGTCCTTCCAGGTCTCTCGACGCGATCGACGCGGGAAATAAGAAACTGTGACTTCGAGGGGATCGTCAAACTGCGAATGGAATTTGACCACCCGCAGGTCGGCCATGGCGGGAAAAGGAAAGATGGCATTTTGGGGGAGGAGAGTGGACAGATGTCCTCCTCCCGAGGATCACCTTGGTGAGACGCTGAGACAAAGAAACTCCGGAGGTCATCCGGAGTCACGCGCTTGCACTTTTCCCGGGAGACTCACATGGTTCTGCTTGGCCTGGATGGTCGGATGAGTGCGTGAATTCATCGGCCGTCGTTTGGATCTCTTGGTCCGACTGCTTCGAGCTGTCGTCTCGTCCATTTCATCTTCGACTACGACGACATCTGAAGGATAAGGGCGACGGCGAAGAGACGACTCACCCGAGTCAGGCATCGAAGATGCCGTAGCAGAGCTTCTCTCCTTTTCTGAAAAATACAGCGGCTGAGAAAAATAAGAAAGACGTAGGGAGGAAGAGTACGGGGGGAATTAGAAATGAATGGAGAGAGAGACCATTCCAGTGGGAAAAAAGGACAGACAAAGTACGAGATCAGGTCTAATGGCCGGAGGCCGATAAACTTTTAGTGGCCGGAAGACAAAGAGCCGGCAGATCAAAGACGGCCTCAATTCTCGACAGTTTATGACAGGGGAAAGAGCGCCTGACTGTTTATTCACCAATGGCCGTGTGATGCGGGGAGTTCTGACCTTTGCAGATCAAAATCAGAAACTTGTTGTTATCGCGATTGTTTTGCCTGTCGAAAAAAAAGAAGAAGTTTTGTATCGAGCAGGTGATAAAAGCAATGGGAGAATCCAAGAGGAACGGGGCCCGCGAGCAGTCACGGGTTGCGCTCAGCTGAGCGCCTTCTCTGCTTCTCCGCCGCTGGCTGCATCTCTTCGCCAGATTCGATTCTGCGTCTCTCATTGCATAATGTCTTTCTCACTTCCTCTAACCAGCCGCCCCATCAGCTGTTTACTGGTCTGTCCGGCTGGTCAGACACTACCTTGTACCGAAAATTACTAAAGAGGCCATTCGGTCGAGCAGAAACCAATTATGGGACAAAGGAAAATCTAAATAACACCTCAGAGGGAAAAATAGCCATCATTTCGGACTAAAATAGAATATATTATACTCTCCAATTGGATATTTTATTATTTGACTTCGGAGTACGGATATTGACGATTTCAGCCTCAATGAGGCGAAGAGCAATTTCATATCCGCGGGACCACCCATCTAAAGACAAATGCTTGTCGAAGAATATAATTTATGCAGAATATTTGCCTATATTTTCAAATGCTTTTACTCAGTTGGCCTCTTGTCTATTTCGTGGTTCTATATTTTCTGTTATACACACGGAAATACTGTACACTGGACTAGTTTGGTCAACTCGTCGACTATTACCGAGCCCGGTAAATGTGCTATACAGTGAAAGCGGGAGGACATCGGTTTTGAATCGGTCAAATTATATTTATAGTCTGTTTCAAATGGAAAAAATCGGCCCTTGGGCGGTTAAAGGTTAATTCGATCTAGATAGAGCGCATCCGGGCGTCAGATGGGTCAGATTGATACTTTTATTTTTGAAAATATGTATTTTTCTATCAATTTTGATATTCTTTCAATTCTGATTTTTATTGCACCAGTCGCTTCGCGAATTTTTTTGAATTTTCAGAAAATTGCGCCAAGGCCCCATCACACGCAAGTTTTTCCATTTGAAACAGACTATATAATATTTCTTTTGTGTATTTCTTATTATCTTTTAGTATAGCATATAAAATATTATAGATATGCCAAGTAACAGCTCAGCGACTAAACCGACAAAACAGGAAGAAGAACTTGTGCAACTCAATGCGGAATTGCAAGCGTTAGAAGAAGAAACTGACGAACTTGTAGCAAAAGTATGGAAAAATAATGCTAAATTTCTAAAACATAGTTTAGGTCAATGGACAGCGTTTGTCAGTTCCGGAAGTTGTACAGGACTTATTTACAATAGTAAAGGAAAATCGATTGACAAAACTTGTATGTTTTATTGCAGCGCTGGCAAATCCAGTTTATTTCAGGAACGTTTTGAGCCAGAATTTAAAGACACCACATATTCTGTATGTAATATAGATAAAGCTGTTGATGAAATTGTTAACTCCACATCTGATAAGCAGAAAATCATTAGATTACAAGAAAATTTGAGAAAGGTAGTTGAATTCTGTATTGTTATGATTTTATTTGTTTAGATAAACCGTAAGATAGAAGATAACCAACGACATTCCGAACTTTTGTACGCTGGGCTGAGTATAAATCCGTACGTGATACTTCCTGATGCTCGCTACTTATCCATTTGATCGTCGTATTTTCTCTAAGCATTATATTAACAGTATTTAAACAAATGAAATGTAACTTTTGTTTATGTTCCCTAGATCATCACAATAAGGACTCATAAACTTAAGGAGTATCCGCTTGTAAGGCTGACCGATATAGGCCTGGATTCATCGCTACAGGGAAAAAATATAAAACATTTTTGCAGATTACTGAAAACAGTCGATCTTTTTTCTTTGATGGCCGGATGACCGGATAGTTTAAAAATAAGAAAGAGAAGACAAGAATAAACACAAGATTTTAACAAAGTTTTAGTCCATTAAAAATCACTTGGTGGACAGCCAACAGTGGTCGAGGACCTGGGTGGCAGAGGGACGCGCGGCCGGCGAGACCTGGAGAAGGGCCGACAGGAGATGGTGGCAGTCGGCGGAGATTGTAGCCGGGATCTAAAAATAACAATTAAGAAGAAGATGATGACGACATACGGCTTCCATCCTTTCCTCCTCGCTCAGCAGACGGGCAGATGTCGGGACACGACAGGTGGTCATATGGACCAATGTAGCCCCGAGGGACCAGATATCGGCCTGGAATAATGTTGTTCAGAAGAAATCAAAACAAACCTGGACACCGTACTCCTCCTCAAATGCTTTGGCTTCTGGTGCTGAATAGGCGGGCGTTCCCATATCACCGAAGGCCACATTCTTCGCCAAGTCAATGGCGGATCCGAAGTCGGCGATCTTAAATATTTCCGGTTGAGACAATAAATACAATTGCTTACCAGCGCCACACCATTATTGTCCAAGAGGACATTCAGCGGTTTTAAGTCGCGATGGACTATTTCCATGGAGTGGAGGTACTCCAGTCCGGTGGTAATCTCCCGGAAGAGCCTGAAAATGACAGATTACGAGGGTCGATAGAAAAGAACTAACTTGATGGTCATCTTCTCCTCCAATGGCTGCTCTTCGACGAGATTGTGAAGAGAGCCGTTGTCAGCCAATTGAAGGAGAAGGCAATGCTCGTCCGGGTTTTCAAAATAGCGATAAAACCGCACGATATTTGGGTGACGGAGCCGATGATGGAGGGCCACCTCGTTCTTCAGCGATTCCCACCTGACTCGCTGCTTTTCCACCATCTACAAGCCATTTTATTTAAAATCTAATAAAATTTTCTAACCTTCAGGGCAAAGATGCCATTCGATGCCTTGTGGCGAACCACAAGCACACGGCCAAAACTTCCACGCGCCAACTCTTGACCATGGTCGAAGTCAGTATAACTGAGAACGGCCATTTTCTGAAATCAAAATTTATTAAAAGTCTAATAAAAAAATAAGTTGATATTATTGTAGAGAAAATAAAAAGCAACAGTCCCGAACCTTGAATACAAAGAAAATTGAATAAATTTGGACAAGTAGAGTGAATTTCTTGTTGAAACTTGGGAAGGAAGGAAATATGGGAAAGGGAGAGAAAATTAGCTGACGACTGCCTGGAATGAAGGAGGACATCGGTCATGGACAAGGAGAAATGACCAAAATTCGACCAAGGGGCTGGCAAACCATCGAATGTAACAGAAGATGAAAAGGAGACAGCCGAGGCGTAATCTTTGGATTATTTGGAAAATGATTCAATGGATACGAATTAGATGTCCAGCATGAATTTCGGACAGTATGATCAAAAATTTTCAAGGGCAGATAGTCGATGACGGGGAGATGAGTCGATGTTTTATCTCTTTTTATTATCCACAATAATTTCTCGAAAAGGCAAAATCATCATGGGAAAAGAGATGTGTTATATACTCAACTACTCTTAATTCAGTAGAGGAGTATTTTAGTTAACAAAACAATTAATCTCTTGTAATAATAATTTATTACCTTTTAACAGTGAGACAAAAATATTACAGAAAACAATATTGCTACAGATGTAGCTACGACAACAACTATTCACTCTCCGACTGAGAGACAAAAGAGACGCTCAAATGGCGATTAGAATTGGGGCGCGCTTGCTCATGGCGCGAATTCAAACAATAATTAAAATCGTTATGTGGGACCATAACACCTCCCCTTTTTAGATGAAAGAAATGGGGGTAAATAAAGAGAAGAATGAGCAAAAGGAAATATAGACGAACATATAAATAATTAGAACCTGAGTCTTGTCGGTGACTTTCTTGTTCGCTGGCTTCTTCGAAGTGCGGGTGGTCTTGTATCGTCTTGTTTCTCTTCTTGTGCTTGAGCGGTGTTTGGTACTGGATCCATCGTGGCCACAGGTGTACAGAAAGGCGTCGTCTCAGCTGGCGTTGTGTCATCTGGTGTCGTCTCGTCGGATGGCATGGCGGCAACAGGCGTCGTCAGATTGAGATCATCGGGAGCTTCTTTCTTCGGTGTCCTTGGAACCATCGGTGGAACTTCTTCTTGAATCTTCTTCTTGCTTGGCATCGTCATGTTGAAGGTGTGAAGTAGAGTTTGGTAATTGGAGGTTAGGAGCTCATTTTCTCGACGCTTTCTCAACTGATTTGAGTGTGCGTGGTGAGTCTTTCCTTCGACGTCGACAAGATATGTCGCGTGACCTCTAATTCCAGTAACCTTACCTTTTATCCATTGTTCCTGGTTTTGGTGATGCTTCTTGAACCAAATAGGCTCATTCAATTCAAAACTCTTTTCTTTCACACCGTGCTTTCGGTCAAATTGAGCTTTCATTTGCTCTGCGAATGCATTAGGATGATCTTTCCTCTCTGGGATAAGCAAATTCAAGGTTGTTCTGATATTTCTTCCGTAGAAAACTTCAGCTGGGGTTTTATTGTCGAGGCTGGGACAAGGCGTTGTTCTATAGGCGAACAGGAATCTGTTCAACAACGTCGAGTTTACTTTCCCTTCTCCTCCCCCTTTTAATTTTTGCAGACTTCTTTTTAGAGTATCCACAAATCTCTCCGCTTGTCCGTTACTTTGCGGATGGTATGGCGGTGTTCGAATGTGTTTTATACCATTCATTTCGCACGTAGACTGGAATTCCCTTGATGTAAATTGGGTTCCATTGTCGCTAACTAGCGTTTCTGGTAGACCTGTTCTGGAGAATACTTCCTCTAGAAGTCGAACAGTAGTAGATGATGTAATCGATTTTGTAATCAATATTTCAGGCCAATTTGAGTAGGAGTCGACGATGACGAGAAAGTAATATCCGTCAATAGGACCTGCATAATCAATATGAATTCTTTGCCAAATTCTTTGGGATTTTGGCCATGGTCGGAGGGGAACCTTGCGATCATTTTTGGCTGCCAGTTGACAGTTGTCGCAACTTCTGACATAATCTTCGATATCCGTTCCTTGTCCTGGCCAAAATACGAATTTCTTTGCCAGTTCTTTCATCCGGACCATTCCTGGATGCCCTCTGTGCAATTCCTTCATTATTTTGCAACGGATGGCAATCGGGATAGCTATTCTATCACCGAACATTATGCAGTTTTCGACTAGCGAAAATTCCTGTCTTTTCGACTCAAATGACTTATATTCTCTATCTTGTCTGAATTTTGAGAATTTAGACCAGTTTTGGGACTGTATACATTTTCCTAAACATTGGAAAAATGGGTCGTTTTTAGATGCTTCAGCTATATCTTCTGCTGTCATTGGCAATCTCCTAATTATCTCATCAAATTCTGCCACTATTTGTGTTTCGATATTAGCGATGACGATGTCTTCGTCTTCTCGAGGAAATGACGACATCAGCCGGGACAGACCATCGGCAATTCCAAATTTATCGGTCGGGACATATTCCAATGTAAAATTGTATCCTAGGAGGATAGTACCCCATCGTGACAATCTATTTGTTGTATGAGTTGGGAGTCCCTTTTTGCTACCAAAAATTGTCAACAGTGGTCGGTGGTCAGTCCTCAAAATAAACTTACGACCGTAGAGATATTTATGGAATTTTGTCACGGTTGTGACCAACGCCAAGGCTTCTTTTTCTATCTGCGAATATCTCTTTTCGGTTTCAGATAGAGCCTTTGAAACATGATGTATCGGCTTTTCTGTGCCGTCTGGGAATTTATGATAAATAACCCCACCTAATCCATAATTGCACGCATCAGCTGCGACAAGGATTGGCAATTTTGGGTTAAAATGGCATAAATTGAGATCAGATGATAATAATTGGATTAAATTTTGAAATGCTTCTCGGCATTTGTTATCCCAATTCCACTGCTGGTTCTTATGCGTCAAATTATCCAATGGCCCACGGAGTTTCTTGACTCCGGGTAAAAAATTTCCATAATATGAAATCATTCCCAAGAAAGATTTTAATTGAGCCATATCTTCGGGCTCTTTCATCGAGGTCAGTGCCTTTATTTTTACTGGATCTGGCTTTCGTCCGTTTTTATTTACAATGTATCCTAAGAAGTTTATTTCTTCTTTGAGAAACGAACATTTTTCAAGTTTTAGACGGAAACCATACTCGTCTACTCGTTGGATCAGGTCTTTCAAATTTTTGTCGTGTTCTTCACGAGTTTTTCCTGTTACCAGAATGTCATCCAGATATGTTGCTACCCCTTCCAATCCACAGACCATTTTGTTCATTAAATTTTGGAAGATTGCGGGTGCTGTTTTAATTCCAAATGGGAGACGATTATATCGGAATAAACCTCTATGGGTATTTATGACTACTAGATCTTTTGATTCATCTTCTAGTTCAATTTGGAGATATGCGTCCGAGAGGTCAATTTGGGAAAAGAATTTGCCTCCGTTCAGCGATGCGAAAATGTCATCTGCTGTTGGTAATGGATATGGATTATCCTCCAGTGACTCATTTAGTCCTGTACTAAAATCAATGCATACTCTCATTTTACCAGTTCCCTTTTTGGATACGCATACTATGGGGGCTGCCCATTTACTGTATGTCACTGGTTCTATTACTCCTAGCTCCAAAAGTCTATCTATTTCAGTCTCGACAGCTTCTCTCGCTGCATAAGCGACGGGTCTAGGCGGGCGAAATTTCGGGATCGCTCCTTTTATTAGCTTCAGATGAGCTTTTTCTTTCACACATGTGCCAAGTCCTTCTTGGAAGACATCGGGGAACTCCCTCACTAAGGATGCTTCTATTTTATTAATATGGACTTCTTTTATATATCCAAGATAATTCAAACCTATCTTGTGTTGTTCAGATTGGGACATCCAATCTAGGCCAAGGAGATTTGAACCTTTTTCCATCACGAATGCTTCTCCATGGAAATTTTCTCCATTTATTACGAAACTACACGGTAATTTTCCTTTACAAATGAAAGGTGATTTATCAGCGGTCATCAGCTTTATTGCAGCCGTCTCGAGCTTTGGCTGACCCAGTAATTTCCAGCTTGGGATGTCCAGAGTCGTGATATCCGCTCCGGTATCTGCTAAAAATTCTAGCTGTGTCCCATTTACTACAATGTTGGTATATCTGCGAACAGAATTTATGGATTGGGATTCCAATTTGTCAGGAGTTGGCTGCAGTCCAACAGATCTAACTTGAGAATCCTTCTTGTAGTGTCGGTGCTGATTTTTACTCTTTCGAGCTAAATTTGGATTTTTCTTATAGCATTCGTCTGTATTATGGCCTTGTTTTTTACAATAAGCACAGTATTTACCATTCCCTCCCTTGAAATTATGGTCGTTGGGAAAATGGCCTTTATTTTCATGTCGTTTGAATTGTGGTTTCTGTTTATTATATTGAGGTTTTGAAACCTGGTGGATTTTGTTTGAATCCTTTGAAATTAGCTCGCTTTCTCCCTTGTACATCCGGAGATTTTTCAGCTCTCTTATTATGTCCTGTAACTTTACTTTCTTATCAGGATTTTCTTTACGAACTCGGTCGGCGTAGGACAAAAGGAATGGCAGATGCTCGACGTCCTCTCTCGACTTCAACCCTACGAGAAATCTGAGAACTTTGTATCCTTCTATGTCCATTTCGCTCATTACTTTGTGGAACCGTTCATTAATTCGATCTCCGTAAGCTTGATCGCTTTCGTGAGGGGATTTATCGAATTTTTCTGACCAACAAGCGTATTGCCGTGTGAAGAGAGAAACCTGTAAATCGAATATCTCTTTCAGAATGTCAACAGTTTCCTTGAACTCGAGTTCTTTGGGTTTTTTTGGCAGAATATGGCTCTCAAATCGTTTGTACGCTTCGTCGTCCAACTTCCCAAGAAGAAGGCGTTGTTTTGAGGCGTCATCTAGACTTTGTCCGTCGATGGAGAAGATATCTTCGTAACGAGTAAACCAATCTGCAAAGGATAATTCCATTTCAATATTGAAAGAGAATTTTGGTATCCTTTTTTCCAAATCACTCATAAGTCGAACTGTATGGGCTACCGTTGGCTCTGTGACCTGTGGTGGCGAGTTCTCCAATGCTTTGAACCTTTCTCCGTGCTGGACTAACAACTCTTGCATTGTCCTTTGAGTTTCTTGCATCATTTGCATCAGTTTCACGAGAGGATCTTGTTCTCCTTCGTTTTTCAACATTTTTTCAGAGTAATATGATCTTTATCTTTATATAAATGATCAGGAGGAGCACTTTATTAGCTAATTTATTATTAGAATCGTATTTATACCAGATCTTTTAGCTCGTAAGCGTTTAAGAATTCTTGGTACCTTTTTCAGGATCTTTTGAATTTTTATACTCTGCCAGCTATTCTAGTAACAACTGGACTTCTAAGTATCCCAATTAGAATTTTGCCTGCCTTGGTTGAAACCAAATTTACTTTCAAGGTCTTATAGCAACCCAATAGTTGATCCAAATGTAGATTCTTCTTATTCGTGGTCGCCAATTTGTTATATACTCAACTACTCTTAATTCAGTAGAGGAGTATTTTAGTTAACAAAACAATTAATCTCTTGTAATAATAATTTATTACCTTTTAACAGTGAGACAAAAATATTACAGAAAACAATATTGCTACAGATGTAGCTACGACAACAACTATTCACTCTCCGACTGAGAGACAAAAGAGACGCTCAAATGGCGATTAGAATTGGGGCGCGCTTGCTCATGGCGCGAATTCAAACAATAATTAAAATCGTTATGTGGGACCATAACAAGATGGTAATCACGAAGAGAACAAAGACTCCTCTGGTGTGGCATTTATCGCCAATTCCTCGACGTCTGGAGATGTCGTCTAAATATTTTGAGGAAGAATTTGATTAGAAGTCTTTATTTAAATTACATCGTTTCAGTTTCTTTTGTTTTTTTTTATCAGCGACTTTTCTGCTCACAATAAAGATTTGGTCAATGCTATTGATCATCAAATTTCCACAGCGGGATTACCGTAGACCATGAAATTTTTTTAAATGATCTCTCGAGTTTCCATCGATCTAAAAGACCTTTTGTATTCAATAATAAAGTGTACTTCATTTTTGAAGTATGACCACGAGGATTTTCGGTAATAAAGGAATCCTAAATCCTTTTGCAGAATTTCAACAATCGACAAGCCAAATCGCCTATCGCGTCGGCATTTTTCATTGGCCAAAGCCTTTCCCATTTCGTCAGTCTTCTCTTCCAGTTGGTGGTCGTCAATTTCATCTACCCAAAGTTATGTATTTACCACTTGTACCGTTCAAAAATAATATAAAAAGCGTGCGAAACTCATACGAAGCCGGCGCAACTGTCAAGCCTCTCGACAGTAAATCGCGTTGTGGGCCTCGACCTACGTAAAACTACGCGTTCCGTTTATTCGGGTATCTAACTCTTTTGATCTAAAATGTTCTCGGGCTAAACAGAGACGGCCAATGGGACAAGCCAAGCAATTGCTTACAATTGCAGGGAATCCGCCTCAATTGGCAGGCTAACCTCCAAAAGAGGCGCCGTCCTGGCCTGGTCTCCTGGTCGGTACTGGATCCCACGAAGCCACAGCGGTGTTTGGGTCGTCTGGATACCGCCGGCCTCAAGGGAGACCCGGAAGAGCTCTCAAAAGGCCGAGAAACCCATTTTTTTGGCAAAATTTCTAAAATAATTCACTTTTACCGTCATTTTCTATTGGCTCTTGCTCGTCTTTTCCCGTTTTCAGGTCCACATCTTCCTATTGGCGGCCATGAACTTCTAGCAGAGGTAGCAGAGGACAAGAATCGCCACGACATGGGGGCTAAAGATGAAACGCAGTGAATAGATTTCGTCGTAGTTGAATGGCGAAAATCTCTAATAACGAGAATCTGTAAATTCTTTCCTAGCCCGTTTTGAGCATTTTCTTTAGACCAAATCAGCCACCGCTCGTCATCCCATCGATACAATCCGTTGAAGTCGGTTCAAACCACGCCATTTCCATCCAGTTGCCTGCTGTCAGACATGTCGCCTTGCTTCCTCTCGCTTCCTTGGTTGGTCTGATTTTTGTCGTCACCGGGGCATATCCTACCCCCCACCCAGTCATACGCAATTTTCCTCCTATTTTATTCGTCGTTTTTGTTCGGAAATTCTTGTGCCTTATTATTTTTGGAAAATTTTATGGTAAAAATGGGTACACATACTCTGGCGCTGTGCTCTTGGATCCCAGCTTGTTGACGGGGTTACATTAATCGACTCTGACATTTTCAGGATACGGGAACCGCCCAACTGGAGGATCATCTCTAATCGGACAAGGAAAACGAAGAGAACAAGAACGAGGAACTGAGGATGAAAGGGAGATAATGTCGACCAGTCGGAGAAGATATGGAGTTCTCGTTCTTGTCGTCGACCTTGAGGTCTGTCCTCTTCATAAACTCGCCATTAGATGAGCCTGACCTATGCCAACTCTCCGGTCAATTCATAATTTCACTTTTTGTAGTCGGCCTGGACATTTTGTGTAATTTTATCAAAACAAGCCGGAATATTTGAAATATTCCCAAACCTGCCCTTTTGCAAAAGCGGGCGACAATGGCCTTTTCTTGACGGGCTAACATTTTGTGATGAATTTGACATTTACAGGCAGAAGGCTCGCGTGAAGAGGACAACGTCAGCCACGAGAATTTTAACTGTGCGAGGAATGATGACCGACGATGAAATGGACAAGAAGACTGCTGATCATTCCCAGAATTGCAGAAGAAGCTTTCTTCTCCTTTTTTTATAGTGATTGGCGTACAAGTCCAATTTCCCCCGGGTTTGTGCCCAGGATTGAGATCTTGTTTTTCTGACAGAGAAGTGACAATTACGCCGGCCGCGTAGTTTTTGAAAGAGTCGCTGTTTTTTTAAATGGGGCGAAAAATGAAGCGCCACTCAGAATCTGAATTTCGGTAGAGTTCGCCATCGTAACGAATCGTGCGACAGCTCCCCGACTTTCAAAAATAGCGGGCCGGCACTGACATTGGACTTTCGAGCGAACAGCATAAAAAGCAAATCCGACATAGACGCAAAATGGGGGCATAATGCGCTGTCAACAGGAACACGGAGACCCTCCAGGGCTTGTACGCCAGGAGGACAAAATAAAAATATCAATCACATGAGGAGGATAAGCGGAGGGACGGCGAATGACGATCGACGAAACCCTCCATCACGATGGTTCTTCTGCGACGACGACGACGGGCAGCCATCCTTTTGGACTTCCCCAGCATCGATCTGAAAAATCGAATTTGAAATATGGAAAGGAATTTGTTTTGGATGTCTTGTTTTGGATTTGATTGTTTTCGACAAAAAACTCTTGGGTACATAAATTGGCGAAGAAGTAACCGAGGAGGAATACCCGATCTTACTCAACGACACCGTTTATAATTTTAGGCCCATTTACCTTTTAGGAAAATACAGCAAATCACCCCATTTTTGCTTACCTTCATTTGTATTTCCCGCCTTTTCTCGACATGTCTCGACTTGTCGACGGATCGCAGAGTGGCCGCGACGATTCGCACAGAGAATTGCATGATCACTGGTCTATCCTCCTCGACTCAGTTCCCTCTTGCTACCGAGAGCTGGCAAATTCTGGCGACGTCTTCTTCAATTCCTTTCTCTCTTTACTGTCTTCCAGGCGAAATTCACGGAGCAATCTCTTTTTACGGTAGCTGTCCGTCAGAGACAATTTGTACGTACCCCGTGGCATTCCATTCTCAGCCAGACGGCTATCCTCTTCGACTTTTGCAGCACCGGTCTGAAAAGGTCTTCATTAGAGAGAGAAAGGATTGGTTTTTGATGTCCCAATTAGACTGGTAGAAGAATCCCGATGACTGTGGAGGAATGGACACCGGGACGAAAAAAGGACGTCCCTCCTTGCTACACTAGCCGAGCCCTTACTGTCTCTTCCAACCGTCTACCACCCACGAAACAGAGTTGCGAAATTCCATCATTTTCACTTACTTTCAAATTGAAATTCCCGCCTTGACACGTCTCGACATGTCGACGGGTCCCAGAGCGGCCGGGAGCATTTGGATCGCAATTCGGCTTTTCCAAGCGACATTTCCTCTTTCTTTGCTCAATGTCCGTTCAGTCACGCAGTGACGTCTTCTCCTCGTTTCTTTTCTGATCCAATTGTCGGGTGGCCACTGTAGATCGTGGCTTTCTATAGTTCCATTTCTCTTGACATTCCTGTTTGATTTTCTTCGACTTTTCGACGGAGGCAGCAGTAGACTCGTTGACTATTCCTCGTTATTATTCGGGGTACTTTCCTTTCAACCTTGGATTTGTTGATGTGTCTGGTTGGCGTGAGCCAAGTGTAGAGGATGTTTCATTCTTATCGACAGAAATAAATGATCCAGAAATTCGTCATCAAATTAATTTTGAGCCATTTCTAAAATGGAAAACACTTAAGTCAGACCCAAAACGGATATACGATTTTTCGTCAATGCCGGCAAGTCGCTCCCTCCTCTTTCATTTCGTTCCTCCAGGGTTCTTTCCATCAAAGTCGTCAGCATTCGCATCCTGGAAATAGACACAACACCAAAGACAACAATAAAATAACAGAAATTGAGTAATTTTATGAATTTAGACCAAAAAATATGAGCCAAAAGTGTAATATCCAATATTTTAGAGGCCAGGAGGAAAGCAGAGCTTCCGGATCTCCCTTAAGGTCGGCGGTATCCAGACGACCCAAACACCGCTGTGGCTTCGTGGGATCCAGTACCGACCAGGAGACCGGGCCAGGACGGCGCCTCTTTTGGAGGTTAGCCTGCCAATTGGGGCGGATTCCCTGCAATTGCAAGCAATTGCTTGGCTTGTCCCATTGGCCGTCTTACTTTCCTCCGTGGCTATTTTAGACCAAAAGAATATGCCCGATGTACGGGTTTTCAGGGTAAATTTTGGATGAAAAAGGGACGTGACCTGGCTGCTGTAGATAACCGTCGATGACGACGGACGAGAGAAGATTAGCCAGAAAGCGATTTCCTCTTTGACCTGCATTCGACCAGCTCATTTTAAAGCAATTTCTGTCGTCCACGACGGCTGCAGCTCGGGCGACAGACTTGGCATTGGACCGTAATCTTGATGTAATGGTCACGTGTACCGTCTCCAAAATGATAAATTATTTCAAGCCGATTAATTTACTTACATTTGAGGATTCTGAACATTTCCCGATGGGCCAGCAGTTTCCCTATTTTCTCCTTCGATTTGCTCGGCTTGTCCAAAAGAGACGACTGTGGGATGGTCCTGGTCGACTCGTTGACTTCGCATGCCATCCAATAAATTGTCATTTTTCTTCATAACTCGGCGCCGACCATCTTCAGGATATATCCAAGGTATTTTGTGGTCATCTTTACAAGGCCATGGGATCTTCTGCAGGATATCGGCCACTCCCACGGGAATTTCTTCGTTCCGATTATTTTCCTCGCATACAGCGAACCGGGGAGACATCGTCGACTATTCACAGATATTCCCTTTTCCATTTGCAGAGCCCATAGCTTTTCCCCATTTTATTTGTCGGTTTGTTCGTCCTATTCATAAGAGATGGGCAGTGAATGACAG
Organism: Oscheius sp. DF5033; assembly: GCA_964036215.1. Classification (NCBI taxonomy): domain Eukaryota; kingdom Metazoa; phylum Nematoda; class Chromadorea; order Rhabditida; family Rhabditidae; genus Oscheius; species Oscheius sp. DF5033. The sequence continues at coordinate 5,417,960 of CAXIWN010000004.1, read as the reverse complement.
TCCACATGTCATCGCCCTATTGATCCTTCTCTGTTTCACTGCTGTCCTCTATTCTTCTTATCTCTCTCGGATTGTAACAGCCAGTCATCTCGAAAAGTCGAGTTTATTTGTTACAGTCTGCCCATTTCAATTCGTGGAGTCATCTTCCCGTCGTCTTCTCGTTGTCGTGCGATCTTTTTTCCACCCTTTCTATTACAGTCCAATTATATTTCCTTCTGGTGAGACAAACGCTGCCCTTCCTCCGAAACTTCAGCTAGCTGCATCTCCAAGTCATCGTCATCTTCTTCTCGATCATCCATTCAGTTTGCTATCTCCAGAAATGATCTGAATTCATTTGGTTGCTGCAATGAAGAAGTTGCCTGATTCTCCAAAATCGATTCCATTTCGTCGTCCATATGCAATCTTCTTTCCACCAAACAGCTCGTCCATCGACATCAGCCATTCCAAATCGAAGTTGTTCTCCTGAATAAAAACCGTCATTTGTGCAAAAAGACAAAAATAAAAAATCATTCCTTGTCGAACTGAACCTCCGTCCATGGAGGTCTGCCTCGGCTAGTCGTCGCCTCCATTTCGCCATGTCCTCCACTCGTCGTCTTCCTAAAAACAATCAAATTATCAATGTTTCAAATTTCGGCTTACCATCAACCAGAGTGATTCCCAGTGGAGACTGCCGCAATCTCCCTTCTGTCTCGTCGTCGTCGACAGCCATCTACCGATCAAGCCTAAACGCGGCGGATTATCGCTCGAGTTGGGGGGAGCGCGGTTAGTTTGGGGGAGAGGGGGAGGGGGAAGGGGGAGGTTAATAAAATAAGGTGAGTACACAAATAAAAAAGGTGAGTACACAAATAAAAAAAATAAAAAGAAACCTAGGGAGACCGGGTCAAGAAACCAAAAAAGAGAGAAGGGGACCAGTAGCCACAGGTTAAATTGGCCATTTCCCCTCCCGCCGGTAACCCACAACCACATTTTAGGAAAAGAAACGAGGGACGTCCAAGGGACCGGCATCACCTGGCCCATTTTTTAATTTCTTTTTTTATTTTTTTTGTTTTTTTTTTATTTTTTTTTTGTTTTTTTTTCTTCTTTTTCTTCTTTTTGTTGTTTTTTTTCTGAAAATACACAGATTAGTCCACAATTTTAATTAAAAACTCACTTTATTTTTTTGAGTCCTAGCCGAGTCTTCCAATTTTGTTGGTCAGCTAGCAGTGGCCATCTTTCCGCTTTCCTTGTCGTCGTCGTCGCAGTTGTGGTGGTTTCATTTTCCTCCCGTCGTCCTCTTCACATTTCCTTTCGTTTCCATTCCAATAATTTTGTTCTTTTTCCAAATTTAAATCCAATTCCAGCTTCAAATGGGTGCCCTTCCATGGGCGTCGATTGCCACGTTTCCTCTTTGCTTGGTCTGCATTCCAGCTCATCAGATGACTTTCTTCTTATTCCAATCAAAGATTCTTCAGCCGTCGTCGTCGTCGGCTATCAGCTGTGGCAGTCGAATGTCCTCCAGTGTCTCCGGGATCCAATTCCATGTTCACTTGGGTGTTTCCATTAATTTCCATTCCATTGATTTCCATATTATTTTTTTCCATTTCCTTTTATCCCAAATTTTCCCGGAGACATCAAATGTCTCACCCCCAGGCCGCCTGGACAGAGCACGCGACCCCGACTTTCACCTAAGGGTCTCTGGGCAGGGAGGAAGAAGAGTCGAATAGACGTCGACTTGGAGCAGCAAAAGGAGGCAGCTGCGGGGCTTTGATGGGCTCTTCTCATCGGCAAGACAGGCCGGGACAGCAGCAAACAGAAGGCGAAGAGCCCATCTGACTTGGCCCAAATTCCAGAAACAGCAACAGGCGGGCATCGGGTGGCGGATCTTCTCATCGGCAAGGTGGGCCGGAACAGCAACAGACAGAAGGCGAAGATTCTCCAGTTATCGTGGCGATGCGTCGACTCCCGTAGAGCCCAGAGAACACCCCGGATCAGTCAAAGGCAACCCGATAACCTGCGCACCTGGGGGCTCGACGGAGGCCGAGGAGAGGGGGAGGGCGACAGCGGTCGGCCGAAGACTTTCAGTCGGACTCTTCTTTTTTTCTTTTTGTTTTTTTTTTGTTTTGTTTTTATTTTTTTATTTTTCTACGCGCCAGGTTTAGCCTCAACCAGCCTGGACGTCCCCCTTTGCCAAAAAATATTGGGGGTTGTGGTGGGGCACCTATGTGGCGATCACCGGGGAAATGGATGGCCCTCGAAGGGCATCTTTTTACAGAAAAACCTATCAACTACGGGCCCCTTATAATTTAGGCAAGACCCGGCCTCCACTAGGTACAAAAAAAATAAAAAAAAACCGACCTGATGGCCCCAGTGGCCGAAGGAGCGAGTCCACTCCAAACCACATCCACTCCAGGAGAGAAGAGGTGGTCGATGTTCATGAAGACGGCCCTGACCGCAGCTGGATTCCGGCCTTGAGGGCATGTAGACGTCGACGGGACGCGGATGAGGGAGCAGTCAGGCAGAATTCTAAAAATAACCCAATTTACAAAAGATAAAAAAGTAAGACAAACCTGACTGTCCCGTCCCGTCGCCTTTTTCCAGCTGTCCCTCATCTTGCCAATTCCTCGGGCCTGATTTCCCTCGGATAAATAGCGGCAAGTCTGAAAAAGAATTCCCCAATATTGACAAATTATTTCAAAAAACAAACCTCGAAAATGAGAAGAGGGAACCTCTTATTCCAGAATTAAACTACCAGCTGATTCCCTTTGATGTGTCGTCTGGCTGGCTCGCTGGCAACTTGTCGACTTCTTATCATGCCCCTCCTGTTGCCTCAGAATAATTTTAGCAAACTAAACACATTTCCCTATTACCAGTTATTTGAATGACAAACCTCAAAGTATAATGGAGGGAACCTTGGGTCATCGACGTGTCATTTCTCGTGGTGAATCCGGGTCGATTTCTGAGTCCCAAATTTTTCGGCTTCTCTTGGCGCAGCTGACCATCTTCTCAAGTCGAAGACTCCTTGCTTAGATAGTGGAATTTCTGGAGATAAAAAGAGAGTATTCCTAATATTTTGAAGAACAAACCTCATGGAGACAGGAGATCCATTCTTGGCAAATTTTCCCTTTCAACGCTTGCTGACTTATCTCAGTTGGTTTGGCTTGCTGTCGTCGTGTCGACTACAGTTCCAGTCGTAGTTTCAGTCGTCGTTGTCGCCGTTCTTTCCAATCTTACTGCATTCACGCAGCTGCTCGTCTCTTCTTTGGCCACGTTGATGGTTGGTCGACGGGGGAATCGTGGCCGGGCTGAAACATATCCATTTGTATTAGTCATTTCTTTATTCCTCCATTTCCCGCTATTTTTCAAATTCAAAATGACCGCCAAAAGAGTTTCTTTTCTGTTTGTAATAACTCCGTCCTGTCCAAAACGTGACGTCTACTCTTCGCTTTCACGTCGAAAATCTGTCAACAACTTCGAAATACGTGCCGACTGAGGATTTTTGGATTGGAAAAGTCCTTTCCCATGGGATCCCATTTAAAAGTAAGTAAAGCTAACCTCTATTTTTCGGCGTTAGCGGCGGGCTGCTCGGCGGCGGATTCTGGGAGCAGGTGGAGGAGGTGGCGGGATGATGTCCGCGAATCGCACAATTCTGGCGATGGCTTCATCCAGGCTGGATTCGAATGCCAGGTCTCGGTGGACGGAAGAGACCTTCAGCAGACGGAGGAGGGTTGCCCGGTTACGGATGAGTCCCATCTGGGCGTCGAGGTAGCCCGGCTTGTCGGTGCGGGCATCACAGTGGGCTTCGATGTCGGCCAACTTGGCCAGAATAACAGCCAGATGCTCGTTGATCTGCAAATTATTGGTTATTTTCAGAAAAATAACGAATTACCTTCGCATCGAGGTCGTCCTCGTCTCGGCTTCTCTTCGGCGACGGGGAGTCGGGCTCGGTGGAGGAAGCCCGGCGACGTCGACTGGAACCAGGAGAGGATGTGGTAGAGGCGGCCGGATCCGTGTTGAGGTTTACTTCGACCTATAAATTTTTGGTTATTTTCAGAAATATTGAAAATTTTTACCTTATCCTCGTGGTCACTGCTCCTTTCCTGGTCGGCTGAGGTGGTGGCTTCGGAGGTAGTCGCCGTGGACGAGGAAGTGGCAGAAGAGGAGGATGAGGTGGCAGAGGAGGAGGAGGAGCTGGCCAGCGGTGGAGAGGCGGCAACAGGATCCTCCAGGTCCATTTCCAGGAAAGGATCCTCGTCTTCCATGCCAATGCCATCGAAGGGACAGGGGCCGCCATTGGCGTAGTCATCGAATCTGCCGTCCATGTCGTCGTTCAGCTCGGATTCGGGCGGCTCATCCGGCATCACAAATGGCCCCAGAACGGAGGTGAGACTGTCGTCGGCGGGCGGGCGTCGTCCGCGTTTCCAGCCATTCGGTGACATCTTGGAGAGATATGGCTGCGGATCGTATCCTGGCAGCAGCGGTGGCGGCGGCGTGTTGAATTTCCTGAGGGTCATCTCGGGACAGAATGGCCATGCTTCCCAACTGTGGTGGTCGTCGTGGTGGACATTGCTGCCATCGTCGGTGTCGTCGATAGAGAGTCGACGCAACCCTTCAGCCACTTCAGCCAGGAGGAGGTCGACGTCGTCTGCCTCGTTGTCGTCATCGTCCGGGAGCACGTGGAGGAGGCTCTGGAAATGGTATTTTATATTAATTTTCACATATTTTTGACTTTTTAAATATTTCCCCATTTTAGCAAAAAGAAGTAAAATAAAAAAAATAGGTAAATGGACAAACCTCGCGGACGGCAGGCAGAGAGAGACGACGGACTGGCTGCAATCCGGCAATCCGATTGCCAGCAGGACGAGGAGGAGCAGCAGGAGCAGCAGCAGCAGAAGTCGCCGTAGACTCGTCAGCCCCCCCATGCAGACGAGCAGCGTACCACTCGGCACCGGGATCGGAGTTACGAGGACAACCGCTCCCTTCCGACGGAGTCCAAGGGCGCTTGTTTAACCTCTCCGCCAGAAGAGCAGGGATAATATTACGAGCCGTACCGCTCCCCTGGGACGGAGGACTCGGGCGAATGTTTTGACTGTGCGCCAGGACAGTTTTAGCCGGGGAGGTGGGAGCGCGCAACATCTTAAAATAAAATTATTTTGAGATAGAATACGCTTGGAAAATGTTTTGGATGCGCTCAAAAATTCGAAAATTAATGCGGCGGGAGACAGAAATAAAAGCAACAACACCCACCGGTTAACGATTTAGTTACAAAGAAAAATTGCAGATTATCTTCGACTGGACCAAAGGATTAGTCGATTGGAAATGAAAAACTGGGAAAGAGAAGGCTGGCGGCGACGAGCGAGACAGGAGGAGGAGAATGGACCACGGCAGTCTACTGAAGGAGAGACGTCGACATAAGTGACGAGGAAAAAAAAAGAAAATTTCATGCTGTTCTCGGTTATATCGAAGGATTACCGGACTGCTGAGAAAAGAAAAGGAAGGGCTGACGCCGCCGTCGAGCAGTCATCGGCCGAGGAGGAGGGGCGACATCAGTCGACTGAAGAAGACACGACAGAGAACTTGGAGAATAGCCAACTGTAGGAGCAAGAGGAACGAAGAGCCAAAGAAGGGACATCGTAGCATCGTCTGGAGGGCATCGTATCCATCTGAAGAATGGAGTCGACTGGAAAGGGGGAGAAAAGCTGAACTGACGAAGGCAAAAAAAGGATTTCGGTGAAAAGATAATTAAAAAGACTTATCAATCACAGATTCTGACCAACAAACCCAAAGGACAGAGAATGACAGGAAGACATCTCATGCGACAGTCGACGACGGCTGAGAAGGGTAATCTTGTCGGATGTCGACAATCCTTTTCTGTTGATTCTTCGCTGTAGTCTTCTTGAGGTAAAAGTTAAAAAGGTCTCGAAAAAATGAATATAGGAAAAGGAGATCAGACATCTCCTCGTCCGTTTCTTGTCTTATGTTGGTTTTACCTCTCTTTGGCAAGGGGGAGAAGCAGATGGAGAGCGCAAAACGGTAGACTAGGTATAAGCTAATTCAAGTTTATTGTTTTCCAAAAAAAACAAATAGAAGAGGTGTTAATACAATCCAGAAGAGCACAAAAGGACGACAACTCGGTCGACAAAGGAGAAGTTGGCGATGCTGACCCCCAATCTACGAGCTTTTCCGTTATTCAGATGCCCAGTCCCTTGGGAAATTTGGGAAATGTTCTCAGTTTTCAGCTCCTTCTCAGCAAATCGAGGATCGACTCACCAATCGAAGAGTATACTTCGATTGACCATGTAGAAAAATAAATGAGGTGTCGATTCTAAGAATACTCCTCAATTCAAGTGGAAATGATAAAAAGTGACGACAAATAGCCGGCAACAAAGAGCCGTCGATTGTCGTCCTCCGTCTTATATACTTCTGTTGAAAATCCCAATTAGCTTTCTATCACTCTTTTCCTTACTATCTACGTTACAGAGGATGGAATGTCAAGTTTTTGTCGACGCGTGCGCGCCTTTTCTGAGCAGTGGCTTGTAAATACAGGGAAACCGCTGGTAAACTGGAAACGTGGCCTTGTTCTTTTTGACCACAAGATTTACCTTAGAAATTATAATTTCTCCCAATTTTGATTTTCTGAAGTCGACAACAATTGAACTTATTGAAGACAAGAAAAACTGGCAATCTTCCTTTTTTCAAATTGCAAAACAATGTAATCAATAATAAAACAACGAAATTTAGAAGAACGGAGCCATTTATTGAGCAGCCAGGAAGGGATGAATGGCGACATCAGCAGCCAACATTCTGGACGACGGCTCAACTTGTAGCAGATGAACGAGGACATCTCGGAGATGGGGAGAACTGTCGACAGGGATCTAAACTGATATTTACTTGAAGAAAATGGAAGAAAACTGACAAATCCCTGCATCTCATCCGCCGGGCAGCTGCAGGCTTCATTGGCCAGAGGGAAATGGACGACCTCAAGGAGGGTCACCCCCAATGACCAGCAGTCTATCTTGAAAGAAAAAATAATTAGCCAAATGGGAAACTAACCGAGAAGGAGTGGGGCTGCCAGTTGTCGACTTCCGGTGCCATGTACGGCACAGTGCCTATACGCTCACGCACCTCCATTCCGGCCACATACTTATGGGCAAGTCGAAAACCAGCCAGCTTAAAAAATGTTGTCTTTGAGATAAGAAAAATACTCGCCTTGAACGAGCCATCGAAGCCGACGAAGATGTTGGGCGGCTTGATATCCCGGTGAACAATGGCTAGCTGATGGAGGTAGCTGAGGCCAGCGGCAATGTCACTGAGGACCCTGAATGAAAAAGTTTATTATGGAAATTTGAATGAGATGATTCACGCGGAAATCTACTTACTTCTTGACGGCTGGTTCCCCGAGGGGACTGTTCTCCTCCTCCAGATATTGGTGGAGGGTTCCTTTCTCCAGCGTCGTCACCAAGTAGAAATGGTACTCATCCATAAAGGATGCCATCAGCCAGACGACAGAAGGATGGTCGAGGCGAGACAAAATGTCTGCCTCTTTTTGCGGGGCCGGCGACTGGGGGCGACCTTTCTTGTCCATTGGGTCAATTATCTAAAGTATTTTGTTTGCAGAAACTGAGGAATCCACAAACCTTGACGGCGCAACGTGCACCTGTCTGCTTATGGAGGGCTTCAAAAACCTGACCATAAGCTCCCTTTCCAAGCATCGCACCAATTTTGAACTGGGCCAGGGAGACAGCAGCTTCCTCTTCCAATTGTCCCTTGACTCCTTCTTCGTCGACACTGCTCCCTCCTCCACCGCCAAAATCACTCGAATTCGCGAGAAATTTATCCGAAGACATCTAAAAATGAGGTGTTGGTACAGTAAAAGTTGCAGTTTTAAAAAAAGGAAATAGATCGGAAAAATTAAAAACAGCAGGCCCTCACCAGGAAAGGTGTATTTTTGGGGAAATGTTGTTGTCAAACCTTGATTCTATCATAATCTGACATGGGGAAGGGTCAATGAGGAAATATGGGTAGATAATGGTCGAGACATTCGAAGGGAAGGAAAGAAAGGCGAACAAAAGCGAGGAGCCCGCATGGCCATGGAGGCAATAATCCAAAGTACTGCCATTCAAATTCTCTTGACTACGGAGAGAGTCGGCTCAGTTCAACCAGACGAAGCCTTTCTCATTGAGGAGTACTCATTGTAATAAATGTTCGACTTATTATAAACGTCGAAGAAAAAGGTAATTTGTGCAATAAATCCCAATGAATATTATGAAAAAAAGGAATTATAAAAAGGGAATGGCTAAATAACCCACTTCATAATAGCGCGCAATGCAGCGTTAGTTCGAGGATGGATCTAGTCGTCTCAATTCTTCTTTGCGCAAAGAATTGCAATTGCAGTTCATCCTCTCTGTTTTGTTACTAGTTGTCTGTGTAAATTGTTTCAGTAATTGGTTATTATATTTTTTTCAATGGTACCATTGATCTTAAAAAAAGATTTTTAGAGACCTCGAAAGGGCGAATGAAACCATATAAACCTACAGGTCGTTTTTCTCAATCGGTAAGCTTCACATTTTGGTTTTTCAATGTGTATTAGTATGTGGATCCGGACGATATATTTGAGAAGCAAGGACGTATTGGCCGAGGATCGTTTGGTGAAGTATTTAAAGGAGTTAGGAAGCAAAATGGTGAAGTGAGTAGAGTTTTTGCTATTATTCTGTTATGAATTATATGACAACTTATAATGCTAACTTTGCAGATAGTCGCTATCAAAATGATTGATTTGGAATCAGCAGAAGATGATATAGACGATATTCAGCAAGAAATACATGTTTGAATTCTATACATCAATAGTATCACCAATTTTTTCAGTTACTAAGTCAATGCGATTCGCCTTATGTCACTAAATACTATGAGAGTTATTTAAAAGTAATTGGATTATCTACAATTATTGTAAATTAGGGCGTGAAATTATGGATTGTTATGGAATATCTTGATGGAGGATCGGCTTTAGAACTGACCCGTAGTGGAAGAATGGAAGAAGTGCATATCGCTGTCATTTTAAGAGAAATACTCAAAGGACTCGAATATTTGCATGCAGAAAGAAAAATTCATCGTGATATCAAAGGTGAGATCAATTTTTTTGTGTACGAATGTTTTATTTTTAACTTGTTCTATCTTATTGCAGCTTCTAATATCCTGGTGTCAAAACGAGGTGAAGTAAAAGTGGCAGATTTTGGAGTTGCCGGTCAGCTAACGGAGACAATTAAGAAACGCATTACCTTTGTCGGATCACCGTTTTGGATGGCTCCTGAAGTTATTAAACAGTCAAACTATGATTATAAGGTACATCTGGTTATTAGTCGAAACAACGCAAAATAGGCAGATATTTGGTCGCTTGGTATCACAGCATTAGAGTTAGCGCATGGTGAGCCACCTCATAGTGATCTCCATCCAATGAGAGGTGATTCTTATTTCATAATTTTAGATTTAAAAATGTTGTAGTGCTTTTTACAATTCCAAAATCACCTCCGCCACAGTTAAAAGGCCCATACTGGAGCAAGTCTTTTCATAGTTTCGTAGAGATGTGTTTGAATAAAATACCAGAAGAAGTTAGTTTATTTTTTTTTGCCTATAATATTTTTCAGCGTCCATCCGCTTCATCGTTATTAAAGCATCCTTTTATTAAAAAGGCGAAGAAAAATACTATACTTGAAGATTTAATCCGTTATACAAACTTGCAAAAGTTGATAAATATAGTTCCTTACTATCGCTTTTTTCGTTTAGAGGTTCGGTGGATGCTTCAGATACTGAGGATGATACGCGGTCACTAGCTGATAATATTTCTTCATGGGAATATCCTACATTGAAAAGCAATAAATCTCAATATTTTACGGAAAACTGGTGTTGTAATCTTTGAATTCTGTAACTAGAAGAATTTAGGGTCGGCGAAAAATCAGCATCTGTTTCTAAACAACAAGCTATATCTTCATTGACAAATTCAAAGGTACATTTATCATGTATATATTTTTTTATGTATTTTCTGATTTTTTAGTTACCACATGAAAGTCAAAACAAACGGCTTACAGAGCATAGAAAGTTGGAATTAGATCAGAATGTTACTAGGAAAAAAGTTAGTTTATAAACTGTTTAGATATAATGTTACAATTTAGTTTGCTCCTGGCCTCACAGCTATAAATGATAATGATGAGCCGAAAGATAACTTTGAAATGCCTCTTAAAGAAAGCAATTTAGTTTTGGTATGTTGATATTTTATAAATGTGATATTTATAGAAAGAGTCTTTTCCTCCACTACGGATTTCTGCATTACCAGATGATCGCGATATATATCATCCGAAAAAGTGCGTTTGACCAGCTTGGAATTAATCGTGCACTTTTTAGTCCTCAACAGAAAAATATACCTTGTTATACGGGTGGACTTGGAATGGAAGATCGTCCTGTTGCTGATATGCAGTATTCATACACAAAGAATCATCAACATCCATCAGTTAGTTGCCTGTCATTTATTTTTGCACAATTTAATTTAGAAAGGCTTAGCAAAATCATTGATACCATGCTTAGATAAACTTTCGCGAAGTTCACATGGATCTCGTTCTCATAATGTTATTCAAGCGCTACGTCAAGCAGAAGAGGTAAAAATCGTGTTTGTTTTTTTTTTAATTTTTTAATGCAAATTATTCATAATTTTTTACAGATGCTACCAGGAATATGCGATGAATTATTAGAAGAAATTATAGACAGTTTCGCTTCCCCAAGTATTGGCTCATATGATCTTTCTTGTGCTCTGAAGAAGCTTACTGGCTAGATGGTTTTATATAGGACTTCTTCGTGAACTCGGTTACTTATTTTTTGAAGGTTTAATTAGATATTTGGATAAAATTATTTTAAACGATTTTCATACTTTATTCTTAGATTACATTGAGTTTCTCGAAACGGAACTCTACAATGATCCGTCAAAATTTTATTTCACATGTCTTTGGATGAGAGATAACAAAGAAAGATCACAAGGAGATCATGATGATACTTGAGATATTGACTAGAAGATGTTAAAATCTATCAGATTACTGTACAAATATTTTAATACTTCAAAAAGTTCACTTCAGAAGCGCTTGGAGCTTAGCAACATTCCTTTCTCTGGAATTGTCTGTTTTTCTGTGATTTTAGGTAGTCTCACTTCTTTCCAATTCGTGTAGGAGGACGTGATTCAGCCGCATTGGAACCAACATCTGACCGATACGAATAATACAAAGGAATAGCCTGGTTCGAGTCCAATTGAACCGGCTCGATTGGAGGAATTACTGCCTCCCGCATATTGTTTCCAGTATATGCGACCGCTTTCAGCTGCCAGTCGCCTATCTCCTCATTCCAGGAGACATACTAAAAGCATTCTACTTTTATTTGTAGGCACAAGAATACCTTCTCAATGAGTTCTACATATTCCGGAGGGATATATTCGTCGATAATCATCATATTCAGCAGAAGTTCCCTTTTCAACTCGCGAATGCTATCCAACATTCCTTCTACTTCTCTTTGGTGTTCTGTTTCCATATCCCCAAGTTCTGCTTTGGCCTCGTTTAATTCATTCCATATTCTTCTTATTTTTCTCGTTTTTACCGCTGCTTCTTCTTGTAACGAAGAATATCTGAGCTGGTTTTTTCCCTTTTTCTAATAATATCTACCGTTCTTCAATATCTTCTCTAGCTGCTGCATTTTCCATCATCCTCGTCCACAGTTGTGATTCTTGATCTCGTGATTTTTCCAGCTCTCTGGAATATTTTCCCTTTTATTATTAGATTACAGTATCCTACTTATTGCTTTCTTCCAATAGTCTCGCTTGCATTTCTGCCTTCTCCAACATATTTTCTCCTCCTACAATTAGTTTGCTCTCCATTTGATTCAATTTCGATCGTAGATTTTCATGTTCTGATCGTACTCTCTTCAATTCTGCTTCTCTAAAGATCTCATTTATATATTCCTTCAATATTATTTGCCTCTGCATCATTTCCTGTACAAGTCGTCTCGTCTCGGGGTCATCTGTTCCTCCATCGCGATTTACCAACTCTTCCCGCTGCCGTTCCAAATCTTTTTCCATTTGATTCATTTTCTCTTCCCAATCTTCTTCATTTTCTCCGTTCATTTCATGTTCTTCTTCTAAATTTCCCTAACTTTTCTGTTTATTCTTTTTCAACCAACCTGCCAACTGTTTTTTCAGCATTTCCACTTCCAATTGTAATTTTCTCAACTGTGCGTCTTTCGGGTCTTCGTTTATTCTGGCGACGTTCTTGATATTTTTAGCTCGATTGGCATATCTCAAAGTGGATAAAGTCTCATCATAATTATATGATGCTGGTCCAATATTGGCTATCTAAAAGAATTTTATAAATTGCGAAGGAAATGTCTCAACCATGACAGTTTTGGAATTGCCACCCAGAGAATCCTGCAGTAGTCGAGTCAGCTTCGAATTTCTGTATGGCACATGAGTGGATTTGTTATCAACCAGAGCGCTGATCACATTTCCAAGTGTCGATAGCGATAAATTTATTTTGGCAGCTTCTTTGAGTCTTTCCCCAGCTGCGCCCGTTTTACTCTGCCTCTCACTTCCAGCCAAATCGACCAATTGTAGCTTGCCCTGGGTGACGTGGCCATTTGTAGCGCATTCTAAATAACCGGAAGTTTATGAATGGGCTGCCTAACTGACCAATGGTCACTGTGAACATGGCGTGTGACCTGCTGCTTTCGACATTCATCATTGTTGCCCCCACTTTTCCTAGAAATTGCATTTGTTTTATTTTTCTTTTATTCTTACTATTTTTATTGCCGAATTCCATAATTTTTTGCATGTGATCGGCATTGCTGACTGTTATTGATGAGAGATTTTTCACGTAGACACCGACATCTGCTCTTTCCTGTTATTCTTTTCTTATTTCGTGTTGTTCTTGTTCTCTACCTTTATTTCCAGATTTGTTGCCCCTCCTTCTTTATCCAGGAGATCTCGGATTTCCTCATTGTAAATTTCTAGATATGAGACTCTAACAAGAAATGTTGTATTCTCCTTGCACTTGGCTATGTGATCAAAAATGTGAGCAAATGAATTGGGAATAATTCCACGAAGTTCCGGTTTATCCAAGTCGCCAGTCATTGTGAATGTTTTTCCTGTTCCTGTCTGGCCGTATGCGAAAATCGTGCCTGAAAAAGGATATCTTTATGGGTTCCAGAGGCATATTTTACCATTGTATCCTTTTAGAACATTTTCAACAATAGGACGAGCGGCTACATTATAAATCCTCATTTGATCACAATCGGGAGAAAAGACGGCATCAAAGAAGAAAGTCCGCTGTGGTTCCTACATAATCTTCCGCTCAGTCGCCCACTAATAATTTGTACCTGCTTAGCAGCTGAATTGACTATACCAATGGAATTATCCTCTGCACTTGAGTTAACTGCATGGGTGTGTCCTTGGTTGATCTCTTGATTTGAGATAGGTCGACATCGGACCACTACTTTCACTTTTTCTTCTTCTTCCATCTTTCGAAGGTTTAAAAAGGGTGGAAATTGACAGAAGCAATCAAGGGAACTCCCACCAAATAATGCACAATTATTACTATATATGATTTATTAAGCAAAGTTATCATCGATCTGTACAACAAAAAAAGCAGTATGAAGTAAACGTCTCCTATATTGCATAAAAGTGGTTATTTTACCTTTACTTCAGCTGAGAGGATGGGAATATTATACGACAGAGCAGTTGGAGACCACCTATGGGGAATAAATAAGCTCAAAATAATACTCTCTACAATGAGTAATTAGGAAAAGTGAAGCCTGAAAGGCGGGGGACGGCAAAAAATATACAAATGGGCACGCAATTGGTCAAGAGATTTTGAGAGAAAGAGAGCATGTAGCAATTGTAAGTGAGATTTAGCTGTGGTATCAGAGTAAACTGAATGAAGATCACGCTGTTACGGCTCGAGTTACAAATTCAAGAAGTCGACGAGCGTACTAAAAATAAAGATATAAAAGAAACAGAAAATAAGATTCTCACCTGCTCCGGTTTAACAGTACTAATATTTTCAACATCGGATCCATATTTCATCGTTTTTGCAGCAGCTGCAGTCCTCTTTTTAACACCATAATAGGTCAAAATGTCCACAAGACCGATAAAATAAATGAGACGTTTATCACTTTCTAAAATGATAAAAATTAATTAATGTAATCTACAATTTTCTAAATATAAAATGACACACCTGCCGGACTAGAAATTGCGTAGAACTCATCATCAAGATCTGGACCACCTGACACCGAAGGAAAAGCTCCGATGGAAGGGACAGGCGAATCAGGGGGAGTTGGGGCGAGCTCGTCAGCTGATTCTTCGCTTGCTTGCTCTACTGGACGATTCGCTGCTTCAGCTGCTGCACGATCACAGTCGTGGATACCTGAATAAATTAAGAATATTTAAATTAAGAAAAAAAAAACAAAAATGAGCATACCGACTAATAAAGAGTAATCCATAAGATGTAATTTGGAAAGGAATTGAGTATCTTTTGCAAGCATTTCCAACAGCTGTTGTCTTGCCTCTTCGGGAACTTGGAGCTTGATGTTTTGATCCAAGAAGTCGTTATCTTTCAAGGTAGGCAATTCTTTTGACTTTTCTTTGTCGGATGCAGCGCGAGAAACTGTAGAGCCCTGAAAAAGTTTATCATAAAAGAAATTCAATATATAAACATTTTTTGTTGTGGAAACGTGACACCCAAGTAAGCGCTGACGCAAGTTCGCGGAAAATGCAAAACATTACTTTACAACTTGCTAGATTTTACATAAACTTTTGCAGTGAAAGGAAAGCAAAATGTAATTAAACGTCTATAAACTCGAATATTGTGCCAACTTACCTTGAGATCAAACTTTTTGTGTACATTATATTTTCGACCAAAAACATTTCGCATCACAATTAGATAGGTTTCGTTTCCATCAATAGTCAGCCTAAAATTATTAATCTCAACATCAATACAAAAAGTACCTGTATAACCCAAGATATTGCGGGAGAAGAGTCTTTCCTTGGCATTCAACAACGTATTCATGATAATCTCTGAGGACAGAATGAAGTTCAGCGACGGCATCAGAATCCATAGACTAGAAAATACTAAATTTAAAAAAGATGCAGGTAATACTTTGATAACGAATTTCTTGTCATAAGAAATAAAAAGACGAGGTGTAGACCCAGTCTTGGAACCATCGAGACTATCAGGTTCAGGCTCATAACTAAATATAACTCGATTACAAATAAAAGCCAGTAAATTAACCTTGTTAGCGATCTCAGATACTCGGTCTGATCGACAGAGAATTGTTCTCGCAAATTACGGAATACATTAGGACAATATTCTTTCACCTAAAGACAATACGGAATACAGATTAAAATATCAATTTTACCTTGTAATGACTTGGCATAATATCCTTGTTGAAGCAATGATTATCTATTTTTACCTTAGCATAAGCCTAAAAAATCTTGCATTTACAAAAATTAGCCACTACCTTGAAATCGTCAGGCATAAGCAGACCAGGAGGAGCTACATGCATAAGTTGGTCGATCGAATGGTTAACTCCCCACATAAAAACAGAAACAAGAGGTTCCTAAAGTAACTGGCCTTATTCAATACAAAAAGCAATTATAGTAATAATAAAGAAAACATTTCATACTTAAATGAAATCATAGTATCTAAATAAAACTTACTTTGGCACGGAAAACTTTCCATTTGGGGACTAAAACCTTTCCTTTTCCCTTCTTTCCTAAAGTTCTCGGAGTTTTCTTGGATGACATTCTTCCTTATGCACCCAAAGGCTTTCCTTACCTAAATAACAGATAAATAAGTAAGCGTCGATGAATATTCGATAAAACTAAAGAGAAGTAAGTTGAAAACAAGCAGCAAAGTGGCCGCAAATCTATATTGTGTGAAAATGAGTGAACAGCAGTCGAGTTATCGACCCCTCCAGTTATGGCTCCACCCCTTTGGACAATAGGAGAATGGCGCATTTCAAGTGTCACGCAAAATGTGCCAAATGAACTGAAATTCAACTTTTGAAAGCAGTAATTCTCTTTTTCTAAATTTTTCTCTGCTCTTCTATCATAGCTAGAACGATTTGTGCTTTTATTCTACTGCCCAAATTCGTAGAAAATATATGACAATCAATATATGACTCATTCAGTGATTCAATTGCTTTGCATCACCGTTGGAATATTTGGAAACATGTTTTTGCGAAGAACACTAACTATGTTTTCAAAGACTCGCAAAATATCAAAAATAAAGAATTTTTGTCAGTTTACATCACATCAATTGAAAGCACGTAAAGTTGGCAGTTGATTGCACAATCTGATTCGTGCATATATTTAGAAAGTTTTCTTGAGAAATGTGCCTTCCTCGTGTCTCTTCTTTCCAATTATTTTATGAACTGTTTATTTAGGTAATCATGGCTGATGTCGCTATTGCTGACGGCGAGAAGAAACTCTCTAAGAAGGAGTTAAACAAGTTGGAACGTCAAAAGAAGAAGGAACAGCTAAAATCCCAGGTAAATCTTGTTATTTAAAATATTGTGAGATTATTTCTAAGTATAGAATGCTAACAAAAACGCCGACGAAAATGCTGCACAAGGAGAAGAAGAGGATGTATCTCAAGGAAATTACGGAAGCTATGGGCTGATCCAGTCGGCCGACAAGAAAGATATTTCCTTTACATATTTGAACAAGCTCGAAGCAGAGCTCGATGGGAAAGAAATTTGGGTTCGAGGGCGAGTTCACAATATTCGATCCAAAGGAAAAAGCTGCTTCATTGTTCTTCGTCAACGAGTATATACAGCTCAAGTAGGCTCCGTTTCATAATTCTTATTATGTGTTCATTTATCAGATTTCTCTGTTTGTTACTGAAAAACTCAGCAAGCAAATGCTGAAATTTGTTTCCGGTATTTCGAAAGAATCCATAATTGACGTTTGCGGAGTTGTAACAAAAGTGGAGAAGCCGATTGATTCATGTACTCAAAAGGATGCCGAACTGCAAGCGTCAAAGGTTTGGCTGTTGCGGCGATAATTCATTGTTTGTAGGTTTTCGTAGTCTCAGCTTCTGAGCCCCGCGTTCCAATTCAAATTGAAGATCTTTCTCGGAAAAATGATCCCAACAGTGATCTTCCGGTGGTTAATCTTGACACAAGGCTTGATAACAGGTTAATTTTATACAAAGTAAATCTATTTTTATTTAGAGTCTTGGATTTGCGTACAACCGTCACCCAAGGAATTTTTTCTATTCAAAGCGGTGTCTGCAGTTTATTCCGACAAGTATTGGCTGACAGAGGATTTGTAGAAATTCATACGCCGAAAATTATTTCCGCGGCTAGCGAAGGAGGTGCCAATGTCTTTGAAGTAGTTTTTAGTAGTTGTTTTTTAAAAAATAAATTCAGGTAACTTATTTCAAAGGTTCAGCCTACCTTGCGCAATCTCCTCAACTTTATAAACAAATGGCTATAGCAGGAGATTTTGAAAAGGTTTATTTATTTTAACATTATTTTACATATTTTTTAAGGTTTTTACAATTGGTGGTGTGTTCCGTGCTGAAGACTCTAACACCCATAGACATATGACCGAATTTGTAGGACTCGATTTAGAAATGGCTTTTAATTTCCATTATCATGAGGTTTTCATTAGTTTTTTTGTATTTATTTTTTATAGGTCTTGGAAACTATCGGTGCTGTTCTTATTAATGTTTTCAAAGGTTTAAAAGAACGATTTGCTGATGAAATAATGGCGGTTAATCAACAATATCCTGCAGAGCCTTTTGAATATTGTGAGCCTGCTTTAGTTCTCAAGTAAGTTTATTTATATTTGGTCTTCTGTAAAATAATTAATTTTTTCAAACTTGCTTTATTTAGGTTTCCCGAAGCTGTATCAATGCTTCGAGAATCTGGTGTTACCGACATGGGCGATGAAGATGACTTGTCCACAGCTAATGAGCGACTTCTAGGAAAACTCGTAAAGGACAAATATAAAACTGATTTCTTCATCCTTGACAAATTCCCTCTGGCTGTAAGACCCTTCTACACTATGCCGGATCCTCAGGACAATCGGTATTCCAACAGTTACGATATGTTTATGAGAGGCACGTCTGCTCAGACTACTCTCATATATTTCTTTTTTTTTTCAGGCGAAGAGATTCTTTCTGGAGCTCAACGTATTCATGACCCGATGTTTTTGACTGAGCGAGCGAAACTTCACAATATTGAGCTCGACAAGATACAAGCTTATATTGACTCTTTCAAGTATGGTTGCCCTCCGCATGCTGGTGGTGGAATAGGATTAGAACGTGTAACTATGCTTTTCCTTGGCTTGCCGAATATTCGCCTGGCTTCACTCTTTCCACGTGATCCCAAGCGTCTTACACCTTAATTTATTTGTTATCTACTTCTTTGATGTTTTCACGCATTTTATTGTTACGTTTTGTCCCGGGCTTATTGTTAATTTCGTTAATAACATTGTAGTCTTTTAGTATAAATATTTTATCTGAATTTGTGGATAATAATATGAATTTGAATTCATCATAAACAACTCATTTCCACACAGAAGAAGAAAAATATTGCTGAAAAAACTGTTGGATTTATTCTTATGTTTACCTGATAAGTAGCCGAGTTTTTCTCCGTTGCCAGTCATTGAAAAGACAACTGTCAGAGCTTGAGAATAACCAGTGGACATGGTGCCATTGACATATTCAGAATCGAAGATGACCGAATTCAGCGCATCATTAGGGAAATTAGTCATACTGAATGATATTCACGGCAGAAATGTATTATATTACCGTAATTGTGTCGTATTACCAGCTAAAGATATATTGAGATCACATTGTCCATAAGGCAATCCTTCAATGACAAAAGTGAAATTATATTTCCAGGGCGAATTGTCTTCTGCTTTGAAGTAGAAATGTCTTTCATCTGAGCCGCTTATCCGAATGACTCCTGTTCGACCATTTCTCGGATGTCTCCATCCGGCTAAACTTATTTTAATCTGTCGATTGTCTCTAATTACAAGTAATCGGATTGTTGGATGTATTGACACAAGCATGGCCACCCTCGATTACAAAAGTTTTTATATTTCCGAAAAGAAGTTGAGGAAGTTCATCGGGACTGACTGCGGAACTGAAACAAGAATGGTCGAGAGTAACACGAGCAGTTACCCAAAAGTCCAATAAACAGAAGGATTTCCCAGTTTTGTAGGGAACTTTTCCAAGACAGAAAGAGACGTGTAATTGCCCTAAATAATTAACTTTTTCTATCACAGAAGCCAGTCTGCCTCGATGGCGGTCACAATCAAATCTGACAATTCCAATCCCCTTTGTTCATATTCTTGTGACATCGTGTAGACTGTAATTGCTTCTGGACCATCGACCGAATCCAAACAGAAATACGGTCCCCGACTCATGTCTGCCCAGTCGACAATTGCGAAGGTCGAATTCCATCCTCGATATCTGCCGATATCTGAACAGGTGAAATTGTGCAAGTGAGAGAGTTTACTGATGTCAGTAGTCGCGATGACGGAGACTGCCGACTCAATACGTTTCGTTATAAAAATACCCAAATGCTTCGAGTTATGATTTTCCCAAGCGGCGGGGGAGTACAACCTGAAAACATGTGACATTGACTGGCGGTGACTCACGTTCCAATAAGTGTCCAATCATCTGTAAAAGAATAGACATGGGCATTTAACAGCTCCGGATTCGGGTATTCCAGTGAAAAAAACGATAAGTCGAACCTGGAAAGAAAGAATCGACAGGAAACTAAAAGGAGTACATTGGTGCTGGGCGACGAAAAAAGTATGGACGAATTGCTCCTATTCGTCAAGACGGCTTCTGCTGTCACGTCGCCAGACAACTGGTCATAGGGTGGCTCAAACACCGAATCTGGACAAGGAATGAAGGCGGGGAGTCGACCACTTACACGGCACATTTTTGACTGACAACTCCTCGAGAAGGGGAGCAGTCGCCTCATCTTCGTATGGGCCGACGACCAATCGCAAAGTCATTGTCGGAGCGGGGAGTTCTGCCGCGAATTCAAAGGTCTCTCCTTGGTTCCTGTACGAAATTCTCAAAAGAAATTCCAGAATTCTCACTGGATGACGGCCCCGTATTGGTCGGAGATTGTGAGATGATGTCCCTCGGAGAACTGCTTCAACTTGACGGTGACCGAGGCAGAACTGAAGGTTGGCGCATTGATCTAAATTTCTCCCCGTTGAGGAATATCCGACTACCAACTTTATAGACACAATTCTGATTGGCCGACAGCAACCCCGTCAAACTCCATTGGCTCACTTTCTTTCCCAGCGTTACTGTCTCATTTTTACATTCTGCGGATATTTGTCAGGATGTCAGTGAGTCGACTTACTAATAGTTGCAGTTTGGGTTTCATAAAAGAAAAGAAAGAAGAGAAGAAACATCGAAATAGGAAAGAACAGGTGTCGACGGACTGATGAAAAGTATAGTCGAGCAGATGTTTTCGGATATGTGGAAAGAACTCTCATAAAATGCAAGATTATAAAAATACGGAACAAAAGGATAGTAGGGCAGATAGTAGAAGTTGGAAAGCAAGCGGACTGATGTAAACTGAGTCAGACGGAAAAGAGATAATCAATGACAGCGGTCGACGACCAGGAGAATTGGTGACAATTCCGATTGCACTTGGTACAATATCATTCGTTCTTTCCTAACTTTATTTCAGATGCCGTCTCAAGTGCAGCAAAGCAACAATAATGACTAAAATATGTTCTAGGTGACCGGAAATAGAGGACGTGACCGGCTCAATGAGGAAGTCGATCCACAAAGTGCCCGCCATCATCGGTCGAATAACCGCGTCGACTCGTTCAGCATTGAATTCCAGACTTTTCAGAGCAGACGGATTACTGTAGTTTAGTAATAATCTGAAAAGCATAAAGTGTCGAATTTTGATCAACTCACTGTGTTGAAGTCGTCTGATTGTTAAAAGTGTAGTTGATGTCACATCTACTGCCGTCTAATGTCGATTTCGACAGATCCAGACTCAATTTCCAGTGGAAATTAGTAGTCCCGTTCTCTGAGAACAAATGGAATTCTTTCGTGCCAAGAGGACCTATCCGAAGCGGTGTTTGGGCGATGTTGAAGCCTCTTCTCTTTGGATAAGCAATGTTCCAACGGCCTGAAAACGGTCTGGGTTAATCATTCGAAAGAGGACCATGGATTGCATTGAAATTGGTAGAAATGCAGACGGATCCATTCTCAATAACAAATGTTTTGACATTGCCAAAAGCCTTTTGAGGCAGCTGGTTTGGATCTCCACTAAATGAAGAGAGTACATCGACAATCATTTGATGCTAACGTGAATGTGTAAACAGGCTGCATTAGCGACGGATGACATGGAAATGTTGTATGAAATTTGACTGGAGGAAATTGTTCCTGAAACACCGTATACTGGCGACGGGGAACCCACAGATGAGCTATTGATCGAGGTCACAATTAGATTAGTCAGGACATCATCTTTATGAAATCGGTCGAAAATGCCAAGATTGGAATAGACAGAATAGGCGGCAGGACCGTCCGTCGCGTCGAGGCAGAAATCCGGACCCTGATAGATCGGCCGATCGGAAAACAGAGAATAACTCAACTGCCAATTCGAGTAGTAATTTGTATCTGCAATTAGATTTCTAAAAAGAAAGAAAGAAACGACACTTTGATCACTGGTGACCGTCAAGAAAATTTCCTGTTGGACGGACTTCGAAATAAACAGACAAATGGCTTCTTTCCTCAGTTCCGATAAGATTTGAGGGGCAAAAAGTCTAAAGTTTATCGCTGAGCATACAATTGTGACCCCACGTTCCGACGACATAGAAATTTTTGAGATTGAGATCTTCATAAGTGTAAATGTGGATATTTATCAGCTGCATCTTCACGTCGAAAGATGAGTAATATAGTCTATGGAGAGTAATCTTAATGAACAGTTTTGTCTTTACAATCACTCACATTTGGACCATCGTTCGATTTAAACATAAGGGACGTATTTTCAGTCAAGTCGCCGAGAAAAATGACCGTGGGATCAATGGCTGGATCGACCGGGATGAGGCGGAAAGAAGCGTCGACCTGTGGAGAAAGGGGAAGCATCGTGTCTTCGGCAAATGGCCGCCCTGTAAAAGGAGAACATTCTCCTACTTCTCGCTTACGTTGAATACTTCTAATCGTCAGATTAGTTATGGTGGGAGGATCGCTGGAGAGATCTCCTGTTCTAATTGTTATGGTCACCGAGGGATAAGGAAATTCAAGGGAGAATGAGGCATTGCGACCGGCTTCGACGCTACTAAACATCGAAATTTACGAAAAGGCGAATGAAGACCTGATAATTCCACCATAATTGTCAGAGATGGAAAGAAGGTGGAACTCGTCAAAGCCACTGAAGTCGACAGTCACCTCTGCTGAGTAGAACCTCGGGATATTGATCTAAATTCTACCCAGAATAAGCATAATTCTCACCTGATATCGACAATTTAGATTGGCATTATAGGACCCGCTCGATAGTTGCCAGTCTGGATTTCCATTTTTATCGGTGACTTTTCCAAGAGCTATGGTCTGATTGCTGCAGGATACTGTAAAAAGAAAAGTTCTTGTAAGCTGTCCCAAACTTACAAGAAGCTACGATGTCCTGAAGTAGGGTGAATAATAAAAACGACAGCATAGAAAATAGAAAAAGTTCATTGCGCAAAGTCAATTGTGACATAATGGATTGAATTAGTTACCAACACCGCCGTGATCTTGAGGTGAGCGAAACATAAAGCAGATGGAAAGTATTCGTACTGCCAATATGCGCATTTCTTCATCGTCTCGGCTTCTGGTTTCTTCGGTATAAAAGACGGGGCGACTACCTGCCACAGGACACAGGAACATGTTCTCTCCTTCAATCATCCTCGCTCTCCTCGGAGTCGCTGCTGCTTCCGGTACAACTGCTCTTCTTTGTCCAAAAAAACCACCTTTTCAGATTATTTCGGTGATTTCCCTAAGCCTAGCCATGGTCCTTCGTATGGCGGTCCTCATTTCCCCGATTATTATGGAGGACATCCTGCTCCATTTCATCATGGCCCCTCATTTGGACATTACTCTTCTTATGGAAATTATGGCTACGGTAAGAATCTCGACATTTGAAATAATTATTTGCTCTAGGAACTCCTTCATATGGTGGATATGGCGGATATTATGGCTTCCCTGGCTGGGATCAGACTAGCGGCAGCTACCCGGGCAAGAAGGGCGACTACTACGGCTACAGCGGAAAAGAATAAGGAAATAACGACGACAACATTTATTTGAGAATAAATAGAAAAATATAAAATGAACTGTTTTTGGGGGTACTCGTAAGGAGAACCAGGGATTTTAGAAGAATTTACTTCACAACACAACATTTATTATTATTCTCTTGGGACGGTAACTGATGAAAATATGGAAAGAGGAAGAATAACAAAAAGGGGGGCTATTGTGAATTGAAAAAAGAAAATAGAATGTGATTAGATGGAGGGCATTATGTCGAGAGAAAGTGAGGAAAGAGGAATGGCTGACACGCAACTGCAACAACCGGGACAAAAAGAGAGAAAAAACACTAAAACATGGATATATAGGAAGGGAGAGAGACGACACGACGACAGACAAACATACAATGACGACAGGAGACACAACACGAGGGGAAGGGAGAAAGAGATCGAAAGGGGAAAGTGGCTAGAGAGTGTCGACGGCATGGCGAAGGGCTGCGAGGAAAGACGCGAGTCGACGAAAGATTGTCTCCGGAGTGAAGACATCGTCTGCTCGGGGAAGTGGTTCAGCCAAATACGACATCATACCAAGCAACTCGTCCTGAATTTATGTCGATTTAAAAAAAGGATTAGACAGCTAACCTTGACAGATAGAGCTGTCTCATTGACAGAACTGAGCTTGCTCTGACTAGTTTCCAAAAAGGAGGCGACGACGTCATTGAAAGATTCCTTGATTTCCAAATCAGCACGAGTATTTTCCTCTTCCAAACGACAAATACAAGACAGAATAGACGCAAAAGGAGCTAAACACGAATTTTATTCACATCTCCTCAGGCCAACTTACTCTTTTCGGCAGATTCCAAGATTGGAATAAGTTCAAAGAGAGCAGACATCTCACTGGGTCGCTCCTTGACGACGCCCGCCATAACGGAGAGGAGTGTCTGGCCAGAGGAGAGCTTGTATTGACAGATGTCCTCCAGCTGACTGACAATAAATCCACGGATAGGATGCGTCGACGCCGAGTAGATAATATTCTGAGAGGCCAGAACCAGCTGGACCAGATTCTTGAACGCAACGGAAGTCGACAAAGCCTTCGTAGCCGAAGACAGCGATGTCAACTGGCCAGAAATTGTGGACAAATCCAATTCGAAGTGAGCCATATGGCGCATTATGGACAGTCGCTCCTCCAAGTTTTTCACTTGAGCCAGCTAAACCATTCTCCGTCTTTAGAGCATAGTTAAGATTAATTACCGCTATAATAAGTTGTTCCTCTTCATTGTACTGAGCATTGGGATGGGCTTCCATCCAGTCTCGAACTTTCTGTGAGTCCATGGTCGACGGGGCAATGGAGATCAGGAGATCCAAGTTCTCGGGTGTCTTCAAGATGCTGGGATCCATTCTAAACCACGCATTATTTCAAATTGAAAAGAGATTTTTATACCGGTGAATGGCAAAGATAATCTCAAAGTTTTGGATTTTAATTGCCCCTCGGACGCATTTGATCTTTGTTTCCTGGTCGGCGGTAAGAAGAGAGTCAAGGCTAACTTCTATCTCCAATCCTTCTATCTTCTAAAACAACATTTTCTTGAGATTGACAACTATGTCGGAAACCTCAAAGATGTCAGGGAGACCACTGAAGATGGTGTCTTTGATTTGGTTGCCGTTGAGGATTGTCCATCCAAAGGAGAGGCTGTTGTAGCGAGGTTGCCAGTTCTCTCCAGGGCGAATTGTCTGTACAGGAGATCGAACGCTGCCCGTACTGGCAAGAGACATCTGACGACTGCTGCCAACTGCTAAATTTATCGTTTTAGATACATTATCCTCTGTACAATTTGTCTGCGCAGTTTGGATGTCATCCAACGACGAGGCGGAGGAGACGGGAGCGGTGTCCTGTTCCATTGGCTCAGGTTTGACAGCAATCGGCGTCTTCATGCCGCCGTTTTGATTGACCAAGCTGGTGTTGTTGTTGTTGAAGAGCTGTGGAAAGATCGACAATTGATTCAAGCTGAAACCAAAAGTTTCCCTTCTCCCAGTAAATGTCACCTCTGTGCCTGTGCAAGGAGAGCGGCTTGCGCTTGTGCTTGAGCTTGCTGCAATTGTTGTTGCTGTGCTTGGACCAGGAGTTCGTTATCTCGGGCATAAGATGCTCGTCGAGCATTTTGCTGGCTTTGTCGACGTTGAGCCACGCTCTGCGGAGAGGCCGGACTTCGTGGAGATCCGCGTCCCTGCATCGGACGACCTCGACCGCGGACTGAAAAGGCCGGCTGTCATTTGGCTGATCAATGAATGTTCATTGACAAAAGCCTTGGGTGGGAGGAATGAATAAAAGAAATGATGAGACACGGACGGAAAACTCGCTAATCCGGACACGGTAATCACCTACTAATACGCGAGACATTTGGGGCAAATGACATAAGGATCATACTTGGGAAGAACTTGTGCCTCTTCGAGAGAGCAACGCATGCTCAAGAAACACGATGACTAACCGTTTGGGAAACACATCCTCATAAATTCTTCGACCTGTGGAGCATAGCGATCCATGTACGAGATTGGATCACCCTAAACAGGCGTATCCCTAGTCATTTTGGGCAAATCTCGCTTACCGCCAATCCATGTAGCGAGACCATATGACTCTTGACGTTGTTCTTCGAATAAGTACTGGTAAAATCACACGCTGGACACTAAAATCTTTCTGCTTTTTGGGGACAAGATGCAATGTTCACCTGGAACATAGGCTTAGCCACGTGGCACTGTCGAATATGACAGGGCAACTTGGACGAGTGGACATCTTTCTGACAGATGACACAAAATTGAAAAGTACACGGATAACTCTGAATTTTAATTGTTGGTTTGGGGAAATCGGAGGAGTATCTGGAAAATCTTCCAAGAAAAGTCGATACTTACCCGTTTCCTTTCGGTTGTCTGTTGTGCCCGTTGATGTTGTTCTTGTTGTTGTTGCGCTTGTTGTTGTACGACAGCTGCCCGTTGTGCTGCTGCCTGTAACCCAGCCAATACTTCATTTTCTCTTATTTCTAGCTAACCTGAATCATGGCAGCTTGTTGCGACTGGAAGAACTGAAGAATAGCCGAGGCGTCGGGCATTGTGAAGAGCGGATTGGGTATAGGCGGGTCCTGAAATTTCGCACTTATATACGTCGGATGAGGAGGATGGAGGGTAATCCCGTCGACTACGGTATCTGGTCCCTCCTTAATCTGATTGGTCCTCCCCCAGTACATTAGGTTCATTCGAGATGGGCCATGATTGATGGAGTCTGAGTAAATTGACGTAGATCTCGTCAATGGAGACACTCGTCTCCCTCTGTAGACGGATAAAACCATCGAACCATTAGGACATCTCTCCCCCTCGAGTTCTAAATCTGAGAACAGTCCTTCTCCTCCTTGTCTACAGGCCCTTTTGCGTAGTTTGCTTATCTCTGTTTATACACATGTTTGTTCCATGAAAATAAGCGTACAACTGATAAAAATGGGAAATAAACATGGACTAGACTACTTTAATTAAAGATGAATATCGAAATCGAGGGCGACGTTTCAAGCCGAGAACAGTAATCCCCCAGGAGGGCAGACGGGAGCAGATAACTCTTCAAATAAAGACATTTCAGCTTTTTAGAGACGACAAAGGACAGAAGTCTAAAATAACAGGAGCCGCTGATAACAAACTTTTTGGATCTTTGAACTCAATTTTTTCGATGAGGGAATTTCTAGAAGATACGACTTGTCCACAAGAAAGTTTCACCGGAGGATAAAGAGAGGACAGATGATAAACAGAGGGGTCGACGGCAGAGAATAAGAGGCCTTACCGATATTTTGGTCAAGGAGGACAAGAGAAGCTCGTTGAAGATGGTCATGACAAATGGAATAAGTCGGCGGAGATAAGGCGGCCAATTGAGACTGTTCCCTGACGCAGCTTATCGAAGGGGAGACAGAGGACAGAAGTGGGCTTATCAGGAAAAGGCTGGAGAGATTCTCAGAATACGGAAAAACTATCATGTCAACGACAAGGAGAGGACTTTGAACTTGGTCTTCAGCTTCTAGAAAGTCGAGCGACTATTTCTATTTTTAATTGGGTCATACGAAGTACATTAAATCCCCTCGAATCCGTTTCTAGCCTACTACTTGGAATATCCTCCTAGGGGACAAAAGAATCAACTTGAAGGAGATAAACACCGGACGACGGAAATGGCAGCGGCCATTGTCATGCTGCAAATTGGCAAAGGACATCCTCCTGATCCATTCCCCGCAATTCTTGGCGTTTTAATCATCCTCGTGAGCTCGACGGGTCCTTATTCACAAGGAGAAGAGTTATTTTGTTTTTCCTGTTCGATAGGATGGTGTGTTGCCATCTTCTGTCCTCCTTTCTTATCGTCTCCTTTTCTCCTCCAAAATGAACGTGAAATCTCCTATGATTCAAGTCGATTCTTACGACATCCGAGACAAGCGAATGATTCAAAGCTTATCCATTTCGCTCGACCAATTAGATAAATGACAATTTCAACAATTTGAAATTGACGGGGATTACGGTGCAGTCGAGAGCAATGAGTTCAAAACGAAGATCAGGCTCATTACAGCTTGAAATGAGCGACGCCTGGGCGTATAAGCATTGTACAGATACAGACGATTTTCTTATGACAAAATTAATCGTCATCTCTTTGTATTGATGTTGTCAAAATACTGCCAACAGTCGACCGCAGGCGGGGGTTACCATTTGAAATGATCTTGTTTTTATTTTTTACTGGTGTCAAACAAGCATTTGATTGCGCGGGAAATGGTCAATTTATAAAAGTCCTTCACAGAATTTTTGAATTTTATCTATTCCCCGAACCTTCCGTTTATTTGCCCGCGCTATGAGGAAGAGATGTCCTCCCCGTCGGAAGAGACAGTCAGTCCCGATCTCGTCTCTTTCCTTTTCCGCATATTGAATTGATTCACTTCTTTTCTGTCAATTTTCTGACACACGTTCCTTGATAACAATTCACTCTCCCATTACGCAATGATGATCAATAACAGGGAGTTTGACTTATCTCGGTGGGCTGACAAAACTAGAGCTGGAACTTGACAGCGCCGACGATAAGAACCTGGCTCCTAATTTTGGGGAAGAGACGCCCCGCCACGAACTACAAACTTCCCGAACTGACCTGTTGAGCAGGAGGGAATTCCTGCTTCTGGCAAGCGGCGAGCACAGCGGCAATGTCGAGTCCGGAGACTGCGGAGCCATCTGACCCAGAAGTATTTGTCGGTGACGTACTGCTGAAAGGAGTCACTTTTCTTCTTGAAGAACCTCGACTCTACCTGGCATTTAACCGTTCAGTTGGTGACGGTTGAAGAGCTGACAAGACTGGAGGCGACTGTAGAGGTGGTGGAGCCGCGGCAGTGATGACCATCGTCGGCGGTGGCGCTTGTGCTGTCGACACGCCATTCGCCATATTAGCGACCATCATTCTGTAATATTTCCTCGTTTTTCGTTCATCTCTAATTTATTATTATTAGCATTACACCAGCATAATCCCCTCTGATTCATCAAATCACAAGTTCTCCGCCTTACCTAACTATGGCATTCTGCGGCCAAACAATGGCTGGAAGATTCACAGCCCGGAAGTCTGGCATACTGTCTCACCCTCTGGAATATTACTTCCATGAGATTAAGATGAGGATGACAACAATAAGAGGAAGCCAACGTCAGACGAATGAAAATAGTAGAAAATGATGTTGGACTTGGGAACACGCATGTTTTGACTGTAGAAAACAAAAGAAGAGAAAGGGCACCTGTTCTCTGAGTTGAACTCGACTCAATGAGCCAATTAGACGTCATCAAATATGGATTACTGTAGTTATACTCAACTAGGACCCGACGGGACGACAACTAATGCTTGGAGAGAAAAGCCTGACCGCTAAAAAAGTATGCTCTTCCCAGAGCCATCCGTCAATTTGACCATTCATTTTGGTCGTTTCAAGTGTGGCCGAACAAAGCCACCCCGGGATTAGGTCAAAACGCGTAAGTTGGCCATTCGAATGAGTTGTTCTTTTCTCGAGAGGGGAGCTCCCACCAGGAGTCAAGAACTATTCGAAAGTAAGCTGTCTCTCCAGAAAGAAGAGCACCGTATCTCCCAAGTTGAGAGCCGGAGAAGGCGGCAAACTGGCCTCCGACCCCAAAAACGGTCCTTATATCCTGGGGAAGTCACCCGGATCAGTTGCGTCGACTATCCCCCATAAGAAGATAAACACGATCGAGCTGAAACCATTCCGGAGCTTAGGCTTTGAGAGCACACTTTACTAATCTTAGGCCACACCTTCTAGAAGAAATATATGGTAGCCAGGAAGAATTGAAATTGAACAGCAAGAGGATCAAAGGCTGCAAAAGACAAAAACACCATCTGGCAGACGGTAAACATTTTGGGAAAAATGGAAGAAGAGGATAAGCTGAGAAGAAACAGCAGGAGCTCGACTTTGAGCGACTTTTCAAGCAATTTGATCCAAAAAATGTGTCGGAATAAAGCGCAGATTTGATAAATTAATTAGAAAGGGGCGGACTCATTCTGGGAATTTTCTTCCAAAAAAAGGAGAGAGAAAAGATAACGAGAGAAGGAGAAAAGGGATCCAGAAGGTAGTCGACATTGTTTTCCACTACGACCGAAAAGCCTGGGATAACAAGAGACCTCCCATATGGTGGGCATCTTTTCCCAGCTGTCTTCCTCCTCGACTGTTGATCAGCCTCGCCGTCACAGTCAACAAGTCGAAAGAGGCAAAGAATTATACCACCTGGCCTAGTATTTCTATCAATTACAGTCATTTCTTTGGCAATTTGCCAACTAAACTAATGATTGATCCCCGATCAGAAAAGTTTCATACCGTAATCGGGACAAATTGATAAAGAGGCGAGGACAAAGCGCCTGCCACGGGGAAGGTGGCAGTCGTCCACAAGGCAACTGTCGAGTTGTACTGCGCGGATGGGAAATACTGTCGCAGTCGAGGAGGATGACCTTTGAGATTCGAGGAGGGCTTACTCTATAGTGCAGTAAAAATAAAGAAAAGACTTTGTAAAAATAAGAAGCAACAGAGAGGTCGAGTCCTCCTTGTGAGTCGATTGTGTTTTTTCTAATGGCCAATGGCCGCTCCGGAGATGTCATCGTTCTCCCTTCTTCTTCTTTTTTTCTATATTTGTTTATCCAGCTTGCGAGGCCGGCAAACTGTCACATCATCGCCCGAATTGGAACGGTAGAAACCAAAGCAAAGAAAGAAGGCAATTTACCATTTGACGGGGGTCAGGAGTCACCTCTCTCTCTCTTCAGCTTACATTGATAGGCGGTTGTGTCTAGCCTAGATAAGACAAAATGGGCCGAGAGATGGCTGCCGTCGACCAAAGTCGAGCAGAGTAAGCTTGGTGCCATTGGGCTTCCAACCTAATCCCTTCGACCCCGTTTACCCTTAATACCCTTGACGGGGAAACTGGGGGTGATACTCGTCAAAAAAAGAAGAGGGCAGGAAACATCCAGTGGTCATTTTTAGCCAAATAGGTAGTAAAGTACCGTATGTTCATTCTAATCACCCAGAAAGGCATCTGACATAATACAACTAATCCCGGGAAGTTCAAAAATAAAGGAAAACTAGACAATCTTCATCATCAAGTTTAATCCAATCGAATATCCTCTGGCCAGGACAACCCAAAGCAACAACTTTTCGAATTGCTCCTAGTTTTTATTGTTTATTAGTTGGATGGTTCTCCTTTTCCTGCAGATATTATCCTCAGCTTAATATGTGTTCTTTCGCTGGGAAAAACACAGAAAAAGACCGCTGCAATCAGGATGAAATCGGCTTGGAGGCATCGTCGACGACGACGTCGACCGGATGAGCTCCCAAGGCGCGATCACGATAAGAGGATCAAGATGTGCCATCCGCTTTGAGCAACTGAAACCGAGAGCACATCCTAAGCTTCGGAACAGAATTACAGTAATCCAAAAGCGGATGAATAGTTCAGGCACGCGTTGTTTGTCATGAGACAGACGAACATCTTTGACTTTTAGCCGAGTGTTTCATCTTGTCAATAAGAAAAAGAGCAAATATTCCATTTAAAAGAGAGAAAGAGTGACATTTCCTCTCAGAAAATAAAAATATTTGGCCAAGGTGGCGCGCGCGTTCGAGGTTCAGTAAATGGCGGGCGCGCGCCGTCGACCAAACAGAACTCTGTTTTTACTGAGTGGCTTCCTCGAGGGCAAATAGTCCTGTTTCAATTTTGGCCAGGTGTTAAGGACACCTGAAAAGGAGGAAAAACATGAAGAGATACAGTATGGCGGAATATTCTTTGAATAATGCCGTGGTCCTCGTCTTTGTCTCGCCTTCCTAATAAATTTGTCACATATTGTAGGCAATCGAAAAAAAGGGGGATTTCCCACCTGAGACAATGAGGATCGTTTTCATGACGATTGGGAAAGTGGTAACTAATTAGAAGAGGGGGGCGACCGCCGGAAGACAGGCAGACGCCTGGTTGGGAGATAAGACAAAAAAGGAGAACACTCGTGAGTGAGTTGGCCAAGAATGCTGATAATTCTAATAATTTTAAGTACTAAAGAAATGGCCGTCACCCGGAAGACTTTCTCCTTTTCAACAGTGGCGTTCTGTTTTTCCTTCAATTTTCCAGCTATATTTGCTCAGATTTGTTTGAGCACCTACTTCCCTGGCCAATCAGCACTCGGCCCGGGTTAAATAGTGTAGCAATAACACTACGCAACCTATATTTTTAGAAGTCACCGAGGAATGACTGGGACACGGGGACAGTCGATGTCCGGATGCTTACCTTTTTCGTCGAACCATAGCCAACTCTTGTCGATAGCAAACTGAGCCAATTAGCTGTCCCCTTTCCTTCCAAAAAACGACTCTTTCTCTATCACGCAAAGCCTGTCACAATCCGCCCCCTGGCACGAACATTTTCCACACAGGTGATCGCCTATCCTAACGAAAAAGTTGTATTTGACCCTCTTTTTTGTCTGGATGTAGCGTGTCTTGGGAGGTTATTTAAATGAACAAATACCGTATTCAGGAGGCGAGCGACTAAGGCAGGCGACGGCAACGACAAGAATGATTGCAAGGGGCATTGTCCCGGAGAATATCGAGAGCAGTCGAAAATGGAATTCAATCGACACAAAAAAGCAACTGATTGAATTGACTGATCATGCTTTTCGAGGAGAGACTGGCGATGTCTGTAAAGTTGTGGTCGACTCCAAAAAGAGTCAAATGGCAGTCAAAACACTCAGCCATGCTTTGCCCGGTCCATCATAATAGCTCCCTTTTACCGTGCCTTGTTGTCTCAAAGCCATCTCTTCCATCAATTATTCAGTCGACTATCTTCAACTGGAAAAAAGAGAGCGTCTCCGCTTATTTGCGACCTGGGTCCTCGTCCTTCGCCTACCGTAATCCGATACCCAGATGCGGGATGTTTTGGAGCTGCTTTCCCTCTCTTTTAATTTTTGGGAATGCCCGCTTCTTTCAAAAAGGCGGTTACCGTAGTCGTGGATTGATCCCTTTGGTCTCTCGGGTTCTTTCTTAGGCGCCGTCGGCAGGCGACAGATAAACCCGGGTGGCAAAAATTAACTGAGCAGACCCTCTCTGTCTGGACAAAAAATGAGTCGACTTACGCGATGGAAGGCGGCGTCCACGTCTTCTCCACGCTGACGACCTTCAGTTTTACTCGAGAATCCTGAAAAGTCGGACTGTTGTTCTAGTCATGGCAAAAGTCGAAGAAGAGGAAAAAACCAGACGGACACTTTTAGCCATGGCACGAGGATTTGGCACGACGTGGTCACAACATCGAGTGGCCCCGGAAGGAACTGGTTAACAGGACAGACACTTTACCCCCGGGGGGATTTTCCTCTCTTTCACAGTTCGCCCCTGTTCCTTATCATGGTCGGCAGCCGGGCGACATGGTGCGATAGCCGCCTCCCGCTGGAAAAAAAGGACAAAGTCAATACGAGAGGCGGCTGGAGACTCAACCTGATAGCTGGTGGCAATTTTGTAACCATCGCCTGACAATCACAAAAATAACTAGTGACCACGTCAGAAAAAGGAGTTCAGAGGGGGCGGCCTGATATAAAAAAGACGTCATTATAACGGTGAAACAGCAACGGAGACTACAGGAGAAGGATGACTGGTCATTCCAGGGAAAGAGATGACTGTCTCTCTCTATGTTCTGGCTAATTACCCGATGTCTGAGAACTCTTCCTCAATTTGTACGTGTAGTTCCCTGTTTATGTCCCCTCGGACGATATTTTGTCCAGGACAGGCGTTATCAGGATTTGTGTTCATTAAAGAGACTGTCCAATGCTCAAAGAGCTTGAAAAAAAAGAACAGGAAAGGGAAAGGAACGCCAAGTAGAAGAGCGACCGATGGCAACAACACAACTTGGATATTTGTCTGTTTGTGTCGGATCTGGACCAGAGGAGGAACTGGTATTCTAAGGGTGGCTAAGTTGCAGAAGCAACACTCTCTAGGGTGGCAAGGGGGAAAACAGTCACGGACTAACGAAAAGCCAACGGGGGACGACTTTGCCAAAAACTGCGAGTTATATTTTTAGTAAAAAAAAGTACTGTTGTAGTCATTATAGAAGCCTAATTGTCATGTCAGCATAAATAATAGAGTACTCTTATGCTACAAATCATATTCAGACATCGGATGAAAGGACATCTCGCCTGTCTCGACTTCCCAAGTTGGCTGAATGCCCTTTGAATTGAGACTACTGTATGACGATGGAAATGTTCTCTTTTATGGTCGCTAGTAGATGTTTTCTCCTTGGCTGCCTCAGCTAGAAAGTAATCGGCAGCCGGTCAATTATCCCCCTGAAACAGTGGAACTGGTAGTTGTTGCCGCTGTTCCTTCTCTCTTCCCCTTTCTCCAGGGATGTCCGATCACTTGCCTGATCGTAGCTCTTTCTCCACAGCTCGGTCACTCTCTCAAGAGGCAGCCTCCGGTCCAAAAAAGGCCAGCGTCCACCAGGAGGAGAAAGTGTCAACATAGGCGAGTATCATTGCTCGCGTGAGCCACCAAACAAACGCACTTCGCACCCGGTCGAGCGCATTTTTGGAGAGGAGAAAAGGTCACCGAAACTGTGAGTTCGGGAGAGAGAGACCCTCTTAGGAAAAAAAGTGACTGGAATGTGATACGAGGATACAAACCAAGTTTTTTCGGGAAAGAGACTGGCTACAAAAATGGCAGGGCATCCAAGGCAAATTCCTGAAATTCCCTGGCAACCCCTAAAAAATAAGAAAATATTGAAAAGAGGCAAAGGCAAGAGCAGTCGAGGCCAAAAATGCCCAGAAAGTTCAATAGATTATGGAGGCGAATAATAATAATGAGTGTATGTCAAGTTCTCGAGGTCAGGATAGAACCCTAGCCCCGTCTTGTGTTCAATCGGAGAGGAACACGAGAAAAGGACAAGAAATTTGTAGCCGGCCTGGCTAGGTGGCAAACTTTTTATAAGGGCAACTAGAGGACTCCTATTGAACCGACGACTCGATTTGAAAAGAGTCATCCTGGGAATGACTGTCGGTATGATGAGAGACGAGGCGGCGCGTGTTCTCTTTGAGTAATCGGAATATGATAATTACTGGACGACTGGATGAAGGAGTACAGAACCAACCTGCAATGACCGCAGGCGCGCTGCTTTGGAATAACAAACAGACATCGAACACATCTGAGAGACGAAGAAAACGCAAGCAAACACAATGAAACCTTTAAGACCCGGCGCGTTTTTCGGCGCGCGTGAGCTCACAGTCCAAGGGAGAGCCCTGAGGGGAAAAGGGAATACTCCCTGGACGACTGTTTTGTCTGGGGATTTCTTTCTTTCTTTTTTTTCTCTTGTACCAAGAGTATTCTACTTCTCAAATTATATTCATAATCTCCGTATTTCTCTACTTAGTCTCCCCAAATGGCATGTGATGCAACTCGGGAGATTAGACGACTTGCCCTGCAAAAAAGGAAAGCGATTCTATTGAATTTAAATACAGTAAATAAAGAGAGGGAATGTCCATCTTTTTTGGTGTCTCCGTGTCCGTCGACTGACACCTCAGTTTAAGTTTTTCTCCGGACAGGTCTGACCGTTTTCCATGGATATTTCACAACTGACAAAATCTCTCTCACCTAATCCGTACAGAGTTTTCAATGACTCCTTTCAATTTGTCAAATTGAGCGTAAAATCTTTTGGTTCTCGACGAGTCGCGTGAACTACTAATCCGGTCATCTAACCCGGGACCAATCTTCTTTTGGTTACGGTAGAAAAGAAGATTTGAGAAGTGGAACGGGATCCCATGTACCAACTGGGAACATGGATTGTTCTCTTCGATGGTTCGTGGTCGACACGAGGGACAGAAAACGTAGGAGTCATCCTGTGACGGGAATTATCAGGAGGATTTAGCGGCTATATTATAATGGAAAAAGAAATATTAATAGCTGTGGAAAACATGAGTCACATAAGAGAATTAAAACACGTGGAATAGGCTGAGTATGAGATGATAAATACAGTTGGATTACGGTAGTCATCCTCCTATTGACATCGAGTCTGCCGCGGCGTAGCCTATAATTTGCAAGGCTGGGAAGGGGTCAGCAGCCGTCTCTCTCTCTATCTACCGTAATCCAAGAGGAGGCCATCGCCTGGCGCCAAACTCTTCCAAAAAACGTTAGACTCGACCTTAGGCTGCGCAGTGCGAAATATGACACGAAATGTGATAATGGGCCTAGCGGACAAGGTTGATTGCTGACTTCTTCATCGACTGAAGTCATTAGGGGGGAAAATGAGGACGAGACGATATCGACGATGGCGAACAAAAGCTGTACGGACTGTGGGAAGGGAGAGGGATAATGAGAGAAGCTAATGAGAAGACACACACATTATGACAGACTGTAAATGGAAAAAGAGAGACTTAATTGATTAACTCAAGTACACATTCCCAGTCTCTCTGACAATGGACAGCCATCATAAAACCCGATACTAATTTAGACCTAAAGATAGAGAGAGAGAGAGAGAGCTATTCAGCTGGGAGACACTTGGCCAAGCTTTATGACAACTCTAATAATGGAGCTTGGGAAATGGGAAAATACCTGCTGAATGCAGCAAAGGGTAAAGAAGATAATGGGAAGGAAGGGTTGCCTACGGATAAGTTGGACAGTGTGGAGCAAGAGAGAGTAAGAGAACAACCAGAAGATGACCCTGTCGTCATCCAGAGAACAACACGGAGATTTAAAATTATAGAGAAGAGAAGGGTATTTCCAAGCGATAGACGAAGATGGCTGTATTGACTTGATGGGGAAGCCACTTCTATTGTGTAGCAAGTTTATCAGTTATTTCTATGATGTTCCTGGTATCAGTGTGACCAACTGTCATCTACCTGAGGAATTGACAAAAGAATAAAAGGTCGAGAGACGACTGCCTGACCAATGAAACAGATAGGGTCGACGCCATCTCCTCTCCACGTCGATGGAAAAGTTTCCTCCAGAAGTGGATAGATTAAACTATCAAGACAGTGGATAGGTGTGAAAATTGGCAACAGAAAAGTGTCGATTGGAGTCGGTTGATATGATGACCTTAGGCGTTTTTTATCGACCCCGAACCTGTCGTCAGACGGGGGACAAAAAGTCCCGAGCGATGGACAACCTGTCAAACTTTATGACTATTTTATGAAAGGATGGGAACTGGCTGGAGGTTATCATCCTTGAATAAAGTAGACGAGGAGAGAGAGGTCAAATCAACAAAGGCGACGGGTGATTAGCCCCGGTCGGCATCTGGTTTTAATGAGCCAGAGTTAGCGGACAGTTTTAGCGGCTGTTTGGGCGAGTTTGCGTCCGATGAAAGATGTCCACGAGGCTCAAAGCGCGGCCGCCGCGCAACTGAATTATGAAGACGACATACGGTAGAAGGGGAGGAGAGCGGTAAGGAAGAGAAAGAGAGAGAGACGAGGAGATATCAGTTGGGACATTACCTCGGAGAGGAGAGGTAGCCGTGAGAATCGAGCCATTACCAAGTCTAATTTACTCGAAGACAGAGAAAAGCAGTTTGGCCAGATGGCAAGTGTTTTGATTATTGTCGAGAGGTCGAGAGTTCGACGTCTGTAGAAGGAGATAGGATGACATTATAAGGCCGATGAGAAGTACACTTTCGAGTGTGTTATGACTGAAACGAGCAAGCGATACAAACATATCTGATCTTCTTCTTTTTTTTGCGGCTTTCTCGCCAAGTTTTTACAGTCTGCGCCCAAGGTTCGTCGCTTGCCCCCGAGAAGATAAATCCAAATGAAATAAAACACAAACGGTTTAAAATTTTTATTGTAAACAACTTATTCATCAAGACTGATTTTATTCAGCTTGGGAGAAGGAGGCATCTCGAGGTCGATGAGGGGGGAGGCCAGTCTCCGAGCGAAGGGAATCCGGTCGTCGGAGTCTAACGACGAACGAGGACGCTTGAGCAGGGGCACTCCAGCCTTTTTGAAGAGTTGATGGCCAGCCACAAACATGACCATCTGTTTCATTTCCTTCATCTCGTCGACCTGTTGCTGTCTCATCTTGGCAACTTCCTCCGTCAGCTCCTTGATCATCTTCGTCTGCCCGTGCAGCTCTTTCTTCAGGCTTCTAATCTCGGCTGCCATCTTGTTCTCTTGGCTCGGTTGAAATTTCATCGTTTTATGTTTTGCGTAGGTCGTGCCATGGACATTCAGTGCCTTCTGTCCCATCTCCATCA
Source organism: Oscheius sp. DF5033 (assembly GCA_964036215.1). Lineage (NCBI taxonomy): Eukaryota > Metazoa > Nematoda > Chromadorea > Rhabditida > Rhabditidae > Oscheius > Oscheius sp. DF5033. Next base: position 5,379,961 of record CAXIWN010000004.1, on the reverse strand, counting down.
GTCGCTCGTCCTGTTTTATCCACTCCGGCAGGCGACCAACACCAATATTGTGAATATAGAGAGCGTTGACCGCATTGCAGACCTCTTCGGGCATGGCGTTATTATAGCCGATGGAGGTGTAGAAGTTCTTGAAGAGTTCTCGACGCTCTTCTTCCGAGTCGAAAGGCTCCGTCATCCTCGACAGCTCCTCCAACAGCTGCACTTGGATCTCGCGGGTGTTCAGCTCGACCTTCACGTCAGCCGTTCCGTCCCTTGAAGAAAGACAACAATAACTGGCCGCTTTCCAACAGAATTTAGTCAGGTTATTTGTTAAAAGCACATTTTACAACGTGTAAAAAGTCAAAGTCCCCCGTGTATCAAGGATTATCTAATTGCTGTCGTTTGACACCATAATAATCCAGGGTGAGATACACAATAGTTCCCCATTAGGCGCCGGACATGGGTCGCCTTCACTCGATCTTCTGTATTTTTTCGGGTTCCGTCGCTTTTTCACTCAATGCTCTCCTCACTTACATTATTTTCATCACTCGAGGCAGTTCCGTCGGCAAGTACAAGCATCTCCTCTGTCTTTATACCCTCTCCGCCGCAATCTATGCTTCCAATCAAATTGTCACTGCTGGGGTGAGTTCTTCCTATTTCTTTTCTGCAATTAAAAATCTAGGAATTTGCCATCTGCTCAGAGGGATATGTTTTCTATGATACTCTTCAAATATTACCGTATTCCATTGCCCTCATCTTTATTGAGAATTACACCGTCTGTTTTCTGGAGATGATCGCCATAATCTCCTGGTGTTTTATCTACAGATATTTTGTCTCTTTGAGGTCGATTACAGAAATAATTTTTAATTCCTGACCTTATTTTAGAGCTAACAACTTGGATGCCCTCCATCGACATGGCAAATTTCTCTTCTTGGCGACTGTCTGTACTTTGGCATTTATGCTCTCCTGCTCTCTTTATAGTACTTTTCCCAGGGAAGAATACTACCAGGAATTAGGAGCGGACTTTTTGAACATTAGTGGGAGAGAATTACGGGAGACGGCTAACAATTGTGGCCCATTAACGGTGAGTATCCAGCTGATCGGCCAGTAATCATTTAGGTGGGAGGACAGACCAATAGTCGACTATTCTGGGGCCTTGGTCAATTCGTCATTTTTATTCTCATTTGTGCAATTATCAACATATTCTGTGCTGTGCGAATAGCCCTTTTTCTTAGAAAATGTTTTGCTGAATCGAGAACCGCCATGAAGAGACAGACTCGAATCTTTATTCTCCTTATGTTGCAGGTATTCCTTGGCTTTTATTCATAATACGAGTTTTAGTTTATCTTCCCATTGTGTCTTAATTTGACCCCTGTCTTTTTGGTTCTCATTGTCCCTTACCTTAAAATCAATTCCTATGGATTAGAATATTATGTCGGAGCCGTGTCATCAATTGCCCAAATCATCGACCCCTTGCTGATTTTTATTTTTATTCACGACTACCGAGTTACTTTGAGAAATCTCCTTACCAAGGGGAAATGGAGACCCTCGAAAACAACGGACTATTCGGCAACGAATCACCCGTCGGAGACAACAAGACGACATCTACAGAAGGGCGAAAGCACAGAGAACATTGGATAATCAGCTGATGATGTCGATAGACAACTGACAGACGATTGGGAAGTTGTCCTCCATGTTTATGGTAACAAAAGATAAATCAAATTATAAGAGAGAATAAAGTCATTTCTATCTGGATATTTCCGTCTTTGATCTGTTGGCAGCGAGCCATTTCCCGGAGAGATGACAGTTGACGATGAACATCGCGCGTGGTGCAATAGATCATCATCGCGGTCGACACATCGACGGGTCACAGGTGCCAGCTTGTGAGACGACAATTGGCTCCCACTTTTCATAATCGGAGGCGACACATTGGAGGCGAAAAGACAAGGAGAGATCATAGAAAGGGGTCATCTCCATTCGACGTCGAAAGACACTCAAGCTCTCCTTCTCCCCTCTTCATAAAAGATTATTTATAGTAAAATCTGCTTTATTGAACCCGTAGAAATATACACTAGACTGAGAATATACCCAAAATTATGAATTTGTTGCCTGAAGGCGGAGATCGTCGAGAGACTAGAGACAATCGGCGTCGACTGCCGCTTGTCGAATAAGACACGAATTTGGCTGAAATTGACATTTATCTGGAAATCAGTGGGCCATACCGATGATTGAGAAGAAGGACTTCGAATCATTTTATATTCAGAAACGACTGGTTGACGTAGCGGATTGGAAGTCGTTGAAATCGACCTGAAAATAGAATTGGCCGTCTGTGGGTCTCGAAATGATTAATCTAATTAGTCGATTAATTTGTTGATTAAACCACTTCACTCGGAAGAAAAGGAAAATGTTTAGAGGAAAAAGAAGAAAGAAAAAGGATGAGGAGATGGACTTGGACTTACATAACAGGAACAGGCACTCAATTCTCTGAAGATTGTAGAATATTTTATAAGGTTAATATTGTTGATATGGAATTAATTATCAGAATAATTAGAAGGACTACTGTAATCAGATGATCCCATAGAGGAAAGTAAGAGAAAGAAAGAGTAAATTACCTGTTAATGGGGGCTGGTCTATCGTTAACCTTGTAAGATGCGTTGGTCACCGGATAGTAGACCTAAACAGAGAATGTCAATAAAAGTCGAGCACATTCTCTGAATATACGTGGCTATTTTCAGGGCAGGAAGAATGACACCACTATGCAAAGTTGTTTTCATGGCGGACAAAGACGACAACAAAAAGAGCAAGCCGTGCTTTTTCTACTACTTACAAGAGAGGGAGAAAAGGGGAGATTAGTACGTGTAAAATCGTCTCTGAAAGTGGACAGTTGAAAACAAAACAGGCGACATGCAAGTGACATGCGAGAGGCTGCCTTTCGGGTGGATGACTGACCTTTTGAAAATGATGGCGAAGGATTTTCTTCTTGCCGAACATCGAGTAGACGGCATTTCGGAATTTCTTATTCAAAAAGCAATAAGTTATTGGATTTGTACAAGAAGACAAGTAAGTGAGCAAGGTGATGACCGTATTCAAGTCTGGATTCCAGACATTTAATCCAAGAGACTGAAAGGAATTTATAAGGGGAAAGACAGGTCAGATACCTCGAAAGAATCACCCGCCATTAACAACAGCCACCAGATATAAGAAGGAGTCCAACAACAGAAGAAAATAACGACGACTACTATCAACATCCTGAAATAGTGGATGACGTCGACGGAGACAGATTCACTTGATGACTCGTTGCTTGGCGATAGCACTTTTGGCATTATGCGTCGACCGCAATGAGTTCTCGACCATCGAAGCTTCGCTCTTCCTGTGATGTCCAATTGACCTAAACAATTTAGTCCACTTTTCCTTTTCAACTCACGATGACTTATTGTTTTCATTATTTTTTTCTTTATTTATGCTCAACTTCTGCTGAAGTTTTTGTAATTTTGTCCATTTTTTGTCGACAGGCGCGGGTTCTTCAACGCTGTCTGAAAATTCTGTTTCCATTTAAATGAGGAATTGAGAGAGGGACTTACTTTCGCCAGCTTCTGAGTTTTCAGCAGCTGATTCTGCCTTGATTCCTGTTTTCAGCGAACTGATGACTTGGCCGTAGAGAGCTACCATGACAGCCAACGGGACGACGCAGAGAACTATCGTCATATAAATCTGATGGCCATTTTAGACAAGGGATTCTGGATGATACCTGATAAGCGAGATGATAAATCGAAGGATGGACAGGTGTGCAGGTGTAGCCTTTCAGTCCACCGGCCAAATATTCCTGAAATCTCGTCTCTCGAATCTTGGTCTTCATTCTATTTTAGGTATGCTTACGCAGATGGCCGACACCCCGGGAGAGAAAGAGGATAAAAAACAGGAGACTCTCTTGTCTTTGTTTCAATTATTCCAGTGCTCCTTTAGAAATGTTGCAAACCCGAAGGCGAGAATAAAAACGACTGACCCTTTCTTCGTACATGAAAAAGAGAAGAAGATTTGCAATGATGGCAATGGCCCAGACGACGGTGATCATCGCATAGGCGTGTGACCTGTAATCTCTCTCTGTCTTGCAATTCTTGTCATTTCCCCCCAAAAGTCTTCGATCTCTCGAAGTGAATCTTTCAGCTTCCCTCTTGCGTAGTCTAATCCAACTGAATAATTCTTGCCTGCCCGTGTGGCTTTGATGGTCGAATGATGTCCGACTTTTTCTCTGATCCCGGCAGTCGTTCGACCGACCATTATGAGCCCCGAGAACTTACCTCGTCTGCCAGATACGAGAATGTAATGGTCGACAGATGGCGAAATATCGCTCGAAGGCGATCACAGCCAATGTATAGGCTGACGCAGTCACCACCATGGCTGAAAAGGAACAAATCGAGTCACTCAACTAGAAAAGTGTCCCTCGTTCGCTTTTTGCTCTTTTCTTTTGGTTTCCCTTCCCTCGGCATGTTCGAATTGCTGTCCGCAATAAGCTCCATTCAATGCTTATGTAACGCAATTACTGCAGGCGTCAGGTTTTCCAACGAGGCAAAATGGGAGGATGCTCTGGGTAATTGACGCGTTGACAATTGACAAAAGTTGGATGGTCGAAAAGAACTCGATTTTCTGGGCTAATTCAATGTAATTTCCTGTTTGTTTCCGGCTCCTTCTTGGAGTCAATCTCAAAAACAAGCCGGCCTCAAAACTCACGTTGCAAGTAGGCAAAGATCTTGCACAAAGCATTTCCAAACAACCAGCAATTTGTTACCATCGACACTGAAAATGAGAAGAATAGCTACTGTATGAAAGGACAGTACCGAGAGTGGGTGGCATGCAGATGACCGACAGCATCAAGTCGGAGACGGCCAAGTTCATCAGATACAAATTGGTGATCGATCGCATTGATCTTTGCTGAAAAGAAGTCATTAGGAATATTACCCCAGTTATTTCCAAGAGATAGCTCTTTAAGTACAATTGCCCCACTGTTGTCTCTGACTTCCTGGTTTCACCTGCCAGTCATTCGACCGTCGAGAGGTCATTTGTCCTTCTCATGCTCATAATTGTGTCTTATTCAAAATATTTGTTAGATCCGCCCTCTGATCTGTTTGTATTTCCACTTGATTAGGGTGGGGGAGGATATCTCAAAGACGAAGTTTGTCTCCTGGTTGGGATCTCCTCTCTTTTGGTTAATTGTATAACCCAGCTGAGAGCTGTTGGCTCCTGAGTAATCTGATTTTGAGAAGCGAGACAATTTTCGTACACATCTCCTCAAGAATAGACACTAAACTTTTATTGAAAGTATTCCTGAGCTTGGGTGGCAGAATCCCCGTGTGAACGGAGCCGTGTCACCTCGTTTGCTTTCTGCTTTTTTTGGCGTAAAAGACATTACCCAGCGTCTTTTCTCTCTCGTGCTTCTTGTCCCCTTCAAAGAGAGATGCGTCCAATTGTTTCCCTACTCAAAAGGTCGAGATTACTGCGAAAGAACACCTCAAAGCAACAACAGACGCCATCTTGAAACATCACTGGGAATTGTCGACGGTCAATGGGAGAATGATTAAAGGCCTTTTTGTTAATCAAAATATTGTTCAGCTGTCTCAATTACCCGATTCCTCTAAAAAAATTGGGGGCAAAAACCCACTATGGAAATGTTCAGCCATGATAATCGCGTGGTAATCCGACTTCCCTGTATTTTTTGAGCGCCATGTGAAAATGAGAATGAGAAGAATTGCAGAGAACAAAGGAATAAACGGGAAAATGTGCAATAAAGACGAAGGGAAATGGCCTGTAGTTTGTGCGTGGGAAAGGGCCTCCCGTTCATTTTTGACCAGCTGTTAATTTGTGTGAACATCGTCATCATTAGAGAAGGGTCTTTCCCTATAAATCCTTCGTCTAAACATCTTTTGTTGATATCAAAAGACGAGAGAGAGACGTCCTCCCACAGTTGACGCCAGATTCCCCAGTCGCCCTTTGAATATTCACGGGCCTTTCAAATTCTCGGTGTGAGACTTCCTTGAGGCAATTGGATCTCCCTGTGACCCAGACACTAAAAACAATACTGGCCGTACTTTCTCTGACTTTACCACGTGGGAGAGGCACATTATACACGACGGAAGTGGGTTGACAGGGCCGACTTACATTTGTAATTACGACGATGACGAGGAGATTACCGACGACGGAGAGCAGGAAGATTGTGAGAAAGACGGCCACCACCAGGTAATTCTCGGTGACATCATGAAAATGACAGATCGAAGCTGTCACTTCCGGAGATGAGACACTGAAAATATCGAGTATATTTTGTATTTTCCGTTGTGGGTGGTTGAAACAATGGATAATTATGCCGGAACGAGGCCCCCTGCCGTTGCCAGTAAGGTCTTTCCCCGAGCTCTTTTCACCTCTCGAGCCAAAACAAAACAAATGGTTGTCACTGACTGACCGAACTATTTTCATTGCTCCCTGGATCTCCCTTGCTACTTTTCGCCCTTTGACATCCCGGAGATTGAATATTCTCATTGCAAACGAGATGTCGTGGTTTGTAGGCCAGAAACTGACCTGCTAAATGGCGTCACTTTTTCTCTTTTTTTTACCTAACAAGGCCAATTATAATTTATGGAATTATACCGGCGATTGGAAGTAGAACGCCAGCCAGAGTACAAAAAGACTGGACAACAGCGAACACCAACCGACCAAGGGATCAAATTCTTAGGAAATTCGGATTATGAAGGACAATGGAGTAGAGAAGTCGAGACGGAGATGATGACCTACCTCATGGAGGAATTTAAAGAGAGAAAATAATATTATTGTGATTTGGAGGGCAGATCGGGACAGCGTCAAGTCATGAAGGCGGGGAGAAGAGGGCGGAGCCGGGTCGACAATGATAGCTGTTGGGGGAGGAGAGAAATGGACGAAAAGAAAGGATGACCATCTCACATCTACACACAAACAACACACACATAATATACAAGTATTTATAGGGGAGAGTACTCTCAAGGAGAAGAGTTTATGTCGACCTGTGGTGACATCCACAGGAAACAGCCCCGTCGTCCGATCAGAGACCGCGAACTCTAATCCATCTGAATTCCCGAGTCATTAGAAGATGTTTGCAAAAAAAGAGAAGAGAGGTCTGTGGTTTCTGGGTAATTGACCGGCCAAATATTGCCCGACGTTCCGAGAAGCAAAGCCATCTCGAAGAGCTTCCCTGATGGCGGCGATAACGACTAAAATAACCCAGACAAGAACAAACTGCCTGTTCCAATTTCTCTAGTTCCACCCTTATTTTCCTATTTCGTAACCAGAGACCAAAATTCGTGATTTCCTCGCTGGTCGAGAAAAGCTTACTTTTGTTTATAAGGACATGGGTCGTCTAAATTATTGTAAACAAGGCCACAAAGAGGCCCGAGAATAGCGGGGGATGACCCTTAATAGGCGTAGTTTTGTCGTCTGCCAACCGCCATAAAGATCAAAATTTGAGCTTTTGTTTACTTTTGACTTCTTTTGCCATCTCAAATTAGACAGCCGAAGAGTACAGTGGGATATCCGGGCGGGAAGTTGCAAAGGCGTCACTTTTTTTAGTGGATCCCGTGTGCAAGGGGGTCAGTTGTTTGAGGAGATACACACACAGAAATAGAAATAATAAGAAAACTCACTTATCACCGATTTGACCGAGTTCAACGAGGAGATTCTCGGCGGCTGACTCGTTGACGGCGAAGAAGACATCCAACGTCGAGTTGAAGAAGGACGGCGATGTCTCATTCATCGCGCTCAAGGAAACTGGAAGTGATTATGATAAAAAGGAGCAAAAGAGACAAGAGAAGAAGAAGAAGAGGATAAAGTGTGGGTGTCCATCATTCAAGCAAAGTTTTTAGCTTCATCTCAAGGTAACATCTCCATGAGCAGTTGGTCGCCGTGTTGCGGAAGAAGTCGCGGGGGCCGAGGGTGTCATCTTCGCCACCTGGACGGTCAAAGTATCAACGGAAAAGAAGCTCAACCCATTTATGGGTTTATTGCCATTTAAAAAGGGCAATTTGGGTGCGTATCTCATTCAATACTCAGCCATTCAAATACAAATTATAACGACATTTACGGTGGCCATCGATAGGGAGACGAGGATGTCGAAACAAGAAGAAAAAGACATTGGATCCGTGAATTTTGACACCTAATTTAATCAGACAACTTTAAAAGTATCGGGTGCTCATATTTCTTGGGTTATTGTTGAAGAAGAGCCGATAAGCGCCGCCATCACAGCTGACTCCTCTCTCGTCTAATGTTATTTCGGTTAGAGAGACAGGTGGATCTCTCTCGTTCTCTCTAGTAAGTTCTTTACTCTTGTAAATTGGCGCCGAGGCAGTTCAGTCAAGCAGTCGCTAAGCCGGAAGCGATCATATCTAGCCGGAAATTGAGACAGAGAGAGGATATTAGTAGGAACTGAGGAGGTCGACGACATCTCCGAGCTCAGGGATCTCGTCGACTATACAGAAGTTTTTTTGTCTGTTCAATATGCTTCGATATAAATTGTCGACGGACAGCAGCTGTGTTTCGATTTCGTCCGACGATCAGCTGCCAGGTCATTGGGATTGAGCCAGAGAAAATAGGGAAAAAGGAGAAGAGACAGACAACTTGTAATACATCAGAGGAAAACGTGTGTGATGGAATCTCTCGCGTAAAACAGCTATAATTCATCATTAGCGGCGAAAGACGACGACAACTGTCTCGCTAATCGGAGAAAGACCCAAAAGTTCGAGATCCGTCATGATCTATTGCACTAACCATTTGATTTGTATCGACTCCCTTTCCCCGGAGCTGTATCGACTTTGAACTGTCGAAAAAACGACAAGAAAACGTCAAAAGAACACGAGGAAAAGTCCAATTGAATGGTTGTTTTCCCCCGGTGCGTGGATGAAATACTGCTTCTATTCTTATCGAAACCAATAAAATTGTGTTGAATATTGTAGGCATTGGGCCGATCAGAGACCGTACCAACTGAGCAAAAGGCCAGCAAAATGGCTTTTTGCAAGTTGCACAATCCAATTGGGTCAGAGACTTTTTCCAGGAATTGGATGGCGAGCTTTTTTGACAAAAAGACTAATGGGAAAATCCTCTTTTGTTATTGGCCAAGATAAAATGAGAATGAGGACATTGGTTTGAGCTGTATGTTTCCCCCACGAGATGGCCTCTCCCGGTGGGGTCACACCCTCAAAATATCAAATAGCCTCCGGCAATAATTGAGATATTTTGGTCAGTTCGCCATGGATTCTGGCCTTTAGTTTGCTCTCGTTGAATAGTCGACAGATTTCGACGTGTCTACCAATTGTTAGCTATTTTTAAAGACAAAAGAGGCCCTGAATTCCATGAGGTAAACAAATGAATTTGACTATGATGGATGGACCTCGGGGGGAGGCCATTCTCTCATTTTCATTTTATCAGACGGAGACAAAGATTTTTGATCGTGGGAAATTTCTTATCTGAATGGGGAATAAAGTGGGAAGCGTTTGGGTAGAGGTTAGAGGATAGATGTCTCTTGAGGTTCGACATAATTCTAGGAAGAAGATGTTTTCGAAGACCTAAAAACAAATGAGTTCGAATAGCATCATTTGATTCTTGAATCTTTGTTACTTCCGACCCTGCAGACCTCCCCAGTCGACCTCGTTCTCAGATCTTCCTGGTCTCACAAAATTGGCCTCCGAACGCTGCCCCCGAACTGGCGGTGTGTCCATGAAAATCACAACAAGAGACACAATAGAATTTGGTCTGGGAGTGAGTTGAATTCGGAATAGAAGAAAGGAAGAAGATTAAGGAAAAGGGAAGCGCGGCTACAGGAAATGAAGGTAATAGGCGATGGGGAGTCGTCTCGTCGACGACTTTTATTCTGAGAATTGTATCTCTACAGAAATTCAGAGATCAAAAGAACCCATAAATGACCTCCATTTATTTTCAGACGCCCTCAACTTCCGTATCCTCCTCGGGGGACAAGAACAAAGGCCAGGGGTAGACCATAAAATGGGTGAAAATTGCTGTCACGGGTGCAGTCGACGGCGACGCGGAGAAGCCTCTCGTCAGACAGACGAATCCCCCGACTCTTCGTCATTTTAATGCACTGACAAATAGCAGCGAGTCTCTAAAAAAGTTAGGAGGGGAACTTCTGCAAAGGAACATCCTCCCCAGTCTCAAGTGGAACAGAGGGACCAAAAGACCCGTGTTGACACCCGGCCAGTCCGATTCCCCGTGGAATTTCTCTTTTTGGGTCAAATGAATAACAAAAGATATTCTCGAAGTGATGGGCAGTAAACAATCACAACTCTTTTAAGAAATCTCCCCTCCATCAAAAAAAGAGAAGAGTATTACTCGAAGAATTTCAATCCCACGCCCCCTCAGAGTGATCCTCGTTCATTTGCATCTTCCTCTCCTTTTTGGAATTCTTCTCCAAAAGTCAATAAAGTTAGAACCTGTCACCTTGTGCCTTCTATACATCCGCCCGGGTGACGGTCTAATGACACCGGGAGACGTCAAGGGAAAAGAGATGGCAAAGAGAAAAGGGGGACGAGCTGGTACTTTTAGACAAATGGTTAGGAATAAGTTGAGGAGATCGAGTAGCCGACTATCGACTTATCCTGCCACTTTTTCCTAGTTAAAATTGCTTTTTGGATTACTGTAGAGAGTTCTGCCACAAAATGAGGAAAGAAGGCGGAAATAATCTTGTGAAAGCGGTGCAGAAGGTTCAAAATAACAAGGAAAAAACGCTTGGATGAGTTTGAGGTACGTGAAGTAATCAGAAGATGCAAACGAGTCCGACAAGATCGAGCGACTCCTCTTATTTGGCCACTTTTCTAATAAAGAACAGGCGGAGGTAGCAGAACAAACGCTAGAAATAACCCGAACAGCGTCATCTTCATCGTCTGACCTGTCCGCCTCGTACGATTGGACACATCTCCAACAAATTGCAATTATCTTTTGCTGCGCGAAATGAGATGATTGGATGAATTGGGCTGGTTAGACAAAACATCGAGGGACATCTCCTACTCGACGAGAGAGAGACGGAAGGACAAGTCCCGTCAAAAGTTCGAGTCGACCAAAAGCGTGAGAAATAACAAATCGTCTTTACATAAGTGAAAGATGGGCGAGAGATCACCCAGAGGAGGACAGAAAGGAAATGAAGTGACGACCGGCAAAAGTGGCAATGACATCAAACTTTATATGGAAGACCATCGGAATCAAGGCAAGATGGGGGCATTGTGGCGTGTCTCATCGAATCAGTTACAAATCACTGGAAACATAATTGATGAAAAGAAGAGGAGAGATTTGACGGCAAGAGAGTACAAAGAAGGGAGGATGACCTGAGGGAGACCCTCCTGATTGCTGGAACATTATCGCCTAACGGCTAAATAATGAACGCGGAAGGGAAGACGAGAGGAAGAGGTTGGCTCGGACATCAACTACTTGACCAAATGACACTAGGAGATCCTGGTCAATCAAGAAGGAAAAAGTGTGACGAGGAGTAGCCCCTTGTGTGGATTGGATTACAATGATTCTTGCTCTGGCGAGGCGACGAGAAAGTCGTTGAGTCATGGCCTCAGGGCAAACAAGTTGCCAGTCTTAAGAAAAAGAAATCCATCGAGGGGCCGGCTCTCCGGGGAACCATCTGTCGCCAGCTGTGACGGGCAAAAGACGACGACGAACACCCAACTGTCAGAACTACTGTAAAGGGAGAGAGGAAAGGGAAAGAGAAAATGCAACAAGCAGCAAGTAATCTCATTTAGGAGGGATAAACACGGCGGCAGTCACCTCGAGAGGAATCCCTCTCCCCCGTGCTCTTTAGTCTCAATTATGATGTCCCCCCGCAACTTTGCTCTTCGAGGGTCCTCGTCTTCTCCGCCGCTTTCCTCCCTCCTCTTGTGATCAACAGTTCACATCACTTTGTCAAAAAAGACAAGGACCACTTGGGGATAGCTGAAAGAGTAATACTTTACATGGGATCTCATGGAGGAACAGAAATAAAAGCGGAAGAGAATATAGGACAGACCAAGACGGACACAATTGGCAACCATTGGAAGAGACGGAATCTTCGTCTATACAAAAAGATGGAAGGAAAAGATGCGGGTCAACGGGCTCAATAGTCAAGACAGTCCTTATTCGTGTGTGTATGATCAAAGAAAACGGGCGACGGCTTGTCCAGAATGACTGGCAGTCGTCTGACCAAAAAAAAGATGAGGAAGTGATTTGAGGGCTTCTCCCCAATTGAATATGAGAAAAGAGTCAAAGGTCGTCTTTTGCAGATGACAGACGTTTTTGGCTGTGAAAATACGAAGAAGAGGGACAAAAGCCAGGGGGGAAACGAAATTCGACGTGGCCACTTGATTGCCGACTCGTCAGCCGATGCGGCGAGAAGCTCTCCTCAAGGTGAGAGAGACGGCTTTGTTTTGACCTGATGCAATTAACACCAAGTTCGAAGACCGAGGGAGAAAAGGACGAAGACTCGGGGAATCCGCGAGAATAAAAGGGAAAGAGATAGAGAATTGGAGTGGAAAATGACGGACAATGACTGCCGACGGGGTCGACACTCGTAGACTCTTGGCAGTCATTTTTGAATCACATTCCCCGAAGGTTTTATGGACCCAGAGATTCTCTGGCAAACGAGAAAGCTTCTCTTCTTTTGCAGCCATCCATCGTACAGTGGCCATTGTCCGCTGTCCCAGTTTCCGCGTATAAAAGTTTCCTCCTCGTCGTCTTTCTCATCATCAACATGTTCTCCTCCGCTTCTTCTTTCGCTCTCTTCGCTGTTCTCCTTGGACTGGCTGCTGCTGGAGGTTGTTCTCTTTACTCTCTCGCCCATCCTTATATTTTAGAATATTCCCCAGCTCTGTCCAAGTATTCCGACTCCCATTACACGCCTTTCTTCCCTAGCCATGGGCCCAGTTATGGCGGACCTCATTATGGTGGAGGATATCCCTCGTACGGAGGATACGGTGCACCCCATTTCGGACACTATGCCCCTTCTTATGGAGGATACGGTTACGGTAGAATTTAGAGGTCAGGCGGTACAATTTCTAATTATAGGCCATAACTCGTACTACGGAGGATACGGACATCCCAACAATTATTACGGAGGATACGGTAAGCCTTCTTATGGAGGATACGGCTATGGCGGATACGGAGGAAAGTTCCCCAGCTACGGATACGGTAATCCAGAGAATAAAGTACAACATCTGTTTATTTTAGAATCTCCTCTTTACTAAGTGCGCCTCTCCGTAGAAGACACACTTACCTTTGAAATTTTCATTTATCAAACCCAATAAAATTGAATCATTGATTTTTCATTAATTTTTTTATTCAGCTATTTTCGGAACCCGCCGTTTTTGAACGATTACGGAACAGTTTCAGATCACACGGTTTCGTCCTTTCGACTCTTTTGATCTATTACTTCGCTCACTAATTTCTAGACTGTTAGTACTCCTGTTTCACTTTTTTCTAACTTTCACAAAGTAAATAATGGATTCTATACCTCGATTTCTATATTGAATAAGGATACAGCGATACTACTTTGCACATTTTAGAAAAGAACGAAAAAAACGGGTTGTAACTGCAGATATTTCTATGCTATAAAATATGATCGATAATACAACATTCTTTATTAATTGTTTCCATTTAGATTATCAAATTATATGATATTTTATCTTGTGGATTGTAATAATTTATTTATATCTATTGAATTATAAAATGAATGGAAATCCGCAAGAAAACCAACAGTGGTACCCAAATCATCCGGTAAGATTATATGTTTACTTCCATTTATTTCTATATTTTTAGGCTCTGAATAATTATCCAGCAAGTAATTCAATGAATGACTTTCCGCCTTTTATACAGGGAAATGCTCAAGGAAATCCAGAATGGCTTCGAAATAATCTTGTAAGATATAATTGCTATATGACGGCATTTAATTATAGCTACAATCTGCAGCAAGCACCTCAACACAACAGAGTACTACTGGCCCTGCACCTACAATAATTAATCATTACCACATATTTTATGGAGCGCCACCATTTCCTGGTGCATATGGCCAAAGTTGGTGTGAGGTGAGATAATTTCAATTTTTAAAATAAACTGGGATTATTTTTATAGACACAGCAAGTAGACGGCGTTAATTATTGGAGATCACCACAAGCCCCCGCATGGCAACCTGTTCCGACAGAAGCTATGTTTCACGGTCCACCAGTGCCACCTCAGCAGTTACCTCTAGCTTCTCCTCTAGCTTCTTCGGAATGTAATCCGAGTGCCGGCCATGATGAAAATACGACTACTAGGCAGATCACCATAAAGAAGGAACGGAACACGTCCGAAGAAGATTGTTCTCTGCAAAACAAATTAAAATTGTTCTCTGCAAAGCAAATTACAATCAAGAAGGAGCCGTGTTCAGATTTTTTTAAAGAAAATGAAACATGCTTAAAACAACGATCCACAACGAAGAAACGGTGCTCAGATGATGCCAAAGAAGAAGGAACATTCCCTATTAAACAATGTATTATAAAACAAGAGCCGACTTTTACTGTAGACAAATCACCACCAATACAGTTCTCAACGCCCGATCTCTGGTCTGAAGTTGCTGAAGGAATCGAAACATTATCGTCGTTGGATGACGGCGCTAGCATTAAAAAAGAGACATCTCTTCTTGCTCCGCGTAAAAGTCTTACTAAACTGAAGCCTTCTCTAAAACGAAGTATCCAAAAATCTGTTTTAAAAGTGGCACCAAGAATTACACAAGCACCATTAGCTACAACAGTGGTTCGTTATTATTATTTATCTTTTTTATTTGTCATTTAGTCTGCCGGAAAAGAACGTGTTCTAGAAGCATTACAAAAGTGTCGTTCCGAGTATGGATCATGTAAAATACCGTATCAGAAATTTATGAATGCATACAAAAAGTTACACAACGTGGAATTCACTCAAGAGGAAAGATCCAAATATTTTGGAATAAATAATGCAAAACCTATTTTTACAAAATATTGTAAAGATCAGGTATTTAATTTATTGTTAATAATTATAATAAGTATCACTTTTATAGGTAAAACCGCATTTTGTTGGAGATGACCAATTTTTAATATGTAACGATAATTGCACGGTTCATTTGTACAATCGTACGGATCTCATAGAAATTGCTGCTAAGGTTTTGAACTATCTTGTTAAAACCTATCCCCAAAAATTCACGGTTAGACTTTAATATTTTTACATTAATTAATTCACTTATAGTTGGAGCATATAACTTGTGCAATAAGAAAAAGTTGTGGCCTAGACTTTGAACGTTACAATATTACTGGCCAATGTTTTATTTATGAGTATTTAAATGGCCGAGTATTCTTCAATTCTAATCAGGTATTTTATTTATTAAATTATATCTCTTTTAGGAACTTCTGTTAACATCACAAGAAATTTCTTTTCGTGGTTTAGGTCCTCCTAACCCTAGAAATTTGAGTGATAAAAATCGATATCAAAAAGTCTCCAATAATTTTACTACAGGACGTGGTGGTGGATGGGTCGCCCCTAAGAAATCAACAGAGGTATGGTCGTTTGTTTATTTTAAATTCTAATGAAATCTAATCATATTATTTTTATCGGATCCAAAGCCAATTTTTTTTCAGAATACCCATGATATCAAAAGGATATGAAGATCCCAAATATGTCTTTCAGTGTTGGTTCAATTACTTGTTAAACTTCTTAATTTTGTTTATTGCAAGACAGTAAATTTTTTACTTATTTTTTCCAGGAAACAACAATATTTTCGGAAACTACAATTTATTATCTTATTGTCAAGAATCATTCTTCAAACTGTCCGATGGCTGTGTTGAATCTTCTGTGATAGACAGCTGCGTGTCTGCAAGGAGCAAATTTGTTTCACTTCGCGCATTGGGAGGCGTCTTCTTATAATTTTTGTTTCCTTTCTTCGACTTATTCTCAGTATTGTGAGGAGACTTTCTGGCTTTTGGTAGCTGTGGTTCAAAATATTCTGGTCCATCCTCCTCGATTGTTGTTCCAATGGCATCCACAATTTGCTTCTCATCAATTATGAAGTATTTCGTCTCCTGTATGGCTGTGATCTGTGTCACAGTATCCAATTCATAACTTCCCGCCAAACTTGGTGGGTCCGATGGAAATGATGGGAAGCTGGCCACATATTTTCCAGCAATGGTTTTAATTATTGCGGAATTGACCACGTAGACTCGTCCATTTGTGGCTGTGTCAGCTTGATATTGCTTCTCAACTTTGTACTCGGATGTCGATCCATCTGCCGAAATTAGATTCACTTCGCCTTTGAATTCGCCAATACAAATCACATACATTTTCCTATAAAAATAAATTATTTTCCAGAGGAAATAAAACATACATCGGACAGATATCGAGTTTCTTGTCCTTCACCAGAATCTTCAACGTCGACGGGAAAAGATTACGCATCGCATGGACATCCAATCCCATCCATCGGAGTGCAGGGCAAAAATTGTGCATTTGTTGAATAATTTCCAGCTGCTGATTACAAGTGAAGGGTCCCGTTTTATTCTTGTACCAATCCAATGTTGCCTGGTCGATTCGGATGCCTGTCCTTTTGTTGCCGAATGCCAGATCTCGGTCATCTTGGATGTCGCCGAACAATTGCTCCCAGACATCTTCCGACGTCACCAGTCCAATTACTTCATTCCTTTAAAAAATCATAAAAAATAGAAATCTTTTCTTACTTTCCGAATCGATAGTCGAATACGACGCACATGTGATGTTCGCCTGTTTTCATTTCCTCGCTCAATGCCTGTAGTCTCATGTCAATTGGAGCAAATCGAAGATGGCTCGTCGTCTGGCTCATAATTTCGGCTAACGTCTGTCCGTATTTCGGTTTGTCGATCAGTTCGGCCATGTTGATGCAGCCGTAAATATTTCGACTGTCCTTCCCGTAGAAGACGGGGATTCGGCTGTACATTCCTCGTTCGACGAGTAACAGGGCCATCTGAAAGTCGACAGATTGAAAATGACAAGAAACTGCTCACATCTGGCGTGTATTTGAGTGTGTCGCTGAGAGCAAAGACTTCCTTCAATGGTCGCATAATATCTCGGATTGTCATGTCTTGGAATTTGACTGTCCTCCTGAAGATCTCTCCTTCTTGATCGGTGCAGAGATGGCTGGCGTGGTGGGTCAGCAGAGTCTTCAGTTGATCCGTCGACAGCACTTGGCGAGCCTCTCGTCCCAGGATCAAATCCGTCAGCTTACTCAAAGGCCAGGCGAATGGGGCCATTATAATGAATAAGAACAGAGTACAGTATCTCGTCTGTGAGGCTACCCAGAGACCATATCGACTGCCAATACCCTGAAATTGAGAGAAAATTGGAAAGACGACGTCGACAAACTTGGGGGAGGATTTCTCCAAATGTGACGGTGAGACATGTCGACGCCACCATTGTGACCAGCTGGACGTCGCGGAAATTTGCAAAGACATCTTCACAGAAATGAACCAACATCACATTCATAATGCAATTGGCTGCGGCGAAGCAACAAATCAAATAGTTGGATTTTCGCCGGTACCAGACGACATTTTGGGCGTAGAGCTTTTCCGTCTCGTCGAAAGAGGCCTCCGTGATGCTCATCAACTCGTCGATATTGTAGCGGAAAAAGGCAATACTTGTACCAGAACAGAATGCCGAGCCAATGAGAAACAACACCACGAAAATACACTTCCACCAGTCAATTCGCTTGTATTTCGAGCGGACAACCATCGGCTAAAATTAGATCATACTGGAATAAGACTCGACTGACCACGCCTTTACTGACATCAGGATGACAGATGAGGAACTTCTCTCGACTGTCGTATTTGAAGGGAACGCCATCCATGGCTCGGAGTGTCACGTGGTTGGACTTTCTCCGGTAGACGGGGTCGATTTCATCCGTCGGGTAGGTTGTCTTCAGTGCGATATCGACCTCATCCTTGTTTTCTGTGTTGAGATCTTTGCAGCTGCTTCGAGATGTCAACAGCCAGCCAGTTTTCGGCAGATTCTTGCCGAAAATAGTAAATGACCACGGGACATTCGGCACCAGTACAGCGTCCTGTCCCGGCGTTCCCTTCATCACACCAATGAATCGAATACTGAAAATAATTATTATCACTATTCATCCAAGATGCTACAAATTAAAGAGCTTGGACCCTCAATTGTAAAAAGAACCAACTTTTTCGGTATTTCTTCTGCATTGGACCAGGTCAAATTCAACAGGAACAGTAGCCACACACGATAGTCGACCATCTTGGAAACGAAGATCATTTAGACTGAACAGTTTTGTCGACCTTCTTCCTGACATGACAGGCAGACACAGACAAGTCGACCGAAACCCGCAAGAACTTCTTTTTAAACTTTGGACATCGTACAATTTTTGTAACGCGTAAGAAAACAAAGAAAACATCGGAGATTTGATAAGCATTGTACTCACGGCGTTGTCAGGTGATGCTAGAACTCACACAAGCTAAGAATAGGAATTTTCACAAAATAAGACTCGTTCCGGATTCGGAAAACCCCCTCTCCTATGTCGGCCAAATTGTCGACGACGACCAGATCACTGGAAGCAAAGACATCTCCCTTGCGCGTCTGGAAGTAATCTGAAGTATACTTTCCTCATTTTATTGTTAGACTTCCCAATATTTTCAACTGATCAGTCATCCTAATTTTCTTCTCTCTCCCCTACCATTCCGCCTGCCGATTTCCGCTTTTCTTCTCTGACATGTCGTATACCGTCTGATTTTGCTTCTCTACCTGTCGACTGATGTGTGACTTTCATCGCTTCTAGCTTCTCTTTTTCATTCGAAAAAAAGCTGTCAAAGGGGATTATCCTCGACGTGTTAAAATGTTATCTTTCCGTCGAAACTGAGTATAAAAAGGTGCAGACGAGTCTCTCACCATCCAACAAACAACAACCAACCAATCATGGCCTCGGTACCTCCCGGTTCGTCGCCTTTTTTCTTATTCTTTCCTTTTATTTTACATTTCCTTATTTTATTATTATATTATTTTATTATATTTTTATTATCTATTTCTTTATTACCTTACGTGACGGTCAATTCCTTTGATCTTTCCTAGTCTGGCGCTTATAAGCAAAGGGTGAGGGAATTTCGATAGAAGCGGCTGCGGTCGACCTCGACGCCATCTGTCACCGGTCAGAATGGTCGAGTCAATTTTAAAGCCTGAAGTTGTATGTTACTTTGAGCATTTGAGCTGTTGGTTGTTTCTGCCCGGGATGCATTTTTGTGTACTTGGCGGCTTCCAATGGGGAAAGTGTTCATCGGCCAATATCGGATGGTATTTTATCGGCCGGCTTGCTTGTCCTGTGGGCTATAAAAACCACTAATATCCCATAAATCAAAATTTAATTTATTTCCTTTTAGGAGATATCCAAACTCAACCTGGATCCAAGATCGTGTTCAATGCCCCCTACGATGACAAGCACACCTACCACATCAAGGCGCGAGCTATTCTTAATTGAATTATCAGCTAATTTTTAGATCATCAACTCAAGCGGTCGTCGTATTGGCTGGGCCATAAAAACTACGAACATGAAGCGTCTGGGCGTTGACCCCGCTTGCGGAGTTAGTGTTTTCGCCTATTTCTTTTGACTAATCCTTTTTATTTTGACTGATCCTTTATTTTACAGGTCCTCGACCCCAAGGAGGCCACTCTGATGGCTGTGAGCTGCGATGCCTTCGCCTTCGGCCAAGAAGATACCAACAACGATCGCATCACCATCGAGTGGACCAATACTCCTGATGGCGCCGCCAAACAATTTAGGCGTGAATGGTTCCAGGGCGATGGAATGGTCCGCCGTAAGAACCTCCCCATCGAGTACAACCCCTAGAGGGTCACCTATGTGAAATAAAAAGGCTTCGGCCGACAAAAATAATCCTGTGTACTGTTATCTTTTTCCTTGTGTTTCACTTGTTCCTTCCTCTTCTTCTTGGGCCATGAAGACTACAAACATCTCGGTCGGCTTGATTGGTTCTCTTCTCGACTCTCTTATTGGCCATGATGGAGATTGACTCCAAACTGGCTGGTTGCTCTTCTCTTATGAATTTTCTTGCTCTACTCATCCAAGAGGTCTCCCATTCCCACAAGAGGCAATCCTAGCCTACTTTGCCAGGGATCAGCTGGGATTTCCGGTCTTTAACTTCTCAAAAGTGTATTACATTATAAATACACGGGTCTTTCGAAGTTATTCGCCGTCGTCTCTTTGGCCAACAGCCATTTTGATGCATTCATCAGTGAATAATCTGATTCGTTCTCGTTTCTGCTCCTCGTGTCACTGGGGACTGCAACTCTCTCCTCTTCTCTCTCTCGGGTTTCTAATTGACTGCTCGCATTAAACCAGATTGTCGGAGGGCCTTCTCCTTTACCCAACTCGGCTCATCTGTTGCTCTCCCCCAACCCCATCATTCATAAATCAACTTAACTTTCCTTTGGCGGCTTCTTTCCTCCCTCTCGTCTTTTTCAAATTTCTCGTGGAACACACCAGCTGCAAGTCATTATCCTATCTGTCGGCCCATTCGACCCAGCTACCGTCCAACCATCAATCACAGCTGACACGAAATCCCGTCAGGGCTTTTTGTCCGGCGGCACTGTCATCATTCGAGAGCGAACGCCTTCGCCTTCAATTGGCCATCTCCTCTGACTTCCTCAAACTGTCAGTTATTCTCTTGCAAAAGAGATTGGCGTTCACTGGAGACCCCCCACGCGTACTCATGAATTGAAATATACTCCGTTGCTTTGTTTGAAGAGCTGTCACTTCCCAATTTGTTTTCTCTCGTTGTTGTATTTGACCGTCGATCAGAGAACATCTCTTCCTCCTCCGGGGCTCTCTTTTGATGTGAGGTAAAGACCTTCATTACTAAATCATCGACCAGCCATTACTCATTTTCGAGGTCACCTTTGCGCCCTCGGAGAGATAGATGGCTCCCTTTTACCCGAAAAGAACCTAAAATTCAGCTGTCCGCTGTTTTCTGCACATGTCGCTTGTTTTCCTTCCCTTTTCCATTGCTTGCCTGTCCTTTTTGTCATCTTTTCAATTACCGTACCTTTTACTTTTTCCAGAGCAAAAAAAAGAAGATGAGATGGAAGACTAGAAGTAATCAGAATAATGAGACCAAGGGAGCACGTTCTTTACTTGATCATTCTGACTCCCCCTGGCTCTTTTCGCCGGCTACTAGTCACCTCTTCTGGAACATCGACTCACTTAAGATTGCAACCCGATTGAAAAACAAAAATAATTTCCGTCATTTCCTGCCTATTCTGCTCTCCCTGAATGGCTATGTTGTCCCGGGGCACCTTTCCGAGTTCCGCGTAATCTTCCCTCCTAATTAAGAGACTGCCCCCGCCTCCTCTCCTCGCCTGTCAAAAGTATCATCTCTTTTTCTATCCTTTCCTCTCCCCACTCGATCCTTTGTTTCGCAAGCAAACCAGTTGACCCTATTTTCTCTCTTGACTCATCCTCCCTCCTCTCGCTTTACTTTCCCATCATTCCGTTTATCTTTTGGAGGGCGAGAGACCTCATTAGCGGATTTGCGATGCCAGTTACGTACATAACAGTTCAACTCTCTCGTCGACGCCGTTAAATCTCTCGAAAATGGCAGCCGAGGGTGTTGTTGGGTCAAAATTTGTAGCAGTGTAGCAGTAGCGATGAATAATTGAGAGTTTGTCTCGTTTATGCAAGCCTATCAAGCATAACAGCCAGTCGACCCTTGTCTCCAGGAAGACATCTCTTCTTTAAATATTCATAGTTTGGCCCCAGTCATTTTCTCTTAATTTCCTCTCCACATGAGATTGTCTTTCATCTTTGTTCGCTCTGTCTACTCGACACGGTTCGTCGACCCCATCAGGAATATCTATTCCTTCCAAGATTTATTAGCCTAATTATGGGATTCTCCCCTCGTGCGACTCGTTTCCTGTCCCTCTCATTTGGCTCTCTCTTAGCTGCACGTCTGCTGCGACTGAACATCCTCCTCCAACACAAAAGACGACACGGGCAAAACAGTCTATTGACTCAATTCTTTTTGAAGGAATAAGACAGCAACCTCGACTAACCCCGCTGATAAGAATACTCTATATTCCCTTGTTGTTCATTGTTGGTGGATCATCAAAAAAGGCTCGAAAACTGGCACTTCCTGTTTCTTTTGATGATGTCTCTATTTTATCCCATAATGGGCTTAATTGCCTCTTTCCCGCTTGCAGCTGAACATTTCCCGCTGTTCAAATGTTCGTTTATCGACCTTCCGAAAGAAGAAGCCTCTAATCGATTGATTCTTTTCAATATTTGCACAGTGACAACGGGCACTTTCGCCCCCCCGGAAACTCCGTGCTTGTCCTCCTCCGATTATCGATCTATCATTTTTCTTCTTATTTTTTCTCTTTCTTTGGTCTGGGATTGTTTAACTTTTGAGGAGGAGGAGGACGGCCGGGTTCGAATTTCGCCAGGAGACAACAATGGTCGAAAATCCCTTCTCAAGGACCCCTCCTCCGTCTTATTTTTGACTATATTTCATCGTCTCCCTTTGACCTTTTGAATTGGATAATGATGTCGACGTGGTCGTAAACCCATCGGGTTGACATTTGTCCCTATCAGATGCTCGTCATTGTCGACTGTTCCTTGCGTGTCGACCCCGAATAGCTTCCGTTATCTGGCTGCTTCAGTCATCCCCCTTTTTTTCCACCATATCTTAGAGACATCCTTCTATAGCTGAGGGCAAAGGTCAGCCGGAGAATTTTGTGTGTTTTTGTCCTAATTAATGCGTAATATATCGTGTTTGGGTGTCGGCCCCAAAAGGCACGGGCCAGCTGTCAGAACGGATTCTTTGTCAATTGGCGGGATGGGGGCGATTCATTTCACGAATTCCCCCCGATTACAAGGTCTTTTCTTTAAATAAATCCCTGTTCACCCTCTGATTTTCTTGAATTTATTTACTTCAAAGTAATTTGAGTACATCCGACGTCAATCTTTTCCTTCAGTTGTTCTCATTTTTCTCGTCCTAATGAGTATCATCAATTTCAGAGGGGATGTTATCCCTGCTCGTCCTTTCCTCTTTTGTATCCATCACACAAGCACAACAGAATCCCGTAAGTCCATTTTTATTCCACCGGGGGGACAGGCTGCCTACAAAAGAAAGCATATTTGATAAGTGTCGTGGAGGATGGGAGGATGACCGGGTAACTAATAGCGGGGCATGGCTCGGACATCAGCCAGCGTCTTCTCAATCTTCTCTAGGAAACGATCTTTCGGGCGAGAAGTCACCTACAAACTCGTTTTTATTAAAAAAAACGAAGAATACCGTACCTGTACAAAGTTAGATCCAACTATCCGACTGTCCTGGTTCCTGATGTAAGGATGATCCCTGTAGAGATAGGGCGATAAGGGCGAGCTGTCGAAATCCTTGTAGTCGATGAGTGACATCCGATTATTTTTGTTGTACTCTTCTTCTTTCTTGTCGGCAATATACGAACTGTGGAAACTGCCGCCCGACAGCGGTTCCTAATTTGTCCGAGAAATGAAAATAAAGATCTTTGACTTACTCTGTACAGAGGATCGCGTTTCTCTGGCCCGCCATATGCAATCGAGTAATATTCACTCGACTGTTTTGGCTCGTAGACGGGAAACTGGCGCATGTAGTTAGTACCCTGTGGAAGGATTAGATAAAAATGCTCAATTCTTACGCTAGAGTTAGGATTTTTAAGTCCCAGCTCATCGTAGAGGGACTCCAATGGCGTTTTGACAAATGTCCACTCGTCGCCTGTAGTATCCAGTCGCTCGTCGATGGCATCCCGTCCCAAACTGCGTTCCATTCTCAACATTGTCGACGCCGGGATACCGCTGTTTAGTCCTCTTTGCTAAAAACTTCCTCATCGACAGGAAATGCCTTTTTCTACCTTGTTTTTGAGTCGATTAGCAGGGTGGAAGATGTTCTTTACGTAGCTCTCGTAACTGTGAGTCACTGGCCCTCCTGGGATCACATCCCTATAATGTGAGATCAGCTTCCGCATTAAAGGTACAACTCACCTGTCAAAGGAAGAAGTACTTCTGGCTGTTGGTCGACGTTCCGACCATCCCAAATATTCAGACATCTGGAAATCAGAATTGAAATAGGAGAAAAGAGCTGGCAGCAGGGATTAAATGTGATCTCGGAACAAGGATGCCGGGGTGGCACCGGGTTCGCGAGCCCCCATCCCCCGGCATTTTACACTCTCACTCGCCATCGAGGTGACATTGATTCTAGCCAGCACATGCGCCCGTAAATATCAGCTGCGATGGGTGATAAAAAGATTCTCGAGTGTGTGTAGAATCACACATTGGGGGTGGAGTCTCTAACTTATGGGAAGATCATCCGTGGTCATTTAAAAAAAGGAAATAATAATTCAGATAAGAGAAGAACAATGGGAATTGATCGGATCAAGAACTTACGAGTGGCATGGTTCTGATGTGTTGAGATGTCGACAATGGGATAAAGTGGCCGTCAGGTGGGAGGAGTGTCGACAAATTTTTTGAAACATGAGGATTCAGGTGGCATCTCTCGTCGTGTAACAAACAAAAAGGCAGAAAACCCACGTGTAATGGCGGTGCAAATGAAGATTTTGCGACTACTTCACAAAATTATACAGAATTGCCGAGGTGGAACAATGCCTTCACTTATGTCCAATTGCCATCTGATGTTAGTCATTTTTAGCTATTTTCAACCAGAGATTTTTAGGAGAAACCTCATGGACAATATTTAAAATTGGCAATGGAAGGATATGACAAGAAATTGCTGAAATTGAAGACAATTTCTCCGTTGAAAATTGACGTCGACTGGAGGTGGACCATCGACCGATCCGGTTGTAATCATTTCACAGTCAGGTAAGATCCCCTGCCCTTCTATCAAAACGAGTCAATTTAGAATGTCCGCTTTGAGTACTCTCGCCCCTGATCGGATGAAACAATTGGAAGAATTTTGTCGCGCATTCGACCAAGACGCCTTCGTCCGCTGTGACAACTTGTAGCTGTCGCTGTCGTTTCTCCCATCTTCCTCTTCAGGTGCCGCTCCCTCTCTCATCTGCTTTAATCTCATTCATTTCTCTATACTCATGACTTTCCCGCCCCTTTCTGGTAGTCCACATAGACATGTCCTCCCCCTGGGTGATTTTTCTGCCTTGTACACAGATAATTGATATGTGTCAAAGAAATATTTAATAAAAATTTGAATTTATTCATTCTCCGTTCGGATATTTTTCTTCCAGTAACTTCAGGAGATAGGGGTCTTCCTCCAGGACATCGGGAGCGGGTTCTTTCTCCTCTTCTTGATACCACCAATCCGGGTATTTCATCATCTCCGATCTTCGGCATCCTTCGGTCCAATTTCGACTTCTCCTTCTTCTACTTGATGAATCATCTGCTGCATTTCCTTCTTCGCGTTGACCAGCTTACTCAAGGTTATTCCCTGGTTGAGATGGCTAGCTCTTTCCAATGGGGTCATCTTCTCCGGGCAACAATCTCTGGAAGGAAATCTTGTTCTCGTCTTCTAGCGGCTGATGGCGGGGACGGGAGAGGGGGATTCTTCAGCTCATCGAGGTTGACGCCCTTTGAATCATTTAGAATCTGAAGACGGACTTTGGAAATAAAATAAATAAACATACAGAGTTCATGATAAAATGAAAATACACCTGCTGGGGATGAGTTTGGGAAGGAGAACGGGACAAATCGTCGACGATGGTAATCTTGAAGAAGGTTGCTTCTACAATTTATTTTAACAAACATGGAACTTTCCCGAGAAAATGGCTTGAATGTGGATTGTTTCTTTAGGATGGGAAGTAGCAAAGCTGAGCATCCCCGGTCAGGTTTACTTCCTCGTTGTCTCCAAAATATGTTTTTCTAATATGTTTCGTCCAGACAGAGAGAGCGCCGTCACTGCCTAAATAAATGATCCCGACTGGTAGACGGACTCGAACTTTGGCTCGGACCCGGATCTTTTGCAACATGTCTACGTAAGAGTATGAGACGTCACTTCTACGATGTATATAATCGGCTCTCCGACGGAGACTCGTCTCACTTTTCTCTTTGTAACGTGAAGACGGCCTCTTTTTTTACGTGTAGTCTTGCATCTTTCTCTGTCACCAGAGGATCTCGTCACTGATAGTCTGTGCTAGGCTGGCGAGTCAACCGTCGACCATCTCCTCTTTCAAATATTATCCGATTTTTTGATTTTTATGAGTTATTGAGTTGCAGTCGGCCGTTGGCTGTCAGCTATCCAGTAACTTTTTGCCCTCGGGGCTGTCATCCGCTTCTCAGAGATGGCCCTTTTCTACCCACAAGAAACCAATGGCACCTGTCATTTCCTGGCAGTCGTCGCCTCATCGACGGCCTCGTTCATTTTCGCAGCAGTAATGGACAACGATGATAGCCAGTCTGGCCTCGGGCATTCCCCTGAACTTTATTGTAGTTATTTCAAGCTAGCGGACATCCAAAAAGACCACGGCTGTTTGCTTCCAAAATGTTAAGCTAACATTGTCCCATCCGGCTTGCACTTGACTTCCTGACCCGCGCATTGTCTTCTTTTGTCATCTTGTCCCTCAATCATTTCTCTCTCCCAGTCCATCTGGAACAAGCCACCGCCCAGATGTCTCATTTGGTCTTGTCTGCGGCATTACACTTCGAATCCTCTGTACTTCCGCCATGTCCTCAGAGTACAGCAGTCAGCTGCCGACAAAGACTAACCAGTCACTCCGGATAGTATTTAAGCCTCGTCTCTTCGGGGTCATTAGATCCAGAAGCTGTCAGTCCTCTTGCCCATATTCTTCTCCTCCCTCTCCTAACTTTTGTGCTTTGATCCAGCTGGGGAATCCCCCTCTGTGGTGGAAAACAATTTGTCTGCTCTCCTCCTGTTTTGTTCCTTCCTCCCTCTCAACACGGAACATCTTTTGTTATTATCTTCTCTTCCAGATACATTTCTTGCAGGAGATGACCGTGCCATCGACGCTCCGACGATGTTCCACACTCAACGATACTCTCCTCATAGAAAATAGAAAGAAATTTACTTTGAAACATGATCTCAACAACAATAACCAGGTAAGCCCTTATAGGCCCATTTGATATAGTTGTTTATTTACAGCACAGCCAAGATAGTGATGATCTCGAAGCGGAGAAGTTGTTGGAAGATAGCAGTTTCGCCTGGTCTTGGCCATTCTGTACAGAAGGTGAGAAATATTTCAATTGTCGTCAAGGAGGTAGTCGCCTCTAGGTCTTGCCCATGGAGCCTACATGAAGGACAAATTCTTGGTCTGTTTGCCATTTAACAAAGGAGGAACTGGCGAGAAGAATGGCACTGTGAGTTTCTTTGTCCTGTACAGATCTTTTCGTACTTATCCGGGTATTGTATTACTGACGACGCAACTGACGCAACCGGATAACTGCGAAAAGAACGGGGGACAACTGACGCCGCCACTTTAGTTTTAGTGCAATAAGCAGAAAAAAGAGACGTCGACTGAGTTTTACGAGATGTTTTTAGACCCGGAAATTTGAAAGAATTGCTGAAAGTGGCCTGTCGTGGAGTATGGGACTATCCCGAGACGCCGAGCTGGGGTCGACTTGTTTCTGGCGATTGGAAATCGAAATCCACAAGAATCTCAATTCAATTGTCCTTATTGCATCAAGGTTAGGAAGATCTCAAAGTTAATACAGTACTCTCTCCGCAGGGACATCAGCCGATACAATGAAAACACAAAACGACTGAAGAGAGTCCGTAAAGTCTACAAGTAGGTCGCCTGTCCTCTTCTCTTTCGAAGGGAAACATTCCAGACTCCCGGACATCTACGACGTGTCGACGACGAAGACAACAATGTACGACTGGGCAGTAGTAGTCGAAGCATCGAGACGAACAGTCAACCGTCCTCTTTTGAAGAGGACCGAGAGTTGTTTCTAGTCGTCAGTCTAGTCCTCTTTTCATATTTATCGGAATTGATCTGACTTTCCCTCGCCCTGCCGGTCCTTTGTACTTATCACCTCCTCTCTTGTAAGTATTTCCCCCAGTTGTGATCCAGATGAACTTTCCCCTAGTACACACAGTTTAGTAAATATTTCCTTTTCTTTTTCCAAGGCTTGAAGAAGTTTCAAATAGTCGCCATGTCATGTTCAGTTTGGTCGACGGTAAAAGCGACGTGGATTCTGGTCAGAAAAGTTGTCTCATTCTTTGTTCTCTCTCCAGCCCGAGTGGCTTCTACATTTTCGGCTCCAAATTGGATGCCTTGTCATCAACTATAGCTGCCACTTTTACCGGCCAAATTGGCCTACACGCGAATCCACTAGGCCTCGAGCCGCAAGTACCCACGTGTACTTTCTATTGTCATTATGCCCGGCTGCATGGAGCCTCTACATGGGCCAAAATATAAACCAGCAACAGTCAATATAAAATGCCCGGCTGAAAGGAGCCTCTACATGGGCTAAAAATTTAAATTAGCAACAGTGACTACAATGATAAAATTGCCCGGCTGCATGGAGCCTCTACATGGGCCGAAATACATGCCAATTGGCAATTGATTTGAGATCGATACATACAGTCCGCCATCAATGAAAGTCCCAGAATGGGAAGTGATATAAAGAGCACGATGTGCAAGAGGAGAGACGGAGATACAGCCAAAGAGAAATTCGTACCATTCCCCCGGGGTTTTTTTTGGGTTGCAATGCGCGCAAAAACTGCGAATGTTCGGGTACTAATTTACATATTTGCAGATTCTGGTGACGCAATCGCTGGTGGATGAGGATACAACTGCTCGACGAGAACGACGACGACAAGAACTGCGACTACAACGACGGCGGCGATCACGACAATGAAAGCAGACGACGACGACTCGGAGCATATACCTGGAATGATTCCAGGCTGGATAGCAAGGATCCCGATTGGCAGTGTCAGTTCTACTTCTATTAGAGACAGCCAATTTTGCGCAATTTTTGAGTCGAAATGATAGTCGACGCTTTCTCTGACCAGACCATTTTTGACTTTCGAGCGGCTGCTTCTTTTGGAAATTTGGTCGAGTAGAAACGAGCACGCGCTTTTCTAAAACGCAAAAAAGCTTGGATCTAATCACACGTCTTCTGTTTTCATTGATAATTTTGTCTTTTCAGCTGGTTCGCGAAGTAGCTGATGATCTTTCTGGTGGCGAACAACTAAGGACACCGTCGGAAGGAAGCGATCTCCATTGGAATTCACAGTCGACAGAAAAGTTACGTCCTTTTTTATGAGCTACCTATTTTATTTAGGCGTACAAGAGAATCCATGGACGACAGCTGGTAGAGAAGAGCCCCTCATCATTGTGAAGGAATGGATGTCCCGATCGAGATTGCCACTGGTCATTCTCGTCATTATTAGAGCCAGGACAGTGTTCATCTAACTTGACTGTTTTTTAGATTCTGACGTCGACACCGTGTAACGGAGCTATTCTGGTGGACGTGAGAGCTATGGAGGAATGAATGCCCCGCCGATCAAAAGCATCTTTTGGAGAGGACACCGAGATTCTCTTCGTTTTTAGAGTCAGGAGAGTATTGTTTTCAGACAGCTAATCTGCTCGTTCTTCAGGTTCCGATGCTCAACGACGTGTGGCTGTGCTATTCTAGAGAAGCTGGGAAAGTGGCTGAAAGGAGGGCGAGCGGGCCGAAGACGGGACAGAATGAAATTGAATGGAGTCCCCTTCGGCACTGAAGTTCCAGGCCGAATGAGAGCCGATAGAAGGAGTAGCCAGTCTACCATTCTTCCGTGCTTTCTCTGAAAATTGACTGAGAATGACCGCCGCCTCAGGAGACAACGGAAGCTCTCAAACGCCATGAGATTATATGTCAGGGTTGGGAAACGTAGTTTTGGTCAGGTCCGTCTCCTTCACACATCCTGAAATATCCTCGACCGTGGATCATTTTCCTCTTTGGACATCGCACCAAGAAAAGATTTCTCATGCCATTTTTATTCCCTGTCCAATTTTACCCAGCGAATAGAGATGATTTTAGCTTTAAAAACGCCATTCCGCAGAGTACACTAAACACTTCTCTTTTTTGTAATGGCTGACATTGTCAATGGGATAAAATTGCATTGAAAAATTGCAAAAATGGCAGAGCATCGCTGCAAGAATAAATATACTCTCTCGGTACATGGTTCGGAAAGGGTTCATGAAAATGAAGGGGCGACGAGACGATGGCTTCTCCATGTCATCTTCTTTGCGATTAATCTAATGATCTGTTGAAAATGGTGAATGGGACAGCTACTGAACCGTAAAAATTCTAAAAGTAGCCAAACAGATTTATCCATTAAACGAGGACATTTAGACTGTTAGCTGATCTTTCATGCGTCCCAGTTCTTCTCTAATTAACGGAGAATTTCTGGTCAAAAATTTTAACGCCTCGTTTTGATTCAAATGTTCTAGTCAAAGATCCTTATGTTATTTTGTTTTATGGTCCCCTAAATTAGACGAAACTTTTTGCCCGCCTTCGAGGGTGTACTCTGATTAAATCCATGGTCTTTCTCATGTCCCCCATCAGCCTGAGAAGTACAATTTCAGAATGTCGACCACTCCGCCGTCTCCCCAAGGACTCGATTTCTTCCGCCTTTCCACCTGTTTTGTGATGTTTTTGGTAAGTTGCCCACTCTGATCGACTCAACCAATCCATTCAGATCTCCTCGATCGGCATCACTGTCAACGGTTTCTGTTTTATCAGAATGTGGGGTAAAGCCAAGTACCGGACCATTTTTCATCTTCTAAATCGGTAAGTATCTCCTGTCTCCGTGTTTGATCTTTTCAGGACAAGGATGCTTTCCAATTGTATTATTCTGCTCGTCTTCCTCGTCTGGGTCATTCCATGTACTGCCGCGTAAGCCTTCTCCTTTTTTTACAGTAATCTCCTACAGTAATCGAGTCATTCTTCCACATATTTTCAACCAATTCTTCGGCCAATTGGCTGGCTGGGGAGCCTACTGGATGGGGCCGTCGACGCAAACCTTCATTTCGATTACTCGATTTATTGCCGCTTATTTTCCTTTCTTCTTCAGGTCCATTGAAAATCCGAAATGTGCTGCGGTAAGTCTCGTTCGTTCCCTTGAAACAAAGATTAGGTGCTCATCTTCATCTGTCTTGTATATTGTTCTGTGCTATTCGGAATGGGAATGCGAGGTAGGTCGAGCCGCTTCAGAGTCGACTTCGTGTCCTCTTTCGTCTGGCTATCCAAATCAAAAATCTGCCTTTTCAGATGGCTGTAGTTTTGAATACGATCCGGAGTTGATTTCCTTTCTGCCAAATGGCGAGTGTGCCCTTGGCTTCAATACTTTCATCAATGTCGCTTTCACGGTTTTCTTTATTTTGACTACTTCCTTGAATTTTGTCACGGCTGTGAGAATTCTCCATCATCTTGTGAGTTCTTTCCCACACATTTGTTAGAGTTGACTGATTCAGAGAAAAGTCAAAACAGCCAATGATCGAGTACTGATAGAAAGGGAGCGGCGAAACTGGCGGCTACTTGCTCAGGTGAGCTTCTGACCTCCGAAAGATAAACATCGATGACATTTGATGTTTTCAAGGAGTTCAGCGATTCGAAATCGCCTGAGAAAGACCAAATTTTTCATATCAAAAATATTTAGAATACGATCGAGAACTTCATCTACACGCTTGATGTCTACATCGTGTGGTTCGATCAGTTCCCCTGGTTCGCTACCGACTGGTATCAATTCTTTGTGAATACGGCAGAGTGGCAGTCTCATGTTATGCTCGACGGGTTGATCTTTCTCTTCTT
The DNA here is from genome assembly GCA_964036215.1 of Oscheius sp. DF5033. Lineage (NCBI taxonomy): Eukaryota > Metazoa > Nematoda > Chromadorea > Rhabditida > Rhabditidae > Oscheius > Oscheius sp. DF5033. Next base: position 5,348,181 of record CAXIWN010000004.1, on the reverse strand, counting down.
TTCCTTCTCACATTCCCTTTTAGATTTATTGTCCTTTTCTACAACCGTAATCTATTGAAGTCACCATCGTCGTCGCCCGATGCCACGTGGGCCCGAAATCGCTCCAACACGACGGCCACCTCCCGTTGATTGTCGTCGTCAATGTTGTGTCTGTCTCCTGTTCCCCCTGACATGTCTATTTCATTTTCATTTTTCGGGCTTTTCTTCCCTCGTCGCCTACGGCCAGTAATTAAATTTTCATTTGAGACACATGATTGAACAGCGTTCAGATTTCCAGACGAAACTTCCTTCTTTCCAGGAGTAGTCAGAGGAAGTCATTACGACAGCTTTTCTTTTACTTCTCGATCCACTAAAATAGACGGCCACGTGACTTGGCCCAATTATTCTCTCGACTTCCTGGACTAATATTGACGGATTGAGGTCTGATGATTGGTGCCAGAGCTTTTTTTCTTCGGAGACCACCACCCTCTCTCGTGAAGTAACTCGATCCTCCTAGAGAGCACCACGTGAGACAGAACTCGAGCCGTGGGAAATAGCCCGACTAGCCTGGTACTCCCTCCTTTGACTCTTCCCAACTTTACGTTTCTAGGGTTTTCTCCTATTTTTCAGCAACTACAGTAATCTTCCTCATATATCATAGCAGGTGTCTCGTCCTCATAAAATATGGTTCCCTGGTTGAGATCACGAGTACAAGGATCACATGCGAGAGACCCGGAACTTGGCCCCATTTCCTCGCAGAGTATCAAATTTTTTTTAAGAAAAGGCGCCTGTCTGGCTCATTTCCTCTTTCTTTGGTTTATCTCCTCGTCACCTTCTGACAAGGTCATCGCTCGTTTTTCAAAATATTCGAGTCATCATCGTCTTTTGTGGACGAGGATAGCCGCCAGTGTCTCTTTTTGTGACCTGGGATTTCTTTGTGTGTGGACAGACAACTTTTTGACTGGCCGTGTTTGATCTATTTGTCCACTCGATCGACCAGCCGCCGAATCGTTGCCGCCCCGCGGAAGTCGTTCGCCTTTCTCTCCTTTACGATTCTCATAGGAAGCTTTGATCTGTCTTTTCCTCCTCTATATTTAAATATGCTTCATCTCGGCTTTTCTCTCTCGAAATTTACTCTACCGTCGCGTCGACTTCTTGTTTTGATGTTTATTGGGAGATATATACAGGTCAGGGCAACCCGGATGTCGACGCTGATGTTTTCTTGTCCTTTTCGTATTCCTTATGCCCTATTCCATTTTGGCCTCCGTAGTAGTTAGCTCTTGGCAACAATTTCCAGTTGCCAAGCAATGGTTTCGGAAGTGGATCATGAGAAAACTGAAATGATCGCCATCTATCGCCATGTCTCTCCTTTACCGTATCTTCGAGTTAATTCGACTGTTTTTCTAGTTGAATCTTTTTGCTCTCGAGTTCATTTTCCACGTGGCTCCAACCCCAAAATAAACGGGGAACAGGTGTTGGTTGTGTTGTGGCTCCTCGTCACACGGCCGTGGAATCTCGAATCCCTTTCGACACTCGTCTCCCTCATCACCGTTTATCGCTTTCTATAAAGTAGATAAAAAGGTCTTCGGGCAAAAATAGAAGTCGATCGGGGTGAAGTTTGACACCCTCTGGCCAATTTAAGCCTAACTAAATGTGACACTTCCATCGAAAATAAACAGGCTTCCCCGAAAAAACCCAAACCAATTTCCTCACTCTCTTTCTCTCTGTCAGCATCAGAAATCAACCTGCCCCGGGTGACCACGGCTTGTCAGGTCAGCTGTATACTCATAAAATAGGAGGATGAATCCAGTTTTGGCGGGAATATCCATCGGCTTTCTCTTCCCGCGCACTTTTCATCCGCCGTTCTCCCCGTCGGCGGATATCTTCTTCCCCTTTATCTCACGTGCTTTTTTCTAGAAATAGATAGAAAAAACGTTTCGACGTCGAGAGAAAACAGCCTCGTTTAGTGTCGACGTCGTCGTATTTCTCTGAAGCGATTACTTTCAGTCGACTGGAAATGCATTCTCTCCACGAGTCAAATATAGAATGTTCACTTTTATGCGCATCATAGTTCTCCATCTTTTTGTGGCTCTTTTATAAAGAAAAGTCGAAAGTTATAAATCGAAGGAAATGGTAAAGGAATTCAGAGTGTACTCCTCCTCTTCAGAATGTTGAATTCTTGGTCGACTGAACTCGTTTTCATCCATCATTTCCTGTTGTTCTTACTCGAGACGAGAGGAGAAGAAGTTTATCATTTGAGGCGGTTGTTGTTCTCCTGGTCTATTCCCTGATCTGTTTACTCCTCCAATTGTTGTGACTTTTGCTGTCGCCAGGCCGCCAAGAAATGACGCCAGACGCTATCAGTTATCTCTTTTTTTAACTGTTTTCAATGAGCTCTGGGCTCCAGCTTTTATTACTTGTTATTTTCCTTTTCTCGTCTACAGTAACTCGACCTGTCCTTGTCCTCTTATTGTCCCCTTTAATCCCCCAGGTGAAGTCGCTGAAGTCGACAACAATATTTCACCTGGTTCAATTTAAATTCTTGATTTTCATCTGTTACAGTAGAAAAAAATGGTGACATTACTGTAATTAGAATAAGAATTGCATCAATGATCATCGGATATCCGACTGGAAATGGACAAGACGACCCACGCCATGAGGGGGCCGGCGTTTGTGTACTCTTTCAACCCACGGGAACATCGAGTACAAGAGGCGTTGTCCGCTCTTTAAATATCTTGCCCGGTCGAATTGAGCCCGTCGTCGATTTCTATTTTAGTTTTATTTCCTCTTTTTGTACGCTTTCCCGATGTGCCTCCTCCTTTTGTATTCTGTTTTCAATTCAAATTTCCAGCTGTCAATCAGTTACATAAGTCTAACTTACTATTCCTGGCCACTTCCATTTCACCTGTTTTCATGTCCCCAATGTTCTTTCGTTGGTTCGAAAGACCTCCCATTGAATATTTACCATTTTCTGTGCCTAATCTGGTTGTTTTTTCCTCTGTTTATTCAGCTTCCGATTGGAATGTCTTCTTCTCGTGACAGTGTACCGGTTTCAGTCTTTTTTTTCTTGATACAAATTAGACTACTGAGGAAATGTGTCGAAAACATCCCCCGCAAACAGCTGTCTCCCCGCTATAGTTCTTCTCAGGTTTCAGGGAGTTCTCTCCCTCGCCCAGCGGCTATAAATAGTCTCTCACCTTACCTGCCGCCTGACCATGTAATTGTTTATAGAGGGAGAGAGGGTGGCCGTCGAATAATTGAAATGGGATCAGACTAGTCTGTGTGAATAACCTTGCCTTGCCCTCCGGCGGCTTAAACACACGCACACGAGGCGCCCAATATTGATTTTTCGAGAGACTAAGGGAGGTCCACAAACCAGCCGACTCTCCCCGTTTTAATTAACCCCCCGTAGGGGATAAAACTTCTCTCTGTCTATATACATTCTCTCTTTTTATCTCCCTTTCTCTTTAAAAGGTGGGAATGTCAAAAAAGGCGGCGAGATGGAGGGAGAGGAAGAGTAGTGGTGGTGGTGGCGCCGATGGTGGCGACACGCGTTGTTTGCCTTTCCCACGTGTCCCCGAGGCCAGAGATACAGTTGGGACATGAGTAACCGACGGCTGTTAAATTTTTTTCTGTCTCTAATCCTCTTATCTCTCTTCATTTCTGTCGGCCTTTTTCTCCCATTCCTCGTCGTCATTTCCTTCTTTTTCCTGTAAACGTATATAAGGAAACAGCGTTGATGAGCCCATAGGGAAGTTGCCTGTTCTAAAATTCTATTTTCCTAGACGCCCAGACCTCCCTCCCATTCCTCATCAAGAATTCTCTCTCTCATTGTTTTCATAAACAGACTTTCCTTTTTTTATATAGAAATCTTCTCCCCTTAGATCGTTCGTTGACTCCTCCCTCGAGACACAATCATTATATTTTCAATCTGTATGCAGCTGGCGACATAGACGGCTGGCCACCGTATCCCACCGGAGATTACTTGACTCTTTTTATGCCATCCAGCTGTTGTCTCCTTCTCTGCCACCCTAAAAGGACAAGTTGTCGCCTTTCTCACCGGTATGTTTTTTTCGGATGTTGCCGCCTGGGTCAGTTCTGATTTAATCTTGCCTCTTCTTCTTGTTTTCCCGCTCGAAAAGCGTCGTCGTTGTCGTCCATTTTCCAGTTTCTTTCTAATTTCATCGATCCATTGGCCTCCCTCGTCATGTTTTTCCCCTTTTTGTATATCTCCACATGGCATCTTTCAATTATTTTTTTCTATTTTAAGAGAATCTTTTTTTTTCCCAATTGATTCTACTGACACCTGTGCGTCGGTTTATCTATCACACACACAATACGCCCTCGGGGGTGCCCATCAATTCCCACGAGATTTGACATTCCCGTCGTCGTCTCCCGACCCACCCACACCCGCAGGTCAATACGTCTACTTTCTTCCAGGAAGCTGGTTGTTTATTGCTCTTACTTCTTTTTCTTCTTCCTCAGTGGGCATTAGTTTATCCATTAGCTCCGTCATTTTGTTACCAGGAGACCCGTCGCCCTCGCTCGTATCTGTCCGTCAAGTCGTTTTTATGAGCCGGCCCTAAAAAGGAAACAGCTGACTCGACTCATTCATTGCCTTTTTCAAAACAGACTCCATACTACAAACAGTTCTTATTTGCTGTCCACTCGACCAGTTGGTCAGCCACCTTTCAATGGCCCTTCTCGTCGTTCCGTCGACCTTCTTTCTCCCCTATTTTTCTCCCGGTCTCAAAAATCATCGTTCTCATTTGAAATTGTGTCAATAATCTTCTCTGCCTGTGTTCATCGAAAATTACCATAAGAGCACCATTGACGCAAGTTAGAGCAGCCCATATGAGGGATAAGCCGGCAATGGGATTCATCCGATTAGTCTCTCAGTCAGATGAGGAGCCTAAAAATGATCGAAAGTAAAGCGTGGGATATTTGATTATCTGTTAGTCAGTCTCGTTTCTTTCCCTGATTACTGTAGTTTCTCTCTCTCTTAATTAGGAGACAGTCATCGTCTTCTAACGAGAGTCTATTCCAGTGGTCGTTTAGTTTCCTGTTTACGAACAAGATGAAGCCATCCGTGTCGATTTTGCCGTTCAAAGTCGTCGAGGTTACCGCCCATGGTTCGACTCTTCTTATCACTCTCCTCTCTCCTCCTCGATCGGATTCCTCGCCTGGCGTGACGTCTTCTTCCTCGTCTCCCACCTGTTTTCCTCATCCAATATATTCGTATTGGAACTCTTGTCCATAAACATCCAAGTTCCATGTACTTGAGAGTGTGTCTAATCGTTTCTTTCCCTAATATTTAGACGTCATCCCGTTCCATCCCCGGTCGAGGCTTCTCCTTATCCCTTGCCTCCAATCTCCTCCATTCCATGTTCTTTGCCCCGTTACAAACAATTTTTCGATATTACAAGAACAGTCGTCATCGTCCTCGTATGAACCAATTGTCTGACTAATCCTTTTTCTCCTTTCACGTGGCCCGCGGTCTCTCCCCAAGATCTAATCAGTTGTCCTTTTTGATTTTTCTCTTTCGGTAGGAATTTACCCATTTGATTTAGTACAAAGTCTATTCCCGTAAAAGATATTTTATATAAAAAGGCGACGTTTCCCATTCAATTTCACTTCGTTTTCCCTTCATTTAGTCCTCTTTTTCTTTCTAGGAATGTATGTCCCCGGGGTCTTTTCTTGTCCGTGTTCTTATCTTTGGCCTCCATAAAGACTGTCCCCTGTCACCATAAAATCTCTCTCGGCCCTGGGGAAACATCGTCAGAAATCAATTTGATAAGCCCATTTTGATATTCAGCCTCGTGGTCTGTCGAGTATACTACATAAAATTGGAAACAGGACCCTCGAAATTTTAGACACGGAACCCTACTCTCAGCATTATTTTACACGCCCCAAAATGTTCCCATTACGCGAAGTCCGCCAGCACCCGGCGCCTGTGTTTATCACCGGCACAGTTCACGTAAGCAATATGATGCGCTTCCGTTCATTTCCATCTCAATTTCCCGCGCTTTTGTTGACATGCTCAAAAACAGCTCTCTTTCTCCCTTTCAATCCCATTAAAATTAAGTAGGACTTCCTGGTGCCAGTTGGCCACCTCATTCCAGCCATCTGCTGGATCTCCCAGGGATATTTTTAAAAATGGCTGACGTTCGATGGTAAGTCTTCCAGTCAAATCCGACTTATCACGAGATTTGGATTGGTTACAGTATACCTGAGAGGGGAGGGATTGGGGATAAGGACATCGACGACGGGAACGGTGAGTCGACGGCTCGCTTTCTCTCTCCGTGTTTACGGGTGGCCGCCTTCCTCGTCGACGTCATCTGCTCATATTACAGTTCGTCTGACTGTGTTTGACGTGGGTCGTTGATCTGGCTGGGAGACGTCTTTCCTTATTGATTCGGGATTAATCTTTGGAGAGTTCTCTCCCTCCGACTCGATACACAACCAGTAGTCATGGGTTATTTTGTGGATTCAGCTGGCCATTCTCGACAAAATGGCAATCCGCGATCTATAATGATCACTTGTTTTTCTCTCTTTCTTTTCTCTTTATCATTTTTCTAATTTAAATTCAATTGATTTCAGACTGATTCCGCCGTATGTCTATGGTGGAGTTGCGTCGCAACTCACTGCCGCACCTCGGCGTGCTGCCGTTAGTCGCTTCCCCTCCCGTTTGGCGTAAGGCTTCTCATCCTCCGTTGGCCATTCAACGAGAGCAGATCGTCATCGTGGCCACCCCGCCGGCCCCAGAAGAGGAAGAGGACGAGGAGATCCCTTTTGACGACGAAATGGACGAGGTAAGCGGGATGGCCGTCGTCTTCTCTATTTACTTGATGTCTGATTGTATCAAAAAGTTTGTCTGGTCGGAGAAATTGATCGGAAAAAAGATCTTATCATCTGGTAAAATCTTTTGTCTCCTGGGAAATGATCCAAGACAACATCCGTCATTTTAGGAAAATCCGAGATCTGTCTCTCCTGATGTTTTTCTACGACTTATTGCGGAAGCCGGTGATATAAATGAGCTCGTTCGAACCATCACCCATGAGTCGAAGAGGATTATCAAGACCGAGACGTCAGTGACCATGGATAGAGACTGGCTAATCCCGTGTTTTTAGTGTTACTCTCTTCTTGGTCGACCAGGAGAATGATGAACTGGTAGCAACCATATTCAAAAGAAATGATCGTCATTTGTCGGAGATCCGTCTACCGATGAACCGTGGCATCGTTGGCCGGTGCCTGGCCATCAAAGGCATTGTCAATGTCCGCGACGTCAACAGGTTAGTCATCGTCGTTGTTGACCCGTCGTTCTCCTGGGGGGAGTTCTTTTGGGGCGGAACAGGCGGCTGTCAGTTGGCCTCACTCCAACCTAAAGGCCAATCCAATCCATCAGTCGCATCAGCTGGCATTTATCGAACTGACTTTTTTTCTCTTTCGTTCTTTTGCCCTCACCCACGCAAATTGTTTACAAACCAGGAAAATACTAATTAGACGGGCGAAAAAAAGGCGAAGAGGATCAAAAGTCATGCGGTCTACGAGTCCCCGGGGCCACTTAACGATCTCTGAAGCTCTCGCTCCGAATGGCCACCCTCATTTTCTGGAATATATTCTCTCTTTTATAGATGCCCTTACTTCTATGTTCGCATTGACCAGCTAACTGGTTTCAAAGCTCAGAATATTCTCTGTGTTCCGCTAATCGACCTCACAGGTAAGCTTTTTTCTTTTCTGTCGAATTTCTCTAAAAGAAGAGTTCAAAATGGTTTTCGAGACAATTGACCCAGTTGGTTATTGTTCCGACTTTTATTTGTTTTCTCTTCCATTGTGTGTCTGTGCGTGAGTCCATGGCACGACTTCTTATCGTTGTCTCCTGTACTCTCTTTCTCTGCCATTCAACCACTTCTCCCTGCCATCCTCTTCGACTTCTTCTTGACCGAGTAAAATGACCCCAGTGGGCGGTCTGATTCTTTGATTCCCCGTAAAACCACAAGCCATTTATCTCGCTCTCTCACCCGGTCCCGTTCAAGTACATTCCGCCATGTTATGTCTCTTCCTTCTCCTTTTTTATTACCTTCTCCTTATCTGTCTCTTTTCCCCTTCAAAAAAGCTTCCCATCCCGTCGTCCGTCGCCTTCTCTAGGTGATTTCCGCCTTCTGTTTACACTTGTCCACAGTCCAAAACTTGATAGTTTAGTTCATTTCTGTGGGTCGGCCCGGTCGGACTCGTCTCGGTCTCTCCTTCCATCGCATGTGTTTCTTCTCCCCGGCTGTTTTCAGGTCTCTCTCGTGTCTCTTCCGGTGTGTGATAACTCTCGTTCTTCTTCTTCTTTTCTCAAAGTTGACATCATTTATCATAGTTCGTCGAGAGGAAGAAATCATTAGGTGTCGCCACTCCTCTTCCTCCTCCCGAGTTTCCCCTCAATCCGATTATCGTATTATAGTCAGTTTGGGGTCAGTCTGCCACCCATTGATTTAAACAGAAATTTTCTCTTTTTAAACTGGGCCTATTCCTTTAAAGAAGAGAAAGCGAGCGATGGGCGCCAGTCGGCCAACAGCTCCAGATAACAACAAAAGGCACGGGGTTGTTCTCATTTAAAGGAGGCGGGAAAAGGGGGGCCTCCAGGTGAAAAAGGGAGAAAAAGAAGGGGAAGAGGCTATCGACCCCTTCCTCCTCGAATAGATTGTCCTCTCTCTCTCTCCGCTCTTATTTTCCCCTGGAGGCTGTTTTTGCCGCTCGCTCTCGGAGCCTTCTCTCATTCTCTCTTGCTCATTAGCTCGTATTTAAGCACAACTACTATAAATGTCTTTTTTGGAATATTCTTCTCCTGAAGAGCGCTTCAGCCAATTGATTCGACGATAAAGTAATTACGTCTAGGGGTCCTAATTAGCATTTGGGGCAGAAACGCTGGCAGCTCCAGGATTTACGGTTGATTGCCCTCTTGATCGACAAAACAGTCTCTTTCTAATAATTTTCATCTTCTTTTGAGTTGATGATATCTTCTTCCTTTGTCCGATTGCTGTAATTCGTCCAGATTTATTGGCCACATTTTCTAATATTCCTCGACTGTGCTTTCTCTAGTTTGACTCAATTTCCTGCCTCCAATTTTGACTCCCGGCCCCCTCGCATTGAATACATCTGGCGTCACACGCTGTGTCCCTCTCTCCCTCCTCTCCCTCCCCGTATTACCTAGTTAGGCTGTTTTCAAAAAAAGGCGAAACATCGAGTCAAGAGATTGATTTTTTTTGTCTTCCCTTCTTTTTTTTACACATTTTTTATTTCAGGCGCCTACATTGGAGTTCTTGAACTGGGCAACAGAGAGGGCATCCGTGGCTTCACCCGGACCGACGAGGTTTTATCCAAGCATTTTGCATCATACTGTGCTACCAGTCTGTCACATGTGAGTCCTTTTCCCAAATTTAAATTGAAGAAGATTATTATCCTTTTTAATTAAACGGACAAAAAAAGGTGACCTCATTTAATGGGAAAAGATCTGTCGTGTCTGGGCTATCAACACGCAAACAAAGTCATTCTATGCTAATTTTGAACTTGTCCTCCTTCTCTTATTTTCGAGATGACACGTCGGGAATTCCCTGTCTCATTCGATTTCTCAGAATGACTCGTCGACTGAGTCATCATGTACTCCCCCCAAGAGGTCATTTATAGCCCAGCTCAAACACGCCCTGCTTATAAAAAGCCTAGTTCCTAATTGTTTTTGATCTGTTCTGCTTCCTACTGGGTCAGCAGAATATTTGAACAAGTCCGCTCTGCAGTTCTCCAGTTGCAGCCAGTTACTGTTCTGTTCATTGTTTTCTGCAAAAGTTGCCGAGCAAGGGAGGTCTATGACCACAGGAGCACACACACTGTAAACTTTGCCGAGCCAGCAGTTCTCTCCCCTTTGAATATTCAACTATTTGTCACTTATGTAAAACAGCCACGATTTCCCTGCGTAGCCCGATGCATTCTCAGTTAAATGGCCAACAAACAAAACTACGTAAGGCGAGTACATTTTTGCATTTTCGTCATCTGCAACGGGTGTTCTCCATTTCCGACTCCAAAAAAGACCGCCCTCTATGTATTCAGCCGTGGTCACACATACACCGCCCACCATTTTCATCCTTATAAAAATACAAATCTCTCGACGTGGACTCTTTCTATGATCTGTCCATTTCAGTGTCTACTCTACCAGAAAGTACACGAGGCCCAGATACACTTTCATATGGCCGGCGAATGGCCCGACAATCCCAATTCTGTAAGTTTTCTTCTTCTTCTTTTCTGGAAATTAAGTCTAGTCAAGAAAAGGCCAAAGTGTGATTCAATTATTTGTATTGGGTGGTAGAGAAATCTTGTTTGTCCTCGTCACTTATTATGTCGACTGGGTCAATCCATGTCCAAAATACAGACAGAGACCAGACGCCTTTCAGGTAGATCCCCAAGAAGCCAAGCGTCTCGCCGTCCAGCCCGTTGCCACCTGGCAAGCCATCCATCCTGATTTTGCCAGTTTTGCCTTCGCGCCTCGACAGATTGGCAGCGACTTGGAATACTGTAAGGCGGCCATGACCTTTTTCGTTGTGAGTTCATCTCTCTCCTTCCATTTTAATCTAAAATCTCAGGATCTCGGCTTTACCCAACTCTACAGTATTCGCCAGGACATCTTGGCCAATTTTGTCGTCCGTGTTGCCAATGGATATCGTGATGTCGCCTATCACAATTGGTCCCATGCCTTTGCCGTCGCCCACTTCGCTTGGAATGCTTTGAAGACTCAGAGAGTCCGGAAGAATCTTGACGAGATGGAGCGACTCGCCCTGTTGATCGCTTGTCTTTGCCATGACATCGACCATCGAGGAACGAACAATAAATTCCAAGTCGAGAGGAAGACTCCGTTGGCTCAGTTGTACAGCAGTGAAGGCAGCGTTCTCGAGCGGCATCACTACGCTCAGACTGTGATGATTCTCCGTTCGGCTGAGTGCAATGTGCTCCAAGCTTTGACCCGAACACAATACCAGTGTGTCATGAACAACATACGAGAGTCCATCCTGGCAACGGACATTGCTGTTCATGTACAGAAGGTTCCCCGCTTCAGGGAACTCATCCGAGGTGAGTAGTGATTTTTATGACTGAACAAAGTAACATTTTCAGTGGGTTTCAATGATTTGTCGCACGATCATCACTATCTGTTCATGTGTTTGGTGATGACGGCCAGCGATCTCTCCGATCAGTCGAAGGATTTCCACAATTCGAAGGCCATTGCCGAGAATATCTACCGCGAGTTCTTCTCCCAAGGAGATATGGAGAAGGCCCAAGGAGCAGTCCCAATGGACATGATGGACAGAGACAGAGCTAATGTGGCACAGATACAACTCGAATTTATGGATAACATCGCTGTGCCCGTTTTTGAGTGAGTTCGACTTGGTCGACCAAGAAACAATGAGGTGTTTTCAGGATTTTGGCAGCTTTGCTTCCAGAAGGGAGGGCAACGTACGCGTCGATCACAAATAATCGAACTTGTTGGAAGACGCTGGATGAAATTTTGGACAGAAGAGGAGAACAGATTCTGGGATTGGATTATCTCCACGACGAGAGACTCGAACGAGAAGTAATCGCCGAGGTGGCTCGACGACGACTGGTTCGTCCCTTTTTCTCTTCCCCCAGTTCACAATGACTATTCCAGATCCCAGGACCTATTCCACCTCAACCAGCTCCAGCTGCTCGAGGCCCTCCTGCCCAACCTTCAATTCAGCCACAGTCTCCACAGCAGAAGCAGCCACAACATAATTACAAGTTGCGACGGTGACCTTCGTCGTTTACGTCGTCGTCGTCCTTTCTCCCTTTGATCCTTTCTTGTCTAGCGCGGTGTCAACCATACGGGTCCAGTCTACATCTCCTCTTTTTTTTCTTTTTCTATCATTTCCATCATTCCAATCGTGATATGAGTTCCCCTTCTCCGTCTCCCCCCGATAATATTTGTACGTATTGATGTCGTGTAGGTGCCTTAGCATCCTTCGTCCTCATATCTTTTTCCTCCTCGTTCTCCTACTTCGTACCTTCCCCCACCATTCTTCCATCATTCCGACGTCCTCCTCTAATTCTTCTATCATTGCAATGTCTTTTTTGTGAGAGTACTATCAAAATGAATATTTATATTTGGCTTGTAGTCGATCTATCAGTTGAGGCCCAATTTTGGGGTTGCCATACATTTTGGTCAGCATTACAATGACCAGCAGAAAATTCTGGGCGAGGTGAGTTGATATTTATCCGTGTAGATGAAGGCCACGCAAACCTTGGGACTTTTCTTCGAGACCAGAACTGTGGATTCTAGCACCAAAAAGTGTAACCATCATTGTTGATTTTCTATGACGACGTCATGGTGACCAGCTCTGATCCAGAATCTGACGACCATTTCAGCGGACTGACCCGTTTTGAATCACATTATTTTCTCGGGGCGCAATGTAACGTGGACGCCAGAAACGTTTTTTCGTAGTTTTTTTTCCTGAAGATCAAAATCGTTGTTTCTGCTGTAGCTGACAAACTAGTTTTTCAATGCTCAGAGCTAATCATATCGACGATTACATCTTCACTGATGATGGAGATATCATTCTCGATGCCAAAGGTTGAAGCTTCATTCTTGTTTGTTAGTGAAATGTATCATTTAGGACATAGAAGATTAAAAGAGAAATGGGTTAACGCAACTGGTCTTCGTTTGAATCTCAGACAAGGATACAGAGGTGAATGCGATGGTAAACCAATCAACTGCAAATCTCTTGATGTATTTCTTAAATATTTAGTGGTCAAATCACTCAATGGCACAAGTACTTTGAAAGAAGTAAGTTTTTTTTCTATGATCGGTTTTATTGTGTTGCTATTCTGTTTTACAGGAACTGTTACAAACTTATTTCCATTTCAGGTAATTCAAGGATCCCAATTTGTTTGTAGACGTGGTGTTTTGGAAAGAGTCGGCTCAGCCGGTGAACGTAATAAACTTGGTCAAGAAAACGACTGGACTATGATTTGCGAACGATGCGAATGATATCATTTTTATGGAGCAAGAAATCACTGAAAAGGATGTAGAAGAGTCGGGATTTTAGCTTCATTATTGTTCTTTTTTCTAGGCATGAAGCTATGAGCAATTGGCAGAAATTATGCACTTATATGGGCAAAAGATTTGAAGAATACATGGTTGAGCAGGGTCAACATGTAAGCCTGTAACTTACATAGTACGCCCGTTTAGAACAATGATTATGATCTTCGCATGGTAATGGCTAGCACTGTCACTGATGAGTCTTCAGAGAATCCTGTAAAAGTAATGTACAGTGGTGAAATTGACGCTACGGATACAGGTAAATTAAATTTAAATTTATTAAAATTAAATAGATGGAAAATTCGTTGAGTTCAAAACTCATAAAGGTACGCCTGGCACAGGGTTTTACTGGCAGAACAAAAGCCTTCACTGGTGGATGCAATCAAAACTCCTAGATGTCGATTATATTGTTGTTGGCATTAAAGACGGAACAATGGTTCGTGAGGTACTATTTGTTTGTGTATGAGTTTACACATATAATTGCAGACCAAAAAGTTAGAACTCACCGATCTGGAAAGTAATAGGTGGCGCCCCACTGATTGTTTATCGTATCTACACAAATTTCTAACACACTTGAAAAATTGGCTTCGCAATGATAGTGCTTGCCGTGTAACTTTAAAGGATGGAAATCTCCATTATGAACCAATTTCCTGTGAAGAAGCTGCTGTAGTTCCTGAATATTTCAAGAAACACTTTATGGGTCAAGTGAATAATAATTATAATGGTTAACTATTAGGTAACAATGTTTTCCGGCATGTCTTGTATAATTTTCATCTTCGTTCAATAAACAGTTCTGCTAAGCATCCGTTGTCAACCTGTGATTCTACTTCTCATCATCTGTCAGCTTTATACCTGAATATTGATTAGGCTGAAACTATCATTTGGCTTTTGGGATAAAACGTTCCCTTTGATTATATTATTTTGTACCTTCATCATATCCATATACTTTAGTTGGAAAAAACATTGTTTTAGAGGAGTAAAAAACTCATGCATACGATTTGCCTGCTCTGACGTCACCGTTCGCGGTGGGATGGGAGTGTTTTGAAAGTTGTTTACTTCATTCGTGTTTGCCCTTTCCTTTTTATTTTTTTCTAATGAAACAACGCATTTTCAGCAAAGTTCTAATGGATACTATCCATTCTAAGTGTAGAAAAACAGGTATTTTTTTAATTCTAACAATTTATATTTGCTTGAAGATGTGCCATATCTCAAATCAGATAAGTTTCGTATCTCAGTTCCGGATAACAAAGTGAAATGGGAAGTGTCTTGGAAGGATTATAACCCATCAGATTATACGGATCCTCATATAAAAGGAAAAGAATGGGCTGATAAAGAGATAAATGAACAACAATTCAAATTTAATGAGCTAGATGGTAACGTAAACAGAAAATCACACTTCAGGTATTTGTTTTTGTGAACACTGCAAAATACTTTTAGCACTTATGAACTTGATAAAGATGGACGTCCTCTAAACCCTCAGGGAAGAACAGGTATCCGTGGACGTGGTATTCTTGGAAGATGGGGACCTAATCACGCAGCCGATCCTGTTGTCACCCGGAAGCGCGACGGAAAGTTGGAATTTGTGGCCATCCAACGTGGAGATACAGGTAGACACAGTATTTCTTGAAATATTACTTTAACCAATTCCAGGTGAATGGGCGATTCCTGGAGGAATGGTTGATGCTGGTGAAACTGTTTCTACTACTTTGAAAAGAGAATTTACGGAAGAAGCACTTGGAAATGTATCTCAAGAAAATCTACAACAATTATGGAATAAAGGAGTCGAGCTTTACAAGTAAAAAAAAGTATTTCAATTTATTTTAATTTTTCAGAGGTTATGTTGATGATCCACGAAATACGGATAATGCTTGGATGGAAACTGTTGCCATGAATTTTCACGATTCTACAGGCCTTCTTGCTAACACTAAATTTCAGGTGAGATTTTGCTATGGCTGTAATGGTATATTTATATATGTAGGCAGGAAGTGATGCGAAGAATGTCCGTTGGGTTCCCGTTGACACAGAAGAGCCTCTGTATGCTTCGCACACGTTTATTATAAATTTATTAAAAGAAAAATCATTCTAAATTTGTAAATAAACCTAAATAAATGAGATCACTATCTTCTTCATCTGCAATGTTAGGTTTTCTTTTACAGGTCATTTTATGAGAAAGCCAATGGGATCGCTGGCATTCACGGCTGCAATATGCCGTATTCCAGCAACAATGATAAATAGCCTAAATTGTATTCATTTTCAGTTCGTCAAAAAAGTTCTCACCTCCTTTTCGCACTGCCAGCACCATTGTGATTTTTTCACTAAACGAAGTCTTGCCTGATGACAAGCCTCCATTAATTTAATTTTATTAGCTAAGTCTTTTTGGTATTTCTTTTCTCGTTCAACTCTAAAATGAAATGCTACAAAATGCTGATAACTAACTTAATAGTATCAAGTTCTTCATCGAACTGTTGGCACAATTCACGTGTTGTTTTTTCTTCATTAACTAAAAATTCTTCATGAAGCTATAATTTTATTACAAAAGTGTGTAAAAAATCTCACCTTTTCAGTAACATCCATTAACCATTTATCTCGCACACTCATGTAGTCAATTATCCAATTTCTTTGACGCTCCATTATTACCCATTTCAATCTTTCGGAAGGGTCTAGTACCTGTATCCATTCTTCAAATATCACCTAATAAGCTTATATGCACAAAACAAAAAAACTAACCTGATCAACATCATCTTCATCATTATGATGATAGCAATCAGTAGATACTATTTTTTGTCCTTCCACTTCTTGTTCACACTGTTTCTCCACTTTCAACTTATCCGAATTTACTATGTGATTTTCCATTCTAATTCTCTAAAAATGATAAAAATGTTTTACAAAAAATGGTCAAAACGGGAAGCTGGCAGTGGAACTAATTGCGAAAATTTCTAAAAGATGAGAAAGAAAGAAGTAAAACTGAAACATCAACTTGGAAAAGCTCTCTCATAGATCGAGAAAAGGGCCAATTTGGTGGCCAGTCTTACTTTTTTCGATCTATGAGCTCTTTTTTCACTGTCTGCAGATCTTTCTGCATATGCAGAATTTTAGAGATACAAAAGCTGAGCGCTGAAAACCGTATAATTGCCGAAATTCAATTTTTTGTCTCGTTACGAAAAATACCGAAGAGCGATCTCCACATTTCATCTTACTCCTGCCCTGTTTTCTAGCTGCTGTACAAGTGTGGCACGCGTCTCCCCTTTCGTAAAAGAAACATTTGATTTGAATATATATAATCCACACCTCGCGAAATTTGAAATTTCCGCCACGCGCTATTTCGCGCCAAAAGTTATATAGGGAAAAGTACCCTTCCTATTCACGACTAAGCTGAGCGATCCAGATATGCTCATGGGTAGTTTTTGGGCTTAAATTGAAGCTGAGATCAAGCTCTAAAAACGCTAGGAACGCCATTTTGCAATTTTTGCCGTTTTCATAGAGAAAATCGCTGTTCGAAAAGGATAGTATAAATTTTGTCTAAAAACTGGGCCTGTGAAAAAACCAAAGCCTAAATCGAAAATCTATTTCCTAGCGTTTTTAGAGCATCATCTTAGCTTCATTTTAAGCCTACGAACAGCCCATGAGCATATCTGGATCCCTCAGCTTAGTCGTGAATAGGTCGGCTGGTGGAAGTGCCAAGAAAATCGTTACGTAACGCATGCAAAAATTGTTACACTTGCTGATTTACTGTTCTTTTCTTCATAATACCCATTTTTTCTTTGATTTTCTTGTTTCTAAATAATGTAAACACGATAAAGAAACTTTTCAACAGAAAAATTTGCAAAATTTAATGCTTTAATAAGCCTAAAATGGTGGAAACATCCCAAAATGACTTGCAACTTCAGTTTGATGATTTCTGTTCGTTCCTAACATATTTTGGCTTTCTAATTATTATTTTATCAAATTCCAGTATTCAGACAATATAAAAAATCAGTCAGAAATAAAAGAAATGACGAAAAATTAGCATTTAAAGCCCAATTAGCATAAGACATTTCGTTTCCAAATTGACTCATAATTTCATTTTTACTCATTTTTGCTTTGCTCTTGTTTATTGTTTTATGGTTGTTCATATGTTTTATATTATTTTTATTTGATTATAGATTGTTTCTACATACTTTTACAGCCAAAAATAAGGAAGAAAAATGAGTATCAAGACCTCATGGAATAATATTTGTGGATTAACAAGGTAAGTTTGTTTCCTTTGATAAAAATTACTTTCAGGCTTTGGTTTTGCATTTTTTGTTGATGATTTGTAATTATAATAACATCAGCTGTAAGAAAAAATGCTGAAAAAATTTTTCCCCATTGAAAAACTTTATTTTTTTCGCATGAGCTTTCCTCTATTTAGTATTCGCAATGTGTTCCCATTTTTCTTTATTTTTTAGCTTTTTTTATTGATTTTATGGACAGTAGAGGACTATTCTTACGTAAGTTTCACCATATTTACCGGAAAAACTCATTTAGATAGCTGGAATAGGGATCGATTGGTTTTTTTTCATTCATCGCAGTCCATCTCACCTATTTTGTTAATTTATTTCATCTGTTATCTCTTCAAAGCTTTCCCTATGGATATTCTTATGTTTCTTGATAAAATAAAACTGTAAAAACTTAAAATTTGAGTCGAAAACTAATAAAAAATGATTTTCTCTGCAAAAGGAAAAAAGCAAAAAAATTTTGACTGAGGTGAGGATCGAACCCGCGACGTCCGGGCCGTAGCGCGCCTTAGACCACTCGGCCAAAATTTGAGCGTCACAGTCCTTTAAGGTGGCGGCCTCCGCGAGGTGTGAATCATAAGGCCAAGCCTAGTCATCCACATCTTCATACTCTTTTTATACTCGGACCTGACATTTCACTTCACAATTTTCAGGAACATGAACAAGCTTGTAAAACCTGAAGGCGCTGTTATATATATCAGCCATTGAGAAGCAAGTATCCCAAGCATTAGGCGAACTCCAATCTACAGGCAATATGAAGGCTCAACTGACTGAGCTCTTTCGTTTACGCAAAGGTGAGTTTTATTTTTTATATTGTACTATTTTTCCGAGTTTATACTGTGTATTTTTTATATTCTTTTCAGGAGGTTGAAGTCGGTAATAAATTCGCACTTCTTATCTACGCTCCTGTTCCCATGCTTCGTCAGTTCCAAAAGCTTCAAGTCCGGCTTGTTCGTGAACTGGAAAAAATCTTCTCAGGAAAAACGGTGATCTTCCTGGCTAAGGTATATTTTTTTATATTTCTTAGTTTGGAAGATCATCTTATATTTATTGGTATATTCTTTTATGCATCACAGCTAAAGTTTCATGAAATTTATATGTTTTAGCGCCGAATTCTTCCCAAGCCTCTTTGAGGATCAAAGCATCGTGTAGAAAAGCAGAAGAGACCTCGTTCTCGCACCCTCACCGCTGTCCACGATGCCTGGTTAAAAGAAATTGTTTTTCCTGCTGAAGTAGTTGGTCGTCGGACTCGTGTCAAAGCTGATGGAAAACATATCCATAAGGTTTGTTAAAAAAACACATTTCTATATATTGCAGATTCTTCTTGACAAGTCATCCGAAACAAGCGTCGAGCACAAAGCGGACATGCTCGCTGAAGTCCACAAGACGATGACAGGGAAGCATGTTGTTTTCTCTTTCCCAACACCTATTTTCTGAACTGCAGCAGTAAATTGTTGATAATAAAAATGAAATGTTAATTATATTTCCTCGTTTTTTTTTTCATTTTGAAACTGAAACATTATGACTTGTTTCAGTTTTTGACTTTTTGATTTATAGGCGAGTAATTCTTCACGCGATATGGGGTATGACTAATAGCCGGGTCGAAAGCTATAGTCGTTTTGTTCTTTTTCCAGTTATAGTCTGTTTCAAATGGAAATGTCTCACTGCGCAACGGCGGGATTCCAATTTTTTGAAATTTGCAACAAAATTTATTTTTATAAAAATAGCACTTTTTTGGATTCGCCACGATTTATGCTAGTTCCTGTATTTTTTCGATAGATCAGAATTTTAGTAGGTAAATGCAATAAAAATTAACATGAAAATAAGGAAGAAATTCACAGAAAATTGCATAAGCAAGAAAGCAAAATCGAGCATCTGACCCATCTAGACGAGCCGAGCGCTCTATCTAGATCGATTTAACCTTTAACCCCCTACACATCCGTTTGAAACAGGCTATATGCGTTGCTCTTCTTTGACCTAGGTGTCCATGACATCAAAATCCATTTCCATAAGATGAAAATTCTGTTTATATGTTGAAATGTAGAGAGCCTCATTCTCTTCTAAGCAGACGCGTAGAGTAAGGTATAACAATATCAACAATTCACTGGACACCTACAAGATTCAGGTTGGCAGTGTAATCCCGATTTGAAAATTCTTTACAAGCCGGTCTCGATCCTGAATTTCAATGGGTAAATTTCGGTGCGACCAAATTTATGGCTGGCCTATTTTTTACAAGATCTGCGCTTCGTTATGTGTGGTTTTTTTCCTGCTTTCTTTGAACAGGAAGTTCTTTCTCCAGAATGCGTTCATTAGGTTTTTGTTTTTGCTAAACAATCTTTTTTGACGTTTATAGTTCTTGTTTTGTTTAATAAGTTTCATTTTCAGAAAAGCCATTTTACGGCAAATTTCCGCGCACGACAATGTCGTCGACCAACGATGTCGAAGCAGATGATGCTGAACTGCTGAAGCAGATCGAGAACTTGAAAAAAGGCAGCGGTGATGGTGAGGAGGAGTCGCCTAAAGAAACTAAAGAAGAACTGAAGGGCAAGGCTGGCGTCAGGCGTTCCCGTCCCCGTAAAGACGTAAGTTATTTTTTTGGCACTTTTTCCGCTCTGCCCCCCCCTAACATCAGCTGTGTTAGATTTTCGGCTCTGCCCCCCCCCCCCCCCCCCCCCCCCCCCCCCCCCCCCCCCCCCCTCTGTATCGCTTTTTATTACCTGTCAAAAGGCTTAGGCTTAGAAGGATTACTATTAGCTGCATTTTTCCAATGGAGCGGCTGCGTTTACGGGGGTTTTTGTCGGATCTTGTCAAAAACCCTTTAATCTGACCGACCTACCGCTTCGAACCTATATCACTTTCATTTGATCTTTTGGTTATTGTGCGGTTATAGCACAGTGGTAGAACAGCCGCATAGGAGATGAAAGATGCGGGTTCGGATCCACCCAACCACCATGGGATTTTTGCCGACTTAGTGAGTTGATAAAAATCTAATGGTTAGGGGGGGGCAGAGCCGAAAATCGAACATCTCCTAGGTTAGGGGGGGGCAGAGCGGAAAAAGTACCATTTTTTTTCGGCGCTGTTCATCTTTTTTTACTCTTCGCGGGGGCTAAGATATTATTCGGCAAAATGTCGCAAACGCCAATGTGGATCCATAAACGCTTATAATCTCTTACAGACCCGCAGTGATGCCGAGAGAATGCGTGAATGGGAGGAAAACCAGGAGAAGAAAAACCAAAATGTGATCGAGACTGGACTAAAGGGCACTGTCAAGTGGTACTCAGTCCGTGGCCATTACGGTTTTATAGCTCGAGACGACGGAAAGGGGGACATTTTTGTTCATCAGGTATAATATTATTGATCGGTGATTATTATATAGCTTATATTCAGAGCGCTATCTGGAAGTCTCCAACGGAGAAGTTCTACTTTCGCTCCTTGGCTGATAACCAACCGGTGGAATTCAACATAGTCCAAGGGGAAAAGGGACTTGAAGCTACGCACGTTACCGGACCTAATGCCAGTGAAGTAAAGGAAGCCCCAAGGCAGTTCCGCCGATTCAGGCCCTTCAGAAACGGTTATCGCAAGAACAAGAACAACAACGGAGAAGATGGTGAATCCAGTAAGTCTTTGCCATTTTTACTATTCATTTATAGAACGCTCCGTTTCTAAAAGCGAAGGTAACGGTGATGGTACAGCAGATGAAGACAAAAGTGGCAAGCCTCGCCGCCGTACTCGCAAGTTCTTCCGCCGTCGTCCCCGTGGAAATGTTGATGAGGTTGGTAATTTCACAATGTTTTTATATTTTATTCTGATAGAATGCTGGTGATCAAGAAGGAAAAGCTGGACGTCGTCGTCGCCGTCGTGGAAAGTCTGAATCCGCTAACTCTGCTAAAGCCGGCGAAGTAGGACAAGAGAAAGAAACCGGTGAAGATGCCATTCTTGTTGATACCAAGGCGTAAATCTTTTTTTGTTATTGTTATTACTTCTAGTTTTCAACTTTACTTGTCTATTAGATTCAAAACTGTTGATAATTTATGTTAATGACTGTTAAAACACTAAATAAAATGGCCTTACCATTTCTTTTCTTTTTTATGGATAGCAACGGCAAGGGATCTGCTTTTTGTTGGAAAGAAAGGGAGTCAATTATCTAATAGCCGCTGACTATTCATTCGAGTCTCTCCCATTCGAACTGTCTCAAAATCTCATCGACTCGATCGAAATCCTCATCTGGAATGCTATCCAGATCGCTTTCACCCAACTGATTTTCTTCTGGTTCCAGCTGTCGTTTCAATTCTGAATCGTTTTTATTTATTCCTTTTACATGACATGCCCGTAATGGAATGCTTCTTCAGACGGATTATTGCCTGTGTTGTTTGTAGTCGTCTAAGAAGACATTCATCTTCGACCGTTTTGACGAAGACTTTCTGGATTATTTCTGAATCGATCGTTTAATCTCTCGACATTGGATAATTACCATAAGCGCGATAATTTTTCGAAGATCTTACGAAAGAACCAACTGATCGGCAAATAGGACATTTGGCATTGGGGAGCTGCAAAGAACACAACAGACAAATCGAGTGGCCGCATTGCCCAACTACTGGATAAGCACGGAGATCTGGAATCAGTCTTCATTTTAAAAGGAATATGTAAAAATACCGTAATTGGAAATACAGACAGCACACAGCGGAGTCATCTGGCGAGTCTCGTGTCGACGGCAAGCCAAAGCATCCTCCGACGTCGACGCGAAAGCTTGGTGTGGCTTTCCTCCCGGCTTCTTAGAAGCTTCATTATTCGGATAACTTTTGCCTGTTGTCAAATCAACAGAGACGATGGCAGGTGATTTGCGTATCGAAACCAAGGAAGGAACTTTCATCAGTGCGACACAACGACCCGACGGCACATTTAGGAAGGTGAGAAGGGTCAAGGAGGGGTAAGTCATTGCCTATTTTAGAAACTTTTCCGCTTGTTTAGTTATATTCCCCATGAAGAAATACCTAAATATGTCATCCCAATGAAAAGACAAACACAAGGACAAGTGGCAGTCGGAATCAAGCCCCAAGCTCTAGTCAAACCATTTCCTTGTCGGCCCTTTTTCCAACCTTGTAAGTGCCTTAATAACTGGAAAACTTGGAATTTAGGTACTTTGGAAACCAGCGAAAGGACGAGAAAAGGATCTATCAGCCCATCAAAGATGGCAGTCCAACAAGAAAAGGCGCCTTCCAGGTCTTTTTCGTGGCCTTGTAAGTATTTTTATAATCAGATAAATATTTTTAGGCATTCCTGAAAGTAATGCGAACATGCGAAAGAAGTCTGGCAGTCCAGTGAAGATAAAAACCGCACCAGGAGAAGTGAAGGAGCATGGCACTCCAGGAATGCTTTCCATGGACGAGTTGGCAAAAATCTTGGAAAATATCAACTTCAATTGAATTGGTTCTCATTTATTAGAATAAATCATCGTCTCCCCCCTTTTTTGTTTGCTCTTCTGCTTATTGGCAGCTTCCGGTGGTCGTGTGCGGTATTTAGTCTAATTACCTGTGGCTGGCAGGTGTTCCTCCCTTTGAGTCGTCCGGCCATTGATAACTCGTCCCAATTGTCTCTAGCTGGCCCACCCCGGCTGGATTGACCAAGCCGGGTACAAGCTGTTAATCCCAATGCAAATAAGGACTAACATGGTTATTATCGGATTACGGTACTCTGGGGTCGATTAGTCGAGAGTCTGTAATAGAGAACAGCTGTCCGGTTGTCCATATTGACCGAGTCAACTTTACTTCACCTGTCTACAGTCGCTGTCCCTCTTCGACCCTCCTCGACCCTTTCCTAATTCCGAAAATGATCTCGTCAATTGACTCGGAATTGCGTCACAGTGCGCGTATCCATCATACAGTCCCGGCTCGTAAAGCCGCCCGACGACATGTCCCCTTGTAGCCGGCGGGAGCGGATGGCTTTTATCCCGGCCGAAGGATCACAGGTGGCCTAACGGTTAAGGTCGTTTTGCTAATTGCCTCAGGAGATGGAAATAAACCATATCCGGGCTCCTTTTCGAGACAATGTCCTGCCTGGGAGAGTCATCCCCCCTCTTGGCCACTTTTCGTGTGAACGAGAGCGTGTGATCCTTCCCATCTGGCAGGGTCCCCTCTCTCTCGACTGGGACGAGCGATTAAACGACACTACGAAGAGGACGAGACATTTCCGAAGACAATTAGCCAAGAGAAGAGAATAGCCATTGCAGCAGGAGAGACTGTCAGACATAAGAGCAGTCGCTTGACTCGGGAGAAGTCATCTTGTTTACTGGAAGTGTCTTCAACCTGAAGCTCGTCACGATGATGTGACCATTCGCGTGTGAGATTTCTCGTCTGCCTAATGGATTCTGGCCTGACTACGGTAGAGAACTTATCGAGTGGGTGGTCGACTATCAATTGGGAGTACTTGAGAACTTTGATTCAAAACAACAGAAAGAGGGACAGTCCATAACTGATGAACTCGAGATCAATAATGCAGTCGAACTTGGTTTATTTAACAAGGAACGCGCGGAAAAATTCATGATAGAATTTTGAAGCATAGCCTCATTTTATTCGACGAAGAGAGACGAGGAGAGTGGCTCTCTGACACAATGGCCATAACCTGGTCATGTCTCCCTCTCCGGTCATTCGACTGCCCTCTCTCTCTCCTCGTTGATCATCCGTCATCTTTCGCATGCTTCCGGGCTGTTTCATCTCCTCCCTCGCCCGACATTCTTTTATATTAATGATCTCAGTTTCCAATTAGGGTAGAGGCCTGACCATATGGGATGGCCCCTGAAGAAGAAGCTCCTCTTGTCGAGGTCGATAAGGGCCATACATTAATAATAAGACAGAGAGTGAGACAAACTTCGGATGTCCTTCCAGGAAAAGAGTAATTGACAAATAAGAGGAGGAGGTAATGGATCACCTCTCCTATTCATGATCTGTTGTCGACCATCTGGGGGAATCGACTCCAGGTTCATTCCATCCACCTATTGCTACCCTTTCGGCTATTTGTTTTTACGACGAGGCGATTCTCTACCGTATCCAATTATTGGCCCGCTTAGCGGTTCCGCTTCAAAAGCTACAACCCGACAAATATGACCACTGGAGGCATTGTTCTCTGTCTACGGTAAAAGAGGACAAGTTCAAATAAGAACAGTCAGATGACTTTCGATGGAAATATGTATGACCGCAGCAGCGGCTATTGTGAATAATTCTCAAGTAAGAATGAAGTATAGGTCCCACACTCCCCTGGCTGCCGCCACCCTCTCCCGCTCATTTCATAAACAGGCATTTTTTTCCTTTTTTTTACTCGTATAGATTACGGTATCTCTTATTCTAAGGAGGTGTCACCGGATTAGCACTCGTGTTACCTGCTCCAGTGCAAATAGACAATTACCGCAACGCGCACCCGATTGTTTCATCAGCTGCCGACAGATGGTTGACGGCTGGAAAAGAGACGAAAAAAGGGCAAAGTGAACTTGGCTCAAAGATGAACTTTTACTTTTGATTGGGGAAAAGTCGGGAAAGAAAGTGGACATGTCTGCCATGGATCCTTGAAGCGATGAATAGTTCATTGGGTGATACAAATATCCTTTCTTTTCCCAGTTTCCTTCTAAATTTCAAACTCCTTCGTCCAATAAAGATTATCATTTCAGCTTTCCTACCAGTCGTTCTCTCTTGAATGTCGCCTCTTCCATCGTCTGTACTGCCGAGGTATCCCGCTCTCAAAAATATCTGCCAAATTTTCTCTCTTCCCTGATGTCAAATTATCTGCCTCTTCCTCGCCTTTTGGGAATAGAAAACAATCGTGATGAATAAGACAGCGGTATGACTGATTCCCCCATACACAATTCATGTCCCGGGTCGGCTGTTGCAGCCTCCTGCTCTTGATTAATTAAAACGAATAATTCCCTTTATGAATTTATAACCAGCCGAAAAGGGAGACCCCCTCATATTTTTCATGTACATCTTTTAAATTATAACGGCTGATAAAACCTAGGCGAGGCGAATGAATCTCGACCAGGTGTCGACGGTCGATGTCCTTCGCCTCGTCGCCAATGACGTCGACCACTTGACTGGTATCCGATAGCTGATAACTATGATTCATATGATAATTTTTTAGGTCGTTTAGGGGTCTCATCCCTCGTGGGCGGACGGCTGTGATTGATTCAAGTGGGCGTGGTCGTCGTCGTCGGCTACGGTCGTTCCTCTTCCCCTCTCCATATTCTATTCGACGATGCAGGCGCCGCTCTACCCGTCTCTAAACCAGCTTCATGGTCAGCTCAATGGCGGGCGATATAGCCCGAATAGTTATAAGAATAGAATGCAATCTGTGAGTTTTACCCTTTTTTCTGGTCTATTTGTAATGGCCAACGGCTGAAATCACACCGGGCAGATATGATCAACGACAAAAAGTACGAGGCGAACACACTTCCTGGACTATTCATGAGGCCCGGGGAGACTCGACGCCGTTTTCTGAATGTTTTATAGTCGAATTAACTATTTATTATTGGCTCTGGTCAATTTTTAATGCGCTAGGAAATTGAACTAGAGAGCCGCTGGGATCATACAGTTCTGATGACGGGGACAAGGGTAGGGCGGATGACGGGGCGATCTAGAGGGATGATCATATTTTGATGGTCAACTCGGATTTATCTTGATTTTTTCCCGAAGCTTCCTATAATTTTTGTTCGAAAACTATCAAGTAGATCAGTCTAAATCTAGGGAGTTCTGTTTCTTCTCTCGATCCCATGATCTCCCCAATTAGTCTCCAGCCACACATCTCTCCTTTCTGCTTCCGTATGAATTCGGCCACCGTTTTCATCCACCTGATCTCTCTTCATTTTGTCAAAGTGCAGGTCATTTTTCTTTTCCTTCACGTCGTCGACCTCATGGTCAATTTTTAATGAAAATTAGCTAGCCAATGTTTTGGACCCATCCATAGAAAATGCACGGACGCCGGAATTAAACATGGCGGATTGCAATTAAAACTAACTTCTTCTACCGGCTCCTTGTCGACTACGAGAGAGAGAGAAAGGGAGCCGGGGGTACAGACTCCTTTTGACAAAGATATTCACCTGTCTGTCTGACGTAGAAAGTGCGTGATGACCGAAAGTCTCGACTGCTCCAGGCAGTAGACGCCTGTCAGGCCGGAAATACTGTCGTCGATCGCCAATTTCCCAAAATGAGAAAGGGGGGACTTCTGCTCTAGTATGTGAGGAATATTAGCTAGAAGAATATCGAAAGAGCACCTTGTCATATATTTCCAGCTGGCGACTGTTCTCTGCTTCGACTGGCCGAATAGAAAAGAGTCGATGGTTGCCTGGTTTTGCTTATTATCAGAAACGGGCAAGCAAATGCCACACACTGTCGACAGCTGCAAAATATCTCATCAAAATCAACATTTTACCCTCCTACCTTCAGTGGCATTACACGGCTTTTTAATTCCCTTTCCTTTTGGGATGGCGCTTAGCTTGGAAACAGAAAAATTTGAGAGAAATGGGCTGTAATCACGCTTGACCATTCATGTCTCACGCCCAACAATTATTCGAATTTTCCATTTTAAAAATAAGACTGGTCGGTCACCGCCAGGACAGCCAGAATCGACTTCTACAGTACTTTCTTTGACGGAGAGTCGCTTTCTTTCAAAGACAGGCGACGGGTAGATCTCTGGTCATGTTGTCCTTTCCTCATCTAACATATTCTGATTTGAATATGGTATTGCATCTTGTCCTCCCTCACACCACCTACTCTCATTAGATGGATTCTCTCTTTATGTTGGCTAAAGAGAGAGGGAGGACTGCTGCTGCTGCCCGGCTCGTCGGGGGCAACGAGTCAATGAAATATTAATGACTCTGCCGGCCGTCTCGCGTTGGATTCGAAGGCAGGGAGAACGATTACGGTAGGCCCTTCTCACGCTTGCCTCCTCTCCTCACGACATTGATCCATCCTGAGAGGGGAAGAAGGGGACAAGTTGCTGAAAATGGCGACATACCTGGGGGAAAAGGGACAAGATGACTTGACTGCCTTGAGGAATTCCCGAGAGGAAAACTGAAAAATTAATAACGACTCGTAAATAGTAAAGCAACCGAAAACACCGGATCTGCCTCAATAATTCAAGGGCTATTTCCTTTGCCAATTATTAATAACCGACTCTGATCATAAGGCTAATTTGGCCAGGTGAATCTGGGAAAGTCGGCCGACCGGCGGACTCCTTCTACTTCGTACATTTATCCTTTTTCTCAATTCTTATTTCAGTTCAACAACTCGCTCTTCGCTCCGTTCGACGATTCCCTCTTCCAGGCGAGAGCAGCCCAGGCAGCCGCCCTCGCCGACATCGACGTCAAAAACGTCAACTTGACCAACCAGCTGATGAGGCCGCAAGATATGTTCAGGTGAGATTGTTTCGCCTCGAGAGCAATCGGTCCAATTGCAGTAACTATCTGATGGGCGGCCAAGATCCGACAAATATCTACCATGGACTTCCCACTTCCTCTGAAGCTTTCGACGCTTCTTCCCTCGTACCTACCTCTTCCGACCAGTCAATGGAGCCGATGACCTCTCTCCAACAGGTTCCTCTTCCTTCATTTCCTCTGTAATCTTCGTTTTTTAGGTCATGGCATCCCAAATGGGCTACGGTGCTCCGTCCCATTTTACCCAATATCCAATGGCTCCCTCTTTCGCTACCTCCGCCATCAGTGCCCCTTCTCAAGTCGCCAGATATCCTCTCGCCGCTCCTACAGCCGGTAAGGAGACAAGAAATGGATAAAGAACAAGAGAATTTGTAGAAATTGACACAGATCCAAGGGAATTGGAACGATTTGCCGAACATTTCAAGCAAAGGCGGATCAAACTGGGAGTGACACAGGCGGACGTCGGCAAAGCTCTCGCCCATTTGAAGATGCCTGGAGTCGGCAGTCTCTCCCAGTCGACCATTTGCAGATTCGAGTCATTGACATTGTCACATAATAACATGGTCAGTTGCTGATGTTACCAGTCGAGTTTTCTGCTTACAGGTGGCATTGAAGCCAATCCTCCACTCTTGGTTGGAAAAGGCAGAGGAAGCCATGAAACAAAAGGACACCTGTGGAGACATCTCCGGAATTCTGCCAAATACAGACAAGAAGAGAAAACGGACAAGCATCGCAGCTCCAGAGAAACGCCTCCTTGAAGATTATTTCAGGTATTCCCTTTTCAAATTGATAAAATATTCCCTTTTCAGGCAACAACCAAGGCCATCTGGAGAAAGAATCGCCCAAATTGCTGAGAAGTTGGATTTAAAAAAGAATGTCGTCCGAGTTTGGTTCTGTAATCAGCGACAGAAACAGAAAAGGTCTGTTTTTCCTCTCGTATCTGTTATCCTATCATTTTCAGAGATTTCCGATCACAGTTCCGATGTCGCAGCAATGCCACGGCACCGAGGATAATGCCGACGGCGGCGGCTGCAGCAGCTGCTGCTAAATGTACTCCGTTCACAGGACTCCCTGGCTATTTCGACTAGCAGAAGTCAAGGAGAAGACAAGACCATCGATTCACTTTTTGATCTCGCCATCCCCAATCCTACTCCATTCCGGTCTCATTTTGGGAAGATATCCATATTTTATTCCTAATTTTTTGCCCAGAAATTTATGTATTATTATACTATGAAGTATTTTTGATAAAATGAGACTGTTACAATCTGTTGAGACTGATAAAAGAGCCATCGAATAGGTTGCTATTATAGAAAAAAAATTTTTTAATGAATTTGAATGAAGTGGAAGCGCGCGCAATGAAAACTCTGAAAAATACAGCGTCCTTTTCGGTCTTTTGCAAGTTCTATTTTGTGTCCAATAGCACCCTTGTTTTATTGTTTTCCAATATTTTGTCAATTAGTTTTCTAAATAGTAATATTCAGAACTCGTTTCTTCTAACCATCTCATATTTACTCCACTGCTGACAATTAAATGTGTCAATTTCGCATAGAAAATCATTTCTTGTAAAATTATTTGTCGAACAATTGTTGTACAGCTAAAAGGCGGTGCGCCATCGGCCTATTGCATTCAAGAGCCACAAAATGCGCCCCGTCCTATAGGCGCCAATAATTATTTTTCGAATACGAGTCTCTGTGCATTCTTTTATTGAGATTGTTGTCATTTTATCATTTTTAGGAAGATGAGTGGCTTTACTAGCACCTATGAAGAACAAATGCACAAGGTGAAAAAAAGAAAAGTGCCATCAGAAGATGATCTGGATGGTTTATGCCGGTGAGATTATATTATTCTTTACTTACATCTACATTTTAGTCTTTTGGAAGAATATGAAAATACTTTGAGCGAACAAGATAAAATAATGTATTTGAAGAAAGCAGCGCTCACCACCGTTCAATATTTCAACCAATTTCCAGCATTACGCCAGCTTGATCACATGCTTAGACTCTACGTTATTGTTGTAAGTTTACTTTCTATCAAAACATATTCTGTGATATAGGGTAAATATAGCGCGAATCTTGGAGCCCATGGAATCTTCGACCAATGCGAATCGAAGAAATTTTTTTGTGAATCGTTCCAATTTCATCTGTTGTGGGCTGAGAGTCACGCCAAACAAGGACACGCTCAAAGATTTCGAGAAATTATGGAATTAGCACATAAAAGAGTAAAGAATGCCCCTACATCTTCAATTGACGAAGAATTCAAGTATCATTTGTTTTAGCATTTGTTTTGTGATATCATTATTCCAGGAAAATTGCATCGAAATACCTTATTAACGAAGATATTTTTCCAACGGCTAATGAGCCTGATCTCCAGCAAACTATTAAACAGAAAAAAGGTATGTTGTTTTTAATATGGATATAATATCAGATTAGCTCGTCGTGTTTCGCAGGTTGCTCTTTTACAAGACGAAGCTCTGAAATATAAGGATTACAAACTTCAAGCATCTATAGGAAAAGGTTTAATTAAAATTAGTTTTATAATAGCTGTCATAGGAAGACTAATCGTCAAAACGGAATTTATCGATAAAGTTGGTTATCTCCCATATTCATTCGAAGAATTAATTAATGCTGTATATGAAGATAACCTGGAAGTGGTGGAAATGGACATATCATGCAGCCCAATACTAAAAGATCCTGAAACAATAATCAGGGTTTGGTATTTTGATATTAATTATTATTCATTTAGTTGGAAAAACCTCAAAACTATCATTTAACACCGGTTGCGGAGATAAGCGAACCCAATAGTTCCACAGAAGAAAAGCGAAGAAGAATCTTTTCGCCACAACAACCGACAAGAGAAAGTCGTTTCAATAACCCTGTCAAAGGTTCGATATTAATACTTCAATTTAATATGTCTAGGTGCCCGTCTTCCTGATGCCTCGCCAGTATCATTTAGAGAAAGCGAATATCACAAAGCTGCAGCCATATTCTCCGACACGGTTAATCTAGGGCCAAAAGAACCACAAGATTCTACGATGCCAGTGGCACCCAAACCTGTTGAAGAATTCGAGGTATTTCTTCTTCCAATGCTCAATTTATTTTTTTTAGATATTTGAAGATCCAGATCCATCTGTAGCCGCCTCGACTGTTTTCGTTGCTCCTAAAGAGCGTCGACCTCTTGTCCAGTTGAACCCTGACAGTGTTCCAGCTCCAACAACGGAAAAAGCACCATTTGACTTGGATATAAGTAATATAGAAAATGACAACGCGGCAAGTCCATACAACTGTAAGTCTTCAATAAGTGAATATTTTTTTCTTAATTATAGTTGATGATGAACCTACACTTGCCGGACAACGGTTCGGTAACGAGAATGTAACTAAGCCAACATTTGGAATAGTTACTTCAACACCGGCTCCTAATGCAATAGTAACTAATAATATCACGGATAATGGTTAGTCTTCATTTAGTATTCTTTTTTTATTTTCTTGTAGACTTCTTTTCAACTAATATCGATGAGCAATCAGCTCCACCACCCGTTGCAACGAACGAAACTTATGGTTTCCTCAAAGTCTGATATTTGCATGTAACATTGTGCATTATCTTTTTTTTAGAAACGAAAGAGTATTCGGGCTGCGGACTTACCTGCGGAACTTGTGAAAGCAGCTCAACCTAAGGATACAACTCTGAGTACGGCAATGGCGAAAATGACGGTTGACGCAAATGAGAGTGACAATCCTCTGGAAAAGACTGGAATTGCCCGACCAGTGTAAGATTTAGCACTTGTTTGCTTCATATTTTTATGTCAGAGAGGAAATAACTGGCAGTATTAATCCCTGGGACACCGCGATCCGAAGAAAGATTATGGCACAACTTAAAACGCCATTAAATCAACACGAATATCAAGTATAACGTTTTATTTTATTTTCATAACCATGTTACTAGACTGTCTCTCCGAGAATATCCCGCAATAAGGACGTCATTCTGAGTGGAATGAAATTTTTCGTAATTGACCTTGTTGGTGAAGGAGGTTTTGCCAAAGTTTTCAAGTGCATGGACGACGAAACGAAGAAAAATGTGGCTCTCAAAGTTGACTACTCGCAATG
Source organism: Oscheius sp. DF5033 (assembly GCA_964036215.1). NCBI lineage: Eukaryota > Metazoa > Nematoda > Chromadorea > Rhabditida > Rhabditidae > Oscheius > Oscheius sp. DF5033. The sequence goes on along the minus strand of CAXIWN010000004.1, from coordinate 5,316,348 downwards.
TTATTTACTTTTTTTATTTTTTTATAGTATGAAGTCCCTTCCTGTGCATGGGAAGTATATATTTGTAATCAAGTAGGTGCTCGTCTTTCACAACTTGTGACTCCATCCGCTAAACGCACTAAGAAATGTGTAATGGAGGTTACGTTTTGTTAAAATTATAATCATATAATTATTTTCAGATTACTGATGCATTTATTTTTACTAATTCGTCTATTTTGATAAATGATTACCTTAGTTATGGAACTTTGTTGGTGAGTTGATCATTATATTCAGTGAATTTCTCTATCAGGATTTGAGCAATAAGTTACATGGCGGTGCAACTTCACAATTGATTCTTTATTTGGCTATTCATGTTGCAACTATTCTTCGAGATGTCCATGCTTGTGGCGTTATCCATGGCGATGTGAAACCTGATAATATTATGATACTACGACCGTATGTTGGATTTTATTTGATAATTATTTTCATTTAGACTCGATGAAAACTGGGAGATAGAAGAAATACTCACAACGCCTGTAATCAAATTTATTGACTGGGGAAGAGCCATCGATATGTCTGCGCTACCAAAGAATACCAGTTTTGTTGGACGTGCTGGCACAGCATGCTTCGACTGCCCAGAAATGATGGTTTGATTTTCAAAAATAAATGCATTAGACTATTTCAGAGTGGAAAACCGTGGAATTATCATACTGACTTTTTCGGATTTGTAGCCTCTATGAACGTTTTTATTCATGGCAAATACGCTAAACTGGTACAAGCTGGAAGAAATGCCATGGATCAGCACATCAAAAGGTTTTTTTGCCATCCTTTCATTTTTTATAAAATTAATTGCAGACGATTATCATGCCGCGAAGTGATGACCGATATTTTTGATCGGTTACTCAACATTCCTTCATGTGAAGATATTCCAAATTGGAGCAACGAAATCAAACTTATGACCGACTTTTTCCGGCAAGAATTTAGTACTATGGATTGGAAAGCAGCAGTACGGCTTTTTAATCAAAACCTTCCCAGTGATATTTAAATTCTTTCGTAAGGTTTTTGTAGTGGTTTTGTACAATAAATACCTAACTATAAAATTCAGTGCTTTTATCTGGAAATCGTTTTCGGTTTATAGTTCTGATGGGGGGAAAAACTCATTCTTCGAAGATGAAAGATTCTGGAGGCTGAAATCTCTTCTTTTTTTACGAACAGAGAACGAACGATACGATAGGAGCGCTCATGAAGATATGATCCCTTTTCCCATGGCAAATATTTCTGGTCGACAGTTCTCGTAGATCCAAAGAATGGCGAAATACCTGAATGATGTTTTTTCTTCTCGTTATTTGGCAATACTCACAGTCGGACCTAATGGAAATCGATTCAAACTTACTTTATCCAGGTATCCACTCCACGCAAACATGCGGAATGCAGGAAACCGTGGCTCGTCATCCACAGAACAACAAATTCTACGACAAACAACCAGAACCGCAAATGGCGATTAGCGTGACTATCTTGACGCCCGGACTCAAATGCTTTCGAATAACAATAAACTAAAAGTCCGGGTGTCAATCAGCCAACACTAACGCCAGAGACTGGCTGTAACTGGAAGAGATCAGCCACGGTTTTGGGAGAAAGGGCAGCAGGACAGTACAGTAAACGGGGCCTGGTCCGATCCGTCTGGTGAGACAAACGGAAACGGATGGTAGGAACAGACCAGACACAGTTTTCTGTACTCGACAGCCAAGTTCAAAAACAGGACATGTCAGTTTGTGAAAACCCGCGTAATTTTTGCCAAAGAAATTTTGAGTGAGCGGTAAAAATGCGTCGACGCGTCGACTTCTCGACAAAATATCCGCGTACACGAAAAAGCAATAAAATGGTTTTGAGCTCGCGGGAAAATAAAGGTGTCGACGCATGACCCTTTCTGAACGAAAGATGACCGCATAGAGCACAAAAGAGCGGGCATTCGACAAACTGACATGACCGTTTTGAACTGCGCGGCCTGCACAAAACCCGGGCGACAGGGAAAAACAGAACACATACACCGACAGGGCTTGTACGCCTGTTGGTGGAAAAAAAACGGAACGAGAAAAAGAGATCACAAAGAGACGTCGGAGACGCGCAGGAGACATCTGAGGAGAAGCGGCGATACTCGGCAGAGAAGAGGGGGACAGCCTGAAAATTAAATATAAAAGCAGTTAAGTGATTTCATGGAAATCGCCATCAATTTTCCGATTTTATCAAATTATCTTTCTTATCTTTCCGTCTCCAAATTTTAAAAAAGGTATTCTGGTATTTTTCTTGCATGTGGCCATCTCCCGCCGACACTAATACGAGCGACATAAGCAAAGGAGAAGATCGTTCGTATTCCAAAAGAGTTTGCGCTTGAAACAATCATTCGCCAAAAACAGTCCTTTTCACAGTAAATAATTTTGATAGGCGAAAAAACCAAAAGTGTGCTCCTACAAGAGGCCTGCCCAAGCTCTAGTCTTTTTTCGTCCGAATTCGCTCTAACAACTGAAAATTACGCCCGAACATCCTCAATTCCTGTAACAATCCGTAGAAAAAACGTACCAAAACATCCAGAAGATGAAAAAGAAGGGGAAGGTGTCTGCTCGACCAAGAAAAGTCGACTGGCCGGCGGAAGAGGGAAAACCGAGACATCTCCCATGGTCCGTAGCAGCAGAGACAGCATTCACGCCTGAAAGAATAAAATTAGTTGGAAGATATTGAGGAGGACATTATACCCAGGAAGTTTATATCGAGAGGGAAGAAAAGTTGGAATCTACAAAAAAACGGATGCTTATCCGGGAAAGTCAGCTAGGTGTCGTAGGAAATGTAAGGCGGCCCCAGTAAGCTATCGTCGACAGGACATGGCAAATTTACAAACGTACGGAGTTTTTGAATGTGCTGGTAAGAGAGTCTATGCGGATCAAACAACTCACAAAATACCGAAAAGGAGGCATTGTTCGCAGTAATATTCGGGTGGGAAATGACTGAAGTTGTCAAAAGGCGGCGACGTGGCGTTTCGACTTTTACAGGAAATAAGCGGCTTGTTTACCTGTAATTTTACAAAGCGGCGGAAGAGAAAAATTTTTTGATACCAATTTTGAAAGAAAAAAAAATTCAGCCTCTTTGGGCCATTGGTAAGAATTCGGGAAAAAATGGGTTAACACGGAAATGCGTGAAAATTTGACTGTAATTTTGGTCAGCGGCCGACGGAGCATTCTCCGCCTCCTCCTACAAATTATGCATTCTCGGAGAAACAGATTTCCTTTCAAAATCAACGTCGGATGGTACCCTTATCTCTCCACAGAAAATGTAGAAACATACCAGGTAGGAAGTCGGGATAGCGGATGGTCGACCACGGAAGAGGACTACAGATGGCTCGACGAGGACTGCTTCGGATCGAAGTGGCGACAGCAAAATAGAGGACGTGGCAACCTGAAAACAAAACATAAAATGGACACAAATTCAAAATGTCTAGCATCCCAAAAATTCATAGAGAAGTTAGACCCTGACTAAACGAAGCTGTCTCTCGTCCATGACCGTCGACGCAAAAAAAAACCGACAACGGCTATCATGAGCCCGACTATTTTTTTGGATGTTTAGACCTCACGGAATACAAACAGCAGTTGGTAAAAAGTAGGCAGACATTCGAGTTTAGAGGTATGGAAGCAGGTGACAAGGAAATGTGCGAGCTTTGGACATATAACGAATGATTATGGCGACCGATGGCTGGGCTGAGAATCGAATGACATCACTTTATCTGGTTTTTTTTCAGAAAAGAAAGCCAGTGAAACTAATTGGTTTGAAATTAATTAAAGAAATTATGGAGTAAAACATACCAAAAAGAGCGACGGTGCAGACGGACAAGAGGACAACAGGAGAACGACAGGGGGACATCTAACGGGATGGAGGACATTGGTCGACCACACCTGCAAAAAACGTATCAATTCTCGGTTTCGATAAAAACATAAAATAGTAATGGGATTTAGGCACAAAAAGCGCAAAGAAGAAGGCAGATTCGTTTTGGAGAACGACGGTGGTGGGGAGAGCGAGTGAACAGGGCGGACGAAAGAAATGACGACCAGCGGTTGTTGGACACTTTCCATTTTTGTTTTTTTACCAACGCATCAAAATTGCAATTATTGTCCAATATCCGGTATCTAAAACAAGTGGAAAACATACCAGAGGCGGTAGTCTGTCAGACAGAAGGGAGAGATAGGAAGGAGATGTGACACGAAAGCTTCTTCCAACAAGGGACTGTAGACTTCGAGGCAATCTGAATCAATGAAAATATCAACCTATTATAATCAAACCTTGCGTTAGTCCTTGGCTACGTGTTCAAAAAGGAGAGATGATGTCCTTCCATGGGCGACTGTTAGCGATTGTCGACTTTCTTGGTCATTTCTTGTCCCACATCGTTGGCCATCACCGACACTTCATAATTCGTTGATCCTCCAGTCGATAGTCGGATCCACGCTGATAAACAGGTCGGCACAGCCAAGTCAGATCCCAATTTCGTCAGTCGTTTGCCGAAGGACATCAGATCGACACAAGCTTGCGAAATGGAAACATCTTTCTAAAAATTTTTATGTCCAAATAAAAAAAAAAGACTTACATCAATTTTCAGCAGGGCAATAGAAGTTCTTCGCTAGCTCCTTGAAGAAGAAGATGGCATCGTCGCACAGTCTCAGCAGGTTGTGGCGATTGGTCGACGGCAGAAACAACTTCGTAAACTCTGGCAATTTCCAGAAGATATCCTACAATTGGACTGGATAAAGGGATAAAAAAGAAAAGCCTTACACTTTGTACGAGCTTCTTTTCTTTCAAATGTCGATGTCCCATTTGTTGCGTTGATCGTTAGCTAGCGTGTCGATCGGCTGATATCTTCGGCCAGACGGAACCACTCTCCAGAAGCGACGTTTAGCTGTCCTAAATTTTGTCATTTAACTGTTGCTTTGTATAGTAACCAGAAATTTGGCTTTCCAAAGTGGGGGTCAATCACTCCGTCATCATTTCTAGGAAGACTGGCGGAATAGAACTTGTCCAACATCGGGCGACTTCAATGCGATGTCCGTCAATCCTGACCCCATTCAAATAGATTAGAGCATCGGAAATATGACCAAATCTTAAAATCAGTGAATAATAAAAAGTAAGAAGAACAGACTGGGTGAGGCCGCCTTTTGGTAAATTTGAGCTCTTGATGTCGGAGAAGACATCATCCGTCGACGGGGTAGACTGCTTCGGCTGCGAGTATGTGTTGTAGTCGTAGCGACGATTCCCTCTCGTCGGAGAATAAAACGGACGAGCCAACAGATTTAAAAATTGCAGCGCTTATCTAATATGCCCATATTATAGAACAAAAACAGGAGAACTTACTTGTTCGACTTGACAACGTCGATAGCTTCTCTAGCCATCGAGTTCGGTGCACCAGCCACTTCCCAAGGCGACTTGTCCAACGGCTTGACACTCGGCTCCACGGCCATAGAATCCTCTGTAATCAGTTGAGTTTAGCAAAATCAAAACATACACCACAGTTTCCGGAGATGACCGCTTGTCATCGTCCTCCTATTCTCGTTGTGGTGGCGGTTCTTCTCTGTCATCTAGCGCCATCATGAGAAGAGATTCTAGAATACTGTTCGATAGAGAATCGAAAGACTTACGCTCGATTGTAGGCTCGTCTCGGGATGGCGGACGTTGCTGCAGTCGCTGGTCCTTCGGCTTCTGTTCTCGCTTTGGCGATGGCTTTTTGTTGCCGGGGGTTCCTTTAGGAATGGCTACATAATATTCCTCTGCAATTCCTTTAGATGTTGTAGAAGCTCATGAGGGTAAACCTTTTCCATGTCGATGTTCCGGTTTCTCCGCCAGCAGGGTCCAAAAGTGTTTTGTCGATCATGGCCTTCGTCGTCGTCATCATCAGCACAAAGAAGAAGAGCCTCTTCTAAAAGAGGAACGCAATGAAGATCAAGCGAAAACAAACAAACAGGTCGAGGGCAGTCGTCTTGGTGGACGATATCCATTTTCTTTTACCACATTGAGAACATTGCCCAGAATCAGTGAAGCCATCTGAACACAGGATACAGATAGGTAACAATTTAGTACCTTTGTTTTCACGTCATTCCTCATTCAATCCATCTGTGGCCAGTCGGAAGAGGAGTAGATCATCAGGCCATAACTTCCAGAACCCACGAAGTTGGCGAGCCGTCGTTCTCCAGCAGCCCTGAAATACAAAAAAAACCATAGAGAATCACAAGAAAACCCCGACACCGTCCTACTCGTCTTATAATTTAGCCAAAAAAGAGGGCTCCCAGGCTGTACAGAGCACTTCCGGAACTCCCTTAAGGCCGGTGGTGTCCAGACGACCAAAACACCGCTGTTGCTTCGTGGGACCCAGCACCGACCAGGAGACCGGGCCAGGACGGCGCCTCTTTTGGAGGTTAGCCTGCCAATTGGGGCGGATTCCCTGCAATTGCTTGCAATTGCTTGGCTTGTCCCATTGGCCGTCTCTGAGCCCGAGAATTTTTTAGACAAAAATTCATTAAATTTAGCCGAAAAATGGTGCCAGGCTTCAGGTTCGGGAGTCGGTTTCCCACTGGCGATGACATGGGGGAGGGGGGGTCATCACCGGGAAACCGAGCCAGGACGCCTACTCAGAGAGTAAGTTGCACAGGGTGGGGCTGCCCTGTGCCCGTCCCATCTGGCCATCCCTTACCCAAAAAACCTGGCTTTTAGCCAAAAGAAATAAGGGGCACCCGAATCAACGGGACGCGTAATTTTACGTGGGTCGAGCCACACAACGCGATTTTCTGTCACAGACCTGACAGTAGCGCCGGCCTCGAATGGGTCCCGCACGCTTTGATTCGGTCCTATAGACTTGGACCGAATCTGCCCCTTTTTTAGCCTCCCAGGGAAAACATAAAGAAATGAAAAGAAACAACCTGATAGAGAAGGACGGCGAAGGGGGCCAGGGCGACGTCGACGGTCGATCCGTTTTCATGTCGGGCGAGTCGAGAGGGCTGGGCGGTGGGGATTGCGTCTCTTCATTTCTGAAAAAACAATGTTAGGTCAGCTGGAACGGTAAAGAATTGAAATCAAATTTGAAATGGAACAGATTTCTTATCATTTTTTTAATGACAGCGCCTCGACCCCTGCGCTGCTTGGTTCTCCCCGTCAGCCCTCTTTCGACAAGGACATGTGGACAGTGACCGACTGCTCGCTGGGGACGGAAAATCTGGGCCTAATAGGAGCTGCTATCGGTCGAGAGTTGAAAGTGACATCAAAAGAAGAAGAACATCGTCGACATTGCTTGTGTCATCAACCAGAAGCATCTGATCTTCATTCCCTTGGTATCCATTAATCAGACGTGGGCACGCTATGCACCTGGCAAAATTTCGCGCACCCCTTTTTTCAAGACCATGTGGTCCCCCCTTATGTATTTTTCTGAAAATTGCGCCCTCCTGAAAAACAGCATGTGGTCCCCCCTTATCTATTTTCAAAATTTCAAAAATTGCGCGCCCCCTCTATCCACCTGTGGAGCTCGCGCCCACGTCTGCCAGTAATGGAAAATTTCCTGTGATTCTGATGTCCTCTTGCTTTTCTGCAAAAGACAACCACTGCGCTGTTAGGGCGACTTGACCGAGGATGTCCCTCGTCCGTCCAGGGGTTCATGCTGAGTCGGAGGAGGCAAGAAATTGTCATTCAACCCTGCGGCCATCATATTTAGAAGTTGCAACCTTTTACAACATTTTGACCCGGTTGCAGCAGCCGCCAGAGAGAAGTCGAAGCAAGAGAATGGCGCAAGATGACCGACTTGACAGAAGCGAACATTGACGGATTTTGGACAAGTTTTTGCCGCTTCTATTTTTACAGCCATCAAAAAATATTTGGCGGTTGATATGCGAGCTTCGATTTCTGTCTAAATCTTCCGTCCCTGCAGCAGGGACCTGCTGTTTCCGGCGCCACAATACCCGCGGCAGAGAAAATATCAGCGCTTCATCGCATCAAAAGAATCTTTCAAAATTGCCAGAAAATGAAAGTTGCTACCGCCGCAACCCAATATTTTTGGCCAATAGGGAAATTCACCAAAGACTATTTTTGCTTGCCGCGGCGTGTAGGTCAGATTTCAAGCCGTAAAACTTTCGGGAATAGTAAAATAAACTCTACTAAGCCTAAGCCCACTTTTTGACAGAAAAGAAATGAGAGAAAAATTTTTTAGAAAGGTTTTTGGGGCGCAAGTGTGGGGGAAGTTCACCAAATGAGCCTGAACTTCGTCGCCCTGTAGCTCGCCGGGTTGACTTGCCAATTTGATTTAAACGTTTGAAATAGACACAACTAAGCCTAGTCATGCCTACGGTAGAAAAAAAATTAGAAAAAAACGATTTTGGAGGAGGTTTCAAGGTGATGATGAAGTTTACTGTTCGCCATATTTTTTGGGTAAAAGTAATAAAAATAACAACCTTTAAATGTCGACGCAGCCGAGATCCGACCGCCCACGGAGAGACCATCAAGACGACTGAACTACCGAATGACGGAAATGACCAAATTTGCAGTCGACTTGACAAGTTTTTGACATGTTCGACACAAATTTCGCTTTTTTTACGAAAATAACATAATTTTTTCCTTGTACTCGATCAGCTCGCATGATTGAAACTCTACAGTCGCAGCCAAGTGTCCAAATGAAAAGAAAAACGAGTGAGGCAGTTAAAAGGTTTTATGAGAAAAGATTTACAAGCTCATGTTAATAAACAGATAAAATAATCTCAAATGGACTTCAGTCTTCGTTATTCGATTACAAGATGAAGAATAGCAGCAGGTGTTAATCCTAATTCACCTAAAGTCCTAAACAGATTATTATAAAAACATGGAAAAATAGAAGCTTACTCATTTTCATTGAATACACGAGATCTGCACGTAGGATCCTTCAAAGACCATGTAGTTTCTTGAACACTTTCATCTAGATATGGACTGACAAAATGACGAACATCGCTTATTTTTTCATAAGATCCGAAAGTGCCCTGAAAATGATAAATCCAAAAAAATAATTTTAAAAAATACCGCGAGAACATAACGATCGGGTAGACGTATCTTGAGGAGTGAATATTTGTATTTATATTGGCGAAGTTTTTCGTCTTTCTCACGCATTTCCTTGGTTCTGAGGGTGAGCATCTGGAAGAACATGTGATAAATAATAATAATAATAATTAATTACTCTATTAACTTCGTCCGTTTTCAACTGTTGCTCCTTCTTAACTTCATCTGCTGTCAAATTAAAGAAATCAGCCGATACTCTGGGCACATCAATCTGTTCATTTTCTTGTAATTGAACAATCTGAACACAAAAAAAGTAATTATAATATTATACAATAAGTACCGAAGGGTTTCGGGCGACCTTGATGGATACGCTTTGTCCGCTCATTAAAGCTTCTATTGCTTTAGTAAGTTGTTCAGCATTTTCTGAAATCAATTACTTAATATCAATAAAATCACTTTACCTGCCACGTCAAATTTCATCACATACATAATCTCTGAAGCTCGCCCATCGGCGGCATTCTGCTGCTCCTCATAGAAACCAACAGCTTTTAAAACATGTAGGGCACCTTTGGCCGGAATAACGCGTTCCTGAACAAAATTTAATGCTTCTATGTATCTCCAAACCTGGAAAGCCTTATTAGAAGCTCGAATTCGTCGGTATTTTTCTTCTTTTGGATTTTCGATAATGTTCTGCAGATATTTACAAATAGTTTCCACAGAAATCTAAATCAATTCATATTTGAGAAGAGTTTCCTCACGTTGACGATGGCAGAAGTGTTGACTGAATATAATAGAAGAACAGCCAAGTTTAGCTGATCATTTCCTTCGTTCTTCATTTGATCCAGGAGAAATTCTTCTATGGCAGGAATAAGCTACAATCATTCCCGATGAAATGTTAAAAAAAATCAAATACCTGCGATTTCTTCATACACACGTCTCCTAGAAGTTCACAAGAATGGTAAACTTCTGCGATTGCACTCGAATGCTCGAATTCGCGAACATCTGTTTCTCTGGAAGCACAATTTAAAACATAAGGAGTTCAAAAAGAACAGTCAGATAGTTTTCATACAGATCTGAGAAAACTTCTCGCCTGTTTCTCAAAAAATTTCATCGGAAACATTCACTTACCGCTTTGGTTCTAACGTGACATCTTCCATGGCCTTCTCCATTGCACGTTTACGGTGTTCTTCTTCTATTTCACGCTGTGCCTACAGATGAAGAAATTATACAATAAACAAGTGCGCTGACTATCATTTGTATCTTCTTTTGGCCTGCAGAAACAGTCGGTTGATTCTGTGCAGTGAGGCGATTCAAAGCGGCCCGAGCTGCTGCATCTCGGTCTAACGGAATTTGCTGAAAAATAACAATTAGGTGGATACTTTGGATGTCAAGGAAGTATTACGAATTGGTTATATCGATTATCGTTTATATCAATTTTAGGCAAATTCCAACAGTAAAATAAAGGAAAATAGTTGGTAGATGATAAGCTACCGTTGAATTACTATCCGTGTCAGTTAATCGTTGTCCTGGACCAGATTTCTTGAAATGTTTGTCAACTTTCTTCTTATGAAAGAGGTTCTTGAATTTGTCCATTTGTTAACCTGAATGATAAACGTAAAAACAATAAGCAGAGAATTGGAAAGAATAGTAAAGAGAAGTTGAATTTTATAGATTGGCTGTCGCAATAAGGAAAAACTTTCCTTTCCATCCTCAACGATATCTTCGAATATAAAAAGAACAAGACAACATACAAGAGCAACAGTAAAGTAAGGAGCAAGTAAAAAAATAAAGACAAGAATGATCAAAGCGTTGATATTGAAAAAATTGGTCGATATTGAAAAAATGATAAGCAAGCCGCAAATCGGAGAAATTTGAAATTTTTCATGATTTTTCGATGTTTTACTGTAAAATTTTCTTACGATTTTGTTGGCCTTGGCCGATATCATGATCAAAAATCATTAGAATACATATTTTTCAACACTATACTCTAAAATGCTGATTTCTTGACTTTCCTTTTAGGCTGATATAATATCAATACCCATTTAAGTAACATATTTGTCATCGTGCTCTCCATTGACGTCGGCCCCGTCTGATATCCGCCGACATGGACATCGGACTCGCCGGAAATCTGATTCATGTTATCATCTTCTCAAACGAAAAACAACATGAGTCTGGATGTGGCGGATATACTCTCTCGATCCCCTAAATTAGAAACTTCAAGCCTCTGCCGTGGCCATCCTCCGTATTGTCATCCATCTCGACGATGCCTATCGCCTTTTGGCAAGCCAGACGCTTTATCACATAAAGATATGCAAAATGGCGATACTCTTTGCACTTGAAATATTTTCTTAGTTTTTGAAATGATTCAGCAACTCCTTCCACCCTCCCCTTTCTGCCGCCGACCACTCATCGCCTTATTGTTAGCCTTCCTCATCTTCTATTATTCTTTCCAGTCAATCCCCTTGACAGAAATATACAAAAAACTAGCAGAAACATGACTACAAGCGAGCAAAAGCGATCGCTTTGAGCTGATCGCAGGATTTTGACGAGTGTCGTCGACTATATTCAACCATTCGGTGATTCCACATTCATTCTGTTCTCCTGCTTCTCCACTGGTTAGTCGGGTCAGCCGGCTTCGGCTACCAGTGCCTTCTTTTGATGGCAACGGCTGCTACCGCTTCTACCCGGTCAGCTTTTTTAATTTTTTGGGGTTCCCGCAGATAAAGTCGACCCATCTGGGTGACTTTTTTGCAAGCCTTTGGCAAATAAAGCGGTCGGGTTTCCCTTATTTCTTTTGGCTAAAAGCCAGGTTTTTTGGGCAAGGGATGGCCAGATGGGACGGGCACAGGGCAGCCCCACCCTGTGCAACTTACTCTCTGAGTAGGCGTCCTGGCTCGGTTTCCCGGTGATGACCCCCTCTCCCCCATGTCATCTCCATAGGGAAACCGACTCCCGAACCTGAAGCCTGGCACCATTTTTCGGCTAAATTTAATGAATTTTTGTCTAAAAAATTCTCGGATGAAGCGCTTCTTTTTTTCTGTCGCGGGTAGTGCGGCGGTGGAAACAGCAGGCCCCTGCTGCAGGGGACGGATGATTTAGACAGAAATCGAAGCTCGCATATCAACCGCCAAATATTTTTTGATGGCTGTAAAAATAGAAGCGGCAAAAACTTGTCCAAAATCCGTCAATGTTCGCTTCTGTCAAGTCGGTCATCTTGCGCCATTCTCTTGCTTCGACTTCTCTCTGGCGGCTGCTGCAACCGGGTCAAAATGTTGTAAAAGGTTGCAACTTCTAAATATGATGGCCGCAGGGTTGAATGACAATTTCTTGCCTCCTCCGACTCAGCATGAACCCCTGGACGGACGAGGGACATCCTCGGTCAAGTCGCCCTAGCTGATGATCCAAGGCAATGTCGACGATGTCCTTCTTTTTTTTGATGTCACACTTGAATTTCGATCGGCAACCGCTCCTATTAGGCTCAGATTTCCCAGCGCCAGAGAGTCAACGTCCACATGTCTTTCAGCTGTCGAAACTCGGCTGAAGGGGAAAACCAAGCAGCGCAGGGGTCGACGCGCTGTCATTAAAAAAAATGATAAGAAATCTGTTCCCTTTCAAATTTGATTTCAATTCTTTATCTTTTCAATCAAACTATCATTGTTTTTTTAGAAATAAAGCAACCCCACCGCCCAGTCTCCTCGACTCGCCCGGCGTGAAATGGATCGACCAGGATGTCCGTCGACGTCGCTCTGGCCCCTTCGCCGTCCTTCTCTATCAGGTTGTTTTTTTTCATTTCTTTATGTTTTTCCTGGGAAGCTAAAAAAGGGGTAGATTCGGTCCAAGTCTATCGGACCGAATCGAAGCGTGCGGGACCCATTCGAGGCCGGCGCTACTGTCAGGCCTGTGACAGAAAATCGCGTTGTGTGGCCTGACCCACGTAAAATTACGCGTCCCGTTGATTCGGGTGCCCCTTATTTCTTTTGGCTAAAAGCCAGGTTTTTTGGGTAAGGGATGGCCAGATGGGACGGGCACAGGGCAGCCCCACCCTGTGCAACTTACTCTCTGAGTAGGCGTCCTGGCTCGGTTTCCCGGTGATGACCCCCTCTCCCCCATGTCATCGCCAGTGGGAAACCGACTCCCGAACCTGAAGCCTGGCACCATTTTTCGGCTAAATTTAATGAATTTTTGTCTAAAAAATTCTCGGGCTCAGAGACGGCCAATGGGACAAGCCAAGCAATTGCAAGCAATTGCAGGGAATCCGCCCCAATTGGCAGGCTAACCTCCAAAAGAGGCGCCGTCCTGGCCTGGTCTCCTGGTCGGTGCTGTGTCCCACGAAGCCACAGCGGTGTTTGGGTCGTCTGGACACCACCGGCCTTAAGGGAGTTCCGGAAGTGCTCTGTACAGCCTGGGAGCCCTCTTTTTTTGGCTAAATTTATCAGTAGAGTGGTGCGGTATCGGGATTTTTTTGTGGCTCTCGCTGGTTTTTTGTGTATTTCAGGGCTGGCGGACGACGACGACGGATGTGGGACAACGGCAGCGGGTCAACTTTGTGGGTGCTGGTGGACATGGACAAAGTGACCTCGACAGTCAAATCGAGGTAGGTTGACGGATTAATTATAATCGCCATCTCTACAGGAAACGTGTCAACTCCGGGGGCAAGGAAGCGTCGACCAGGCAAAGGAAACATGACCACAAGAAATGAAGATGATCTGCCAGAGACAAGGAACAAGTCGATGACCACAAAGTCAGCTGGTTTACTTCTAAGAAATATCTGGTATAGGGAGGGCACGTTGAGTGGATGGACGCCTACACCAAGGGCAAGCTGATATGGGACATTTGGAGAGCCGATGGATGGAGGAACACCACATCTGCTAACTTTTACCGTTGTGATGGACGACATCCAAAGGTGGAGAACAAGAAGATCAAATGAAAAGTAAGATGACATCGTAATTTTGAATAAAACATCATCAGGTTGTTTGACCTGGACGCCCAGTCAACATCTGCTCAAGAAAAGGAACCAGTACCAGCGACAAGAGCCCAACAGAAATTGGAATAAGATCGAGTTAATGGATCGAAACCAACTGAACACTGCAGGGACGAGCGCGGCAATCGACCGAATGGAGTCGACGCCAGCCCAACTTTGGAGGAACTCTCTTGTCTCAGGGAAGATGATGTCCGCAGAAGAAGTAGCAGGTCCAACTCTAGGTGAGCTGGCAGCTTACATTGGTCAACGTCATTCAGGGAAGCTGAGATGGCATCTCTACCAGCAAGCTCGACGTCAACTGCCCTGCCTCATCTACCGACGACTGCCTCCTTGCACTCCATCCAATACCCGACTGAACGTCCATGTAATAAAGGTATGATGGCCTATTTTTGAAGTAACATCTGCTTTAGAAAACTTGGTGATCGAAAACTAGCCAGGTACCCGCTCTGAATCGTCGACGACAGCCGAAGACTGATGCCCCGCTTCCGGACAACTTCTTCTTGGGTGGCTCACTTCTTCCGAGGTAAACTGTTGTCTTTTCATAACTGCTCTTTTAGCGCAAGTTTCCATGATGGAGTGAAAAAAACGACCTCCGGAAGAGAAAGCAGAACGACGCCGTGACAGAAGCCACTCGACGTGCTATAGCCAGAAGGGGGACGGGTGTTGAGACACACTCCCGGACAAGGAACCAAGAAGAAAAGAAGCCGTTACCTTTGGTAGCTGTTTTGTGGTTTAAATATAACTTCGCTTTTAGCACTGCTCCCCTCCAGGAGGATCTTAACCCATGGCACCTTCCCGGCCACTCTAAGGACAGAATAAAAACAACTGGAATGACTATTACCCGGTAATATGGTCATAGATCTCGACTATTTTTTGTTTCAGTGTCATTTTCTGGCAGATACCAAAACGACCGACGAGACAGAAAGCAGCCAGGCCAAATACCTCCGGAAAGAGCGACGACAGTCACTGGCCCGACACATGGATTGAAGAAGGCGTGTGGAGGACATCTGGACGAGGCCCATTGTAACCGGTATGTTTTCATTTTAGATTAACGTTTACTGGTACGGGAGGCCGTAAAACGGGAAAGTGATCGTCCATCGACCCGAGTCTTTCATAAATTCCTCTACTTTCTGGCGTCGTCTCTTTGCTAAAATCACTGACAAGCACTTTCTTCACCGATCACAGTGACATTGACGTCGACTTGTACAGTTTGACAAGTGATCCTAAAAACGAAGAACTTTTCAATTGTCACAAACTACCGCTACTACTTTCCCAGCAAACCTGTTGGATTTACCGTTCAATTATCGATGGGATTACAGAGCCAGTTGTCAAATTATGTGATACTCGTCGAAGTCTAAGTTTCAGCGATGGAGATTGCTTGAGTTATTTTCTAAAATTCCCTCCAATAACTATTAATAGTGCTACTTTTTGATAAGGCATCGTAAAAATGGACAGCATATTTTTGTGGCATTTCACTGTTGTTCAGTGCGACTTCTGCTCGGATATGTAGAAAGGGGGTGTCGACGGACTTTCTCGACATTGGCAAGGCGGCCGCTGGTTTCATATTATTAATTTGAATCGTTTTGACTTTTATAATTGTATGGAACTTTCAGGAACTTCTCGCTGGTTCTGCTGATCCTTCGTCTCTTTGTGCCCGTCTCTCTACACCTGCTCCTTGGTGCCTCTCCAGCTGGTCGACCACTTATTATTTGGTACGTTTGAGAAAGTCTCGACTTTAGGGGCCATTCAAAGATAGGATTATGATTTGATATTTATTGATTACAATCATAACACTCCACTGTTTTCAATGTTTTATGTCAGTGGAGATCGTTGATGTCGGATCAGAGACGTGACGGGAGTTGACAAAACTGGCTTTTTACCCACAACGAAAATGCGACCATTT
Source organism: Oscheius sp. DF5033 (assembly GCA_964036215.1). Classification (NCBI taxonomy): domain Eukaryota; kingdom Metazoa; phylum Nematoda; class Chromadorea; order Rhabditida; family Rhabditidae; genus Oscheius; species Oscheius sp. DF5033. Next base: position 5,300,446 of record CAXIWN010000004.1, on the reverse strand, counting down.
CGAATTCAAAACGTCCATGTCAAAATTTATCCATGCCAGAATCTGGCCAATCCGCTGTGCTTTTGATTTGAAAAACAAAAAAGAGAACTCAATTTTGAGGTCTCATTTTCTAATTTTGACTTGGTCCGTTTTGTCCGGTTCTGACAAGAAAGTTCTGACCACTTCACTTTCGAAAATGGTCAAATAGCTCGCGACTGAAAAGTAATTGTCGGCTTCTGTCACGTCTCCTTCCGGTATTGTCGATGTGGACTACTGGCGTGTCTCCAGTTTCCACCTTTCCTTTTGATTTATTCCCAATGGGGGATTGCTCGTGGCTTATTCATACATTTTCTTTTAGATTTGTCCAGTCTTTGGTTTGATGTCTCGAGAGATGCTGGCTGCCGGTCGTTGTCTCCTCCATTCGCCTGCCCCTGTCTCCTCGTCCAGAGTGATCCTATAACGGGTATGTTTTCTTTTTCATTTCGAAGCTTTAGAAATCTTTTCTTTACAATGAATGGCGAACTGGGAAAGGGTGGCCAGACAGTACAAAGAAGAGAGGAATATGAGCTGGCTTTTTTTTTTGACTTGTCGCAGAAAACGCGAGTGTTTTTGTTTCAAAATGCCTCGAAATGATTGCCAGTCATGTTCCGACCTCTGGGCTCCTTTCTGTTCTACCAGGCCTTCTTCAGCGATACCATTCATGCATTTTATTTTTTCCACGCTATCATTGATCTCGCCAGAGGAAAATCGTCCCGTCAATTGCAAAGTAGCTGCCTATGTTAGGACATCGGCGGGAGGAATATGAGGACCTTTTTTTTTCTCGCACATGTTTTTGTTTGAAAATGGCCCAAAATGATCATCCCCATCTCTGGGTTCTTTTCTGTTCTGCTAGGCCTTCCCCAGCAATATCATTCACGCGTTTTATTCTCTCCGCGCGATCATTAGCTTCCACAAGGGGGAAATTCCCTCGTCATCAGTATATCTTTTGGTCATTCTTTTTTGATTCCCACTTTTCCTCCCATATTTTATGGGTACATATATCTCAACTTATACGATTTTTTCAGGCATCCTCAGTGGCCGTTCTCCTCTTCTCACAGCTGGTTTGCCCGATGTCCTCCCTCGACACCTCTTCCCGTCTGCTGCAGTCCACCTCGGTCTGGCGCTCTCTTTCGCTTGTTGGATCATGGATATGGTATGTTCCTTCTACTTTTGTGAGGTCTAGGAGAGAGAGTTTTTTTGCGAGAGAAATTAGTGGAAATATTAGAATTTCGAATCAGAAGTCAAACTCCAGCTGCGCGTCGAAAGATAGAGAAGAGCTTTTTTGCACGGATTGGAAATTGTGACTGGCATTCTCATTTTGAGCGTTGCTCTTCTCTCCAAAATTATTCTGAATCGCTTACGAGAATCTTTTTTTTCTCTAAAAGTTGACAATCGCCGATAATTTGGCCTCCTGTTTATCTAAAAATCAAAGTTGTCCTTTTGAATTGCTCCTAAAAACGAGCTTTCGCCTTTTAGCTGATCATGATAAATTTATTTTTCAGGCCACTTCTCGTCATTCGTCTCCCGTTCACCTCTGTTATCTCTTTGTGATCTCTTTTTCTCGTTCCGTTTTTTTTTCACCGACAGGCGTAAAAGCCCTGTCGGTGTCTGTGTTCTGTTTTTCCTAGTCGCCCGGGTTTTGTGCAGGCCGCGCAGTTCAAAACGGTCATGTCAGTTTGTCGAATGCCCGCTCTTTTGTGCTCTATGCGGTCATCTTTCGTTCAGAAAGGGTCATGCGTCGACACCTTTATTTTCCCGCGAGCTCAAAACCATTTTATTGCTTTTTCGTGTACGCGGATATTTTGTCGAGAAGTCGACGCGTCGACGCATTTTTACCGCTCACTCAAAATTTCTTTGGCAAAAATTACGCGGGTTTTCACAAACTGACATGTCCTGTTTTTGAACTTGGCTGTCGAGTACAGAAAACTGTGTCTGGTCTGTTCCTACCATCCGTTTCCGTTTGTCTCACCAGACGGATCGGACCAGGCCCCGTTTTCTGTAGACCCTCCCCCCTTTTCTATCGACATGAGGTAACCTCCGTGTCCGGGTATATGGGTTCACGAAACCCGCATCTGCCGAAGGTAAGTTTGTCGGTGAAATCAAAGAAATTCATTTATTCAATGGCATAGTTGATGCCCTCGTTGATGGCTGTGAAGAGCTTCGCCCTGAGGATGTGTCGAGTCGGATAGGAGGGGAGGTCGAGCCGATTGAAACAGGTATGTGCCCGTGGCAGACTGCACTCCTCTCCCCATTTCTCTATGGTAAATTTCTTCAGTCCATTACTTCCCCTGAGCATGGCGAATCCTTCAAAAGGGATGCTGGCTGTCCCCGTGACAAACTGAAACAAGATTCAGGAACGGGAGCGAGGGGTACCTGGAGCAGTTTAAGACGATCGGCATTGCTCATCTGCTCGACGGTTCCCCAGAACCATTCGATGACCACGTGCTCATCATGATATCCACCCTATGAGTTTATTCTGATAAAAAAAGGCCACCTCACCTTGTATTCGGTGTTGCTTCTCCAGTCGTCCAAGTTGATTTCCACCGACCCAGACAAAACAAGCTCCAACTGATCAGGAGTGAATACCCGGAGAAAGTCCCGATCGATTATCTGCCATTCTTTTTATTAGAAAAATCAGACTATACCTGATGAAGCCCCCGAAGGAGAGCTCGTGTCTGACGGGGAACACCACGCTCCGCCCGCCATTTGGTCATCAGGGAAATGAACTCTTCTTTGTTGCCATCCGTCACCAAGAGATCGCCACCAGCTGGCAGGAGCTCCTTTTCGATGACTTTCCCATTTAGTCGCTGCGTTGTGACAAAGGTCATTCCGAGACTTTCGTCGACTTTGTTAGTCCGCAACCAGAGAAGACTTCTATAGAATTCCGGATCTTGTTCAGCGAAGTCATCCACCTCTATTGGTCTGAAACAGCGTTTTTAGAGAAAAAGAAAAGTCATACAGTTCCAGGAGAGTCTTGTAGAAGACGGGCGAGAAGAAAGTGTCAACCAGACATCGATGGAGTAAAGCCAGCCCCAATATTCGGCCGGCTAACTCGAACCTAAATCCCGTTTATCATAATGAAAATACGATGAACTGCCATTGAAGGTGATGCTCGACTAGAGCTGACTCGCTGTTGATTTGGACAGTGTACTTATCAGCGGCAGTATACTCAAACAATCCGTAGTACGGATTGAATAACTCCCGTGATAAGAGGAAGAAGAGCTCTCGGGATGGTCCTCCGTAGTCGAGTCTGTTTCATTTACTTTGCAATGGGTCGAGAATCTTCCTACCCTTCCTCATCGTCGAAACTAATGGATAGCCGAGCTTTCTTCAACAGGATCGGATCTATGGCCAATATCTGATCGAAGGCATCTCTCAAGAGCTGAGATCGACTGAATCGCAGCCTAAAGTAATCGATGAATAGAGGAGATAGTCGACTGACTTCAATTTCTGCGGTCCACAGCCATAGCCACTTCGTTGAAGTGAAGTATAAAAGTGGTTTAGCTTCTCCTCTAATTCACTAATGACCACCGGGTCTTCAGCTTCCAATATACTATAATCTCCTTTTCAAGGATCAAGAAATAGTCATACCTGATGGCCATAATTAGGTCGATGTCGTTGGCCATCCGATTCAATGCCAGATGGCCAAGTCTCTCGATCAGTCGTAGCTTTTTCCGAATCTTCGGAGCCAGATCGGGCAATCTCTTCTCGACCAGGCTAGCTATCTCATCCGTTCTGTTCACAATATCCAGTACATTTCCATTGTTGTCGACAGGAGTACGTCGGACGGGCGGAGCACTCTTTCCTCTCTTTCTGTCAGGAGTTGCTGTGGTTGGGAGACGAGGGTCCAGAAGGGATGTTCTCTTGTTACCGTGGTCAATAAAAACCACCTAAATCGAATTCCTTTATAAAATCAGATAATTCCTACAGGTTTTGTGGCGCTGGCACTCCAATTAGGCGGAAGGGGCTGAGTTGTGTCGGCAAATAAATTGACAAAGGCAACAAAATCTTTTTGGGTCTCGAACTTCTCACATACATCGCCACATTTCCTTATTCTATGGATCATGTGTTTCAGAAGAGGAGAAGCATTATAGATAGACAAAGCCGTCTAAAAAGAAGACTTTGGAGGGAAATAAACAGTGACTGACGGGGTTCTCGTGGAGTAGACTGACAAAGTCTTCTCTTTGGAGAAATAGCTGCGCCGGGCTGGAGCAGAAAGGAGGTGGACTGAGACCGACAGTTCGTCGAGCCATTGAATATCTAAATTATTTGAAATACATCAAAAATATCTGATGTCCAACCGTTTGATGGCCATTGTGTCATCTTTGATCTTCATTCCCGGTCTCTGCCAAGTCGTCTTCTTCGTGACGTGGTCGATGTAGAATGTCCTCCCCGTCCGATCGACACAAGCTTCCCATCCTATTTTCTTTTTTATGTCTTTTAAATTATAGGAATACCTTTCGGCAGGGGTGGCAAGGGTTCGGCGGCAAATTGGGAAGATGAGCTGCTCGACGTTGACTGACTCATCGAACTGCCAGAAGAAGATGGCGAGACAGCCGTCGACATCCACGAAGACATATCCATAGCGTCTGAAATTACTGTAATGATTGGCAGGAAAGGCAGACCTGTCTCTGGTTCAATGGCAACTGTAATCTGAAGAGTGAAAGAGTTCTGATGACCAGTGGCCAGGGAGATGCTCAAATTCCTATAAAAATGCCTCTTCCGGGCGTCTTCCCTGTCCAAGGTGAGGTCTATTTTGATGGATTGCCAGGATTATCCCCTTGGCAAAAGAGCAATTCTAGCCACTTACGATGCAAGGGCTTCGATCTCCTTGATGGGGATCCTGACACGATGGGTCAAAACTTCTACAGTCAGGAGAGGCGAGTTGACGAAGGGAAGACACTGAACTCGACTTTTAGTATGAAAAAATAATGAGAGTACAGTATTCAGCAGACGATCACCGATGGATACTGTAGTCGAATGACCTCCTATTGAGAATTTGACCTGCTCAGAGCGGATTCCACGAAGACAGATGTCTAAACAGCTGATGGCTGGTGATAGGAGAAAGCCTGACCTCTGATATGAAGAGTAGCCCTCGCAGTCAGAGGAATGTCAGCCGAACGGGCGCGAACTCTTCCAGTGAGGCCTTCGATGTAACTGAAGCATCATTTTTTGGAAAGGAAAAGACATAAATCAGGTGGAAAGAAGGTCCCAGTAGGATAGTTGGAAATGGCAGGGACATGGACGGGGGCGCAATCACACGCCCATCCATCCGGCGCCATCTCTGGGGAAACAGTAGGAGAGCGAGAGAAATCTGTCGACCAAAGGCGAACAGGTGTTATCCACAGAATATTTTCGATCTTTTCTTTGACTTCTTCTTGACTAGCGACAAATATATAAGAATAAATAGGAAAAATAAAAAGAAATATGTTGCGTGACCTTTTAAAAAAGTAGCGGGCGTATTCCCCAAGTCATTTGTCATTTTTTTGAGTGAAGAAACATCTCGAGGGACCCGATGGACTAAATGGGATGGTAAATAGGGGAGATGGGGGCCTGGATGGACAACAATCGCAGCACGCTATCTGATATCCAATTGCCACATTTTGAGGAATCGGCCAAACTTACGCGAAGAAGATTCGCCGGATGTGGCCTGGGAGCGAAGAAACGGAAAGATTCCAAGATATTGTGCCTTGAGATGAGCCGATGACTCCGCGACCACGATGATCAAGGAATTGAGAAAGGTCACGGCACTCTAAAACGGGAGGAAATTTCATTACTTTTGAGATAATTCACCGGAATTGAAGAGGCCGATCCAGTCCATCATATTAGATGAGCCATGGATATTCCAAGAGACTTGTACGGTCTGAAATCGAGAGAATATTGAGATGTTCTCTTTTTATACAAGGGGACTTCAATTATTGAAATGAGTTTATTAATCGAGGAAAAATAGACAAACCTGAGTTGTCGACGAATTGACGAAGAGCGACTTCTTGGAGACGAGAAGAGTATTTTCCTTGTCGGCTGCCAGATGTCCTTCTGGTTCTTCATAGCGTGAAATTATGATCATACAGAGAAGGAGTACTCTAAATAAATTCTGAGTGAGTGAAATGGAGTGCTTTTTGTGCTCCGGGGGATCAGAGGGAAATCATCACTCATGCCAACTTCTTTAGCGTGACGCCGCTGGCTTTCGTGACTCATTAGGACTTCCTATTCTATTTTGTGACGCTCTTTTTGACATGAGTACTAGACTTTTGATTACGATAAAATGGGAAAAATACTCTCGGCATCAAAACAAACAAAAATAGGAAGAGCCAGCTATTTTTACGAATATTTTAGTCGACCGGGAAAAGATTGTGTTTTGGCGGAGGTGTCTCTTCCATTTTTGGAGCCACTTCGACACTCTAACACGATTAGAGACGGCGAAAGAGAAGGTGAGAAGGGAGTACATCACAGGAAATTTCGAGCAGAAAGTGCACATGAATTATTTGATAGAGACAAGAGTTAATTTATCACATTCTAAAGAGTCGACGGACTTTTTTGAGACGGACGTTGGTCTCCGCTTCCAGTCGGCTTAATGACCTCCGCCATATCTTCTTTCAATGCCAACTTAGGCAAATTATAGCTGGCTAGGAGTTGAGAAAAGGCGACACATTTTGGGAAGGAAATGGATATTACAGAAAACGGAGATGACCAGAGCTACAACAACATCAGAGGTCGGAGCTCCGAGGCAACGATTCCCCAGAGGGTTCATGTGTGTCAATTGTTGTCACTTGACATTCCTTGAAGATGGAAAAATCTCATGATTATTACTTTGAAAAAAAGATGGACGCCTTACAAAATGGGGAGATGTCGCCTTGTCGAAAAATACTGATTCTTCAAACCGAAGTAATTTTAGGACTCATAGCCTGTTTTGAAAGTTAGCCGTAAACTTGACAAGACGGACCCATGAAGAGAAAGCCGAAAGACACAAAAGAAAGAAAAGAGAACAACTCCGGTACTCATCATTTATGACCAGTTTATTTAGGAGCATCACCCTCGGCGGACTTGGCGCCCTTGGACTTCTTTTTCTTCTTGTCCTTGCTCTTTTTGCCCTCCTTGGTCTTCTTCGATCCGTCAGTCTTCTTCTTGTTCTTGCTCTTGGCCTTCTTCTTCTTTTTTTTCTTGTCCTCATCCTCTGTCGTCTTCGTATTCTCCGTGTTGGCCGTGTCGGTGGCGGTCGAAGCAGTCGAGGTGACACTGGACGGAGGGGCACTGCTACTCGACGGAGCTGCATCGAGAGCAGGAGGAGCGGCAGCTTCGGGAGCAGGAGGAGGAGCGGCAGCTTCAGGTGCCGGAGCAGGCGGAGCGGCAGCTTCAGGCGCAGCAGCAGGAGGATTGGCAGGCGGAGCCGGTGGCGTGGTATTGCCCGGATCGCCAGCAATCAAGGTGGCCGTCTTGACATCCTGCGACTCTCCCTCGCCTTTGCCAGCTTTCGTGCTGCTATCGATGATTTGAGCCGTCTTGACATCCTGCGTCTCGCGTTCGCTCTCGCCTCTGGCCGTCTTCGTGCTGCTATCAGCGATGGCCTGAGCCGTCTTGACATCCGGTTCAGGATCGGATTGTGCCTTCATGACGGGTTCAGCCGGCGGCGGAGGAGTCGGCTCAGAAGGAGCAGCAGCAACTGGGGCAGCGGCAACAGGAGTAGGAGTCTCCGGGGCCGGTGGAGGAGGAGCCGACTCGACGGGTTTCGGAGCTTGTTCGGGCACAGGAGCAGCGGCAGGAGGAGGGGCAGCCGGTTCGGACTTCGGAGTCTTCTTTCCATCTTTGTTGCTGTTATCCTGCTGGAGGAATTGGCCAAAAAGATCCGGTTGGCGAAGTTCGCTCAGCTGCTTTTTCTCCTTTTTCACGGAGTTGGTAGGACGTCTCGAGGAGCGCACATTGGTGGTCGGCTTGGCACTTGCAGCGGCACCACCACCACCTTTCGTCAAGAAGTAATAGGCACCAGCGGCAACGACCGCAAGAACAATGTAGATGAGCACCGCCATTCTTGGGTGAAGGCAATGATACAATGAACTAGTCGACAGCTATCGTCTTGCGTCGATTTTACCCGAATTAAACAGGCAAATGATTTGACATAACCTGTCGATGGCGGGCTTTTAAATTACATTTGGCTCTCCTGAATAAGTGAAATCGACAACTTCCTCGTTTTCCTATCATTTGACCTTTTTCCTTCCATATATGAAACTTCGACCATGTCTGACAGTTCTGGCTGCATGTTTTTGGCAAACGGTAACCAATTGTGAACCCAACTCAAAGAACTCTTCAAGCTCATATAAATATCTCCTCAAGAATGTCCGTATCAAAATGAGCCAATATTTCCAAGGGAGTAATTGAAATCTTGCGTGATCACAAAAACGGTCGTATCTTCTGGCGTGTTTGGGAATCGTGCTTTTTCTCTAGAAAAACTTTATTTTTTTGCTACCTTTCGTGTTGCGAAATGATGTGTGGATGTTGGGCTATGTTTTAAAAATTGTATTGTATCATTTCTCGCAAAAGTTTTAGATATTTTTTGTAGGGGTTTTTGTATTTTTTTGATACCGGGCCAGCGATGACAAAACTCCATAAAATTTAGTAACTTCCTCCTGATTAAATAACCTTTTTTTCGTTCTCAAACTTGGTGTTGCACACCAGCAATTTGCCGTTTGCAAAAATATAATTCTGCGAGTGATTTTCCCACGTCAAAATCCAAGTATGAGCTTGTTTGTTATTATTTCTGTTGCTCTCTGTCGATAACGTTTGTTTTTATTTAGTGTTTATTTTTCATAATGCCATTAGGTATCAGCGTTACGCACATGCTAGCATGTTCAGTTCCCGAGCGAATTATTCATATTCGAAAATATTGTTTTGCGTGCTTCATACTTATTTCATATTTGTTTCCGTAATCGGTGACTTTCAGGCCTGCTTCAACTCTTTAGAAGATGACTGGAACAGAGAGAAAAGTCTTCCAAGTAAGTTTATGCTCCATAAGTTTCTGACAGAAAAGATCTTTTTTTTTTTATAATATCATTTTTCAGAAATACTATCCCCCTGATTTCGATCCGTCGAAATTGAAAAAGGGGAGACCTTCTGGTGGTCGAAAAAATCGTCAGTTTGTACAACGTGTAATGACTCCTTTCAATATGCAATGTAACACATGTAATGAGTACATTTATAAGGTTGGTTCCAGGCTATTCTTCTAATAAAACTTTTCAGGGAAAAAAGTTTAATATGAAACGTGAAACAGTAGAAGGTGAAACATATCTAGGACTAAAATTGTTCAGATTTTACTTTAGGTTAACCATATTTTCAATGTAACTTTTATATTATTTAGATGCCCTAATTGTCTGGCGGAAATTACTTTTAAAACAGATCTGGAAAATACGGATTATCAAGCAGAATATGGAGCTACACGCTTATTTGAAGCTTTTAAACTGTATAGAGATCAAGCAAAGGCTGAAGAGGCACAAGAAGAAGAGGACAAAAAAGATCCTATGAAAATGTTAGAAAAACGCACAATGATGAGTCGTGCAGAAATGGAAGCTATGGGTTGGTTGTATAACGTTGCATTTCTAGCATCGTATACTTTCAGGCGAATTGGAAGATTTACAAGAAGTTAGTCGCAACAAAGAAGGCATCGACACATTAACTTATCTTCAAATGACGAATCCGCATCTAACTGTTAGAGAAATTAATAAATTACAAGAAGAGGAAGATGAAAAATTGGTCAAGTGATTTATTTTTTTTTCTTTTTAATATATTTTTTTAATTCTATAGACAGTTATGTGGTAAAACAGATGACGGTAAAATTTATCGACGAATAGATGATTCGGATGACGAAGAAGATATTAAACCGGGACCAAGTACAGTCCCTCAAGTAGGTTGTTTTTATTTTGCTAAACAGTATATTTAGACTGTTTTTGATAGAAAATCGGATGTGAAGCCGTCGTTCAAGCAACCTGAAAATCCATTAAAACGTGGAACTGATCAGAAGAATTTATTGTCAAAGCTCATTGTGAAAAAGAAAAAAGTAGGATGATTTTGTTCATAATTGTTTATATCATCTTTAGGACAATGTACCAACACAAGCTGAGATTAAGAATTTTACTGGAGCTACATCATCTCAAAATTCTGCTTCTTCTTCGACAATATCAACGCAAAATCAAAATAACGGACTTTTGGGATTAGGAGGATATGGATCCAGTTCCGAAAGTGATTGAATGGTCAGTACTGTAATTTTATCAATAAAACTTATATTTGACCTACATGTTCTTTATAAATGGAATTCCAGTTATTTTTTTTCTTTATTTATTGTACCTAAAAATAGTTTAGATGGACGAGGATCTTTTTGGAGGAGGGCTTAGTGAGAGCAGTGACGACGAAGACTCAAACCAAAATGACACAAAAAGTGGTGTTGAATCTCCGAAGACAATCAGCGTCAAAGAAGAACCAATTGTTCTCAAGTATGAATATTTTTTATCGTTCATTCTAATTTTTAGGCAGGTGAAATTTACGCTTTCATCAGACGATCTTAGCTCACTTGATCTCCCACCGAGCATTTCAGTTTCTGATGTTACATCTTCTGGAACAGGCCCTCAAGCAGCACTTTCTGCAACAGCGTTTGATCTTCTTGGAGATCTCGACATGCCAACAGAGCTTTTGATTAAATCAAAGCCAGAAGAAATCAGCGTAAAAAGAAAAGTTCGTATTTTGTGTAATTTGTTGATTCATCTTTTATTTTGGGCTGAATCTCCTTCATCTTCCGAAGCCCAAGAAAATAAAAAGATTAAAATGGAAGGTGATGCTACTGGAGATGCTTTTCACGAGGTTGGCCGTCAATGTTGGATAAATATTTGTAAATTATATTTAGGCTCTTATTCTCCTAGAAGATCCTTCAACGTCTGCCTCTTCCTCTGCAATGAAACCTCCTGCTACTACCATTGTTCCAAAGAAAGCAAAGGATAAACAAAAAATAATAATACCTAAAGTAATTAATTTTTAAATGTTACATAATTAACTATTAGGAAAGTAATGCGTCTGCGGAACATAGAGACCTAGATGACTTTTCGGCTACAAATAAAGATTTAGAACAAAGCAAAGAAGGGGAAGAAGAGGAACCGGAAGAAGCTCCTGTGAAACCGCTCAATGAAGACGAAGAAATAGCACGGTTAAAAATGCAAATTCTTATTTCAAATTTTAATCAAGAACAACTAAGCAGATATGAAACATACAGACGGTATTATTTTGTTCTGGTTTTAGTTATCAATCAATATATTTCAGATCTTCTTTTCCAAAGTCAGCAATTCGTCGTCTGATACAAACTTATACTGGTGTCCAACCAGGACAGAATGTTGTTATTGCCATTGCTGGTCTAGCTAAGGTTTATTTTTTTCTCTCGAAAATTCATTCAAATATTCAGGTTTTTGCTGGTGAATTAGTGGAGGAAGCGTTGGATCTTCAAGAAGCAATGAAAGAAACAGCAGAACCATTGAAACCTCATCATCTTCGACAGGTTTTTTATATCATTTATTTGCAAAATATATTTTATAGGCGTACTATTCATTAGAAAGAAAGGGAAAACTGTTTCCGAAACTTCCTCGTAAGAATCCTTTGATGTAATATAATTTTAGCGATATGATTAATAAATATATATATTATAACGAGTCTCTTCAATGTGGTTATCTCCACTTACCGTATATATCCTGTTGACATGAGACGGTTCTAGCTAATGCTTGATTCTCTCCCTCCTTATACAAAAGAAATTTTTTGATATGAGCTCCGGAGTCCCTTCCATTCCACTGCCGACATTTTCTACTGTTCCAACTGTGGTCGATCCACCAAAACCGCTACCATCGATGACTCTTGAAACTGGGCAAAAAACCATTTCCCAACCAGTAATCTTCTTTTTTTTAAATAAAAAGTTCTCCAGATTCGAGTACCTTATTATGATCCGGCCATTGCTGGAGCTACTGTCCCCACTCTTCCTCCTGTTGCTCCTCGGATTCCCATTGTTTCCTCCCCCAATATAAAACCCGAAGAGCAGGCAAAACTTGCTCCTGGAGCAACAAAACATTACAAAACGAAAAGAACATTCAAGGTTGGTTGGCGCTTCCTCAAAATAATAAAAACACCTTTAGGTTATTATAGTTGGAGATGCCAATGTAGGCAAAACTTGCCTTTCTTATCGTTTTTGCTGTGGAAAATTTCCAGAACATACAGAAGCCACCATTGGAGTCGATTTCAGGGAAAGAAGCTGTGTCATTGAAAGAGAATTATTACGGGTAAAAAAATGAAAAGGTTTTGAAGATAGAAAATATTTAGGTGCAATTATGGGATACAGCTGGACAAGAACGTTATCGTCAGTCGATAGTTGCCCATTATTATAGAAATGTGAATGCCGTAGTCTTTGTCTACGATGTGACGAAGTGATGAACAGCTAGAGTCATATTAATACGGCTATTTTAGTAAAACATCGTTCGATTCCTTGAAAACTTGGATTGCTGAATGCGAAAAGCACGGGCTGACAGCAGATGCCGAAATTCCAAGAATTTTGATCGGCAACAAATGTGATCTTGTTGGCAATGAGAAAGTTTCAATGGATGTGGCTCAAGTAAATGCTGACCAGATTGAAGAAAGAACCTTGATTGCAGATATTTGCTGACAAGAACAACATGGCTTTATTTGAGACGTCGGCAAAAGCTGATTCCGAGGCTGACCATGTGGAATCCATTTTCCTTACGCTGCTTCACAAACTGCAGCAAAGCAAACCAATGAACGTTCAGACTCAAGATGAACGTCAGGCTCATGTAAGAAAATCCTGCAACTATAAAAAAGTTGAACATTCAGGAGCAGGAAAAACTAGTCCTGAAAGCTAATGAACGTGCTGCTTTGGAAGACGATAGTTGGTGTTGCTAGTGTAATTGTGTCTTAAACATTTTTTTCTTCTATACGGGCGAGGTGTTACTAAATTATATATATGTATCATTTATTTGCACTAATGTATTTCATTTTATCATAAAACTGGGTAAATATATTGTTGTTTGATTCTTTTACAAAAACTAACATTTTGAGGCAAAACATTTTCATAATTTGCTCATATTGTATATCCTTCGCTTTATATTTTTTTCTTTCTCAAGCACAATACTCAACTTAGTCAAGTGTTTTAGAATATCTGTCTATGGAAGAATGACCAGTTTTAAAACAGCCTGGACATATTATAGCGAGGAATATGGGAAGAGAGACTTTTTATCTACTGGTAACAAAGATATCGACCATCTAATAGGTATGGCGTTAAAATTTACATACTATATTTTAGGTGGAGGAATAGCATATGGAACAGTGACAGAAATTGCCGGAGAAGCAGGAGCTGGAAAATCACAGTTTTGGTAACTTTGTTTTCCAATTCTATATTATTTCTACAGTATGCAATTAGCTGCTAGTTCGATTTCAAAGGGTAAGGAGGTGCTTTATATTGATACTGAAAAAGGATCCTCGCTGAAAAGAATAAATCAAGTAGGTTAGATGAAATTATTTATTATAATTCTACTTTAGCTGCTAGATAAATTTGCACAAAACAATGGCAACTGTGGGATAGATGCGCTGACAATTGCTGAACCTAATTCAGTTCAAACTCTACTTATAATTTTGAAGCAAATTATGCAGAAAGACGTAATTTCTTGGATATTATAGCACTTATATCATTTTAGAAGGTACCTGATGTTATTATTCTCGACTCTATTGCTGCACCTTTCAGAGGTGAAGATCTCTTGGAGAACGTAATGGAAATAGACACTATAGCAATCGATTTATGTAAATTAGCCTGTCAGAAAAGGAGTGCGGTATGTTTTTTTATCATAATTATTAATTTCTGTCAGGTAGTATGTACGAATCATGTTACTACAAAAATTGATGTGGATGGATCTTCCAAATTACTTCCAAGTCTAGGCGCGGTCTGCTCTTTATTATGTCATGATCTCAACTATAATTTAGTATTGGTCTCATCGTCCTACGAACAGATTGTGGATGGAGAGAATAAATAATAAAAGATATATGGAATTGAAGAAATGTTCATATGGAGCATGCAGAAGAACAGAATTTCAAATTAGAGAAGAAGGTATCTATATTGTAAATGCAAATATGTTGTACATATAAAAATTAATATAGCAAATGTTGCAGAATTCTTAAATTTCATTTCGTTTAACGATAATACGTCTGCAGTTGCTAACATTCTTTAAAAAAATTTAGATATGAAATTTTCGGCGTCCTTCAGCGACCAAGGCGCTATTGAAACTTTCACGAGTAAGTTTATTCAATTTAGCAGTATTATGTTTTACATTATATTTTCAGGATGTGTAACGGCAATGTCTCGTATGAGTAGGAAAAAGTTTATCATTCGCATGTCTCCTGATGGAATGTGTTTAATCACATGTCCAGCTACTGGTATTTCTCAAAAAGATGGAATTGAATATTGGATAGGTGTACTTTTCCCATGGCAGCCGACATTCACTAACCATGTAAGCTTCAATGTATTTGAGTAGTACTGAAGCTTTAGGCCTTTGCAGGACTTTCCGATGAGAAAAACGAAATTGTAATAGACGTGGATGCTTCCGATTTTTCACATTGCTTGTCAGGTAACCATGCAAATACTAAACTGCGACTGGTCAACCGTGATAACGTTCGTTTTCTTTCTTTCTCCAGTTATCTTTACCTATTGTAGGTTCCTTATCTTAAAATTGAAATTCGCTCTCATAATGTAACTCATGAGTTGCCAGTTAATGTTGTACAAAGTAAAAAATGGGTGTCTTACGATCGACCAAATTGTGATGGAGAAAAAGTAGGTGGATTTATGTATGTCGATTATTTTTAGGCTATTGTTGCATTGCCACCATCCAGGACTATGTTACGAGTTTTAAATTCTATGAAAAATATTCACTGCAAATTCGTGGTATCGCGTATGAATATCTACAATTTTTTTCCCTTATTTTAGAATATGAAAGTAAGTTCAGCCGGTGATTTGCATCTTCAGACAGCAATGAGCAATGGCGATATTAATGTTTATTTTTCTGATCTTGTCAATGATCCAATACGTTAGTTGCTTTCAAATTGCACTTTTATGCATTATTATTCAGAAAGTGCAGAGGGCGCTGATAATTCTAATAACAGCCAAACAAGTTGGTTTGCTGCAAAATTGCATGTGAAGCCGTTACAACAATTTTTTAATCATTTTCTTTTTGCACATGGGAAAGTAAAACTTGGTGCGTCAGGATGCTTTTAGTTTCTACGTTTTTTACAGCTGTTCTGAACGAGCGTGCAGCTGAATTTTCGATAATCCAAGAAGATTTCGAAGTTTCCTTTGTGATCGGAGACACTTCTGAATAGTTGATATATTTTTTTGATTTTGTTCTTATTGACTCCATTCTCCGCCTCATTCCCAACCGGTAATTTTGATCCTCTAACTAAGCAAGTTATTCTGTTTACATCTGCTCATTATTTGTCTCGTGTTCTCTTTCATTTTTTTCTCACTTGTTGATTTGTAGTTTTTCAATTATTATAAACTTTTAATACCATGATAGCCCATATTCGTATGTGTTTTATCACTAAAATTGATTAACGATGACATAATCCGTTGATTATATATTGTTTTCTCTTATTTTTTGTTTTTTTTTTTTAAATTTCGATTTGTATTGTTGCGTGTACATTCTATAACAAAAGTGTGGCCCGTTATGCGCAGCCACATACCAGATATCTATCAAACATATTTGAGGCCGTTCTTTGCTTATCTGAACCGTCTGGATACTCTTGCGATTGACTAGGGAAATAGTGCTGCGTAATCGGAGACACCTGCTTTGGTGCTATGTTCCGTGCGGACAGACTTAGTCATCCAACCCCTCGGTCAACCGACTCCCCCGTTTCGCACCCTCCCGCCGATTATCGATTTTCATTTACTTTCAAAAAGCTGAACTCAATGCTATGATTTGAAATTATTCCTGCTTCCTCTCTTAATTACCTAGCCAAATATTTGCTTATTTTCTCCTCTAGTTAGCTATTATTGTATGAGAAGAATTCTTTGTGTTCAGCCGCTCGCTATGGGAGGAATTCCATTAGTATTCGAATACATTATTAGATATTTTGCATGTTTTTCTTCATATACCATTTGTGATTCGTTTGTTATCGTTGTTATTTCAGATGGAGGATCAACTTGCCGATTGCCGTGAAGTATTCTGCTATTTCGACAGTAAGGGTGATGAGAAAATCAGTGTTCAGCAGGCCAGTTTTTATATTGTATACAAATATATATCCATGCTGGGAATAGTCAGATATTATGGCGAGTTATCATTTTATAGGTAGGAGATGTTCTTCGAGCTTTGGGGCAAAATCCAACTGAAGCCGAGATAGGACGCTGCTGTGCCAATTTTGACAAAGAAGCTCGCCTAACATTCGAAGACTTCGTTCCTATTTTCCAAAGTGTCAGTAAGAATAGGTACAAGTTTTTATATATAATAAATATTATGTTTTTTTAGAGAAAAACATTCTGTAGAAGAATTTGTAGAGGGATTATCGCATTTCGATAAAGAAGGAAATGGGCTTATCAACGTGGCCGAACTTCGACATTTGCTGACTACATTAGGTATGCTAGTTGTCTTATATTTATATCTGATTTTAGGTGAACGTCTGACTGATGAGGAAGTTGATCAACTTCTAGCTGGTCATAACGATTCACATGGAAACGTGAACATTGCTGATTTCGTCAGAACTATTGTGAATACCTAAAACGCTTCGAATTTTATTTAAATGCTTTTCACATACTACATGCACTCTTTTTGTAAAGGCGGTGTAATTTATCATGTATACTACTGTATGTCCAATAAATTTTATTCTAATAATTAACATTTTTGGTTACGGTTTACCGCGGAAGTGTATTACTCATATCTTTCACCACTCGAATAACCTAATTACCAGATGACAACAGCTAATGGTACAGCGTCAGGAGGAAGTGAAGATGTTGCAAGAATGCAAGCGTTACTGCGCGAAGCTGGAGTCACTGAGTACGAACCACGTGTACTAAGCCAACTTCTTGATGTATGTCATTTTCAAATAAGAACTTTTATAATTTTTGATGCCTACAAATAGAATAATAAGTAACATAATTTTCTAGATAGCCTATGCAACGACAGCGCAACTTCTCACAGGAGCGCGAGCCGTATCACAACATTGTGCGAAAATGATCATTGATGAGAGCGATGTACAGATGGCTATGGATTTTAGTGGTCAGAATATTTTATTGTGCCTTTTTCATAAGAATATTTAGGAGCTTTACAGGATCATGCACCGAATCGTGATCGATTAATGATGATGGCGCAAGAAAAAAATACTCAGCCGCTTCCTCAAATTAGACATAACTTTGGATTAAAATTGCCAAACGATAGGTTACATCAATATTTAGCTGTGTTTTTACATAATACCTTTAGATTCTGTCTTTTACAACCTAATGTTGAATGGCGTGGTGTAGACCAGCAAATGATGTCATACCAACCAGTTCAAATAATGGAAGTTCCGCCACCAGTTCGAACACAATTTGCTGAGAATATGCTAAAACGTAAAGCAGAAGACGACTTTGATTCATAGGATGGAAATATATTTTTTATGTATGTTATTTTCAAGCGATCTCATTATTTTATTATTTCTTAAAAAACGGGTTTCTTATTTACCCAAAATCAAGGCTAATATAGTATTGTTTTACATACATTTTTAAACATTAGATGCTAATAAATGTTTTTCTCTTCGTGTATTTTTCTGCTACAAATACCGTTTGTTCACCAGTATATATCGAGCACGTTCCAACTATAATATGTACGCAAATAGGCGTTGTATTTCACAACTGCCCGCTTTTGAAAATCATGCCGATTTTATTTTGAGACGCTTGAACAATGCTGATTGAGTGTTTTCGGATTTGTCTGGTTTTCTCCTTTTTTATATATATTGTCCAGATGAAATTTGTAATGTTTTATTACCATCAAACGTGTTCACGGAATGAGGAAAAAACACGATATGTTTTGACATGATCACCGATATTACTATATTAGGAGTAAAATAATTTACAAATTCGATTCTATGCCAATCGATGTCGCATATTTTATTTTTATGTATGTAAACCGCTAATTTTATTCCACTTCGAATATGTCAAATCGTTCCTCTTTCATCGATTTTTCTGATGCAAAAATTTACGTTCAGTGTTTGTAATGCCACAACCCTGTACATTGCGTATTTAGTTGAATTAGTGAATAGTATACACGGTGTTACCTTGCTAGTGGCGGCGCGCTCTAGGCCGAAAAACAGCTATTGATTGTTTTTGCGAGCAGCCACATTTGCTACATCTAAGCCTCATTTGTTTCTCTAACTATTTTTCTCTGTAATATTTCCATATTCAGAATAATGGCCGATACAGTCCCCCCTAGTGAACCAGCTCAAGCTACCGAAGAACAGCAAGGCTCTGAAGTCATGGACGCTCAAGAGAACAATTCTGTTCCTGAACAGAAAGAACCGAGCCCTGAACGAACTGCTCCTGTCGAAAACAATGTTGGTCATGCTGCACCTCCGGCGGCAGCTCCCGCACCTGCTCCTGCAGCTACTGCTGCTGCTCCTAATGCCCCTGCAACCAACAGCTTCACTACACAAAGCAATCTACCCACACGTCAATACTTAGATCAAACTGTCGTCCCTATTCTTCTACAGGTTCGTTTTTTTCTATTACTTTGATAATATGTTGATTATTTTCAGGGTTTGGGTGCATTAGCCAAGGAGCGGCCAGAAAACCCGATTCAGTTCCTCGCCGATTTTCTTCTCCGTGAGAAAGACCGTTATGGAAGCAGCAACGAGCAATAATTCTTTTCGGTCGGACGATCTTACTTCATTGTGTTTAATTATTTTTCTACGACCTTGTTTATTTTACAATAAAGCTGACCGTTTTACTTATTTTATGTTTAAAATCTAACTCAATTCTCTGAATAGTTTCAGCAAGCTGAAGGTATGCGTGATACTGGATAAACGGTTATTTTTTATTTAAAAACGACAAATAAATCGGGCCATTGACGAATCAATTCTTGCTAGATACATGGAGAGATGAAAAGAAATAATGAAGATCATCTGCGAACTCGTTTCTCCGGTGGAAAATCACCAGGACTCCCATAAAGGCCGGCAGGGGGTCCTCCTGAACCAGGGTCCATTTTAAACATTGACCCTATCTGGGGTGGTGGAACACCTGAAGAACGTATTCAAAGTTTAAAAACATTTACTTGCCTTGTGGGCGACCTGTATTTGGGTCATTTTTGAAGATTTGCAGTAAACGTTGTACACCTTCTAACATATTGCTGCCGCTTGACCTTTGAGCGCCAGAGGGACCTCCAGGAGGGCCTATAATGAAATCAAATTTTAAAAAAAATATTATTGAAAAAGCAAACGAATGGAAATCTACTGCTGCCTCAAAAGCGAATGAAAAAGACAAACCTCCAGATCCACTAGGTCCTCCTCCTCCTGGTTGTCCAGGAGGCATCCCTTGCTGCGAAGGAGGTCCTTGTCCAAAAGGCGGGCCACCAGGTCCCATGGGAGGTCCGCCATGCATTGCCATTGGAGGGGGTACACCTTGTGGTGGGTATGCATTCATCGGCGGCATTCCTGGATTAAAACCACCTAAACATCATTTTAGTTTTTTACTAAAAAAAGTAAAACCTGGATGCCCACTAAATGGAGGCATTGGCCCACCCATGGGCATACCAGGACCTCCCATAGGCCCCATTGGTCCTCCCGGTCTCATTGTCGCCATTCGTTCTCGACGTGCTGCTTCTAGACGTTCAAGTTCTTGTTGACGACGTTGGAGGTCTAAAAAAATTAATAAAAAGCGATAGTTAAGAATTGAGGACGGCCGTTACATAAACTAGGTGATAATAATGAGTAAAATACTGAATAAAATTTATCCAACTAGTAATTTGGAAAAAGTCCAAGTATTTTCCCGTCCCTGAAATAATGAAGTCCTTTCTAACTATAATCAAAACATTGGTGTACTGCAGTAATAATCTCAAGTAAATATTTCAGCAACTGTATACTTTATGAAATGGTACACAAAAACTACAACTGACCCTCTCTGAGCATTTGGGCTTGATAATCTTGATATGCAAGCTCCATGTCTTGTTCAAGGCGCCGCCTAGCTTCTTTCAAATCTTCCTCTAACTGATTACGTCGTTGTTTCTCCATCTCATAGAGTTCTTTCCACTTCATTCCGTATACGAATTCGAAACTATTTTGTGCAGGAAACCGTGGTCCTAACTCGCGTTCCCTAACAAAGCCCATTAGAAAGTATAAAAAAAAAGTAGTAGGAAAAATGAAAAAAAAAAGAAGAAAAAAAAATCAACACCAAAAAAGCATTGTTCAAAATATTCTTCTCCTCCTTAGATGCAGGTCCAAAACTTACTTATTCAGTTGAGGAGTGCGAGGTATCATACGTTCTGCTAGCCCGTCATCTTCATCTCTTGGTTCCAGTGGTTCAACAATCAATGGCTTGGGGCTCCTAATATAACATAACTTTTATTTAAAATAAGAACAAAAATTATTCTGGATTGACCAAACATGTTTACAAAGTTTAAGAAAAATAAATGAATAGCTTACGCTGTGAGAAGAAAGACTTTATCCCTAATCGCTTGTATAGCCTCCGTGCATGATGGTTTCCGTTCAAATTCGACGATTCCTTCACCAGTTGGACGTCCTTTTTCATCAACAATGTGAACAGCACGCTCAACTTCACCGAAGTGACTGAAGGCATGGTAGAGCATCTCGTTGGAGACTGTAGGAGAAAGTTCTTTGACACGAAGGGCAGCTCCATGAACAGCAAAACGGACGCGTACTTGTCGTCCATGAATTACTTTTCCATCAATTGCTTCTTTTGCGCTTTCCGCATGCGCTCGTGTATCCTGTTAATAAAGAATTAAATATTAAAAAAAATGTACACAAAACACAATTAAAATCCGCATAAAATATAAAAATTATCTAATTCTATAATAATTCTCTAATAGTCCCATAGAAAGTCACTTTCTGCAAACAATGTGAATAGTACCACTTTAAAATAGTCCATTACTAGAATTTTGCCTAGCCGCTTCTATGTAAAAGTTATTTTTTTAATTACCTCCCTAGCCTAAATGAATCATACAGAATCAACTAGACACAAGCAATATTCAAAGCAACATTTTGTGTAATTATAAAAAAATTACCATTCTAAGAAAGGCGAATCCCTTTCCACTCAAGTAACATTCCGCAATATCTCCGTGTGGAGAAAAAAGTTCCTTTAGTTCAGCTTCTTTCACTTCGTTAGGAAGATTTCCCACAAAAAGGCGACAACGTCCTGTGAATTTCTTCTTCGGAAGATCATTCATTAATTCCGAATCTGTGAAGGCCATCCCGTTAAAATTATTTTGGCCTCGGGCTCCTCCGCCGTGTACTAGTTGCAGGTGGGGATTGTTACGATCACTATTTCCTGAGCGACTACTAGCGTGGTCACGACGTGACCGGCTGAAAAATAGATATACAAATAATTTGAAGTGCAAGGAAATAGAAATTTCTTAAGTTTAAAAAAAAAACTAGGAAATCTTGAATAGCTTAGAAAATCTATATGCAAAAGTACTCTGCGCCATTTTGCATGAAAACAAGAAGAAGACTTCTAGTCTAATAAAGCAGCATAAGAAAACCAAAGGTTTTGAAAAAATCTTGAACGCACCCGTGCCTCTACAGAATTGTAACCGGAATCAATTTTATGTTGAAATGTGCAAATTTCATGTTTACATAGCTCGTTATAATATACGCATTGACAAGAAGCTAGTCATCCCCAGTGTCTATATAAAATAACAAGCACTAATGTGAGTGGTTGGAAGTTACAAGTCCATAAAATGTGAAAACGGAAGAAAAAGAAAAAAGTAATTTCGCGTACCTGTCATCTTTTTCTTTATACTTTCTCTCATCGTCGTGGCGTCGTTCATCCCTCCTTCCATCACTTCGTCTCTCTGGTCTCGACATCTGCAAACAATAAAGGAATATCGAAAGTTTTACAAGAATACAAATTATGAGTTTGTTGAGTAGGTAACTCTAGTGAGCTCGTAATGTACACAATATTAAAAAGATTTTCTGATTTCCAATATAGTCTGTCACAAAAAAAGACGACATTTTTAAAGGTCTAACTGGTTCAAAAACCAAACTCAATTAATTTTTTTCTTTATTATGTGACTTCCAATCTTTCTGATTTTTATTGCATAAATCATATCAGATTTTTCTGATTTTTTTGATATATAAAAGACCTTCCAACTCTGCAAAATTCTTACTGCTCGATCCGGGCAGAAATACTCACACTTTGACCAATAATACTTTTCTGGCGAGTTGGACACTCATTTATATATCAAAATGCTCAGAAAAATGTGATATGCAAGTTACAATAGAAGTTATAAAGCCTGGAAGCCACAAGATAGAGAAAAAAATTAATTTAGTTTCCTTGGTTAGACCTTTAAAAATGTCGTCTTTTTTTGTGACAGACTATATATAGCTATAATCATATAAAATGTGAAGTGAAGTATGTTGGATCGAAGTGGAACGAAAGGAAAGCGGGCGCGCTCCAGCTAATGCCCACGTCTGCGTCTATAACCGTCATTTGTTCATCTGTGTTTGATTCTTTTTTAAGAGGAGGCTAAGAACTGGCTTATAGGAAATATCTCATCTCAAACGAGCACATCTTCGATTATGAACTGCTTTGCTAAAGAAGTGAGCTGTATTTTAGGCATCATAATGAACAAAACATCACATCTTCCGTACCGAGTGCTGGCTTCAATGAATAAGCTCAGAACAAACGGATGTTGTGTTATACCAAAAAGATTCGCAGCTGCAGTCGAACAAGCTCAACGAAAGATACCAGAAGGTTGGCGCATGTTTTTCCTACAATTTTCATGTTCCAGATGGTCTGACACTTACTCATTTTATAAAGCCACGGAGACAAAGACTTCCAAAAATTCAGCCAACTCCCGAAGAATCAAGTGCTTATCTAACAGCTGAAGACATTTCGGGACAAGGGCGAACAGTCAAATATGTGACGTACGGGTGCCAAATGAATGTCAACGATATGGAAGTCGTCAGATCAATTCTTCAATTAAATGATTATGTAGAAACGAAAAATCTCGAGACGGTTCGTTTTTTATCTATCCCATTCTATATTGTTTTAGGCTGATATTGTTGTTCTTATGACATGCTCCATCAGAGAAGGAGCAGAAGAAAAAGTAAAAAGAGAATTAAAGCGAATTAAAACTACTGCAAAGCGTTCGCAAACCGTCGGAGTTTTAGGTGGTTTTTTCCTTACTATTTCTAACATAATGTGTTCAGGCTGTATGGCAGAGCGACTAAGGCATAACCTTTTAACGAAAAAAGGATTGGTGGATGTTGTTGCAGGTTACTCTTTGTAAAACATCATTAAAAAATTTTTGTAGGCCCAGATTCTTATCGAGATCTCCCACGTTTATTAGCCATCGCAAGAGGAGGTGTGAATGCAATAAATGTTCAGCTATCCCTGGATGAAACATATGCTGATGTGGCCCCGGTTAGGGTAGATAGATCTGCTAAATCAGCATTTGTGTAGGTTCCTTCTACTTTTATGATTGGTATTTATTTTTAGATCTATAACTCGAGGATGTGACAATATGTGCACTTACTGCATAGTTCCGCTTACAAGAGGTCGGGAAAGGAGTAGACCAATAGACTCTGTGCTAGAAGAAGTGCGAAGATTACGCGACGAGGTTTTGTTTTATAATAATATTCAACACAAATATTAGGGTGTTCGTCAAATCATATTGTTAGGACAAAACGTTAACAGCTACCGTGATACGTCAGAATCTTCATACGTTTCACAAGATATAATCGACACTACAACAGTGCCTGGATTTAAAACTATTTACAAGTAAGTGAATTTAGAGCTTTCAAACGAATAATGTTCAGACCAAAAACTGGAGGAAGAACGTTTGTTACTTTGTTAGAAAAAGTTTCTGAAATAGATCCGGAAATGCGAATACGTTTTACTTCTCCACATCCTAAAGATTTTCCTATTGAAGTAAGGCCTATGATATTTATAAATCTCTTATTGCTCAGGTTATTAAATTGATACGAGATAGACCAAATATATGTAATCAGTTGCACATGCCAGCCCAAAGCGGATCTAGCAAGGTTCTAGATAAAATGGGACGTGGATATACGCGAGAAACATATTTAAACCTTATTGAAGATGTACGATCCATTTTGCCAGGTTTATTATTTTTATATGCATACACGAGTTCCAGGCGTTGCTATTACGAGTGATTTTATTGCCGGATTTTGCGATGAAACTGAAGACGATCATTTATTAACAGTGGACCTTATACGTCGAGTAAAATATTCAACTTGTTATACTTTTCCTTATAGTATGAGAGAGGTGAAATCTTTTTGGCAAAATAGTTGTTCTTTTTTAGAGAACAAAAGCACATTATCATTTGGTGGATAATGTTCCGGAAGACATCAAGCGTAGACGCCATGAGGAACTAGCACGTGCATTTAGAGAGGAAGCGCTTCAATTAAATTCTCAGTTAATAAATTCGGAGCAGCTTGTTCTAGTAGAAGGGGTAATTTGTCATTTTTTTATTCATAGATTAATTATAGCCATCAAAACGGTCAGTGTCAGATCTTCAAGGCAAAGCCGATAATGGAATTAAAGTTGTATTTAAAAATACTGGAAATTATGTTCCTGGAGATTACGTAGCGGTCAAGGTAATTTTTTTCTTGCAGCATGCCTATGATAATTTAGATCAATTCATGTTCGTCTCAAACTCTTCTAGCTACTGCTTTACACAAATCATCTGTTAAAAAATTTTATAATAACCTATAGCAAGTCATCATTAATTTTTATAGAATTTTATAAATCGTATAACAATTACTTGAGACCAGCCCAAAAGATCAGTCACTTTCTTCATCGTCAGAATCATTCACAGCTCTGAGAAACGTAGTCCGTGTTAACTGACGACTAAATTTGTTGTAAGCACTTGCAAGACGGGAAAACAAATCATCTACTTCATCTTCTGTCATTCCTATAATCCAATTAATGTATGAAGTTATATACAATACCGATTCCGCATGCTAAATTTAAATATCCACCATGTTGTTCGTGTGTATGCGATCCGAAATTTTTAAAATCATAGTCACATCCGGATATCCGCAAAACTTCCGTAGTGCTGGTTACCACTCTATGTAAAAAAATGAAAGGAACTCTCTGAAACTTACCGAGCTCCAGTAATACCTCTATTGAAAAGGACAGATCCGAATAAACTTTGTTTATCTAGAGGTATTGACGATATTGTAATAGCTAGACTGATGTGATTATCTTCGACATCGTAAACAAATTCTCCAATATCAGCAGCAAAATGTTTTAAACGACTTTTCATTTTTAAAAATAATCTAAAAATAGTAGAAAATTTATGAATTATATTAATAGAAAACCGTTTTTGGGTTTCGTACGATTTTAACAAACCATCAGCTCCTTGATGTAGTAATGTGATTACAAAATCCCTTGCTGGAATAGACGATGCTCTGCCTGTTTATAATAAATATATCTTCATTAGAAATAGTAACCTGGATATGATTCTGCTATAATGTTTACAGTAGTCTTCTTGCATACAGCTATAATAGCGCCGCCAACAGGAACTTGGAAGTTTTTATCTAACGACTGAACAACGGCATCTACTCGGCCTGCTGCATGAGCCTGAAAAAGTATACTTCATCCACTGATACAAAAACTTGCGGCGTTTATTCGACGAAGGCATTCATCACTTTGCAACCCATAAGCATTGTTAACAATATGAGGAACACCATGAAGTTGACACAAAGCTGCAATTTCCTCGAGGGAATCTGGTGATCGTGGAGCAAAACAAGACGTTGTTGAAAGCACACAAAGAATCTTAAAATGATACAGTAAAAATGATTAACGTGTAAATGATACCTGATCAGCGCCTTT
The DNA here is from genome assembly GCA_964036215.1 of Oscheius sp. DF5033. Classification (NCBI taxonomy): domain Eukaryota; kingdom Metazoa; phylum Nematoda; class Chromadorea; order Rhabditida; family Rhabditidae; genus Oscheius; species Oscheius sp. DF5033. Next base: position 5,274,360 of record CAXIWN010000004.1, on the reverse strand, counting down.
TTCCATTACAGTATTTAACTGCTCCAAATTGGTCACTAAAGCATCGCCCACTCTTACCGGATTAACGACTATGGGTTCATAGCCTAAAATCTCTTCCATCAAATTAAACAGCAAAACCAACCAGCATGCATGATAGATTTCAAGCAACTTTTTTGGTCAACTCTTAACCATACTACGTATTGTGCAGAAGGTCGGTGACGGCGATATGTTGTCATACAGAGAGACAAGCTCATTCCGGTACACAATGGAACAACTAAAGCGGCTTTACACGAAGTAAAACCTGAAAAATAGATATAGAATTGAAAACAAATGTTACCTAATAGTTTCAAGGCCTGATGAGCAAAATCGTTAGCTAGACTTCCTAACATTGAAGAACCCAGTGCTTTTGGCTGCACTTCAGTGAGATTTCCACTTCTCCCGATCCCATGTGCCATGCTAAACAAATTCCAACTAATATGAACGCAACGACGTTTCTCTACTTGCAATGAAGCCTTTTCACCAAGGGGCACGCAACTCGGCCTTCACGCTCGCCGGCCCCAATATTTTGCTGAGAATAGTTTCAAACTGTTTCGATTCAATGATACCACATCGATACGATTATTGGAGTCATGGCTAGCCAACCAGTTTAAGAAAAATTCTAGCTGATATTCTTGCCATCCAACTTCGGGAATACCTTTCTGTAAAACGTTATTATACGTAATTTTTTTTTGAATACCTTTTCGAAAAGAGAATGGATTAATTTATCTATAGACTTCTGCACTACCCGAGAGTACTCTCGTTCTCTTTTACCAAAGGCGGAACTCATTCTAAAATGTTGCTGTTAAAAAAACCATTAAAAATTGAAAACGTAATGAGAGAATCATTGAGGCGAAGTCAATAGCCCAGCGGGTGCCGCTTGAGCACTAGCTGTCGGAAAGCCGGATGCGAACACGCCTTTTTTAGTAACAATGCAAACACTTAACTCGCCATTGGGTAGACAACAGTGAATAATGTTTAGGCAAAGAAAGTCTGGTTCAAAGGAGTAATCGTGACCATAAAAATTTCCATTTCCGCTGGAACGAAATTTTCTACTTTTTTTTACTTCTAGTTTGCAAAAAAGTATTTGTTATAATTTTGCAAGCTCTAATTATTTGTGCATGTAAACTGTTTAAATATGTAGGAAATGTAGCTTATCTTCCATATCTTTTAATCATGTTTATTCATTTTGCTATCAAATTCTCTATTGTTAATTTCCCTCACTTAGAAACTCGTATATTAAAGTCCTGATTCTTAATTTAATTCTATATTAAGGTTAGACGTCGTCAAAATGAAAGCACGCCGCTCATTGGGACTGGGTCGAACTGCTGAAGCCCGTGAATGTGGATTCGGTGAAGAAGTTCGAGTAATGGAGCCGTTGTCCCTGCTTCCGTCCTTCTGTGCAAAACACGCGCTGGATGCCGAATAGTAAGTCTTCTTTCATCGTGTAAAGTTTATTTTGCATTAGTTCCAGAATTTGTCGAAATCCTATTGATGGAATATATGTTGTTCCTAGTGCGAAAGATGTGCACTGTAACTAATTTTAAAGTTGTTCTAATTTGATTTCAGGTTGGTATGGAGTAATATTTCTTCGCGCAGGTGTTTTTTCTGGTGGAATTTTCCGTTTCACCATAAACATTCAAAAGGATTATCCTCAGACAACATCTTTACCGGTGAGTCAAACGTACCTGTTTTACAGATACTTCAGGAAATAATATTTGATATTTCAATTTGTCATCCCCATATTAATGCCGATTCACGCGTTTTAGAACTTACAAGGTATGAGCTTCAGTTTTTTTGTTTATTGTTTAGATACTTTCCTGATGGCTGGAAAAAAGATAAACACCACATACAATATGCACTTTTGGTTGCCCAGGTAAACACTACGTGTTTAATATTTTCCTACTATATAATTTTAGAGAATATTCTTTTCATTGGATGCTGATTACGAGACTTGTGCAAACCCAGAGGCAGCCAAGCTATGGAGAGATAACCGCCAAAAATTCAAGTAAGCTAACAGTAATTATTCAACAGCAAATTCTAGAGAAATTGCAAAGGAATGTGTAAATGAAAGCCGCTCACATGTTTATGATGATCCGACTAATGAAGATCCCAATACTATTAGGTACTCTAGAAAAGAAACTTACGATTTCCTTAGGTTTACACCATGGGACTCATCGGTCCACGATAAGACGAGACTTAGAATGAAAAGTGTATTTCTGTCAAAAGCAGTGCATTGTGGAATTTCATGGTTCGACATAGATCGTCTTGTGGTTCTCAATGAGTCGACAGGCATGAGTGAGCCATTTCAGGTTTTCGTTTATTTTTTTTGTGATAACCAAGATTTCTAGAGATTGACAGATACGTCACCAATTAATAATTCAAGAAGACGTTCTGTTCCGAATATTGAACGTCTAGACCTCAGTGGAATATCTGATTCTATAACATCTAACAGCATGGATTCGTCTCGCGCGCCTTACTATCCCGAAGATATTGAAATTTCTGATGTATAAATCTTTTTTCTGTAAATACGATGTAAATAAATATTGAAGGATCACAGAATTGTTCTACCATTAAATGTCCCTTAAATGAAAATAGCTATAACATTCTATTATAAAATTTCGAAGAATTTTCCTAGCCAAAATACTACCAACCCCCAAAATGGAACCAGCAAACCAATAAACAAGACATTTTACACCGAACTTTATATAAGCACACGATAAATCGTGGCTAATACATATAATATACACAGGTGGACAGGAGATCGAGTTATGCCAGTTGACTTATCCACCACGGAGTCGGAGGACAAGGTGGAGAGTAGACTCCTTCTGGATGTTGTAGTCGGACAACGTACGCCCATCCTCAAGCTGTTTGCCTGAAAGAAATTTTATAAAGCTGGAGGTTAAAAAATTTGATTTAATAAAACAATTCTTACCGGCAAAAATCAAACGCTGCTGATCGGGAGGGATACCCTCCTTGTCTTGGATCTTGGCCTTCACATTTTCGATAGTGTCAGAAGCTTCAACCTCGAGGGTAATGGTTTTGCCGGTCAAAGTCTTGACAAAAATCTGCATTCCACCACGAAGGCGGAGGACGAGATGGAGAGTGGACTCCTTCTGGATGTTGTAATCGGACAAGGTACGTCCATCCTCGAGCTGCTTTCCTAAAACAAAACACATAAGTCGACATATATAGCATAAATTAAGAAATGAATAAGATTAATTTCTTACCAGCAAAGATCAGTCGCTGCTGATCAGGAGGAATACCCTCTTTATCCTGAATTTTCGCCTTCACGTTTTCAATGGTATCCGAGGCTTCGACTTCAAGGGTGATGGTTTTTCCTGTCAAAGTTTTGACGAAGATTTGCATTCCACCGCGGAGACGGAGTACAAGATGGAGAGTAGATTCCTTTTGAATATTGTAGTCGGACAAGGTGCGTCCATCCTCAAGCTGTTTGCCTAAATAATTAATAAAATTAACACAAAAGGGAAGCCGCAAATAAAATCAGAAAGCAAGTTAATCAATACTTACCGGCAAAGATCAAACGTTGCTGGTCAGGAGGGATACCCTCCTTATCTTGGATTTTGGCTTTCACGTTTTCGATAGTGTCGGAGGCTTCGACTTCAAGAGTAATGGTTTTTCCTGTCAACGTTTTGACGAAGATCTGCATTCCACCACGAAGTCGAAGAACGAGGTGGAGGGTAGACTCCTTCTGGATATTGTAGTCGGACAGGGTGCGTCCGTCTTCAAGCTGCTTGCCTGAAAAAATACCATTTAGTATGAACAAAAATTATAAAGAGAAACCAAAAACAAGTTGACACTAACCGGCAAAGATCAGACGCTGCTGGTCAGGAGGGATGCCCTCCTTATCCTGGATCTTGGCTTTCACATTTTCAATGGTGTCAGAAGCTTCGACTTCCAGAGTGATGGTTTTTCCAGTCAACGTTTTGACGAAGATCTGCATTCCACCGCGAAGGCGGAGTACCAGGTGGAGAGTAGACTCCTTTTGGATATTATAGTCGGACAATGTACGTCCGTCCTCGAGCTGCTTGCCTGAAATATAAACATGATTCATGAGAAAGAAATTTCAAAAGATTCAAATTATTTTTTGAAGAAAAAATATTCTTACCGGCAAAGATCAACCGCTGCTGATCTGGAGGGATACCCTCCTTGTCTTGGATCTTGGCTTTCACATTTTCGATGGTGTCGGAGGCTTCAACCTCGAGAGTAATAGTTTTTCCAGTCAAAGTTTTGACGAAGATCTGCATGGCTGAAAACAATCATTGAAACTTGAAGAAGAATTATAAAAAAAAGCAGAAAGACATTATCGAATGAATACAAATAGACTTGGATATGAATGCAAAGAAAAAGAAGCAAAAAAAGTAAATTTCGCATTTTACTGGATATTTTTCAACACAGAAATGAAAAGGTGCAAGTAAATAGAGTAAAAACTTTTAGAAGTAAAAGGAAACGCACCAGCCAGAGCAGACACTGAAGAATGAATGGTCCACCCAGACGCGAAATCAGCCGCTCCGCCCCGACGCGTCGCAACCGCAACGCTAACCGTGACGCGATCAGCTGTCGAAACAGCGGCAATTTGAAAAGCCTGCTTTCGAAATATCTTAGAGACAAAAGAATATGATGTGAAATCGAAATAAGCAGAAGAACTGGAAATATAATCAATAGGCAAACACGTCTCAAGCTTGCTAGAAATTTCCGAAATGGTTGGTAAACGAAATTTTGAGGATAAAAATACGAAACAAATAAAGTAATATGAATATTAGCTTTGCGATGGCTGAAGATGTTCTATTTTCGTTGGTAGAGCAAACAAAAGGCATGCAGGAGAGGAGAATAAGTACGGTCGAACAAAAGCAATCAATGCGTTTTCACATAGAAAGTGTACAAATAAAGAAGATCGTATGAGGAGATGAATAGAAATAAAAAATGGTTCATCGAAAGAAATCTTCCGTCACTTTCAATGCAACGACGATAGAAGAACTGGTCTTTGCTGTAATGCATTCAAGCCCCAGGAAGATCGTTCTGCCAATGAAGAAAACTTGTTGTTATCGACTGATCATTTCAACAGACTTATATAAAAGGATAATTGTGAAAATGATACGCAGAATTAATGAAAAATTCGGCCAGAAAGGCCTCTTATAACCACCAATGAGAAAATCTTCGAGAAACTTTCCTTGACTTGCGAAACCGGATTGCGTCACCCGACGCCCCACCATGGATTTGTCACCGGGAAAAACGAATTGCAAACAGATGGAAATACAGCGAGAAAATGTCTGACAATTTTTGTACTTTGTATATATTTCACAAAATGGTTTCTGTGACTAATATTATTCATGAAAAGGTCTGAATGAACGTCGGAGGAGTTCAATTGGACAAGGACATCTGACCGAGTTCTCAAAGGGGAAGAAGAGGGCAAAATACGTTGGGTAAAGAGTGCAAGCCGTCGGGAAGAGCAGATCGATGGCAACTGGGTCACTCGGCGGCGGCCAAGTGGTCAGTCAAACAAATCTTGGGAGAACAGGGATCATATCTATTTCTGTCCCCAGTCTAATCCCTCCATTTTCATATTGAAGCTATAGAATGTTTTCAATAACAGGAGCCATCATTAGGCGATGTACTTGTCGGTGCTAGTTGGTGGCCGTCGAGCAGTAGGTCACGAGAATATTCTCTCCCCAAAAAACACGTTCAAAGGTCGTTTGCATGATCTTTATTTGTATCAGCAATAAACGAGTTTCTCTTCAAGAATATTCACCGTACTTGTCTTCTTCTCTTTCCTCTGTGTGTGCATCATAAATGCCGCTTGTTTATTGGGATCTCGATATCCCCGCGATGTGACAGTGATGGGTACTTCGCACTCGATTCCTAGATTAGGTGGAGTCATCTAAAAGGCACAGCTTCTTACCCGGTGTGGCGGTCAATTTCAAAACATAATGGATAGTGATGATTGATGTCTCGCCATTTCCCCGATTATATCCTTCGGTGGGAGGTGCCCCATCGGGTATCCGAATCAGACATTTTTCGAAGACGGACTTGCTCCGTGCCCTGACCGATCCCAATGGGATGACTTCCAGCAGCTGTTCACTCAGCTTCTTCTCATCCACGTGTTCATATCTGAAATTGTTATCACTCTCTCTGGTCACGCGATAAACAGGTAAACATGACGACTATTTTTTGTTTGTGAAGTGTCCTGTTGATCGGGGAAAGCTCTCTCCCCCCATTTGAAAAAGGGACAAGTACCTGCTCATTGCCTCGAATTGTGTTTTCATATGTAGCGCCAAGGTGCAGTCCTTGAGCCCTTTTCTTGTCCGGTTGTTGACGGCCACCTGTGCTTCCATTGTCTGAATATGGGTATCTTTTCCCGCAAATAATAATCTCACCTCGCCCAACTTGTATGCTGTCCTGGGCAGGGAAATAACGATGGTGACACAACCAAAAGGGAGAGTACAACAGGTGAAATCGACCTCACAAGAGGGTATTGGAAGGAAAAAGTCTCTGTACCTCGTCTTTGAAATCGATGGGAGTGAGGACATTCATTGGGACATCGTCGAAAAATGATCGAGAGAGGACAATAACTGGAAAACATTCGGAACAAGTCGCCTGAAGGAGATCGAGGTCGACAGTGATCGAGGGAGTACCTGCTCAGTGTTACAATTTAAATTGACTTTGACTTGGTATCGGATTGTTCCAAACTGACTCTCATAGCTACTGGGAGCATTCTCTGGCATCAGAACCTAAAAAGACGATGGCATTCTTTCGAGGAGATCACCTACCTGTAGGGGGAATTGATGCTTTCCGACTGGCAGGCGCATTCCTTCTGGACATAGGCCAACTTGCATATTTACAAATACCTGAAAAGAGAGGAGTACACTCAGAAAACATTCTACCTTTTCAGTTTCAAATATTTTATCGGTATGGATATTGACCCAACCGGTCCGACCTACTCCTTTGATCTCCGCTGTCAGGGAATGGATGACCGTGTCCGGGTCAGCCGAGTCTATCAGCACCTAAGGTTTTCCTTTTGTTTCTTATTAGATAACAAACCTTGGCTTGAAGTGGTTCCCCTGCCAGAACACGGGGTTCAGCCATGACGATGTTGATCTGTGTCGTTGGCATCTGTAACAGTCGATGTCTTTGATGTCGTCGAGTACGGTAGACTGGTCACCCGCTTACCCCAAAATCGCTAGGAAGGACTGGGAACTTGGCCAACATTTCTAGATGAAATCCAAGATGAAGGTGGGAGAGTATTCCCCGATTGGAGGATGTATTCAACACCAGCGAGAGGGAAAGTGCCATTCACACGCCCGCCCCGCTCACCTTTATCTCAGGCGTCTCATAGTTGGGCAGAAAACTCTGCGCAAATTGTTTGAGAGCCTGTCCGACGGATTGTCGACGGCTAGCCATATCTATAGAAGAGGAGAAGACAAATAAGCAAAAGGAAGCGTCTGCCGTGAGCTAGAAGAGTAAAACAACACCTCATTAGAAAGAGGGCAAGAAGAGCCAGCCAGTAGTAATTGGCCAAAAATTTGTCATATGTTGTGTGTCGGTGTAATGGCACTAGCTCTTATCGCAAGAGGAAACTTGTCAATCTTTTTACTCTCTTTTGAGATCAAGGATTACTCGCCCAAGGGAACCTCTTCATAGGAGAGCAAAAAGGTTGAATAAACCAAAATCGTCGGGTTTTGTCCAGTGCCTCAGGGCATTCGCCCACAAATTTCAATAATCCTTGTGAGAGTACGACCTTTCTGATCAACAGGAGCAATCTGATTGTCATGTTCTACTCGAAGATTTGGAGAGAGAAGAGCATGGAAACAGACCTCGGACACGGCGACACTTGACATAAAAGGAGAAATCGAGAAATCTGACATGAGATTGGCGTATTAGACGCCAAAAACGACAGAATTAGAGTCGGCTCGCGTGATTTTGACCTTTTGATCGTTTTGAGGGTGGCGCCTGCTACTAAAGTTAGACATAGCGGTCAAGAAAAAAAAGAAAATAAGATCAAAATGACGAGAAGAATATCATAGAAAGACAATTATCCTGTTCAATTGGGTGTGGTCATCCGCCTCTCCCGCATGCATTCAACCCGCGTCAAGTTACCGCAGATGTTCTCCTCATACAGTCAATCCCATACCTTGAGTAGATCCAAATAAAACGTCGAATTCATAAGTCCATAGAATATTTGGGACATTGGCAAGTCATGAAGTGTGAGTTCTGACGGGAAAGGGGCTATGCGACGAGAAGTCAGTCGACCGTTTGAATTGTGAAGAAACAGACTCACCCGGGTGACGTGGGGTATGAAATGGACATCATCCGCTATCCTCGGACGAGAAGTCGTCAGTTTTCGAATAATTTCCATAAATATACCTCCTAATTTTTTCGTTTCCTCTCCCCCCAATAAGATCAAATTTCTCAAAGGGAGATGAAGTTAAAATGGGAGAAAATCGAGGCAGTCGGAAAGGTGAAATTCGAGAAGTGGAGATGATCTCTCTCCCGCCGTCGACCGAGCCAGACAATCCCGAGGAATTTTCGACTATTTACCAGTACGCCTATTATAAGAAGAGCTACCCTCTGCCCATCCCATAATTGAAATAATTGGAGATGTCGAAAGACGAAAGACTTACATTAGTCGAGTTGTTTGGAGGGCGCGAAAAGTGTCACTGACTTGTAATTAGAGAATGCATAAATCATAGAATCGACCAAGGGAGGAGGACAAAGCCGACGGGGACTCTTTTTGGAATGAAATATCCCGTTTCATCGGGGGTCAAGACCCCGGAAATTTGAGGATGGCAGACTCACCTCGTCGAGACGGCCGCCATAACATTCTCCGGCGAGAAACATCCTGCTCAGCGGCCCTTTAAATGGATTGTTTTGCAAGAGGAATATTCCGCAGAGCAAGCATTTCCTTGTTAGAAAAACTTGGATTTCAATTATAAAAAGGAAAAAAGACGAGAGAGTAATATGGAGTCCGAGCCTGTTTACCCGGCGGCCAATTGGTTCCCAGGTAAATCCAATTTCCCGGCTGCTCTACAACGTTTAAAATGGGAGAAGAGAAAAAAAAGAAGAAGAGCCTTTCATAGGATTAGTCCAAATGGACGACACGGATGTTGCGAGGAATTGATTCAATTGACAATAATCTGGGCGGAATGGACCTGAGAAGAGGTCGACAAGAGCTCTTCCCCGACGGGCCATATCCAATTCGAGTTGAGATTTAATTAACTGGAAGGTAGTTGACAAAAAAAGGAAGAGGAACGAGGACTAGGATAAGATAATGACCGGCCAAGTTGACGAGAATGACGAATAGACGACATGTCACTCGGCCGATGTCGGAGGACTCTCGCTGTAATCACACAATACTCCCCCTTGATCAGAAGAACATAAACACAATTTACGGACATACAAATAGACAGTCAGCATTATCTACTCCATTCTCCTATCGAAAATCTTTTTTTTTGGAGAGGACGACTCAAATAGACATCGATGTCGACTCAGATATCAGAGGACTCACTTCGTGGAATGGCTCCCGGCCGGATAGGACACAGCTCAGCCGACGAAACATCTCCATGCCGTTCATTCCGGTGCTCTCTGACATCCCCGAGGGAGGGGCCAATTGCCAGCGGACAATTAGTGACACTTTAGAGATCTCCGCGACTACCTGCAAGGTGTCAGAAACAGGGCCGATTCTCATTTTTTGTTCTCGTAAATAGTCACCCGAATGTAGAGAGATTGACGGAAATGTCACTGTCTTTCTTTAAAACTAAGCGACTTTCCACCAAGGTATACAGGAGGACTCACATTTTACCGGATGGCCAGCGTCGACTCGATAGCCACCCCTTGCCTGTCTCGTTCATGTCTCGGAGCCATCGTTAATTGTTCTCGATTTTTCTTCTCCTATCAATCTACATGGATTACTCTCATTTCTTCCCTCGATCAACTTCATCTGATATCAACCTCTTTCTTCCTGTCATCCTTCGTCTCTAAATCCTTGCCGATTCTGCGACTTTCGTTAGTCCGATTTCCCTTCTTTTTGACAACGGGATATTTGTCGAATTTCTTCAGTTCACCCTTTTTCGATACAATATTGCCTGCTTTCGACTTGTCAGCAGCCACTCAAGAGGCGATGATTCATTGCCGCCTCCAACACCCGTGCATTGTGGCCATGGAAGGCATTTTCGGCGATCAATTCCATGTGTACATGGTCCTGGAGCGCATGGAGAAGGGATCCCTCCAAGGAATCTTGGAGGAAAAGAACACTTCCCTCGACGAGCCGGCAGCCAAAACGTGAGTGGTTTTTCTCCTGATTTATGTGAATCAAATTGTTGTAATACACCTTTTTTATTCAGTATCTTTGGCCAAATCGTCGCCGGCCTCGTCTACCTTCACCAGATATCATCGTCCACCGCGACATCAAACCCGCCAATGTCCTCGTCACCCTCGACGACGCCGTCAAGGCAAGTACTTTTCGTATCTCAATGAAATATTTTAGCTGGCTGATTTTGGAACAGCTTTTGGAATTACGGAAGGGCAAGAGGCAGTGGGAGCCGTAGGAACCAAGCCCTATATGGCCCCGGAGGTCGTGGCCGAACGCCCTCACAGCTACAAGGTTTGTTTTTGATTTTCAATCTAAAATATTTTCTTTGAAGGCGGATTGTTGGAGCCTGGGCTTGACCCTGCTGGAAGTCATCAACTTCCCTCTGCCCAAGGAGACCAACGCCTGTCCGGCTGACGAGGTCCAAGGATTGGTCAGTTCATTTCCATTTCTTTCGAATATATAATATTTTAGATCCCCACTGGCTGTTCTCCTCATCTGCGAGATCTCCTCGTCCACATGCTCCAAGTCGAGCCGTTAAACAGACAATTAAAATTAGTAGATGTTAGGCGTCCAGCTATTATTGAGGAAATTGCTAAAAAAACAAGTCCGCGTTTTCAGTTGACCAACGGTTTCCCCGTCTTTGCAAGCCAATTGTCAGAAAGGCCGCACGCATCGACAAAAACTTGACATATTTGAACATCTTCTGTAACCCAAAGTAACTAGGGAAAATTGATGGACATCAATCGGAATTTCGACAGAAGTACAAGACAGAGAATGTTACTTGATGGCTTTTCGTTGCCGACCTTTTGTCGACCGTAGTCATCGCTTTTTATCATTTTCATCTGAACTTTTTTCTTATTGTCAGAATCGTTTATTTCCCAGCATCGAAGTATTTTTCCCCTTTCCCCTATTTATTCTGAGATCCTCGAATTAGTGAGATCGGGCTGTAAACGAAAATTATTTTAAAATTTCCAAAGAACTGTGTGCATCTGAATAATGGAAGAGTTTGCAGGTCGAGGGTCATCATCGTCAACTTCTTCTTTGTCGACCAAGGTACCATCCTTTTGAGATCTTCTGGATTGTATTGTCTCCACTTGCATTTGTTGTTTTGTGAAACAGTAAACTCGAATTAGCCTACACGTAGCCACCGTTTTTGCGCTCTCCATCATCTTGTCCTCCTTACCAAATGGAAATGTAAAGCCAACACAGGACACGTTAGAGAAGATGCTTGATTTCCTTCTCCTATAATTTTTTACATTCCTATTTCACTTTTACCGCAAAAAAACAACGTCGGATGAATCAACATAAAAGGATTGTCGACGCCAAGTCGTCCCGACGAGACTGTCCTTCTCTGCCGCCATAGTTTGTCGCATGCGCTGTCTCCATGGGAATTTCCACCGTTTGGAATTCCGACTTGCTGATCAGAATCTCGGAATATCGATAAATTCTTTCTAATTTTGTTCTCCCCGTAGCCCTTCTTTTGCCTTTGTAAGTCCTTATCTCCTTTCCAGTTGAGCTCCGTTTTTCCGACGCAGACGTCCTCCAGATTTGGGCTTTCACCGTTTGCTCGTCTCTCAAAAAATTTCTTTTGTCAGTTGCATGTAATCTAGTGGTTTCTTTGATCTTTCCTTTCCCAAATAGTCCTATGTTCTGTCTCTTTCAATCGACTTCCTCATTGCCCGAGACTCGCCCGTCGTCCTCATCCTTTCCTTCCCTTCTCTCAGCAGTCCCATAATAGACACAGTCGAGGACGCCCGAAAATTTCGTTTTCATTCTTCATTCTCCATATCATCTATGTCATGTCGACCATCTGTCCTGGAGTCGGCTGGTGTCTTCCCTCCTCCTCTTTCCGATGTCTAGCTCGTCGTCGTCGGCGCCAGCGTCCTCTTTCCCAGTTTCTCATTTCCCATCGGCTAATCCTTTGGTCCAGTCGAAGATAATCTGCAATTTTTCTTTGTAACTAAATCGTCTACCGGTGGGTGTTGTTGCTTTTATTTTTGTCTCCCGCCGCATTATTTTTCGAATTTTTGAGCGTATCCAAAACATTTTCCAAGCGTATTCTATCTCAAAATAATTTTATTTTAAGATGTTGCGCGCTCCCACCTCCCCGGCTAAAACTCTCCTGGCGCAGAGTATAAACATTCGCCCGAGTCCTCCGTCCCAGGGGAGCGGTACGGCTCGTAATATTATCCCTGCTCTTCTGGCGGAGAGGTTAAACAAGCGCCCTTGGACTCCGTCGGAAGGGAGCGGTTGTCCTCGTAACTCCGATCCCGGTGCCGAGTGGTACGCTGGTCGTCTGCATGGCGGGGCTGAAGAGTCTACGGCTGCTCCACCACCTCCTGCTGCTGCTCCTCCTCGTCCTGATGGCCATCGGATCGTCGGGTTCCAGCCTGTCCGTCGTCTGTCTCTGCCTGCCGTCCGCGAGGTTTGTTCATTTTCCTATTTTTTTTATTTTTCTTCTTTTTGCTAAAATGGGGAAATATTTAAAAAGTCAAAAATATGTGAAAATTAATATAAAATACCATTTCTAGAGCCTCCTCCACGTGCTCCCGGACGATGACGACAACGAGGCAGACGACGTCGACCTCCTCCTAGCTGAAGTGGCTGAAGGATTCCGTCGTCTCTCCATCGACGACACCGAAGATGGCGAGAACGACCACCTCGACGATGACTGCTACTCCACCACCACCGTCACTCTCCGCAACTTCTCGCCAGTCCAAACGCCGATCCTATTTGGTTTTGATCCCATGGCTGGCTTTGAGCGGATGACTCCTGAAGGATGGAAGTGTGGACGCCGGCCCCCCAATATGGCCATTCTCTATCCGCCATGCATTCTTCCCCGATCGCCACCCGACGAGCCGATCGAAGCCCGCTCACCCTTCTCGGCTGTAAATGCACCCGATGCCATCTGTCCCTTCGATGGCGTTGGCATGGACGACGAGGATCCTTTCCTGGGAATGGACCTGGAGGATTCTGTTGCCGCCTCTCCACCGCTGGCCAGCTCCTCCTCCTCCTCTTCCTCTACGGCTTCGACCTCTACCACGCCGTCTCCGCTCCGACGCGCCTCGAAGAGATCTGCCAGCGACGACGACCATTATTTCTCGTCTCCCTCTCCTCCACCACCGAAGAGACGATCGACTCCACCGGTCACAGCCATCCCACCGACTCCTCCACGGGCCACCACGAGAGCTGAAAAAGTAAGATTTCAATTTAAAATTTAAATAAAAAATAATTTAGATTGCCGCCAAGCTGGCTGAAGTCTTCGCCGCCATGAAATACGTCCAGCAGCGTTGTGATGCCCGCCTCGGAGAACCTCTCCTTCTCGACATTTCCCGCGGACTGCAGCGCAACATCCCTGGCCTCCGTCGACTTGAAGCTGCTGCCGCCCAGCCAACTCCTGATTATGATGCCAAGATGGAAAAGTCATTCCGACTTGTGGATCGCCTCCTGGATCAGCTCCCACTTGGCCCAGTCCAGGAGATGCCACGTCTCCGCCCCAACGCCGGCGGCTACCGCCACTAAGCCGGAACAAAAGGTTCGTCTTACTTTTTTAATTTGAGTAGGAGGGGTAGGGTCCAAAAAACCTCGGCTCGCTACGCATTTTGAGGTTGTTGACAGATTTTCGACGCAAAGAAAAGCGAGTACTCGTTTTGAACAAAATCGAGTTGTTTTTGCAGACGAAAATCTGACAGTTTTGAAATTAGCGGACAATTCAAATTTGAAAAAAAAAGACGGGAAAGCGGGAAAAATTATAAAGAAATGGCTAAATGGATATGTTTCAGCCCGGCCACGTCGAAACCGTCGACCCACCATCTCCGTGGCCGAAGTACAGACGGGAAGCTGCAAGAAACAGCAGCAAATAAAGAACCGACAGTGACGCGATGCCGCGACGACGACGACAGAAGAATAAGAAGTTTTGTCATTGAGCTGAAGCTCTCTGGTTGAGTACAAGGTTTGTTTTTGTAAAATACAACAGATACTTCTTTTTTCTTCAGTTTTGCGTGTAATGACGGCATGCGGTGACAACTCTCGACGACTGAAGAAACGACAGGATGTTTTGGGAATTTGGAAGAAGCCAGTTGTTGGCTCGGAAACAAGAAGCCCTCCGCCCAAGTATAAGGTTTGTTCTAATTTGAATAATTAGCATTTTCTCCTTTTTTAGACTTGCCTTAATGAAATCCGAAAAGACGGCAAGAGGTGGGACTACGATGACCAAAAGTGGAAGACGATACGACGAATGATTCTCCAAGAGAAATGGAGACGATGTTGATGACACATGGACAGCTCCCTCCGCTCAAATTAAAGGTTTGTTTTATAAAAGATTTCTAGGAAGAGAATCATTTTTAGATTGCCACCAAATTTGAAATGGCAAGAGGAGGGACAAGAAAGGTAATGGAAACGACGCCTGGGCCACGCTAGGAGAAGTCGACGATTCGACATCGACTCAGCCAAGCAGCCCGCCAGATGAAATCAAGGATAATGGCGCCCAGGCTAAGAATCCCTCTTCTCTTTTTTGAGGTTTGTTTCGAATTATTTTCCAGTATTTATGGGCCCGTTTTCAGACTTGCTGCTATGGGACCGAGGGAATTTAGGCCTGAGGGACCGGCAAGATGAGGGACAGCTGGAACAAGGCGACGGGACGGGACAGTCAGGTTTGTCTTACTTTTTTATCTTTTGTAAATTGGGTTATTTTTAGAATTCTGCCTGACTGCTCCCTCATCCGCGTCCCGTCGACGTCTACATGCCCTCAAGACCGGAATCCAGCTGCGGTCAGGGCCGTCTTCATGAACATCGACCACCTCTTCTCTCCTGGAGTGAATGTGGTTTGGAGTGGACTCGCTCCTTCGGCCACTGGGGCCATCAGGTCGGTTTTTTTTTATTTTTTTTTGTACCTAGTGGAGGCCGGGTCTTGCCTAAATTATAAGGGGCCCGTAGTTGATAGGTTTTTCTGTAAAAAGATGCCCTTCGAGGGCCATCCATTTCCCCGGTGATCGCCACATAGGTGCCCCACCACAACCCCCAATATTTTTTGGCAAAGGGGGACGTCCAGGCTGGTTGAGGCTAAACCTGGCGCGTAGAAAAAAAATCAAAAAAAAACAAAAAAAAAACAAAAAAAAAAACAAAAAAAAACAAAAAGAAAACAAAAAGAAAAAAAGAAGAGTCCGACAGAAGTCTTCGGCCGACCGCTGTCGCCCTCCCCGTCTCCTCGGCCTCCGTCGAGCCCCCAGGTGCGCAGGTTATCGGGTTGCCTTTGACTGATCCGGGGTGTTCTCTGGGCTCTACGGGAGTCGACCTCTGCATCGCCTCAGTTTGGAGGATCTTCGCCTTCTGTCTGTTGCTGTTCCGGCCCGCCTTGCCGATGAGAAGATCCGCCACCCGATGCCCGCCTGTTGCTGTTTTTGGAATTTGGGCCAAGTCAGATGGACTCTTCGCCTTCTGTTTGCTGCTGTCCCGGCCTGTCTTGCCGATGAGAAGAGCCCATCAAAGCCCCGCAGCTGCCTCCTTTTGCTGCTCCAAGTCGACGTCTATTCGACTCTTCTTCCTCCCTGCCCAGAGACCCTTAGGTGAAAGTCGGGGTCGCGTGCTCTGTCCAGGCGGCCTGGGGGTGAGACATTTGATGTCTCCGGGAAAATTTGGGATCAATGAAAATGGAAAAGAAAGAACATGAAACTAATTGAATGGAAATTAATGGAAACACCCAAGTGAACATGGAATGGGATCCCGGAGACACTGGAGGACATCCGACTGCCACAGCTGATAGCCGACGACGACGACCGCTGAAAAATTTGGAATTAGAATAAGAAGGAAAAACTGGAATGCAGACCAAGCAATGAGGAAACGTGGCAGTCGACGCCCATGGAAGGGCATTCAAAACAAACTGGAATTGGATTTAAATTTGGAAGTAAAACGAAACTATTGGAATGAAACGAAAGAAAATGTGAAGAGGACGATGGGAAGCGAAAGAAACCACCACGACTACGACGACGACAAGGAAAGCGGAAAGATGGCCACTGCTAGCTGAACAACAAAATTGGAAGACACGGCTAGGACTCAAAAAAATAAAGTGAGTTTTTAATTAAAATTGTGGACTAATCTGTGTATTTTCAGAAAAAAAAACAACAAAAAGAAGAAAAAAAAATTAAAAAAAAAACAAAAAAAAACAAAAAAAAATAATTCAAAATAATAAAAAATGGGCCAGGTGATGCCGGTCCCTTGGACGTCCCTCATTTCTTTTTCTAAAATGTGGTTGTGGGTTACCGGCGGGAGGGGAAATGGCCAATTTAACCTGTGGCTGCGGATCCCCTTCTCTTTTTTTTTGCTTTCTTGACCCGGTCTCCCTAGGTTTCTTTTTATTTTTTTTATTTGTGTACTCACCTTTTTTACTTGTGTACTCACCTTATTTTACTAACCTCCCCCCTCCCCCTCCCCCTCTCTCCCAAACTAACCGCGCTCCCCCCAACTCGAGCGATAATCCGCCGCGTTTAGGCTTGATCGGTAGATGGCTGTCGACGACGACGAGACAGAAGGGAGACTGCGGAAGTCTCCACTGGGAATCACTCTGGTTGATGGTAAGAAAAGCTGGGAAATTGCTGGTAATTTGATTGTTTTTAGGAAGACGACGAGTGGAGGACATGGCGAAATGGAGGCGACGACTAGCCGAGGCAGACCTCCATGGACGGAGGTTCAGGTCGATAAGGAATGATTTTTTATTTTTATCTTTCTGCACAAATTACGGTTTTATTCAGGAGAACAAGTTGGATTTGGAATGGCTGATGGACGAGCTGTTTGGTGGAAAGAAGAGGGAGATGGCAAATGGACGATGAAATGGAATCGATTTTGGAGAATCAGGCGACTTCTTCATTGCAGTAACTCATTTTATTTAGATAATTCCGAGAGATAGACGACTGGAAGGATGATCGAGAAGAAGACGACGACGACTTAAAGTTGCAGCGAGCTAAAATCTCCGAGGAAGAGTAGCGAATGTCTCACCGGAAGAAAATAGTTGAACTCTAATGGAAATGGCTGACAAAAGATTACATGGCGACTGGAGTCGACTCCTGGAATTTAAATGTACAGACTGTAACGGATAAACTTGGCTTTTCAAAATGGATGGCTGCTACAAAGTCGCGGTTATCTCACCGGCTCTGACAATGATCGTCTGATTCTGCTGGCAAAAGTCGTTCTACTTACTTTGGATAACGAATAACCTAAGAAGACAACGAAAATGAAATGACATCTGACTGAAGAGATCTTTCTGACAGGGGAGCCAACTCAGCCACCGACTCTTCGTCCGATTCAAATGTCAACAAATTTTAATATTGGTTGGAATTTTATGAAACAAATTTAATCAGAATGGTTTTAGAGGGAATCGAGAGGACATGGAAGGACGGCGACGAGAGGAAGATGACGATGACTTGGAGATGCAGCGAGCTGAAGTTTCAGAAGAAGAGTAGCGGTTGTCTCACCAGAAGGAAATATAATTGGAATGTAATAGAAATGGTCGAAAAAAGATCGCACGGCAACGAGAAGACGACGAGAAGATGACTCCACGAATTGAAACGGGCAGACTGTAACAAGTGAACTCGACTCTTCAAGATGACTAGCTGTTACAATCCAAAGGAGACAAGAAGAATAGAGGACAGCACTGACAAAGAGAAAGACCAACAAGACAATGGCATATGGACTGCCATTCACTGCCCATCTTTTATGTGAATTGGACGAACAAGCCGACGGATGAAATGGAAAAAGTCGCGATCCAGAAAAAGATCGAATGGCCTTGAAAAGACGACTCCGCCAATTACCTTGGATAGATCTAATTCCTGGAGATTGGCCGGGTCGAATTATGAAGAAAAATCGGAATGGAATGGATAAAAAGAGAAGAATAAGATGAGAAGCAAACGAGTCGACAAGCACAGTTAATTGAAGAGTAAAAGGGAAAAACGTGTGAACCAGCTGGAAATGTTCAGCATCCCCCCTTGTAAGTAAATAAATTGGCTTGAAATAATTGGTCATTTTAGGTCATCGTACATATAATAATCATAATAATATAATAAGGACATCTGTAGATAGTCAATGATGTCCCTTGCTTGCGGTCTCTAGCAAAGTAACAAGGAAATAAATGGAAGAAAATAATTGAATTGTAATGGAAATGGTCGACATCGAAAAGAAGATCGAACGACCTTAGAAAGGAGACTCCACAGATTACTTTGAATTAATCTTACTACTGAAGATGGGCGGTGTCGAGTTATGAAGAAAAAGCAGAATCGAATGGATGGAAATGGAATTCAATGAGTCGACGAGGACTATCCCACAGTCATCTTCTCTTCTGGATAAGCCGAATCGAACGAGAAAATAGGGAAACCGGTGGCCCATTTGGAGATGTTTAAGAGTCTCAGTTGTAAGTAAATTAATCGGCTTGAAATAATTTATCATTTTAGACACAGAGCACATGACCATCAAGATTACGGTTAAATTCCAAGTCTGTCGCTCTAACTGCAGCCGCCGTGGTCGATAGAAATTTCAAAATGAACGGTCGAATGCAAGTCAACGAGGAAATCGCTTTCTGATCAATCTTCTCTCGTCCGCTGACATCGACGGTCGTCTACAGCAGTCAGGTCACGTCGCTTTTTCATTCAAAATTTACCCTGAAAACCCATACATCGGGCGTATTCTTTTGGTCTAAAATAGCCACGGAGGAAAGTAAGACGGCCAATGGGATAAGCCAAGCAAGAAATTGCAGGGAATCCGCCCCAATTGGCAGGCTAACCTCCAAAAGAGGCGCCGTCCTGGCCCGGTCTCCTGGTCGGTACTGGATCCCACGAAGCCACAGCGGTGTTTGGGTCGTCTGGATACCGCCGGCCTCAAGGGAGCTCCGGAAGCTCTGCTTTCCTCCTGGCCTCTAAAATATTGAACATTATACTTTTGGCTATTACTTTTGGCCTAAATTCACAAAATTACTCCATTTTTAATGTTATTTTATTGTTATCTTTACTCTGCCTATTTCCAGGATCCAGATGTCGACGACACTGATGGAAAGAAGCCTGGAGGAGCGAAATGGAAAGAAAAGGAAAGGAGCTGGCTCGCCAACGTAGACAGAAAAATCGTATATCTGGATTGTGGCTGACTTATGTGTTTTTATTTTAGAAACTCTCGCCCCGCCAATCAGAGATACTCCATCGACAAATCCAAAATTGAAAGGAGCGTACCGCGAATAAGAAGGAGAAACAGTCAACGAGTCTGCTGCTGCCTCATTCGAAAATTCGAAGAAAATCAAGTGCAGCGACATGGCAAGAGAAATGAAACAATAGAAAGTCGGCGATTTACATTGGACATCCGACAATCGGATAAAAAAAGAAACGAGGAAAATGGAATGAGAAGACGTCGCTGCGTGAGATGTCTTCTGAATGGACATTTTGTTGTGAAAAGGAAGAGGCCATGTCGCTTGAAAAAACCTAATTGTAATGGAAATGGTCCCGGCCACTCTGTTATTCGTCGACAAGTCGAGACAAGTCAAAGCGGGAATTTCAATTTTAAAGTAAGTCAAAATGATGGAATTATCCAAAAAGCTGCTTTGCTGCTTTGATTCGTGCCCGGTCGGCTGCCGGGATTGTAGAGAGGACGGCATCTGTTTTGATGTTGTCGCCTCGGAGTGGATTCATCTGCACTCATCAGAATTCCTTTGTCAATCTAATTGGGATAACAAAGAAACAATTCTTTTGCTCTCGAATAAAGACTTTTTCAGAGGATGATCGTCGTGCTCAGAATTGAATGTCGCCGAGTTCGTGTCGTCTGTATCGAACAGCTACCGTAAAGAGAGATTACGCCTTGTATTTCCACTGAAGGACAGGAAAGAGAAAAGAATAGAAGAAGACAAGACGTTTGCCAGCCCTCGGAAGCAAGAAGATCCCAGTAGAGAGGGAGAGATTGACCAGCGATAGTGAAATTCTCTGTGCGAATCGTCGCGGCTGCTCTGGGATCCGTCGACAAGTCGAGACAAGTCGAGAAAAGGCGGAAAATACAAAAGAAGGTAAGTAAAAATGTATTGAATTGCTTTATTTTCCTAAAAAAGAAATAGCCCTATGATTATAAACAAAGTCGTCGAGTATGATCGGCTATTCCTCCGTGGTCACCTCGTCGCCAATTGATGCAAACGAGAGTTTTCTGTCGAAAAGAATCAAATCCAAAAAAATCAAAACAAAACGAACTCCCTTCCTTATTTCAAGTTTGATTTTCAGATTGATGCTGGAGAAGTCTAAGAGGATAGCTGCCCGTCGTTGTCGCAGAAGAACTGCCGTGATAGAAATGGAGACGAAGAAGCACAGTCGACATAGTGATATCCAGGCGTAAAAGCCCTCTCCTCACCTGTGGACTGTTGTTCCAGGTGGCCCCAGTGGTGGCCAACAATGTGTTTTTATCGTGACAGAAAAAGTGCTCGAATAACAGCAAGCTTGAGCACGGTGTCACCGTGTTTATGAGCAATATTTATGCAATCACCGACAATTTTTTACGAATGATGACTGTACTCCAAAAGAGAGCATGTGATTCGCTGAAAAAAACGAAAACGGTCATATCTATGCGCTTTTTTGTCAGACAATGCAAGTTGAGGAAACTGTTGACTACTGAATGCGGCGAATTGTAAGCCAGATTTTCTTCAGTGTGTCCCCGAGGGAGTATATGCGCAAATTTTACAAATTTAGATAGTTGGCAATGAAAAGAATTTAAAAAAGAGAGAGAGTAGACGTGTGTCCGTCTCGACTGACAAAATGGATGAAAAGAGAATGAACAAATAAATGGAGAGATGGGTTGGAGGACATCAAAGTAGATGAGAATGAATTTACCGGCAATGAAAGTAGAGAAAGTTAGCGATTTCGCTCTGATAAAATTTTCTGGGAACACTGTCCGCCGTAGGGGAGCAGGCTTACATTAATTAGGAGATGTGGAAGGGAGCAGAACAATTGGAGGGAGATCTGAAAGGAAAAAAAAAGAATGAAAAATGATCCTAGAATTGGCAAAGCTTCCCCAATTTCCCAGGAAATGTCAAAAAAAGATCTCAGCTTGGGGCGAGGGACGGAGATCGTATAATATGAGGATCTACTTCCTAACCTACTTATTCAAACAGAGATCGTAACACAACTTGTACATTTACGTATTTTTTATTTATATAAAATCTATTTTTGCTGCTTTTCATTGGCAGCTGGAGAGGTCGACACGGGGCAGGTCAGTAGGCGTCGACTGCTTCTTGACCGGCGGAAGGGCAGAGAGGGCCTTCTACACTTCTGACACGTTTTTGGCCCCGGGAATCGGCTTGAGAGGAGGAGCAGCTGCCAGGTAGGCGTCGAATTCCTCAGGCGTCGTCGGTGATATAAACATGACGTCGTCAGGGGCCACAGGGAGGAGACGATCTTCGTCCGTCATTCTCTTGACATGGCCTGTCCACAGCTGCACGTCGGGCGAGAGCTCATCGTTCTTCTTTGGCATCCTCGGCGGCAGCAAACCAGCAAAACACGTCTTCTTCTCCGGAACGACGCGACCACCAGCAGCAGGAGCAGCAGTAGTAGACTCGTCAGCCGGGAACTCCTTATCTTTCTTTGCCATAGTTTAAAAAAAGAGATGTGTTGAGGAAAATTAGCCGTCCATTTTTTTTTAAGAAGAGGAAGGACATCACCAATGGACTGAAGGGAAGATGGACAGGACTGTCCACACAGTTCCATCAATCTTTCTCTTGAATGCTGACCGGGACTATCTGTGCATTGAATGATAAACTTTAAAATTACTTCTTTATTTATAAACATTTTACTTTTAGCATCTACATTTGATGAGCAGCGGGAGAGGTTGACACGAGGCAAGTTGCCGTGCTGATAGGCGTCGACGGCTTCTTGGCCGGTGGAGGAGCGGAGACAAAGGACGAGAGCTCTTCGTCACTGCTGGCACGCTTTTTGGCTACCGGAATCGACTTGGGAGGAGGAGCGGCTTTGACGTATTATTATCAAAGGATTGGCAGACAAATAGGGAAAAAGGAAAAAAGAACGATGAAAGACATCTGAAGAAAGAACGACATCTATTGACGATAGGCATGTCTCACGATCTTGGCTCGATTTCCCTCTAGAATAGCGACCGAAAAGCGGGTATCTCCACATTTTTGAAGAATGTTTTATGGAAGAATGTCTACGATGGGAACAACTCGTGAGCCCCATGATATCCCAATGGTCATCGAGTCGATGACAGTCGCTGGCTCGACGGATGTCTCATCATAAACTGACCGTCACATGTCGCCCTCTCCGATTGTAACAAATGAGCTCGTCTCAATTTTAGCCATTCAATCTCCCCATAGTTTTTAAATATTTTGTCCGTTTCCCGTCCGTTTTCCCTCGTCCAAATTCGACCAACTGGTTTTCGCCCGTCACTTTTTGCCAGAGTAGTTCATCTCGTCCCACACGTATTTTTACTACAAAGACGCGTGGAAGAATTGACCTTTCGACGGGGATGACCGTGTCCGGGTGATAAGATAAGGCTTCGCGTAGCTCATCTGCCGTCCTCCTTCTACTATCCTCCCACATTCCCCTGGTCCTTTTCTCTCCGTCGATGTCTATTCATAACCAAACGACCACAAAACAAAACATTCCGAATTTTGAATCAGTTTCCTTGTTTTCTTTGGTTGTCTCGGCCTCGATTGAAGTGGGAAATTCCCACGCTTTTCTCCCAATCTCCCATCTAATTTTCGACAAAATATCTTCAGGATGACAGAAGTCATCTACGGGCCATTTCTTGTGGCCACAATTTATTATACAATTGTACTGGGAATTGCCGAATTATCGAGGTTTGTTCTTTTTTTGGAATCCACTTCTGAAGGGACAAAGTATCCACTTGGACGACGTGATCTTGTCCAGCGCCACTAAAATAAATCAATGCGATCTCATATGGCCGAATGGTCTAGTGGTATGATTCTCGCTTTGGGTGCGAGAGGTCCCGGGTTCAATCCCCGGTTCGGCCCAACTTTTTTTCATTTTTTTCTAAAAATCGAATATTTTCAGAAGAGCCGTCGACAAACTTTTCCACAAATCTTCGCTTCTCCATCGATTTTTCATCGAGTTCATCGGCACCGTTTCCATTTGTGTCTGTGTATTCGAAAATGGCAAGATCTCCTTCTTTCCCTGAGTTTTCTTCTTTTTCCAGGTGTCATCCTCGTCAATTATGGAATCGGCGCCTTTTTCGTCGTCAGTTCGATTCTCGGATATTTTTTCGGGACATTGGGAAGAGGCGCCTTCGGGACGCCGATGGCACCCGTCGAACAATTTCTCTACGGTGAATTGGCGTCAGTTTTCTCTTTTTTCTCCTTTTTGACCATCGTCTTCCAGTCTCCTGAAATTGGTTGTCCTTTGCTTTGCCGAAGTGCTCGGTGGCCTTTTCTCCTGGCGGATCACCATGGAATTATGGCGTCAGTCGCTTTTCTACCACGAGGCTCATCTCGAATTTTACAGTTCTGGTCTCGGCCAGTGTACTCTCACTCACAAAGTTTGTTTTGGTCTTTTCCCCTTCTAAATTTTGTTCAGCACGAATTTTATTTTATGATGGCTTTCGAAATTTTCGGGGCTTTCCTCATGCGATCGACGATTCCCCGAATCCCGGAGAAAGTCGCCAAATATGCGATTCCCGCCTTCATCTCGGCCATTTTCTCTTTCTGTAATTCTTTTATTTTCTATAAAAACTGGCTAAATCTTTAGCAATTTTGTATATTGGCGACGCTGGTTTGGATCCAATCGTGGCGTCGTCGCTATTTTTCGGCTGTCGCGGTCTCAGCCAGCAATGGTTTATCCTCCAATATTGGGTGAGTCGTCCATCTGCTCGTCTTTTTATCAGAAATTCGTAGATTTGCCCAGTGGTTGGATGGCTTCTCGCCGCTTATTTGGATCGTCGATCGAAGACGAAACAACCAAAGAAAAAAGAACCAAAGAAGCCAATCGAAAAGACCAAAAAGAAATCGACGAAAAAAGAGAAACAACAATAAAAACGGGCCACTTTTTACGGGAACAAATTGTGATAATAAATTTCATTATTTATTTTTTTTTCTGGTAAAAGTGCTCGCAGTTGTGTCATTGACCTCTCGTCGACATTTCGCAATGGCCATGTGATTTTCTCATTGCCGTGTGTTTATGTACAGGTTCGCTTATCGATTTGACTCCGTTCGACCAGCTGCCTTATCTCAAAAACTTGGCTTTTCTCTTTTTTCCCGAAAAAGTCGACCTTTCAGGGCGACGTATGGTCATCTAGCCGCATTTTCATGGAGTGTGCCATTTGTTTGAATAGTTATCGTAAGTCAAATTACACTGCAACTCGTCCCCCTTTTATTTTTCAAAATAACTGATGTTTTTCACGGTCAGTCGACGCGAATTTCACCCATTTCCCTGCGCAAAAATCTCCCGCTAAAGGCAAATAGTCGACTGGCCACCCGTTTAGACTTTGCAACATCGGATCGGCGAAACCACGGCCGAGTGGTCTAGTGGTATGATTCTCGCTTAGGGTGCGAGAGGTCCCGGGATCGATCCCCGGCTCGGCCCGACTTTTTCCTTTTTTCCAGAGCAAAATCGTCCAGTAATTGGCAGCTGCGGTCACTCTGTTTGTAGCGAGTGTGCAGCCAATCTTCCTGGGCAAGATTGCCCTTCTTGTCGAAAAAAATCAGCATTTTCGCAACCGATAACAAATTATCTGGCATCAGGTGAGTCGATTTCCTTCGGAGACGCGAAAGTAACAATAAAAAGTCATCTGTATCGATTTTTTTTAAGATTTAAACGAGCAACTTACATCTTCTGCTCTTAGTTTAGAACGTCGCGATACTGTAATTATTGGTATGTTTCCCCAATTTCATAAATTGGCCACTTTTAGATCTACAAACACAATTGGAAACGATGGATCAAAATCTGAGCAGGGAAATGGCAAAAGCGGATGGTATGAGGCAGAATGATAATGATGAATGGGAAATCATTCCAGAATTGGGAAAACTACAACAAGAAAACGCGGCATTGAGACGATCGAACACGGGTTTGTTTGAAAAAATGAAGAGAAATTAAAGAGAATTTAGAGCTGGCTGAGAGACTAAATCGATGTGAAAAAACTATGGAACATTATAAAAGTAGGCACATTCAATTTATAAAAAAATGGGAATTTAGAAGAATTGGATAAAATAATGCAAGAACAAGCGCAGCTACGATCACGAAATTCTCAATTGGAAAATGAACAAGAAGGTTACCCTGTAATAATATTCGAAATATAAAAATATTTAGGTTTTATGAGAAGAGAAGTAGAATACGAAAAAATATTAAAAGAGCGCAATGATTGGGATATGCTCGAAGGTATTTTCAATTTAATTTTCTTATTTTTAAAAAATCAAAAGATTTGGAAAATGTTCCCCAACCAGAAAATGTTGTGATGATACTTCCTGCGATGAAATTTATCTCCGATGATACGAAAAAGCAACTAACTGATCTAGGGATAGTACTCATTCAACGAGCAGACCTCACGTCTAGGTTTGTCCAAAATCTATGGCTATATTCTCATTAAATTTAGGCAATTGTTAGCAGCTTCAAAGAAGCAATATCATGAGACGATGGTTCCTATAATGAATAATCTCGCCAAAAAAGCCACTGAAATGATAATTCAAGCTCAAAAGAAAAACTAACCGGGTGATCGACAACATTTCCATAAACCTATGACGTTTTTTAAAGAATAAATTTATCAAAGATTAACGTCAGAACACATATGTTTAGAAAGAAACGTAATGATAAATAAGAAAAACAATCTCTAAAAAATTTCAACAAATCCTAACATGAGAATATAATTATTACGTTTTCTAAAGAGACAGAAAAATAATTATAAAGAAATACCATCACTGCAAAACGAGGCCAACTTGATGAGGAGACATTGAAGGGCATTTCCAATTGTAGAGATAATATTGCAAATTGCCATCACCAATTCCAAATTTGAGTTCCTCAAGGAAAGTTTTGTTACCCATCAAATCCAGAGCATTAAATACGTCAAATCCATTCTGAAAATAAAAAATATTTTATTTAAAAAATGATTAAATACTTTTACAGCAAAGATGAGCGCATCATTAATCAGCTGCTTGAGTGGCACACTTGTAGCAACGTGATAATAAAGATATGCAGCGAAAATAGTTTTATGCTGAGTATTGTTCATCACCGAAGAAGGAAGATTATAGAAAGACACGAAATCGGTAACAACACCGTCATGCTGCAATTAATTCATTAATAAAATAAAAGATAAAACAAACCTCTACTACGTAGGCATAGATAACTTTATCCCGAGGTGTAAAAATGTACTTGAATTCCTCAAGACTAAAAACGGGGGCCATGCTATACTTATTCAAATGTTCGTTAAGTATCTTATAAGCGCCAGGAAAATCTTTGTCCTCAATTGGCCGAATTCCACGAGTAGCTGGCTCCTAAAGGATACTTATTGTTTTATTGATACATTTTTTTACCGTTGGTAGTTTGTAAAGTTTCACTGTCCTTGCCAGCGTCATTTTTGCTGTTAAATGTGAGAACTTGCAATCGATCAATTTCTTGGGATTCAAAGAACGATGCCAGTATCTAGAAACTATTGAACTCAATGAGGGGGAGTTCGTACCTGCAAACAGCGACAGGCTTAGGAATTACAACTCCTGCGGTATAGGCTGCCTGAAATATGCCTTGAAGGTTAACACGCCGAGTGATTTCTCGGATAAGCACTGGTGCTACTCGCTTAGATCTAAACGGATTTGAATGCTTACATATTTTTAATAGTTACCTCAAACGTTTGTGAACACAAAGAAAATTGATTTCGACCATCTTAACGGTTTTCTCATAAATACGAATTGTTTGAGGAACTGCTGAAATGAAAGCCAGCAACTTTCCATTCGTCTTAGAACGGACACCACAATGCCATTGTTTCAAATAGCCGGGTATTTCCAAAGCCCTACAAAATCAAATGAAATTAATTCCATGTGTTACCAAGTGAGAAAATCAGCAGAATAATCAAATCGAAACATGTTGTCTTCGTCTTCAACATAATTCTCAGTAAGCAATGTATACAATTCCGTAAGTTGTTCTCGATCACCCAAATCAACGTCGGACCATTTAAAAGCATCAGGTAATGTGTATGGTTCAGCCCGGATCTAAATTAAAATTGCTAGAAAATAATTCAACAAATATACCTTGTCAATTGGCAAATCGGGCTCAATAAACGTGTTGGTATCCTTGTCAATAACTTCCGTCAATTTAGGCACTGGCTGAGTATCCCAGAAAACGTAATTCTTGTTGTCAGCAGTGTCAAGACCGCGAAAGCGTCGATTAAGATCCATCATCTGAACAAATAAGAAATATTAATATTTTTAAATTATGTTGAACCTCGTCGACATTCAATAATCTATTGTTGGAAGATCCTTCACCGTGGTGTCCCGCACATGGTATTCCATCATGAGAATGGCCATGGTTATCATGAGAATGCCCATGGTTGTCATGGGAATGTCCATGACCATGATTACCGTGTGAATGTCCATGGTTTCCGTGAGAATGCCCATGTCCATGGCCATCATCATCACCGCATTCATGCGAATGGCCATGCCCATCAGGAGAATGTCCAGCCATCTAAACTGCAATAAGTTCAACATACACAAAGTTTATCAAAAATGTAAATGATAACCCTGAAAATCAGGGTGGTAATAACCAAAAAAAATGTAGATGAAAATATAGAAATATTTTATGAGAGGAATATCCAAAATTACATTGAAGAAATAGGCAAGATAAAACACCAGGCAAATAGTTCACAATAATGTATGCGCTGAGTTATATAATTCTGATTCAGCTTCGCAATCTTTCAGCTTCTGATATATTGGGATTGACTTTGAACGAATGTTTAACTGCACATATCAGAGATGGGGCACCTAAATATTTGAGATGACAAAATCAGTAAAAACATACCTTTTACGACTGAAACTTTCCCTTGAACTGATACGATTGTACCAGTATTCAAATTAGTTAATTCGCTTGTTTTAGAACGGCGCCATACTTCACATTTTACAGTGCTTTTTGATGAATCTCGTAGTGTAAATGACGTACAACATAAGCCACTGTCTCTTGAATTATGTGCAGGGTTATCATCAACACAACCGACTACTTCTTAAAAAAATTAAGTTACAAAGAATCAATTGTACTGACCTAATGTTTCTCCTTTACGATTTTCCAAATCACTCAATGAAGAACAGTCACCAGTGCTTGTTGAAGCAGAAACAGGAGGATTTTCTTCGTCTCCTAAAACGCTGTCTTAAATATGCCTTCTAATGAAAATTACCCGGTGATGTCTTTTTAGGAGGTGGCGTTAAAAATTCTGGCTTTCTATAAGGTGTTGATAAACGTTTTCTAGTCAATCCTATTCGAGGAGCACTATGTGTGAGTGAGAAATTTACTGTGGGGCTAAATATAAATATTATGAATTTACGATCACACTTACCTGTTCAAGTTGACACCATTTAACGCAGAAACAACTGGTGTAAATTGTGTATTCGGAAACGGATTTGACATTGCAGGTGTTCTAGGTTGTGGAATTGGTCTGGCGGGCGTAACAGCAATATTTTCAGCATCTCCTTCAGTCTCTAATATCAGCGATCGTCCTTTAGATAGCGACTTCTGACTGACAGTAATATCCTGATCATTAGCAGTTTTAAATCCGGTTGTAACACTGAAAACAATCACTAATAATACATCTTTAAAAATATGAAGAAAAGGAAAAAGGCTTACATATTACTCGCTCCTTTTGATGGCGAACTTTTTAAATGTACTGATTTCTCATTGAAGAATATATCTGTTTGCTCAGATATAAACTTTTCACATTCTTCAACAATAGGAAGCATATCAAATCGTACAGCCATCTTTAATATTAACGCCACATTGCTTTCTGAAATGAAATAGAAATACTGGAAAGAAATCTTACCAACTAGTGGTTTCCTTCTTGGACAAAAGAAGATGCAGCGACAGAACTCGAGCATATCTAAGTGAGAAAAGTCATCGACATGATAATCATTATGAGGAGCATCACCAAAACAGTAATTAGCAAACCAAGGAGACAATTCCGCTAACCATCCGGCATTGAGGAACCTAATTTAATGTAAGTTAATCTAATCAACCTACATCGATTGTTCTTCTGTGATAATTTCAAATTTACGAACATTAGTAGGTCGAGAGAAGTCATCATACAGAGATTTCGTCGCGAGTGTATTTTCTGTCATATCTATAATAAATAGAGATTGCTTTGCATCTGGAATGAAATTACACATCAGAATATAGAAACGGTAATTTCAAATCATTTTAGAAATGTTACACATCAGAATGGACATGCTGCCAGGGCGCGAATGCTGCTAAACATAAGGCCGACGCTACAGTATTTTGATGGATCTCCTAATACGAAGCACAAGGCGATAAATTTTGGATCAGCGATAACTGCGAGAATAAAAAAATAGCAAAACAGAGTCATGTGTTTATAAAAATACTCCTTTTCTCTGCTGTTGTAGAAAAATTGTTTGCCAAGCTAAAAACTTTGGATAGTAAATATAGAACCGCTCGGATATGAAATATTCCCACAAGGATAAAAATACAAGCCAGCAAGATGCAAAGAGGCAGAAAGAAAAGAAGAATGGAAACAAAGTTGCCACATATGAAATTTCCTCGAGGTTTACAAACGTAATCAGTTGTTATCGGTGGAAGTAAATGATGTTTCTTCATTTTACTCTTCTTTTTCTTATTTTTTTTCTCTCTAATTTTATTACTGTGCAGAATGTGTAAACTTGTGAATTAGCAATACTTTCATTTTGAACAATTATAAATATTGTACTTACAGAGGAGTCCTTATTTTTATGGCTATGACTGACGATATTCTTGTAACGAAATCTCTGTACGACGACTTCTCTCAACCTACAAATGTTCGTAAATTTGAGGTTATCATTGAAGAGCAGTCCTTGTAAGTTCAATTTATTATGATACATCTGCTTAGGTTTCTCAATGCTGGTTGGCTAGCTGAGCTATCTCCCTGGTTTGCTGATTATTGTTTTGGAGAGGTTCCTAGGAATCGTATTCATGTTGATGACATTTCCTATCAAGATATGCTTGAATTCTTTCGATGCATATTCTTCTGTCCAATGAGAAAACCATTATCAGGTACTGTTGTGCTTTTTTTTCCATTTGAAATAGAAGTTTCTATTTCTTACTAAATAATAATTTATTCCTTCAGTGACTAATGTTGCCTTGGTCCTACGTTGTGCAACCAGATTTGAAATGAGGCCTGTTATTGCTCGATGCGATCGATTCATCTCTCAAAACGCAACTACACTCGATCGTAAAAAATTGTTCCAAGTATAAATTATTATAATGAAATTAATTTAGCTTTGTTTAGGTGACCTGTGCTATGTCGAGATGTGATCCTAATAGTACGACAATGAGCGTTTTAGTTGATAGGCTTGCCTCAATAAAAGAAGAGGATTTATCGGAAATGAATTTTGATCGAATGCCTGGAGACGTGGTGGCTGATGTGTATCGTGAAAAAATTAGACGTCGTCGACAAGCCACACAATCTATTCTTTGTCCTTTGTACGTTTATCCTAATTATTTATCATTTTTTTTTCAGCTCTTGGATGAACATATTCACACGTAAACAAGGACACCACAACCATGCGTCACACAGAGTTTCAACCCATCATGCTCCTCGACCATAGGCCTCTCAACGTCTTTTTGTTCTCCTTTTTCTGTCAGTTTTTTCTCTGTGATATTGCCTAATTGTCTAACCATTATTGTGCGCATGTTGTTTTGTCTTTATTATTCGTTTAATAAATGAGATCTTTATTTTCATTGAGCTTTTCTAACAAATTTAGAACTATAATAATCACAGGAAATACCCGCTTGACCCGTAGATGGCTAGGCGAATTAAGGAAGAAGAAGACGCAAGGAGTGCATGGCTTGAGTATTTTTTTGTGCCAAAGTTTTCTTTTTTCTGGTATTGAAGAAGACGGCCTATTTTGAATTGTGGTCAGTTCTTTTTTTATAACTCACTTTGAAGGTCTGTCTATATGTTGAAGACATACAACAATATAAAATAAAAGAAGTCAGGCAATTGACTAAAGAAAGAAGATCCATCAATTCACCAACATTTACGTATACCATTGTTCCAATGTGAGTTGGATAAATTGCTGATAAAATAGCTAATGCGCCTGAAACGAGCTAATTTGTGGTTAGTGAAATTAATAATTACCCTGGGGAAGTTCTGTGCAAAGAAAAACTACCAACATTATTATGAGCATGAGGGTGGTTCTATCCATTGAAATCGCTTTGCATTTTCTAAAAGGTTTGCATTTATTCTTCTGTTTTCAACCAACTTGTTATTATTATTGTCTCCTCGTAAAAGTTTCCGCTTTTCACTCATTTCACATAATTTCCAAATCAGGGCGATCGTAAACCAAAGTATCAATCCACACGGTACTGCCTAAATTTATCGGTTATTTTTTTTATTAGAAATTGCTTAGCCTTGAATAAAATTCCAGTAATCCATAGATTTGCGCGAAAAAGGGTACAGCCGTTGATATCGGTCTCCTCTAATTTTACCGTGTATAAATTATCCAACTGAAATGGCATTTTTTTGGATCAAAAGGCACTGCTCACATCGGAGATGTTACTGCCCAAAACTTCGTTTACCGAAACGATTTTATGAACCATTAGAGTCGGAATTGAAATAATTGAGACAGAAAAAGCTGTGAAAAAGAAGATGCTTCTAAAATTGGACATTGAAATGCCATTGGAAGGGGAATTACTTGATAGCCCCGTGGTTGATCCATTTGGCGTCGAGTCGATCCAACGCCGTCCATCTGATGTAAGCCATGACCACGGAAAGATAAAGAGAACCCGTGTGAAGAGCAATCGACGAGGTGACGTGAATTATAAGGAAGACTAGCCACGGGTAAGAATATCTGAATTTTCCAATTATTTAGGAGTATTTCGGGTGTCGAACCCAAAAGTCACTCCGTCGGTGTTGTCGAATATCCGAAATCGGAGAATATACACGAGATAGGAGCCCATGGTAAAAGCATCGCAGACGGCCATTGCACAGAGGAGAGCATTGATGATGTAGGCTCGCATCGGTCGACGACTGAAATTCCCTTTTTTTCTTTCGAGAAATTGGAATCTGACCTGAGGACGAAGAAATGCATACTGTTGAGGACGACGCCAACTGAACAGACAACCGCACAAATATATCGATGATAAATTGTGTATGTCCTGAAATATTTTTGGATCTTTGTTCCAAGGAGACAGAAAAGGGGACAAGTTATAAATTTGAAATGAAGTCTCTGGGAATGAACTTACTCGTTGAATTGGTCGAGATTTTTAATGAATTCTTGGGTCGAGTTGTCTGACAAATCAAAAAATGGCGGGTCGACATCACAACGCATCTGAAAATGATCGTAGAAATGAGCAGAATAATTGTTTTTGTGGGAATTCTACCAGCTGGAAATTGAGGGAACGTAAGAAAAAAAAACAAAAGGATGTTTTGGCAACGGTCGCCTCATAGGTAAAAGTTGAAGAAAATAACTTTGAGTGGGAGGAAAGAATAAAAGAATTGGAGACGAATTTCGAGACAAAAAGACGACATCCCGCAGGCAAGCGTGGTATTTGCAATCTCAGGAATTATTCATTAGCGGATATCTGTGACGTACTTTGTTATTTCCCCGATACAAAAAGGAATTGCTCAATTTCCATATTCAGAAAATGGAATTGCAAAGAGAAAAACAAAAAAAGATCGGGCCGAGCCGGGGATCGATCCCGGGACCTCTCGCACCCTAAGCGAGAATCATACCACTAGACCACTCGGCCGTGTTTCCCCTCCTCTCTGGCCACGTTGACCACTCGGCAAACGGGACAACCGCCAGGTTGATCTTCGCTGGGATCAATCTCTTCGAGGACAAGGATCAGATGCAAGTTTATTTATTTATGAGGCCAAAACATAGCTGTTGGTCTGTTTATTGCCCTCAAATTGAGTTAGCACCTCGCTAACAAAGGTCATTAGAGTGTTTTCAACTCGAAATCCGGGGGAGAGAGGACTGTTGACAGAGCCATCAGGTGAGAAGGCGGGGAAAACGACGTCGAACGGGGCCACGTGCCTGTCAAAGCCGAAAAGAAAGCCTATTCCTCCGTCAGAAAAAGTCAAATCTTAGGATAAAAAAGTCGAATCAGAATGCATGAAGGGGAGGTGGTCGTTTAGTTATTGCCAAAATGTTTTGGGCAATCTCATGGCTGCCAAACATAAATTAACAGAAATTTCAAAACAAGGAGAGACGGCCAATTCAAATTTGAACCGGAAATGGCGACACAATGGCAGCCACTTGCAAATGACCGTTGTAGTCAAGAGGAATACTTGGAAAAATATCAAAGGACAAGGACGAAGGAGAGCTGTGATCTCCCTTCTGAGGAGAGAAAAGATTGGATTAGTCAGAGTTCAAGAGACTGACTTTCAGGGGAAAGTCAGAGTTATTCTGGGGAAATAGACGCTTCAAAGCGATTGCTCATAGCCTCTTTGGGGGATTAAGCAATGGATAAACCAGGGAAGCAATCCGTAAACAAAGAGACTGGGCGGTCGACGAAGCAGTCGACTCGACGTCGACAGTTCTGATGGCCGATGGCCATCGGCGTCTATAAATATTCCAGTTTTAATATCATCGTCACAACTTTTCTCCCCCACACCAGGTGTTCGTTTTTTGAGTTACCCGTTCCTCTTATGAACTGGGCTTCTAAGGATAGATGTTGGAAGTCCTTGTCGTCTGTACTCTTTCTCTCTCGTCAGTGGCCGGTCAACCGAGACAATATTTTGAGTCAGAAAACAAGAAAATTGGAAAAAGGGGAAAGTCGAGAGAGAGTGGCTGCCCGGAATAAGTACAACTTTCGGGTTTCTTTACGGAAGAGTCAAGACAAACGAAAATTGACCTAACAATCCAGCTAGACCCGCAAAGAACGTCCGATTTCTCGAAATTCAAAACTGATGGCAATTTGAGGAAGAAAATTGATTGACAAAAAATAGGGCGGGGTCATAATTGGATATTTCGCCAAGGACCAAAAGATAACCGAATTTCCGTGAGGTCTTTTTGAAGCGATTATCCAGTTACCTGGCCGCCTTTTCTCGATGAGAACGGGAGACGAGTCTGGGGACCGATTGTATCACAAAGTCAGACAAAGATTCTTTCTTCGACACGCAATGGCCGCCTAATTAGAGATGACGGGTTCAAGAAGGAGGATGCCGCCTATTTTTGAGATGAGCACGAATAATCGGCGAGGCAAATGGGAAATTGGGCAGGACACAAAGGGTGTGAATATTTCAAACAGTCGACACTCGCCCAATTGACAGAGAAAAAGGCGTCCTTCTGCCCCATTTCCTCCAGTCGCAGAGTAATTACTAGTACTCGCCAAGTTTAGAAACTGCGGGCGTATCCTGTTTATAAAGGCGACTACTACGGGCGAAACCGGTGACTTCAGGAGATTTCCACGTCATTTAGAAGAGAAAGATCAACTGGGGGGAGTACCAACAAAGTCGAGAGAGTACACCACAGGATGTTTGCTGGTATTGCAGTTGTTCTTCTTCTTAATTTGATTCGGAGAAGAAAGTCTTTGTGCGCGAAAATTGGGAGGAGAGTCCACAAGGGATCAGCCGATCAACAATTCATAGAAGATATTGTGGTAAATTGCATTTTAAACGGTGGGATATTTCCAGAAGAAAAAGGAGAGACGACAACAAGACGACAGCAGAGGAGACAACATTGCTCGAAAAAGGAGTACGGGTCGAACGAGGAGGGAGATCAGTTCGTGGATGACAAAACAACCTTGATGGGACCGGATGTTCGTAAGAATTGCTCAAAAACAGAGTCATTTTCACAAAGAATTCTGATCTTTCAAAGTACACACGACAGAATGTCGAGAATACGGTAAAGCGGAAGGCAAGAGGCCAAAGAGGGCGTTCTGTTAGCAACATCGAATGGAGTTAGCATATCCGAGCAGCCGAGAGAAACAGCGACAAAAGGTCAAAAAGAGACTGGTATCCAAAATACGGGAGATGTTGGGAGGAGGTGCGGGATGACCCAAGGGACCCGTTGATCACGATCTGACAGCCGGAGGGTCGATCCCAATGAAAACAGACACACATGTCAGAAGACTCTTATCTGATGTTAACGGGGCTCGTAGCAAAAAAGAACATTGGCCCATGGGGAAATTTAAAAGATCGAGATGACAAAAAAAAGGAGATGGTCGAATGGCGGGGGATTCCCGGGCTTCATTAGAAGCATCGCTCTTACGTACTCTCCTCACATTTCAAATTAGTTTATAAAAGTCTAGGACAGTTAATTATGGAGCCAATTGGTAGTTCCGGGGCAAAGGAAAGGTCGAGAGGACAGGATGGCCCGCATGGCACGGGATGGCGTCAACTCTCCATGGCCATCGTGGACATAAACTACTTTCAATCCACCATAGGTATGGGCCTCTTTGTTTCAGGAGGTAATGCAAAAAAACTGGAAATAAACAGCCAGCTGGGACTCGTCGACTTGATGTCGACGGCTGTGATCCAATGGTCGACACCCTCGTCTTCTTATGAATAACCGAGTTTGATGGGCTGCCTTCCATGATCACTCCTTGTTTTTCTCTACAAATAACAAACAGACTGAACTGAATATTCCGGAAGAAGAGACGAGGGCTTTTCCCTCTAAAATTGGAACTGAGAAGGAGATTGGCGGCGGAGGTGAGTGACAGGTCGAACCCGAATGAATGGCACCTTAGACCCGAGGCAATTAAAACGGGAACATGTACAGTACACTGAGGAATAATGGAAAGAGATTATCCGAGAGAATAGTCAAAGAGTCGAGTTGACAACAGGTGCTCCCTTGGAACATGACACCGAGTCATGGCGAACATTCCCAAAATTCCAAAATAAAAAATGTCGATGATTTTATAAATAGACGAGGAACGAACCTTTTGACCGGCTAGCTCGGGCATTTCCATTAGGTCGAGTGGGGATGTGTCTCCCTTTTTTCGAGGAAATGAATTCGCCCACCCCGAAATATTATGGAAAGCCATTTGTCAAGTTCACTTCAATTCAGCAGGAGTACCCTGGTCATAGGGGGCGCAAATTGCACATAGCAAGATTTAGAAGCGGACGTCTATGACCCGGCGAGATTTTCTTTCTGCAGACCTACCATTATCTGCAACCTCAAAGGGCATCCTCTCATTATTTTTAGTTGCAGAGAACTTTACGAAAAAGGCGTGGGTTGTTGAAAGAATTTTAGCGAATTACGGTAAGAGTGATCGGACGAGGAGGAGGCAGAGGTGAGAGATGTTTTGACATCGGAGATAAGTCGGAGATTGCGACGAGCCATTGTCACAGTAATCTCGTTGAAAGGAAGCGGAAGTGTCTCCCAGCCATATTCGGTTATGTTTTCCGATTTGAAACGAGGTTAATCCACGGCTGCAGCCGGCTGGCTTCATCAGTCTCTGCTTTCGATGATTTCTGGCTCCCATCGGAGGAGTCATAGATAAAAGGAAGGCCATCTCCCTCGAGGATCATCGACACCATGAGATGGCCGGTAGACATGTGTTTTGGGCTGAAAGTGGACACAAAGGACAACAGCACTCTGAAAGTCTAGACGGCCAGGTTCGTGAAAGGAGTCCACGATCACTTGATATTTTATTCATTCTTCCAAAACATTATGAATATGCTTATTTTAGGTGTCTGCTCATAGGAAAGAACACTGGCAATTGTCTTTTGATTGTCCTTACCGAGAGCATGTCTTGGCAAGCACCAGAATGGTCGTCGCCCCAAATAAACAGCAGTTCTGATGGAAGGAGTATAATCTCCGCTTATTTTCTAACTTGCTCCTTTTAGTTTTCAAAAAGACGTCGCATCATGTTCAGTCTGGTTGTCTGTCAAAGCGACGTGGTTTCTGGTCAGAAAAGATGTCTCATTCTTCGCTCTGTCTCCAGCCCGAGCGGCTTCCTTTTATTTGGCTCCAAATTGGACGCCATTTACTTCAACTACTGCTACCGGCCAAATCGGCCTTCACACACATCCACTAGGCCTTGAGCCACAAGTACCTTCGGGTACTTTCAACTGTCATTATGCCCGGCTGAAAGGAGCCTCTACATGGGCCAAAATTTAAATCCGCAACATTCAATACAGATATAAATGCCCGGCTGAAAGGAGCCTCTACATGGGCTAAAAATTTAAATCAGCAACATTCAATACAGATATAAAATTGCCCGGCTGCATGGAGCCTCTACATGGGCCAAAAATACATGCCATTAGGCAATTGACACGAGATCGACGATACATACAATGAGCCATCAATGAAAGTCCCAAAATGGGCAAATTTGAGAGATATGATATGCACAAGTTGCAAGAGGAGACAGACGGAGATACGGCCAAAGACGAATTCATACCATTCCCGGGGTTTTTTTTTTGGGTTGCGAAAGACGGTGACGTTCGGATACTAATTTACATATTTACAGGTTCTGATGACGCAATCTCTGGTGGATGAGGATACAACGGGCGACGACGACGACAGGGACGACGACAGCAAACAGCGGCGGTGGCGGATTGAGCAGGTGGCCGACAAAGGAATCGGCAGTACCGATTTGGAATGTTAGTTGTCTACTTTTTCTACTTTGCAAAAAGACAGCCGCTTTTCGCATAATTTTGAGCCAAAATGCAGTATGACCATTGCTGCTGTTCCGGTCATTTCTACTTTTGCGACCGGCTGCTTCTTTTCGACTTTTTACTCGATAATTATTGCGCTTCATTCTAAAACCGAAATGCCTGTAGAAGCAAAACACAATCCATCCATTTCCACTGGTAATTCTGTTGTTTCAGTGGGCTCTCAGATGGGCGATCGACTGCTACAAAGAAGAAATAACGCGACTGGTGACCATCTCCATGATGCCGGGCAATTGGAAAGTGGAGGACATCTGGGGAATGAAGCTCTTTGGGATTCACAGGCAACAGAGAACCTACGTATTTTAGTTACGAGCTACCCGTTTTATTTAGGCATGCAAGTGGCCGTTGTGGATGTGGACAGCAGTGAGCAGATAAGACCGCCGAGCTGTTGTGGAGTCATGGATGTACCGCTGCCCAAGTTCGCCACTTGGGATTCTCATCATTGTTAGAGCCAAGAGAGGAGAGTGTTCGTCTATACATTTAACCAACTTGTTTTTTAGTTTCGGATGACTTGCGGCAGCGCTATTCTGATGAACTGGAGAGCTGGTAAAGTAGCTGCGACCAGGGCGCGCGGGTTGGAGATCAAACGAAACGGAGCAACCCCTTTGAAGTTTGATGACGACGACATCTGATGAAGGAATAGCCATGGGCTCGCAAAATATGGACGACAAAAAAATCGAAGATTGGGGAGAGGATGGCCGGAAAGGAAAAAGGTCCAAGAAGATCTAATACAACCGAGCTTGCCGACAGTCGGCTGATGAGATATAAAACGGTCACAGAGTCCGATTACAATCAAAGACTACGACGACACGACGATGATGATGCTGAAAGGGACAGGGAACAATAAAGTGTTATGGGGGTACGATCAATCCAGCCATCCACTGGAATCGGTGACAAGTTGGAGCAAGGGTGGGTTGAAGAGAGGCAATACCAGTAGGAATAACCTAAAAAAGAGGAGTCATTTGGCAGATTATGAAGATCTACGACATCGCAGACGGATGTCATCGACTCTGCTCGTCTCTGAACAAAATTTATCGAGGGCTTTGTGGATTGTAACAACGATAATCAGCAAAATGAAACGTTTTAGGATCCTCGTGAGTTTCCTCCCTGCCCAGATTTCAAAAATTGATTTTAATGTCCTGTCTTGTGAGAAGGCTGCATGGTGGTCGAATAATGTCAACAAAGGGACGAGCCGGGGCGGATCCCGCGCAATGTTCCCGAGAGTAAATTCGCTCTGTTGCCACGCGGGAAGCGTGCGTCTCGCGAACGTTCGACCCAAAAACATCATTTCCTAACAATTTTATTTTTATTCGAAAGTCTCGCCTTCGCTTTGCTTTTTCATTTTTGGCGTCCTTTTCTCCGCGTCGAAAATTCCAGCAAAGATCTTAGTCTTCTTCACGTGTCATCATTGTTTTATTGCCTTCCTTTTGGCAGCCATCCTCTTTTTATGGCCTTCCCACCCTCGTCCTTTTCCCGAATTTTCGATTATAAAGCGCGCCCCTCATCGATTGATTTTTTTGAAATTTTCGGGGAAATCGTATGTATCATTGAAATAATTCTTACAAAAAATGGCCATCTATTATATCCACATTACCACATAAGCCGACATCTCTCTCTATATATCACTCGACTTGATGTCGTCGCCTTTCTCCTGTTTTCTCTCCCCTCACCAAAACTAATAGAAAAAGGCATATTTTCAGATTAAATAAAAATGGCTGACGATGCTGGAGGAAATGCCAACGGAGGCGAGAAGGAGTACATCAAGTTGAAAGTCGTCGGACAAGACAGCAACGAGGTCCACTTCCGTGTTAAATTCGGAACCACCATGGGCAAGCTGAAGAAGTCATACGCTGACAGGACTGGAGTCAGCGTCAGCACTCTCCGGTTTCTTTTTGATGGAAGACGAATCCAAGACGAAGATACCCCCAAGTCGCTGGAAATGGAAGAAGACGACGTCATCGAAGTTTACCAAGAGCAGCTGGGCGGGTTCTAAGGGCAAAGGGGAGGACAGGTTCGATCTCTTTCGTGTGTGTTGATTCCGATGCAATTTATTATTTAAACGAATAAATCCATCTTCTTCTTTATTCAATTTCTGTTGTCCGGGTGACTTTTCTTGGTGACGGGTCGGTGCCACTGCTTGACGGGGTCTTTCTTTCCAGGAGATATGTCCGATACGGCGTCGTAAAGTAGACTATACAAAAGACATGAGCCACTGTGAAAAGAGACGGCATGGCAATCGCCAGTCCCGTCACACTGAGGCTAAATTCATTGGCTAAAGGGGGGATTTTGTCTATGCCCGAAACTGACTCTGTCGAACACCCGAAGTCATCGGGAAAAGGATGAAATTGAACATGAGAATAAGAACTGGCACAATTATCAGGGCAAAAGGCATTATACTCTGAAGAGGTTGTATTATTTCTCGACGTCGCCTTCACCTGCCAGAGGAGGGCTTTCAGAAGCATCTTCTGCAGGCGGACTGTGGAAATACTCATGTTTTTGTGATTCGCTAGGGTTGTCCTAATCTGAAACTTTTCGTCTTTTCGATATCTTCTCTTACGCGATAGACACTTTTTATAACGAAAAGAAGCACCATGGCAACGAAGAGGGCGCTATAGACACCGCCTACTTGGAGTGTCAACTGCCGTGTTACGAGAAATACGCCACAGCCATCACATGGGACGAGGGAGATCTGAGAAAAGAAGATCTATCTTCATAGAAATCTCACATTTTTTAGATATTCTCGAGTCTCTTCTTCCGTATTGGCTGTTCCAAAATAACAAGGCGCCAGGAGAGACAACATCACGGGCAGAAGGAACATTTGGGCGACTCTCACATAATAGTGGACACGCGATTCGAGAGTAATCGTCACTGTATGTTCTCGATAACAGAAACCGACAGCACTGCTACCAATTTGTAGACCCAACGAGAGGAAACAGGCAAACTGAACTCGACTGGAATTGTTTACGAAGGAGACTGACCATCAGCCAAGGACCGGAGGAAGGGAAGGTACGGGCGACGGCACCTGCCAATTGGGCTCCGACAATGCCGGGAAAATTACGAGGAGCAACGGCAAAACTCACGACAAAGTCAAAATTATAACAGACAAGCTGAAATAATGATAGAAGTTGGATAGAGAAGACCAACCGTCATTCCGATAAGAATATTTTTGTAGCTGGCCATGGCTTTTGGACTAGCGCTACGGATGACGTGGACGATAAAGATGACAAGGACAGTCGACGGGACAATCATCAGTAGGGAGGCCCATTGGATCACGTCTCGAAAGGTCATCTCAAGGAGAGATTTGCTCAGATTCTTCGCCTTTCCCCCTTCTATTCTCCAGGTGCAGATGGGCGGAAGAGAGAGATCTTGAGATCAGCGTGATTAGGTGAACATCCTTTCTTTTATGAGAAAAGGCGTTGAGTTGAGCAGAACTTGAACGAAGAAACAGAAACGTCGCCCCAGATAGTTTATAAAAGACCCTTGTAGATAAATTTTCTTCCTTTATTGGATGTTGAGACTCCTCCTCGACTGTCTCTCCGGGGCCACGTCGGCCAATGCAAACATATACCGTACACCAATACACCGGGTGTATACACCAAGTTCACCAAATAGTTGACAGTGCGCGGAAGTAAGTTGACAGTGCCAAATCTTATCACTTATGGCCCTTCTTTGGCCGACAAATCATTTATACTTCCGAAGGCTCGCTTCGCTCGCGGGGCTAGGTGGATATCCCTCGGGAGATTTGGATTCTTTAGTTCATAGAAAGTCCGGGAGAATAGGCGCTGGGAGGAGATCGCTTAGGTGGGGAAAACAGTAAAATATCGTTACTGATGGCTGTTTTGCTCTACCAAACGATCTCCTCCCGGTATTTCTTCTCCTGGACATTCTATAAACTAGTATTGGTGTATACACCCGGTGTATACACCGTACACCGGTGTATGGTGTATGTTTGCATTCACCGGCCACGTCTCCTTCCACGTACAAAAAGAAAATTAGAGAAAAAGTGATAAATGACTTGGGTATCATAAAGTTTAGACAAGAAGGTGCTCATATCTTTCTTTGAGAGCCGACCCGATTCTTCCTTGTATCTCAACAAGACGAGTCATCCATATCAGAAGACATAGTGGCCGACCTTCACCTTGATTCTAACCGTATTCGAGCGTCGTAAATTTTTTCGTGTCAGTAGAAAGTTTTCTAAAACTATTGGTTACAGGATTTTCATTTTCCATAAGCAGAGCCGAGTCGACAACTTCATCATCTATTTGTCTTTGCGATGTCCTCATATATCCGCCTTCAATAGCCAAGATCTGCGGAGACACAGATTACCTGACGGATTCGGCTCGTCTTCGACTTTAGCCATCATGTCCTTTGCCTCCTCGTCCTCATCGTCCGCCGTCTGCTCGTCCTCTTCTATGTGACGTCACTCCCTTCCATGCCCTATTTACTGACTCCAATTCCAGGTAATGGCGAAATTCAGATTTAACATCCCTTTTCTCACAAAACTTCTACATCTAGCGGTGGGTGTTGTTGCTTTTATTTTTTTTTTCTTTTGTCAAACTTTGTCTTTGGTTTTAAAACGAAGAGTAAATTAGCTTGTACTTTGCCAAATTCTCATATTCAGATGTCATGGAATAGCGGCTCTTGGAATGGTGATTTGGGAAGGCTGAGTGCCGAAAATAATGGAGACGCTGTCCAGCTATACAAGGACACGGTGGCCAAGTCCACCCAAGACTACGAGTTTGGTGAAGTTCTTGGCAGCGGCGCCTATGGCCATGTCATCCTTGTTTACCACAAGGAGAAGAAGAATCTTTATGCCATGAAGGTCTGACAATCTCACAACTTTCTAGAAAATATTTCAGTTGGTCAATAGGCTCGACGCCAGGGACCGCCCATTAGTACCCGGGCGCCGGGTACTAATAGTTACCCACCCTTCACTATTCACTATTTGGAATAGGAAACTTCACTAATTCACTAATAGTGAATTGGTGAATAGTGAAGTTTCCTATTCCATTTTTCGCTTTTTTTTGTGGTGAATTAGTGAAGTTTCCTATTTCAAATTCGTAATTGGGAACTTCACCAAATCTAGAAAATTCATTAAATCTAGAAAATTACCGTTTTCAAAGGTTTTCAACTATTTTTCTTTCATAATTTCTATACTACCAGTCGCTTCGCGACTGCTTGCGCGCCTTACGGCGCGCCCCGCAAAAATTTAGGCTGCGGCGGAGATCGAACCCTGACCCCACGCGTCTTAACCTGGACAGACAAACAAACAAACAAAACACATTACGTTCTTTTATTATTAGATTGTTATTTATAGCGGTTTTTGCTATTATCTAGCATAGAATTGTATGAGGAATCTCGTGATATAG
The DNA here is from genome assembly GCA_964036215.1 of Oscheius sp. DF5033. Taxonomy (NCBI): domain Eukaryota; kingdom Metazoa; phylum Nematoda; class Chromadorea; order Rhabditida; family Rhabditidae; genus Oscheius; species Oscheius sp. DF5033. Next base: position 5,230,875 of record CAXIWN010000004.1, on the reverse strand, counting down.
GTTATATTTCATAAATCGAAATACTAAAGAAGTTATAAGCATTTTTATGCACACAAAGATTTTTCTCATGAAAATTGAAAATTTTTGTTTTCCAATATATTCTCAAGTTTCTTGCTATACTACTTAGCGCTCATTTTTCTTATGACTCACTATGGGTGCTCATACTCAATTACAATGTTTATGTTTCTAGGTCAAAATTTTGCGACAAACACGATGCGCTAGATTACTAAATGCACTGAAACCGCTAATATGGTGTATATTATATTTTTTGATTTTATCTTTTTTATGTGCTCGGCACTTACTGCATGTACCGTTATCAACCGATATGCTCTACCGCTATGTCCATTTCGAAAAAATTGCTTCTCTGCTCTATGTCAATGTTTTCCTTTTTTCTCTTTTGTAATATGGTGTATTTTTTTCTGTAGTTTGTACTCCTTTGGACTCCTCAACTTATAACAGAGAAAAATAACTTGACGTCGAGTCTCTTTGGATGACCGTCTGTTCGTCACATGACGATGTCGGCGTGGTTTATCGAAAAATGGGAAAGTTCACCAAATCTAGAAAAGTTCACTAAATTCTATAATAAAATAACGTAATGTGTCTGTCTGTCTGTTTGTCCAGGTTAAGACGCGCGGGGTCAGGGTTCGATCCCCGCCGTGGCCTAAATTTTTGCGGGGCGCGCCGTAAGGCGCGCAAGCAGTCGCGAAGCGACTGGTCTAGAAAAATTCGCTAAATCTAGAAAAGTTCACCAAATCTAGAAAATTGACTTTTTCAATACTTCTCAACTATTTTGCTTTTATAATTTCTACAGTATCATTATCTTTTTATAAATTGTGCTATTTTCTTACTCAGAATTTGATAAGCAGTAAAATGATGCATGGTATATTTCGTAAAACAAATTGCTAACAAAGTTATAGTCTTTTTTTTTTGCTGAAAAAGTGTTTTTGCCACTGAAAATTTTTATTTTGCGACATATTTTCAAACTTTTTACTATAGTACTTCGCACTTATTTTTTCATAACTCATTATGGGTGTCCATACGCATTTACGATTTTTAAGTTTCTAAGTCAAAATGTTCTGATAAACATGATGCGCTAGGTTATAAAATGGACAGAAACCTCTAATAGGGTCAAATCGTATTATTCGCCTTTCGAGGATCCACTCGACGTCGAAAGGCGGCGGGCAGACAGTCATCCAAGCAAACTCGACGTCACATGATTTTTCTCTGTTATACGCAGAGGAGTCCAAAGGAGTACTAAAAGAGTACAATCTACACAAAAAAAGGCAACATATTACAAAAGAGAAAAAAAGAAAAACATTGGTATATAGCAGAGAAACAAATTTTTTGAAATGGATGTGACATTTCGGTACATGCTGTACAAGCGCATAAAGAAGAATAGAATCAGAAAACACGATTTACAATGTGTTAGCAGTATCTGTGCACTGTATAACCTAGCACATCGTGTTTATCACAAAATTTTGACCTAGAAACATAAATATGCTAACAAATAAGGAATACTATAATGAGCAAAGAAAAAATGTGTGCAAAGCAGTATAGTAAGAAGTTTGAAAATATATTGCAAACAAAAATTTTCAAACCAAAATATTCTTGTGAGCATAAAAATGCTTATAACTTTTCTGTCATTTCGATTTAGGAAATATAACATGCACCATTGGATTCCTTATCAAATTCTGAGTTAGAAGATAGTGAAATTTATAAAAAATAATCATACTGTACAAATTATGAAAGAAAAATAGTTGAAAACCTTTGAAAACGGAAATTTTCTAGATTTAGTGAATTTTCTAGATTTGGTGAAGTTCCCAATTGCGAATTTGAAATAGGAAACTTCACTAATTCACCACAAAAAAAGCGAAAAATGGAATAGGAAACTTCACTATTCACCAATTCACTAATAGTGAATTAGTGAAGTTTCCTATTCCAAATAGTGAATAGTGAAGTTTCCTGTTGGCCGATCCTTCTCGAAGTCCATCGCAGCTCTGCCAATGAAGATCCTTGGAGCGGCAACTCGAAGAGGACCAACTCTTGGGACGGCTTCGGCGCTGCTCCTCCTCTTGCCGCCTCTCCTTTCGGCCACCAGGTGAGATTTCATTTAAATACCTAAACCAAATAATTAATTTAGTCATCCGCCTCTACGTTGAGCATGGCCTCGCGCCCGGAATTTTCTCCTCCTGCCCGCCGCGCGTCGAAGAGATCGGCCAACGACGACGACCACTACTTCTGGTCGCCTTCTCCACCACCTGCCAAGAAGCCATCGACGCCGTCGACGCCCTTCACGTGCACCCAAGAGGCGGTCCAGCGACGATGACTTCTCCTTCGGCACCCCCTCTCCTCCACCACCGAAGAGACGATCGACTCCACCGGTCACTGCCATCCCACCGACTCCTCCACGGGGCACCACCAGAGCTGAAAAAGTAATATTTCAATTTAAAATTTAAATAAAAAATAATTTAGATTGCCGCCAAGCTGGCTGAAGTCTTCGCCGCCATGAAGTACGTCCAGCAGCGTTGTGAGGCCCGCCTCGGAGAACCTCTCCTTCTCGACATTTCCCGCGGACTGAAGCGCAACCTCCCTGGCCTCCGTCGACTTGAAGCCGCTGCCGCCCAGCTGATTATGATGCTAAGATGGAAAAGTCATTCCGACTTGTGGATCGTCTGCTGGATCAGCTCCCACTTGGCCCTGTCCAGGAGATGCCACGTCTCCGCCCCAACGCCGGCGGCTACCGCCACTAAGGCGGAACAAAAGGTTCGTCTTACTTTTAATTTGAGTAGGAGGGGTAGGGTCCAAAAAACCTCGGCTCGCCACGCATTTTGAGGTTGTTGACAGATTTTCGACGCAAAGAAAAGCGAGTACTCGTTTTGAACAAGATCGAGTTGTTTTTGCAGACGAAAATCTGACAATTTTGAAATTGGCGGACAATTCAAATTTGAAAAAAAAGACGGGAAAGCGGGAAAAATTATAAAGAAATGGCTAAATGGATATGTTTCAGCCCGGCCACGTCGAAACCGTCGACCCACCATCTCCGTGGCCGAAGTACAGACGGGAAGCTGCAAGAAACAGCAGCAAATAAAGAACCGACAGTGACGCGATGCCGCGACGACGACGACAGAAGAATAAGAAGTTTTGTCATTGAGCTGAAGCTCTCTGGTTGAGTACAAGGTTTGTTTTTGTAAAATACAACAGATACTTCTTTTTTCTTCAGTTTTGCATGTAATGATGGGAATTAGCTAGCCCGAAATGAAGCGGCAACCGGAGGGACAACTACGAATGCAAAGCGACGGCATCCGGTGACAGCTCTCGACGACTGAAGAAACGACAGGATGTTTTGGGAATTTGGAAGAAGCCAGTTGTTGGCTCGGAAACAAGAAGCCCTCCGCCCAAGTATAAGGTTTGTTCTAATTTGAATAATTAGCATTTTCTCCTTTTTTAGACTTGCCTTAATGAAATCCGAAAAGACGGCAAGAGGAGGGACTACGATGACCAAAAGTGGAAGACGATACGACGAATGATTCTCCAAGAGAAATGGAGACGATGTTGATGACACATGACAGCTCCCTCCACTCAAATTAAAGGTTTGTTTTATAAAAGATTTCTGGGAAGAGAACCATTTTTAGATTGCCACCAAATTTTAAATGGCAAGAGAAGGAACGATAAAGGAAATGGAATCGACGCCTGGGCCACGAAGTCGACGATTCGTCATCGACTCAGCCAAGCAGCCCGCCAGATGAAATCAAGGATAATGGCGCCCAGGCTAAGGATCCCTCTTCTCTTTTTTGAGGTTTGTTTCGAATTATTTTCCAATATTTATGGGTTCATTTTCAGACTTGCTGCTATGGGACCGAGGGAATTTAGGCCTGAGGGACCGGCAAGATGAGGGACAGCTGGAACAAGGCGACGGGACGGGACAGTCAGGTTTGTTTTACTTTTTTTATCTTTTGTAAATTGGATTATTTTTAGAATTCTGCCTGACTGCTCCCTCATCCGCGTCCCGTCGACGTCTACATGCCCTCAAGACCGGAATCCAGCTGCGGTCAGGGCCGTCTTCATGGACATCGACCACCTCTTCTCTCCTGGAGTGAATGTGGTTTGGAGTGGACTCGCTCCTCCGGCCACTGGGGCCATCAGGTCGGTTTTTTTTATTTTTTTGTACCTAGTGGAGGCCGGGTCTTGCCTAAATTATTAGGGGCCCGTAGTTGATAGGTTTTTCTGTAAAAAGATGCCCTTCGAGGGCCATCCATTTCCCCGGTGATCGCCACATAGGTGCCCCACCACAACCCCCAATATTTTTTGGTAAGGGGGACGTCCAGGCTGGTTGAGGCTAAACCTGGCGCGTAGAAAAATAAAAAAATAAAAAAATAAAAAAAAACAAAAAAAAACAAAGAAAAAACAAAGAAAAAAAAGAAAAGAAGAGTCCGACAGAAGTCTTCGGCCGACCGCTGTCGCCCTCCCCGTCTCCTCGGCCTCCGTCGAGCCCCCAGGTGCGCAGGTTATCGGGTTGCCTTTGACTGATCCGGGGTGTTCTCTGGGCTCTACGGGAGTCGACGCATCGCCACGCCAACTGGAGGATCTTCGCCTTCTGTCTGTTGCTGTTCCGGCCCGCCTTGCCGATGAGAAGATCCGCCACCCGATGCCCGCCTGTTGCTGTTTTTGGAATTTGGGCCAAGTCAGATGGGCTCTTCGCCTTCTGTTTGCTGCTGTCCCGGCCTGTCTTGCCGATGAGAAGAGCCCATCAAAGCCCCGCAGCTGCCTCCTTTTGCTGCTCCAAGTCGACGTCTATTCGACTCTTCTTCCTCCCTGCCCAGAGACCCTTAGGTGAAAGTCGGGGTCGCGTGCTCTGTCCAGGCGGCCTGGGGGTGAGACATTTGATGTCTCCGGGAAAATTTGGGATAAAAGGAAATGGAAAAAAATAATATGGAAATCAATGGAATGGAAATTAATGGAAACACCCAAGTGAACATGGAATTGGATCCCGGAGACACTGGAGGACATTCGACTGCCACCGCTGATAGCCGACGACGACGACGGCTGAAGAATTTGAAATTGAAATAAGAAGGAAAAACTGGAATGCAGACCAAGCAATGAGGAAACGTGGCAGTCGACGCCCATGGAAGGGCATTCAAAACAACCTGGAATTGGATTTAAATTTGGAAGGAAAACGAAATTATTGGAATGGAAACGAAAGGAAATGTGAAGAGGACGACGGGAAGAGAAAGAAACCACCACAACTTCGACGACGACGACGACGACAAGGAAAGCGGAAAGATGGCCACTGCTAGCTGAACAGCAAAATTTGAAGACTCGGCTAGGACTCAAAAAAATAAAGTGAGTTTTTAATTAAAATTGTGGACTAATATGTTTATTTTCAGAAAAAAAAACAACAAAAGAAGAAAAAGAAGAAAAAATAAAAAAAAACAAAAAAAAAATAATTAAAAATAATAAAAAATGGGCCAGGTGATGCCGGTCCCTTGGACGTCCCTCATTTCTTTTCCTAAAATGTGGTTGTGGGTTACCGGCGGGAGGGGGAATGGCCAATTTAACCTGTGGCTGCGGGCTCCAATCTCTCCTTTTGGTTTCTTGACCCGGTCTCCCTAGGTTTTTTTTTATTTTTTTTATTTGTGTACTCACCTTTTTTATTTGTGTACTCACCTTTTTTACTTGTGTACTCACCTTTTTTATTTGTGTACTCACCTTATTTTACTAACCTCCCCCTCCCCCTCCTCCTCTCCCCCAAACTAACCGCGCTCCCCCCAACTCGAGCGATAATCCGCAGCGTTTAGGCTTGATCGGTAGATGGCTGCCGACGACGACGAGACAGAAGGGAGACTGCGGCAGTCTCCTCTGGGAATCACTCTGGTTGATGGTAAGCCGAAATTTGAAACATTGATAATTTGATTGTTTTTAGGAAGACGACGAGTGGAGGACATGGCGAGATGGAGGTGACGACTAGCCGAGGCAGACCTCCATGGACGGAGGTTCAGGTCGACAAGGAATGATTTTTTATTTTTATCTTTCACAAATGACGGTTTTTATTCAGGAGAACAAGTTGGATTTGGAATGGCTGGTGGACGAGCTGTTTGGTGGAAAGAAGAGGGAGATGGCAAATGGACGATGAAATGGAATCGATTTTGGAGAATCAGGCGACTTCTTCATTGCAGTGACTCATTTTATTTAGATAATTCCGAGAGATAGACGACTGGAAGGATGATCAAGAAATGGATGTAGATGTCGACGACTTGGAGATGTAGCCTTCTTGGAAGTGGGTGACTTCTAAGAAGACGGCACCCAACGACCAGCAATCGACCTTCAAGAAAAAGATAACTCAAAAAGAAAGTCAAAGCTAACCGGGTAAGAATACGGCTGCAGGCCGATGACTTCCGGCGCTACGTACGGCGTCGTGCCGATCAGCTCTTGGAGCTCTTCTCCATGCTTCACCTTACAAGCTGAGCCAAAATCGGCTATCTAAAATAACTGCTTTTTGAGATACGAAGAGTACTTGCCTTCACGGAATCGTCGTGGCCAACGAGGATGTTGGCGGGTTTGATGTCTCTGTGGATTATGGTCATCTGACGAAGATAGCCGAGGCCAGCTCCAACTTGACCGAGGACACTGAATAGGAAAATTATATTATGATAATTTGAATTCGGTGAAACATAAAAGAAATACTCACAGTTTGGCCGTCGGCTCGTCGAGCGGGGCGTTTTTATCCTCCAAGATTCCGAGGAGAGAGCCTTTCTCCATGTACTGGAGTACCAAGTAGATGTGGTACTCGTCGACGAAGACGTTCTCCAGTTCCAGAATGGATGGATGGTGGAGGACTCCGTGGATCGTCCCTTCTCGGCTCAGATCGGGCAACGGGCGGCCCCTGGCGTCGAGCCTATTGACCAACTGAAATATTTTCTAGAAAATTATGAAATTGCCGAACCTTGATGGCAAAAAGTTTCTTCTTCTCCTTGTGGTAGGCCAGGAGGACATGGCCGTAGGCGCCACTACCAAGAACATCTCCAATCTCGAAGTCCTGGAGGGACTTGGCTACAGTGTCCTTGTACAGCTGGACAGCTTCTCTGCCATTTTCGAAACTTTGTCGTTCAATATTGAAAGACATCTGAAAATGAGGGTTTAGCAAGAAGAAAAGCTCTCAAGAGACGGACGAGATTGGAATACAGGCAACTTTCACTGTTGACATTTTCGACAGTCAACAGTTGGACGCAAAAATTTCCCGGTTGGAATGTTTAGATGATACATTTTCCAATGGTCTTTATGTTGTATCCAATATCCTTATGTTGAGAAAAAAAAACTGCAGGACCATCGGCAGTATCCATGCAACGACGAACTCTCTCTCTCTCAGAAAAAATGTATAACGAAGAAGGGGACAAATATTGTTTAATATCTTTATATTGCTTGTAATATTTCTCTCAAATAAGGATATGAATTGTAAAAAAAAAACGGAAGAAGAAGTCATGCACGGAAAGCAGATTCGTCGACTTTTTCGACGACTACCGACCAATTTGCGTGTTCGAGAGTCGACGAGACGACTTTGGCCCCGACGATTCCGTTGCACATTTCCTCCAATTCGCCCTTTTTGAACACGTGGTAGTATCGATAGAATGTCACCTAAAGGAGATGACCAGAAGATGGCGAATGACTTACGTTTCGGAGGGTGGCCATTGTCTCGGTGACAGCTTCTTCCATGATTTTATGGCTCATTTCCTCGGCTAGCTGCTCTTCTATCGATACCAGGAGAGAGGCCAGTCGTCGACTCAACATCGGACTCCACCGTCGGATACCAGAAAGAAGGGCAACTCGTGGACTTCCCAGTAATTTCGGGGCGGCAGGAGGAATAGGTGCTACCTGTTCACGAGGTGGCAAGAAAGGCAAAGAAGTTCTAAGATTTTGTACCTGAAAAGTATGTAATAAAATATGTTAAAGAGTAGAAAATTATAAAGGAAGAAGGAATTTACCCTATTGATCAAGTTGCCAATCCAATTACTGGAACAGAGAGACGACTCACTCGGCACTGCCACGGGGATAGAATTCTAAAATCTGACACTACGGGAGGCGACCGCCTACGGGAAACCTCAATGATCCGTTGCTCTTTCGTCGAATTGACGTGGAATTTGACCTGAGGCAGTCGACCTAAATTTGGAGGGAGAAGTTAGTCAAGTGGCAACAAACATACCATTTATAGTCTGTTCGTGGAGTCGCCAGGGAACAAGGACATCCTGCGAAGGAAACGAGGCATTCGGCTGCTCATAGGCCCAGACACAAATCAGTAGTCGACCACCCAATTTTAAACAGCGGATAGCTTCTAAAGGAAGGAGTTTCCCGGGGTAAACATGGTCTTACCGGCTACGGCTGCTCGTCGCCTGATAGGCGTTGACAGGTGATGAAGGACGGAGACGAAAAGGACAGCGTCCGCTGAATTATCCCTGGAAATTAATTATAGTATTGAAAATAGAAAGTTAAACTTGAAGGGAAGGGCGAGAGCATCCCCGAGAAGAAGCTGAACATTTGGGCGATAGCCTGCCGCCAGAAGGACATCTGGACATGTGTCGACGCCGAGGACAAAACAACTCGTCGGATGATATTTGGCCTCTCCACATCCTAAAATAGTCGACAATAAAAAAAGAGGAGTGAATGACCGATATCAATGACACAACTTCCAATAGGCAATGTATCGAGGAATTTAGTCACATTTGGCCAGATTCTATGCCCATTGGTGCCGGTTTCCTTCTTCTGGATGTAGCTGGCCAGACGAGAGTACACCGTGTGCACATACTCCTTTTCCAAACTTTTAGCGCTCATAAAGTGAACATTGTGGCTGAAATCGACAGATTATGACGAGAATGGCGGCGGTCTGTTCGGACAAGAGGAAGACGGGCAGGAGAAGAGGGGGGATGTTTCAGGCTATCGCCAATGAGGCCACTAATCTCCCCCATGAATATCGAAAGGGAGACTGGCACGGGCAAAAGAATCACCTGCCTAGAACAATTGGAATAATAGCGGCATTTTTGATTTAAAAAAAAGGAGGTAGAAGTAGATGTTTTTGACGGGCTCTAATGCAATCTTTCACTGCGACGCCCTCAAAAGATCGGAGAGTCATCGTCCCGAGAGGGAGGGAGGGTACTAATCTGGCCAAATTGAAACAAAGGAAGCTTCCCAGGCTATGTCATATGTCAAGAAGTGTGTGTTTACTCCCACAAATGCATTGGATTTCAGAGCAGAAAAGAAACAACGCGGCTCTAATAATTGACGGCGAGACGACGAGGATGAGCAGATTAGGCTTCTCTGGGGGATAAAGGGCGATTACAGTAGTCGACGACGGATCCTAAAACGAAGTGGAACTCTGCTCAGTCAGCCTCAGCTAATTCTTGTTGGCAGCATTGATTCGCCGCCGTGTTATACGTGAGCAGGCGTCGACATAAATAGGCCGAGGAGACGTTGCCTAGGAGAGCAACAACCTTGACAACCCGCCATTATATGAGTTTTGAATGGGAGATTGAATGCGAAAGAACAGCTGGGAAATAAGAGGAAGAGGCAAACAACGGGCGTCGACGGGTGCCTGAGGCATCGTAGGACGGAATTAATTAGCCATTCAGCAAAGGTGCTATGGCCATTTAAAGGAGCGAGGGAGAATAGTCGAGACAGCCAGGGTTGCAGAGGAACCTGGAACCAGCAAGAGGGGATGACGGTAATGACGGTTACCCTTTCCTGAAATTCGATGGAATTTGGATTTTGGCTGATGAAGAAATAGAAGAGTCTCCTATCTTTGGTCATCTAGGAACCATCGGCGTGGCGATTCTTCCATCTCATCTTGATTCTGAGCTTTCATAATGACGTTCGATTATCTGGGAAATATCTTCTATTGTTCTTCAGAGCCAAAAAAAGATAAAAACTTTTGTACTAATTCAGCTATTAAATAATTTTGAGGTCAAGCATTTTGGCGTCGTATTTTCGAATACGGTAACCATACCCGCGAACATTCATTTTTTGAACCATTCAGTACCAAAATTGTAATTTTTCTTCTCAATGCGTTCATTATGTGTTTGATTATGTTACCTTCATTTCTTGTAATTGCTTTACAATAGCAAGAGTCATACTACTGTATACAGTTGCAGGGATGCATAAATAACAGACCGCACTGTTGATATAAGTACTCCTCTTTATGTTCTTCATTTCACTCGATTATTTTCTAGTTCAACATTTTCAGAATAACCGATTTTGATGATTATTCGTGGACGCGATGATTTGCGTCATCAGTTCTACGATGTTATTAAATTGGAGGTCAGTTTTCATAGAAATTTCAGATATTGTAATATTATCATGATTAAAATGATATTTATAGCATGTGCTGATTATTACTGGAAATGATGTTGATGCCCTTTGTGCTGCAACAATCCTTACGGTGAGTATTGTAAAATATTATACTGTTTATTTATTTACACTTGCACAAAATTTATAGAATTCGATCTCTGATCACTGAAATATCTCTTTGGTCATTTTACAATCTCTAAAAGACCCGTTATTAATTTGGGAAAATTACATGGCCTGGTTCATAAGGAAATGCGTTCAACTTTGAATCTTATACAATCTATGGGTTAAATCATATAATGATATTGTAAAAATACACCACAAAGGACTCATAATCAACCATATAGGAGTGGCAATTTGGAGATATAATCGGATAAAAAGGAGCGCTTCAAATATAACCATCAGCAATATGCAAACTGAAATATTTTGTTTTCTTCTTTTGCGTAAGCTATAGTTCTGAGTCAAAGTAATTCAAACTCACTTAGTTGATATGTGTATACTTTCCTTATTTTAAAAAAGAAATCCCACATTTCTGCATGGCTTTCAAATCTTCTAAATTCGGGACAGCTCCAAATATTATAGCAAATAGACATAACATTAAAAACATTCCCTAATAATAGAAGTACAAACATAAATATTGGTTGACTATCCAGACCTCCATCCTGTAAGAATTAATGAGGATAGAAGAAATTATTATGAGATGTAATCCCAAAGCATTGTATTAATTATAACTTACCAAATAGACAATTAGGGCAATAAGGGGTAGTCCTGCTTGAGCTAATAACATTAAACATCGTTGCCCCAAGGAAGCAGGCATTTTATACTGTATATAGTGAAGAATATGGGATAACAGGCATGATCGCCTTTGATGAGGCGACTATTGGGTGTTGGATTCTTCGCCAAGGACGACTCCCGATCGGTTGACGTTGTCAACTGAGCGTGTTTACACTCCTGCCGAGGGGCAGCATAGTATTTCCTGTAAAATTACATTAATTTGATATCATGCTGACAAGAAGAAAATTTTGTGAGAAGAAAATTAATCATTCACAAAAAAAATTTTTTTATAATAACCAGTATATTTTCTTTCAGCGTCTTCTCTCCGCTGATGACGTCTCTTTTTCACTATCAACAGTTGAGAACTGGCAACATTTGCATAGGATATTACGAGAACATAGTGAACAATGTAAGTTTGCTAGAAAATATGAATTTAATGTGGTTCGTTTGTTATTTATTAACTTTTAGGTCCTGCAATCGTTCTTATCAATTGCGGCGGAACAAGACCAGTGGATGAGATGCAAATTCCCCCAGAAAGCAAAGTTAGCTTGACTTTTAACATTATTTTGTATTATTTTTAGGTGTTTGTAATAGATTCACGGCGACCTGTTAATTTGATGAATGTTTATAGTGAAGAACAACTTTATGTAGTGATAGATCCAGAAGAAGTGGAAAGGATGAAGTGAATTTATAGTTTTTTTTTCTGTCTATATGTCGAAATAGGATTCCCAGACCTGATGAGATAATAGTGCCGCCGGAGTCGGATGATTCGGAATCTAATGAAGATGAAGAGGAAATTACTAGAGAAGACAGATTTGCTAGTATAGAACGTAGACAATTGAAAAGAGTTTGTTGTTTGTGTGTAAAAATGTTTTTTTAGGAAATTAGGAGAAAATGGGACAAGCGAAGACAAGATTTAGAATGGGCATATTACGAAAACACTTGGTATGGACTAGCCTCGTCTATTAGTATTATGGAACTGGCTGTATCGTTGAATAGAATTTGCCCCGAATTTTTTTGGCTAGCGGCAGTAGGGCTGAACAGTCAATGGGTAGAAAGACTAGTAGGTTAAATTATATTTTGTTACTATAATTATTGTCAGATTACTATTGAATATTATTCTAGTATTTGCTTGGAAAAACTACGACCATATTCGCATAGATTCAAGCCACAAGGTGGACCTAAAGCCGATGACGTCCTAAGAATATCTATCGAAAAAGAGTATGTCTATTATTTTAATCTTATTGTCCTCAAAAAAATTTTAGACTTCCTTTAGCTATGTATAACCGCTGGAATCTTTATGAAGCTATGAAAGTGGATGAATTTTTTGCATGCTTAACTAAAAATTGGAGCCAACGTGGAGAACAAAATACTAAAGGATTATTATCAAAGATGGGGCAAGTTACCAGTTTTTTTTTACCTATTCTGTTTTTTAGTTTAACCCTTCAAGAAACAAAACAAAGATTTGAAGCGATGGATACGACAAGAAGAAAAGAAGTTATTGAAATTTTGCACAATGAAATGAAATCGGAATTTTGTACTTATTTCGCTCATCTCGGCTATCTCAATCCCATCAGTGCTGCAGATACAGCTCGTGCTCTAGCTGTGAAAATTTCAACACCACCAAATATTTCAATAGCTCAAAGGTTTGGTGAAGCTCTGGACGTTATTAAACCATTTATGGAGGTTAATGTGGATTTTATACACTTAGAAAAAGCATGTGCAAAATATATGGTACGTTTTATCGAATTTTTTTTGATCATGTTATTTTAGTTGGCTTTAGAAACTGTATGGGGCCTTGCTGTATCTGCTCTTAATCATTCTGAAGTCATCCACACAGGTCCACTTTACCTTCATTGTTCTTCAAAAGAAATAGGTTAGTTTTATGTGGTTGTTTCGCTGTATTTTTGCATCGTTTGCATAATATTTCTTTCCGTAAGTATTTTGATGAATAAACTAAAGAATAACAGTAGCTAAAAATTGCAACAATTTCTTCAGATAATAATTTCTTGGAATCTCGTCATTTTTTGATGATTTTTGTCCGATTCTTGGCTACGGCCTTCTCCTTTTCTGGTAAAAACAGAGGGAAGAAGCCTTTTATTTGCGCACTTCCACTAGGAGGAGATAGGAAAGGTTGGCATTTAGTTACTGGTATTATGCCAGTAAAAACAGCATACGATGATGATAGGCAGAAAAGGTAATTTTTTCCTGTTATCTTCTCAATTTTTATGTTTTAGTTATATTGGTCGAGCTTTTCGTGAAGTTAGTAAACGGCCACAAATGCAAAATTCTATTAATATGGATTATTTCGATCTAGACAGTAGGCGTTTTCTAATTTTTCTAAATAATGTTGTACTTTCAGTGATGCTCGTATTATCTCAAGATCGTTCACGTTTCTTTGAATTGCTAGAAGCTATTATGGAAGTCGACTAACCGCCAACTACAAATTTTAAATCATATGGGTATTTACAGTTTTATGTTTCATTTTTTTAACATGTGAATAAATTATATAAAACTCACAACTTGTCAGGTATATCCATCTTTTTTTAACTATTATTATTAGAAATTAATCAAAATTATGGTAGCTAAAATGTCAGTTTATTTAGTCTTTCCGGTCAGGCTTATTTACTCGTGAGAGGGTGGAGGTGCGGCACAGTGATTAGTGTCTTCGGCGAGTATTATTCTTATTTGAGGTCAAGTGGACACGCTGTGGCCTCAATTATCTCCTTTCACTACTGTTTGTTAATTATATCCAATGTTACTTCTTCGTTCCAAATTCAGTTTTTCGTCAAATTCTACGACGCGTAACAATAATTATGGTTGAGATATACTTCAGACTGGTTCTAAATTATAGGTTTGGCCGTGAATTAGCAATGGGGAACGGCCTCACACAGCCTTTGTTCACCTGCTACTGCCAAAAATGTCACCTGTCCAGCTCTTTTTTCTATTAAATTTTATCTGAAAGAAGTTTTTGCAGACATTTCAGGGGAAGATGTTTTGATCATATGAACGAGTAAAATTTCACGGATCAAAGGATAATTTGAAGAGAGCTGAATTATTTTAACTTTTGACCATAATTGAAAGAATTCATTGAGGCGTAGGGTGACCTGTAACAGAAGTCCGTAAATTGCATCCAATTTCCTGTTTCTAACGAGCGTTCAAGGACTCTCTTCATAATCTTCTTTGGTAACTTCCTTCACAGAGTCCTGTTTTTTTCTCTCCTCTCAACTATTTACTAGCCAGGTGCTTCTTCCATGTAATAAAAGGGCATGGAAATGTTCTTGCTTCTTGTTTTCATAAACATCCCGAGTCCATTTACGTTGAAAAGTTCCATCTCGAACTGATTAAAGAACTTCAATTATTTCTTTAGGTTCCAGTGTTCTAATCTCAATAAACTTACTCCATTTAGATGTCCCAAATTGTTCTGCTTCAATTAGAAGAAGATATCCCGTTGTTTATTGTGTCCGCTCTTCTCGCAACTAGTTGCTACCTTTTGAATGTCAATTGAACAGGCCTCCAACTGGTCATCGTCGGCCATTTTCCTCATTTTGCCGCCTATTCTCCCGGAAATGTTTCATTTCTATAAATTACCAAAGAAAAAGATAATCGCTCTCGAAAAGGAGTGGAACCGTGCCTCATTTCAATAACTGGTATCTTCACAGCTGGGATCCGCCACCAGCAGGCACCATTTAGGAGACTTGACTTTCCCTTTATATCTTCTTTTTCTCCTAAATCGGCTCCGTCTAAACACCTTTGTTCTTCACCAGTTTTCTTTTGCTTATAAAAAGCAGCTGAAATTCAATTATTCGCATCATCAGAAAATAGAAAACACATTTATCGGCTAAATTCTTGCTGAGAAACGCTGAAAATATCGAAAAAGGCGAAAGAATCGGAGAAAATTCCATAGAACAATTACATATCTGTCGAGATTTTACGGGTACAGGGGTGATATGTCCTCACCTACAACTTCTCGCCCGAGTTACAGAAGGAGAAATCTCCAAATACCAGGATTCTACGGTGTGACAGTGCTGATTTTGCTAGGAGACTGCGATACACGACTTTTCACATGTTGATGCCCCTTTTCCAATGTTCTTTCTCGTCTTCTGTCCCAGTAAATATTAAGATCTTCCTCCCGTCCTTTTGCGGTTATTATTCCCATTTAAAGCCGAGTACATCTGTCACTGAGGCCCAGTCTACCTTCTCATATCTGCAACATTTGGCCTGTAGTTATTTGGTTTCCATAATGAGACATCACAGCAGGTGGTGTTGCGGCCGCAAGTGTAACGGTCAGATTTCTCTCTCTCTCGACATCGTACCTCTTTCCTTTTTTATTCCTCAAATTTGTTCCCTTTTCCATCTTTCTGACCCCAACAAGTTCGAGTTTCCGTGGTCTTTTGTTTGAATATTCATCAGCTCGTCGTCTATCCAATCTCTGAGCCGATGCAAATTCAAAAGCCAATACTTTCCTTAGAATGGACTCCGTCGATTGAGAAAATGTCATTATTTTTCCCGGATGTTTTTATCAAGATTGTGGGAACAAAAGATCCGAGATTGACGCAAGTTCAATATCACAAATGGGAAGAGATGTCACGGAAGCGGAAGTCCGGCTGGCCATAATTGGATATTCATAACCAGAACATCTTGCCGAGTTCTCTCACATCATTTTTGCCATTCCGAATGTCCCCGGACATTCGCTGCAGGAATTTTATTACAAAGTCTCTGTTGATTTAAATAAGAGAGGCTCACGAGATTGTAAGATGCAATGGCTGTCTCGGTGGAACATGTACGTACATTTGTTTTTTCTTCAAAAGTTCAGAAATTCAAAGCGGATTGCAAATCCTCCATGCGAAAAGCACTTGACAGCCGTCCGTATTCAATTTTCTCACAATCTATTCGAATGCAAACACACAAAATTGGAAGACAGCTGTCTTTCTTTTATTTTATTAGAATTGCAGACATTTCCTTCTTTGGAACGTCTGTACAGTTTTGATCGTGGCTAATTTCCTTCGCCCACATTTGTCTGGTCAAAGAAATTCCGGACAAGCACAAATTCTGACCTTCCTGAGAGATGTTTGGATTTGATGAAACACGCAAAGTTTGAAGTCATCCCCCGTCCTCCCACAGATCATCGCCGGCTTCTTCTGCTAATATTTTATGACGTATTTCGTCTAGATTACTAAAACAATCCGACCTTCTTCCATAGATCAAAAATCATTCGAGAAATCCAGCAAAAATCCCTACTTCCCCATGCGACGTCACAAAATAAGCTTGACTTCTTTCGGGATTATTCATCCGACCCTCGGGGGAACGCGCGAAATTTCAGAAATGAAACTAGAAAGGCGCTTGGAAGATCGCCTACTTCTTTTAAAATATCTTAAACTTCCTTGAATCTGTCCTCATTCCCACCTTGACAAAAGGCAAAAAAAAAAACGGGGCCAATAGCCAGTCGATGATTAATAGCCGTCGTCGACGGGGAGAGCTGCCGACGGCGACTGCTTGCAAAAAGTAGCAGAACTGTCGGCGATACTATCAACAAGACGGCACATTGATCATTACTTTTCTCTACGTTTTGCTTTTGGTTTTCCTTTATTTTTCCGGAAAATTCCTAATATTTTGCCTATTCGGCTGCTGATCCATAAGAGTACAAATGGCTGGAATTGGACAGGTGGAATTTGTTTCCCATCTTGTCGAGAAGTGTACTCCTGAAATGAGATGCATACCGTAACCGAGGACATGTCCGTCTACCTGGGTGACCAATTCTTTAAAATTTCCCAGTAAAAACTGTTCTTCTTAAGGGCCTAATGGGCTGCACTAAACTTGGGTGCAAGTAGTTATCGTCGATGTTCAAAGAGACCGCCTGGACTTTTTGAATTTGTTAGAATATCCACTGATTAGGAGAGGATCAGTGAGCAGCCGTCATCCCTGTATCCGATCAGATGTTTTGCTCTTTTAGAGGACATCTTGCATTTCATTCCAAAAAAATCCGGCCACTTGAGGTCCTTCTGTCGCCTCTAGTGAACTCGTTATCCAATCGACAAAATTATCCCTTTTTATGGTGATCCTTTGACGACGGTAATCTGGGCAAGGTGATCGAGATCACATTTTCCCTCTTTTGAAAAATATCTGCCGAAAGAGGGGCTCAAAAACGGGGATCGGCTTACATGCTCACGTTTCTCTCTGCCGTCTCCCATCGTCGGCCCATTAGAAAAGGAAGCTGGCCACTTCCGTCTTGTCTTTTATGAATCTCCTGATTAGGCGTCTTCTTTCTCTGGGAATATTCACTTCCGTCTATAATCCTATTTCCTTCTTTTGGGTCGAGCTCCAGTGTATTGGGGGGCGTTCCCCCCATATCCCTCCTTCGTTTCCCCCTCTCCGACCAGCTGATGCTGCTGCCTATTGATCAGTTTTCAGTTGCCGCCTTGTCGTCGATGGCTCCGCTGCTGCTCCTACTTTTACATCTAGTCCGAATGGCCGAGGCCGTTGTTCCATCAGCATTGCAGGTAAGATCTTTCCCAGGAGATGGTTGGAATATGCCCATCAGGGCTACCTAATGCCTCCACCAGATGACTGACAGCTGTTCGTTTATTGTCAGTTCATAGTGAGGCCTCGCAGCTGCCCACGCCATTGGTGCAACGGGTATAATATGTTGGGAAAAGGCAAGAGAGAAAGAGTCTTGGACGAGTCGATCGTGATGACCATCGTCGTCGACGGCCGTTACTCGACCCTTTTCACTGTCATTTCCTTGATTCTCACCTTTTTATGGCCGTTTTCTGTCTGTCGCTTGGCCTTTCGTCTAGACTCGCTCTTTCCGACAAACCTTTCCTGCCGTTTCCTGGCAACTGCCTTTTTTTGTCACTATCTCCTTCCCACCCATTTTGTCCTTCTTTCTCTCAACCTTTTCAATGTGAAATATCGAGGGTACCCCCTCGCCCTACATGTCGGAATCCGTTCAAGTGCACTTGCCCAGTCCTCTCCCAAAATTATTCACCTGGTTGGTCGTGTCGCCCCTCGCCCGAAATTATATTGAAAGCTGTGACCGATGATCTGGTTCCTCCCAGTGCCAAGGTCAATATCCTCGTCCTCAATTCCTCTTCTTTTTCCTCAAATTTCTTCTGTTCTTCAATTTGCATAATGACTGTAACGAGTCGAGTTAATTAGAGGAGACGTAATAGGAACCAGGCAGTTGACGTGGCCAGTTGTGAATTATTGAGCCCAGTCGACCTTTTCCGATGATCCTGAAAAGGGAATCAGCCTCTCCTCTTTTGACGTCAATAGTCGAGCTGATTGATGGATAATTCGGTTTAGACGGGGTGTCGGATAAGAGTAGACATTCCCCCGGTGCTTATTAGTCTCCCTTTTGTACTCCTTATTTTGACTGTTTTTTAACCTCTAAAAGATGTCCTTTTGAGCAGGGAAAAGACAATGAGCCGAGGAGGGCAAACAGCTGAATATTCAATGGGCGACGACGCTGCGTATTTACCGGGACCGGGGGCAATTCTATGATCATCAGAGACTCTCTGATCTTTGAGAATATTAGAAGACATAAACAAAGCCTGACCAGAAAACAGGAATTAGCCTCTATTCAAGGCTGGGAGTTTCATTGAATTGTGGAGTCAGGAAATGGGTCTCTACGGATTAGCCGCAAAAGTTCTTGGCGGCTAACTCCCGGGGATGGCCACTTGATCTCGTCGTCGACTTCCTCTTGTTGAGGGGGCGAATGAGGGAAAGAGGCAGAGAGTAGATTGAATGTGCATAATGAATCTCTCTCCCTTTTTGCTAGGGAAAAAGTCTCTGATTTATGCGGGGTGACGGAAGTCGACTCGCGTCTGCCAATCGAACTTTCGTCTTCCTCCTTGAGACACACTCGCTGGGTCATCCTCTTTAAAGAAAAGACGGGAGACCACTTCTTCCCTTTCTAAATATTCTTTCTGTTTTCCTTTTTCTAATTTCTTGAGATCCGAAAATGATGGCAATTAAGGAGATAGAGAGGGGAGAGCCCAACTCTCTCTGATTGGATTTTTCTCTCTGCTCTTCGAGGCGCAAAGTAGGCAAATTGGCATCTCAACGAGATAGCCTTTCGGGGGAAAAGTGACGACTAAACACGCAAGGGACGTCAGCCTTTGGAGTAGGGAAGAAATCCGGGGAATTAGTAATTATGAATAGGCATCTTTCTGTTGAAAAGAGAGAGCGAAGAGACCAATCAATTGAATTGGATGAATAGAGAGTGGAGAGAAGATATCTGGAAAAGGAAGTCCCAAGGTTCAGGGGTCGTCAGAGTCGAGTTTCCTGTCGACGTTGAGTCATCCGTCCTTTCTTGTCCTCCAGTCATCGTCGATCATCTCACCTCCCACTCTTCCTTATTCCTTCATGTTTTCCCCGTAGTAATTAACTTCATAACGAGTCGCCCTGCTGTTAGACTTTGCTTTGCACCAGCTCATGAGGCTCATTATGGTCACATAGTCAGTTGACGGGCGACGCCGCCGCCATGCCCGGCAATATCATGCATCTAGCTCCGTCTCGCGTAAGTTTTTAGAGCCGCCATTTCTGATAAAAGCAAATAGTCGTCGATCTGTTTGTTTTGGGTTCAAGGTTACCCTTCCTCCTTCTTCTGTACCTCCTTTTGCAGAAGGCGGGTGTCCCGACTGCTCCGGCTTTCTTACCCAGCCGCGCTGTGACGTTGTTTTGTTTTGTATTTAACTTTCCCGCCTGATATTTTGAACTTTAGCAGGATACACAAATAGATCTGGGAAAAACTTCATTTATTTTTCAGGAAATGCGACTGAAATGCGCCGGAACATCAGAGGTCAAAGTGACCATCGACAGCTCGGAGATGGCCAAGGCCAAATTGGGACAGGCATTCGAACCATGGCCTCAGGTGGATCCTTGTGGAGCTGGTAAGTATTTATTCATTTTTTCTTGTTTTTATATAGCTTCCCTATATTTTTTATATTTTAAACCTGACAACATTTCCCGCCCGCAAATGACCGGTAAAAGGCGTCAATAGTTTATTTGCTTTGCCTTTCCTTGTCCTTGTAGTTTCTGCTGCCATTTTGGGTATGGGAAGGGTGTGAATTGACACCAATTATCAATGTCTAAAAGTAGAAGAGGCCATCCTGGTCATATTTCCTCGATCACAAGATCATTTCCCTTCTTTTCATTGGGAAGTCGGACCAGGAAGCTGTCGACCTCGAGACCGGGAAGTAATCTCGTCCATTTTCAGTACCTAAAACTCCGAGCTACATTCTTTGCAATTCGGCATCGTGTGCCTCGTCCTGTCTAAAGAATCTCGAGTCACAGCACATCATCCTCCATACGGACAAGCAGTTGCCCGATGCCAGCCGGGCTCTTATCCTCAAGATTGCTCCAAATGAATATCATCCAAATTTTGCTCAACTTGGAACGTGTACTCTAGAACAAGGGGTAAGTCGACTGCCGGTTATCTCCTCTCCTCATTCCCAGTCTTTTGTCTCCTTGTTCTAAAATGAGGCAGATCATGCAACTGGGTAACAACAGTCGTATTTATCTATACGGAAGACAGCCTTTCAATGGCCACCTTCTCACCGGATAAAAGACATTTCTCTTTTCAGATGGACGGCGATGGCAATGCTTCAACTGACGCTCTCCGGTCATTTTCAAAGACTTCCGTTCTATTCGTGTCAATTTCCTTTATTATTTTAATGGTCATCTCCCTCGCTTGGCTTGTCTTCTACTATGTCCAGAGATTCCGATATGCCCATGCTAAAGATCGACTCCAACGGAGGTAATCTCCCATAAAGAGACCAGGAAGAACATCTGCATTTAGGCTGTTCAATGCTGCTCGAAAAGCCTTGACCCGGATCCAGACACGGACATTGCGAGCCGGAGAGGCTATTTTGGACACGGATTGCGCTGTCTGTATCGACCCTTACCAGATAGCCGACGTCGTTCGGGAATTGCCCTGCAAGTGGGTCTTTGTCTTTCTTTGTTCCCTCCATTTAATTCAATTCCTCCCTATTTTTCGGCTTGGACTCTGCTCCATATCCAATTTACCCGCCTGGGGGATGTAACCGGGGGAGATCGACAGAAAACTAGATCATCTTCAGGCACGTCTACCACAAGTCATGCATCGATCCGTGGCTTCTAGAACATCGAACATGTCCGATGTGCAAAGCAGATATTGTAAAACACTTCGGATATCATGTGAGTAGTCCTGTCGACATGGATTTGGAGGAGAACTTCCAGTATATAGGAATCGCCCATGCTCGACCGTCGAATGTAAGAGTCGACTAGGTCGGCCCATTCCTTTGAGGGTCATACTCATTTATTATGACACAGTAGAATAGATCTTTTTTATTATTCTTTTATGAATTGTCTTGTTTTCAGCTCTCCAGTAATGAAGGCAATAGGTTGGAAGAAGGTGGGGCTCGTGATGCCGAGTCTCCCGAACCACCTAGCAGTGGATCAGAGTCGACGGCTTTCCCCTATCAAGGCAGCCACGATCATGACTTCCACTTTACTCCAACTACCTCTCCTCAACTGGTACCCCTCATTCCCGTTCTTTTTTATCGTCTAAATTCAGGTTATGAGCTCCTCTACGGCTAAATCATTTGCCATTGTTCCATTGACCGTTCATGCGAAGAATGTCCCCTCGACGGTGAGTGCTCCAGTCGAAGTCGAAGCTGGGCCGAGCAGTCGAAGTGAGAGGATCATTTCCGTCGGACAAGTGGAACCCGTCGCAGTGAGACATGCCTCTGCCAGGGCGTCTAGTCAAGGTCAGATTGTCAATCTCATCCAGGTAAGACCCAATTAAGACTCTCTATTGAAATATATCTAGGTTCGAGCCCGTGCCCAAAGCTGTACTCGTTCAGTTCCTCTGCGTCGAGCCGAACGACCATCGTCGACCCGACCAGCTCCCATTGACACAAATCAAGTCGTCTGACTTCCTGTTGCCCATCATTTCCCTCTTCTCAGCTTTATCCCGTTTGATCTCACTCAGAGCATTTCCCCCTTGCCATGGCCTCCTTTTCTTCTTATTTTTGGTAAATAGCAGGGTACAGATATTTGACCGAATACTTTACGACTACCTTCGTTACGGGTAAAACTCGAAGAATCTCTAGGTATTTCATGCAAATGAGCTTTTCTTTTTGTTTATGTGGATCACTTATTCCCGTTGAGATGTCTACCGTGTGTTAGGTTGTGCCTATGTAATGATTCTATGGCAATCCATATAAACATTTTTCAATTCATTTGCCTTTCTTTCCAAGATTACGCCTCTTCGGTGGATGATACTAGGACTTCGGGTTAGGAAAGAGAGAGCACAATAGTGGAAATTGTTCTTCTGGGTAATTTCTCCAGGAAAAAGTGAGATAGTCTCGGATGGCTTTGGATTCCTGTTTTGCATACATTCTTTTGTTGCCAGAGGACCCGACTACCAAGTTTTTTGCTTGCCACACGGAAGCCTAGTTGTGCACAACGACACCGCCCAAATTACGGCTAAACAGCATCTTGATGCATTTCTGTT
Organism: Oscheius sp. DF5033; assembly: GCA_964036215.1. NCBI lineage: Eukaryota > Metazoa > Nematoda > Chromadorea > Rhabditida > Rhabditidae > Oscheius > Oscheius sp. DF5033. Next base: position 5,208,275 of record CAXIWN010000004.1, on the reverse strand, counting down.
GGTGCAAAAACGTTCATTGTTTGTTTTCTTTTGACTTTTCTCTTTATAACTTTCTTCTATGGTAAATTACACAGAGCATATACAGTTTTACTAATGTAGGCGCAATAATTTATGCACCAAATTACGATCTGTTCGCTTTATGTCATTTCTCTGTCGTTTTTATTATTATATCCAACCCGTACAATTTTTCAGATGTCGTCAGCTGGCCGTTTCCTCAAGGCAGTCAACAGTACTCGACTTGCAGCTCGTACTATGTACGAAAATCCTTATATAAATCGATTTAATGCTAAACGAAAGGTCTCTCCTGATTTCCCAAAACAGGTAAGCATTTATTTTGATAAATTTCAGAGGATGAATTTATATTGGTTAGAGTGAAGAATACTGATATGTATAACATGATTCGCGATGATTTTACGCACATTCTGTGAAGTTTGATACGAAATTATAACTTCTTCAGAGTATATCGACGCTAAAAATTTCTCTGGCTAATTATTGCCCATAAGACAGGTTATTTGCAAAATGAAAACATTTCAGACAACTGGTATTAATGGACTATTCGTCAATGAACATCCTCACCGTGATTTAACTATCATTTATGGACGTATTCTGCGTGCCCTTGAGCAGATGCCTGCTGAAGCCACTTATAGGAAATATACGGAAGCTGTAAGCTACCTAAACAATTATTTTTTTTATTTATCTGTAGATCGTAAAACATCGTCTTGCTCTTGTTCAAGCCGAAACCGATATAAACAAATTGGAAGAAAAGATTGGAATGGGACAAATTGAAGAAGTTATTCAGCAAGTAAGCTCGGTGTTTGTCGCAATTTGTTTTGAGTTAATTTAGTCTCACAATTACTTTGTTAAAATTGTTGATATTTAATGGCTATCTTTTTATCCTCATATTTTCAGGCTGAATATGAGTTAGAAACTACACGTGCTATTCTGGAATCAAAAGCTTGGGAACCGCTAGTTGAGGAAGCACCTAAAGGACAATGGGCTTGGCCGGTTTGATCTTTCTTTGTATAGTCTTGTTTTATAGAGGATAAACATTAGCCGTAGTAATATTTTACCAATGCGTTCATGTAAATTTACGGATTCGTTTACTCAGTTCCAGAGAGTCGGCTGTTTTGGATTATAATACAGATGAAGCACTTCTAGATATTTTAGACAATTGTTCAATTGAAAATAAGGGTTTTACTAGAATCGAGGATTTACAAAGTGCATCATCTGCCGACGACCCATTCGCCCATCGACACTCTGGCCTCCTTATCGCAGCTGATTCACTCGGTGTCCTTCAGCAAATAACAAGTTCTGCCTCGTTTTCCCGCGAGAAATTTGACGTTTGAATTAGTATTTTCGTCTAGACGTACTCTTTATCTTTCTTTCTGTTCCTATGTGATTTTCGAAATATCCGACGAGATGATTCGTCTTCCGTGAAAATACTATTCCGTTTACTTTCCTAATTTGTGGATTTGTCTATAAAATGGACGTCTTTGCCAGCACCTTATAAAATTCGACTATTTTAAGAGCGGTAGTCATCGTTGCCAATTTCTCACCCGTCGATCTATCAATACCTGCCTTTCGCCTGTTCTTATCATTTAGATGGAGTGCTGCGTCTGCTTTTCCCCTTACAGTGAGTTATCCCTTCATTTTCTGTCATATTTTAAGGTGTCACTGTCAAGCCATTCGTCGGCAGATGTGGCCACTCGATTTGTGAAAGATGTGTTCCCAACTTGAGAGATCCCTCTTGTCCGACATGTCGAGTCGAGGCAGCCTTCGGCAATCCTGCGGAAAATTATTTGGCTAAAGGTTGTGATCTCATATTTTAGAGAATAGCGTGCCCTTATAGAACTGCTACAACATATTGAAGTGACAGGCAGTGGCCAGAGTCCCGTTCAAAATCGTCCTCCTCCGAGGATCACACCTCCTCGACCACTTGCAGTCCGTGACGAAGGCGGGGATGTTCAAGGTAATGACCACGGAATTATTGTAAGAGCCAAAAATATTTAGATCTTCACGAGATCCTTGCTATGACTATGAGTGAAAATACCGCACTCCAACGGCTGGTCGAAGAATTTTCTCGTCAAATTGCCATGAAAGACGATGACAATAACAGTAAGACTAATTCAAGAAGAAAAAAAACGATTTCAGTTCTCCAAGAACAAATCCTATCTTTGACGGAGACTTTGAATAACAAGGAAATGATCAATAAAGGTAATAGATGATCAAAAAAAAGAGAAAGATATGGTTTAGAGCTGAGAGAGGAACGAGACATGGCGCAGGCTCTATTGGAGAGTCGACAACAAGACAGTCAGTATTCTCCTCATTGACGGTGAATATAATATTTAGGTATAATTCGACGTACAACTGAAGTGCAAGACGAATGGGAAACATCCTCGTCGGAAGACGATGACAGCGACCAGAACGAAGAGGAAGACGAGGACAACGAGGAGGACGAGGACAGCGAGGAGGATGAGGACGAAACCGACTCGGATGATGATCCACACGCATCTTTAGTTCAATTGGCACCACATATCCAGCGAAAAAATGTCGAAGATTGCTCTTTTATGTAAATAAAGTTTGGTATCGACTCATGTTGGGTGGGTTGTCGTCGACTGAGATCAGGAGAACTAACTGCTTCGATGGACAATGGCCAACGTCGATAATTAGGTTGAGTGATCGAAGAGATTGTGATCTCAAGTAGTAGCAACGAGCAGGCGTTAAGAAGAACAATCCATGTCGATGATCTCTCACCATGGCACCTTCCTGCCAAATTAAAAAAAATTTTTGGATAATTAAATAGGCGAAGTTCTATGATATACAGTTGCGTTATTTCTGAATATTGCTGGTTCGAGGAGGATGGGGAACTGATTTTATCAATCAAACAAAGCAAGCCTTTCATTTCTCTAGTTTGAAAAGTGCGCGAAGAGAGAGAGCCACCCGAGTACTGACCATGCTCACTGACCATTGTTCAGTAATCAGCGCTGTGCTTTTACATGCTTCTGGTTTACGCTGACTTCAGTTTTCTTATTGATTTCATTATTATTTCGTACCAAAATCTGTGCATTTGATACTACAAAACATTGCTCAATGATCTTGCTGTGCTCAGAATACAGTGATCTCTGGATTTTTTTTTGCTTTGCAAAGAGACCGATATGCCGTAAATTGTTCCCTTCAGAAAGTTTCCCATCCTCACCATGTGTATGCTCATTGTTCTTTGATTTGATCGTAATTATTGTTGCTATTGGGAAGAGCGATAGCCATAAACACTCGACGGTGGCTCACGCATCCCGGTAGGTCGTCTTTAATCCGTCCATATTTGGTACGATATGCTGCATCATCTTGTGAATCTCATGACGTACATGAAGCGGACTGTCTATGATGCATTCACAAACCTGTTTCTTAGTACCCGCTCGTGGATTAGAGGCAGCTGAGGATTTCGCTTGCGGCGATAACTGCGGTTTTCTAAGTGACATGAAATCCAACTATTGCAAGATTGATTTTTTGATCATTCAACCTTGATGCTCTTATTCTAGAATTTTCTTTGTTATAATTTGGCTCCGCTTCAACATTGTGACCCGCTTTCTGTCATTGTTTCTTTGCTCCATTATATCAGTAGTTTTCAGACGGAGATGCGGTTCGACTGCATCGAGCGACCCGTCTCCAAATTCTTTCATCGATATGGCTACGTAGTAGCTCGACATCCATGGCCGTTTATAGTATTTCCACTACTCTTCACTGCTGCTATGTCAATTGGTAAGACTTTTCTTTATAATGTTTACTGGTACTTTTAGGATTCCTCCATCTTGATCCATTGACGGATGCTATCTACCTTTTCACGCCATTAGGATCTCCTAGTAAGATGGAACGGCTGGCAATACACGAAAAATGGCCTCTTTCGTCAGATAATTATGTACCCGGCAGAGCTGTTACTCAAAGCAGAGAAGCTCAGGTAAGAGATAAATTTAATATTTCATCGTCTAGTTGTAGGTGATAACCCTTGCTCGAGATGGTGGAAATATTCTGGAAAAACCATACGCAGAATCAGTGTATCGGTTAGATCAATTTATAAGAAATAGGTTTGTTTCCATCCAGTGCTTTACAAAAGGATTTTAGGATTGTGGTCGAATTTGAAGGAAGAAATTACACTTATGAAGATCTCTGTCTAACTTTTCATGGGACTAAGCGCGGGAATGATCATGTTCACATACTATCCGATCTCTACAATCACGGATTCAATATCACATATCCTACATTTAGATTTGGAACTGAGTTGGTCTTATCCTGGTCTGTTCATAATTATTTACTTCAGAGGTGGTTACATTGGGGCTTCTTTAGGAGGTGTATCACTCTGGGATGGCGGAAATGGAACACATTTTTTGGCTAAAGCTCGAGCGTGGTTCATGCTCTACCATGTCAAGTTCTTTCCTTTGGAAACCAGTTACATATCAGGACTATGGGAAAATGTGAGCTTTTGTATCCGTTTGTGTAAACATAACTTTACAGGCATTAGGAGATGCACTGAAAAACTATCCAGAAGATCCGTATATAGAAATAACCTATTTCCATTCTCAGACCTTAGCTGATGAGCTCAAAAGAAATGCAGACTCCTTGAGTAAACACTTTTTTCAGTACTTACCACTTCTACATTTCAGTGCCTCGTTTTGCTCTAGCGTTAACGTTACTGCTTGTCTTTTCTGTCCTCTGCTCCATATGTTTTGTTGATGGCACTTGTTTTGTGGATTGGACTTTGAGCAAGCCTATCTTATCCTTATTAGGTATACCACTTTTAACTCATGTATTTGTGATGTTTAGGCGTGATTAACGCTGGCATGGGTATTGTTGCAGCATGTGGCTTCCTTTTGCTTGTTGGAATGCCTTTCAACGATATTGTGGCTGTTATGCCTTTCCTTGTAGTTGCTGTCGGAACAGATAATATGTTTTTAATGGTAGCTGCTGTACGACGCACTCCAAGAAGTCACTCAGTTGGTGATCGTATGGCCGAATGTATGTCCGACGCAGCCGTTTCTATTTTGATCACCGCTACTACAGGTGATACCTTCTCTATATATATCAATATTATTATAGACGCGTTTTCATTTGGAATTGGAGCGATTACTACGATTCCTGCAGTTCAAATATTTTGTGTCTACACGGGCTTTGCTATAACTTTTGCTTTCATTTTCCAAGTACGTTTTTTTTCACACATTCGTTACTAATAACATCAGATAACATTCTTCGCAGCTTTATTAGCCTTATACATTCAATATGAATCTGAAGGAAGACATGCTGTTTTTTACCATATTAAAACGGTTCCGGATACCGAGATCAAGGTGAGCTTTTCTGTGATAATTTATTGTATGTATTTGTTTCAGACGGCTAACATAATACAAAAGCTGTTTAATATGGGATCACGCCGTCCTGTTAATCAGAAAGATAGCTCCAAAGACATAAGGGAGCCGTGGATTTCAACATTTTTCCGGACCTGGTTAATTATTATTATCTTTTGTAAATAATTTCTTGTTTTAGGTACGCCCCGCTTCTTATGAATCCTTTTGTCAAAGCATTGGCCATGTTTTGGTTTGTCGTTTACCTAGCCGGTGCTACTTACGGATGCTCTCAATTAAAAGAAGGATTGGATCCTGTAAATTTACTTGTTGAAGATTCATATGCCGTACCTCATTATAAACTAATGGAAAAATATTTTTGGAAATTCGGTGTCACTCTTCAAGTCAGAAAATCACTTTGCCATATAATTTTCATTCAGGTGGTAGTCAACAATGCTCCTGATCTAAGAGACCCCATGGTTCGCGACAGAATACAAGCTATGATTTTGGATATGAACACAACTCCTCATTCGGTCGGTATGGAATCTCTACAATTTTGGATGCAAGAGATGCAACTGTATGTTCATTATTATCTTTATACCAGGGATTATTTCAGTTATTATAAAAATTTGGATATTCCAATAAGTGATAGTGAATTTTATGGATTGGTAAAACATTGGCTTGCGTCTAAAAAGAACAACGACTTTACGGAAGATATTGTATGGGCTAAAAATGATGCCGGTGAAGATGTTATTACAGCGTTCAGGTTTCATATTATGCTCAAGTTTTATTAATTCCTTTTACTTCTAGATTTGTTATTGGAATGAAAGATGTTTCAACTACAACGGAACAAACAGATGCTACAAATGTTTTTAGAAAGGAAGCAAGTAAATGGCCAGAATTCAATGTGACAACGTTTATGCCTTTATGGCTTTTTACTGATCAGTATGCCATTGTAGTTCCCAATACGGTATGTTAAGTTTTTATCATAGTATGGTTATATTAGGTACAAAACATTATTATCGCTCTTGCTTGTATGATTCTCATTGCTTTCTGTCTTATTCCTCAACCACTTTGCGCCTTTTGGGTAGCTCTAGCGTGTGCTTCAATTGACTATGGTGTTGTGGGCTACATGACTCTCTGGGGAGTAAACTTGGTATTTTTAATGCTTAAGGATTTTTTATATTGTGTTGCAGGATGCTATTTCTATGATTACAATAATTATGTCAATCGGTTTCTCTGTTGACTATGCAGCACATATCACTTATGGTTATGTAGTCTCCAACAATCACAAAGCCTCAGAAAGAATCAAAGATGCTTTGTCCGCTCTTGGCTGGCCATTATGTCAAGTTTGTTTTTTTGTAATTTCTATTGAAAGTCTTTTTTAGGGTGCGATGTCTACTATTATATCAGTGATAGTGCTTGCGGATGTACCTGCTTACATGGTGGTAACATTCTTCAAAACTGTCGTCCTATCTATCTCACTGGGTCTTCTTCATGGGCTTATCTTCCTGCCAGTGTTACTTTCAATTTTCGTCAGAGGATGCTGTATCGTGGACGCTCCAAGATCACCTATCACTAAAGTTAAAGTAAGTCTTTATTCTATTCTTATATGATATATTATTGTTTCCAGATAACTCCAGCTATTGAAAAAGGTGATGAAAAGGGCGTATATTCCACTTCGTCGCCATCTAATGGATATGCGACAGGGCCACCTTCACTGAACATGAACGCTTCTCCAATAATGCCGATCAACGACTTCTTCCATGTCACTTTTGAAAGTCCCACATTCGACATCAGTGCCAGCGTACGAAATCGCTCCCGTCCTCAGTCGCCGGAATTAGATGAGTAATCTTTGTATTTATTATTTATTTTATAATTCTTGTCTCTATGCGTGGTAAATAGACATAATTCAATAATAATGATCTCATCATTTTTTATCCCAAATTCTGTATGTTTGTAAGTTTAAATAAATTTTACTACCATATTCTTGTCTATCTGTTAATCTCTTTCATTCTCATTTGTTCTTCTTGCAAATGGTGGGTTTTCATTTTCTTCTGCTGCTGTTGATGTATTCCTGTGAAATTGGCTCCACGCTGACATGTGTCAATGAAATGGACCTGACCGTTGATGATGCCTTCAGTAAAAATCTTACGGTATCCAATTGCCCTTTCCGGCCAACACGGATTCAGACTGTGGAAGTGCCGTCGAATAATGTTTGTGCAGTTCATTTGACCTACGATGAAGCGCCATCGGGCATCGTCTCTATAGATTTCTTCCCGGAAACGAACAGTAATTATAACCAGGTGAAATGTGAAGAAATTTGACAGAACCGGCATTTTTATTAGAAATTACCCAGCTGTTACCAAAGGATAGTAAAGAGACGGGCGACTGGTTACCATGATCAAATTGGCACAAAATTCTTCAAATTGAAGGAGATCGTCTGTCGCTGCAAAACAAATCAATGCAACGGACCGGAGCTCATACTGGTTATTTTGCTCCTGTACAAAACCATGGATTCTAGAATTATTTGCCAGAAACAGAACTAGTTCACGGCCTGTTGAAGAGAGCATTTGACGATAATGGAAATCAGCTAAATGGGACGAAGAACAGTTGGTACATAATGATGATTTTCTTCATTCCCAGTCTACTCCTGCTTTTTGGAGTAATTGGTGGTTCTGGAGTTTTAATGAAGAAACATGGCTTCCGAAAGTGATAAAAATATTTATTAGAAATAAAGTGAAGATAATTTTGTATGTGCAATGTATGAAGACAGCAAATATGGTTAAATAATGATTGTGAGATCAAAGAAAGAATACCGAAGTGTTTATTGACGCATCCGTCTTTGCTTAATACTTGGCTCACCATCCTCATGGCTATCTCCATTTCTTGGTACTTCTAGCTCTTCTTCTAAACCGTTATTGCTGTTACGGTCTTCTCCGGCAACAACTGGGGTTTCAGCAACGTTAAATGGCTCTTCGTTAATTTTTATATTTCCTAAAAACTAGTTAATTACTAAAAATAAGGGTACCATCTTCGTCCGTGGAAATGATTTTACCATGTTTCTTATCTAAATCGCCTTCAGGCACCAAGTGAGGAGGATCCATTATATCCCACGCCTATAATCATTATAATTAATGTTTACGAATAAATTACATCTTGTAGGAGTCTATCTATATTATTATCATGTGGACTGTTTTCCAACACATGGAAAATGCTTTCCATTGACATATACGATGTTCGTTCATGCTCAGAGGTACCTAAAACTGTCTAACAATAATGCAACCTTATACCTGCCCATATGTTGTGTATTTTTGCATCATCGCGAAAACTTCTCCCCGTTGGCTTCTTCATTAATTCTTTGTTTCGAGCTATCCAATTGATAACGATAGGTTGTTGTTCACGATTATGTGGAAATTCGAACCAACTATCAGTAAGACAAATACAAGCTACTCGATTTTCATCAGGAAATTGTTCCATCTAAAAATACAAATGTAATTTAAAAATGTCTTACAATATTCGATATATCGCTTCCTCCTCGGCTGTGGGCTACTACATAGATAGTACTCGCACGTGCGAAACGTACGAACCGATACCAAACATTTTCCATGTGCATATCATTTGTCTTACTGTATTGCAACTAAAATCTGTAAGGAAAGGAAATGATAAGACTCACTGGTTGATTAATATCGCAGTCAAGTAAATGTTCATTTAAATTAGCGTTTGTGACAATTACACCCCAACCTGCGGTTAATGCGCGTTCAATATATGGAAGTTGAGATCCTCTATCAAGACTTTCATTTAGAATCAACCTAAATAAATTTAGAAATTTACCTAGCCTATCAAAATAAAATACCTGCGAGCCCATTGGCCAGCTCTAACGGCTCCCATTCCATGAGTCAGAATAAGTAAAGTATGTTTTTCTTCGAAACCGGGGGAAGTGAAAATGAAACTGTAGTGGTCATCAGGTTTCTGATCCGCAGGCTTTTTCAGCTGAATGCGATGACTTAGTGCAAAGTAAGGGAAATACCAGTGTACGCTGAAGTCCAATATTTTCCATGAGCTGATAAACTTCATGGGTCATTGCATCGCCCAGCATTTCATATTCTTCTTGACTAGTGAATTTAAATGGTTCATCTCCCTGAAATATTTTTTATACTATTGTGCATAGTACAGGAAAAGTAAAGCGAAATGAACGCAAACACCAGTTATATTATTTCTAATACCGATTGCTCTATGATTTGAAAAAATGAGGCTTTAAGCTAATTTGGCCTTGATATTCAGCGTATTCTTTTAATCTGGCAAATTTTCCATATTTTTATTTGTTGCATATAATAAAAATAAAAAATGAGGGCTTACGTCAATCGTTCTCAATTCTCCTTTGCTATTAAACGTATAGCCAAGATCTTTTAATGAGTGTAGAGGAACCGGTCTGTCGGGCATCTTGATGCTTCTGAAATCAATATAAATAGGAGAAAATTTGGCAAAGAAACAAAATGAGGATGCGAAGGAAGCTAGTAACCAAAATTAGAATGGAAAGCTAGTCAGGACATTCAAAAGCAGGTGGTCAGCGGGCTGATTCGTATCTATTTGCGGGCTCACGTAGAGATTCATATTCTTATATTCTTTTCTTACAATTTTTTATTCACACAAAGTCATACAAAGTATATTGCACTGTCACCTTGACCTGGGAGTATACTCGTTGCCAAGGCAACCTGAAAGTCACTTTGTCTTAAAGCTGTCGTCTTTAGTGAATCCTAGTTCCCACATTCTCTATATTAAAACTTGAAATGAGGCAATTTTGTTAGCGAAAAATTATTCTGTATGTCTCTGCTGGAAGCGCATAACAGCATATACTCATTGTCTTCACTTCTTCTATCCTCTTTTACTTTTTTATTTACCTCTGTTCTTTAGAGCGATACGGGTATCTAGGGTTTAGTCTATTATGGCGTCTCAAACAGAGAAACGCATTCACGAGCTCCGGTTACGGCCTCTTTATGGTTAGTTGCTTCTTTTCATGATATAGTGATTTTAGATTATATTGATAATGATCGAGCCAGTAGTGCAATCCGGGCAGCTGATAAAATATTGAAGAAAAATCCAACAGATACAGCTGTTAAGGTATATTCCGGCTTTCAAAGTCTTGAAAATGATTTAGGTCGTAAAAGCATTAGCATATTTTCGTATGAATAAAGACAACGAAGGATTGAGCATCCTTGAAGCTTTAGATGTTGACGGTGCACGACATGATGAACTAAGTCTCCAAGCTTTTGTCCAGTGTTACAAGGTAAGCACGTCTTATGAAAGGGAACTCGTTCATATTATAGGAGGTCAACTTGCCAAGAAATATTTGTACACTTTATGAACGAGTTGTGGAGTGGAATGCCACAGAGCAAAATCTCACCATATTGTTTCTGGCCTATGTGCGAGTTCAGAATTACACAAAGCAGTTAGGCATTGTACAGCGTCTATGGAAAGACTTCTCTAAGCACGATTACTTTTATTGGTACATGATTACCTTAGTCATGCAGGTAAGATAACTAAATATTTTGAAAATTTCTCTTTGTTAAGGCCCGAGCGTTTCCAGATAAAACAAAATTATCCTATGCAGTAGCTAACAAGTCCATTCAATCATTTGTCGAAAAGAACGGATACAGAAATTTGTTTGGTAATTATTTATAATTTACGTACCTTTTTTGCAGTATTGGAGATTCATCTACTAGTCCTTGAAGGCCTTGGAAATTATAAAGAAGCTGCAAAATTGTTGCATGAACATAAAGACATTCTAAGTGCTAAACCAGAAGCTGTAAGTTTCTTTACATATGGGGAAAATACGTTTACATTTAGTTCGTCAGACAACAAGAATTAGAGCTACTGGTTAGATCAGAAGAATGGGATGCCGTTGAACGTTGTTCTGTCAATGCAGTCAAAGTGAAGTGAGACTTCTTCGTGAAATATATGTAAAGTATTTTCAGCGGTGATGATTGGAAATCGTGGAGTACATACATGGATTTAATCATTACTCTCTTACGGAAGTCTGAAATTGGTGAAGAGATAGCTACTAAGTACAGATTTTTATTAGTCGGCAAAATTCTGTAAGTTCCAGATTTGCGTCTGACTTCATGCAACTAATACATGATAAATTGAATACACAAAAAATACTCCAAAGAGGCCCATACTTAGCACGGTTGGAAATGTTATCTCGTTTAAAGATCAGTGGTATTGAAAATATGAAGTTAACCGAACAATTAGGTAAGAGTTTTTGATCTTTACAATAATGTTTCTAGGAAATATTAGTGAAAACCTTTCTGATTATATAAGAATGTTTCACAAGAAGCCATGTTGTTATGTGGACATCGAGAAATACCTTAATTTTGTGCAAGATGACGAGGAATGGTTTAAAAAAGTGAACAAGAATTTATCTGAATTGTATGCTAGTTACAAAAATCAGAACAACGGTGAACAGGTGAGTATTTATTTTATAGGTTAAAAACAAAGATTTAGTTAAAGCAAAGTGCAATTCAAGTAACTTGGGAAAATAGTGGCCGAGTTATTCTTCTTCAAGAAAAGATCGGATTACGACTTCGACGTTCAACGTATGCAAACCGAAAAGATAAATTTTCGATGATTGCTAAATTACTGGACCATGTAGAAGAGGTAATGGCTATATTTGTTTATTTACGCAAAATAAAAATTTTCAGTTAACGAACCTATCGTATACTATGAAAGAATCGTCTGGATTGGAGCAATGTAGCGGCGAATTAATTCTGATGTGTATTTCGTCCCTTTGGAAGGATTGGAATGATAAAAGTAACAGACATTTGGGCATGTCCAACAAACTTTAGAAGACAGCCAATGGCTCAGCATAACTGAAGCAGCCTTAATATGTGAGCAAGCTCTAAAAGTAGTAAAACATGATTACACCAGCAAGCTTGCTCTCTGTCGATTTTATAGCCATATTGGTTACTTTTAATTTTCTTTTTTTTATTAGTGTAAATTTAGGTGTGATAGATCGTTGTCGAGATTTGTACGTAAATCTAGATATCAAATCAGTTCAACAAGAAACGCTTGGATACATAATTTTCCACCAATACGAACTTTGTGGACGGTATATTTTAGGAATCAAACACCATTACGAAGGTCTGAGTAGATTTTTCTCACATGCTGATAAAGAGGTCAGATTTGCAATTTATTATATGTTTTTTAGTTGGGTGAAACACTAGTCAATGCGGTTAAAAGTAAAGCAGTTCTTCAAGCAAACGGCATAATTGATCTCTACGATAGAATGCAAAAATCAACTTTAGTCAGTTTCTTCAACAATAGTTTGATATTTTTTCAGCAATGTGCAAATGATGTTTTGCTCAGGTATCTCTCGTGTTTATTTTCTTTGAAGGCAGTTGAAGAAATACTTTCTATTCTTGAAGGAGATCCAGATGTTATAGGTGAGTCTTTTTATCAGTTATCTGAACATTTATCTCAGATTGGGATGGTCTTTGTGATAACCGTGAATTAAATTTAATTCCTGGTTACGAATCCGGTGATAATGCAACTCTTGAACAAGAAAAAATTAAGTCGCAGCGAGAATTTGTAAGTTCTTTTCTTTATTCTAAAGCTATGATACTTTAGGTTGATATAACACAGCTACGCCATTATATTTGCACAGCCTTAGCATCAGTGGGTCTCATAAGATGCTCTGCTGAAAAGCTAAGAAATAATGTTGTCTTGCTTAGCAACCATATAGAACATTGTAAATTCACGTATCCAAATCAAGAAGCCGTTTGTTTTATTTTTTTGTTTATTATTAAGTTTTAGTATCGTCAAATGCAGACAGCATCACCATGCCGGTTAGGTGATTGGATTCATCAAGGGCATCTCGAATCAGTGATGCGTCTCATGAAGTCTGCTGTCGAAATAGCTTTTACACACCAAGAAAATGCCGAGCTCACGCCAGACTTATTACCATCTGCTAAAGAATTGGCTGAAGTACTTTCTGGTTAGTTTATATTTGCACATATGTTATAATTTAGGTATTTTGCCAAAGTTCGATAGTAATATTGGACCTTTCTTTGTCCATGAATCACTATTTAAAGCATCTCGAGCATTCCAGTCTCTGGCGACATGTAAATTGTTAACAGAATTTATTGAAAGACGTGCCATGAGTTACATAGAAGTTAATAAGCCTAAGAAAACCAAGCAACAAACGGTATTATTTTATTTTGTATTATCCTAGTTTACAAGTTATTTAGGTATTGCATCCTCTCTTACAGAGATGTCATGATTTGTCCAATGTTGTACGGGAAGAATTATACAAATTAAATGACATTTTCATAGACGCCGTTTCGCAAATTAACTCCAATAAGAGTAAATTATTACCTTCACTGGAACCTGATATCTATGATGGGGTATTAAAATTTACTTTATAAATGCAAATTTTTAGGTTGTTATGTCATTTATGCAAGACAACTATAACGACGTGATTGATGCTATAAATTCCTCATACAGCGCGTCCCTGGGAAGTATGACAGGTCTGATGGCTGAACATTTTAATATTATCCCAAGGAGGAATCAATAACGGTGATCTATGTTGCTCAATTTTTTTAATTGATTGTGATCTTGTCTTTAGCCATTATTGAAAAATAACAGCTAGCTAGTAGTAGCAGAGTTACCATATTAGAGGTAGTAGGTATACCGTTTGTTTTTGTTTTCTTTTTTTGAAATGAATATTTTTCCAAGTTGCTCTTACTTTACCGGTACACCGAATTAAAATTGAAGCTCTTCCGAGATTGTAAAGTTTATCTGTCGCTCTTCTGTGATCAATACCCATGTAGCCGACGTCGAGTAGATTACAATTCGAAGGTTTTATTTGTAAAATACGTACATCAATTGATCAAAATTTCTTGTATTCCATACAGTCAGGTGGTTTAACTTCAGTTTTCTTCTTGCTAATATCTGCCCAATTGGTAGAAAGCACTGTACCGCCGGATTCACTAGAAGCAAACTAATAAAAATTAGACGGACCTCGCTTACGAGTAACTTTTGATCATTGCTTTTTTCACATCATCTGAGGCATTTTCGTAAATCTTTTTGAACATCCTGTTCACAGCTGCATCTCCTTCAAGTTTTTCGTTATCCTCTTCTTCCATGGCCTTCTATAAAAGTATTAAAATTATTTCAGAGATCACCAATACCTTTTCGATGTCATCCCAATTCTTTGAAGCAAATTTGACGACAGATGGAGTTGCTTTGGCATCGTCGGCCAAAAGACTTGGCCATCTACCAAATTCTTTCTTTGGCATCTTTATCTCTATCTGCAATTATATTATTGAATGATCCGGAGAGCATTTAGAAATTCGAATAAATAAAACCAGAATACTTACTTTGGCAGGGGTGCATTTCACCGTAAAATTGGTTTCATCGACAGTTCCTGCCAGCTGTCCATCGAAAACGGTCTCTTCTCCCACATACACTGTTATGAAATTATTGTTGAAAGCTACTCGGCAATTAGCTAATTCAACATTTCTTTTCATAACAGACAATGTCACTTCCGAATCTGTTTGAAAGAAGTCGAAACTAGAAAATGCAGATAAGTATGTAGTAGAAACATAAATTGATCGAAAAATATAAACAATAGAAAGAACTTACCGAGGGCGCGACATCTCAGCTATATTATCGGAATACGTTTCTGATCTTAGAAAGCTATGTGGGTTAAACGAAGCGAATACTTCCAGAACATTCCAGCGCGTTCGCTAGCGCAAAATAAATCAATTGTGAAAATGTTTTATTGGTATAATTAAAGATAACATTTGACATTTACACCGTACTGAAACCGAATTTCAGAAGTATTCACGCGGATTTAAAAAATGATTAAAGAGCTCCGAGATGATCTTTTACTTGAGGCTTCGTAAGACGACGGAAACCTTTAGCATCACATACGGCCACCTAAAAATTTTGTAATTATAGTACTAATCAGCTTATTTCATTGCTAACAGAAGCAAATTGAGACAATATTTGCTAAAGCGTGAGCATATTTTCCAATTATATGCAAAGGTCAGTGTTATCGCTTGGTCGTTTTAGTCATCATGCATCGAGATGCATTAAAGCTCGGCCTTATGAATTCATCATTCCTTTATATACTTTCTAAAGAGCGCTAACATAATGTGCCAACCTCAACATTATCTTCCGTCATTCCAACATCAAAAGATTCACGCAATGTAAGAAGGGATGTGTGAATACCATCATCAAGTTCAAGTGATTCGTTAAATCTTTTCTCCAAGAAAGTTTTGGCATTGACGTCATTTTTGCCTAATGCTGTAGCTTTCCAAGCAAAATAGGCACCCTGCAAATAAATGATATATCCAATCAATGTGAACAAAATATTAATTTTTATGCAACTCACTGAAGGGTCGCACTGGAAAAGCAATGGTCTACCAGGAGTTTTATCCCAACCAGCAATCAGTAAAGAAACGCCAAATGGACGTACACCTCTGAAAATTATATATAACTGCTCGTGCATACAAATAAAGGTAAATCTAATCAGTTGAGTTAGATTAGAAAGTAACATAGGTTTGTACATAGCGGTAATCAGATATTTCGTTACATCTGAATAGAATAAATAAAATGTTTCTTACCCCGATTGTGTGTATTCTTGCATGATGGCCGCTGTTTGAGTAACCAGCTGAGTGGTAGGAATCTCTTCTCCATACATCATCTCATATTCCATTGCAATCTTCCGCGCCCGATTAATCAAAATTCGAAAATCAGGTCCCATTCCGCTAAAAATAAAATTGAATACTGATCACAGCAACCCTACAGTACCTGTACACACAACCGATGTGATTACTAATCTTCTCAATTTTTGCTTGGTCTTCGAATAAAATGGATGCAAGGTTTTCAGTGGCAAGAACAACGCCGTCTTTTGCTAAACAAACAAAATGTTCATAGTAAAAATTTTTTTTACCTCTGAGACCAACAGATGGTTGCCCATTCTTAACAGCATTCAGCGCATATTCAATCTGCATTAATTTTCCAGAAGGGCTAAAAGTGGTGAGGGAGAAGCCATAATGATCACCCATTTCTGCAAAAAAAAAATAAAAATAAAATAAAATCCATGTATAAAAAGCAAATGTAATGGATGGAGAGAGTAATGCAATGGCAACAGAGTTACTGAAGTCAATATATTCTAAAGCACATCGTGGTTTCGATCAACAATGATCAACAACGAAAACAATGAGCAAGTGAAGAAGAGAATAAAAATTGTCATCAAAAGACTTTCAAAGTGACTAAAGGACTGGGCATGCTGAAATGGGGCACAATAAACATTTGCCGGCAAATCAAACGGATAGAAATTGATTTCGACCTACAGGAGTTCTACTGAAATGAGAGATATTTCTCGGAGAAAAATAATTTTATAACGTTTATTGGTATAAAACAATACGCCGAAGAATGTACACCGATTTCTTGTGCCAAATATAACCTTCAAAAATCGATTGTCTGGTATTTACCATAAAATAGATCGGAAATGGACATTCTTGAGCGAGCGATTTCCTCCATTGCTTGGATTTAATCTACGGAATCTGAGTTTATTCTTCATTTTATCGAGTGCTGTCATGACTATTTATCAGCATATACAGGAAGCATATGTAGGAAGACATTTTTCAACCTGCAAATTGGAGGCGACTTCAAAAACAACAAAAAAATTCTCCGTTATTTTTAGAAATTTGTTTGTTTTGGGGTATATTTACTATGTCTGTCCCTTATCATAAGAAGAAACTTTATTTTATTGATAATCATCACCAATGGAAGATGAGGAAGACGGATTTGTCGATGTTTCTACTGATGATGACGTTTCTGCTGGCGGTGATGTTTCTAGTGGTGATGACGTTTCCACTGGTACCGATGTTGTAAATGTATCTGGCGTCAGTTCTGAATGGATTACCGGCTCTTTTTGTTGAAATAAATCTAACTAATTTGACAGAATTGCCCGCCATAGCCGGTCCCTTGACAGTTGCAGGCAGTTCCCCATGTCGACAGCTGGCCACCGTTTTTGCATATGGGACGCGACTTGTCTGGCCCTAGAAAGATCATTCTCGAATTTCTATTGAGGTAAATTACCTTCCCAATCAGCAGCATTTGCGCATTGTCCAAAACCATCGTTTGGCTTTCCATTTTTACAATCTGAAAATTGTGATAGAAAAGAGTGATAGAATGTGAAAGGAAGGCTATTCTTACCGACACTGCTGGAAACACCAAAGGGGAAGACTTTTGTCACATTGGGTGATCCGAGAATATCAACCTGAATTCTTCCATTTCATTTTCCATTGACCTGATCACCTTTATATTGTTATAGCCGGCGTCGAGCGGTATAAAAGCGTTCACGGTGGACCTGTCGTAAGTACATTGGCGAATGGCCGAGCGGGCATCCTGATCCTCATTTAAAATAGCCGTCGAGTTGGTGAATCCAGAGTAAATGGCAACCGTAGGCCCTCCCGCTAAAAAAACATCGTTTAGGAAAGTAGGCAGAAGACTCTACTGGTATAATTAACGGCCACGGATGTCTGCTGGTCATCAGTCCGACTTTGGATTATTATCGCTCTGGGAACAGAGGCATATGGATCACTTTCGAGCACTACTACGGTATACCAAATGTCTTCGTCGAAGTTTGCCTGTCAACTATTCGATATATTCGACCCAATGGTACCGTAATTGATGAATTACATGCGCACATTCCTCCGTAGCCTGAGATTTGCGCGCTCGAATCATTATCCGGAGTTCCGCAGATTGATTTACCTGAATTGTCCGTATTGTATGATCAAGAGGAACATTTACAGCATGTTTTTTTGGGATCTGGAGTAACTATACTGGATTGAGATCCTACAATGAAATATGCCGTTTTTGAACCTTCAACTGAGACATTTATCGTCATGTTAGTGCCAATGGAATGTCCATTGAAAGAGGTCGGAACAGTGAGTATTCGAGTGAAGAACTGAAACCATTTTTCTTTAGCCAGTTGTCTTACATTGGGCATTGTATTCTTGTTATCGTCGTAGACTTCATAGTCGAATGGAATAAATGTTCCTCCTGTTGACATAACAGCTTCGAGGAGACCAGAACTTATGTTCACAGGCGAACCTTTGTTGAATGTGTCATACATATTGAAGATGTACAGCTGTAATGAAAATGTATGTTCTCGACAGTTGGACAACCTCCTGTCGATACTGTTGGGCTGTTCTAATAAAACGCTCTTGGTCGACCTTGATGCCATACGACAGTCCACCTGGTACTTCAGTGTAGAAGACGATGAGTCCTCTCTGTTGTCTCCCCAGTGCCTTCAAACTTGTCTCGAAGATCTGATTCAAATCGAAGGGCGAATAATTTTTATCACATATTCCTCCCACAGAATTGAAGCTGGCAGCGAAATTCGAGTAATTGGTTCCAATGTATAGAATGGTTTCTGAACGATCACATCAA
Source organism: Oscheius sp. DF5033 (assembly GCA_964036215.1). Taxonomy (NCBI): domain Eukaryota; kingdom Metazoa; phylum Nematoda; class Chromadorea; order Rhabditida; family Rhabditidae; genus Oscheius; species Oscheius sp. DF5033. Next base: position 5,189,481 of record CAXIWN010000004.1, on the reverse strand, counting down.
TCGAGACATGGTCATCCAGACCTAGGCCAGAATTGCAATAGACAATAAGTTGATACAGCCATATATTGGAAGGATAAGGGTTTGGAGTAGAAGGAGCCAACAGTTTTCCTGGTGCGAGTTTATCAACAGGTGTATCCTGAACTGATTTCAAATGGATTGCAGCGAGAACCCACATCCATCGCTATGATGACCGTATACGTCCGGAAAAGCACGTCGACTGCTCCGCCCTCCGTATTTGGATGCTCACATTTGGCTAAATAATTTTATGAGCGGCAATTGGAACCATCACCAGCTTCACAGGAGGGTCCCTGTCCTGGACAGTTACAGCTAAACGGTGCATAAGTTTTGCTTCCAGTCATGCTCGAATTATATTTCAGGAGAGGACTTCCGGAGCAGTCGATGAGTTGGCCAGAAGGCCCTGAAAATGGAAATGTCAAAGGTTTGCTACCATCTGACCTCGAGTATAAGGTGATTGGCTTCCTCCACAAATATAATTTCCATTCGTGTCCGTGTGATTGCAGTTAGATTTGGGCGATTTTTGAGATTCAGCACAAATGAAAGACTTCGTGGAAATGTAACCGTTGTCGGATGTTAGCTGAAACACTGCCATAATCTTGGGATGTCAGCAAACCTGGGCGTAGTATAGGTTCTCTGTTTCCGGAGGACATCCCATACCCTTTTGAACAGTACAGAAGAATGGGACAAAATGGGTGGTACCATTATCGTCAGGGGCCACATTTCGCTAAAATACTGATTTTTGTTTTAAAATTTGACAGAAAACAGAGGCAGACGATGCTTTGGATCGCACCGATGGAGAGAGAGGGAGAGACGTCGATAACTATAAAACCTCATCGCTGATGTTATTTCTACGAGAGAAGCCTATCATATTCATAGCTTTTTATCAAAAATAAAAAGCAAAGGACGAAACCCTCCCCGATTGCGCTCTTTCCTGGAGGACAATACCTGATCATTGTCGTATAATTTGATCTGATTTCCCGTACAGTCACTCAGCTTCATTGTAAGCTAAAAGTAAAGGCAAATTTCTTTAGTCCTCATAAATTACACTGGAATAGGTTGAATCTCCTTCCAAAATGGCTGCTAATGAGGCTCCTTGGTCTAAAAAGTGACGACTTCTAAGGGTTACAGATTGCAAAATACTTGTATCTGGTGTTAGGGTGGGTTCATCCATCAGGTCATTATAAGCCACTTGTACGTCGGGGGATGTAATGCTAAATTTCTCGTTTTTTTTACAGAAGAGCCCCCTTACTTGTAAGAAGTCCAAATACGAATGGCCTTGGCATTGTTCGACAGGATGGACCTCGTCCACGCGGTGTACGTCATATTACCCGAGAGTATCAGATTCACACTTGACGTGTAATAGTTACTTATACCCTGAAAATATGTAATAAGTATAACGTTTCCAATATCCCAGGGAAAGGTCGACATACCTGTCGAACCATTGGTGTGCTGCCCTCTTCATTACCCTTTGAATCTATGAAATATACGTTGAATGGCAAGACGGAAATCAAGGGGACGGTGTTGTTGGCTGAAATTGGTTTATTTAGTCAATGGAGAGCCAGGCTTACTGAGATCATCCGTCATTGTGACGTAGATTGGCACGGCTCCTTTCACCTGGGTGAGGTCGATGTCACCGAGAGTCGTGGAAGGAGTTAGACCGGCGGCGAAATTTTTAGACAAGAGAAGATTTTGTCCGGGACCGGAACCAAGGGCAGACGTGACCAGCTGGGAATAATAGGTCGGCGAAAGGAGAAAACTCACCCCGGTGATGACACCTGGTTCTGTGTCGTCGTAGACGACGACGTGGCCAGAGGTGATCGTGGCGATTTGTTTCAAGATAGTCATGTCAACTGGATAAGGAGTAGAAACCTTTAGACGCGACGTTCCTATGAAGAATACAACCTAAAATCAAAAGAGTCCAAAAGGCCATCAAAAGGCCGGTCGGAAAGAAAATAATCTAAGATTTCGAGCGATGAATGGATGGTCCAGTCAAACCGGTCAAACTCACTTTCACGTTGTTCATAACAAACGGATAAAAATTGTTCAAATTTGCATCTAAATCGTCACTGCTTGGCAACAATCCAACATTAACAGCAACAATTGAATTTTGAGTGAAAGTGTTATTCTGAATCTGATCTCGTATTGTCTGTAATTTTTTTTTCATTATTTTTTCCTATTCATAAAACTGATACCATTAATGCCTGAAGTATTTGTGATCTATCAAAATTGTCTGGTTTTAATGCTGGATATTTACCCCAATATAATTCCGTTTGAACAGCAGTATTGAAGTCTCTACAAGCTTCGTACATGGAACGGAAACTTCAAAAACTAACGCGTAATTGTCCTGGTAGCCCCAAGTTCCATCTACACTTTGCTCCGTATCAAACAGTATCTCCCCAAAACTGGAATTGTACGGACTGTAGGGACCACCGTTTGGTATTGCAGCCAAGATAAAATCTCTATGAATTCCTTGTGGTACCAGTGCCGAATAAGCTAGGATAAGTGATTTAGGAGTCAGAGATGGGTCGACAGTTGGAGCAGTGGTTGTGCCGTCACTATCGTCGTCCGCCTCTTCGAAATACGAATATCCGGCAGGTGATGCGCCCGATGGCTCTGAAATCGTCCCAATTCAAGGCGAGACATGGTAACTTACGCGGCTGGCAGAAAACAGGGATATATCGCTTCTCGGCCACTCCTCCAGAACCTTGTAAACTGAGCTGAAATCTCGAAATTGATTGAAATCGAGACGGATAGCGGTACCTCAATCCAGGCAGGGGTCAGGGAAGTGTTACAGATAATGGTAGCCTGTAATGGCGTTTATTAGTAGACGTAGTCTCTTTTCTCTCGACTCCTCTCTTTACGGATGGTGTATTTCCCCCTTTGGGAGTGGTACTCCTCCTCTGAGTTACTATCCTGTTAGGATATTTCTACTATTTCTGCGACTATTTTCAAACACGAATGGCCGATTTAAAGGTCTTCTAGTCATTCCCGTAGGAGATTAGATAATTGTACAAGGATCTCAGAAGCTGGAAAAAAAAGAAAGACCCACATTTGAAACATATTCCAAGAGGCCATCATTTGTGTTCCGCGGACCCATCCCCAATGAACTGCCATTGGATGAGTTGCCTTGATAGAAAGTAGCCGACAAAAGAGTAGGATTTGCAAAAGCGCCGTTGCCCTCAGCATGAAGAGCAAAATAGAGTGGATTACCTTCAATATTCCCTATTTACAGGAAAGGGAAAGCAGCAAACCTTCATCTGGCTGGACTCTCGACGTGTCAATTGATGGATGTTCTACGTAGGATTTGGAGAAACTGGCACTTAGCGGCCCTGCGTTGACGAAATTGGTCCCAAAGACCTGAAACAGATAGTTTCTCGTGTCGACTGGGAAGTTACCTGGACTCTTTCGGCGTTGGTCACTGACAAGGAGCAAATATATCCCAGGTACCCGGTAATGACATAGCTCGAGATACCATCGGCTGATGTCATCGGCGTGTTGTTCTTGAAGGCAAGACAATTAGAAGCCGAAACGCTGCTGAAAGATCTCGATATCCGGTAAATCAACCATGGTTGAGATCACTCCTGCCAGGAAGGAAATCATTGGCAGACGGCCAGCTGGCTGGTCGACAACTACAGAGCTAGAGAAAAAACTCTTACGTGCTATCAGTAGCTCCAGACAAAACGACATAATAAGACTTGGTAGGCGGTGGATTCATATAAAAAGTGACACTGGTATTATTCTCGGATGAGACGGTCATCGTCAGCGGTTCATATTGGTAATGGGTGGCGAGGACGGTGTCCATGATCTGAAAATGTCACTCGTTGCCGTACTCTCGCCAACACCATACCGTTTGATCGGTCGTATAGTCGCCTTCATTCTTCAGAGTGACGAATAGGCCACCAGTTTGTTCAGCCAAACCCCTCAATATCTGAAAAGGAAGACTTCACAGTTTGGCTGATGGCCTCACATCTTTATCACTCTCCAGACATCGGATGAAGGTGCTGTCGTCGGACCAGATGGCATTTATCTGTAAATTGCCCTTCATTTGTGGGAGATGAGTTACTTACGCGAATATCAAAGGAAACTGCCAATTTGAGTATTTGGCTGAGACTGTCGTCGTCTTCTGCCGGTGGATGCTGAGTAAAAATTGTGATGGCAGTCTCACGTAATTTTAGTCCTGAAAGAGGAGTATGTCGGGTGGGCGTCCACTGCTATTTCCCATCTTAATATTTTGCACTTGTATCTAGTGACAGCCACAAAACATGATGACCGTCCCGAGGTTTGCCACATTACCGTCGACAGGAGACAAGCGTCTTACCGTTTATTAGTTGACTTAGAATTTCTTTTAAATAGGGAATTGGATAGCAAGAGTAATCCACAGGTGTCATTAGAGGAGGGAGACTATCCTTCGAAAAGTTGCGTACTGAGAAAGCATAGTCTTGGCTCGCTCCCGGAGGCAATGATAATGACAAAGAATTATTATTAGTCAATAAATTATAACGACTGTAGTTGGAGTTACCAAACTGCTTGTTGAGAGCCTGAAACATCTTTGAATATTTCGTCGATCAGGCTCACCAGCTGGAATTGGGTATAGGCTAGTCCTCCCCAATAATTTGATAATGCGTTGATGAAGACGAGATTGAAACTACTCTCAATTGCTTGTTTCTTGGGGAAAAAGTTCAAGGGAGGAGTTATGGTTCCAACTGGAATGGAGTTTATATTGACTCGGCTATTTTGAATGGATTACCCGCTTCACAGTGAACTCCAATATAACCAGTAGGACAGACACAGCGTTGAACACTGGAGGTGTTGGCTGTCGTCATGGATCCTCCATTCAAGCAAATGATCTGACTACAGTTATCTCCTTCCCAGAAAGGAGGACAGTTACAGGATGTTGTTCCATTGGGAAAACCGCCATTTTGGCAATTTATAGACTGAGCTCCTGAAAAAAAATCCAGATGGCCAAGGGCCGGAGGTAGAAATTACCTGTAGCCAGATAAAACAGAGGAAGAAGAAAAATGAAGAGATGGCCCCCTTCCATTTCTACCCTAAAAACAGAATGAATACTGTAAGTAAAAAAAAGAAAGAGGCGACTGAGTGTATGGAGAATGCGATCCAATTGATTAGACTTGGAAATTTTGATAAGGAACGGGCGTGGCTCTACCGGAACTGCTCTTTGCAGGGACACGCGGAAGAAGTTGTCTCCAGGAGATGAAATTCTGATATTTTCAGGGACTTTTTGATTATTTGGGCAAGGTGAAATTGAATTGAAATTTGTTATTTCAGATTCCAGGTTTCTGAGACGAGAATAGGAAAGATTCTCAATATTCAGGGACTTCTCACCACTTCTTCTCGCCCGTCAATAATCGAATGCGCAGTCGCCAATTGCGCATAGATATGACCGACTATGCTTTTTCAACGGGTCGCGTGCTCCCTCTTTGAGTACAGTTTTAGCATAGTTTGTAAAAATTGTCGCCTAAATACTGCACATAGACATGGTGACATGAGGTTCAATCACTGCTGGAATTCCATAACTTTCTGCCATGAAAAAAACACAATGTTGCCCACCACTGGAGCCATCTGGAACAACTGTCCACAGGTGAGGAGAGGGCTTTTATGCCTGGATATCACTGTGTCGACTCTGCTTCTTCGTCTCCATTTCCTTTTTTTTCGGTTCTTCTCCGACGACGAGTCCTGCAGTTTAACCCCCCCCCCCTCATGGGTCACAGCTGCCGACGTTGCCACCCATCCCTACCTGGCCATTTAATAAATGCCTTTTGTTTTTTTCTGTTTTTGTTAGAATTGCTGGGTTGACCACGTTGCATTTCTCCTTTTTTGTGCAATCCTTCGACCATTATCTCTGACTTCATTTCACTTTTCCTTCTTTTAGATTTCATTTATGAGTTTATCATCCGATCTCTTCGAGATATCGACTACCCAGATATTCCCGATCAACTTACAACAGAAAGAGCGATAGAATTGATCCGGGAGTCCCGTCCGTTGGTGACGTACCTCCTCTTTGTCAGGTCCCGTCATCAAAGTTTTCGTGTGTGCTCAACGTCAAATTCCGGTCAAAAATTGCTCAAAGATATGACCGATTTCGTTTTTTCAACGGGTCACATGCTCTCTTTTGGAGTACAGTCATCCTTCATAAAAAAATTGTCGGCGTTCGCACGAATATTACTGATAAACACGGTGATACCGTGCTCAAACGTGCTGTTATTCCAGCACCTTTTCTGTCATGAAATAAACACAATTTTGGCCACCACCGGGGCCACCTGGGACAACTGCCCGCAGGTGAGGAGAGGGCTTTTACGCCTGGATATCATTGTGTTGACCGTGCTTCTTCGTCTCCATTTCTATCACGGCGGTTCTTCTACGACTACGACGGGCAGCCATCATCTTGGACTTCTCCAGCATCAATCTGAAAATCAAACTTGAAATAAGGAAGGGAGTTCGTTTTGGTTTGATTTTTTTGGATTTGATTCTTTTCGACAGAAAGCTCTGGTGAGTTTGCATAAATTGGCGACGAGATGACCACTGAGGAATATCCGATCTTACCCGACGACACTGTTTATAATTTTAGGGCTATTTCTTTTTTAGGAAAATAAATAATTTTTACTTTTCGCACAGGGAATTTCACTGTCACTACTCTATCATTCTCGGCTAGATGTCTTCTTGCTTCCGAGGAATGTCAAATTCTGGCCCTTCTCGGTTCCAAACCATCTTGCTTACCTTCTTTTGTATTTTCCGCTTTTTCTCGACTTGTCTCGACTTGTCGACGGATCCCAAAGCGGCCGCGACGATTCGCACAGAGAATTTCTCTATCGCTGGTCAGTCCTCCTCTACTGGGATCTTCTTGTCTCCGAGGGCTGATAAATCCTGACGATATCTTCTCCCATTCTCTCTACTGCCCTCCAAATACATGGGGACATCTCTCTCTCTCTCTCTCTTGGGGACATCTCTCTCTAGCGTATTTCTTTATCGCTGGTTTATCCTTCTCGACACAATGTCTTCTTGCTTTCGACGGCTGACAGACTCTGGCAATGCCTTCTTCGATCCTCTTCTCTTTCCTGTCAGACGAAATACACGAGGCCATCTCTTTTCGATGTTGCAATTGGAGAGAGACGAAAAGAACTCGTCGACATTTTGATCAAGACGGCGTCATCCACTTTTGCAACACCGGTCTGAAAAAGTTTTTATTAGAGGGTGATATTATTAGTTTTTTGATGCCTCAATTAGAATGACAAAAGAATCTCGATGAGTGGGGATTGATTGACAGCAGGACGACAATCTCAAAACAAACGGATGTCGTCCTCCCCACAATCCCCGCCGTCTACCATTCACGAAAAATAAAATAGTTCTTGCAGCGTAATTCAATCTTCCCACTTACTTTAAAATTGAAATTCCCGCCTTGACACGTCTCGACTTGTCGACGGATCCCAGAGCGGCCGCGACGATTTTCACTATCGCTGGTCAATCCCTCTCTCTCTACTGGGATCTTCTTGCTTCCGAGGGCTGGCAAACGCTGGCGATGTCTTCTTCTATTCTTTTCTCTCTCCTGTCCTTCAGTGGAAAACAAGGCGCAATCTCTCTTTATGGTAGCTGTTCGATACAGACAACACGAACTCGGCGGCATTTCATTCTGAGCACGACGACCATCCTCTGAAAAAGTCTTTATTCGAGAGTAAAAGAATTGTTTCTTTGTTATCCCAATTAAATTGACAAAGGGATTCTGCTGAGTGCAGATGAATCCACTCCGAGGCGACAACATCAAAACAGATGCCGTCCTCTCTACAATCCCGGCAGCCGACCGAGCACGAATCAAAGCAGCAAAGCAGCTTTTTGGATAATTCCATCATTTTGACTTACTTTAAAATTGAAATTCCCGCCTTGACTTGTCTCGACTTGTCGACGAATATCAGAGTGGCTGGGACAATTTCCATTACAATTCGGCTTTTCCAAGCGACGTAGCCTTTCCTTTTCTCAACAAAATGTCCATTCAGAAGACAGTTCACCCAATGACTTCTTCTTATTCCATTTTCCTCGTTTCTTTTTTGATCCGATTGTCGGATGGCCACTGTAAATCGCCGGCTTTCTATTGTTCCATTTCTCTTTCCATGCTAGTCCAGTTTGATTTCCTTCGACCTTTCGAATGAGGCAGCAGCAGACCTGTTGGCTATTTCTCACCCAGTACTTCTTAATCGCGGTACGCTTCTTTCAATTTTGGATTTGTCGATGGAGTATCTCTGATTGGCGGGGCAAGAGTTTCTAAAATAAAAACACATAAGTCAGCCACAATCCAGATATACGATTTGTCGATGTTGGCGAGCCAGCTCCTTTCCTCTTCTTTCCATTTCGCTCCTCCAGGCTTCTTTCCATCAGTGTCGTCGACATCTGGATCCTGAAAATAGGCACTAGAGTAAAGATAACAATAAAATAACATTAAAAATGGAGTAATTTTGTGAATTTAGACCAAAAGTAATAGCCAAAAGTGCAATATCCGATATTTTAGAGGCCAGGAGGAAAGCAGAGCTTCCGGAGCTCCCTTGAGGTCGGCGGTATCCAGACGACCCAAACACCGCTGTGGCTTCGTGGGATCCAGTACCGACCAGGAGACCGGGCCAGGACGGCGCCTCTTTTGGAGGTTAGCCTGCCAATTGAGGCGGATTCCCTGCAATTTCTTGCTTGGCTTGTCCCATTGGCCGTCTTACTTTCTTCCGTGGCTATTTTAGACCAAAAAGGAGCCCGATATACGTTTTCAGAGTAAATTTTGGATGAAAAAGCGACGTGACCTTGCTGCTGTAGACGACCGTCGATGTCAGCGGACGAGAGAAGATTGATCAGAAAGCGATTTCCTCGTTGACTTGCATTCGACCAGCTCATTTAGCAGCAACTTCTATCGACCACGACGGCTGCAGTTAGAGCGACAGACTTGGAATTTAACCGTAATCTTGATGGTCATGTGCTCTGTGTCTAAGATGATAAATTATTTCAAGCCGATTGATTTACTTACAGCTGAGACTCTTAAACATCTCCAGATTGGCCACCGGTTTCCCTATTTTCTCGTTCGGATCGGCTTATCCAGAAGAGAAGATGACTGTGGGATAGTCCTCGTCGACTCATTGAATTCCATTTCCATCCATTCTGCTTTTTCTTCATAACTCGACACCGCCCATCTTCAGTAGTAAGATTAATCCAAAGTAATCTGTGGAGTCGGCTTTCCAAGGTCGTCTTTTCGATGTCGACCATTTCCATTACAGTTCAATTATTTTCTTCCGTTTATTTCCTTGTTACTTCTCTAGAGACCGCAAGCAAGGGACATCATTGACTATCTACAGATGTCCTTTTCCATTTCATCCATTGTATAACTGGTACTGTCCACATAAGAGAGGGGTAGGGAGAGTAGCAGTGAACCCAGTCCATCTATGTCATTTTGCTTCTCTGTGCTACTTCTCTCCTCTTTTCTTCTCGTCACTTTGGATTACAACAAGAAGTTAGTCATTTGAAAGAGTCGCGTTTATCCGATAAAATTAATGGTGTCGTCGACTTTCCATATCTTCTCGGTTCCCTCTGAAACCATTTTGATTAAATTGTCCTTCGAAAAATTCTAACCAATATCAAAATTTGTTGACAACTAATTAGACGAGGAGGCGATGACTGACCGTCTTTTTAGGTGGCTACATCTCCAAGTCGTCGACATCTTCATCCATTCCTTGCTCATCCTGCCAGTAGTCCATCTCACGGAATTATCTAAATTTCATTGGTTACTGCAATGAAGAAGTCGCCTGATTCTCCAAAATCGATTCCATTTCGTCATCCATTGCCCATTTCCATTTTCTTTCCAGTCAGTCAGCTCACCCGTCGACATCAGCGATTCCAAATTGAAGTTGTTCTCCTGAATAAATACCGTCATTTGTGCAAAAAGACAAAAATAAAACATCATTCCTTGTCGACCTGAACCTCCGTCCATGGAGGTCTGCCTCGGCTAGTCGTCTCCTTCATTTCGCCATGTCCTCCACTCGTCGTCTTCCTAAAACAATCAAATTACCAGCAATTTCCCAATTTTTCTTACCACCAACCAGAGTGATTCCCAGTGGAGACTGCCCGCAGTCTCCCTTCTGTCTCGTCGTCGTCGACAGCCATCTACCGATCAAGCCTAAACGCGGCGGATTATCGCTCGAGTTGGGGGGAGCGCGGTTAGTTTGGGGGAGAGGGGAGGGGGAGGGGGGAGGTTAGTAAAATAAGGTGAGTACACAAATAAAAAAGGTGAGTACACAAGTAAAAAAGGTGAGTACACAAATAAAAAAAATAAAAAAAAAATAAAAAGAAACCTAGGGAGACCGGGTCAAGAAACCAAAAGGAGAGAAGGGAGCCCGCAGCCACAGGTTAAATTGGCCATTTCCCCTCCCGCCGGAAACCCACAACCACATTTTAGGAAAAGAAATGAGGGACGTCCAAGGGACCGGCATCACCTGGCCCATTTTTTATTATTTTTAATTATTTTTTTTTGTTTTTTTTTTATTTTTTTTTTCTTTTTCTTCTTTTTGTTGTTTTTTTTTTTCTGAAAATACACAGATTAGTCCACAATTTTAATTAAAAACTCACTTTATTTTTTTGAGTCCTAGCCGAGTCTTCCAATTTTGTTGTTCAGCTAGCAGTGGCCATCTTTCCGCTTTCCTTGTCGTCGTCGCATTTGTGGTGGTTTCTTTCTCTTCCCGTCGTCCTCTTCACATTTTCTTTCGTTCCATTCCAATAATTTCGTTTTACTTCCAAATTTAAATCCAATTCCTGATTGTTTTGAATGCCCTTCCATGGGCGTCGACTGCCACGTTTCCTCATTGCTTGGTCTGCATTCCAGTTTTTCCTTCTTATTTCAATTTCAAATTCTTCAGCCGTCGTCGTCGTCGGCTATCAGCGGTGGCAGTAGGATGTCCTCCAGTGTCTCCGGGATCCAATTCCATGTTCACTTGGGTGTTTCCATTAATTTCCATTCAATTAATTTTCATGTTCCTTCTTTTCCATTTCCATTGTTCCCAAATTTTCCCGGAGACATCAAATGTCTCACCCCCAGGCCGCCTGGACAGAGCACGCGACCCCGACTTTCACCTAAGGGTCTCTGGGCAGGGAGGAAGAAGAGTCGAATAGACGTCGACTTGGAGCAGCAAAAGGAGGCAGCTGCGGGGCTTTGATGGGCTCTTCTCATCGGCAAGACAGGCCGGGACAGCAGCAAACAGAAGGCGAAGAGTCCATCTGACTTGGCCCAAATTCCAAAAACAGCAACAGGCGGGCATCGGGTGGCGGATCTTCTCATCGGCAAGGCGGGCCGGAACAGCAACAGACAGAAGGCGAAGATTCTCCAGTTGGAGTGGCGATGCGTCGACTCCCGTAGAGCCCAGAGAACACCCCGGATCAGTCAAAGGCAACCCGATAACCTGCGCACCTGGGGGCTCGACGGAGGCCGAGGAGACGGGAGGGCGACAGCGGTCGGCCGAAGACTTTCTGTCGGACTCTTCTTTTTTTCTTTTTGTTTCTTTTTGTTTTTTTTTTATTTTTTTATTTTTTTATTTTTCTACGCGCCAGGTTTAGCCTCAACCAGCCTGGACGTCCCCCTTACCAAAAAATATTGGGGGTTGTGGTGGGGCACCTATGTGGCGATCACCGGGGAAATGGATGGCCCTCGAAGGGCATCTTTTTACAGAAAAACCTATCAACTACGGGCCCCTTATAATTTAGGCAAGACCCGGCCTCCACTAGGTACAAAAAAAATAAAAAAAACCGACCTGATGGCCCCAGTGGCCGGAGGAGCGAGTCCACTCCAAACCACATTCACTCCAGGAGAGAAGAGGTGGTCGATGTTGTTGAAGACGGCCCTGACCGCAGCTGGATTCCGGTCTTGAGGGCATGTAGACGTCGACGGGACGCGGATGAGGGAGCAGTCAGGCAGAATTCTAAAAATAACCCAATTTACAAAAGATAAAAAAAGTAAGACAAACCTGACTGTCCCGTCCCGTCGCCTTTTTCCAGCTGTCCCTCATCTTGCCAATTCCTCGGGTCTGATTTCCCTCGGATCAATGGTGGCAAGTCTGAAAAAGAATTCCCCAATATTGACAAATTATTTCAAAAAACAAACCTCGAAAATGAGAAGAGGGAACCTCTTATTCCAGAATTAAACTACCAGCTGATTCCATTTGATGTGTCGTCTGGCTGGCTCGCAGGCTACCCGTCGACTGTTGTCGTCGCGGCATCTTTCCCTCCTGTTGGCTCAGAATAATTTTGGCAAACTAAACACGTTTCCCTATTACCAATTATTTGAATGACAAACCTCAAAGGATAGTGGAGGGAACCTTCCTTGGGTCATCGACGTGTCATTTCTCGCGGTGGATCTGGCTCGTCGTCGACTTCTTGGTCCCTTCTCGCTGATTTATCTCAGTTGGCTTGGCTTGCTGTCGTCGTGTCGACTACAGTTCCCGTCGTAGTTTCAGTCGTCGTTGTCGTTCTTTCTTATCTTACTGCATTCACGCAGCTGCCCGTCTCTTCTTCGGCCACGTAAATGGTTGGTCGATGCGAGCCGTGGCCGGGCTGAAACATATTCATTTATATTAGTCATTTCTTTATGATTTTCCCCTTTCCCCGCTATTTTTCAAATTCAAAATGACCGCCAAAAGAGTTTCTTTTCTGTTTGTAATAACTCCGTCTTGTCCAAAACGTGACGTTTACTCGCTTTCGCGTCGAAAATCTGTCAACGACTTCGAAATACGTGCCGATCAACGACTGAGGATTTTTGGATTGGAAAAGTCCTTTCCCATGGGATCCCAATTAAAAGTAAGTAAAGCTAACCTTTATTTTTCGGCCTTAGCGGCGAGCTGCTCGGCGGCGGATTCTGGGAGCAGGTGGTGGAGGAGGCGGGATGATGTCCGCGAATCGCACAATTCTGGCGATGGCTTCATCCAGGCTGGATTCGAATGCCAGATCTCGGTGGACGTAAGAGACCTTCAGCAGGCGGAGGAGGGTTGCCCGGTTACGGATGAGTCCCATCTGGGCGTCGAGGTAGCCCGGCTTGTCGGTGCGGGCATCACAGTGGGCTTCGATGTCGGCCAACTTGGCCAGAATAAGAGCCAAATGCTCGTTAATCTACAAATTATTGGTTATTTTCAGAAAAATAAAGAATTACCTTCGCATCGAGGTCGTCCTCGTCTCGGCTTCTCTTCGGCGACGGGGAGTCGGGCTCGGTGGAGGAAGCCCGGCGACGTCGACTGGAACGAGGAGAGGACGTGGTAGAGGCGGCCGGGTCCGTGTTGAGGTTTACTTCGACCTATAAATTTTTGTTTATTTTCAGAAATATTGGAAATGGTTACCTTATCCTCGTGGTCACTGCTCCTTTCCTGGTCGGCTGAGGTGGTGGCTTCGGAGGTAGTCGCCGTGCTGGTCGTTGTAGCCGTCGACGAGGAAGTAGCAGAAGAGGAGGATGAGGTGGCAGAGGAGGAGGAGGAGCTGGCCAGCGGTGGAGAGGCGGCAACAGAATCCTCCAGGTCCATTCCCAGGAAAGGATCCTCGTCGTCCATGCCAACGCCATCGAAGGGACAGATGGCATCGGGTGCATTTACCATCGAGATGGGCGAGAGGGCTTCGACCGGCTCGTCGGGTGGCGATCGGGGAAGAATGCATGGCGGGTAGAGAATGGCCATATTGGGCGGCCGGCGTCCGCGCTTCCATCCTTCAGGAGTCATCCGCTCAAAGCCAGCCATGGGATCAAAACCAAATAAGATCGGCGTTTGGACTGGCGAGAAGTTGCGGAGGGTTACGGTGGTGGTGGAGTAGCAGTCATCGTCGTGGTGGTCGTTCTCGCCATCTTCGGTGTCGTCGATGGAGAGTCGACGCAACCCTTCAGCCACTTCAGCCAGGATGAGGTCGACGTCGTCTGCCTCGTTGTCGTCATCGTCCGGGAGCACGTGGAGGAGGCTCTGGAAATGGTATTTTATATTAATTTTCACATATTTTTGAACTTTGAAATATTTCCCCATTTTAGCAAATAGAAGAAAAATAAAAAAAAAATAGGAAAATGGACAAACCTCGCGGACGGCAGGCAGAGAGAGACGACGGACTGGCTGCAATCCGGCAATCCGGTTGCCAGCAGGACGAGGAGGAGCAGCAGGAGCAGCAGCAGCATCAGCAGCAGCAGAAGTCGCCGTAGACTCGTCAGCCCCCCCATGCAGACGAGCAGCGTACCACTCGGCACCGGGATCGGAATTACGAGGACAACCGCTCCCTTCCGACGGAGTCCAAGGGCGCTTGTTTAACCTCTCCACCAGAAGAGCAGGGATAATATTACGAGCCGTACCGCTCCCCTGGGACGGAGGACTCGGGCGAATGTTTTGACTGTGCGCCAGGACAGTTTTAGCCGGGGAGGTGGGAGCGCGCAACATCTTAAAATAAAATTATTTTGAGATAGAATACGCTTGGAAAATGTTTTGGATACGCTCAAAAATTCGAAAATTAATGCGGCGGGAGGTAAAATTAAAAACAACAACACCCACCGTAAACGATTTAGTTACAAAGAAAAATTGCAGATTATCTTCGACTGGACCAAAGGATTAGCCGATTGGAAATGAGAAACTGGGAAAGAGAAGGCTGGAGACGACGACGACGAGCGAGACAGGAGGAGGAGAAGGGACCACGGCAGTCTACTGAAGGAGAGACTGTCGACATAAGTGACGAGGAAAAAAAAAAAGAAAATTTCATGCTGTTCTCGGTTATATCGAAGGATTACCGGGCTGCTGAGAAAAGAAAAGGAAGGGCTGACGCCGCCGTCGAGCAGTCATCGGCCGAGGAGGAGGGGCGACATCAGTCGACTGAAGAAGACACGACAGATGACTCGGAGAACAGCCAACTGTAGGATCAAGAGGAACGAAGAGCCAAAGAAGGGACATCGTAGCATCGTCTGGAGGTCATCGTATCCATCTGAAGAATGGAGTCGACTGGAAAGGGGGAGAAAAGCAGAACTGACGAAGGCAAAAAAAGGATTTCGGGGAAAAGATAATTAAAAAGACTTATCAATCACAGATTCTGACCAACAAACCCAAAGGACAGAGAATGACAGGAAGATCTCATGCGACATCTCATGCGACAGTCGACGACGGCTGAGAAGGGCACTCTTGTCGGATGTCGACAATCCTTTTCTGTTGATTCTTCGTTGTAGTTTTTTTGAGGTAAAAGTGAAAAGGACTCGAAAAAATGAATATAGGAAAAAGAAACCAGACATCTCCTCGTCCGTTTCTTGTTTTAAGTTGGTTTTACCTCTCTTTGGCCAGGGGGAGAAGCAGATGGAGAGCGCAAAACGGTAGACTAGGTGTAAGCTAATTCAAGTTTATTGTTTCCCAAAAAAAAACAAATAGAAGAGGTGTTAATACAATCCAGAAGAGCACAAAAGGACGGCAACTCGGTCGACAAAGGAGAAGTTGGCGATGCCGACCCTCAATCTACGAGCTTTTCCGTTATTTAGATGCCCAGTCCTTCGGGAAATTTGGGAAATGTTCTTAGTTTTCAGCTCCTTCTCATCAAATCGAGGATTGGCTCACCAATCGAAGAGTATACTTCGATTGCCCATGTAGAAAAATAAATGAGGTGTCGATTCTGAAAATACAAAAAAGTTCAGATGAAAATGATAAAGAGCGATGACTACGATCGACAAAAGGTCGGCAACGAAAAGCCATCAAGTAACATTCTCTGTCTTGTACTTCTGTCGAAATTCCGATCGATGTCCATCAATTTTCCCTAGTTACTTTGGGTTACAGAAGATGTTCAAATATGTCAAGTTTTTGTCGATGCGAGCGACCTTTCTGACAATTGGCTTGCAAAAACGGGGAAACCGTTGGTCAACTGAAAACGCGGACTTGTTCTTTTTTTAGCAGTTTCCTCAATAATAGCTGGACGCCGAACATCTACTAATTTTAATTGTCTGTTTAAAGACAAAGAGGATATCAGCTTCCTCAAGATGTGAAATGTCCAAATGTCCCGTTCTTCTATTCAAAGTCAGTGTAATTTCCCTTGTTTTTTTCGAATTGCAGAGCAACTTTATCAATAAAAAGAATATTACGAGAACAACAACCATTTATTAATTTAAATGGTAAGGAAGAGATGGTTGGCGACGTCGACAGCAGCCAGTCTCGACGACGGATCGACTTGAAGGAGGTGGATGAGAAGATCTCGCAGATGAGGAGAACAGCCAGTGGGGATCTAAAATATTATATATTCGAAAGAAATGGAAATGAACTGACAAATCCTTGGACCTCGTCAGCCGGACAGGCGTTGGTTTCCTTGGGCAGAGGGAAGTTGATGACTTCCAGCAGGGTCATGCCCAGGCTCCAACAATCCGCCTTCAAAAAAAAAAGATTTTAGATTGAAAATCAAAAGCAAACCTTGTAGCTATGAGGGCGCTCGGCGGCGACCTCCGGAGCCATATATGGCTTGATTCCTACGGCTCCCACTACCCCTTCCCCATTCGAGCAGAAACGAGCAGAGGATGATGGCGCTGTCGACTCGTCTCTGCTTATGGGAAACAAAAATCCTGTAATCTATACAGAGCATTGAAGCGTTAGAGGACTTTCTATTGTCACCAAAGTATTTCAGATACTATCGAGAAGAGAAGAGTCCTGTCGCCTAAAGAAGCAGGGGAAAAGAAAGAGTTGATAATCCGACAGACTGAAGGTGTCAGGAGAACATCAAAGAAGCTAAAGTCGGGATATGATTGCCATAGCGTGGAAAGTTTCTCAATTCTATCTGGCTATAATGGAGAAGGAATGTAAAAAGAGAGACGTCGACCAGAAACGAAGCAACTCTAGCCGTACATAGGAAAAGAAGAGCGATCTGGCCAAAAAAAGCCCGCAAGTCTTTCGCTCTTTAGTGGGGGTGATGATTCTGTGCTCAGAAAGTAACAGCCTTGGGAATGATGGTTTGAAGTCATCCATAAAATCTGATGAAAAGAAGGACATGAGCAATGCGGCCGACCAAGGACGACTTGTCAACTTCTTGACCGCGTACCGAAGTTCCCGCGCATGTTTGTTGCAAACATTGCATTGTCTTTTCGGATGGTCATGGGAGAAGACGACTTAGTCAGGAGACAGAAATTGAAAATTACAGGGAAAGAGAAACATAATGGATTTCTTCAGTAGTTCCCGACGAGTAGATGAGGAAACGAAGGCAACAGATCGTCGAATATGTCCATGGACAAAGAATTAGAATCAAAGGAGCCGCTTGATCTTCTCTTTCTCGCTTAGGAATTGTCCACTCTTTGACAATAATTTCATACCCGCTGTGAATATTTTACCCCTTCCTCGTGGCTTCTTTGTACCTCTCCTAATTATTTGTTCTATACCAAGTTGACCTGGATACAAACATGTTTAGCTCCATATGTCATCCCACAAAAGATTTATATTCATTTTGATGAATAGAAGGCGTGAGAGTTGTTCCATTGGAGTCGGTTGTCTGGGAGCCATCCTCTTCGTACCAGATTTCACTCTTCTGTCGTCTTCCCGTCTGGCCAAGTCTGTCCCCATTTTTCTTTATACAATTTCAACTATTCAGGAATCGTCACCATCGCCAGTCCCGTGATGTCCATCCGCGTCCTCTGTTCCTTGTCCTTGTCCCCGAAAAATCATTACTTTCAGAATATTATAATTCCTTCCAATTTACAGAAAATCGAACACACGACGTCAGCCATCGACAAAAACGCATGAATTACCCGGTATGGTCGTGTCACCGAGGCGAATGATTTATCTTCTTTTCCAGATTGTCATCTACCAGGACTTCCTTCTCTTTTAGATCCAATGGCATTTTTTATGAATAAAGTGTGTACAGCCCTTTATTCTTCTATCTTCCTTCGAAGATATGGGTCCAGACTGTCTGCCAGGTCACTTTGTTTACCCGACAGATGAATCCATTCGCAGTAGACAAAGGTTACTCCAACCAGTAAAATGAACGGTACTCCCAATCCAAAGAGAACGATTTCACTCCAAAGGAGGAGATTCCGGAGGAGGTGGACAGCGACGCTGCCGAGAGAAACGAAGAAGATGATTGACATTGCGCCGACACCCAAAAGGACAAGGTTCCGATACGTCTTGTATCCTGAAAAAGAGGAAAGTTAGCCAGGAGATGACTCTGACCAGATGTTGCATAGATTGACAGGGAAGAGGGAGACGTGGGAAAGCCTGAAAAGATGACGTCGACAGGGAGAAGTCAAATAATTGTCAAGGACATCTACCCGATCCCGTTCTTTTACTGATTCAAGTTGGGAAATGCGTGAAATCCGACAGTCGGGGGATTATTTGGTTATTTCAAATCAATGAAAGCGGCGGCTTTTTATAAAAAGAAGTCACACGGTTCCTTTCGCATTAGGCTCGTCGTCTATGTCGTCGACGTGACTAAGAATGTGGGCGATCTCCTCCTAATAAGGAGATGTTACGTTTGACTTCTGTTTGGGCTTTTCCTCTTTAAAAGGGAGATAGATCTCTGTCCGTAGCTGGCACATGACCAAAGAAAGACTTGAACTTACCTTTTGAATCAGTAGACATTGATCTAATGATTCCTTCTGTGTTCCAAGAGGCAAATACGGACCGATTAACTTCTTGATTGATTTTACTGTAAAGATCAAAATGTCCCTGAAAAAAGTGTTAGTCCAAGAAGAAGCTATACTCTAATCATTTCCTTTAATTTTTGTTGCGCCGAAGTGTAGCCATCAAGGTCGACCTTACAGCCAAGCTCTCGAAGTGCTTTTCTCTATAGATCAATTGAGTCTGTCGACCAAAAGACAGACCTCTTCAGAAGCATGGAGGCTCTTATATCCTTCAGGATCCAGTTGGCTCATCTTTTCTTCCATTTTCTTCATGTATCCGTGAAGAAGAACTTTGACCGCATGATCATTATGAAGTGATGTCGACATCTGAATTGATAAAATGGGAGAAAGCGATGACTCACATGGAGAACCGGCTTACGAGACGACTTGAAAGGAGTGGGACTACCTCCCCTTTCGGATGTCGTTGGGATCAAGGCGTCGATCGTCATTGAGAGCAAAGTAGCTGGGGAATCGATTGCCGAGTAGCATGTTCCTTCTTATCGCCATCTTATCATAGGCTAGTCTCAGAGTTTATTTTTTTAGTTGAAACTGCAAAAGGCCAAGGAAATCTTCCGGAAGTGTCCACGGTCTTGAAGGTCTGATTTGTCTTTTCGACGGCGAAATCAAGCACGTCATCGTCTCCACGATCATCGTGCTCAATTCTTGGATCGCGTCTTGTCGACTTATTTGTCATCTCGCTCTTGATCTTGCTTTTGATCTTCAGCAACTTCAAGAAAACCAAAAGAACCCGTAAAAGGGGTTTTTAGTTCACCGAACTTAAGGAGAAACTATGATTAGTCCCATGAACAACCGTTTAATAATCAATTTATCTATCATGCGAGAATTTCATTTAATATGTTCATTTAAAGGTTAGTAGGTTAGAATCATAGCTCCATCGTTATCGCCCTTCTTCACGTAGAAATCTCCTGTCTTGTAGGATTCTACGTTATCCGTCATCATACACCACGGAGTTCTCGACCATTGTTGTCCGATAGGCTGGCCAATGGCTGGGCTGAAAATAATGAGTATATTATTGTTTAAACGGGAAACAAACTCTCTTGGAATTGGCGTGTATCTGGATGGACAAGTAGGGACATCCGACCAATAAATATCGCCCATTTTTGCCTTGGTTCCGCCTTCGCAAGTAACAGCAGAGAGATCCTCTGAAAATGTATAAATTATTTTGTAAATAGGGAAGACGGACTTGTACATTGTCCCCAGTAGTTGAAAAGAGGAGAAGTAGTCAGATCAGCTCCGGATTTGTCGAAGAGACATCCATACTTGTTTTGGTTCTCATTTGTCAGGGAACAGATGTATTGGTAGAGATTCTTCAGACTAGGGAACGTGACGAATTGAATGGTGGCCTCGTCGAAGACTCTCGAGCAGAGTTCTCGATTGTATTTGGGATCGTCCAATCTCTTGTCCAAAGTGGCATTGCATTCGCTTTCACAGCTGTAGTACCATGAGAGACTACGACCGCATGTGGGTTCTATAAATGGATTGAATTAAGGAAGAGGTGAATACTCACCGTTACATCGGCAGGTGTTGGGATCAGCAGAGTTACAGAATGTGGAGGTGTTGCCCGATCGATAGGCACAAGTGTAATCACCTTCCGTGTTGATGCATTGCATACAATAATCTCCTGTACAAGCCTCTCTATTTATACAGCAAGGATCGTGAGGTCCTTCGGTGCATTCATTAATGTCTGAAATGAGAGAAGTCAACGAGAATAGACGATGTCCACTTACCGACGACATCGATGACCTCGTCAGTGACTTCGTGCCTCACCAAGCGGTAGCCTCGAGCAGCCACAAAGACACTGTTATTACAAGCAATTTTATCCCTATTTCTAACGAGATTGTCGGGGACAGTGTAGTCCGTGTCGCACTCCACAGTAAGACATTTAGCTACTTTTTTAACAGTTCGCATTTTGTGTGAGGGATCGAGACAGATGCAATCTCCTCCTTTACACTTGAATCCTTCATTGCAGTTGCAGGCAAAGTTCTGGCATGATACAGTGTATAGACCTCCAGCACCTTCGTTGCCCTCGAACTGTCCATTAGGACAGGCACATGTGAAACCACGTGGAGCGGCGAATGGCGGAGTTCTGGCGGTATTCATGGGCACCATAGTCTCGTTTGGAGCAAGATTCTTACAGTTCGGCAGGAAGGCGCCATCTCCAAAACGACGGTTTTTGATGGCCTCATTGTAGCAGAAAGCATAGCCAGAGTCGGGATTCTTTGGCTTAACCATCCATGTCCTCCATTCGATAACATTGACAGTTCCAGCTTTAAGAAGAGCCGCATTCTCAAGCCAGGCAGGATCTTCGGAACATTCATCTCTCGGCACGCAGCTGACATTCTGTTCAGTGGTGTTGGGATGAACATTGATGTATCCAGGGCGACAATTGAGATTGTAGCTGCCATTGGTATTTGTGCAGGCTGTCGACGTGCTGTCATAAAGGGTTTCATTGAGACATTCGTCGATGTCGTCGCAATAACTCCATTCGGATTGACCAGCAGGCGGCTTGTAGCCATCATGACATTTACACCAGTAATTAGTCTTTCCAGTTTGCATTGTACAAGTGGTCGTATCTGGGCGACATCTGTTGTCCTTTGGATCTTGACACTTGTCGATGATTTCGCATGTCTTTCCATTGCCTGTGTATCCTTCCTTGCAAGTACAATTGAAACCGCCATCCGTATTGGTGCAGATTGCATGAATATTACAATCATGCGTCCTCTTGATGCATTCGTCGATATCCCGACAGGATTTCTTGTTGTCGACTTGTTCGTATCCTGCACCGCAGATACATTGGAACCAGGGAACCTCGTTGACGCATTGGTGTTTCCCGCAGGTATGATTGCCCTCTAAGCATTCGTTGATATCTGGAAGACATTTTAAAGAGTCGACGGGGATAGCTACCTGGACATTGGAAGAATGGATAGGTTGTGTTACGGTATCCATCTCGGCAGATACATTCATAGTCTCCTTCGGTGTTGTTACACGTCGTGGTTGTAGCGTTGCACTTGGACAGACGGACAAGACTTGGGTCGCATTCATTGATGTCTGTAGGAAAAGATCTTTTTTTCGGTCGTCGACTAACCTTTGCAATTGCCCTTGGTTCCAGTTCCTGTGTATCCTTTTTTACAGGCACAGGTGAATCCTCCCTGGATGTTTGTGCACGTGGCAAGATCGTCGCAATTGTTTGATCCATCAGTGCATTCGTCTCTGTCTGAAAACTCTCATCGCCGTCGAGATCAGTCAATCATCCTCACCAACGCAATAGGTTCCATTTCCTGTGTAGAGCGGATCACAAACACAAGTCGACTTGCCGTCGACGAGTTTACAAGCCGCATATTTACTGCAAAGTCTCTCATCACAGTCTTGGATCGGGAAGCAGCCAGTCGTAATTGTTCCAAATCCACGATATCCTTCCTTGCATTGGCAGTAGGTCATTACGACCTTTCCATCTCGTGTGGCTGTTCGACACTCGGCCTTTGAATCACATTGAGTCTTGTCACACGACGGGAAACATTCGCCACCTGGGCATGAGCAAGTGAAGCCGTTTTTATTGCTGGCGGCCACACAAGTACCAATCTGGAAATTGATATTACAAGGTTTCATAGTGTTAGATTACTCCGCAGCTCTTATCCTTCTCGCAAGTGTAGACGTCTCCTCGTTTGCACAAATGTTTGACAGGGTCCAGGCTGTATCCTGGGCCACACACGCATCTGTATGGCAATTGAGCATCTGAAAAGGTCGATGTCTATTTTCAAAAGAGTAAATGTTACATTGGAGAGAGTCGTTTCTATTCTGAACGACGACACACTTTCCTCCTTCGCCGCAGTCCGAATCCTTGCAAGCCACGATAGAGCAGGTCTTCTTCTCCGGCAACCATTTGTAATGGTCAATACATTTACAGGAAGAGTTGGTGTTTCCTCTGTTCATGACGCAGATTGAATAGTCTTTGCATGGTTTAGTACAAGGAGCTGTTGGCTCACACACGCCATTATTCTAAAAACATCGTGAAAGGACACGAGGAGATGGCCTACTTCGACGTATCCAACTCTGCAGTGACATTTGTAGCTTCCGTCGGTGTTCTCACATGTTTGGGTCAAGTAATTACAGTCGTTGGGGAATGTGCACTCATTGATGTCGACACATCTCAGCGGGTCATTGGGACTCTCTTGGTAGCCTTTCTTGCACTCGCAACGGAAACCGCTGCTGAAGGCGTCATGACAAATGGATGTTGTCGAATTGCAGGGATTGGCTGTCGTGTTACATCGGTCGACATCTAAATATACCTCTTGTAAATTATTTTGGTCTACTTACATTCACAGATCTTGTCATTGTCGTCTTTGTGTTCATATCCGGGTTTGCAATTGCATACCCACGAGCCATCCGTATTTTGACAATCTCCAGTCGCTGGTTTACAGGAATCGGCCTGTCCTGTCTTGCACTCGTCGATGTCATCACAAGAGTTCATCAGAGTGTTGTAATCACGTCCTTGCGGGCAGATACAAGTGAAGCTACCCTGTGTATTGGTACAATTGGCTATCTTGGGACATGGAGTGTGATCATCGTCGATGATCTTCTTCTTTATCGCGCACTCGTCGACGTCTGACAGAGGAGTTCACATTTCTTCTTCTAATTATCTCTTACCTTTGCAGGTAAATGTTTCCCGATCGAACTCGTATCCATCACGGCATTTGCAAGTAGTCCAAGCTTTTGCGGGAATTCGGTCGACTGTCCATTGTGGCTTGGCTCCGATACTTGTGCAATTGGCATCCTTGGGACAAGGGTTCTGTTTTGCACAGAAGTTGATCACTAAACATTTTCTTCGATAAGGGGAATCAGACGACTTACAAGTGCAGCCAACTCCACGACTTTTTCCATCTCCTTCATATCCTTCTGGACAGACACAATTATATCCAGGATTCTTGTCCTCACATGTGGCAATGTCGACACAAACTCTTGGCTTTCGACCACAATATTGGATAGCTGAAATGGGCATTTTTTTCTGGAGTTAGGAGATGTCGCCTACGTTTGCAGCCATCTTTTCCGACGCCACTTCCTTCGTAGTCCGTGATGCAAGTACAGTTTCTGGCTTCTGTATTTCCGACGATGACGGCGCATGTCGAGTGTTGACTGCAGTTGGTGCACATGTTTTCTTTTGCTACTAGAAAAATGAGATGATTATGAAAAGAAAGTCAGTTGATTCTTACCTTTGTTTCCTTCAACGCATTCCTTGGAATTGTATTGCTGTAGACCAAATTTACAAGTGCAATTGTAATCGCCAGGATAGTTGACGCATTCGATTCTGGTATCATTCGCACAAGCATTTTCTGCGAGAACATTACATCATCCGACGGAGTACTCACTCTTTGTTTTACATTCATCGATGTCACGACATTCAAAATCGAATGTTTTTTCCAGATTCCTTGTTTTCGCTATCCAAGTTGTCACGTTGACTTTTTCGTATCCCTGGACGCAAATGCATTCATAGCTGCCGATTGTATCGTTGCATCTCGCATTCTCTGGACAGATGTACGTGTTTTCTGATAAACATTCGTCGATGTTTTTGCAATCAGGCTGAAAGGAATTATTTCGAAAATAGGAAGAAAACGGCTTACATCTTTCTTAGCCTCGGTGACAACGCCATGGTCGGCGAAACCGGGATTACATACACAACTTCCATCGGCGGGAATGCAAGTTGAGTGGACAGGGCAAGGAGCACGAGTCTTACAGAGATCCGGAGGAGCACACTCGCCGTTCTCGTTGATGACATAGCCTTGTGTCTCCAATGTTCCATTGCAGGTACACTCGTAGCTGCCCGGCTTTTCGATACAATATGGCTTGTCGGTCCTGTTGTAGCACGGGTGAGGTCTCTCACTACACTCGGGGATGTCTGTAAATTGTCGTCGAGGGAGTCCTCCAGTCGAAACCTACCAACACAGGTTGTAATTCCATCTTTGCAGTCCTTTTTGTATCCTGGTTGACAATTGCATTCACAATATTCGCCACGGCCATCAGGAATAGTTCCCGGACCTTTGCAGGTGTCCTTTCCTTGTTGTCGATCTCTGACACAGGCATCAATCTCTTCAAATGGAAGATGTCATTTCATTTATTAAAATAAAACTCACTGATACAGCTGCCATTGACGTTTGCTGCGAAATCTTTGCTACTGTCGCAGATACAGGTGCCCGTTTTGTGGTCACATATTGTACCGGGTTTGTTGTTGCAGAAGGCTTCCAATGAGCAATCCACGTCAACTGTAATAAATCTTACCAGAGGAGAGGACATCTCTTACCGACGCACTTTCCAGGCTCGTAGGGCTTTTGATAATCTCGCTGCCATTCGTATCCTTTCGGGCATTTACAATCACGGTCGTAATTGTCACCGAGAGAATTTATCAGAATCTCTCTGACAGCACCGGGCGGACATCTTCCAATACAGCTGTCACAGTCTGGAACAAGATTGACTACTGCAAAGGATAAAAAACATACTTTCACATTTCTTTGTCTTTGGATTAGGTTGAAGCCATGATTCGCATTGGCAGTAGGGTTCGGCGCCGTTGGGAGTACACAATTGGCGTGGCGGATCAGGACAGACTGTACTGTTTTTACAGGAAATTTGTCCATTTGGACATTTACAGACGTCCGATGGGACACATTTGCCAGTTTTGTTGTTGTAGATCTCGCCGGTATTTTTGCACACACAAATTGGTGCCACTTTTCCGCTGACCTCCCTGGGAACACAATCTCCTCCCTCGCATTTCAATTCGGGACAGGGATTTTTCACACAGACGCCGTTGCTCCTTTGTCGAATGTAACCGGTGTCGCAGACACATTCGAATGACTCGTCATTTTTCGGTTCGCAGTGGGTGTTTGGTAGCTCACACTTGTTCCGATCACAGATGGGAATATACTTGCAACCGCCTGGTTTTTTGGCCTCATCGCTGCTTCCCTTGTATCCCGGTTTACAAATGCAAATGTATGATCCAGGAGTATCCGTGCAGAAGGCATTCTTGTCGCAGGCAGTGGCATTGTCACATTCGTTGATGTTGTGGCAGGGACATTGCTTATGGCCCTTGTTGCATGGTCTCGAATATCCTGTGTCACAGATACATTCGTATGTTCCTTCCTGTTCTTTGCAAGTGTTTCCAGGCGACGGTCCACAGATTCCTGGCTGAGAACATTCCTTGAAGTCTGAAATGAGATAATCTAAGGGAGAGAGGGTGATTGACTGACCGATGCAAGTCTTCGTCTTCTCGTCGTAGATGAATCCTTCCTTGCAGACACAGAGATAGCTGCCGATGGTGTTATTACAGAAGCTGTTCTTCTGTGACACACAGATGGTTGGCGTCTTCTTGCACTCGTTGATGTCCTCACAGACTCCTTTGCTATTCTTAGCAAATCCTGGTTTACAGTCACATCGGAAAGAGCCCTTCAATTCGACGCAATTCTCCGTTTGCAACGTGCAGTTGTTTCTTCCTATCAGACATTCCTCGTCGTCCAAACAAGGTCGTTCTTTGGTTCCTGTTCCGTGGTATCCAGGAGGACATTTACAAACGACACATCCGGAGCTGGAGTCACAGACGGCGTTCTAAAATAAATGATTATTGACGGAATATTCTCCTACTTCTTCGCAAGGATCATTTTCGCAAGGATCTTGCCATTCGCAGTCACGGTTGGATTGACGGCCAAAACTGAAATCATCGAGTGCTGTCTCTCTTTTCCCTTTTCAACTCACTCATCTCCACCAATTTGTTCTGGTTTGAATCCTGGCTTGCAGATACACTCGAATCCTCCATCCAAATTCTTACACTTCGTGTTTTTGTAGGAAGAGCAGTTGTGTTGTTCAAATTCGCATTCATCCAAGTCGACGCAATAAGGATGAGTCTCGTTTGGACTCTTCTCCGGAATGAGATAATAACCATCGGAACAGATGCATTTGTAACTGCCGGGTGTGTCCATGCATTCACTGTGAGCCGGGCAGAGAGATTTGCCAGCTGCTTGGCTTTCGATACATTCATTGATGTTTCCACATCCATCTGGGCCCATTCGGAATCCGTCGTCGCAATAGCATTCTCCTTCTCCAGGCTTCTCGAGATTTCTGCATTTGTATCCCTTCTGTCGACAATTTTTCTGTCCCCATTGAGTGCACCAATTGATAGGAGCACACGCTCTTTTGCTGAAAGTCGAGAGAGACAGCGGCATTTGGACAGTTGTCCATTGGTAACCATCGTCACAGACACACATTCTTCCAACACATTTCGAGAATGGCGGGCACTTGTAATGATTTGACTTGTCACAATATTTAGAGTCTGCAAGTTTTCCACATTTTAGGCCAGATCAATTGTCCTCTTACCGATACAAGTTGTTCCATTGTGTACCATCAGACCGTAATTGCACTTGCAAACATAGAATGGCGGCTTGGTCGGGTCGTAGATACAATCTCCGCCGTAGCAAGGATTAATGGAACTGGCACAAGGATTCTTGGCTGAAAATGATCTTGGTATACGGTAATTGCCATCAACTTACGTTTGCAATAGGGCATGTTGACGGTTCCTCCAGGAGCGATCTCGAAGCCATCGTTGCAAACACAACGATAACTGCCCTTGGTATTGATACAAGTGGTATCTGGATTACAAGGCTTCGGCTTGTTGCATTCGTTCACATCTAAAATCTCTCAAATCTTAATAGAAAAGATTGAGCACCTTGACATCTTTTGGTATTGTTAGGAATTGCTTCATAGCCCGGTTGTTTGCAAATGCAATCATAGCCAGGTGTCCTGTCGACGCAGGTAGTTGACTCGGCATCGCAGTCATTCTTCTGCTCGTCTCGGCATTCATCAATTCCTTCGCAAATCTGTCCATTAGAAGCAAAGCCTTTGGGACATGAGCACTGGAATCTATTTCCATCTTGGGTACAGATATGGTTAGGATCTGGGCAAGCTTTGACTCCTTTTCCCTGCAAATGGCCATCCGTCTCTTTCGACGAGTCGCCCTACTTGAAGTCCTTCCTTACAGACGTCGATAATTCCACAAGTGACTCCCTTCTCGTTTGTTCCATTTACCTTGAAGTTCTTCTCGATGTCACAAGTACAATTGTAGCTGCCATACTAAAAGCGGTCTATTTCAGAATACCGTAGACAGTTATACCGTGTTGACACAGGTGGCGTAGGCATTGCAGGTAGCAAGGCCCAGGGCACACTCATTGATATCCTCACAGATATTTGGGTCGGATTTACGTTCCGTGAAACCAGGAGCACATACGCACTGAAATTTCGACCGTTTAGTCGACAGAGTGTCTGTCATCTTACATCGTATCCTGGAGTCCGGTCATGACATGTTTTTGTCTCTCCACATATTCCCGGTGTTTCTGTACACTCGTTGATATTGTGGCAATCGTTGAGCTTTCCAGTTCCCTTGTATCCGGCCATACATTCGCAGGTGAATTTGGTCATATTATTTTCCTTTGTCGGGTATTTGTCATTGCAAAGAGCTCGGATGGTGTCACAATCGTGGAGACCAGCATCTCGACATTCATTTACATCTGAATTCTTTGTAAATGTCAGCGAGAGCTCTTACTGATGCATTCTCCGTAGTCCTTGTTTCCTTCTTCTCCTCCTTCCGGTCTCTTGTATCCTGGTGCGCACGAGCATTGCATCAATTTACCATGAGCATCACCCTTTACAGGTGTACAGATTTCAGAGTTCGTCCGACATTGAGTACAATTGTTGACTTGGGGTCCAGTCACCTCTGAAATATTCTCTACTCTCTGTGTTTGAGGAAATCTACCGTAACAAGGAGCAGAGTCATTGCCTTGGCCTTCAAGTTGCCGGATGTAGCCATCTCGACAATCGCATCTGTATCCTTTCTTGTCATTTGTTCGATTGCACAAGGCGTGGGCGACAAGGGCGCAAGGAGAGTATCGTTCGCAAGGATCCTCAGCTGGAATTGGTTCTCATGACTAGGAAATACAATGATCACATACAGTAGCAGACGTATCCTTTTCCAGCGGAGTCGCCAGTTCCCTCGTCGACATATCCTTTGTTGCATTTGCAGGTGTAGCCAGATCCGTCCGGATTGTCGGTACAAGTCGACTTTGGAGAAGGAGCACATCGAATGGCGGCTGCTCCCTTGTCACAATAAGTGACAGGCTTGCAATGAGTTGAATTGCCAGCAATGGACGTATGATTCTGGAGAGGGTCATTATCTTCGACGATGGCAGGAAACTTACGGCGACGCATTGACACTCGTAGGCAGTTTGGGCGGCGTTAACTCCACACTTGGTCGTCTTCTTGTCACAAGTTGCGCAGATCGAGTCATCCACTGAAAAAAAATCCCGTCTAGGTTGACAGTCATCTCTTACATTTGCAGCCTCGAGTCTTTCCTTCTCCGACGTATCCTGGATTACAAGGACACTCATAGGATCCATCAGTGTTGTTACACGTGGAGAATGCTTTACAGGCTTGTGGGTACTCGACGCACTCATTGATGTCAATACAATCTTGATGTCCTTGTTCGGAGAAGGTGCTTCCTCCCGGTTTGTATCCTGGTTCACATTTGCAAGTGTAACTTCCTTGTGTGTTTGTGCACTCGGAGTTTTTACCGCAGATGTTGGGGATTAAGCATTCGTTGACATCCGTACATTTGTTACATACAGTGCCAATTCCTTGCCATCCAGTCTTGCACTGGCAGATGTACTTGGTGCCATTGTGCAGTGACGGATCTTTGTCGACACACAGCGCATTATCGTCGCATTTGTGTTTTCCTTCTATGCATTCGTTGATGTCTAAAGATAACCGTGTGATGAATACTGTCAGTCGACTCACTGTTGCACCAGAACGAATCACCTCCACTGCTCGACGTTTTGAAGCCAAGCTCCTCGTCACAAGCGCTGCACGTGTATCCTGCACCTTGTTCTCGATCGTTAGAATCCTGACATGTCTGAGACATGTGACAGTTGAATTCACAGGTTTGACAGTAATTGGCCTGCCGGATGCATTTGCCCTGCTCCAGTTTGTATCCTTTGATGCAAATACAACCGGGCTTTCCTTTTTCATCGTAGTAACATTGTTGCAGATTTCCTTCGCACATTCCTCGGTCTGCTGGTGTACATTTTTTAGCTGAACATCAAAGATTACTGTAATCGGAAGATGCCACGTACTGCAATTGTAACCGCTGGCCGAATATTGGCTGCGGGGTTCGCAGTCACAGATGGCTCCTGTGTACGATCCAATTTCATATTCATTGAGAGACGATCCTGGATATTTCGCGCAGGTGCCGGCGGGATCAGCTAGATATTTTTGGAAGCATTTATCTTTTCTTCGAGATCGGAAGTCGGCCTGAATCATCGTCGATTAGTTGGGGGGATTTGGCTGGCTCACGATTGATCCGCAATTGGTATAATCGACAGATGGACTGACGGTCTGACTTGATTGAGTTGTTAGACCTAAAAATGATCGAGATGAGCTCAAGTCCTTCGATTAGTTTTTAATTTTTCGGGATGACTTTGGGGGACAACGACTGGGACATGGACGGACATCAGACGAGACCCAGAACCCCGTCCATGGAGTCCATAATGGCGTTGCCTCCGACACGACGATGACGAAATGACGATGTCGACAACAACGACGACGCGTAGTATTCTCCATTAAATTTATTCGAGACCAATCCTGGAATCCATTTGGTCTTCACGAAAAAGAAGTGAAGAAACCTGTGGCCCACGAAGGGAAGAGAAAGAACTTTCAACGTGAGGTTACTGTAGTTGAGGAGGAAAAGGAGGGAATGGCTCTGAGGGCAGGACCTCGCCCTTTATATAGGATACCCTTCCCACCATTTATTTTCCCTCGAGGCCAATAAAATCGAGCGCTTAGGCGGGCGTCGTCTGGGAATTTTGACAAAAGACAAAAGCCTCGCCTCACAATCATACAGCTTGATGGTTATTACAAAATTAAGGAGAATGGTTTTGAGACACGACCCACTAAATCAATTTGGCATGAACACTTCCTGGGGTTCTTTAGCTTCTATACTTTTTTTTTCAGAAAATAAAAGCGAAAATGGTCCAAAAACCCCGGAATGTCTTGTCTTCTCCGGTCGACGGTCAAAGCGACGTGGATTCTGGTCAGAAAAGTTGTCTCATTCTTCGTTCTCTCTCCAGCCCGAGCGGCTTCCTTTTATTTGGCTCCAAATTGGATGCCATTATCTTCAACTACTGCTACCGGCCAAATCGGCCTTCACACACATCCACTAGGCCTTGAGCCACAAGTACCTTCGGGTACTTTCAACTGTCATTATGCCCGGCTGAAAGGAGCCTCTACATGGGCTAAAAATTTAAATCAGCTACAGTGCCTACAATCATAAAATTGCCCGGCTGCATGGAGCCTCTACATGGGCCAAAAATACATGCCATTAGGCAATTGACACGAGATCGACGATAGATACAATGAGCCATCAATGAAAGTCCCAAAATGGGCAAATTTGAGAGATATGATATGATATGCACAAGTTGCAAGAGGAGACAGACGGAGATACGGCCAAAGACGAATTCATACCATTTCCGGGGTTTTTGGGTTGCGATGCGCGCAAATACGGTGATCATTCGAATATTAATTTACTCATTTACAGGATCTGGTGACGCAATCGCTGGTGGACGACGGTACACTTGGGCAACGACGAGGACGACGACGACAGCGGCGGCGACAGTAACAGCGATAGCGACAGTAACAGCGACGGCGACAGAAACGACGACGGCGACAGGAATGACGACGGCAACAGGAATGACGACGGCGACAGAAACGACGACGACAACAACAACAACAGGCGGTGACGGCTAGGTCATGTGGCTGACAAAGGAATCGGCCGTACCAAATTGAAATGTTAGTCGTCTACTTTTTCTACGTTGCAAATAGATAACCGATTTTTGGGTGATTTTGAGTCAAAATTGAGTCTGGCAATCGCTGCTGTTTTT
Organism: Oscheius sp. DF5033; assembly: GCA_964036215.1. NCBI lineage: Eukaryota > Metazoa > Nematoda > Chromadorea > Rhabditida > Rhabditidae > Oscheius > Oscheius sp. DF5033. Next base: position 5,157,873 of record CAXIWN010000004.1, on the reverse strand, counting down.
GCCATTTCCACCATTCGACCGGCCGCTTATTTTTGACTTTTTACTCGAAGTGGAAACTATCGCGCTGTAATTTAAACGCCAAAATAGCCGCTGTAACAAAGCAGCAGACTTCTGTTTCTTAGGCAGTTCTGCCTTTTCAGCTGGCAGTCGGATGGCTGGTCGACTGCGACGAAGAAGAATTAACAGGACCGATGATCACCGTCATGGCGCTGAACAGCCCGAACGAGGATCACCTCTGGACGGACATCATTTTAGGAATATGAGGATATTATTGTCCCATCTGTATAGTTTTTTCTCCGGGTCAAAAGTCCAAAACACTTGATAATTGCCAAATTATTTTTTACAGATTCTGGTGACACTCCGGCTGGTAGCTGCTGTGATGGAAATCGGTGGATCAGTCGACGGCGACGCGAGAAGAGGCAGAACCATTGGGAGACGGCAAACTGGAAGCGACTCTTTGAACGAAGCAAATCTGACTAATTTGGACTACCAGTATGGCAGGGATGACGATAATTTTACGGGAATTCCAAGATGCCACGGAGAACAAGGGACTGGACTGGAGAACAAGAGACTGCAACGAATAGCTGACTTCCCACGACATTTCTCCAGCTGGTCTTCTCCTTCCACTCTGCCCACCGACAAGATATCCCTCATTGATACGCCCGTCACAGGATATCGATCCTTCTGGGGCAAATCAACTTCTACTAATTCTTTTTGGATATTCTCGGCCTCCCAAGGCTTCTTCTGTTTGCCCCCGTCCGCTGAGAAAGACATCTTCAGAAGTAGTCAGACCGGAGAAAAAAAAGAAAAAAGAAGTCGGAGAAACATGTCAATTCAGTCGACAGCATCATTTGTCCTCCTCGTCTTTTACTTATCATCGTGAGAAAAAAGACACCAGCCCGGAAATTTCGGTGAAGAATGTCGAGGAAATCTAATAGGGAATGGGCGGAGGATACGGGGAAAGATGCAGAAGAGACAAGTTTACTGACAATTTGCGAGACGGAAAGCACAGGAAATATCTAATTGGTCTTCAAAATTAGGAGTAAATGGTTCAAATGAGAGGTATGTCATAGGGCTGACGAAAAAATCATTCAGGTAAGTGAGAAGAGGAAAATAACGAAAGAGCAGTTGAGAGAGGAAACACAAGACTTCGGATATTAGAAATGATTAGGGATTCAGCCGTGATCATCTCGCCCCATTTCGCTGTCCCCTTTTTTCGTAATTCCCTTCCTCGCTAAAAAATTCGATTTCCGACCCCCTTGTGCTGTCAAAAACACATATTTTTAGCGAGAAAGGGAGACGATATTCTTATGGATCGCTTCCACGGAAGGGAAATCTCCTTGATGACGGATCTCGATGTATCTGATCCTTGATATCTGATCTGTCGTAATTTCCTCTATCGTAATCCTCCGCCAGTACTAAAGGTGTCGACGTGACGTAAATTTATGGCACTAAACGTCTCTGAAGGGCTGCGGATATTGTCAAAAGGATCGATCGGAAAAAAACCGAAGTCTTTTGATAGACGAACGATTTCACATCCTTGCTATTCGGAAGGAAAAGGATAAAAAATAGAAAGTCCTCTGTATTCCGTTAATATTGCGCCAATAAGCCAGGTTTTCTCTGAAAAATCTCCTCAAGCAACTCCTAAACGAGGTGGTTATCCCTAATCTTTCCTTTTCCGCTCAATCGTGCCTGGGCGGAGAATCGCAGATGTCTATGGCTGACAGAAAAAGAGACTGCTACTCGATTACCCTTGTTCTTTTGAATTTGAATTTACCTTGTTTGGCACCCCCTACGAACGAGCAACTGCTCTATTCTTCCGGCCTCCTAGCGAAAACGGCCAAAAGGAGGGCGGTCACCAACAGGTCGTCGTCATCTTTTGCGACGACGGCGGGACAGGACAAGCCTCTCATGATGAAAAAAAGGGACTGGGAGTACAAGAAGCTGCATATCGTCTGCTCCGCTCTCAATAGTATAAATGGCCAAAACAGAATAAGAGCGGAACAGACGAGGAACAGTCTTGAGTACTCGACGACGTAGCTAAAATTCGGGACGTTTCAGTTTGCAGATGACCGCGCATAAATTTTTTGTAGCTCGCGAAAAAAAGAGTCGATGCATGTTCACTTTTTCAAAAAAACTAACGGATAATCGCGTATGCAAAAGAGCCACAAATAATTTCAAGCATGCGGGAAAAATGCTTCGACTTCTCAATTTTGTTCAGTTAAAAATATCCGCAAATGCAAAAGTGCGAGCCATCTGCAAACTGATACTTGCCCCTTTTGAACTAGGCGGCCACAAGAACACGGGAGAGGAAAAGAACACAAGCACCGACAGGGCTTTTACGCCTGGCGGTGCAAAAAGGAGGGCAAGGGAGAGCGACATCTGACAAAAAGGCGGCAGCAGATGACCAAAGACAGGCAGACGCCGACGGACATCATCAGAAAGGAAAAACCTGAAAACATAAATATGACAAATAATAGAAGCCACATAAAATTTAAACTGCGCGAGCCGGAAAATGCATGAATTTTGCCTTTTAGATAAAGTCTGGAGAAAATCGGGCGGTGTGAAGGGATCGACCAGGATCAATTATCTCTTTTCGCCTGTCTCTTGCTCATTTCAAAAACCTGGCAAAATCAAATAGCAGAATTTTTGGATCAAATTTTGTAACGTGTTTGTTTTGATGTTTGTAAAAGCTCAAGAAAATGTCTCCAAACGCAAAAAATCTCGCTAGGGTTGCTTCCTTTTTCGTTTTCTCACTCAAAAAAATCGACATTCCCAGCGCTAATTTCGTTCACAAATCTACCTCAAGCTATTCTCCTCTTACTCTGTCCAACCAAAATAAAAAAATAGAAACGTACCAGTGCCAAGATCCAAAGACCGTAGGTACTCCAGGACGAAAAGAGCCAACGGCATGCAGACACGGCGACGACGACATTTTTCGGAGTCGACGAGATCGAGGCAGGAGAACTGCTGCAGATGCCTGAAGAAAACAAATAAATCAGGAAGCGGTATGTTCCAGCGACAAATGGGTGGGGAAGAGAAAAGAAACGATCAGTCTCAAAAATGGTCGATATCAAAAGTTTCCGCCTGCAGTAGATAGAAGATGCTTGGCGAGAAATGCGAGCATGCGTCAAAAGTATCGGAAAAGACTTTATCTTTAGAAAAGGGAGGAAAAGGAGAAATCCTGATCAAAAGAATATGAATTTACAAAGCGCGGCTCCATATATCCAGAAAAACGTCTAGCGACATGCTGAATATCGTTATTGAATTTCTCTTTTTAGATAAAGTTAGAAGCGGAGCGGATGGTATGGTACAGATCGGAATCACAACGGCCCTCCGGAGGATTGCCTTTCGCCCACTTTCAATAAAAGCTGAAGGAAAACAAATGATCGGATTTTTGGAGCGTACATGACTTGGTGTTTGTAAATGCGCAAAATAACAGGGTACAAAAACAAAAATTCTCGCTATGGCGGCGCCTTTTCCATTTTCTCGCCCAAAATTCCGAATTTTCGGCATGATTCCCATCACAAATCCACCTCAACATATCCTCCTCTCTTACTCAATGTCCTGTACAAAAAAAAGATAAAATAGAAACATACCAGTGAGGAGATCCAAAAACCGAGAGATACGCCGGGAAGACGACAGGTGATGGCGACATCTTTCGGAGTCGACGGGATCCAGGCAGAAGAACAGCTACGGTTGCCTGAAAAAAAAGAAGTAAATGAATAAGGAAGTGGTATGTTGTAAACCCAGAGGCAAAGAGTGGAAGAGGGAGGAAAGATCAACCTAACAAGGGAACCTTTTTTGCGTCTGATTCGATCTGGCTACAAGACATATATCATTCGAAAGAGCATCGAAAGTTATGCTTACTGGCAAATTTCCAGCTGCATAATCCACGATGGCGAGAAACTATGCGCGATTATAGTTTTACATGCTGAAGCCCGAAAACTGCGTTTTTTGGCATGCCATCACGCGATCAACCTCCTCTTTCAAGTGGCAGCGTGACAGAGTGGCTAACGCATTAGTTTATCAAATTTTTGGTCCGAGTTCAACTCCGCGGTTGGCCAATTTCCTTTTTCTTCCATAAATCGCCATTTTTCATTGCCAAATACTTTTTTTCGCGTTTTTATCCGTGTGCTTTGTTTGTAGAATCCTAGCCGGGTAAAAAATTTGGGCTAGGGACGCAAGAGATATTTCTGTCTACCTTATCCTTGAGTATACTGTATAATCGCTAATACAATAACTACTAAAGAAATATAAAGAAAAAAAGTATTTGGCGATGAAAAATGGCGATTTATGGAAGAAAAAGGAAATTGGCCGACCGCGGAGTTGAACTCGAACCAAAAATGTGATAAGCTAACGCGTTAGCCACTCTGTCACGCTGCCACTTGAAAGAGGAGGTTGATCGCGTGATGGCATGCCAAAAAACGCAGTTTTCGGGCTTCAGCATGTAAAACTATAATCGCGCATAGTTTCTCGCCATCGTGGATTATGCAGCTGGAAATTTGCCAGTAAGCATAACTTTCGATGCTCTTTCGAATGATATATGTCTTGTAGCCAGATCGAATCAGACGCAAAAAAGGTTCCCTTGTAAGAAATAGCCGATGCCAAAAGTTTTCGCCTGTAGTAGACAAAGCATTGCGTGTGAAGAAATGGAAAGACTTTGCCTTTAGATTAAATTAATCTAAAACGGCGGCAGAAGAGAAATTTAAACCAGAAGATTAAGAGTTTCAGACGCGCAAAATCATCCGTCCAGAAAAAAAACGTCTAGTGACACGCAGAAGATCGGGCGATGTGAAGGGGCGGATCAGGATCACAGCTGGCCCTTTTTTTGCCTGCCTCTCGCTCATTTAAAAAATCTGACAAAATCAATTATAGAATTATTGGAGCGAACATGACTTGGTGTTTGCAAAGGCTAAAAAAACAGCATCTAAATTAGCAAAATTATCTGTACGCTTAGTTATGGCTCTGCGCAGGTGCCTTCTCCAATTTCTCGCTCAGAAAATGTGGAGCTTTTGATTTCGATCACAAAACAATTTCTGGATATCCTCCTCCTCTCCTCTTACTCAATGCCCTGGACAACAAGAAGGGGAAGTAGAAACATACCAGTGCCGAGATCCAAAGGCCACAGATACGTCGGAAAGAGACAACGACAGGCCGACAAGTCGGTGGACAGGGCCATGGCGACATCTTCAGGTGTCGACGGGGCTGACAGAGAAGGACGGCTGTTGATAACTGAAAAATAACAAATAAACAAAGAAATGTCTCCTCCAAAATTTTGTGACTACTATATGACGGTGAGAAGGAAGAGAGCTATCCGTACAAAAAAATGTCAACATCAAAAGTTTTCGTCCGCGATAAACGTGGAGAGAAATCGGATTCAACTCGCTTAAAAATTATGGGGAAAGGGCTTTTCCTTTAGGAAACCATTTGGGAAAGGAGAACTTCAGATCAAGAGAATGCAAAAAAAGTTTAGAACGCATGTTGGAACTCCCATCGACAAAAATATCGAGACGCTCGGAATTATGATAGCATTTCTCCTCCCCGCTGTGGCAAGGCTTTCTTCCTTTTTTTAGAATTTCCAACGCACTAAAATCAGCTCAGAAACACCTCCTTGGTTATTCTTTTCCTAGACAAAATAATAAAAAAAATGGAAACTTACCAATAACATGAGGTGAGGAGTGGCAGAGACGACGGCAAGGAGCGTCGACAGCCATGACGACAGCCGATGTGCTTTAGGCCCGGCAAATGTCAGAGTTGGCCACTAAAATACACAATTAGCACATTATTAGTGTATATTCCAATAAAATTGTAAAATTAAAATTTCTGATATTGCGCTGCCCTCCCAGGAGTCGACGGTCAGTCAACAAAGTCAACGAGAAGGCCGAGGCTACGGCAGTAGCTCAGAGGAGCTCTAGGCGGCAGAGTTTCACATAAGTTTACGCAACATCCGTATATAAATGTACAACAATGGGTCAGAAAGTCAAACTCGATGTCTTTCGTTCAGAGATGGCTGAAGTGGTTGTGAAAAGAATTTCAAATTATATTCTGCTTGGCATTCCTATTTTCAAAACAACCTATCAATATTTCACTTATCAGGAATTCTTATAAAAACATAGAAATAGAACATACCAGTTGGAGAAGTCGACTCAACGGCGAAAGAGCAGTCAGCGGGAGAAAGGCACGCCGACAATCTGTGGTTTTTCAGAAGTCCGCTCCAGAAGAGACTCCGGTTGCACATCAGATGTCTGCCAAAGACTTGACCATGATGAGAAGGAGGGAAACAGCATGGCAACCTGAAATCATTCAGATTGACCGACTTATTGACAAAAAAACCAGCAGATAATTCTGGCAGAAGTGTCAGAAGGTAACATACCTTCAAATGTCTCATTTCGTCATAAATCGACATACAAATGGCAGGGAGGAGAAGGGCTAGACTGATGGACGACGAATCCAATAGGACGGGCATCTTCCCATGATAATGATGAGTGGGACTGGCAACGGCGCTCGGCTAATCCAAAATACTAAAGCAACCATTACCGAATGTCATGAAAATTTCTCACCATTTCGGGGAAGGAAAACGGCAGAATGGGGAGAGAGCGCGATCCACTTGATCATCTGAGTCCTCTTCTCTCAGCTTGGCTGCGTTGTCGTCGTCCTCTGGATGACCATCTTCAAGGCGGCATTGGGTCAATAGGCGAGGCGCTGTTTATCCAGTGAATCTTCAAAAATCACCCGTTACCTTGGTATTTATTAAGAAAAAAACCTCAGAAATATTCAGCGAGAGACTTTTTGTAGCGGAACATCGGTTAGTCGTCGCATTGCCTCGTTTATTGTCCACCAAAAATAATCCAATCCGTCGAGTAATCGGCGATGGTTGTCCAAACGTCGTGGAGCGTCCAGTCAAAGAGGCTTTCTCTCGACTTTTTTCTACAAATGTTTATGTTCACGTCATCTCAACTCAAGTCCTACCTTTATTTTAGCTAGGAGCTCTTCGTGGCTGTGCTGCATTTGGTCCCACTTCCTTGCGCTGACATCTGGATGCCCTCTTCAAGATGGAGACATTTCTAAACAGCGAGTTCTTCCACAAATAAATAATCCTACAGTTAGCCAGGGCGATCGTGTCGGACGAGTGGACAGGGCAGTCGGGGGAGTTGGGTTGCTGCCGTTGTTGTCATTGCGTCTGAATCAAATTGTACACAGAAAGACTTCAAGTTACCTCGACAGCTCCTTTCCTATTGTTCCATCTCCAATTGTGGCATTGATCCCGCTGACATCGACAGCTCTCCCTCATGATGCGTTGGCCAAATATGTGTCGTAACTGGATGACAGTCGTCCGATCAAATGCCTCCTGTTCAACATGGCCATTCGTTCCTTCAAACTACACAATAATGTCGGCTTGTTGGTCTAATTCTAAACAAAGGAACCGAATAAGAATAAAAGAGGAATGGTCAAACCTCAATGTGACATTGAGTCAATCCGTTTCATGTGTAACGGTGGTGTTTCTCTCCACTGACAACTGGACTATATTCTTGGTAAAGTCAATGGATTTCATCAAATGGGACGTAGAGATCCGTCCGGCTTAACTCTAGTCGTACATCTGTTCTTGTCCATGGACTGTTATCAAAATCTAAAAATCGTTTTATTTGAGCTTTGAATTACTGACATCTCCTCGATGCATGGCGCCCGTCCTCTCGACATTCTTCTCATAATCGAAGGCCATCACATCGCATGTCTGCATCTTCGCCTCAAAATGATTTCCCTTGGCAATAACCGAGTTTCCAGAATTTGTAGAAGTCGGTGTCTAAAATCGAACTATAAAAAAGTAAAACAGACAAACAATTGAAATAGAAGGATGGCTCTCTCAATTCGGTGAAAGTGTCACCAGCCGATTTGCTGACCAAAATGGCCTCCTTGGCCAGGCAGATAGATTCGATGGCCACCACAAATTGGACATTCTCAACTTGTCCTCGATATGCCAGATGGGCTTTTCCACGGATCGGCATCGATTTCTTATCGTCCATTTCAACGATCCAGACATCGCCAGCCACGCCGATTCTTCGAAAAGGGATTATGGATAATGGACCAGGGAGTGAGCAATATCTGGCTTTCAGTCGTCGATGAGGTCAGCTCCCAAGATCATATGCACAGGTGACTCGGTCGAGCGGTACTCCATCAAGATTAGTTCAGTCCAATTTACATGTCTGAAAATGCACTCGAATTAAAAATAATCGAAACAGACCTTATAGAAACTGAAGAAAAAGGTTTGTGGGATGATATCCATCGGGTTGACATAATCCTTCGGCATAGTGATCGTGTTCCTCTTCCTCTCGTTCCATTCCGCGTGATCCGACCGAGTACAGCTCCAGTTTCGAGTCCATCTGCCGGATTGGCTGCATCTTTGGTCAAATTTCCGCTTCCATTCCGTCGATCCCTTGTCTCCATCACATTTCCCTCTATATTTATCCGCACTTGTTTCTTCTTTTCATCTGTTCTTACGGCTTCTTCTGCACAGGCACTGTTAAAAATATTATTACAGATGAAAGGCTACTAACTTCAAGTAAATGGAATCGACGTGTCCCCCCGTCTTCGGTCAGCTGGATGGCATCGTCATCTGTTGGTCGGTGAGGTGGAGCTGCCTGATTTTGTCGTGTTCAAAATAAAGATGTCATCTTACTTCTCGACTAGTCTTCCCCTGTTTAATATCGTCCAACACAGCATCAGAAATTAGAAGATGCTGGTGCTCCTCCAATCATCGGCGAATCGCATGTTCCATCTCCCCTTGTCCTTTGTGTCGGTGTCCATGCCCTCAATGTGTCCGTCCTATACAAGATATTTGCTAGAAGTAAACCAGCTGACTTTGTGGTCGTCGACTTATTCCTCGTCCATGCCGATGCTGCTTATTTCCTGCGGCCACTGTTGATCTGCCCCGTCTGTCCACGGAGTTGATGTACTTCCTGTAGAAATAGCGGTTATAATTAGTCCGTCAACCTACCTCGATTTGACTGTCGAGGCCGCTTTGTCCTTTTCCACCAGCACCCACCAGACCGGCCGTCGTTGTCCAGCAGTTCTGAAATGCACAAAAAACAACGACAGTCACAAAAAAAAACCCCGTACAAGCCCTATCGTCTTAGAATTTAGTCAAAAAGGTGGGGGTCCCAGGCTGTACAGAGCACTTCCGGTCTCCCTTAAGGCCGGTGGAATCCAGACGACCAAAACACCGCTGTTGCTTCGTGGGACCCAGCACCGACCAGGAGACCAGGCCAGGACGGCGCCTCTTTTGGAGGTTAGCCTGCCAATTGGGGCGGATTCCCTGCAATTGCTTGCTTGGCTTGTCCCATTGGCCGTCTCTGAGCCCGAGAATTTTTTAGACAAAATAAAATGCAAATTTAGCCAAAAGAATGGTGCCAGGCTTCAGGTTCGGGAGTCGGTTTCCCACTGGCGATGACATGGGGGAGGGGGGGTCATCACCGGGAAACCGAGCCAGGACGACTACTCAGAGAGTAAGTTGCACAGGGTGGGGCTGCCCTGTGCCCGTCCCATCTGGCCATCCCTTACCCAAAAAACCTGGCTTTTAGCCAAAAGAAATAAGGGGCACCCGAATAAACGGGACGCGTAATTTTACGTGGGTCGAGCCACACAACGCGATTTTCTGTCACAGACCTGACAGTAGCGCCGGCCTCGAATGGGTCCCGCACGCTTCGACTCGGTCCGATAGACTTGGACCGAATCTACCCCTTTACACTCCAAGGTTAACAATTTAAAAAAAATGAAAAATACAACCTGATAGGGAGGGACGAGGAAGACAGCCGGGGCAACGTCGACAGGCATCCTGGTCGATCCATTTTCGTGTATGGCGTGTCGAGAGGCCGTGGGCGGTGGCGGTTGTTTCTTTCCATTCTCTGAAAAAATGATAGATTAGCTGGAACTGTAAATTGAAATCTATTTTTAAAGGAACATCATTTTTTCTATCAGTTTTTGAGATGACGATGCGTCAACTCTTGCGCAGTTCCCCTCATCAGCCCATTTTCGGCAAGGACATGTGGACTGCGACCGGCTAATTTGGGCATAATAGATTCAAAAATGGCATCATAGGAGAAGATTGGAATCCGTTGTCATTGCCGTGTATCCTTAGCCATCCGACGAGGAGCATCTGATCTGCATTCTGGCAATGTGGTGAAAATGTTAAGCGTTTCTGCGGGGGCTGGGTTCGCTTGGGGTTGGGGCAATGGACAACATGGCGAGAGGCCGGGTTACTCCCAAAGGCGAGTCACACGGGGACGTAATGACCGCACTGCTCTGCATTCCTTTGACATTTGTCGATGGTAGCACTTTTCTGTGATTCTGTGATACCCGCAACATCCTTCGTCGCTCTCCCACAGAAATGGATTATTCGCCCCAAAAATTTAGAAGTAGCAACCTTTTCGGAAGCCTGGCCGAGGCAGCCGCAAAAGAAAAGTCGGAGCAGACGCGAAATGACGTGACAAGCGATAAAAATTCATCGACTCTTTTAGACATGTCTTCGCCGCCTTCATTTCTTTGCTATTGAAAATAATTAACGGTGCTATGCGAGCTTCGATTTCAATCTAAAATTAAATTCGCCTGCTGTTTTCGGCGCCACAGCGCAGCGCTTCATCGCATCAAAAAAATCCTTCAAAGTTACAAGAAAATAAAAGTGGCGACCGCGGCAACCCAGTATTTTTTGGGTAAAAGTAGCAAAAATCTGACCGTAGAAGCGGCCATCAAAGTAGCCACTGGTAGTCGGGGATAGTCGGACCCGACTAGCCAGTGGTGAAGCAAGACGACTGAATGACAGCGAAGTCGACAATTGCCCGAATTGGTCGACGAAACATGTCGAAACGGCCATGATGACAAGTTTCCGCCGAAAGTGGAAAGTTAAATAAAAAAACAATAAGAATAATGTTTAGATTTATTAAAAACAATATCTATTATGATTTTAACTCAGTCGTCTGCATCTCCTCCAACTTGTTGATGTGTTGTTTGAGACCGGCGAGATAGGCATAGAGGTAGGGCGGCGGAATCTGGCAAGGGAGCATGAAAGGCGTTGTCATCGGATTCCATGCGCACATGGGAAAAGAAGGAGTCGATGAGGGTTGTGGCAACTGAAAGAGGGGCATCAGAAAATAAATAGGAAGGAAACTCACCGGGCTAGACGCCATATTTTCCAAGCTGAAGGGCGGGACAGGCGGACTTGGGAAAGGATTTTGAGGTGGAGGACAGCTGCTCGACTGACGAGGACTAACACAGGAAGGAGGCGATGGCTCTTTGCTACAGTTGGGAGCAGCTTTCACATTGCTTTTCCCTTTCCATTCGGGGATACCTTTCTTACCGGTCTTCATAAGAGGCCAATCCGCTAAACAGGTGTCTTTTTAGATAATAATGATCCTCCTTACCAATATCCCTCAGCCCATAATTACTGATATCAGGATGTTTTCTCTCGAATCTATTTAGCAATCTATCGAACCTCTTAATATTCTCCTTGACAATTATCCAATCGTAATGATCTTTTGCTCTCCGTCCTAAGTATGGAGTTTTTCCGACGAAGTCATACTTGCACAAAGCATTTCGAATGCTCGATTTCCAGGATTGAGCCGATATATTGGGAGAATTGGGGAAATATTCCCTGTAAGCAATGACTATTGTAAAAAATAAAGGAAAAAAGCATACTCAATGAAATCGTAGATGGCCACAGTCGATATCGGCTCACCATTGGCATTTATAAGCGCCAGTCCAACTAAAACGCTGTAGGGAATTGGAGTTCTCTTTTCAGCGGCAGGGCTTTGCTTCTCTGATGTTCTTTTGTTCTAAAGAAATTAATTTACATAAAAAAAGCAGAAGAAACCTCAGCGAATGCTTCAAGTTGTAGCTGGAACATATCCAACATATTTGGAAACATTGGCATAGTCAATACATTTGGAACCGTTAATGTATCGTTGGAAGACATTGTTTGGCAAGAAGAATATCCAGATGAAGTGCAAACGAATGGCCAATATGTGTCGAGTAAAAATAAAGCGGCGCAATGCCAAATTTCCTTGCTTCAAAAAATCGAAGCGAAGCGCATTTTTCGAGGAAAAGCGCATCTGGATTTGACCTGATCAATATTGCTTTAAAATTTTTATTCTATGGTCAAAAATCAACAACAAAAGCAACAAGAATCTAGGTCAGATCCATTATAACAATGTAGAAAATAGAGAAAAACAACAACATAACTAACGTCTTTTCTTGAACTTTCGATTCTTATGTTTGCGGAATTTTTTCGGTTTGTTATTCTCCTCTTCATTCATATCTTCAAGCATAGCTCCAAACTAAATGTCAATTTTAAGTAGACATAGAAAAGATACATACTCTATCAGCTGCAGTTTCAACATCTTCTTCAAAGTCGTCATCATCACTGAAGTCCACTGCTCCTTTGGCTGGTTTTCGACTGAAAGCTCGTTCTTCTTCCTCATCACTCTCCATTCCATCTTCCTCAAAATCGTCTTCATCATCTTCCTCTTCTTCGTCATCATCGCCTTCAGGGATATCGTCATCCTTAAAAGCAAAAAAATGAATTAATAAAAGCAAAATAAAAACCTCATCATCATCCTCCATGTCGCCATAATCACTGAGTTCGTCGTCTTCACCATCAGATTCTTCTTTCCGTTTCGTGGTCTTTTTCTTTTGCTTTTCCGAAGAAAATTCACTAGAGAAATCAACATCATCAAATATTTCGTTAGCTTCGCCAGGTTCAAACCGATCTAAACAAAAATATCCATAAGATTAGGTGAAAAGTCAATACCGATAATGGCATCAAATTCTTCTGAATTAACAGAACTGTACTCCCATTCATCTTGATCGGCCTGTTTCTCCTTCTCCTTAAATTTAAGCTGAGCATAACGGTGAAGATATCGTTCATCTGGCGGAAGTTCGCTGGCTTTCTTCGAAAGATATTCCTAGAAAATTTTAAAAAGAAATGATATGAAACTTACTTTAGAAGTGACAGGCAGTGCTCTTACTCCCCATGGATCATAAGCTTTCTTCTTGATAACTTTACTAGATGACACAACTTTATTTTCTTTAGGATTTCGATAAGCAAATCTATCGAGGAATTTCATTAAAGTTAAATCTTCCAAAGGATCACCACGATAGTTTACAGGTTTTCCCTAAAATAATGTTGTAACACTAAAATAAAGCTTACTTCTAACATCTGTTGGGCAAATACTGCAACTGAAGGATGATAATGTTTCGACAGCAGCAATAATTCCGCATCTGCTATATTTGTGCAGTCAATAAATAGCGGATTCCTTGCAGATTTATCATAAATAGTCCGAGATGTTTTAGCGGCTGAAAAGATAAGGTTTGTAAAGAAAGGAAACAGACTTACATTTATGAAGCCACCCATTTGTAGCATTAAAATTAAGTGATCCTTTTAATGGCTTTTTCTCTACGTTATCTTCGTTTTCAGATGCTTCATCGTTAGAGGTTAATACTTCAGGTTCTGTCTAAAGACAACGATCTAATATTAAAAAAAATAATAGTACATACCTTTTTCACGGTTACTTTCTGGATAGGCTTTCCATCCAATCCGATATCAACATAATGCTCTTCGTCATCATTAAGGTCAACAGTTGCAACTTTTGTTGTAAGTTTCTAAAAATTAATTCACCATATTCAATAAAATTTTCGAATTACATCAGCGTCCCGAACAGTTATCAAAAGATTTCTTCGTTCTTCTGCTAATCTTGACACCAAAATTAATATTCCCGCAGCTAATGGCGGAGAAGAAGCTGTAGCCATCTAAATCATATGGTGAAAATATTTGTACAAGTTTTACCTGTAACAACTTTTTCACAAAAGTTCTAACGCGCATTTCCATAACATCTGCTTTGAGTGATTTGAATAATAATAGCATTAACTGATTGTAGCAGCCAGTAGGCACTTGATCATCTAATTTCCTATATAATGCCGAGTAAAATCTATCAGCTAAATTTTCACTACAAATGTAAGATCATTTATAATACAAAATAAATGCAGTACCTAAGACTTTGAAGACGATGTAATAATTTGAGAGTCTGAAGAGCCACCGAAAATGATGCTGTGTGAACTACTCGATAAAGAGCATTAATATCATCCTCCAAAACTGATGCACTTTCTAAAAAAAATATACACACAGTAATGAAATATTCACCTTTACTGTAGGGTAACGCCCTGTTTGCAGCAGCAAGTAGTATACTTAATAACCGACTGTTACTTTCCTTTTCTCCGACGACATTTGGTTTTCTTTGTGATACAATTGTTTTAAAAAGTCCAAAATATATTTTAATCAACTCGGCAGCCAGGTTACTTTCGCTATCCCGCAATTCAATTTGAGAAAGAAATGTGGCGGCATAGAGATGCGTACGATGATGTACATTCTTTCTAAAAATAATTATGAAGGTCTGAGAAATGCAAACCTATAAATGATGCGCTCAACTTCTTTTATAATAACACCTTTCATATTTGGCTGCTTGTTTGTCAGTTCTTCCAATAATTTTGCTACATGAGCACCCACATGTCTATTTGGATGTCCTAGCTTATTTGCTAACAGTGACAATAACGCCTATAAAAATTTACAAACATAAAAAAACCGATAACCTGTTCGGCTTCTGGACGTTCAGCGAGAAGTACCATGGCGGTTCGCAAAGCCTTTTTTGCCACATCCGCAACTGTTCCTGACGCAAGTGACTGAAATAACCAATACTTCATCTTTTTTTCTGCTTTACCTCTAAAACATGAATAAAATTAGAATACAGCTTTTTCAATTGGTGTTCAAAAATCCACAGAATCAAAACTCGACTTCTACCGCTCTCATTGTTGGCTAATTTTTGAAGCTTTGCTAATGGTCTCTAAAATAAAATAATTGTATGCCAGATATCAGTTGATACTTCAGAAAATGTCAATAGTTTCCTTGATGGAGGAAGAAAGTGATTCAAAAATGTTTCTTCAAGGATAGCTAAATGAATGCTATGTGATTGTAACAACACCAAACTCACGCAGAAGCTCTAAGACTTCTCTTTGAATTTTTTTACCCAGTTGTGCTACCATAGATTCGGCATAAACAAGTGAATGTACAGGTGAATTGTGGATCTACAAGTATAATTTTTGATAGAAAAATATAGCAGATACCTGTAACTGCATTGCAGTCATTCTATCCGAAGCTGTTCCTTTCTTCACAACTTTGAGTAACCACGCAGCTTCAGATCCGCCTTTGGATTTTGACACTAAATAGTTATCCTATGACATCCAACATGGACAGCATGATAATTAAAAATAACTAAAAAACTCAACGAAATACTTACTTTTAGCATACAGATCATTATCTTTCGCTAATAAGGAAGTAGCTTGCTCATAAATTTCTTGAAATTTTGCACCCGTTAAAGAATCATTTGGATCTGATGATTTTTCATTAATCTATAAAGGAATTTAGTATGGACGTAGACTACAAACCTGATATTCAAACCATTTCTGGTCTTCACGATGTTTTACTAATGGCACTCCAAATGTTTTTTCTCGATTTTGAAAGTTCTTCTGTATTTTTCCATTATGTTTGACGCCGTTTGCTGTCCCTTTATTGAATTTCTGAAAAAAAAAATATTGAATATACTCATCACAAAAAGACTTACCCGCTTTTTAAAAGATCCTTTTATACCATGTGATTTCTTTAACATTCTTCTGTTTGCTTTGTATTGAAACCTGTAATTGAAAGTACCGATAACAATAACGAAATAAATGAAGTAATAAAATAAAGGATATGCGACATGCCAAAGTAGACGCAGATTTACGCAAAAGTTCGTTAGAATTTCCAGTTTTTTTCAAAAAAAACAGGTAACTACCGACTACCAGAATGACTTATTCTAGTTTAACAAAATATGCAGTTAAAGAAACAAAAATGAAATGATGGTAACATAATGGATTAGAGAAAGATAATGTTAGACAGAGTTACCACGGAAGTGCTCACACAATATTTACAGAAAATATTTAATATAGGTAAAACATAAGGTATCAAAATTATTTCTGTGCAAAGGCAGTATAAAAAGTTATCCATGATACCATAAAAGCAGCAAAACTTTCTTTCCAGCCTTCTTGGTTAACTGACCAAATTCCATCAACATCATCGAGATTAACCTGAACGGAGATAATTTTTAAAATTTCCCCTACCTTCTGGAAATCGACAATATAAACTTTACAGAGTTTCATACATAAGAGAGCATACAACAAAATGATCATTATCCCAGTCATTGAAAACGCTCCTACAATGCTTCCAAATATTACAGAGAAAATCTGAATATATCCTACATGCAATGTTTGAACACTCACCTGACGACCCCAGTAAACAGCATCTAAAAGATCATCTTTTTCATTCCAACTAGAATTAGACGTCAAAGCTTTTCGAATCTAAAAATAGATTACTCAGTATGAGAAAATCTAGATTGTCCATAATAACCCCTAATAGTAATAAGCCAGAGTCATAATATTTTAAATATGCCTGGTTATTAGTAAAAACATATCCATTCTTTAGTGCTGAGTTGAGGAGTCTCCGTATCTTGGCTACCAGTTGTGACCATATCTACAATTCCATATAAATTGACTACTTTTATAATACGAAAGATAGAAAAGGATAGCCGTAGGTGTAGATATTATGAGCAACACAAAACTCATCATTACAACACAACACAAACGTTGCAAATTGAGCAATAACAGTAGAACGTAAGCAACAAATAAAATCTCACTGTTTTCTTTTTCTTGTTGACAGCCATATTTTTGAATACAAGAATGCCCGTGAGGCTTTTTTGTTCACGTCCCTTTGCTTGTAAATCGAGCAAAAAAGGAGGAAGTTTGTTAGTGTAAAAATTTGATAATTGTCTACAGAAGAACGTAAAATGCATGGTCCAGAAGAGGAACAAAGCTGGATGACTTTGACTGAGAAACTACCAAGAGACTCCACATAAAAGCTCGTTGCAGTTGCTCAATTCGAGTCGTCTGCTCACAGTACGATAGTAAGATGACTCCAGGAGGACAATTGGCATTTTCCTTTGATAAGAAAGAATATAATGAGGGAAGACGAGAAACGGAAATTGGAATATGGGGGAAAACAGCGTGGTGTTTTGGTATGCCGAGACATCTTCGTCTATCCATCCCACAGGATCAACAATTTGGAAATAACACTGGATTTTATTTTATTCGAATAATGAAACTGTCCTTATGTGGACTTCAATTGGTTCTAGAGATTTGGATGATCTTCTTGTGACCAAAATAAAGACCGAATATTCCTTGCGGAGGATTTCATATTCATTGCTAAAAGACCAAATTCTTCAATGTTGAGTCATCTGACCTTGTAGGATTGAACTTGGCCTGGAATCCATGCATAATTGCCGTGATATTACAACGAGCTGGATTGACCATCAGCGTACACAGAGGAATCTTTCTGTATCCAGTTGTCAACTCCTAAAAAATATCCTATATCTTCTTTTGTTCAAGGAAACCTCAAGGAATTTGGTCAGACCAAAAGTTGTGATGTTTGTTTTACCCAAGATCAGTTCTTCCGAATGATTTCGGGTCATCGACGCCAACTGCTTGTCGCCGATGACTTGACTCGGAGTGTCCGATGTCTTTACCAAGACATAATCCTAAACAATTAGAAAAGGAGATCGAGGAGGAAATACCTCAACTTGGGAAATGGAAAGGGGCATTCTCGTCTCAGCTGGGAATCTAAACCGCTTATCAAACGTCTTTTTTCACACTTTAGATGGCGCACCTTCAATGGGCTTCTTATCGGAGGAAGGACGACTGTTGGGGTAAACCCCCATTGAAAAATCAATGCTATTGATATTTTAAAGTCGAGTATTCTCTGACATATATATTTATTGCGCCAAAAATTCTGGACGGCTCGATGATGTCACAGGTGACGTCGACGTCGACTCGAGGGCATCTGTTCGTCGAAGGAGGGCTGTCCTCCAAAAGAGAAAATTTTCATGGTATCGTTGAATGTTATGCATTATCTATCCAGCCCCAGATTTTTGCATTGGAATCATAGTAGAAAATCAGAATGCGCGCTGTGGGTAATCGCCACATTTTCATGCTCACCGTAGAGATAGCATGAACACGTTTGGTATAATAATTCGCGTCCTTATTAGTTTTTTTCTTCATTTTTTTAAATTCGTATTTTCAGACATGGGAATAATAAATCCGCTGCCATTATCAGTTGTAAATCGTATTGCAGCAGGAGAAGTAGTTGTGCGGCCAGCAAATGCTGTAAAAGAACTTATTGAAAATAGCTTAGATGCAGGAGCAACAGAAATTGTTGTAACAATAAAACAAGGCGGCTTAGAATTATTACAAGTGCAGGTAACTATATTAATTTATTGTATAAATTTAGCAGACTTTAGGATAATGGCAAAGGTTTTCTAAAAGAAGATCTAGAATTGGCATGCGTTCGTTTTGCCACATCAAAATTACATGAATTTGAAGATCTTCAGCAAATGCAAACATATGGTTTTAGAGGAGAAGCACTTGCGAGTATTAGTCTCGTATCTAAAGTATTTCCACAATATTTTATATAATATGTTCGCTTTCAGGTGACTATAACATCTCGAACAGAAGGATTACAATGCGCATATCAAGCAAAATATGATGGTTGTAAAATGGTCATTTGTAAACCATCGGCTGGAAATCAAGGAACGTGCATCACTGCCGAAAATATTTTTTATGATGCACCATCACGACGCCAAAGTTTAAAACAGCATGAAGAAGCCTCAAAAGTAGAAGATATAATTATAAAATATGCTATACATCGACCGTTTGTATCTCTACTCTTCATTTTTGATTTGTGTTTAGTGATATTTCATTTGCTCTACGTGGGGCTGGCACGGTATTTCGAACGAAAGGTGATGACAATCGACAGACGGTTCTTAGTAATTTAATCGGACCTGAAATAGCTCAGGTAAGCATGTTTTATGCAAGAACTGTTGCAGAATTTGATTGATCTTAATTATTCATCAAATAGTCTAAAATATAAGCTAAGTGGATGTATTTCCGAGCCCATTTCAATATCAACAGCTGCAGGAGATTTATCTAAAAAAGTATAGTTTCTTTGAAAATTTACACAACAACTTTCAGACAAAGAGAAAATCCTTCTTCGTTTTTATCAATGGTCGAGCAGTTATTTGTAATGCCATCCGCTTAGCAGTTGAAACATTATTAGCAGAGAAAGATCTCATAACATCATTTGTGTTAATCTCTTTGGAATTAGAACCTCGTAGAATTGATGTAAATGCACATCCAACAAAGGAGTCTGTGATTTTCTTAGAAGAAGAAGCTATTATTGATGATATTACCCAGGTACTTATTTTCAGTAAATTATTATATTTGTTAGTATATTCGACTACTTCTTCCATCAGCGGTTAACCAACAACCAACACAACCAGCTCTTTCTCAATCATTTAATTTTGAGCTGTTTCCTATTAGTCAAAGTAAGCGTTTAATTTTTATTTTCATTTGTTTAGGTTCACAATCACCAATTTCCGATAAAGATATTCGAACAGATGCTAGCAATTCACCTAGTGAACGTAGAAAAATAGAATGCCATAAAGTAATTAGCCAAACAAGACATTAGCAAACACTTTTTCAGCAAATTCGCACAGATCCTTTGGAAAGAAGGCTCCATGCATTCTCGACTGATAGTCCAATGAGAACCGGATCAGAAATTGAGATGGTACAAATTTCAAGAAGAGAATCTTTATGCTCGAATAACGAGGTGAGTCACTGCTACTATGCACTAAATAATTTTAGGAGGAAGAAACCGGGCAAGAAATACAATTAGAATCTGTTGATAATTTGAAGAGAGAAATTTGTCAAGGAGCTGCACAAAGTTTGAGGTATTAAAATTCATTTATAATGTTTTTAGTGATTATTTTTAGTATCCATAATTTATATTTGTTTCTTTCAGGGAATTATTTAAAGAACATATATTTGTTGGTTGCGTAGATGCCGAGAGATTACTTTTTCAACATGGCACTGGCTTATATGCAATTAATTTTAAAACTGTTTCTGAGGAATTCTTTTATCAGGTATTTCTTTTCCTTTTCATCCATTTAATTTCTTTAGACAGTAATATTTGGTTTTGGTAATCTTGGTTGCTTCAAATTGGAAGAATCCATAAGTATAGAAGAAATTTTAAACCTTTCTCTAGGAGATGAAGGAGAAAACAATGGTTATTAGTTGATGTAATTTTCTTAGATGCTAATTTAGGAAGAATAATAGAAATACTGGCGGATAATGCAGAAATGCTTCATGATTATTTTTCTTTGACTATAAAATGGTTACAAACCGAAGAAGGCCCCAGTCTTCATCTTCTTTGCATTCCTTCCCTGGTTGAAGGATTTCTACCACAATTAGAAGGTCTTCCACAATTATTTAAAGATATTTATGATGCTCCTTGGCATGAGGTGAGTTATACAAAAATTTTAAAAATATTTTATAGGGAGAAGAAAACAGCCTCAGAGCTATTAGCCATGCAATTGCTAAATTTTTTTGCTTGAAAAATGAATTTTGTGATAACCGTTATGTATCAGGTATTAGTTTTTTTTTATTTTCCCCTAGTATTGAGATTCTAGGTTTATCAGAAAGTGCTGAATGGATGCTGCTTATTCGTGATCATCTTCTTCCTCGCTTACAACAACGACTTATACCCCAAGAAAAGTTTGTTCTACTTTTTTTATTTTCTTCTTCAGTGCTGATCCTCTTTCTTTAATTTCTTTTTTTTTCAGATTCAAAGACAGTGAAACAGTAATTAGAGTAGTTGATCAACATGATTTATACAATGTCTTCGAGCGATGCTAATTGGAATATTCGGGTATCTCATGCGATCTCATATGTTGGACCATAGGTTATATTTTTGTATATATTTTGCAGATTATTAAACATATTTCTTTCACTTTAATTCTTTAAGATTATTTAAAAGTACAATCAATACGAAGGATCAATGTCAGTTTCCTTGGCTTCCATGGATTTTATAAATTGCTTGAGTTTTTTGTATGAATCACAATGAGAATCACAAAATTGACGAGCTGTTAAAATGAATCGAAGACGTCGCTGTAATTCCAATGGAAGGCGGTCATGTAAGTCGATTGCCACTTCGGCGATTTGTTGACCAATTCGATCTATTTCTTCGTGAATTTCCTCTTCAAAATCATTTCCCTTTAGAAGATGATTACCAGCTTCGTCCAGAAGCTCGTGGAATCCAAAAAGGAACTGAAAAATATTTTTCTCTTCAGTTAAAAAAAATATTTTACCTTGATAAAATTTCGGTACAACTCTAAATTTTTAAAATTCAATGCTTTAGACGATTCGATGCATTTTTTCATTGAAGAATTTGCCCGATAAAGACGACAACGAGATTTTAAATTAGCCTGAAATATTTTTAAAGGAAAATGGGAGAATTTCTACCTTTTTGACGATTTGGACTCTAAGATGATAAGGGAGATAGGAGATATCCATCGTGGGAGTAACTAACAGGGAAAGGATATCCATGTTTGACTGTGTTGGCAGGTTTAGAGGCAAGCGCTTATTAGTACAAGCTGCGTCAAGCTTTCTGCCTTTCAACGTAGCTTTGCTATGAAATTTTGAACGATAAAAGCGAGATATATTTTTATTATCAGATATTACAGTAAAGTAGAATTTTTGAGAGAATTCGTAGATTTTTTGTGATTTGGAGGAGATAATGCATGTCGTTTGGTCGTACGATGTCAGTCGAAATGTACTGCCCGCCTTTCAATGGAAAACTTGAGTAAAACAAAGTAATCTTGAATGCACACCATTCGATGGACCGGCGTTAGTTCCCCCTATGTTCAGGAGTCCATCCAATTTTCTCGTATACTCCGATTTGACCTCCGATATTACGAAAAATGCCCGAAATCCAGAGGTATTATTCGGTACAGTCATATTTTGGCCAGGTCGACATCGTCGTCTCCGTCGACAGTTTCGTCCTCGCCTGTTTTTCTCCTTCTTATGTCAACAACATGGTCTTTTTTTACCTGTTTTCCCGTTGCCAGCAGAATCTTCTTCGTCTCAATTCCCGATCCAGTTTAATCGACTTCACTTTTTCCCAATGGAACGGCATTTGCCGCAGGGTGCGACCTTGGCGACAAACGAGTCTTTCGTCCCCCAGTCCCCATCCCCTCGGCCATTTGACTTTTAGCTGTCTTAGCTGTTTTCTCTCTTCTACTTCTTCTTTCTTTCTCCTAAAAATTTCAATTATTTCAGCCGGAATGAGGTTCCTATTGGCAGCTTCACTGGTCGCCTTGGCTTTGGCTGATCCTCAATTGGCCAATGTCAATGGTAAGTCTCGACTTTTCTCTTCGTCTCGCCGTCCTTTCCTCTCTTTTTCATTTATTCATAACTCTTGAATTGGCTGTTAATTGCCGCGAGGTAGACCGGTTTCCCCGTAATCCTCTCCTCTTTTGCTGCCAAGAAAACTGGCTGCGTAATCCTCTCCTCTTTTGCTGCCAAGAAAACTGGCTACAATAGATCGTTTGTAGTAAATTCATTCGACTCTGTCGACGTCAATCTCGATGGTTCCATCGATTATAACGAGTTCGAAAAGTGGCAAAAGTCCAAGAATTTGGAGAACAATGACGCCATCCTCAGAGGTTGACACTCTTTTCCCACTGTCAAAGTTTTATTAGGAATGTTCACGAAGTTCGATGTGAGCAGAGATGGAAAACTCGACGTGCCGGAATTCGTTCCCCTCGCCTATGAAGTCAGCCAGAAACCTATCAACACAGCTGAGCAGATCTTCAAGGTGAGCATTGGGGAAAATAGACATCAACATTTAGAACATGGACACAAATGGAGATGGCATCGTCGACCTTAGCGAGGCCGCCACCGCTAGAAAACAATTCGGAGCCGAGTGAGTCATCCTTGCCGACAGCAAAAGGACGTCGTTTAGAATCGTCGACGGAGTTTTGGCCGTAGCTGACACCAACCGTGACGGACAACTTTCGCTGGCTGAATTCACCACTCAACTCAATTACAACAAACCCAAGAGCAAAGAAGAACAACAACGGGAAATGGCCGCCCAGCTGGTTGCTGTCATCGACCGAGATGGGGATCATAAACTCAATGCCCAGGAGATCTTCAACTTCTCTAAACAATACAACAACGTAATCGCATTCTATGCTACTTTTTTACCGATCCATTTAGGTCTCACTGTCTGATATCCAACAGATTGTAGCCCGTCTTGACGCCAACCGCGACAATGCCTTGTCCATGGACGAGCTCACTCGTCTCTCCGATGAAATTGCCCGTATGTTGGCTGTCCGTACTCCTCCTACCGTCTGATCTTCTTCCTTTACCTCTTGTCTGTATATAAAGCTATTTAAATGGGCGGTCGTAACCATAGACAGCTCCTCTCAACCTGTAAGATTATCGCCATCTCAATTGTCCTTCTTGCCGATGTCTTTCCAATCCAATAATAAAAATAATCGTAGTAGTTCTCATAGATTTCGACAACTTTGTGGTCCCGCAAGGGATTAAAAAATATCCGGACAAGACAGGCAGGGCGGCGTCTCCCATGACCAACATTGAATCTCGGATGTTCGACGCTCCCGGTCTACTTTACGTTCTCTCTCCCTTCCTGCTGCTTCTCTACGTAATTTCTTCTTTTTATCTCCACATTGCTCATTTCAGTCTCTCGTCCTCCTACGGAACTATCCCAAAATTGTCCGATACATCCAAGACTGGCGGGCATCCCGTCAATTCTACCATCATGTGCGTATTTTCTTTTCAATTTCTCTAATATTCCCAAAATTTAGAAGGACGAGACCCCGACCTGGTTGACAGAGACCGTCGAAGAATTTCGAGGAGGACGGCTGACCATGTTGGACCCGACGCTGTTGGGACGGAGGCCGCTACTGGTGGCCGTGGCTGAAGAATATCTAAAAAGAGAGCAGCTTTGCCACAAGAAAAGCCAGCTGCCTGCCGATAACAGCAGCAGGAATGTCCAAGGAACGGACGGAGCCGATGAAGCGTCGAAGTACGAGACCGAAGCCGATAAATTGGACGACCATCTTCGACACGAGCTCAAGGTACGACGGGCAATGTTCCAAGCCACCGAAATGGCCAAAAGAGTCAAGTAGAGTTATTTCCTTTTCTCAGCAATCAAGTCTTTTTTCTAGCTATCGTCCAGTAGCACATCGACGTCTTTTTCATGAGTCCAGTCCACGGTATCGTCACGTTTTTCGGACATTGAAAACCTATCGAAATGGGCAGCCGACAGCCTCGACGGTGATGCATTCTGTACCGAATGACAAGTTTCCCAGCCAATTCAAGGAGAAAAATCGACCGGAATTCAAGAATCGGCCACAGAAGAAGAAGGATCCAATCTATTCTGAATTCTAGATCGACGCCTGACATAAAGACTTTACTTTCTTTTTTGTTGTATTGTTGGTTCTTTCAATGATCCACTTTACTGTCTGCCAAAGAATTGTCGATTTGCCCAAGAATTTTTAGCTTACTTGTTCGCTTTTTGAATTGAGCTAAAAACTGGTTTAAAAAATCATGAAGCCATCGCAATCAGACATATTTCCTATGGTTAGACTAGCTTCATTGACTTTTCAGCCTGTGACAAATCTTTGTTATCCTAACCAAGACTGACTCACTCGTCAAGTGGCTTCAAAGCACAAGCTGTCCCACGATTTCCGGCGAACTGCTAATGATTAGATAGCCCCCCAGGGTAAAGAACATTGGTTGCTCTTCGTGGAGCCCCTTATCCGAGGTAGATGACAATTGTCGGAGATGGCGACCAGGTGATCAACAGACCAAGTCGACACGTACCCTTCAAGCTGTGGCTAAATTTGCCTGTAATCATCACGTCCTCCTTATCAGTTCTTGTTAAAAGAAACGTCACCTGGACTTATCGACGCTTCCGTCGATGCTCTGGCTTCTGTTTCTGTTGGTATTGCCCGCAGTGCGGGCAGTCTGCCCCACGCCGTCGCCCTATTCCCAGTCCTGTGAAACCAATGCCCTTTTTGTACTGGATGCTACAAATTATTTGACTAATAATGATATCAACAATGTAAATAAATGGCCAGTTGACAGCTTTATCCTCTTTTTAGGAATTGAATTTCACTTGGAATTATATTCTGCCAAAATTGTCATTCCCCTCACAAGAGGCAACTTTCGTGTCGTATGGCTCAGGGTCTGCTTTTACTCCTCTCACTTCGATCTACGGGATAGCCTGTTCAACTTTGAGTAATCTTGGAGTTGACATCAATTCCCACGGCGGACAGAGGGCTACTCTCACTTCGTGAGTTACCTCGTGAAAATTATCCGCCCTTTTCAGGACAATGAACCAGATCTTCCAAGATTATCAAGATTTTATTGGACCAGGCTTCAAAATTATTTTATTTTCGGCGTCGACAGATGGCAACGACATCAATGCCGCTGGCTCTTTTGTTCGTAATAACATGGCCGTTGTGCAGTTCTCCGTCGTCTCTCTGTCTTACAACGGTGGAATTTGGAATAATTTCCCCTATTCCCAATTGTACATCCAACATCCATGGACATTGACGTCTTCGCTGGCACAATGTCTTATCTCCAATTCTTGTGGAACAAATGGTAAGCGAGAATGCGATGGAGGATGACATTGAAGCAGATTGCCAGACGACGACAACCAGGCCGACAACTAAGACAACAACAACAACGACAACTAGTCCTCCTACGACTCCTTCTACAAGCGGACCTCGTAAGTTGACATTTTTTGGTAATTTGACATCCTTTAGAATGTAAATGTAACTATGGGACATCTTGGAATGATGTCGTTTTTCTCTTCGAGTCCTCCTATTTTGTAGGAAATCTGGGACTGCAAGAGCTGCTGGGCTATGTGCAGACATCTTTGGTTTATTTCAATATCCAAAAAGCTGGAAACAACTCAACCCCTGTAAGTAGACGAAACTAGAGGACGCAAACTAATTACAGTACCATACACGCATTGGATTGATCACTTATTCGAAGACGGCGACGGTTGTCAATCCCCTGGGGACATTGGACAGTGATGGCCTGATGAACATAGCGGCATTGCCATACGACGGATGGGGAGACACAAACATCAATCTGTAGGCGATCTTTTTGTTGGAGAAATAATATAAAACAGGGGCTTTGAATACGCTATAAATGAACTCTACGGTGCCAATGCTCGACCAAACGCTCGTCCCGTCATTGTCGTACTTGGCACGACATTCAGGTAGACGATAGAAAAGCTATACCAATCAGATTTAGCTCTGGCAATTATCCTTTCCCACAAGCAGCCGCCGACAGCTTCCGTCGTTCAGGAGGAGTTGTTATCGTCTACGGTAAGGAAAGGCGAGCCTCCCACGGACTCCACTTCCAGATTACACCCAGCCGTTGAGTCCCGTCAACCCCGTCCTTCAAAATCTCACATCTTCTGGGTATTTTATTGTCAACACATTGGACAATGGCCATCGTCTACAGGATGCTCTTTGTGATGGTAAGACTTGTCCTAATTTCCTGTACTCCTCGTCACCTTCAGCAAATTGTAAATGTCCATCCTCCTCGCAATCCTACAGTGGCTCTTGGGACACAGGCAAGCCGACCAGTGGGTGTTACACGGCTGTTGAGACATTGGGAAATTATCAGGTAAAGGGAGTTTGTCTCGGAATCGGAGATATCTTCCAGGTTGCTACCAACAAATGTTCCCTAATGGGAGGAACTGTCGCAGAGGGAAAGACAGCCGATCAGACAGCCTATATCGAATCTCGTAAGTCGTTTCCTAATATTTTTCGGATTTTTGTAGTTTTCTCTGTGCCGTCAAGTTTCCTCGCCGGAATGAAATGGGATTCCCTCTCTAATTTGTATCGATGGGCGGACGGATCTGTCGTCTACGGGCCATATCAACCATGGTATGGAAATATTTCCCATCAAACGGGAAGGGATTGTGTCTATGTTTATAACATCAATGGCCAATTGCAATGGGTGGGAACTGATTGCCGAAATGGATTCTTCTATGCCTGTCAGGCGGCTCCTTGTGATTCTACTTACTATTGTTCATAAAAAAGAAATAAAGAGGATTCCTTTCTTTATTCATTGGTATTAGCCAAATGTAATTTAAAAGCCCGCCATCGACAAGTTATGTCAAATCATTTGCCTGTTTAATTCGGGTAAAATCGACGCAAGACGATAGCTGTCGACTAGTTCATTGTATCATTGCCTTCACCCAAGAATGGCGGTGCTCATCTACATTGTTCTTGCGGTCGTTGCCGCTGGTGCCTATTACTTCTTGACGAAAGGTGGCGGTGGCGCCGCTGCAAGTGCCAAGCCGACTACCAATGTGCGCTCCTCGAGACGTCCTACCAACTCGGTGAAAAAGGAGAAAAAGCAGCTGAGCGAACTTCGCCAACCGGATCTTTTTGGCCAATTCCTCCAGCAGGATAACAGCAACAAAGATGGAAAGAAGACTCCAAAGTCCGAACCGGCTGCCCCTCCTCCTGCCGCTGCTCCTGTGCCCGAACAAGCTCCGAAACCCGTCGAGTCGGCTCCTCCTCCACCGGCCCCGGAGACTCCTACTCCTGCTGCCGCTGCCCCGGTTGCTGCTGCTCCTTCTGAGCCGACTCCTCCTCCTCCGCCGCCGGCTGAACCCGTCATGAAGGCTCAATCCGATCCTGAACCGGATGTCAAGACGGCTCAAATCATCGATAGCAGCACGAAGACGGCCAGAGGCGAGAGCGAACGCGAGACGCAGGATGTCAAGACGGCTCAAATCATCGATAGCAGCACGAAAGTTGGCAAAGGCGAGGGAGAGTCGCAGGATGTCAAGACGGCCACCTTGATTGCTGGCGATCCGGGCAATACCACGCCACCGGCTCCGCCTGCCAATCCTCCTGCTGACAGCCAGTCGGCTCCTCCTCCTGCTGCTGCGCCTGAAGCTGCCGCTCCGCCTGCTCCGGCACCTGAAGCTGCTGCTCCTCCTCCTGCTCCCGAAGCTGCCGCTCCTCCTCCTGCTCTCGATGCAGCTCCGTCGGGTAGCAGTGCCCCTCCGTCCAGTGTTACCTCGACTGCTTCGACTGCCACCGACACGGCCAACACGGAGAATACGAAGACGACGGAGGATGAGGACAAGAAGAAAAAGAAGAAGAAGGCCAAGAGCAAGAACAAGAAGAAGACTGACGGATCGAAGAAGACCAAGGAGGGCAAAAAGAGCAAGGACAAGAAGAAAAAGAAGTCCAAGGGCGCCAAGTCCGTCGAGGGTGATGCTCCTAAATAAACTGGTCATAAATGATGAGTACCGGAGTTGTTTTGTTATTTACTTGTATTCTCTTTTATGTGTTTCGCTCCATGCTGTTGGATCTGTCGTATTTATATAGAGTGCCTCGTTTTTGATTTTTCCGGGAAAGGTGGCCGGTTATTAAATTTCTTACAATGGAAATGGCTATCGACCGAAAGCCACTTTTCCTGACATTGTTCCCATCTCTGCCTAGAAACAGGCTGCTCCATGCAGTTGGCCACTTTGATTACCGCCAACCATAATTTTAACAAGGTTACTCGATTGTTCTTGAATTTCCTAATTTGTTTGACTCCAGCGGACGACTCTTCCCTCTCTGAC
The DNA here is from genome assembly GCA_964036215.1 of Oscheius sp. DF5033. NCBI lineage: Eukaryota > Metazoa > Nematoda > Chromadorea > Rhabditida > Rhabditidae > Oscheius > Oscheius sp. DF5033. The sequence continues at coordinate 5,129,219 of CAXIWN010000004.1, read as the reverse complement.
TGTCGTCGGTACCGTCGACGACTGTACCATGGCGGGAGACATCTTCTGTAAAATTTTTCGAAAGGTTTCTTCTTTTTATTGTCTAATTTTCAATTCCAGAACAACTTGTTCCCCCGCCACTACTGCGAGTGCCCCGTCGTGTTGCTTCAAAGTGGCCTGTTGATCATCTACAAGTCGGCCAACAGCGGCTACGCCATCGACCTCCGCGATTGTCGGACTGTGGAAACATCGAATAAAGACGCCTACGGGAAGGTGACTTTGCCATTCTTATAAACGTCAAATTCACAATTTTAGGAGATACACAAGATAAAGTTGAAGTTCAGCTACGGTCGACTTCAATTGAAAATCTTCGGTGACGAGGGATACAAATGGAGCCGTCTCCTTTGTGGTCGATCCTTTCTTTGAATAAATCTGTTTTCACTCTTTTTATTGTTGTTTTATTCTTTCTTTCCCTTCTTTTTGACCAAATACGCTTTGTAAAAGAATTGAATGAAGAGGAAGGCGAAGGTAATGTAGATGGTAAAAGCCAGATAGAGATTGGCCATCGATTGCTGACATCTGAAAAAGACATAATTTTTCTCTGAGGAGTTCTTACGGCCAGCCGTAGTCAGCCTTTATTTTGTAGACTGCCAAGCTGACCCCGACTCCTGCCAACATTTGGACCGTTTGGATGGTTGTCACAGTCATTGAAACCTGAATAGCTGGGATATCTCGTCGACGATGCTTACCCATTTAGGCAGGCGGATTCCGAGAGCACAGATAGTATAATAGGAGTACATGACAGAGTGGGCGAAATAGTTCATTGAGATGAAAGCCCGACCAGCTGCTGTGTGCTCGGCTCCTATAATATTTGGGATTTACCGTATCGAAGGAGAGACAAACCCGAGTGGATGGTGTAGATCAAAACAGCCGCGTGATGGTAATAATGGAGGAAGATGAGAGGACGCTTACGGAGGACAATAAAGAGGGTATCACCCAACTCGACTATCTAGACGGACTGTTCATTTTAGGGGACAACTCACTTTAGAGATGGCGAAAAGAAGACTCCAGAAAGCGGCGACGTCATTTGGGTGAACAGAATAACACAATGACTCGTACCATCCACGATAAGTTAGACTCTCGACCAGGTCCTGAACTGACTCTTCCAGAGCCCCTGGCAACCAACCTCGGTAAATCGAAGAAATCCGGCAATACTGAAAATAGCCAAAATACCATTCCACAGGGCGAGAGGGCCTTTCAAACTGAATGGTTTTCTATTCTCCATGGCTTTTTGGATGACTGAAACGGCCTCTATACAGGAGTTACCATTGGATGTACCTTTGATAATGGCAAAATAGATGACTGAGATGGTTATAGAATGATACCAGTACTTTTGGAAGACATTGACTGTTAATCCTTTGGGGTCGACGACTCGCTCGAAGGGTAAGGCATATCTAGACAATGTTGTAGACAACGGGAAAAATAGCCGCCTACTTGTATCGATAATCAGATATAAGTTCTTGAAAGGTGTCATTCTTCTGGTAAATCTCGAAATTATTCAAGTCTCGTATGAAGTCCATCCTAAAAAGGGAGATCGAATTGGATGGCGACACCTGTCGACAGGAAAAGAAACTCGAAGTGGAATCCTGTTAAACAATCTCCTCTTTTGAATAAAACTGGTTAAGATTTTAGAGAAAGCCGGCTCTCCCTGGGGAGAGTAAGCCCATTGAATGAAGCCCGTTTCGGGTCAAGTAAATATCTAAGGTTGGCTATAAACAAACCAGAAGATTATTGCAATTAGAGGTCACTGGCCCCGTTTTTCAAGGACTTGACTATGATTTTTAATCTTCTTTAACCCGGGAGAATCAGTGTTTGTTTTAGATGAAACAAGGATGTAGATAAGCGGGGCGATGAGGGCGATTTGTATGGACGGTGAATTGGCATGACCCGCGCTCAAGGGCGCAAGGACATCGACCATAAAAAAGATTGGAACAAGAGACGGCAGGTGGCGGTTGAGAAGTCTAAAAAAAATAAACTGGGAAAGGAAATTTCGCCGTATTGTCCACAGGTGACCCTTTGCGGGCGGACTTATCGCGGAATCTCGATCCCGACAAACGACCGGTTCATTTCAGCTGCTGGACGACGACATCTTGGAATAAGATTGACCCCGACAATATTTTAAATTAAACATTAGGCTGTGGGTATGTGGAAAAGGACAAAATGAAATGAGAGAAAGTGAAGGCGGTGGGAAAAAGAGACCTGAAGGCAATAGAGACGGGGATGAAATCGGGGTCAGTCGGCGAGGATAGCCCCCTCTCGAAGAACTAACGGGCCAAGTCGTCCATAGAATATCTTTATTTAAACACACGTAGAAATATATAAGTATTTTAAAGTAAAAAGTCAACTATAATGCCTTTCCATGATGGGAAGCATCTGCTCGACGAGATTCTTCTGAATAAATTGAGCACCGAAGACGGCAGCCGACGACGCCCATAAAAAAGCATATGGCAGGCCTAGAATCTTCTGTATAAAATATAGAAACAACTGACTTTCTCCCAGAGAATGTGATTGTTGTAGAAATGCGAGTGGAAGAAATAGAAAGACAAAAAGAGAGGCGAGACCCATGACAAGCTAAAATTGGAATACACAGGGCAGACGACGGTCGACTCACAATACTGAGCAAGTAGGCATGGAGGAGTACTTCGTAGAAAGTGCCAAATTTCTTTTTTAACATACAAAGAATGAGAAATGACAGAGCAAATGCACTGCAGAGGAGATGGATGGCCAGCAGGATGGAGACCATCGCCGACGGATCCAGCAATAACTTATAGAAAATACTGAAAGAAGTCGAGTCGACAATGGGACAGAGGAGACTTACCCTAGAAGAGCAGCCACAATGAATTGGGCAGCTGTACAGAGACAAGTAGCCGTCTGAAGAGATAACCCACAGAGGGAGAACTGCTTCTCGACATTGAGAGCCAGATCGGACATGACGGCTGGCTGCCGTCGCGACGAGCTGTGATCCGACTCCGAGCCCGTAATTAGACTCTTCCTCTACTTTTACCCTACTGCAAAGTGTGAACTATTTCTGAACGAGAGAGAGAGAAAAGGAGCAAAAGAGGGAAGGAAAGTAAACATTGCAGTAGCATTTTTTGGCCACATGTGCAAGGGAATCCTAGGGACCAGGATGCTGGCTGTTTACCTTAGACAATGGCACGGGGGCAGCCGAAGGCAAGAAGGGGAAGCGCAATCCTGCTAATTGGACACGACTGCTTGTGCTCAATTGATTTAAAATTGTTTTGAGTTGATGGGCAGGAAAGAGCAACAGAGATCGGGAAACTTTCGAGAAAGAAACTCCAAAATGACGATGATGTCGCCAAGTCGATTTCGAGAATAAATCTGCCCAGGTTTGTCTCATTAGCCCGGTTAGCAGAGAAGGGAGGGACATCGCCCTGATAAAACCACTTACGGGGGGAAGCAAAGTCGACGGAGATTTGAAAAAGAATCTGGAGTACTAGTTCCAGGTGGCAACGGGCAGAGATTTCACCTGGTCTATTCCGAAATTGAACTCTGTGAATTCCCACGCTTCGAGAAGTAATGAAGAAGGCGGATCGAGAGCAAAAATGGAAAAGAAATTGAATGGCAAAATGAGAGAGACGAGATGAGGCGAGACTATTAATTAGATTCTCAACTTTTTAATACGCTTCAAAAAATTTAAAGAAAAATAGATGAGGACGTATGCAAACATGTGGCTGGCTATTCTGAGTATCGCGGTGTATAAGTAGCTCAGATTGAGCCGATTAAAAGGTGCCAGGTAATGAAATTAGCAACGTGGGAGGAGGTATTACCTCACCTCGTCGTCTCTCTTTTGTCGTCGACGACGACGACTGCAGGTGTTTCCCCGGCAGGGAAACAACTGGAAATCGAGAGGGAACTGTGCTCTTTAAAGGGGGCGGGAGTACCGGGTAGAGAAAGAAATGACTAGGCAAAATAATCGGGAAATATGAAGTCCGTCTGCTGAAGACTGAACTTTGATCTCGGCGACCAGGAGGCGACGGCCCGGAGGACATCTTCTTCTAGACAGGACTGGAGATTCTACTGGTAGAAGCGTCAAAGATCAGAATATTTCAACAGAAAAAGGAGAAGAAACTTGGTGAGTGTAAAGAGGAAAACGGCGTCTTCTGGAGGAATTAGCAGGAGATTTGGGGGAGTTAGGGGGCAAGCAGCTCGAGGAGGAGAGGCTGTCTAACTGATTGCTGCCATATTTTTTTTATCTCCGAAGACATTTCCCAAATATTAGTGTACTCAAGAGGGAAGAAATATATTTCCTTGTCTGGTGTAAATCGGCTAGGCAGTGCACCAAGAGACTCGTAATCGAATGCCCCCTAAGATTAGTGAAATTGCCGTGCGGTGCGGGCTGCTCCTTTTCCCTCCTTTCCGACTTTTCTCATTAATTAGTCAACTTTGTGGAGAAAAAAAGACCAAATATGAATATGTGAACAGGAAGACGAAAGGCCAGAGGGCGGCAATTGGTGGCATCGAACACATCCATCCGACTTCCGATTGCCGGCAATGGAGATTCCGACACAAATTGCATCGTTTGTTTGCAAGAACATGGAGGTCGATGTCTCCACTCAACTGACTTTTGGTCTGTAAATCGAAAAATAAGGTTTCATCCTTTTCTTTTTCATTTTATTTAAGATTTTTTCAGATGTCGGCGTCCTTCCCCTCGTATTTTTGTTGTTATTGTCAACGTAATCCGTGAGCGAATGACCACTGCCCGCTCGACATTGCGCCCGCACCCGTAAATAATCGGCAGCCAAGGCAGGCAGCCTCGCCCGATTCTCTACTCCCGTTACCTCTGGTCCTCTTGCATTCAATCGAGAAAATCTTTCGCCTTTTACTAAAGATTTCCGTGCAAGTGGACGCTTATGAGTAGTACTCAATTTTTGGAATCCCCTCGAAAGAGCGGGATACAAATGGCCGAAGACAAGGAGATTTGTTAGATGTCTATACTCCAAGTCGACCGAGAAAGATGTCAACGGGTCGGCTCCGCCTATGTCCATTCATCCACAACTCATAAAAAAGGAGAAGTCGATGATCTCACCTATTCTTTGATCTACATTCGATGAAAAAGAATAAGGCGATCAGTAGCCATCGACGTCGAATGGTTGCTGACTGCTTCCATTGCAGGGAGTATCTCTAGGACCCATCGAAAACTCTCTGATGAAAAAACCACTGGAATTCCAAGAAAATTCTCTGATTTCTCTTGATTTCATCGTTTCGAAGGTTTGTTTCTGTCTCCTTTATCATTCCGTCTGCCCACTTCCGCTTTTCATCTCTGACATGTCGTATACCGTCTGATTCTGTTTCTCTCCCTGTCGACTGCTTTCTGATTTTCATCGCTTCTAGTTTCTCTTTTACATTCGAAAAAAAGCTGTCACAGGGGATTATCCTCGACGTGTTAAAATGTTATCTTTCCGTCAAAACTGAGTATAAAAAAGTGCAGACGAGTCTCTCACCATCCAACAAACAACAACCAACCAATCAACACCATGGCCTCGGTACCTCCCGGTTCGTCGCCTTTTTTTCTTATTCTTTCCTTTTATTTTATATTTCCTTATTTTTATTATTACTTTATTTTATTATATTTTTATTACTTTATTTATTTCTTTATTACCTTACGTGACGGTCAATTCCTTTGATCTTTCCTTATCTGGCGCTTATAAGCAAAGGGTGAGGGAATTTCGATGGAAGCGGCTGCGATCGACCTCGACGCCATCTGTCACCGGTCAGAATGGTCGAGTCAATTTTAAAGCCTGAAGTTGTTTGGTACTTTGAGCATTTGAGCTGTTGGTTGTTTCTGCCCGGGATGCATTTTTTGTGTACTTGGCGGCTTCCAATGGGGAAAGTGTTCATCGGCCAATATCGGATGGTATTTGAATCGGCCGGCTTGCCAGTCCTGTGACCTGAAGGCGAAGCGTCTTGGCCTTCAAAAACAACAAAACTATCTGGGCTATAAAAACCACTAACATCCAATAAATCAAAATTTAATTTATTTCCTTTTAGGAGATATCCAAACTCAACCTGGATCCAAGATCGTGTTCAACGCCCCCTACGATGACAAGCACACCTACCACATCAAGGCGCGAGCTATTCTTAATTGAATTATCAGCTAATTTTCAGATCATCAATTCGAGTGGCCGTCGTATCGGCTGGGCAATCAAGACGACGAACATGAAGCGTCTGGGCGTTGACCCCGCTTGCGGAGTTAGTGTTTGCGCCTATTTCTTTTGACTAATCCTTTATTTTACAGGTCCTCGACCCCAAGGAGGCCACTCTGATGGCTGTGAGCTGCGATGCCTTCGCCTTCGGCCAAGAAGATACCAACAACGATCGCATCACCATCGAGTGGACCAATACTCCTGATGGCGCCGCCAAACAATTTAGGCGTGAATGGTTCCAGGGCGATGGAATGGTCCGCCGCAAGAACCTCCCCATCGAGTACAACCCCTAGAGGGTCACCTATGTGAAATAAAAAGGCTTCGGCCGACAAAAATAATCCTGTGTACTGTTCTTCATTTTCTTGTCTTTCACTTGTTCTTTCCTTTGGGTCTTCTTCTTGGACCATCAAGACTACGAACATCTCGGTCGACTTGACTTGGTTCTCTTCTCGATTTTCTCCTTGACTTGGGTGATCAATCCAGAAAGTTGCTTCTCGTCCTTCATCATGATTTTGTTTTTATTCTTTGACTATCACAATAAGCAACTTGGTCCTCTCGTTTTTTTCTTCCATTTGATCTTCTTATTCTAGTTCCAGACTTCTCGCCCGCTCGTGTTGCTGTTCTATTCGGTTCCATCGGTAATGGCTCGACAACGTTACACTTTTGAATTTCTTCCTTTTCTTGCTTATCTATCTTGTCATGAATGTCCTGTGGATGGGTATCTCAGATCGTTTGGTCACTCATCTCGACTTCTCCTAAGATGTTTACTTACGAACTACTAATATTACCAACTTGCCTTTGATGACCACTCTCATGGTTTCTATAGTCTGACATATTTTCTTCTCTTCGATCTTCTAGGCTGGTGGAAAGAGATTCCAGAAATATTGTAGACGTTCATGAGCAGTTGCGTAGAAGGTCATAGACTCATCCGAGCAGGAGGTAACGGGATAAGAAGAAGTAGGCTGCAATCAAAGATGGTCTCCTAGAATGATAGTTTACCCGACTCCCAATACCTAAAAGGGCAACAGAAAATATATGCAGCAGAATATCTTCATTTCTCGTAAACAACAATGTTGTTGATCGAATATTTCATTGAGATTTTGATGGCTATCCAGTTTTGGCAACTGCGCGTCCGGGAAACTGTGGACGAAGAATTTTGAAGGAACAGCGAAGATCCTTGCTGACGAGCATGACAGCAGCAGCATTATCAAATTGCCCACAATAATGAGGAGCCGAGAAAATGGTCACCAACTTGCGATTGGCGAAGAATTCGTAGCCATCTTGGACGACTTGATGGGCACGGACAACCAGATCCAAATTGAATTTCTCACAACATTGAGCCACTACCGACGGACCGAAGGTACAGCTCACACCGCGAATATTGATCTTGAAATCTTTGACGGCAACATCCGGATCAGACCAGAGAAGATCCAAAGGCAACGATGGATTGGGCGGATCGGGGCATGGACGATGAATCTCGTTCAAGATGTCCAGAGTCTGGGATGTGAGCAGCTCGGGTGAAAGGCCGCCATGCATGCAGAGGATACGATCGCCGACAACGGCGGTCAGCGGCATCGTGTTGAAAGTATCCTGAATGGAAATTAGTCGGCTGGCAATCAAGATGTCTAACCAGGAAGATATTGTACAGACGGGCAGTGCCAAAACGACGGAAAAGATCATCATAGAAGCCATAGATACGGTTGACCTAAAAATCAAGATTGCTCGGAGAATGTAGAGAATCTGAGTCGAAGGGAGGGTTTCAAAGTCAAAAGAAGTCGACTCCAGTCGCCCATCTACACAGATCGAGAGATATCGTACCAGTCCGGTCTCGTGATTGCCACGGAGTAGGAAGAAATTTTCCGGAAATTTCAATTTGATGGCAAAAAGAAGAAGAATCGTCTCGAGACTCCACTTTCCGCGATCGATGTAGTCGCCAAGAAAGAGATAATTGGTCGTCGGAGGCCATCCAGCCTGTAACATTGCGGACGACGTCGACAACTAGAGAAGTAGACGTACCGCATTGAAAAGACGAATGAGATCGTTGAATTGGCCGTGGACATCGCCGCAAATGGTCACAGGAGCCTGGAGATCGAGCATCATTGGCTGTGACATAAAGAGCTCGCGAATGCCGATGACCATGTCGGTCATGTCGCTTTCGGGAATGGTCGTCGTGACACCGGAAAGAGATCGACCAATACTCATCAGCCGAGTCAACATTGAATCCGAATTGTAGCGGCCTCTGAGGATGACCGATGGCGCCTCGCCTTCTGGGGCGACTGAGGATGACATTTACTTTTAGAAAGAAAGCAGCCGACTTACAGCTTACGGACTTTTCCATTGCGGAGAGAAAACCAACGGTCTATCGAGAAGACACGGCAATGAATGAAGCCCTTTTTGGCAGTGGAGAGATTAACTTTGTTGACCTATTTGGACAGATTCACCATAAACGGTTGGAAATATAGACGAAAATCGAAATGGAATCGACATCACGTCGTCAACCGGGCGATGACGACCCATCAAGGAATGAAGGTCCAAAATGAGCATGGATGATAATGGCAATCTTGTCTGTAAATTGACTCAAAATATTGGAAACACTAATAAACCTTTTGCAAGCTCCCCCACGTGATCTGCAAGGTGGAAGACGCTGCTGACCCCCGTTGAACCATTCCACGACCTCCAGTTCAGTTCTATTATTCGTTGTTCTCTTTTGCATATATCCGCTTATTTTTATTATTTTTTAATCCATATGTAAATCCAGTAAAATAAACAGTAGTTTTTTTTCAAAATAACAAAATCCTCTCAACAGCTGACGGGTCAAATCATGGATGCCGCGCTGTTTACGCCACTATTTCGCACGTGGATTGTCGGGTTCCATTATGCCTCTTTTTTATTTGTTTCTGTGCGAATGCCGTTTTTCCCTATAATCTTGTGAGAATATATTGCATGCTGTTTATGATAAGATTGTTCAACTCGGCAGACATTTTAGAATTCGGAAAAAACTGCCTTTACCAAGTTCAGTTCACTTTGTTGTTTTTTTTTCTTTCTCGTTCCTAAATATTGAATGTTTCGTATTCATGCTTTTATTTTCAGTTTTCTTTTTATCTAATGTTCTAAGCATTTACACAACAATATAAATAATGGCCTCATCATCGTGGGAAGGTAATATTTACAATAAACGTTACTGAATTTTTACAGATTTGCGACGTCGTGCACGTACAACCGAGAATAATATAGATGTCAAACTGGTATCATTGAATAAGCTCAATTCGCATACAAGTTTGTTTGAAGCACGGGAAGTGAGTGACCAGTAGTTTCAGCTAGATTAGATCTTGAGGAAAAGACTGCTACCGCTCGTCAAACAATGTTTGATTCTTTGACGCAAGAGATTGATGCACTTATCACCAAATTGAGCATTATTAATGACGAGGTATAGAGGATATTGGTATTATTTTAGCAATTCTTATTAGATGTGTGAATTGCTAGCAGCTCCATCTTCATCGGGATGGTCACAAAGTCCAGCTGTGCAGCATACACTTCGCAGACATCAAGAAATTTTGCGTGATTATCGAAGTGAATTTCGTAGAGCTAGAGAAAACGTTCAACAACAGCTGCAAAGGTTTTTTACCTAAGCTCTTATTATATTTGTGCTGTTTATTTAGAGAGATCTTGTTAGCTGGAAGCACAAACGAACAATCATGCTTAAATAATCGTGTAAAAGCTTCAGATATGTATCTGAAAGAAAATGACCACATTGGCAGCTGTGATCGACTTCTAGACGAGCAGATCAGGTATTTTTTGTGCTCTCTTTTAATACTTTTCTCTTTTAATACTCTTGTTTCAGTATTGCGATGTCTACAAAAGAAAATTTAAATAGGCAAAGTATGTCATTACGTGGAATTACTAGGAAAATGCAATCAATTACCCGTATGTTTTTTTGTATTATGTTCAAAATTATTGTTTTAGAAAAATATCCTATGCTCAATAATGTCATGCAGAAAATACAGCGTAAAAAGCAGAAGGACACCATTATTTTGGGCCTCGTGATCTCAGGCTGCCTCATTTTTACATTCTTTTATCTTTTCCATTGACATTGTGATCTGAGCTCGACGCTTTTTTGATTGTATTATAAGCTCAAGGCGTTGTCTTTTCTTATTACCAGGTCATGGGTTGCTGGTGATTTGTTTTTTAGCGGTAATACTTGTGATAAATTGAATACGGTATATTATTTCAACTGTAACTATGTATTCTAACGATGGAATCTGGTCATGTTTTATTACTAAATAAATATTAAATTTTTGCTATTTTTTTTTTCTAAAATTGTATTTATTTTACCATTGTACTGTCCATTTTATCGAAGACGAAACTTCTTATCATTGCGGTGCATAGAAAAAAAAGATGGATGACGTCTCACAATATCGATGTGATACGCGCTTTTTCGTTTACTAAAGATAGATAGTAAATTATGTATTTTTAGCTGTACCTGTACGACCGTTCTCCGGTATTGCCGCATGAAAAATCACAAGCAGTGTTATGACTGCTACAGTTCAGTCGATGATATTAAAAAATGTGTTCGAGAAGGTCATCAGGTACTTATTTTAATGCGTGGAGTCCCAGGTTGTGGTAAAACACATTTGGCTAAGTAAGTGTCTTTATTTTTCCTATGAATTTACTTATAGGGAATTACTAAGCTTACGTGAGAATGGAATAATATGTAGCACTGATGAATATTTCTTGGATAACCAGGGTAATTATAATTTTAATATTGGTTTATTAGATGAATATCATAAGAAAAATTATAATAAAGGTAAGCTTTTATTTTCTGCATTCAGTTTCATCTTATTTAGCTCGAGAAGCTATTAATAATGATGTAACACCGGTGATTATTGATAACACGAATATTCGAGCCGAGTATATGAAACCTTATATCATTCAGGTAAAATAGAATTATAATTGTATTTACAATATCCAGGCGTGCAAAAAATTTTATGAAATTTATATTGTGGAACCGAAGACTCCATGGAACAGAAAAGCTGGTCAATGTGCAGCGTATATTTTCTCTTTTTATTCTCACTGTATAGTGTTGTAGACATAATACTCATGGAGTGACAAAAGAAGCAATAATGGAAATGCTGGATGACATGGATCGAGAACAAGATCCCAGTTTGGAAACGCTTTTGGGGAAAGGATATAAAGTTGTGTGAGTTGCAGTTCATATCATAATATTTCCGTTGAAGGTTGGATCCACCGATGACATGGGACGATGAAGATGATGATCAAGATATGAATGACATTTCTCTTGCTCAAACTTTTGGTAAGCGCTCTTTGTATTCTTTTACTTTTCTTTTATAGCTGCTCCCTCCCTTCCTATATTATTTACACCTCCACCTGGATTGATTATACCAAGTAATTATCTAATTTACACCAAATTAAACATATCGTAGGCACCTCTACTGTTGATCCAATCCTTTCTTTACACCACGTTCCAAAACCAGTGAAAAAAATAGTGCCAGTAAGAGACATGGCAACACAAGCTACGGATGTCACTGGTAAGTTTATTTCTTGCAGTACTTGAGTGTTTTTGTTTTAGTAGCTCTTTCATTAGTCGGTCTTTCCGATATTATTGATGATGTTGTTGAAGGAGAATATAGAGAATGTGAAAGGAATGTGGAGATGCCGGATACCAAAGAAAGGAAAACGCAATATATGAAAAGGTTTTCAAAATGGGTTGTCCAAGACTCGATTATCTCATAGAGAGACTGATGTTGAATATCCCACTGATTTGGATATGCTCGTGAGCATATATCCCAGTGAAGATATGTCTACTCTTTATCATAATTATCTGCAGTATGGCTTGATTATGACTATTAGAATGAATTGTGATGTTGGTCTCATGCCGGATCATACTGCTGAAGTTATCGCGGTACTTTTACAATCAACATCTTTTTAATTGAAATTCATTTAGGGCTCGTTCAACAAAGAGATCGCAAAAGCTTTGGAGACAGGATCATTCGAACACGAATCTATAGCTGATACTTATTCTGAAGCTAATACATCAACATCGAACTCAGAACAAATAGAAGAACTAGAGGAACAAATTTATGAAGTGGATATTGGAAAAGAATTCTTCAAACAATTACAGAGCCATTTTGGTAAAGGTTATTTTCGAAATTATTCAATGTTATTTTCAGGTGCTTCTTCCAATGACAATGGATCTTCATCAACCAAAGCTCTTTTCGCCGAATCATTTTTGAGAAAAATATACGATGCCGTTCTTCTTCAGCAAGGTAGATTTTCTATGCGCTTAATTTATCCTTGCCAAATACTTTCAGCTATAGGATCTATGGATACGCCAGACGTAGATAAAGATGCAGAAATGGCAAGGAAACTACAATTACAAGAAAACGAAGATTATGGTGGCATACCACCAAAAAAGGAAATGAATGGAGCACAGTATATCCAGTTTCAACAACTGCTACGAGATTATCCCTGTTTTAACCCTGGAACATTGCAAAGCTTATATGCATCAACTGGGTATGCTTCACGTTGAGTTATAATTTACTTATTCCGTTTAAGGTTCAACACGACCAAGACCATATGCTTTTTGAATGGAACAGATAATCTCCCAAAGCAGCCTCAACAACAATATGCTAAACCTGCCGCTAATAATGTAAAACCTGCGGTAAAGAGGCACCTCCCAGTTTCAAGAAATGAAGTTGATACGCCGTCGTATTTTGATTCAACTAAAAAGGTTTGGTTAATAATAGCGTATATACCGTGTTTCAGAACCAGAGATCGCATCATTTTGACAAAGCACATAGAAACGTGATCCAGCATATAGAAAATGCTAATGTAATCAAAGAAAAGAAGGATAGTTTAATTGGTGATGCTTACAAATGTCATTCTGGATCTGGCTTAAAGAGTCTTTATTCTGTCGTGCATCGGCAAAATGTGTTTAATTTTATTTTATATTTATGTAACAATTTAGGCGGCAACTCTTGCAAAACAAGAACGAGCAGAGTTAATTAAAGTTCGCGATATCATATTCGAAGCTAACAGGCAAAGTAAATACTTGGATTTGCATTATCTAACGCAACAGGATGCGCTAAAAATGGTAAAAGAGAGACTTGAACAGCTAGACCGTAAGTATGTTCTGGTCGCATCATTTCTGTTGTTTATAGGTAAAGACGGTGGAAGGGGACCTGTCCGCAATTTAACTATTGTAACTGGATATGGAAAAACAAGCGGTGAACGAGAAATAGTCAAAAAGTTTATAACCGGGTGGCTTACTTCCAAACAGTACAGGTAAGTATTTTATACACTTTTATTTGTTCTTTTTAGGTATCATTTTTCAAACAAAGGCAGTATTGAAGTAACCTGCAAGTGATTACCTCACCCTCCATGTGCTATACCTTGCTGAATTGTACCTCATTCTTGCTTTTCCACTAAATTCTAACCATTGTATTACGTTTAGACTTTTATATTACTTACACCCCTTTATTAGTATGATGTAGACATTTTTAGAACTCGTGTTTAGGGAAAAAAAGAGTGCTGAAATACTGGGTATCTCTCTCTATTTTATGTGCTCTAAAATTCATATCATATTGCCATATCCTCGTGTATCTCAACCTGTCTGTAAAATACTCTATTTTATGAGTTATAAAATGTTATAATATCATTTTAATAAAAAAATACAATGCAGTGGAATTGATGAAATAAAATTGACCCATTCGGTTTTAATTTTTTCAACTATTAAAATCGCTATTTATTTTTTTATTTTTATGTGATGTGTGTAAGATACCATGTTCCATCGCTTTTTTTCTGTTTCTCCGTTGTCAAAGTAAACAACTGTATAAAAAATTTGTGTTTGAAATTGCGCTCTTTTACAATGATGGTGTCATAGCATGAGTCACTCGCCTGCGGCACTTTTCACTGTCTTTTTGGTGCTTCTGACTGATCGATGTTGTGTTGTGGATTGTGATTTATTCAGGTTTGACCAAAATTATGTCAGTTGCTTGGATTTCAACATATGAGGAACAGAAAAAAAGAGCTGTTTCTTTTGTAACTACAGAAGATCCAGCTAAATGGATGAAAGCTATCAAGAAACTTGTTTATTGTTGCGAAGTTTATGAAGTCGAACTATTTCGCTCCAATAGAACCGGTGTTACATGGTCAGTTTTATCTTTTGTCTGTATCTTATTCAGTTATGATCTGTGCATTTTTGTTAATTACAACTTAATGGACTCCGAAGAACAGACTTTAGCCAAGCTTTTTGGACATGATTTTCTTCGGGATATTCTCCCACTCAAAACGCCGCAGGAGAAGGGAGTTTTCAGCAAATGTTTCGTTAGAGTGTAAGTATTTATTGATCGTGTGAAATTTTTATTTATAGAGGAGCTAGTAAGGAACGCTCAAAAATTGAGAATCAACCGATAAAACCTGATGACCTTTTCACTATATATGATACCATAGAGTATAGCAACCAATTGAATACAGCTGGTTACGCTGCATGTCACCAGGAGTTCTTAGTAAGTTGGAAATGTCGATGATTTTGGTATTTTTAGAAGAACACCGATATCAACACATCTGAAATTTGGGAAAAAAAGAATTATCAATACTTCAATAACTTAGGAAAATCGCACAAGCTTGAGGGTGGTAGTTGGCTCGTAATGCCAAAATTTCGAATGGAGGAAGAAGTAGAGGCATGTTATATTGTACTTGTATCCAAATGTGTTTCAGCCGCAAAGGTTAACTCAAAGATGCCGTCGTTATTATGAATTGATCGTAGAGCAATTTTTAGTAGGACATCTACGTCATGATTTTATTACTAGAGTTACGTACAGCACGTTCAAAGCACTCGTTAAAGTAACGAACAAGGTATCTTGATCTCGAGGAAGTTGATCTGTATTATTATAGAAAACTATCTACTTTGACTATCTCGACATTCATCCGGACAAGAATTCCGAAAACGATGAAGAGATATTTCGCGAAGATAGGGAAGTGAATAAGACTTTCCTTGCTCTCCAAAAATGTGACCTTCCACATGCTACGATGAAGTACAAGCCTGACGTCTTCACGTAGATTTTGGCTTTGATTTCAGTATTTCATTTTTAGAGCTTGCAAGCTGAATGTTAAGAACACTAATTCTCGTCTTACGTTGTACACTACCATTTTGTACCCACGCAAGATGGAAATTGCTCGTGAGGAGGAATAAATGGCGACTTCATTAAAGTTACGGATTATATTGTTACGGGTATTTCTTATGCTTTTTATTTAATTATAATAAACTTTCGAGGGTTTTCTATTATACTTGTTTTGTTACGGCTTATTCCGTTATTTTCTGTATACAGATTCTGTATATAAGTTATGTTATTTTTGGAATTGATTTAATATGGCCATGCTACCCTTGCGCTTCTATTGGGCGTAATAGCTCAATCAATGATGCATTAGTATTCCAAGCGTTTTGTTTACAACGCAATGGGAAATATCCATGTCGTTTTTTCAGGATGTTTGGCCATCCACTATCATCAGTAAACAGGTAAAACGCTTGCCGGGAACGGTGTATTAAACCTTGCCCAGCGAAGCATGTGTAATCCCTTTGTGCTGGTCACATTTTCCTCGTTTCGCAACGCGGTTTTATTCCCCTCTGCTTTTTAAAAGTCGTATTCTGCTCATTCTATCCTCTATATAAAATATTTTCTTTATACATTTATTTGTTTAGATCGATCCAGTTTGGCCCCAGTGCCCTCAATCTTTCAAGTGTCTTTGCTGAAAGCAGAACAAATGTTTCGCTACTTGCCCGTATTCCTTCTGATCATTGGAGGTTTGTTTATCTTTCTTATTTTTCATTCAATTTTTAGACATTTCTCATTTCCTGCATGATTCGGTGATTTTTTTAATTTATTTATTTTAGCATTTGCTTCTTCAATTCCTTCTCGCAGCTGCTTAGATGATTGTGTCTGCGAACAAGATGAAAATAATCCGCTAATTCGTTGCGACAATGGAAAACGTACTACAATTCAGTTACCAACGCAGCCTATGTCTGGTTACGAAATCCTTGGTAAGTCCTTGTATTATTTATTTTTGTTATAAATATCTTTTAGCAATTCCTTGTAATGATGTGCGTCATCTTCCTACATCTGAGCTTCTTTTTGCTGCTTTCCCGGACCTCAAAGCCATTGATGTTGAGGGAAATCCAAATCTCGACTGTTCCGAACTTCCTGCTCTTCGGGAGCAAATTGTAATCAACAGTGATTGTGGAAAGCCTCCAAGCGAACATTTCAAGTGTGCTGCTATTGATAATGAGGTATTTTAAAAATCAAAAACTTGTACAATTATTTAGGAATGTGATTGGAAGTGTCGCACGCTTGAGAAGATCAAGGAGCTGTGGAGAAAACTGAAGGAATCTGTTAACTCGAAAGTTAAAGACTGGGAACTCGATGAGGTATTTTTATTATTTTTTATTATAATATTTTTCATTTGTAGACGATGCAAAACGTCCAAGACTGGCTGCATAACGCATTCAATAAGATCAAGACTACTGTAAATAATAACATGTAAATTTTAAAAGTCTTTCACTTTACTGGACTGTCTAAACTTGCCGAAAACATTGTAAAATCACTGACAATAAATGTGTTCTCTGTATTTTATCTGCGTTCGATTATGGATGAAATGTGTTTGACGTTGATCTTCATACAAATCTATTTCTATCAAACAAAGGACAGTAGTTACAAGGATATTTATGAATTGAAAATATAAAAAGAAATCAATGGACACCTCTGAAATTTGGACATAGATATTACCAGTAAATTTTTTGGGAAAGAGGAAAATCTCATAATTTGGTCCCCAAAAAAGGGGAGGATAGCTACCCGTCCTGTAATACTGATCGTATTTGTCTAGTTTGCAACCGGTTTAACATAATTAATACGACTAGAGATGTACCCTGGGAACATGTTCCCGATGGTCTAATGCCGACGAGACATCCGATGAGTAACCGCCAATTCTGACGGCCAACGAGACTTGTTCTCTAGGCCTCAACGGCCTTCTTCTGGGTACCGATCGAGGCCTCGACGCGACTCTTCTACTCCTTTGAACCTCTCGTCGTGGTGTTTCCTGTCCCAAAAGAGGAGCTTGACATTCGGGAACAGCAGAAGAAGCATCCGCCGCTGATCTGAATTCATCCGTCGACGAAAGAAATGGGAAATGGCTTACGTTCTGCTCTTGGGAGACGATTCATTGGCTGGATATTGTTTGTAGACGACATCAAATTGACAGAGAGGACATCGTCGATTGGACAGAAGCCACGGGTCGACACATTTTGGATGGAATTCATGGCCACAGAACAAAACTCTCAGTTCGACGCCTTCCCGATACTCTTCCAGGCATATTGCGCAACGATCCTGAATCGTGGAATAAAAAGAAATTGAACAGTCACCTACTTGGCCAGCCACAGTATTAGCCACTGATGTCAAAGAGCCGAAGACGGGCAGATAACTTGAGCGGACTTTTTTCAGTCGAGCAAAGGGTCGACGCTTTCTCCCATCATTCTTTTGCACTTTTCGAATTTCCATCTTGCTCATGGCAGAGCGAGCCAATGTCCTGAGCCAGAGATCACGATGAGCAGTCGGACGCCATCGAATTTTGACGAAGACAAGGACTGTGATGAAGGCGACCAGCAGAATTAGGAGGCCGACCAGGGCCAGATTGAGAAGAGTCGGGCGGAAAACCTAGTTGTAGTTAGGGACAGCGGATAAAAGCAATTACTTGAAGTTTCAAGACCTGGGTACTGCGAGGTTCGACAAAAATCAACTGCATGGTGGTCTCGGCGCCGGTGGCAGCCGCTTCGCCGAGAGCTGTCCGCAATCGGGCAGTCTCATTGTCATCCAATATTACCACGGGAATCTTCGAAGATCGAATCTATAAATTGACATTCGTGGTAGGATCATGAGGTCGCAATACTTTGATGGCCTTGCTTCGTTGGATCCTTGAACTGGGGCCGACGATCAGAGCCAGGGCACCCGACTTCTCTGCGAATCGAGCCTGAAATATTGCCAGTCACTTCTTTGATTTTCTCACTTGATTGTCGATGGCAACACAACCCGTCAAAAAGGGTTGAACCTCGTCGACGAAAACGACGGCGACATGGCCGAAGAGCGTACGGTCGAGCCCTTTTCGTCGAGCATCACATGCACGGAAAGTCGACACCTGAAAGTAGTCGGTTGACGGAAGCATTCTCTATTTCCCCGATTCTCTACAAGACCCAAATCTTTCTGTCCACAGCTGCGGCAACTTCAAATGGTCGTTGAACGGCCCGTTATTTATGGGTTTGGCGGTGGTGGCCGTTTCCCGTACGGCGACGTCGACGACGCGCGGCAAAAGGAAATTGTTTGATCCTTTTCCCGATAAAAAGGAGAAGGAGGAGATCCAATTTCAAATTTAACAAAGTCATCAGTCCGTCGAAATGCCCTGTCTATCGTATTGAAAAGCCTGCGCACCAGGCAGATCTTGCCTTTGTCCTGAGTTATCCCGTCTGGTCGACAGTATCCCTCCTTTGTGTTTGCCTCCTGTTGTCCTGTCCTCATCTAATCCGTGTGGCCTTTGTCGTAAAACAGCCTCCTCGCTCTCGACCCCTCCTAATCATTGCGCTTTCTCGCCTCGTCGGTCCCTTTTGGGTTGTCTCCTTGTCGCCGTTTACGACCAGGGTTTCTGTAATCCGGTCGACCGCCCTCGTGTTCAAACTGGATGGCCCTGGCATGACAATAAATCAGTCGACGACCTCCTCATGGTTTTTGCAGAGGAGGACTCCCTCTGCCCGCTCAGGTGGGCTGGCTGTCGGTCGTAAATCCTGGCCTCTAACGACGTTCCCATATGGCGCGGTTCCCTCTTCTCAGTCTCATAAAGGGAAAGAGGAAGAAGTCATCTCGTTGTAATTGTCATGTTGTGTGTTGTGTTATTGGGGGAAGGCGGACCTTTTTATCTGCCACACATCCTATTGAAACGGAGACGAATCGAATTTCGACGACGGCATTACCGGCGGCCGACTCCAGGCGGAGGTCCGAGCTAATGGAGATTAGCGTCGAGGGATACGAATTTTTACCCAGTCTTTTCCATGCAAAATGGCTTTACTGGGAGAATTAGAAGAATGAAATTACTTTTTGGATAAAAAGAACTACAGAGAGGCTGACCAGAGAGCGGGGAGCGCGGCGATCGTAAAGGGAAGGAAGTACTCTCTATAATGCGACAATCAGTGGGAAAGCGACTGATTTTTGACATTTACTCGTCCGACAGAGCCACTGGCATTCTCGAGACTGTCATCGCCCCCATCTCGATTACAAGTGTTGTGTCATAGGCACAAGATTAGAATTCGGTTTGAATTCCCGCCGCTGAGTAAGCGCGCCCCTTTGACACGAGGCCACGGGCTCCTCGAAAGTGTCAGTCTTTGTGTGAATCCGCTGAGTGCGGTTGATTATTTTCCGTGTGATAAATTACCCCAGTGCTCATATTTATTTTATTGTCATATTTGATAATAAATTATAATTATATAACAGATTGTACTGTTATCATTTTTGTCTAGATACACCCATCGCGGCCAAGTATCTAACAATTGGCGACCACGTTTGAGCCATAATAAGTCTTTTCGTCGTCGTGTTTTTGTGTATCTTGTCCCATCGTGGAGTCACTGAACACGGATCTTTTATTTTACTAATTTCGTAGCTCTACCATCGTGTTTAGTTATCGAAATTCACGAAAAGCAATAAACAAATTCAAGTTTCTCACCATCGCGTTTGATTCTTTGAATATAATTGTCTAATTGGAAAGAAGAAAGGATCATCCCTATCCTTGTGATTGTAGACAAATTTTAAAAGGTATTCATCCCTGTAAAATACCTCTATTAGAAGTATCATCCTAAACATCTACTTCTAATAGTTTCCTATATTCTGAGCTGATCTCATCCTTCATCACAGACAGCTAATACAGAATTCCATCTACATACAAGAATACAAGAGTCAACGTCATTTCCATCTGACAATCATCGTCGAAAATGGCTTCAGAAGATAATGCTACATTAGCACAAATATTGGAAACAACCCAACGAACAATGCAAGCGATGCAAAAATTATTGACCACGTATGATCAACGATTATCGAAAGTTGAAACAAAACAGGAAACTGAGGAAACATCCATCATCATTCCCAGTAATACTCGTCTAATTGGTGACTTGGAGAAGAGACTCCCCGAATTTTCATTCAATCCTGACACGGATATTTCGTTTTCGGACTGGTATGCTCGATATGAACATATTTTCATCGCCGATGGTGCCCAGCTGGATGATAAATCTCGTCTAAGACTCCTAACTGAAAAATTAGCACCTGAAACATATCGTCGTTTTGCGAGCCACGTATTACCAAAAGCACCAAATGAACTGAAATTTGACGAAGCCGTAAAGGTTCTGAAAAATCTATTTGAGATTCCCATTTCAGTTTTCAAAAGACAGTACGATTGCTGGTCCTCCTCATTCGACAAAGATCCGCTGGAAGATGATCAAACCTATGCCGATAGAATAAATGAAAGGTTCTATAAGGTTATGAATAAAATGGACGTCGAAGACCTGAAAGTGTTAAGATTCCTTGTTGGACTGAAGGGAAAGGATGACCAGATCCACCTTCCTTATCTGTTATCGTTTGCAGATAAAACAAAAGAGGCTGAAGAACCTCTCACTCTCCAAGGAATTGTCAAAGAGTTGACAAAACAACGTACTTTTAAAAGAGATGGTCAATTGATTGCAAACGCTTCCGCCACAAGTGAAATAAATTATGTGGGCGAAGAAGTAAATGAGCACAAAAACAAAGACATTGAGTGTTATCGATGCGGGAAGCACGGACACATGAGAAAGGATTGCCGTTCGGAGCTACCGGATTGCAAGGGTTGCAATGGTACAGGCAAGGACAAAGGAGGTAATAGTCCAGAGCAGGCATATCGCCGCAAAGGAAAACCCCAATTCAAACGTCGTCATCAGATAGGATTCCTGGCTGAACAGCAGGAAGGCGACCGTCACACAGAATTCCACGGAAGGAGATTGGTGGATATAAAAATTAATGAGGTACCATTAAGTTTCTGTGTCGACACAGGGTCAGACGTGACCTTGATGAATATCCAAACTTGGGAAAGGATCGGTTCTCCCAAAACTCGACCGCCAAAGTGTCGTCTAATCACTGTTTCGGGAAGTGAGATCCCATGCAATGGAAAAATTCAATGCGAATTTGAGTTTGACAGTGAAAAACACAAGGGCATAGCGTATGTTACGGATGCGCCGGATTTGTTCGGGCTGGATTGGATAGCCAAGACGAAAAAAGGTCGAGAGATGCTGGATTTATTGGGATTTCCAAAAGTTACCAAGGTTAGTAACTACAATAAGACCGAAAGGAGTTCGGCAGACTTAGGAGAGAAGTCTAATCGTTCCAAGGTGCCAGGAAAAGCTGGAACTGCACACCGTATAGGTTATATCAAAGCTCTCAAGCTCCAGAGATGCAATTATAACGCCAAAAAGGGAGGACAAGACATAGGCGACAAGCCAGAGTCCGGAATTACAAACCACGTCGAAGGAAAGTCGAGAGGTTTGATGTCCCAAGAGTCGACTGAAATGACTCGTGCCCCTTTTCCGATAAAGTACACGGATAATTCGCAATTCCGACGCGAAGGTGTACGAGAGCGAAATCGGAGAGTCGATCGCCAAAACGGAAACAGTTTGCAAGTCGGAGAAACTATAAAGTTTCAAAATAATTCTGCAACAAGGAAATGGTTACAAGCAGAAGTAGTGGCAACAAAAGGCAAAGGACAGCTCATAATAAAGCTAAAAGGAGAAGCTCGCCTCGACAGAAAACATCGGAAAGTCGACCGACATCGCCACGAAGATAGGACGGATGACCAACGTCATGACCATGGAAGAAAAACCTATCTGCTGGACAAGGTCTCCTGTTTGCCGCCACTAAAAGAAGAAAGAAACCGCCCGAGAAGAAAGAAATCCAACGACAAGAAGAAAGAAGAGCCCCAAACAGAAGTTCAACGACTAGGATTGGCTAACCCCTAGGATTCCCACTCAGGTTGTCTCTTTTTCATTTTGTTTCCTTATTTTCTTGTTCGTTGTGCCCCCTTAGGTTTTCTTTGCTTCTTATATTCTTTCTATTTCTTGCCCCCATAGTTTTAGCCAAGAAAGGGAGGTGTTGTGTCATAGGCACAAGATTAGAATTCGGTTTGAATTCCCGCCGCTGAGTAAGCGCGCCCCTTTGACACGAGGCCACGGGCTCCTCGAAAGTGTCAGTCTTTGTGTGAATCCGCTGAGTGCGGTTGATTATTTTCCGTGTGATAAATTACCCCAGTGCTCATATTTATTTTATTGTCATATTTGATAATAAATTATAATTATATAACAGATTGTACTGTTATCATTTTTGTCTAGATACACCCATCGCGGCCAAGTATCTAACAACAAGAGATCCCGCCTTCTACTCGCCCTACTTGTCGTACTAATCCGACGGGATTGTGATGCCGAAAAATTCTCTGCGTGTGTGGTGGCGGTTCCTTTGACGACGGCGTCGAGAATGGACGACCCTCGTGGGACTTGTTGACACCCGGGGCAAATATATTTCAACGAGGAGCAAAG
Organism: Oscheius sp. DF5033; assembly: GCA_964036215.1. Lineage (NCBI taxonomy): Eukaryota > Metazoa > Nematoda > Chromadorea > Rhabditida > Rhabditidae > Oscheius > Oscheius sp. DF5033. The sequence goes on along the minus strand of CAXIWN010000004.1, from coordinate 5,106,359 downwards.
AATCCTTTTCTTCAACATTCCCTCTTTTTTTTGGTTAAATTGAGGGAGGACCCCCCTGGGCGACGACTAAAAGAGGGAAACGAGGAGAAGAGCACATTATTCCGGATGGAGAAGACAAATTGGGGCCAATTAGGAGAGAAGAAGGAAAACGGGCAGCCAGAAGAAAACGCCCGACACATCTCTTTAGTTATCCCGAGGCATCATTTAAATAAGTACTGTGTCGCCTTTTTGGGGACAGGTGTGTCAGCCATCTGGCAGGAAATGGCACGACGGCAATTAGGCACAGGAGACGGTAATTTTAACGAAACAACAGGTGTCAAAAGCTGGCGAGAAAAACAGCTGGGACATCCCGACCATTAGAGGAATTGTCACCAACCTGGACAACTTTTCCAGCGGTCTCATAATTGTAGCCGACTTGTGAAAATGTTCCAAAAAGTCGGATATTTGAGCCGAGACGACTGACAACGAGGTCGACGTTGTCCGGTGGAATTGAGGAGAGTAACGGCCTAGCGGCGGAGAAATAAATAGAACAGACGATACATATCAATAGAGAAAATAACATAGCTTCATGTATCTGAAAAAATTGGATATTATTTTGTGGAAAAAAGAGAAAAGAAGGCGGAGATAGAAAAGAGAGAGAGGGCTGGGTCACTCGTCGCTCCTCCTGAAGGGCGGGGCTTACGACGACGACGATTCACATAAAAATGAAATATAAGGCTGAGGCTGATTCGAGTCGTGACGATCGATGTCGCTCAAAGGGGAGCAGGGAAATAAATCGTATAATTACCAGAACATGTGGTCTGAACGGATCGAGAGACGAGCGGGACGGCAAGAGGAGAACATTCGTGTTATGAAATGGCTGGCTTCTCGAACATCTTGAGCTGTATAATATGATATGAACTATGGTTGAAGGAATTAGAGAAACCAAGGAGTCGATCATTATCTTCTACAGTTCAAAAAGACCGCCTTTTTTTAGAAACAAGAGTCATCTAGTGAACTTTTACGGAAAATTTTGAGTTTACCTTTTTGCATTTAAAAGATACCGTAAACTGCTGCAACTCTGGGATAATTTTAATCGCTTTTGAGACAGGAAAGATCTCTCCCCAAGAGGAAGATGTTCCCAGCCTGGGTCGAGCCCTTTCCGGAGACAATAACTGTGACTCAGATCCGCCGTTGTGCTAGTCAAACGGCTCATTCTAAAGACATAAATGTCAATTATATGGAGGCGAGGGAAGGGGACCGTACACCAAGACGCCTACACCTCTAATAGTATCCATTTTTCTTGCTGGCCCTCCCCAGCTCATCCCCTCGCCTTCATTTCCTTTCTAATCAGAATCAGCGGAAGCGGAAAACCCATTGCTCTCTAGGCGAAATGAGAAATATCGGAGGAGGAGAAGGGCGATTGCGCGTGTGTTTATGTTTATATATGCTGGTGTGACCTGATCGAATCTCTGACCGAGCGGCAATTGTCTGTTATGATTCGACCCTTTCTCAGGTCGAACCGCGCCTGTCGATCACAACGCGCAGCACCTCATACTTCACACCTTTTGTCGGCTAAACGAGCTCAAAAAGAAAAGGGAGAGCCACAGAGAGAGTGAATATACTAGCATCTGGTACTTGGGTCGGGAAAAAAGTCTTTAGTCCACCTGGGCCGAGTACAGATGAAAGGCGGCAAATTGCAAAGAGAGCGAGGAGAATATCTCTGAGAAATGAAACAGAGCCGGGAAAATAACCCATGGACTGCCGTCTTATCAGCATATAATGAAGGCAAACCAGGTTTATGGCCAGTCTCTACGGCGCCAAATGGTCCCCATTCTCGGTCATGGTAGTAAAAATGGACTGGGAGAATACAAAAATATCCAAATACTTGGGGATGACATCTCTCGAAGGAATGTAGATATCCATTCTCCTCCAACAGATCGCACTCGACCCAAATTCAAGGCAGTCATCTGGCTAATAAAAAATATAAAAAAGAGGAGAAGAAATGAGTCGGTTGAAGGGTGTCATTGAGAGCTGTGTTATACGCCTTTTACGAGCATTGTAGATGAAAGGAAGCCGCCCCGTCGACTCGTTTGCTTATCTTTATCAGAGCAGCTGTAAATGGGGGACGAGAACAAAGTTCTGAAGAAGAGCGAGACGTCGACGGCTGTGTACAACAATGTTGTCAGGAGAGCAAACCAATCCGATTATGCTAATGGGAAGAGGAACAAAAACGGGGAAAAGCGATCGGTGACGGGCGTGTTACGTAGGTAAACGAGAATAAATATTATTGACGGGAGAGCGATTGACTTATGGTAGATGGCTCTAATTCAAAAAGTCAAAAGAAAAGCCGTCATTCGCAATGGACGACCGCCAAGATGGGCTTCGTTTTATCCGCTTGACAAGTCCCAGCTTTAATCTGTAATCGGCTATCGATCTTTTCGTTCATTTCCATCGATGTCAATGGCTGACTACAGTGAGCTGTTCAACAAGCTGAAAACGATGGCAGACGATGTGCCCATCGGCGTCGACGTCACTCTGGGTTACCGTTTCCGCCCAGAGCCTACCGGTTACGATCGCCAGGAGTCGATCCTAATGCAACATACGCAAATGGAGAAACGACGGTCGTGTCAAACCGATTCGGCCGATGTCGTGTCCGAGACTCGCAGCCCAGCCGACATTGGCAGTGGGCCCATCTGTCTCTCCACGAGCGGACTTCTGACGGACGTTCTCTTCCCCTCGGCCGACTTCATCGGTCTTCCGAACAAGACAAAACAACAAAGTGATCTCTACGAACAAGTGCAGTTGGAATAGATCAATAGAAATAAACTGTACTCAATCTTCTCATTACAATATTTATTGTCGAATATCTACGAGAAATTGATAGAAATTAGGCAACGAGCTGAACTTGCTGGCGAGATTCCTCCAGGGCGACATCGGCCTCGTCTGTCTTCTCAATGACACGATCACGGCGACTGGTCGGCTTCCTCTCGTAGATGGCCTCCTTGTTGACGGATAGCTTGCTCCATCCGTCCTTCATTCTCTGGCTCAGCAGCTGGCGGGTCTTCTCGGCGATGCCCGACTTCTTCTCCAAAATGGGCTTACACAGCTTGGCTCCGTCGTCCGTCTCGACACGCAGGACCAGTGCCCGCAACATATTCTCCAGTCCAAATGTCTCGGAGAAGCGGATCTGGTCGTAGAGCTGCTGGCTGGTTTCACTCGCTTCCCTCAACAGACGCTGCTCCAAGTTCTCTTTGGCTCTCGTCCAGCCTTGGTCATGGCAGAGAATCAGAGCCGACTTGAGATAGTTGTCCTTGACAGCAGGACCACCAGGGTGGAGAGAGTCCAATACGGCTATGAAGACTCTGCCAGGCAGCAGTTCCTCTCGTCCACAGAAGAATTGCATCTCCAAACTGAAGGTCATCAACAGCTCTTCGCCTTCCTTCAGAACAGTACCGTTTATGGCCATAATACCCTGATTCACATAGAATTTGGTCTTCAGAAAGACCAGGGCAACTTTATTAGGGCCAGGAGAGAAGTAATCGGGCTGTCTCCACGGGTCATCCTGGCGGACCGTCGCATGGGTAATTCCACGAGCAGCCAAGATTACCGGACAGATGGCGTTGCGATAAATGGACGGAGTGAAGAAAGCCTCTGGCTGGAATCCGTTGGCAATTTGCTTATCCCAGACACCACTCTTGACATCTTCATAGATCATCACCTGCACGGCCATGTACAATCTCTTATCCATTGCGTACTTCCATTTCTCCACCGGACACTTCTAAACCAAAAATTGGAAAAGAAAGAAGAAGATTCATACGATGGGAAAGTTGATAAGATGTTTGCTGAGACGGTAGAGGAGCAGGGGCACGCGGTAGGCGTTAGCAGCACGGGCAATCGAACCAAAACTGAGGTAGAGAGGCCAATTGGTCGGGTACAACTGGTACAGCATCTGCTCGACGTCCTTACGAGGAAAAGTGCCCAGGTCGAGACCGTCGCAGTTCGGAATGGAGGCGAGTCTCTCGGCCAAGTAGGGCGATGCACCGGCGAGGAGGGCAGTCCATGTACGGAGAGGCGGCTCATCCTTGAAGAGAAGAAAAACATCGCCTTCTTCGAAACTAGGAAGAGGCCAGTACATCTGAACTTTGTATAGAAAGTTTATATAGAAGATGAACCTTGTTTATGGTCCTCAATTGTAACTGGACAATGCGGACACTCTCGTCGGCCACGTCGACGGTAACAGGTTTGCTTCCCGGCAAAAAGTCGATGTTGAATTGGTCGACGGGCACAAGATTCTTCTTATCCGAGCCAGCGTAGACTCGAGCCTGGTAGAGAAGTTTCCAAAAAGCTGGTTCCGCTGCTCCGACATCAATGATCAGCCGTCCCCGAGCACTTTCCTTCTTTTCTTCGAACTTCTAAACTTAATTACTTGGCTGTAATGAGTCAGCTAACCACAATGGTTTGGACGCCGACGATAAAACGAAGCCCATCCTGGGAGAAGATCCACTGGTCACGGTTGAGTTCGCCAGTGAGAGCGACGTCGTCAACGGAGAGCATGACGACGAGCGGTTGGATAGTCGACTCGAATTCGTCAGCCGTCATTACATTCTATAACAGGGTCAACATTCATAAGTTGAAAGAAAAAATTACTTGATCTGAATTGGCAGAAACAACCATTGCCCAGAATAACAGACAATTGAATGACGAGCAAGTTGAGAAGAGTAGAGACGAATGTATCCTGTTCAAAGCGAAGATTATTTCAGTCTGAAAATGTTTGTCATTCCACCAGGTGTCAGTTTAGTTATTCAATCAAAAAAGAAGTCTAGCTGATGGTTGGTCTCTGGATTTGGCTGCTCTCGACGGTCGCCGTAGTCTCGGCCGGTCATCATGCCATCGTCGTTCGACCACTACGAATCTACACCCAAAATGCTAGTGCCGCTAAAGAGGTTCGTTTGAGTATCTATCAACTAATGTCGACTGAGGTAATTGGGATAAAGACTATGGGGCGTCGACGCCAGTCGAATGATTAGTCAGACAAAAGACATCCACTATGACGTTGTGGAAACGGTTTCTTGTTGCTTCATTTCTCCATGCTGCAACAAGTTGATCACTGAGTGGTTCAAATCGGCCCGAATAAGAACAGCGTTACAGTATTTCGGCCGTAGATTTGAATATTGTCGACAGCCGAAATCTCGCTCATAGGGAAAGTAGAAATGGCCATCGCCTAAAAAAGCGAAATTTTCATCAGTCGACTGTCATTCGCCCGCATTTTTACCAACAATGGATGTTCGCTCGGTGGCTGCTTGCTTTGGACTTTGGGAGAAATCACCAACTCCCTCGTTGTCCTTTCATAATTGCTTCTATTCCAGGCTGGTGCTGCCCTGTCGCTGTACTTCAACGTCTCCCTTCATCACAACTTGCATCTGCCCTGTGATCAGCTCATCTCCACGGCTCAGAAATATGGCGACGCGACTCCCGTCGTCATCGTGTCCAAAAAGTCGGGCCGTTGCCCATCGGATCTGTGGTCTGGTGCCTTCCTGGTCGATTTGAGCAGTGGGACTGTCGACTGGCCCAGTTATGCTGACAAATTGAGCCAGAATCCGGAAGTACCGCCGTCGAAAGAAATGTATAAAAAGGAACAAGTCTATCCGACTACTGAAATTGCTGACACGACGACGACAGAAGCCACGCCCGCTGGACTACGTCTGGCAATTTGGATCTTTGTGTTGATGGTGATCGCCATCGTATTGTTGCTTTTTGCCGTCGGGGTGATGGGATGGTTGGTCTGGAAGAATAAGCCGACAAAGGATGTGGAAAAGGCAGACAAGACGGAGAAGCCGGTCGAAACGAAGACTGCTCTCCCACCGCCACAGGAGAAAAAGACGACGAGTGGCAAAGAAAAGAGCTCGAAGAGGTCGACGAGAAGTCAAAGAAGTCCATCAACAACTTCGGAGAGCAGCAAGAAGGACAAAAAGAAGAAATCATCGAAGAAGAAAATTGAAAAGTGCTCGACGAGAGAAGAGGAAAGAAGCGAAACCGAACGGACCAAGGCAACTAAAAAGCCAGCCGATCATCCGAAAGAAGGCTCCGAAATTTGTCAGCTGAGATCGGATCAGGCAGAGCTCATTCCCGAGCCAGCTCCACCGCCACAGAGGACTCTCGACAAGGTTTCTATTCTCACTTTTTTGCTAAAGAAATCTTCTAGAGACTGGATGAGCCCGTGACAAAGGAGGAATTCCTCTACACTATGCTGAAATTGACGAAGCAGATGGTCGAGTATTGCGAGGATTCGCTGATTTATCCGGTGACGACGACCGAAAAGCCGGGTTTCCTCTTCAAACGATTCCAAGGCGACGTGCCCAAGGAGCCGGGCAATCTGCAGACAATCCAGGAGATGACGGAGTTTATCAAAGGCACCATTCTGCCAGGAATGACCCATTGCCAACATCCCCGATTCCATTCGTATTTTGTCTGTGGTCGATCGTATCCGGACATTTTGGCCGAGATGCTGCTGGCCTCACTGGGAGTCGTCGGCTCGACTTGGGAAGCCTGTCCCGCCCTCGTCGAAATGGAATTTTCGATGGTCAATTGGGTCGGAAAAGCTCTCGGATTGCCAAAGGCCTTCCTTTTCAATGTAAAAGTTTATCGTCGTCAAATAAACGCTGACAATTTAGGAAAATATCGGCCTGAGCGTGGGAGGGGGCAGTTTTGTGGAGACGTCGACAGAGGCCATTCTCTCCACGGTTTTGGCTGCCAGACAATGGAAGATTCGCGAATTGGCAGGGAAAGCACTCAGCCAAACGGATATGGAGGGAGTACACTACGACTTGGAGACGATGCATGACCAGGCAAAGAAGCTGGTCTTTTACGCGAGCAGGGAAGCACACTCTTCAATGGAAAAAAGCTGTAAATTGGCCATGGTACGATGTCGCTCAGTGGCCACATGGCCCGACCACAATTGGAAAATGACGGCAAGTCATCTGGAACAGAATATCATGGCCGATCAGAAGAAAGGCCTCGTGCCGACGTATGTCCTCATTACGCTCGGAACGACAACGACGGGTGCTTGCGATGATCTTGCTGGAATTGTCGAAGTCGCCAAGAGGCATAACCTGTATGTCCACGTGGATGCCGCCTCATCCGGCATCTTTTGGATCGACCCCAAATATCGAAACAATTGGTTTGTTCTTTCTTTGAAAGATTAAATAATTGAGTATTTTAGCAAAGGTTTGGAGGAAGCCCACTCGTTGAATGTCAGTCTCCACAAGGCGATGTTGCAGTCGGCGTCGGCGGCTGTCCTTTTTACTCGCGACAAGAACATTCTGCTGAATGCGATGGCCATCACCCCGGAATATTCCCCGCCACCGGCTTCCCCTGACGCCTCGGGAATCGTCGACCTCTGCGACTGGGGTCTGCTGTCGTCGCGTAAATTCAAAGCTCTCAAGTCTTGGTTCGTCCTCAAGTTCTACGGTCTCGAAGGCATCCGTCGCTATCTGAAAAATGCCGTCGAGATGTCCGACTACTTTATGACCAAAGTCCAAGATCATCCGAATTTGAAGGTCTTCTCGATGAGTCCTTATGGTCAATTTTGCTTCCAATTCGTCGGTGATAAGAACTGGACGAGGCAGCAGAAGAACACGGCCACCAGTCAGTTGGCTCGACATCTCAACCAGTCGAAGAAGATCCTCGTCACTCCGGCCGTCGTCGGCGGCAATAATGTGATCCGAATTGCGACGAGCTTTGAACGGACCCCGAAGTGGAGCGTCGACGACACTTTTTCGACGATGTGCGATCTGATCGACGAGTTCAAGCACACGAAGACCCTGCTGCCGGAGAATGTCGTCGAGTGTCGACCAGTCGACTCGGTCATTTTGTATCGGAAGCGAGAAGAAGGAGGATTAGTCGGCTCGGCGAATTTGGTCACCGACCGGACCAACTACTCGACCTCCGAGACGTCCTCGCTCAAGACGGCTGAGTCCTCGTCCGACAGCGTCAGGAAGTGACTGCCCGAGCTGTGATGGCAATTTTACCATATTATTGTTGTTGGCTCAATAAATTTTTTTCCGCCACCATTATTGTCCTCTAACTATCAAAACTTAGCCACTTTCTCAAGGCGACATCGGCCGCCATAGCTCAGTCGGTTAGAGCGTGGGTCTAATAAGCCCAAGGTCGCAGGTTCGACCCCTGCTGGCGGCAAATCTTTTGCCGTTTTGCCTTCCTTTTTGCTATAGTATGTCTCCAAGGTCAACTAAATATCCAATGAGCATCGCCGTCACTCATTTACTGAAAATATTTCATCCTGTTTTGCAATAAACGATAAAATAAGAAACGTGATACTGAAATATTTATAAAAACAAAAAGCATTACAATTATGCAATACAAATACTGATATCTTTTTGATACACGTAAGAAACATTTGATGAACTAGTAAGAAAATAAAGAGATTACTCGTCGTCAACCCAGCTGGTGTCTTGGTCATCCTGCTCGGTAAAGGAATTCCCATTGATTGCGTTGAAGCGTTTTAGTAAAGCATCGGCTAAGACATTGGACTAAATTAAAAGTTGCACGAGATATAGTCTGTTTCAAATGGATATGTTTTAGTTAAAGGTTAAATCGATCTAGATAGAGCGCTCTGGCGTCTAGATGGGTCAGATGCTCGATTTTGCTTTCTTGCTTATGCAATTTTCTGTGAATTTCTCCCTTATTTTCATGTTAATTTTTATTGCATTTACCTACTAAAATTCTGATCTATCGAAAAAATACAAGAACTAGCATAAATCATTTCGAATCCAAAAAAGTGCTATTTTTATAAAAATAAATTTTGTTGCAAATTTCAAAAAATTGGAATCCCGCCGTTGCGCAGTGAGACATTTCCATTTGAAACAGACTATATAATATAAAAACTCACGTTATCTTGCATGCCTCCGTTCAGTTTTGTCCTTTTCTTTGCCTCAGGAGTACCACCGGGTGAACGAGCTTCTACTTTTCTTAGTTGGACATTTCGAAGATCTGCTGCAGTTGGACGCACGGGACGTTGTTTTTCTATCTTCTCTGGCTTATTTTGAACGATTGGCTAAAATTCCTATATATAATTTAAAAAAACCACACCTTATTTTCTATCGATTTTAACAGATCAAGAGGAGGTGGCGGCGGCGGCGGCCCTTGAGGTGGATTAACTGATGCAATAGCATCGTCGACTTTAGAAGGCTTCGGTTTAAGGAGTGGACTGCACATAACGGAATTCAAAGATGCTCCGCGCCCTTCATCTTCAGAGGAATCACCGCGTTGCACGGGTGAACGGATCGACCTCGATTGGGGACGCTGTAAAATTTTCATAAACAAATAAATACAAATGTACCTTGGACTTCTGTTGCAACTGGAGTAAGTGCTGCATCTGACGGGTCAAAAGAGCTAGTTGAGCTTCGACTGTGACAATTTTGTCACGTTCCCATTCAGTGGCTCTTGTACTTGGCAGCGATAAGCGTTCATCGTCGTCTTCTGGCATGGTGCACGGACTTCCCATCGGACGGTTCCAAAGTTGAAATTCGCAAGCATCTGGTTCTTTTATCAATATTGGCGAATAGTCCGGTAATTTGTCCCATTTTGGATTACGAGATGAAATTTTACATACAACACCTAAAAGGAAAGATACGAATTAAGCAAAGTGTGCAGTTTACTACCGTCTTCTTCATCATCTTTTAGTAGAACATCAGCTATGTCAACAAATGTCCGCGCAGGAATAACATATGATTTTCCTAAACGTCTTCCTCCATCCGTAAATTCCTCCAGACCTTGTACATTTTTGGCACTGAAAATAATCTTCAGTCGTATATCTAATAACTTACGCTTTTGCTGCTATTTTTATGATATTGTCGGCGTATAGATCTTTTTTGTTGATATGATGTTCAAAGAATTCTCGAACATTTCGTCCAAATTTCTGCACATGTCCTCTCTAAAATAAGATTTCTCCAAAATAAAAAAGACTACCAAAATAGTTGTCTCCTCATGTAATAGCTGGAAAAGTAGTTCGAAAGTGTTTCCGGCATTTCGAGCAATATGTTTGTCGTCTTCAATATCATAGTTTACCATTTATCTGAATAAACTGAACGTTTTAAAATCGATGAAAAAAGCGCAAGAAGGATGAAAATATGAACAAAATGAAGGAAGCTACGACATTTGAAGAAATGACAGCACTGCTTGAACCGATTTTGTACGAAAAATCTTTGCTTCAGTGAGATGTTTTGATGTGGGCCTCGTATATCTGATGTTGTCAGGAGAAAAATACCCATACAGAGAAAAAAAAGCCCATACATAACAAAATTCTGCTGCAATTACGAAACTGAAAAAATTCTGACTATATCCCATGTTCAAAAAATAAAATCTCGCGGTTACGCGTAAACAGCAATCTTCGAGTGCTAAGCGGCAAAAGTTTATTCTGAGCTCTTCCTTCAGTTTTCTTTATTGTCTGTCTTTTCAATAATGCCTGTATATATCCTTTATATGCATATTAGAATCACCTTATGAATGACTTCGTATCCCTTTCTGCTTGCGACAGTTATAAAAAAAGATAAAAAGACGTTCGTAAACTTTATATTTTCAGGAATGCAATGTTGTCAGCCCTCCTAATAAAAAATGGAAGTAGAATAGTTGGTTTACGGGCAGGGCGGCTCCTGCAATGCTCACCTGCAATTATACAAACAGGTATTTTTAACTTATTGACATTTAAATTATTTCATTGAAGATTTTCGCTTTGCTAAAACAAAAAGAGGGAAAAGAAAGTTTGTAGACCCTATTGTAGTGAAAAACATTAAATCAGAAAAACGAGTGGTGGATATTACCAATGATATGAATGCAACGTAAGTTTTTTTATCGTTTGATTGGATATATTATATTTACGGTTACAAAAAACATTACAGGCAAGTAGCTTCCATTTTGGATGTTTCAGTGGATGATGTAATCGAATGTGTTTCTAATTTGGACCAAAGCAATTTCAATTTAGCCGCAGATAATAAACCATTGAATTTGGACACCATACTGAAGGTTAGTTGCGTTCGTATGAGGGTTTTACCGCTCATTGTTCAAACAATATTTTCAGACTGTAGCTTATTTCGGTTGTAAACCTAGAATTTCCACCAAAAAAAGTGAGAAAACGAGAGAAGATGAGGATCTCCATCCACTGTATGTGACCTATCCCGTCTGCGTGTTTATAAGCTTTTTTAGGCCACCTGCTCCTGCAGAAGTGTGCGAGAAACGTCCTCCAATTGTTACTATTATGGGACACGTAGATCATGGAAAAACTACTTTATTAGACGCCCTAAGAAAATCGAAAATAACTGAAGGAGAATTTGGTGGAATAACCCAACACATCGGAGCTTTTTCAGGTAATTATATCAAGATACAGTATTCCCCATTGAACTTATTTCAGTAAAATTGGAGAAATCTGATCGCACAGTAACATTTCTTGACACACCTGGCCACGCAGCTTTTGCTGCAATGCGTGCGAGAGGCGCTCGTGGTGCTGATTTGGTAGTTCTTGTTGTTGGAGCAGATGATGGAGTAAAAGAACAAACTGTTCAATCTCTAAGGTATTTTATTCGTATCTTTCAGCTATCCCTACTCAAGATAATTTAAGATACGCGAGAGAAGCTGGAGTTCCACTGGTTATAGCCATAAATAAATGTGATAAACCAGGAGCAGATCCGGTTCGTTGAGATTACGGAATTTATAAATTGTGCTTAGATGAGAGCTAAACGTTCACTTTTGGAACACGACATCGTTGTGGAGGATTTGGGTGGTGATGTACAATGCGTAGAAATTTCTGCACTTTACTCCAGAAATTTACCTGCATTACAGGCATTGTTTTAATAAGACATTTTTATCTTTTTCGTTTAGGAAGCGATTCTTCTCCTTGCCGAAGACTTGAATTTAATATCTCCTGTCAAAGGGCCTGTTGAAGGAGTTATCATTGAATCTTCTTTATCTCAAGGTAATGCAAAAGCTCATGACATTTTTTTTCTCTTATAGGAATTGGCAAAGTTTGCACTGTATTAATTACTCGTGGTACACTAGAGAAAAATGATATTCTCGTTGCGGGAACCTCTTTTTGCAGAGTAAGAACAATGACAGATGAAACAGGAAAGCATTTATCACATGTCACACCTGGAAATCCAGCTAGAGTAAGTCACCTTCACTAGATATTTTATTGTTTTATAAATTATTTGTAGATATCAGGATGGAAAGATGATTTACCATCTCCTGGAGATCTTGTATTAGAAGCTGCCTCAATGGATATTGCCACAAAAGCCGTGAACTTTAGAAATCGACAACAAATGGCTGAAAAGGCGAAACAAGACTGGGTTTGTTGTTGTTTCAATTAATTAAGATATATTGTTAAGGAAGCCATTCAAGACAAAAGAAACGAAGAACGTGAATCCTATTTAGCCAATAGGAACAGTTTATTAGAAAGGGGCATTCGCTATGGATCCACTTTGCGAGCCGTCGTTCATAAGAAAAATCGTTATGAAAAGGATGTAGATGATGGACACCCGAAACTTAATGTAATTGTAAGTATTTTACATATATCCACTGCATACGATGTTGAGAAATGTGCAACATAAGCATGTATATTATATTAATATTTAGATAAAATCAGATGTAGAAGGTACTTTGGAAGCCATTATGGAAATTTGCGATACGTACAACTGTGATGAACAATGTAAATTTCAATTTGTTGACTTTTCTGTAGGACCTCCGACAGAAAAGGACATCGAACTTGCCAAGGAAACTAATGGTAAGGTTAAAAATGTGTTTAATGATCTCATTTTTAGCAATTATATACACTTTTAATGTGTCCTCTCCCTCGTCTGTCAAAACGGCTGCCGACCAAAATTCAGTGCGCATTGAATCCTTCAATGTTATATATCGGTTGATTTCCGCCATTCGCCAAGAATTATCATCACGACTTCCAGTAAAAACTAAACAAGAACTCGTTGGTGAGGGGCATGTTTTAAAGGTCAGAACAGTTTTTTAATGAATTTATGGTTGCATATTATAGGAATTCATGATTTCCGATCGTGCAAGAAAGAAGCAACCAGTTGCCGGCTGTATAGTTCATTGGGGAGCCTTTAAAAAGTTTGCTGTTTTTCACATTATTTAACTTTACATTTTCCAGAAAAGGAATTTTTAAATTTCTGCGTGGTGGAGAAGTAATTTACGAAGGAGATATCGAATCTATGAAATGTGAATCAGAAGTAGTTTCGTCAGCTTCTACTAATCAAGAGGTTCGTCTTTCCGTTTATGTTTGCCATATAAAAATCAGGTTGGAATAGCTCTCAGCAACAAAGGAATTCGATTTAAACCTGATGATATTGTGGAGGTATATGAAGAGAAAGAGATCACCCAAGAAATAGCATGGCGTCCTCCTGGATTTACAAATATTTAGATTTTTTTTTCGTAGCATAGAAATATTTTTAATTTTACAATGCGGGTATTAGGAGTTCTAGTTGTTTTTGTTGTTGATTTGTTACATTTCTGATTGGTTATTAAATTTTTTTCTCCAAATTTTTTTACTGTCTTACGAGTTCTCATCTCTAGTTATCACGAAGTTTATATTTTTTTTGTGTCCCAACGTAAAAGGCCGGTCGACCGGAAGCAAAGCGCCATTCGCGCGCTAATCGCATAGCGTCCGTTAATTCTCTCAAATTATTTGGAATATTGCTTTTCTTCTTTAACTTTAATTGTTTCCAAATATTCGTGACTTTTCATTTTCAGAGACTTGAATTCTTCGTTACACATGCTTGCTGCTAAAGATTTACCGAAAATGACTGTAAGTTCACTAGTTCATTATATTTTCATCGTCATTGATTTCAGAATGCTCAATTACAAGCGGAATTAAAGAAAAGAGGTCTCGCAGAAAACGGGAAGAAAGCAGAACTTGTAGAACGGCTCTCAGAAGCCATAAGAAAGGTTTGGATTAAAAAAGCTCGTAATATTTCGAAATTCAGGAAGAAGATGCAATCCTGAATGCAGACACTAGCTCCGCTGTTCTTGCTGAAGACGGTTTGTTCGCTTTCCGATTCAAGCAACTCCGAAATAGATTCATTAGCCGATGCTGAAGCTCTTCTCGATGATGAAAATCCTCCTGCTGCTGTTGCTACAGAAACAGCACCAACGCCAGTTGAAAATAAATCAGCTCCCGATGAAACTACTGAGAAAAAATCGGAGGTATATACTTTCTCTTTGTTTTTAGTCCCATCTTTTAGAAATCCAGTCAAGAAGAAACTCAAGATGCAAAGGTTAAACGTGCTCAACGCTTTGGTCTTCCGATAGGCGTTTCTCCCGCCAATAATTCAAGTGATCCTAAGCAGAAACGAGCAGAAAGGTTAGTTTTTGCTACCGTTACAGTTAAATTTTTGGTTACTGTTTATTTTTCGTTTACAAAATAATTCTTTCAGATTCGGTTTGGCAAATCCTGTTACTTCCGATGACGCTAAGGCCAAAAGAGCCGCACGGTCCGTTTCTTTTTTTTTATAATAGAAATTTTAATGTTTTAGATTCGGCATATCTGTAGATTCCGCAAATGATAAAGCTGTAACCGACTCAAGTGATGCTAAAGCAAAGCGTGCTGCTCGTTTTGGCTCCACCAACGAGTCACCAGCAAACAAAGATAAGCTGATGGCCAGAGCTCAACGATTTGGCATACCCGTAAGTGGTGATGGTAAACGAGCTGCCGACGTTTCCGAGGTAAATTAAATGTTTACGAACACATTTTCAATTGTTTTTAGTTTGATGCTAAAAAGAAAGCCCGTGCTGAACGATTTGGGTTAGCCTAGAAATACAACTCTTCTGCAAATGATCAAATGCATCTATACTTCAACTATCTCATATTATATTGATATTATATTTTCGTTTCTGTTATTTAATCTCCATGCCGACTTATAGAGCAACTCTTACCAGTAAGTTTACTCTTTTATATGTGAGCTTTGATCTCCCAAATTATTTTTGTTAACTTGATTGTGATTTAACCATAAGAGGAGCTCTATTCACTTGAAAGATCATTTTTGGCTGGGAAATGTTATTTATCTTTTCAAACAGTTACCCTTCCAATTAGCTATACAACTAAAATAAACATTCTTCAAACAAAACTTCTTATTCAGTTACATGATATTGGCATTATAATTTTTTCCCCTCTGAAATGAAATGCAGCAGATACGAACACATATCAGCTACGGAAAAACCTAAATTATTCCCCACAGAAACTTAGAATGGAGGATGCCCATATGGAAATAGAAGCTCTCCGTTCTATTTTCGAAGAAGAACTTGTTGTGGAAGACCAGGAGTAAGAATTATTTCCCTTACATATTCTATTTTCTGCAGATCATTTATTGTGGTGACAAAGAAGGTCCGACCGACAGATGACGAAAATGGTGCTTCAGCGTCGGTCGTCTGCCAATTTACTCTGTTAGAAGGAGTATTTGAATGCCTTTGTGTCTGTAAAACATTTCTTCAGTATCCAAACAAAAGCCCCAAAGTAGAATTGAGTCGACCACGAGGTCTGTCTGATGCAGATTTTACGACGCTCAAAGAAGATGTTAAAAATTGGCTCACAGAGAATCAAGGAATGCCGGCCATCTATGATATTATCCAAGTTTGATCAGCAAAGATAATAAGAAGATCATTTTAGCTGTGCGGGGACTTTTTCCTTACCCATCAGAATTCCTCGGAGCTTCTTTGTCCCATTTGCCTTTGCCCATTATCGTCTTCTGCTTCAATTTCAACCCCCTGCGATCATTATTTACATAAGGACTGTATGGAGTAGGTTTAAATATTTTTTAGAAGATAATCCCCATTACAGTAGGCATATAACGGAGAGCAGAAAAGTAATTGCTGCTGAACTTCAAAGTCCAGAAACACGAGCACTTCATAAAGAAGTTGATAAGGTAGAAAAACATCTGAGGAAGAGAACTAGTTCTCTTAGGCTCTTTACTGTCCAGTGTGCAGAGAATTAGTGGAAAAAGAAATTGAACCATTGTATGGTGATAAGAAAAAAGGAAAACAAAAGAAAGAAGAAGGACACAAAGATTTCGCATTCGATTGGGATAAGTGAGTTTTAGCTGACCGGATACTTTTAAAAAATATTTTTAGATGGCGGAGAGA
The DNA here is from genome assembly GCA_964036215.1 of Oscheius sp. DF5033. Taxonomy (NCBI): domain Eukaryota; kingdom Metazoa; phylum Nematoda; class Chromadorea; order Rhabditida; family Rhabditidae; genus Oscheius; species Oscheius sp. DF5033. The sequence goes on along the minus strand of CAXIWN010000004.1, from coordinate 5,090,225 downwards.
ACAGGAAAAACTAAATGAGATCTATGAAAAACAGCTACAAAATGGGGGTATTATCGATCTGGAAAAAGAAAAGCAGAAACATGTCGTCACCGAGGAAACAGTAGTGGAGATCCCCCAGCCAGCCGACGCCCCCGTTTTGGAGGAACCAACCCCCGAGGAACTAATCGACGCGACTGAAAAAGCGCGCAAACGGCATAAAAGAAATTATAATCACTATTCCAAAGATCGCCGGTAATTATAATAATTATGTAAAAAACATACTTTAGGTATCACCATAATAACCAGCAGTATTGTAAGCGAGAAAGTCAAAAAGAGTAAGTCCTTTTCAAATATCAAAAATCATTTTCTAGGTGTCAGAGACCCAACAATCTGGAAGAAGGATCTTCTCAGGGTAGGAGTAATATATAAATGAATTATTTTCTGCCTTAAAAATTGCAAAATTGGGTTAATAAAATTTACTCGTGTTTAACAGGGTACCCTTCGTTATAAACTGACACAATTAAACCGTGCTGACATCTTTAAACGAATTCTCAATCCAAATCTGTCTTGTTCCTCTTTTGGGGTTCTAGATCGTCGACGTGTTTTCTTTTATTAATTGACTCAGGGAGATTTTCCTGATACTCGCGGATTAATTTCTTTGATAACAAGGCAGAGTTATTTTTCTCTTCAGAAAATAATTTGAGCACTTCTTTATCCGTAACCTAAATAAAAGAATAATTGCATAAAATTATCCTTACATATTTTTTAAAAGTTGTAGGAGGAATCCAATCTGGATCAAGTCGTGTTGCAAATAAGATCACAGCTTCTATTATTGGAGTACGTTGAAGTGTTATGCGAGTTATATTAATATCCTACAATAAAACAAATAAAACTATACAGTTTACCCTACGTTGTCACTTTCAGTGCAACCTTGAAGTCGCTTACCATCCAGAGCATCCGTCTTGGCCTTTTCAATTTGTCTATCGAAAGCCATGCTAACCATTTGTATTCTTTCTGAACTTTAATGTGAATTAATATCCCTTTCTTTTTACCTTTTAATTTAAATTTACACGCCAACTTTGAAAATATATAAAATTCACATCTTATGAGAATATGCTTGGCTTTAGTCAAAAGAAGACCCATTTCGGTATCGTAAGAACCTTCTAAAGAAAATCCTGTAATACCACTACGAATAATCCTGCAATAAACGGACTTCAAAGAAGAATTGGATCGAGTACCTGCGTTGCAATTCATCGTGGTCAAAATATTTCTTAGCAAACGATTGATATCCTATTTCGTCGTCAGTGCAATTAATGAGAATCCGGAGAAATATGCTAAATTTATATGCGGGAACACTATCTCGTTTTGAAGAAATCTAAAGACAAGAACATATTGAATAATACACATAATAAATAATAAACAAATGTACTAAGTAAACTTACAATCATAATAGCTTCATCCCAAGCGGCAGATTTGTCTTGTGTACGCACGTACGCCTTTGTATACAAAGTTTTAAGTTTTTGAATTAGTTTATTCCTAAAAAAACCATAAAATTAAAAGAATTTAAAAGAACAACCATGCTTCTTTTATAAATTCCTTGTTTCTAATTAAAACGGATTCAATCCTTTCGAAATCAATCATATTCGATAAACTTTCTATTTTGTCGTTATCATTTTTCCTAATTGCCTTTTGCAATCTCTGAGAAAAGTATAGAAATATTAAATAATATAAACTTTTTCAAATTTCACATCGTTTTCCTCCATAAAACTTAAAACCGTTTTCCAAAGACATATCCATTCTCCTCGATTTACTTTTCCTAATTTATCCATGTACCTTACGTATGAGTTTGAACATACTGTGAATGGTTTATTAATAATCTATAATGGTCTATAAATAAGTCATTTCAAGAAAAAAAAACCTCTGCAGCTGTTCTCATTGAACGATGTGTTTGAAAAGCTTCTATCAAATTGATAATTTCAGTATAAGATAAAGGATTCCTACAAAAAAGTGTGGAAAATATATTAAACAAACTTGCGATTTGATTTAATAAAGGACTTGCCTTCAATAACCGCTTTATCAAATATAATCAGCATTCGTCGCTTCACCTGATGGGCACTTCGATGCACAAGATCTCTACCTATAAAGGAACATACTTGCCAATAAAAAAATTACACATTCGTGGCCAAAAATTAGTTTCTAAACAAAAATGTCGTTTCTTCTTAAGCTCATTTATGTCCTGAAATTAGTTGAAATTATTATATATAAAGAGAATTAATAACCCAATCTACAGCTTTATCTCCAGCTCCTGCATAAAAACGAGCGTTCTCATATGGAATATTATATTCTTCCGCAAACTCTCTCCAATTTTCACGAACTTGGTCATCTTCTTCCGGCGTAAAACGTTTTCGCTGCTGATAGTTAATTCCTGAATTTAAACATGTCATCTATTATGCAAACTAAAACAAAAACTAACCATATTCATATAAACGCTCAATTTGTTCTGCCGTCAAAGATGATGTTCCAACATGATGGAAGAAAAGGCCATCATCTGTATAAATGCCTTCTAATGGAACTTTAATTCCTCTTCCAATCATAAATGTACCACGAATTTCCATTATCTATGAACAATATTTAGAGAAAACCTCATTTATTTCTATAGACAACTTTTCAAAAAAGAAACATAGTCGGAGAAATAACCATTCTCGGGGCCAGTGGAAGGCGATGGCCAACCAATAATAACATTTATTTGAGCTGATTTTAGATTAGCATGCTAAATTCACAAAATATAATGCTCTTCCAGCTGGACAAAATAAATATTTAAACTAGTTTTTGCAAGGGCTATGACACAAGAAGAGAAGAAGGAAAGAGAAAATAGCAGGTGATGCAACAAAAACAAAAAAATACCCGCATTAAAATAGAGAAAAACTGGGTTGAGTTGTTAGTCTAACCGACATTTACAGAGAGAGAAATCTACTTCTAAATTATACATATTTTCTGCAACTATGTGAAGCCGACCTCGGGAGATGACATAGAGAAGTTTAGCCGTTTAGGTGCCAGATTTGGTGTAATTTCTGGTTCTTCCTTGTTTGTTGAAGAGACCGGTGTTCCTGTAAGTATATTTGACTTCGACTTGAACAGTGGACGGCGGACTTGAGTTTTGGGAGGCGAATGCTTCGCTCTACGTTTTTGCGGTCTGAAATACTTCTAATAAAAAATTTATAAATTGTAATTATCTTAATAATAATGAACGAGAATATAAAAGTTTACAGCGAGCGCTCGACAAAATGAAATATGAGCGTTCAAATTTGGATGCGGAAGCATTTTTTGCCTATCATAAGCAGAAGTTCACAGCTGTGCAAAAAATAAATAGTCGTTGAAATAAAGTAAATTAAAAAAGAAACTTACAATACTCGTAATCCAACGGTAGCACGGCAATTTTTACGATGGAAAGTAAACCGTCGCAGTTCAGCAGCAAAACGATCATCATCCATTGGAATATAATCGCATGGCGTGCATAACGTCTAGAGAATTTTGGTTTTCACATAATATTTCGATGTGTACCGCATCTAGTTGTTTTTCTTTTGCCCAATTGTAAAAGCCTTTGTAGCCTTCATCAAGTACGTACAGTTCGCTAAAAATGACATTTGGATAACGATGAACATTTCGACATCGGTCATTGCTGCGCAAGAGTGTGGCCCTAAAAATCGAAGTGAATATAATTATATCGACTTACATAGTAGGTCCACGTTTTTGAGAATATTCACAATAGAAAATAGGAATACGATTTTTGTTAAAATTTTCTCCGAAGAAGAAATCATCGCATTCTTTTTGCTCATAAAAATTAATTGCATATTTAATATGTCCTCCATGATATTCATAAGGATAACGGCAGTCAACCAGAATAAATCGGGATAGAAACTCTTCTTGTGTTAGACTTTTCATTAGGTTGCCTAATGTACTGGCTTCCAAACGACGAAAAGCCATTGTAGAATCTTTAACCTCAACAATAGGTAGAGTATACTTCTGAAAACAATCTAGTTACAGAAAGAATTATGTACTTACTGTAACATAATCGGTATAATGGTCCTTCTCCTCTTCGTGTTGCTTGATTTCGAGAACCGATGTCGAATTTACACGGGAAAAACTTCGAACTTGTAGTGGGCGCGAGAATTTTCGAGAGGGTGGTGTTTCATTCTGCAATGGCATTTATATTTAAAAAATTAAGATTAGCTTATGCTGTAAAGGAAGTTGCAAAATTTACCTCAATATTAGTAAGTGCGTTCCGGCGTATGCGTTTTACATCTATGATGTCAGTCTCATCGGAATTAGCAACGACACGTTTCCGGGGAAGCACGAGTGTGGATGATCTATTCAATACGCGAGTTTCAGTTGTCTGGACAATGCTGAAAATAACTATTGAACGGATTCTAATAATAAAGGTATCATCAGGTTAATTCACAATATTACCCTAAAAAATCATAAGCAAGATGCTAAACTTTCTATTTTGTAGTCTTTTTTTGGTAGCAAGCAGAAGAAAATATCAGGATAATAAATGCTACCTGCGTTGAGTTATCTTCACGTGAGTGTGAACTTCGGCGCTAAAGTCTTTAGCAACTTCTGAACTGAAGTCTGTGGGTGCACCGAAGTCACTTGGAGCACCGAAGTCGTCTGACAGAAATACTTCGTCCATGTCACGTATTTCGGAATATCCACTGTCTCGTGAGTCCCCATCATCTGTGTACATTGCTGATAACCCTGCAAAATGAGCAATATACTGATGAAAATGTCACGGAATGACCAATACAGAAGAAATTTTTCGGTGCGCCGAAACATTTTGTTTATGCAAAGAAGTAGGATAAACTTTTTTTATATGTTCTATTTCTTTTATACCCGTTTTGAATGATAGTTAAAAAGATATAGCAAAAGGGCCTCATGGCACACCAGACAACTGAGAATCGCAGACATGCAAAATGGAAGGAGAAAGTAGGGAAAAGTGTTCCCCTGCCGGACCCTTATGAGGCGCGAAATCTCCAGTGAAATGTTTTCATCAGCTCTACAAAATTATGTAGCAGTGGCTTCGAACGTATATTGGGTATTCATTCACCCAATTGTACTAGAGTGGATACCGAGGCAAACAGCAGAAAGAGAATCAAAAATTACCTCTGCTGATGGCCCTGAGCAGTTGGCTCATTTGAGACTTGCCTTTTGCCGTAGAAAGATGTAAGTCGAGTCCGTTTTCTAAACAAATACGATGACTTTCTACAACTTAGAAAACAAGAGAATTGCGCAGAGAAATGAACTAAATATTGCCATGAGGAAAATGCTAGAGGAAAGCGTCAAATATTAATTTTTGTGCATCCTACCATATGAATTGGCAGAATTTTCAAATCGCTTTCTCATCCTCTTCTCCCGTCTTCCCTAGACGGCGCATTCACTATATAACGCCCTATATAAAAATCTTTTGGAGTCGGCATGTCCGCCGGTTTGAATTTTGGCAGCTGTTGCTTTCTCAATAAAGACGACGTTGCTATAATTAAGGCCCTCGAAAGACATTTTCCAAACCAAATATGCATCGACGTCTAGCAATTTTTCTCCATTATGATTCAATGTTTATCGTTTTTATCTTTTTTATTATATTAAATTTTTGTTGTACTTTATACTCCTTGACGACTTCTTTAGACTCGTCAACGTATAACAGAGAAAAATCACTCGACGTCGAGGGGAAATAAAGAAAAGTGTTCTAACCTCCGGGGTTGTATTAGAGGTTTTATGAGCTTTTAGTAAAATTTTAAAGAAATTTTTTCCTTTTGCGATATAATCTTGAATAGGAAGGCTCCAAAGTCACAAAGAAACGGGATATGGCAAAGTGCAAAGGAGACTGTTTGTGAAGGGGCGGGGACATTGTGGACATTGGCACCGAAGGCGGACATTCCGTTCAAAAGTTGCCAGTTTGAGAGAAAGTAAAAGAGACGACCTCCTAGGAGGTTACCGGGTGGCCTTGTCGCCGCGATTCAAACCTCATCACGGGCAGAAAGTGTCGCCGGAGTGAATGCATTAGCACCGTTTTCACTTTTTTCTCTTTCTTCCTGACGACCATACAGGTGCCATTGCCGGCTGCTTTTATACGACTCTCGTCAATGGCTGGGTGGCTCTCGAGGACCTGGCTCAGGTCAGAATGAGCGGGAAATGGCATGTCTCTCATAGACTCGAGTCAATTAGACCGATTGCATAACTGTGGACAGTTCAAACAGTCTAATTTTTATCCCCAGTTTCCGTGTAAGAACGAAAAGATTCAAAATTTGAATGGGCTCTGGCTCTTGGTCATCTATTATGCATCCATAATGTCCTCCTACGCATCGATTACTGGGTTGTAAGGTCAGCGATGACCGTGGCAGGCCATGAGAGAATGTGAGTAAAAACGGGCGAAAGAAGCAGCTGGCTAAGCATTACACAAACCATAAACTGCGAGAGATTTTTTGAATATTTGATGCCCTCTCATGAAATACAATGAAGTGAAAAAAAAATAAAAGAGACAATTATTAGATTTATCAATGTTATCATTGGAAAATGTCAATTTTTGAAGATTGACGACCATATTTCTACAAAGAAAGGGAAATTGCCAGGGTGGGCAACCATAAGATAGAAAATGAGGACTGGTGGCCGGCATGACCCGGACACTGTGTCCCGCCCCTCGTTGTGCCTCTAGCCAAGCTGCCGGGTTGTCAAATTGCGAAAATATCCCCCGGTAATACAATTCTCTATCGAAAGGAGGAATTCTCTCCGGTAATAATTACATTCAAATTTATCCCAATGGGTAATACTGATCGGATACAAACCAGCTGGAATTGGGTGTGGAAAGGGTGTCATGTTGCTCTTGTTATGTGACTGCTATCACAGGCGACCTCATCTGGGAATTCGCCCCTTGTTTGCCTCGTCGTCGACTATCTCCATTTCCTTTTCGATGCGCTGGCAATATTGTTGTGGCATAGATGTTCAGAAGGATTTACCCAGCCATGAATAAATCCACTTTGTCCATTGGATTGCCCGTTCGGTTTGCTATCACGGATGAAACGATCACAATTCAAAAGCTTTCCAGATATCCCCAGGAACAATAGCAAGTAAAAATGAAATAAAATTATAAATTTTATCGCTTTGTATAAAGGACACAACACATCACAGAACACTAGAACAGCTCTGTAAGGGAATATCAGTAAACATCAACACCAAAGAAAAATGAGGATCTTCAGCTCTGAGCACATTGCACTCTGGGTCCATGGCCATGGCCTTCCATGTCTTCATCATCGTCTCCTCCTTCTTCGTAAGCATGTCCTCGACCTCTTGCATATCTGTTTTCATCAAATTCCATTAAAGAAACTTCTTCAGCTCCAGCAGGGGCAGTAGCAGATTTAACACTAGGAAAGAGTGAGCGTAGAACCTGAAACAAAACAGTAACTCATAGAAAAAAAAACTGAAACTAACCTTATATTTGCTGTCATCGTCAAGGAAATGATCTTTCGGGAAACGAACTTCAAAATTGACCAGCAAATTCCCCTTGAGATCAGAATTTCTACTAACTGGCATTCCCTCTCCTACTACGCCAAGTTGACTGCCTAAATAAAAAGTGATTTTAAAAAAAGCGACAGTCACCATACCTGGAACAATAACTTCTCCTGGCTTTCCTGTTAGAATAACACGCCGACCATCAAGATGAGTAATACCAATTTCAAAACCACATAAAGCTTCGTTTAATGAGAGCTCGTGTTTTACAATAAGATCATCTCCTTCTCGAGTAAAAATAGGATGCTCTTTGATTTGAAAGACAACGATGATATCACCAGGTTCGGCAGTCGACTATAATTTAAATAATACTGGATGATAACGTTTTAGCTTACATCAGCATGATTTCCTTCACCAGCTAAGCGAACTTTTTCACCATGCTGAGCTCCAGGCGGCACTTGAATCTACAATAATATACAGATGATACGTGAATCTTTAACAAAACCTCGTGGATCTTAGTTACGTCGCATGCTTTTGATCCTTTGCATTCTAGACACCGATCACTTGCAACAACTTTGTCACCTAAAAATATGATGTGAAAAAAATATAAATTATAAATACCTGTTCCACTGCAATCATTACAAGGTACTTGCATTTGTTGAACCATACCGGGACCAATTTGTCGCATCTGTATTCTCGTTCCACGGCCTTTACAAGCAGTGCATGTTGTGCTTTTTCCACTTTTAGAGCCAGTTCCACTGCAAGCCTTGCAGAGACCTTTCTGAGTGATTTTTAGTTTTGAAGTTTTTCCAGAAAATGCTTCCTCGAGTGTAATATTCAATGGATACACTGTATCCTGATGTTTTCTTCGGCCTCGTCTAAAAATTGATCTTCGACATAAATTTGAAAAAAACATACCTAGCTCCGCCACCCATTCCAAATAAGCCAGAAAGGGGGGAAAACCCATCGTCGTCTTCGCCGGCCATGCCAGAAAAAGAGAACATCTAAAAATGAGTTAGTAGTGGAAAATTCAATGTGAACAAAATGAAGATAAATAATTTGGATGAATTATTCCCGAATGAAAAACAAACAAAATTAGCCATTTTAAAACTTTCCGAAGGAAACGATGACAAAGTAACAAAGAACACTGAAATTGCATCAATTTCATAACCAATCGATACGAAACGTTTCGAACAAAGTATGTGCTGGGTATGAAAAGCTAAAGCACGCAAATAGTGAAAGCAGCAGATGTTGAAAGCTAAAAAAGTGAATTCTCACTATAGGAAAGCGCTAGCAAATTCTAGAAGACCACCGTATGAACATGAAAACATGCCGACATGAAAATTGTGTCGTGAAACGGCGGGGAAAAAAGAATCAATTTGAACTCGACAACGGTCGATGCAGTGCTTTCTCTATAAAGAACGGGATAAATCATTCGGCTGCCACATATAAAAGTGAAAATCTATGTACACAAAACAAGCATCATCATAGAAAGTCAATAAATACGGAATGTTACTAATACTAAAAATAACCTCTATTAATATTCGTTTATTTCAAATATTTCCCGTCTGAATGATTTCCCCTTGTTTCTAAAAAATTCTAAGCAAAATTATGCCTATCACTGGTGATTTTCAAGGTGCCATAGATGATGATGAGCTGAATTGGAAGCAGAACCCGATGCAGCACCATATACTGAAACTGTTTTGTCCTATAGTTTGAAGATTTTACATCGAAATTATTTTTCCGTAAGAAGCTTTTGTAGAGGGGAAGGTCGACATAGTCCAAATAAAAATCACCGGCTAAATTAACCGACAAATAAAGTGTTAAAATCTTCAGAAGAAGGCAATTGATTTGGACATTTTCGACCAATTGATATGGGGACATCAATTTGGCTTTACATCTAAAAGTCATCGATTTTCTTCTTTCGGAAATACTTACTGCATTAATTTCCGTTTGCTGATACAATAAAGAATAAGACACGCAATTGTTCCATGGAAAAGGGTAACTGTGACGAAGAAGTTCTTGACTTTATTCACCTCTCGAACTTTATGAGCAGAAGTCAAATCTATGCTGATTCCAATAATTCCACTTCCAAAATAAGGAAAAATTGTATGCACAGCGACTCCACTTATCTAGAAAAACTTTTTCTTGTTTTTGATCGAGAGAACCGCGATCAGGACTAAAAATATGGCGAGAACAGGCCCAGAAGATTCATAATTCCTCCATCCCATTAGAGCAGCCAGTCTTTCAAATATCAGAGCCAAGAGAAACCAAAACGGAGAATTGCTGCAAACCACGTAGACAAGATGGGCATTTGCATAAAAAGGTAACACCCATCCAGAAATACAAGTAGCCATTTCTGACATAAGAAAATAGTGAAGCTGAAGATGTTCTTTGAAATGTTCGAGTATTTCTTACTTTGTAAATCATTGCGATGAAGGAATGGCCGAGAAATGTCAAGAGAAAAAACGTCAGCAATATCTGTATCGATCGTTTTTTCTTTTCTAAATAAAGTCACCTTTGCATTGGTGCTGACATTTTTGGGATAAAGACCTCGACATGCGAAAAGGCCAATAAAACCAAGGACAGACAGCCCATTGAGAAGAAGTTGGATTTCTTGAATAAGAAGATAATTTTCGCTGTTGAAATTGACCAAATCTTCCTCTAAAAAGAGAGAACTCTCATTCTGAAAAGGAAAATCAACAAGAATTGGGAAAGATAACAAACAGAACAATTATAAAGACGAGCGGGATTGGAGAACCTCATGAGATGATGACGCGACGATGAAAACAGCTGAAGGCGATGGGAAAAAGGAGATCGATTCGGGGCGGCAATCAAATTCAATGGAGAGATGGGAAACAGACGAATAGAAAAGAAATAAATAAATAGACTATGTCAAAACTTTATTATTTCAGTCTGTGTCGTCTGGCAGATTTAGCTCGTCCGGGATCAGTTCCAGCTGCCTGGCCAGTTTTTCAATATCTTTGAGTCGATTCAGCGGCTCCTCCAGCTGGACGAGAGCCAACTCGACCCAACTCGCTTCACGGACGACTCTCTCCAGCCAATCGGACATTCCCTGGATCAGTTCGCTTTTCTCGACCGCCGTCAGATCTTTCGACTTTGCCGTCGACTCGAGCAGTTCCCTCTCGCGTATCTCTCTCTCTTCCATTAGACTTCTCTCTTCCAATTGGAGGATCTCGTCGAGCTCTTCTTCAGGATGGATCTTCTTCAGCGAACGCTTACAGAAGGCGATGAGGTCGTCTTTCGCCGTGCTGATCTGGTCGTCGTCCTCGCTTCTCGCACTATTGCTATTTCGTCTGCCTTGACGAGCCAGCAAACGGGCGACAGCCGGCCGGTCCCGTCGAATTTGCCGGCGAAGGATACCACGCAGCATGAGTGAACCGTACAATAGACGGCTGCGAGTAGGAAATGAAATGACTGTGGAGGATTAGCCGTAGACCAAATTTTGGATCTGTTTAATCCGCTGACAGTGTCCGCCATCAAGTTCATTCTCACTTCGAAGCGGACAGATGGCGGACGATCCCGGAAAAATAACCGAAAGTGGTTCTGCTATCTTAGCACCGTCAGCTGAAAATGAAGCTCTGGCCATCGACAAAACACAAAGCGAGTCGGTAAAAGTTGGCGCCAAGAGCAGTAAGAAGGAGATCAAACCAGAAGCGCCCGTATCTCAGAAGGTGTCCTCTTTCTATTGGTTTATTCAATTTCGCTGTTCAGAAAGCCCCTCCAGAAGTTCCGCCGTCGACTAAAGATATGTCGACCACGACACGGCCATTACCAAGCCAGACAGGGTCGACTGTAATGCAGACGAACGTCGTTCCCGTTGTCGACAATCGAATTGCCCAAGAAGTGACAGCTCTAGACGAAGATTTCTTCCCCGATGAAGAGAAGGAAGACGAAAAGAAATGGTACCAGAGCATCGACTGGTCTCCCTTCTTGGATATCTGCCTATTGAGTGCCGTCTTGGATCCTTCCCAAGCCCAGTTGCTCGACGATTACAGTCGTGTCTTCGGTGGAAGTCAGTCGATTTTCATCTCCTTTTCAATTCTTTTCAGTGTACTTCCTGTTCGCCTATTTCGTCCTGGTCTGCGCTGTCCAATTACCGTTGACTTTTCTGCTCCTCCATTGGGGACAGTTCTCCCAATCCGGTCTGTCCACTGTCACCTATCAATTTGGCCGTGCCTTTCGTGCTTTGGGCTATGCCATTATCACTTGGCATATTCTCGACCAGGGAGTACTCGTCAAAGAGGCCGCCGTCCAACTTGGCCATAACATGATGATGGCGCCTAAGCTGGATTATTTTGTCCAATGTTACACGAGAGACACGGACTGTCATCTGAATTGTGACAAGGCGTTTTGTTGTGATTCGTTGAGGAACAGAATGACTTGTGATTGGAGACGTAACCCAAAGTGCAGCGAGTTGACAGGCGAAGTCATCGACGCCAATTATCATGGACTGTCTCCTCCTGGCTGCAAAAGAAGAACAGGGAACTCGATGTTTCGAAGCAAGCCAGCCGCCTCATTATATTTGGAAAGTAATCATCTGCCAGTCGACCTTTCCCTCGGCGCTTATGTATGTTCTTCGACTTTCTTGTCGTCGACGTCGATCGTTTCAGGCTAATGTAGCGGTGACCTTGATGGTCATCGGCTGCGTAGCCGTTGCCTCGGCTGGCAATCCGACATTTTTCATCTTATACGGTTGTCTCGGACTCGTCACCATTTTCCTGGTCGTCGTTCATTGTGGCATCTTGCTGGCTACGGGATCCTTGATGGCTGGGCTCAATCGCATCATCCGTCTCTCCCAATTGCATAGATTCTGTTCGATTGAGGTCGTCTACGCGCTCTTCAAAGTCCTCATCAGCCCGGTTAATTTGAAATTCTTTGCCTTGTCCATGGCCAGTTTTCGGAAGAAGCGTGCCGACGCTTATTCGGTCTGCTCCAATTTTTATTAGTAATTCCCGGTTGCAGATGTCGATACAGATGACCCTGGTCCATTTGGTATTGTCGACTCTTTTCTTGACTGCCAATATTGCCATGACGGCTCGGCTCAACAATGATGGCCATGAAAACGAGGTGCCGGTGACGAGTCATGTCTCCGTGGCTGATTTCATCCTCCACAAGAGAGGTTCGTCTCCGTCTTCCAATCTTCAACAATTTCTCCTCATTTAGATCATTTCTGGCAGAGCATAGTCCCCGAATTTTATGGCACTTACGGTCTTTCCTCGTCTTACGGTATCTTCGCTTTGATGCTTTTCTTCCTGCATCTCATGCCCATTTTGGGTCAGTCCTTCTCCCTCCCGTAACATCCTCTTTAGGTCCATTCTTCTCTTTGTGCGAGTTGAAACGTCATCATGAGAGCTTAGAACATCCGCGTTTTGTGGTCAATACCATTTTCGCCTGTCTAATGGGAGGAGCTGTGCTCTACGTGGCCGGTGTCACTCTCAAATATCCAAATGTGGCTGGTCGATGGCATGGGATGGCGGGTCACGGTGTCGGCGGCATTCTCCTCTTCCTCTTCCATCTCGTCACCGTTCAATTCTACGGCAGTGGCGAGTTTCAAGTGGACATGTGCTTCCTCTACCCTGTTTCTAGTAAGTCTTTTAAAGAGAAAATACTTTCTGATGTTCAGAGACCGTCCACAGTCGATACAGTCCCCAGTCGAAGGTGTTCCGCTTCATGTTGCGTGTCGTCGTACCGCTCGCCTTGTTGGTTCTTCTCATTTTCCAGCTTTGTCTCAACTTTACCTTCGACCAAGTCGACAACAATGAGCCTCAGTTCCCGATCGGCGATTGGATCGAGTATATTCTCCCTGTGCTGCCGTGCCTTGTCCTTTTGGCTGTTTTCGCCATCGACCTGGGAAGATGGGCAGGTGCGTCGGCTATGGACGCCATCCGAGGATACCATAATCCCTATCACACGCACCCGTTCAAAGAGTTCCGTTCCCATCCATCTTACGTTATACAAGGTATTTTTCGATGTCGATTCTGGAAGAGTGGACACATTTCAGAGAAAGAAGCCCATGGATAGGCGGAGTCTAACACGATCGCCGCCCTCCTGCCCATTTCGATTTATTTTTGACCATCAAGGGTCTCTAATAAACATGCCAGTCTTTATTGTTTTGTTATAGTTTCCGGACTTGCTTCGCAATCATTCGGAAACGACGACGGGACGGCAAAGTCTGCAGTGTCTTCGTCGAGTAGAAGTCGGCCCCGTCGACTGATGGAAATAGGATAAGCCCAATTATTTCGAAGACATTCTTTCTACATCAATAGTCAGCCAAACCATTTAACACATCAAAATTCAAAGAGAACAGAAAAGAAACAAATAGGGTATTGCCACATTTTATTGATAGAGATTAGATGGCGCTACTTGAGAAGAGTCATATTTTCACTGAACTTTTTAAGTCCGTTCTCGTCCAGATCACAGACGTAGAGGACTTTTGAGGTGGGAGTCTTCTCGACGAACATCCAACGCTCGCCTTTGACCAGATGATAGACCGAGCCATGCGGCGTCTCCAGGTGCTGTAACTGGCCGCCATCCTTCAGCGTCACGCTCTCCTCCAGGTAATATTCACCAGGATTTTTATTCTCGGCTATGAGCTTCTTGTAATGTTTCAGGCGCTCATCCACATGCAATTGAGCCACGCCCAGCTGTTGGCTGCTGTCGTTGACCAGAGCAGTAGTTGCCATCGACAGACTTCGATGAAGACGAAGGAAAGAAATGACTACGACGGTCGACTACTTCTCTTGTCGCGATAATCTTTTACCCGTGATCATTTGGTTTTGACAGAAGCCGCTTTATATCTAGAGGAGAGTTCCCCAAATAATATCAAGTATTACCAGCCGTTTCGACCCCCCTACGGGGGGTCTTCGGCTGGGCGCCCGCTACGCGGGCTAGGAAGTCCAAGGCTCCGGATATTTGTCCGGCTTCGCCGGACTGTAGTCCGCTCGGCCCGTCACTCGCCTTCGGCTCGTGCCGAACCTCGCTTCCCCTCCACATAGTTCTCTTCTACCCAATTGGTTCGTATGGCACGATCAAAATAAGAAGTAATTTCATCTTCTCCACAATGAGAGGATTCGAATGATGCTAATTTCACTGCAGAAGGATAAAAATTAGGAAATACGCAGCCAAATGTGCATTTGATACTCAGTCTCATTTAAATGGAAAACCATCACCGTAATCGGCTTCCTCACACTGAGAGGAGTCGAACGGTACCTATTTTGTTGGAACGGAGCGAAAACTGACACATACGCAGCCAAATGGCACATTTGATACTCAGCCTTACTTAAAGAAAAAAATAAGTCGCGGATTCTGACTACCCCAGGCTAAGAGCAGTCGAATGATACTAATTTCGATGCGTAAGGATGGAAAATAAGAAATACGCAGCCAAATGCGACATTTGATACTCAGTCACACTTATATTGCGAAATAATTATAGTGGAGCCATAAACAAAAAAGCAAAAATGTTTTGAGCACTTTTGCCACCGGCGGGGATCGAACCCGCGACCTCCTGGATGATAGGCCGACATCTTACCACTCGGCCATAATTTTCTCGACATGTCAACGCACAGACGCACAGACACACGGACACCATAGCGTTTTAGTAGTAAGGGATTTGCACTTTATTAGTATAAAACTTGTTAAAATAAAAATCTATGAAAATTACAATGTGTAAAACTAAATTATAACCTATACAAATGAAAAACTACATCGTTCCACGCTGTTTTAACTTCGCCGCCAGACGGGCTCGTTGTAATTTGAATAGAACGTGCTCATCTCCTCCTTCTTCAGCTCCATGGCGGGTATAACCATCAGCAGCATGGCCTCCACCTCCTTGTCGATTGACATCAAGCATTAGACGGGCTGAATTAATAGATAAATTAAGAAAGAACTTTTACCGGCAGCAAGTATTCGCTCATCATCACTATGTTTCTTTGTTTGTGAACTTAAGATTTCATGCAATTGGTCTACTTCTTGAAAAGCTCCGATAAGGGTATTTATTCTATGAATAATCATTCCTAAATGAAAAATATAAAATAAATTAAACGAAACCTAACCTATTGTTTGTACGAGAAGTATTCCCATCAAGAAGACGATAATTGCCATTCCTAAAGGATCGATTTTGAGAGGATCGTCTGTTTCTTCGTATTCTCCTTTCTTCTCATTCATTTTAGTCCATTTAAAGCCTTCTAAAACAAAAGCATACAATAAGAATGGTAATACAAACCATAAGGAACCCAATGAATGCTAAGGATATTCTTATGTCGTTGGATAAGATAAATAGCCAAGGCTAAAAGAGCATTTAGAAGTAGTAGTACAAAAGCGATTTGGTTGCGAAGAGAAGCCAATCCTGTTGCAACTGCTCGCTGTTCTTCTGGGCTAGATTTAATTGGCTAAAATACAGAAAACAAATTACAGAAAACCAGTATTGAAATACCTTCAAATACTTTTCTATAAGTTGTGACCAGAATTCGTGTTCAGCTACTTTTAAACGTCCTCTCTCGCACACCTTCAAATAATCGTAGTCCATCCAAGCCATCGGTGTTTGCACTTTTTCTTCCTTTTTCTGTACAACAACCTGGAAAAAATTAATATATAATAGCAAATTACAGTACCTGCTTCAAATTAATTTCCTCTTCTATGGCTTTAGGCTGCTCTGTTTTCGTTTCTTCTTCACCGTTGGCTACGGAAGCTAAACGTGTTTCCAACTCTTGCATTCTCTTTTGCATTTCGTCCATTTCCGGGTCTTTTCCACCACAACGTCGAGGAATAATTCGTCCAATAGCGCTTATTCCTTGTTTCAGCCATTTCTGGAGACCACGAGGTTTGTTCACTTGTCCAGTTGCTTTGGCTACTGCTTCACGAGTTCCCCAATTAATTACATTCAAATTGATCAGCGAATATAAAGTGAGGAACACGTAAGTTGATGGGATCATAAGGAAGAACACTGTTCCGTAAATGATATTGCTAAACTCGCAAGGATGAAGACATGCAGCTCCAAAGAAAATTGACACCATTGTTACTATAAACATAGAAGTAGGTGAAACCACGGCTGAAAGAAAAACATTATAGTTAAATTATCAGACTTACTTTCAAGCACAATTTGACTAGTTGTAGCCACTAAAACTGCCAACATAACAAAAGCATAGATTATCGACATTATCTTGGCAAACCACAGTTGCACATTAGATTCAGTTGTAAAACAAAGAAATATGAATGTAGCAATAGGTATTCCATTATATAAAAACATCGTGGCACCATCAACACCAAAAGCTGCGACCTGAAATCATTGATAAGCTAAAACTTTTAGAAACAAACCTGTGCATAAACGACCATACTGAAAATAATAGCAGGCCCCAACATAGAAAAGGCTATGACTATAAATTGATAGGCTATGTATGCATATGATATAGATTCGTTATTTTCAGCAGCGCGTTTATAATCCATTAGTAAATCAACAGTATTCGCAATTGAGGAAGGCGTCCATCTTCTTCTTTGATTAAAAAATTCTTCAAATCCCTCAGGCGCATATGTTTCGGCGTCGGAAGCGGCTGCATATTCAATTCTATATCCTTGTTTAAGCATTAGTGTTGATAGCCATCTGTCTTCGCCCTGATCGTATTGGACAAAATGTCTAGGCTCCATAGCGGTTTTTGTATACCTATAAATTATTAATGTAACTGAATACGGACTTACTTATGCATAATATTGTCATCCATTAAAGCAGATGCACGGAACAGGGAAAAACATCCAGGTGCACATAATACACATCCAAACACATGCTCTGCTGCTTTTTGGAACCAATGAGCAATTGCATATTCGAATTTCTGATACCACACCATTACACCTGCAGAATCAAAATATACATTAAATATGGCTGCTAACCTGATCCAATTGGATGAATACGTCCACAGGCACATCCAATATCGTTTTTCTGTTGCATAAGAGACAATAGCCGTACAACTGCTTCCGGTTCAAATTTGCTGTCGCCATCAATAGCAAGGATAAATGTTTTTTCTGCCATTTGCTGACGGTCTTCCAAAGATAATGGAGAATCCATAATACGGTGGCCTAGCAGATAGTACATATACATAACCTGAGATAAAATTAATATAGAACATAATAATCTCACCTGGCTCCATCGTTTCTTGTGCCTAATTTGCGTTTTATCCTTTAAATGTACAAAAAGCAAGGTTCCTGCAGGAAGCTTAACAACAACGCGACCGCCGTATGGAGTGTTTACAAGGACTCGACTTGCTAGGCGGCCGTGTTCATCCAGTGTTTCTCTAAACCGATGTTTTTTCGTATTTCAAAAATTGTACCCAGTAAGTTCATTGAGTGTATTGAAAAATAATTCAAAAAATTCATTGGGCACCTTAATGCCATCTTCGTTAGTTGTCCATGCGTCGTCAAAGAAAATATGCGCTTCTAACTGGAACTGAAGTTGGTCTGGCTTCCTATTATTTCGTCTCCGAATTTGTTCTTCATCCAACCTGCAAAACATAATAAAGATGAGAATACACCTTACTTTAGAATAGACTTCATCATTTGAGTCATTTCGATAGCAGTTTCATGCCACATTGTTGCACAAATATAAACAGTCATTGCAGCATCGACATCATCGTTACGGACAGTTTGTTCGCTGGTAGTGGCATCGTCAGTACTTGTCTCCACAATAGGAACTTTTTTACTCACTGCATGCTGATATACTACAAGAGATTGTTCAATACAGTAACCCACTGTAGAGGGTGCTAACGCATCAAGTCTGCAAGTGCAATTATGTAACGTACTACAGAAAAAACGTACACTTCATCAGTTTTGTCATATTCTTCTTGTAAAACGTAACGGAATGCGCGATAACTGCCGACAATAAGCCAGATATAAAAGAGAATCCAATCTTGGAATGGTTGGGCTTTGCTTCCCCAAACGTCACATTTCCAAGTGAGGCCGAGACTACCAAATAACTAAAATAAATTTACAAATACAACGTCTAAATAATACCTGTGCCAGACCACACATTTTGTTATCGCAGATATATCGAAATAATCCGGCCAATATGAGAGGTGATATGGTGGTTGGATGAAGTAGTAAAATTAATCGCATATTCATAGCAGCGAGAAAACGCGCACATCCTCGAAGAGTAGCATGAACGATAACTATACCGAGTGAAAATAATAGTATCTTTCTAAAAGAACTTGAGTAATTCAAACTGACAAAATCATACGTGTGTACATATTGGAAACTGTATGACGATACTACTTCCCAGTATGTGACAGCATTAACTCCAGAGGAAGATATTATCAAAATGGCAGTAACAATAATAAATCTTGCAAGGCTTTGAGAAATTCTTGTAGAAGGATTCAATTTATCAATTCCATATTTCACTTCAAAAAGAGTATGAAAAGCTGTTTTCTCGTGGTGTGGATGAATCCATGATTCCCAGAAGCCAATTGAAGCAAAAGTAAGCCCAATGGGTAATGCAATTTTAGCCTAAATTCATGGTAAACATAACCTCTTAAAATATAGCACCTTGAAAGGAACATCCATTATAGACCACAAATACACAGAGCTGAGAACAAGAAGCGTTCCCAAAAAATGTGGAAACGTGAGCATCATACGGACTAAAAATATACAAATGAAATAGTAATATGAATAAACATACAAATGCGGGTAGAAAATGACGAAGCATTTCTCGAAGCGTTAGCCATTGCAGCAAGAAACCTTTGGATGACAGCAACAATAGGCAGACAGAACAGAAGGTAAAGACCACGTTGTAGATCCAATTGGGGCAATACTTGAAATATCAATAGCGATAGACCGAATGTACGGCATATTTCAAGTATAACAATCTAATAAGAACGCTATGACTACGTTGCATTAAAATAACGCACTTGGGCGTAAACTTCTCCTACTTTAGTTCCCTCTTTAATTCGAAGGAAAGATTGAAGGATAGAACAAAGGTCGGGAACACATTGCACAAGTGCCAAGGCTATATAGACGGCAGCACGGATCTTTTCATCATCACCTAAACTTATGTATACTATTTCCTGGCTGCTGATTACCAATGGGAAGAGAACATGTTTGTTGGAAGGTATCAAGGTGATTTGGTTTATCGTGAAGATTTGTAGAAAGAAGAAGAACAGCAGCTTTGGAAAAAAGTACTCCTAGTGTTAGAAAAACAGTTCCACAAATAAATAATAGTAACTGAAACTAGCTTTGAAATTTGTAACAATAAAATCACACCTTTAGTAATTGTATAGAAGTGACAATCCAAGAAGACACCGATGGTTCTTCTTGTGAAGCCCGTTTATGGGATCGAAATACATTCCATGGCTCTTCTTCCCAAACCATTGATACCTGCAAAAGACTAACTAATAAATAAAATTGGGAAAACGAGGAAGATAGATGAATGCACGTTTCACACGAAGCAATTGCTCATACAGCAAATTACTATTTTACCAGCCGTTTCGACCCCCCTGCGGGGGGTCTTCGGCTGGACGCCCGCTACGCGGGCTAGGAAGTCCAAAGGTTCCGGATTTTTGTCCGGCTCCGCCGGATTATAGTCCGCTCGGCCCGTCACTCGCCTTCGGTTCGTGCCGGACCTCGATTTGATACTCAGCCCCGCTCTCAATGGTAATCTGTTTGAAATTCGTCTTCTCCACACCGAGAGCAATCAAATGATAGTAATTTCGCTTTATATGGACGAAAAATAAGAAATACGCAACCAATTGAGCATTTGATACTCAGCCGCGCTGAAATAGAAAACCATTGTCGCAGTGAGCTTTCCCACATTGAGAGGAATCGAATGATACCAATTTTGTTGAGAAAACGCAAAAATAGACACATACGCAGCCAAATAGCACATTTGATACTCAGTCTCATTTAATGGAAAAATAAGCTGCAGATTCTCTGAGAGCAGTCGAATGATACTAATTTCGCTGCGTATCGATGGAAAATAAGAAATACGCAGCCAAATTGCGCATTTGATACTCAGTCACACTTATATTGCGAAATAATTATAGTGGAGCCATAAACAAAAAAGCAAAAATGTTTTGAGCACTTTTGTCACCGGCGGGGATCGAACCCGCGACCTCTTGGATGATAGGCCGACATCTTACCACTCGGCCATAATTTTCTCGACCTGTCAACGCACAGACGCACAGACACACGGACACCATAGCGTTTTAGTAGTAAGGGATGTTCGTCTGTTTTTCTACTTGCAATATATGGCTAACAGCAAACGTTTGTGCTCGACACAAAATAAACAACTCGAAGAAACAGAGAGACAGGTAAGGCGGAAAAGAGATAAGGATGAGGGAAAAAGCAGGAAGCTCGCGCACATCATACAGTAATCTCCCTGATCAGGTTCAACTGAACAAATTTTGAATTTCTTTAGTTTTTTCCATAATAGCTTTCTAGCCGGACGACAAATCAATAAGAAAATTTAATTGAGAATATGAGTCAAAAAATACTATAAAATAAAGAGAACAAAGAGCGTATCATTTATTGCTCTGTATATTTACATTTTTTACATTGTCATTCTGTTTTCTCTTGAATGTAGTGATTCTTCTGAGGATCCCTGATTCCCGGTGGGCAACGACAAGGTCCGCTAGCACAGAAGGGATGAGCAAATCCACAAAGTTCAGCTTTCCAATGGCAGCGAGGATAATATCTATAGAAAAAAAAGATATGAACAAAAAGAAGGGCAACTCACGAGCATGCCTGATGAGGATGCCACATTTTGCAGTTCGTCTCGAGGACTGTATGAATTTTATTATTCCATTTAGGGCATTGCTGAGCATTTTTTGTACAGTCGGCCATTTTCTCATGATTTACGGCATCTTTCTTCCATCTCACAATCATTTTTGATTTTTTGGCTAAAGAAGGCACAACTTTCGAGAGTCCAAGAAGTCGACAAGGACTTGTCGATCGCTGACAATTATGAGAAGAGCAAGGAGCGACGACGGCAAGATGCTCCTGAATTTATCTCGTTGAAGAGGAAATTTAAATGTAAAAAGACCACGAGCAATTCTTCGGGGAAATCATTCCGTGTCTGGAGAGCGTCGAGAACAAGCTCGTGATCCAATTTGACCGTATTCCAATGGAGATAGCCGGCCGTCTCCGGGCAATTCTTCTGTCCCGGGCTGGAATCCCTTCGTCTCCGTCGTTCATACAATCTCACGTGATTCTTTTTCTGATCTCTTTCGTCATGAATCGGTAATTCGATTGAATCTGCCACCAAACTCAAAATTCGGGGCGAGAGACGGGGAGGATGGACGACGACACATTTCCAGCCGTTGAGCTGGATCATTTTCACGGTCAGGACAAATTCGGCTGACTCATCTGAACAAAGAAAATAAATAGGAAAAGGAAAAAGACGAACCCGAGATGAGGAGCAAAGTACCGGAAGGCGACGACGAGCCGGACATCTGCTGCCAGATGGAGGACACCACACGATAAGTGTCATTCGACTGGAAGAATTCCAACTGACAATTGGGCAGAGCTCGCATGACTTGTAAGACTTCGGCAGATGTCCGCTGAGGGTCGACGCCGACCATTATCCGATCCAGAGATTGCTGGAGACGCGAGGAGACCTGAACATTCTCTCCTCAATTTGACAGAAAAGGAAGACTCACGTAATCGAACATCGTGGCGATATTGTACGGCGGCAGAGGTACGGAATGGTAATTATAGAAGGCGTAGACGGGAGGCCGTCTATCTGGTCCCATCTCAATAGGAGAAATGAAGCCCGGCGGTGGAAGGATCGCTTGAGATCGACAGGACATCGGGACGGTCAGGGGATTTGAAGCCACGTTCAGACAGATCTTGTTCATTGCAGGAGAATGAAGTCAACTGACGCCAACTAACAGGATAGACCTCTTTTTTTCGCTTCTGCTGAAAGCCATCGCTTATGATCCCCTGGACATCGCGTCGTCGGGAAAAGAGCTTCCCAGAAAATGGCATCACAGCTGGGCCGAGCTTTCGAAGGCCACGAGCCGTCATCCTGGACGACGCCCTGAACTTTTCCTGGTGCTAAATGGTCGGAGCTACCCCCGCTTGAAAATCTCTTTACTTCGGATACAATCTTTCCAATAATCAACAATATATCTTGCCAGCTGGTGGCTATCGTCGCCGATTTAATTAAGACTCGTTGTCGAAATTCCCAGACATTTTCCTCCAATTGCCTTGTCTTCGATGAAATTAAATGGTGGGAGTGCGGGGAAAACTTATATAAAGGAGCTGTCCTTCCATCATCTCAGTCAGTCTGTCTACTTCTAACTGACTACAGTACTCCGTTTTCAATTCCCAGGTACTCCGTCGAGAATAATTCTGACGACATAGATTCCAGAATTGGAAAGATGACCCTATTGTCATCGAAAGCCATGGGCCTTTCGAGGTTCTGAGTCCAGTCGGACGTCTGTCCATGTCCCCGTCGGCGCCCACAAATGTGTTTAGGATCTAGGTCAATTTCCCTAAATGGGGAAAAAAATATAAAGAGATGGAGAGATGGCTCTCAATTTCCCGGCTCTGTCTGATTACTGTATCCACCTTACTGCCACAGGTCCTCGTCTCTTTTATTCCAAAGACAATAAGAATTTTAGGTCAGGCCCCTCAGATAATAAAAAAGAATCATCACTGGTGGTCACAGGAATTGTCGAGAACTATGGATCCCATGGGCGGGATTCTGGGTCTCGTTCGACGTCCGTCCATGTCCTTGTCTTTGTCCCAAGTCATCCCGAAAAATTAAAAATTCCTAATCAAAAAACTTCAGCTCATTCTAATGATTTTTAGGCAATCTTCCTCAATCTCCAATTCAAGTTGATCCCAGCGATGCATACAACTGTGGAACTATCGTAAGTCGTCTGATTATCCTCGAGAAACTGATATTCAGGCAAATCTGACAGGCGTCCGGAGCAATGTCTGCTTCCAAAAATGGGCAGACGATCCGTTTGGTACTTGTTTGAAGTACGCCGGCTCGGGATTCGATCCCAGCAGATCTGGATCATTCACAGGAACTTTCTGTACATGTGACCGAGGATATGTAACCAGTGGATATCAGTGCAGTACGTGTTTCTCAAAGTGTACAGTAATCGTTGAGTCTTTAGCTGAAAGATGTACGAAACCAGAGGAAATCGCCAAATGTACCGGCAAGTCTCAACAATGTCTCATCAACTGGAACACTAACCAGACGGAGTGTATGTGTGCGAAAGGATACAAACTGGAGCAGAGCACATGCGTCCGTCAGAACAACTACTGTGATACTTGTGAATTCAACTGTCATATGTCTCAGCAATGCAAGGAGACGGGAGACAGACAAACTGGCTTCGGATATGAATGCGGAGCTTGTGACGAGAGCCTCGGTTTCAAGGCGAGTGGAAGTGGCGGTGACACCAGCTGGTGTACAGGTGAAGAGAATTGTCATCTCATCCCAATGTCCAATTTTAGATATCGACGAATGTGCAGAAAACAA
The DNA here is from genome assembly GCA_964036215.1 of Oscheius sp. DF5033. Classification (NCBI taxonomy): domain Eukaryota; kingdom Metazoa; phylum Nematoda; class Chromadorea; order Rhabditida; family Rhabditidae; genus Oscheius; species Oscheius sp. DF5033. Next base: position 5,066,260 of record CAXIWN010000004.1, on the reverse strand, counting down.
GAACAACTGTGATGAGAGAGCAACGTGCGAAAACAAAGACCCGTCATTCCACAATGGCACGAAATACGTCTGTCAATGTAAAACTGGATGGGAAGGAATCGGCACAAAATGTCGACCTTGTACGGACGTCGACGAGTGCAGCATCGAAGGCGTCTGCGGCCAAAATTCCAATTGTGAAAACACCCCAGGCAGTTACACTTGCAAATGTCGCCAAGGATATGAACCCTCGGGAACCACCTACTCGGCTCAAGGACACCAAGACTGCGTCGATATCAATGAGTGTGAAAAGTTGCGAGACGCCTGTAAGGCATTCTCCACGTGCAAAAACACCAATGGATCCTACGAATGCCCATGTAATCCAGGATATATTGGAGAAGGAAAGATCCTCGGATGCACATGTAAGAGATGTCAATCGACTAGGAAAAGATGCCGTTTTCAGTGGATCCTGCAATCTGTGCCACTTGTGACAAGAAGACGACGACCTGTGAAGTCAACAGCGCCCAGACCGCCTACGAATGTCAATGCGTAGCTGTAAGTTTCTTGTCGTCGTCGAGGATAATGGCCCTTTCCAGAATCACACAACCATTGCTGGTAACACTACCCACTGCAAGCCTATCACTTATTGTGATAAGGGAGACGCTTATACCAGATGTGCTCCCACTCCCAAGGCTACTTGTACCGACAATCCGGACGGATCTGGTTACACCTGTAAATGTAATAAAGGATATGTCGACGAGGGAACTGGCGACGCCACTGGAAAAGGATACGTCTGCCATTGTAAGCGACATTCCCCTCTTGATTATGACGTCCGATTATAGCTGAAAATCCTTGTGAGAGAGATGCACCCTGTGCTCTGGTGGCTAATACTTTCTGTAATTGGACGAAAATAGGAAAAGGATACGAATGCCAGTGCAAATTGGGCTACGTCCGACAACTTGAAGGTCAAGGAAATGACTCTGCTCCTTGTTATGGTAGATTCCAGCAAATCGGAGAGTACAAAATCTTTCAGAGATAAATGGACCAATGGTCAAGAACTGTACTCAATGTCGACCAAATTCAGAGATCTGCACATCTGTAAAGGGAGATTCCTCTAGCGAATTGATGCAATGTTCTTGCGCCTCAGGGTACAAGAGATACAAAGGACCAACAGGTTTTGGAGAATGCACGAGTAAGAACTTTTTGAAATCTTCGTGGACAGACAATTCAGATGTGGACGAGTGTCTCGATGTTACTCTACACAATTGCGATCCAATCCGAGCTGAATGTCATGACGAGATACCCACAAAGGCGAACAACATGACCAAATTCACCTGTAAATGTCTTGCTGGATACGAAGGAGATGGAACAAGAGAAAGCTGTAAGGACATTGACGAGTGTACGAGAATACCGGACATCTGTGGTCCTGATCAGGACTGCGAAAATTTGTCGCCTTTCTACAAAGTAAGCCAGAAGATTGTTGTGGTTACAGAGAGATTTCAGTGCCACTGCAAGCCAGGTTACCAAAAGAGAAAGGATGACCCTACACTGTGCGAAGACATCAACGAATGTGAGCGAGGGTCAGCTAGCTGCAATGCCTACGCCACATGTCGAAATGAGGTAGGATTGTCTCCTATCTTCTGGAAAAGTACTTTCAGATTGGCAACTACTCCTGCTTTTGCGACATTGAAAGGAACTTTATCAAGAATGGATCCAACGAGAAAGGAGACACTTGTGGAGTTATCAACGTCTGTAAGGAAGGACTCCAAGTAGGGCGACTCATCGAAAGAGACGGATGGCTATTTGTAGGGAAAAGGAGTCAGAGCTTGCAAGGATCCCTATCACATTTGTATCCCAGATGGAAATACTTACAGCTGTAAATGTCCCGACGGCTTCAGAGCGGAAGGAGACACATGTATCAATATTAACGAGTGTGCAGACGAGCAGAAGAATGACTGCGACACGATGACGACGACTTGCAAAGACTCAACTCCCGGATACGAATGTGTCTGCAAAAAGGGATACGAGCCAATCAAAGGAGACAAAAAGAGATGCAAAGGTACTGGCTGTTTTTGGTTTAAAAAAGATCATTTTAGACGTCAACGAATGTGAGACGAGGCCCTTGGATCAGAACTGCAATCCATACTCCAATTGTACTAATATTGCGGCGAGCTATAGGTGTTCCTGTATGGATGGTTACGAGATCGAGAGCGGATATCTCGGCTTACCCGTCTGTCGACGTAGGTCGATGGCAATTATCATGTACAGGGTCATTTCTAGCTAAGAATCCTTGTGCCAGTTCCATTAATCCTTGTTACGGCGGAATCTGTGACTATGATCCGACCCGTCCGCCTTTCTACAAATGCAGATGTGGTTATGGTCTAATGAAACACAATGAAACAACTTGTATTGGTAGGAGGAGAATTAATCGAGTCTAAAGATTACGAAATTTGTAGACTCAAAATATTGTGACCAGACCAATCACTACCCATGTCCTCTAAACTCAAAATGCAATTTAAAAGTTTGCGAGTGTGACCCGGGCTACACCTGGGGATCAGTGCAAATGCCCCTGACACCGGAAACCTTCGCGAAAAGATCTTGCGAGCCCATCAATTGGTGTCGTGGTATCGGTGCCAAGGAGTGTGAACACAGGAAATGCAACAATACCGGACCAGGAGAAGGAAAATGCTACTGTGATCCGGGATTCCGAATGGGACCTGAAAAATGTGAGGACAGAAACGAGTGTATCGAGGCGCAATCCAACGGGACTGTCCTTTGCCCCAAGAACAGCGAATGCTTCAACACCGTCGGAAGCTTCAAATGCGTCTGTTCTGATGGATATTATGCAATTCCGGAGAAGAGTAACGAGACTCATCCTTATTGCGTCGACACGGACGAATGCTTGTACGAACAACACAATTGTTCTGCCTACAAAAACACCGAGTGTAAAAATCTGGATGGAGGATTCGAATGCATCTGTAAGCCAGGATTCGGACCGGAACAAAAAGGCGGAAGAGAGTGAGTCGAGAAAGGTGACATCCGACGTTGATTTCAGCGATGGCCGTCAATCCAATCGAAACTGCGAATGGCTGGATCCTTGCAAACACAACAATCCTTGCGAGGAGGTAATCCCTTCTAAATAAATCTACTTCTATTTTTCAGAGAGCCAGATGTGAGGTTATCAACAAGTGCGCTGTCTGCATTTGTCCCCCAGGCTATGACGGATCAGGAACGAAGGAACTGCCTTGTGTCGACAAGGACGAGTGCATGACGAGACGAGACAATTGCTCAAAAATCACCGAGATTTGTATTAACACCAATGGCTCCTTCGCCTGTGAATGTAAGCCGGGCTTCGAGAAGAACAGCAAAGGAGTCTGCGACGATATAAACGAGTGTAAGAAGACACCGGCCATCTGCCAGGAGAAGAAGAACACCGTGTGCAACAATACATTCGGAGGACATCTATGCACTTGCAAGAAAGGATTCATCTACGACGAGAAGACGAAGACTTGCATCGGTCAGTCACCTGCTCTCTCCTTTGAGATTATCCAATTTCAGACTTCAAGGAATGTTCTCAGCCAGGAATCTGTGGACCGTCGCCTGGAAACACTTGCAAAGAACAGGAAGGAACATACGAATGCATCTGTGACCCAGGATATTCGAGGCCTTGTAGCAAGGGCGATGTCAAATGTCCTTGCCGGAACATCAACGAATGTAACAATGCCACGGCCTGCGACAAGAATGCCATCTGCAAAGATCTCCCAGGAGACTACTTATGTATCTGCAAAAAGAACTACAATGGAACCTCCGAAGAGGCGAGAAAACCCGGTGGCTGCAAGTACATTCCAATCTGTGAACGATACAAGTGCGAGATACCAAACTCTCACTGTGAGCCATCGTTCAATGAGAAGTCTTTCGAATGCGTTTGCGACGAAGGATACGTCAAGCACGACGGCGTCTGCCTACCAAATCCATGTAAGAAGATCAACTGCACAGGCGGAGCATGTGTCCATCGAGAGATCAGAGGACAATTGATAGCCGAATGTCAATGTTACAATAGTTCGGAGATCTACAACAATAAGACTGACGCTTGTATCGACTCGAATGTCTGCCGTTGTCCTGGTGGCGCCGTTTCCTGTACCAACAGTACCGCTTGCCCTGACCCATACGTCCAGACGTGTACTCCCGTCGGTACCAAGCCCGACTGCAGTTGCTTCTCCTATCTCAAATACAATGAAAAGAAGAAGAAGTGCGAAAGTATGCCTTGTACCTTTTACCATAATTCTGGGTAATTTAGACTGTGACGAGTGCCTTGGCAAATGTCCGCCTGACGCCATCCGACGGATTCTCAAGGATTCTCTCGGTTATAATTATCGTCGCGAGTGCATCTGTAACAAGCCGGGATACAAATGGAGACGATCACGAGATCCTCTTGCTCCTGGAAAATGCATAAGTAAGGAATTCTTTCTAATTGGATGTATCGATTTCCAGTCGATAAGGACTGCTCACTGGATAGCTTCTGTAACAATGTTCCCAACATGATATGTGACCACGACAGAGGTTTATGTATCTGTGACAGGGATGACCGCTGGGCTAAAGCTGATAACGGCTCCTGCTATCGTAAGTCCTCTTTTTATTTCTTATTCAATCTTTTTGAAGAAATTAGCAGCTGCGATCTGTACAAGCAACAACACAACACATTGCCATGTGAGGAGAATAATGGAACTATCTTCGATGGTCGAGGAGACTTCTGCGAATGTGATTGCCTGCCAGGATACTGGAAAGACTGCGTCGATGGAAAATTCATATGCCGAGGTTGGATGGCCTCCGTCCTTTTCTAGAATAGACATTTTTAGACATCGACGAGTGTAAGCGCAGACCCTGTGACAAGAAACCCGAAGCGCCATTCTGTATCAATACTCCTGGCAGTTATCGCTGTACTTGTAATGAGACAATCGAGAGCCAAGGTTACATTGTCAATGAAAACGGAGAATGTGGTCCGCCGGATCTCTGCATCAGTCGGGCGCCTTGTCCCGATCAGACAACGTGTATTCCTGCCACGGGCACTTGCGAGTGTAACGAAGGCTACAAACCTGGACCGGTAAGAGGATCATAGACAATAAGATATCTTCCAGGAGCCATGCTACGACGTAAACGAATGTGACGAGAATAAGTACGTCTGTGCCGATTTCTCCTGGTGTAATAATACGGACGGCAGTTATGAATGTGTCTGTAATAAGGGATATGACAGAGTATCTGTCGAGGCCTACTGGGCAGAAGGTGCATACGGCGGGAGATATCTTGATTTCAAATGCATTGACAAGAACGAATGTGATGAAAACCGTGGGTCTTTATCTTATGCCAAGGGAAAAAGACGTTTACAGCGAACGTTTGCCCGGATGGCGCCGAGTGTTTCAACTACGAGGGCGACTACAATTGCACATGCCCTGATGGCTTCATTCAAGTGACACCCAAAACATGCGAGAGTAGGAACTAAATAAATAGCCAGACTGACCGTCAATTTCAGAAGAAGATCCATGTTTGAAATGCCATGGAAATGCTACTTGCAAAATGGGCCCGGATGGCGAAAAACATTGCGAATGTAAAGAACACTTCAATGGAACTGGCGTCGGAGAAGACGGATGCAAAGGTGGAATTCCTTATAATTCGGAGTACTCAATCTATCTTTAGTCATTGAATACTGTAACCCGGACATTGTATGCGACAAACTCGCCAAGTGCATCGACAAAAATCCTGGATACGACTGTGAATGTCCAGTTGGATACGAGGGACGTGGACGGAAAGGATCCGAAGGCTGCACTCGTAAGTTATCCAAAACAATTGAAGCAAATAATTTCAGTGATAAATCATTGCGAAGAGCCGAAAAATCCTTGTCCTAAAGAGGCAAAGTGCGTCATCCTTTCTCCTCCTGCCTGGACTCCCGACAACATTACCGCCAAGGCTTTCGTCAATTGCATATGTCCAATTGGATTTGATTTCCATCGAGATACATTCACTTGCGAGGGTGAGTTTTAACCTTTGGGGGAGATATTCTTTTGTAGATCGAAATGAATGCGAGGCGGGTCGGATGAAGAGGTCGGTCGAAGCAGGCCCATGCCCGTGGAATGCCAATTGTACCAACACACAAGGCAGTTATTACTGTACATGTCCGGATGGCTACACGTACAACAGTCAAGATAACAAATGTGATGACGAGGACGAGTGCAAGATAGCGCTGGCCGACTCATGCAAACCGGCGACTGGAGACTGTCGGAATACAAATGGCTCGTGGGTGTGTGACTGCAAGCCAGGATTCCAACACAAAGATGGCGATGACAAGATCTGTGAATGTGAGGAGATTCATTTACTCTAGAAAGGAGTGGTTCAGATGTCGACAAATGCAAAACACCAGCCAATCCATGTAATCTGACGACATCCGACTGCTACGATACCTACGAAAGCGGACTGATTTGCAAGTGCAAGACAGGATATCAAGAGCATCCCGACGAGCAATACAAATGCGTCGACGTCAATGAGTGTACTTTCCCAAACAATTGCAGCGCTGTGTCTCAGACATGTGAGAATTACGATGGCGGATACAGGTGCCATTGCCGAGCAGGACATAAAGAAGTAGGCCATCTCGCCATTCTGATCAGAATTTCTTTTAGGAAAATGGCAAATGTGTCTCTGAAACTCCTTGTAATTCCACGTGTAAGGACTATTCCATCTGCGTTTTGGGTCGAGACAACAAACCCGGCTGCGTGTGCATCGACCATTATCAGTGGATTCTTGAGAACGAGACTTGTTCCGTCGTAGGTTGCAAGGACTCCGACTGTGGTGAAGGAGGAAAATGTGTCATTATCCAGAATAGAAATGACTCTCTCGAAAGTAATATTTGATATTTTGGAAATAAATGCCGACGTCTTCAGATGCCCAATTGCACTACGGATGTCAATGCTCTGAAGGATACAGTTTGGATCCCATTCGACACATCTGCAGACGAGGAGATGTCGACAGATGTGAAAAAGAGAATCTCTGTGGAGTTAGTCGACCACTGTGGATTGGAATGAACCCATATTTTCAGATTGGTGCCTGCAAGCCTTCCAGTAACAAAGACGGTTACGAATGCTCGTGTCCAGGTGGCGAATGTTTCCCCTCTTGCAACACCACAGTCTGCCATCCATTGGCCGAATGTCGAACAGCCGCCAGGGACGGAAAAGTGGTGATAACTTATTGCAAGTGCAAGGACGGCTACCGAGGATTTGGCACAATTACGACTGGCTGTTTCCCGATCCAAGATTGTGACGAGAGACTTTGCAGTAAATACGCGGCCTGTAAACTTGTCGACGGAAAGTCCACTTGTGTCTGTGATTCGCATTACAAGGGAAATGGAACATACTGCGTTGGTGAGTACAGAAATCGAATCTGAAACAGAAGAAACTTTAGACAGAGACGAGTGCGAGGAGAAAATACACAACTGTGACAAATTTGCCCATTGTAACAATACGCAGGGAGGATTCAAATGCAACTGTAAACCGGGATACACTGGAACTGGAACCAAGGGCAATTGCAAAGGTTAGTCGACGGCCATCGAGAGAGACATCCACTTGCAGATGTCAACGAATGCGATCCAAATCTCCGTCTATCCAAGTGCAACATGTCCTCGACTACTTGCAATAACACTGACGGATCATACGAATGTAACTGCCTGAAGGGATACCGTAACACGACTTATCCATTCTACCAATGCCCAGGTAGTCATCACTGCCGACTTTATAAAATGTCATCCAGATATCGACGAATGTGTTGAGGACACTCATACCTGTGGAAACCATACTTGTCTCAATTTGGTGCCCAGTTTCACGTGCAAATGTGATACGGGTTACCAACTGGCGGCCAACAACACCGCCTGCGAAGATATCAATGAATGCACCAAGAGGGCGGATGATTGTGATATGTACGCAACCTGCCACAATACAATTGGCAGCTTCAACTGTACTTGTAACGAAGGATACACGGGCGATGGCAGAATGTGCGAAATCATCGACAAATGTGCAAATCCAGATGATAACAAATGCAACAAAACAAGGACAACTTGTATCATGGCGACGGGGCAACCCAACTATAGATGCGACTGTCTGCCGGGTTACAAGCCACCAGCTGGTCAGTCGGTTTGGTTCGACTGCGAGGACATCGACGAATGTCTCAATGAAACACTCTACAACAGGAAGACGACAAAATGCAAGAATACCGAAGGCAGCTACGAGCTTGAGTGTATTCTCGGATATACAAATGTCCACCCAAATCCAAGTGCACAAAATGCCACCTGTGAGCCGAGAGATGAATGTGCCGAAGATCCGGCGTGGCTTGAGACTAAGAATCTTCTCGAATTTGGAAATGTGAATCCTGCAGAATGGAGAAAATGGATGGTTCCACCAAAGAATCCCAATTCTGGTTACGCATTCTGCTACAACGAAGCTGTCAAGAATAATCGCTTCTTTGGATCGAATGTCTATCTTCCCAACTGCGCCAATCTTGAACCAGAAGCCTCGATGTATCCCATTTGGACGAGTCCCACCCCTCCGTTCACCGCGCCACGTGGCTTCACTTGTGCTTGTCCCAATGGAGGCACCAGTGTCAAGCCGCTTAGCACTGTATACGTCGAGCCGATTTGTAGCAATGAAATCTGCAACTGCATCGAAGGTTTCAAATGCATCCAAGCAAAGTGCGTCTGTGCCGATCCCAATGCCAAACTTCGAACGGTCAACAACGTGTCCGTCTGCGTCAACGTCGAGTGTGATGGCGAATACCAATATCCACCGCATCTGATCGAAAAACGGAATCAGCTTCGTTGTAGCAATGGCACTTTCAATGCTATCCAAGGATATCGTCTGGTGAGAGACAACATCACCCAAGAAGTTATCGACGTCGTCGGTGAGTATCACTCGTCTGCTCTTGTAGACATTTCCCATTTCAGATATCGACGAGTGCACAGAAAACGGTGTCGACCCATGTTGCATTGACAGAAGTCTCTGTAACGACGATCAATGCGTCGAGTGCAGGAATATTCCCGGCGATTACATCTGCGTCTATCGAAATGGAAAATCGAGCATGTATTGTGAGGGAGACGCCGTCGACTCGACTCAATGCAAATGTCATGGTAAGTGTCCTCTCCCGTAGATTATCTTTCTTTCAGAGACCACCTGTGGTTACACTACCTCGTGGTACTCTAGCTGCGGTGACGATTGCAACGTGACTTTGGACAAGAGATTGGATGATGCCAAATTCAATCGCCCGCTCTGCTCCCGAGTCTTCGATTTAAAAAATCAACAGCAATTCGTCACATTCCCAAGCCTGAAGAGCCTCTACCAGTACATCTGTTCTCTGTCCAATTTGAACCAGAACAAGTTGGGATGTCTCTTCGACAAATCCGGAGCTGACCTGACTACTTCTCCTCTTTTCAACTATTGGGGAGTGTGTACCAGTCAGTCGACCTAGTTTTCTCTCTAATTTCATCATCTTCAGGCAATGTCGACGCTGTTTCTTGTGAAGGAGGAGCTTCGGCAATCAAAATCAACGCCTTCGGAGCCATAGTCTCTCAATGTCCAAGCCGATTTACGCCGATTCCCAAAAAGTTTGTTTCATTGTTTAACAGAAAATGGCCATAATGTTTGCAGTCCGGCCATCGGTCAGCCAATCGGACAAGGGTGGCCCACAATTCCGCAGTGTATGGGTGATAGCTTGGAGTATTATCAGCAAGGAAATTTCTTTGTGTTGGAGGGAGAAAACGTCCCTCTACTTTATCGGAGCTATCCCGTCTAAATGAATATATAGCTACGTTTTCGCATTGTAATGTCGAGGGAATTTAAAAAAAATTGGGCGATCTGGATCAATTTGAGGGGGAGAAAGCTCCAATATCGCGATCTGTCTAGAAGTTTGAGCAGATTGACGAAAGGCAGAATCGAAGCGGGGACTTGCATGTGAAGATCAATTGGATATGATCTGCCTGTCAAAACGAACTGTAGATTATCGAAAAGTTTTGCCATTTCAACAGCGATAAACTCTACTGTGCGGCAGGATGGAATTTTTTCTGATGGCCGGTTGTTTCTTCTTCTCACTGGTTGCTGTTCTAGTCGCATGTGGCGGTGGCGGAAATAAACCAAAAGATCGCCCACCAAAGAGATCATCCCAATCCACCGGGACAAGTAGAAGTAAAGTCAGCCAAGTTCAACCGAAGAAAGCCGTCCTCAATGAGAAGGAAAAAATGATACAAGCGGGATTGAAGACGGGCAAAAATGCCTATCCGACGGTGGACGATGTGCCAAGTGATTGGAGTGATCCCAAGACAAAGAAGAAAGATGCCGTCGACAAGAAATCAGACGAGAATAAAAAGGACGCCGACAAAGAGAAAAAGGGCGAGTCGTCCCACAGCGGAGCGATGTCAGACGGCGCCAAACAATCTCCCGGCAATTCCAAAGTTTGAACTGATCGACACAGACATCGCACCTCGTTTGCAATGAATTTTCATGAGTCTCATCGTAATGAATTTTTCGTCAGTTTCAATCAGTTATTGTTTGCGAGAAGATGCTCTGTTTCGTTTCCCGAACAACTAGGGGCTAAAACCGGGAATGACTAATAGTTTTTCAAGTCTCTCCGGGTTCTTCCTGACTCATAATCAGCTCATTTTCCTGTCGCCAGCTCATCTCCATGAGCTGCAAACGACCTATGACGCATCCTTTCTTATCAACTTCTACGTAAGCGGTCGCTTTAATTCGACTCTTGCTATGAATTTGGACTCGTCGGTTGATTTTGATATCAAAAGGAATGATGACAAGGATGCTGAGTCAGCTGAGTCAGTAGCAGGACCGGGGAAAATTGCACAACTTCGAAGGTGGCAGATAGGGGCATGATTTGGCCATAAAATTGGCATTTGATTTCACAATTTTTGAACCTTGGACAGAACGGTTGACATCAGCATGGGAAATCGATCGGAAATGACGAGTGCTTCTCCACTTGACCGTAGCTGTGAGGAGTCCGTCGACGACGACAAGCAGAGTTGACATCCAGACAGTCGGCGTGTCCAGTGGCCTTTCAGCAAGGGAAATGCCGTCAATGGCGACCTACAAAGTGATTTCAGAGATTTATCCTTGATCAGAAGGACTTGTGATCTGAATATTTGGGATCTGTTATGGAATAGACAGGATGGCGCCGTCGACGGGCATCGTCGACCAGAAGTCGAGAGATTTTGTCAAAGGATCCTTCCCATGTTCCTCTTATTTTCCTTCGGATTGTCTTCTATTTCCCATCACTTGATAAGTTATCTCTTTCTCGCTGATGACAGAGACCATTTTATCAGGTCGACTCCGCCCCTTTTTATCGTCTTATCTCTGTGTCAGCATTTGTCATCCTATAAAAGAACCTTCCTTTGGCTCATTTCTGATAATTTTATCTTTCCCCCTCTCATCAACAAATTTTCAGCACGATGTCTTCGTACGAGGATCAACTCGAAGAAGAAGAAATCCGCCGATACGAACTGGAAGCCGAAGATAGACGAATTCAAGAGGAAATGGATCGAGAAGAACGAAGAATGTTGAACGAATTGGAAAAACAACGACGAGCTGAGGAAAGAGAAGAAGAACGGCTGAGATTGGAAGAACTTCGAATGTTGGAGAAATTGTTGACAGAAGAATTGGAAGAAGAAATGCGGCAGCTGAGGAAACTCGAACGAGGGTGAGATCTTCTTCCTCTTCTCGTATATCTCATTCTCCCTCTTCGTTTCCTAATAATTAATGATAATGAAAAGTCGAAGAAGAACCAGCAACTCTTTGACTCCCGTTAGTCTGCTGTCCATGTTTCTTGCAGATATAGTCTGTTTCAAATGGATATGTTTTAGTTAAAGGTTAAATCGATCTAGATAGAGCGCTCGGGCGTCTAGATGGGTCAGATGCTCGATTTTGCTTTCTTGCTTATGCAATTTTCTGTGAATTTCTCTTTTATTTTCATGTTAATTTTAATTGCATTTACCTGCAAAAATTCTGATCTACCGAAAAAGTACAAGAACTAGCATAAATCATGGCAAATCCAAAAAAGGGCTATTTTTATAAAAATAAATTTTGTTGCAAATTTCAAAAAATTGGAATCCCGCCGTTGCGCAGCGAGACATTTCCATTTGAAACAGACTATATTTATAGAATTGCAGAGATCCCATTGATCATAATCGTAATAATTGACCATAAAAAATTTACATAAATTTCAATTGATATTTTTTTATTTTACCACGGTTTTGACTGCTTACAGAGGTCATGTATCTACTTTTAATAACAGACTTTGTAAAATGAGCAGCTTCAAGTAAAACACAGACGATTGAGTCATCCTGAAAACAGAAAATGTCGGGAAACCGCCGATAAGCGTCGACTCGGCCATTTATCAGTCGAAAACATTCGTCTTCCATTTGTTTCATATTCAACAATTTGTTATTATCGATGTCATAATTTATTTGGCAGTAGAATACTCGACTTATGATCTTTTTTCGTATAATAACTGCTGTCAATATTTTCTTTATCAATTTCGTGATTCAACTTGTCCACGACGTCATCTGCTATTTCTCGGAATTGCACCTTCGTCTGATGAGAGCATCGCCTTTCTCTGAATTATTTAATTTTTAATATTCTTGGATAATCTACGGTATTTCTACTGTCAATGTTCTTCTCATGTAGCCAGCAATTTGATTGGCTTTTTTACTACAAATTAATTTCTGTAAAAATATGGTCTTATAATCGATGAGGTAACCTCTTTCTTCGTAGAAAAGGGCGACTCCATTCGTTTGATAAGATTTATCAAAAGGCCATAATTATCCAAAACTTCTTTTCGATATTCTTCGACTATTTCTTGCCCCCAATGGCAACATCTGTACAACGCAATTGCTCGTCTTTGTTTCATCTAAATTATTATTATTTTTTATTTTCAGTCTTTCAAGGCGCTCGATTTCCAGGAGAAAATAAGTTTCCTTGACATGAACTCACTTTTTTGACAATTTTTTCAATAATCGGTTGGGGTAATTCAGATAGAATAAACATGCCAATCAAGAAGCAGAAAAATGAAAGTGGTTTGCGCAAAAAAGGCGATAAGAAGCACGTGGACAAGCGCTTATTGATTTAGACGATCAACTTCATAATTGATAATCATGGCTGGAACCCTTCCAATCAATTGTGTAGACCATTAATGTTCCCCCAAAATCATATTCTACTGTCTAACAAGTGCTGAAAGATATAAATAAAAAAATTTATTTGAACAAGAAAATTAACAGTAACAATAATAAATTATTATACAGATTTGCAATTTAGGGATTAGCTGTCGGTACAAGGTTCTCCACCATTTTTGCCAGACGATCCTCTGCTTGAGCGACGAGCTGAAAAAAAAATAATATTAGATAAGACAATAAAGTTTTAAGGGATAAAAATAATCGAAAAACTCACCTCAGGAGCAACAACCCACAACTCTTTGGTAGGAACACATTCGCATACATGCTTCGGATGGCATCCTGGTCGATTTTCAAAAACAGTCATGCTCCAGTCAGCTTGTGGCTCGCCTGCTGGTGATTCCAGAAATGTGATAACAAAAATTGGCTGAAACATTTTGAAATATTGCGATAAGTTGTTATACAAACCGTTAATGTATTTAAAGCATCATACTTTCGTTGCCAACATTCACTAGCGAATTTACGAAGAACCATTTGAGAACCAGGAAGATCGATATGGTTTAACATAAATAGCATATTTTCCGTTGAAATTTCAGTATGACTGGATCTATCCAAATCTCTCCTCGTTTCGGAAGGTTTGGGAATACTCATCGGTGGGACATGCTTAGATTTATCCAAGTCTCTCCTAGGTTTAGAAGGTCTCGGAGTAACCATCGGCGGTGCATGATTAGACCTATCGAAGTCTCCCATAGGCTTGAAAGATTCGGGAGGAGTAAGCATACGAGCATTTTGTTTTATGCGACGAGGTTTTTTCGGTCCACTGGAAGAGCGCTGTTTTGCTGTCGGATTCTTGCGCTTCGGCTTGTTACGAGCAATTTCTGGGAAGTACAAACTCGGACAAGCATCACCATCAATATAATCCCTGAATTTAGAATTATGTTTTTTAATTAAGTTTAGCGTACATGATTTCCTGCGGAGGTTTAATGTGTAGCGGTGCTCTTCCCTCGCGCCTTTCTTGGCGTACCTGTGTCCAATATGAATCCAAAAGTTCTCCACAATTCTATGCTTAATGTTGTAGAAATGAACGAAAAAATATACCATTGAACTTTCCGGGATCCAATTTTCGTCTTCATGCCAATCTTCTACTTGGCCTGGTTTAAGTTTCCATTTTACATTGTAGAACAACTTCTCACTTCGATTAGCATCAAGAGGCTAAAACAGAATAGGAATGTGCGAAGGTATCATACCCAATGGCTTCGAATTGCTTCAACTTCCCACGTTTCGGGTGAAGGACTAAATTAAAGTATTTACAATATTAAACATATATACAATTACCTGCGTTTTCTGCGTCTTCCTCGTTTCACCGTCATATCAATTGTATAGAAATTGAAGTCCTGAAAGTAGAGATCGTATTGTCAGTATGGAAAAAAGCTCGTTATATCGAAAGTGTCATAAAAAAAGTAAATCGATTAGATAAAATGATAGGAATACTAGCAACAAAGGATAATTTTCCAGAAAAACAATTATGTGTTTTTGGGTACAACTACTTTTTTTGCATTCAATACTCAATCAACCAAAAAGTTTCCAAATGTCATCATTCCAACTGAGGACTTTTATGTCTTTCTGTTGCAAGTTACTTGTGTGTCTATTCTAAACTTATTAGCATAAAATTGGAAGAAAACTAGAATGAGTAAATAGAGAAACTGATGAAAAACTAAAATAAATTACGCAGCGAAATTCAAATAATGGCTTGAGCGGGTGATGAATCATCATTTTTCTCTCGCCTTCCCTGATCTTCTGACGCTCTATATAACTATAGGCATCACTAATTACTGGTAATAATTAGGGCTGTGCATTTTAGGTTTTAAAAATCGCGTTTTAGGTACCTAAATAGGTGCCAAAAAATGCCAAAATAGGTGCAAAATAGGTGGAAATAGGTTGCCAAAATCGTCGATATTTCGAGCAGATGACCGGTTTTTCTTCCTTTTTTAGTGTTTTTTATGCCTTTTAGCTACCAGAAGCATGAAATTATCAAGAAAATTGGAAAAATATCAAATTTCAAAAATACGCAAAGATCCTTTGGAAAAAAGACAAAAAAAAAAGTTTGCAGTCGCGGGGATTGAACCCGAGTTGTCAAAAATGCAGTCAAAATGCTGACCTGATGCGCTACATCGGCCATTTCGCATAACTGCGAAATTTTTGAAAATAGTAAAGGGTCCCTCCTTGTGTACCATTTTCCGTCAAAATTTCTAGAAATACATAAGGGTCCCCCACATGCTACTTTTCAAAAATCTCCAAAAAAGGCTAAAATAGGTGCATTTTAGGTGCGCAACCGGGTTTTAGGTAAAAATACCTAAAATAGGTAAAATAGGTATTTTAAATGGCCTCCAAATCGAAAAATTTTTTTACCAAAATGCTTCTCTTTCAATGCTCTATCCGTTAGACATCTCAGAAAAAATAGGTGAAAAACTTTTTTGCACAGCCCTAGTAATAATGTTTCTTATTGTATAGAACACTGACAATTTAACACCGACACCGGTACTCCTTTCTATACCATAATATGTTAACTTTTTATCTTATTTTATCTTTGTAGCATGGGAACAATCGAAGAAAACATTTCGCACGATCATGGTGCTTATTGTCAGCAGCATCCACTTGCAAAGCTGCCTGATGAACTTTTTCAAGGAGTTGTAAAATATGTAAGCCATTTTGATTGAATTCTATTATTTTATGCTTTAGATGAGTCCTCGTAGTTTCCTGAATCTGAAGCAAACTAATAAATCAATGTATAGAAGGTGCTCAACTTATGAATCATCTGTAATTCTTTGGTTAGACAAAGTTAAAATTAACGTCGGTTTAATATTTACTGTGAACAACATAATTCAGCCAAATAATACTGTACAGTACTTTATAAAAGGCGAGCCTGTGGGATCGGATGCTTTCTTAGATACAAAGTTTAAGCTTTTAATTGATACTGTTCAAGTTCATGTAAATTGTGATATTTCATCGTTTCTATTAATTCAGAATCTTGGAAATCCAGAGGCAACCCTTTTGACTAATCTCCTTCAAGGCAAAGAAATTCGTGCTGGTCAACTTTATGTTGCGCAGGCGATTCATTGCAGCAGCAGACTTTTCAAAGAAGTTGTAATGGTATCTTGGGAATATTCATGATCATTTCGAATATTTTAGAAATATGCAATTTGCAAAATTGTTTGCTCTAGCATGATTCCAAGATTACAGACTGATGAAACTCTTCAAAGGGTACGTTCGAACTTCTATTTTTTCATCTAATTTTTCAGATCCTCATCTTTATTTCCGAATGCCGTCAGCTTTTGGAATGGAAAAATGGTCTTCTTTTAAAAAATAAGTTTGAGGTTCTGCATCTTGTTGGATATTTTTTCACACCTCAAACAATTCACAAAGTCTTAAAGGTTTCAACTCCTTCCTTATTATTTATTTTTAAATTAGGAATTGGTCGAAGGGAAACGTCATATTAACTCGTGGTGCCTGGAGAAATGCTATTTTGAGGAATTCGAGCCAGAGAAAATTCCAAAAATTTTGTTTCGAACGTGGAAAATGATTAAACCCGAACATGAAGCCGAATATATCGCAGGTCGTCGTCGTCCTTATGTAGTGGTGGAGGATGAATTCAATTTCAGACGTAAGCTTTCTTTTATTTCCTGAATTCTTTATTTTTTTTAGTTGTCTGTATAAATGGATTTGAATTTATTGTCAATACCGCTTGTGGCGTGCTGATCGAAAGAAAGTTTCCTAATGAAAACGACGAGATGGTCGAAGATGAAGAAGAGTAGGTACTCGTTTATTTTTCTTGTTGTTTTTTGTATCTAATAAACATTTACAGTTTCAATTGAATATTTCACATATTACGATGTTATTTCAAACGATACCTATAGAACTTTTATTTATGCAATCAAAACACTAAATTACTCGGAGATCAGGATAAAAAATAGCACGAAGATGGTCATCACGGCTGCCGATAAATATGACATCGGAGGAGAAACGAGGTTCTCCAAAAATTTCTCCTGTTCCAATTTTATAACTGATGCAATGAGGAGTTTTATGACACCTGAAACTTGCTGAATCAAGTGGATCTAAAGGAAAACTTACAAACTGCCGCTGCCTCGAAAAATGAGCAGTCGCCCGTCTTTACTAATTAGAGCCAAGAAATTATTATCACAATGAGGTATGATTGATGGACTTTTGACAAAGGAACATCCCGGAAAAGAGAAAATTCTAAATTTCAATGATTCCTGAAAGAGAAACCAGCTAACCTCAAAATATCCATTGTATTCTTATCTAAAACAAAAAGGGATCCAGCCTGGGAAGAAGCCAAGTAGACATCGTCGAAAAGAAAAACACCGGCGAAAAAAGCTTCTCCAATATTTAGCGTCTTCTCCTAAATTCAACTTTTGATGGTCGGATAGACAGAAGACGTACCACTTGACCTGTAGAAATATTCAACTTGGAGATGACGCCATCAGCCGAAGTGACAATTGCCAATTCAGAATCTACGCAGACGGGAGAGAAGATGGCCTTGGCAATGTTGACCGTCTTCCACAAAGGCTCAAATTGGAAATCATCCGACTAAAATTATTACTAGACGAGGAGAGAAGGAAAACTGACAAATTGAAATGCTTCGACAGTTCCTCGGATCGTCGTGACGATGAGCATTCGCCTTTCGGGGAGGACAACGGGCGACGCTGTACTCCCCGCCGCCAATGGAAGACATTTCTGCTTTCGATCTCGCCAACGGAACTGAAATATTATTTGGACAAGTTGCTAGGAGAAGAGGCCACGTGGCCGGTGATTCATTCCGACATTTGAAAAATTTCAATTAAAACTTTTCTCACCATAATCAGTTCAGCGGCTACTGTTTTGTAGGCGATAATAAAGATGACATCGCCATAGACGGCGACTTCGGCTCGGATTGTCGAATCCTCAAAGAGATGGCTGCGGAGCAATCGACCAGTGGAAAAGTCGACGGCGATCAGATGACCGTCATAGCTGCCGACGATGACTGTCTGTCCATTTGACAGGGCGGGAGAAGCTTCGAAACGTCTTCCCGGAAAGGAATGCTAGAATAATTTGATTATTTTGGAAAAGCAAAGAGTTTTACCTCCCAGTGGACAATCTTCTTGGTGTGATTTCGGCAGACAATCATCCCGGAATGTGAAGCGGCCACCACGTACTCTTCGCCATTTTGACTGAAATAGATAAAATTTCTTCTTTTCTCTTGTCTCTCTTATTTTTCCAATGTTTCTCTCTAATCACGGATAAATAATGAGTGTACTCCCCTACATAAAGGAAAATGAAGCGAACAGCGATACGACTTCACTCGCCTCGCCGCCTAGATTATGACTACTCCCGAAGACAGACCGGTCAGCATTCTTTTTTTAGAATACGAAGATTTTTTTAGAGAGCAGAAGAAGAAAGACGAGAAATTGAAAGAATTCGAGAATTGGAACGACAATTACGGGAAGAGGAAAGACGACGAGAACGAAATCGACAGGAAGAGGAACGATTACTGGATGAAGAATGGAGAAGACGCAATGGGCGGCGATGAAATGGACAAACTTATGGGAATGAATTAATAAATGGAACGAATTCTATACGGTGGAAATAATGAAAGGCCGCGGGAAGTTGAGTACAGATGGGATTCGATGTCGACGCGGTGTCGACGAAGGATCGTTGAGAAACGGTCGATGGTCACTCGACGATAAGTTCCTCCAGAAGATATCTTGTCGTCTCCTCCAGAAGAAGTCCCCGGTTGGATAGATGGATTTTTATTGTATTGTATGGAGGGTTCCCTGGCCCTCAAATCTGACTGCCGTTGAAGGCCGAGACACGTGTCGACTTTCCCTCGATGGTCGGCGTCACCTTCCCCGAAAAAAAGGAATAATTCTTGTTTACAGTATCCTCAAATTATTAATTTACCCAGTCATTATCTTCAAATTATCTTATTGATATCACTACCCCCAGAGCCATAAGGGCCATAATTCAGGTGTCATTCCTGAACGATAAGTTTCCGACCTACTGGAAAGAACGAGAAGCATAATGGGTGAGAAAAAAAGATAAGAGACGAGTCAACTACCCCCAGGACTCAGCTGACAACTTCTATCCAATTATTTCGTCGCCTGTCCGCCCCTTTCTGAAAATAGTCTCCTCCTCTTCTGGGTCTCTCCACATTACGCCATCTTTCCTTTTTTTTTTAAAAAATAAGAGAAAAAGAGAACCGTACTGACGACGTCAAGGGGAGAGACAAGTACAGTCAGCCATCCGCCTCTTTGTTAGTCCAGGCGGGTATAAAAGGCTGCGGTTGGCTTTTCAACTCATCAGCCCCAGCCAAATCTACAGTACTTGCCCAGAATGTCCTACAACGATGACAGAGAGGTGGGATTTTATTCCATTTTTAAGTTAAATTCTTTTAGAGAGAATTAGAAGAGAAAGAAGAGGCGGAGCGTATTCGCCAATTGGAAAGAGAACAGAAAGAAGAGGACGAGAAACGGAGACAATTGGAAAAAGAGGAAGAGGAGGCAGAAATTGCGCTGTTACGCCAACTGGAAAAAGATTTGAATGACGAGAGGGAAAGAAAAAAAGAGCTGGACCAGGAGGAAGATGATCTCTCCTAAGAAACAAGAACCCCGGTACAAAATGTCTTTCTCGCCTCTTTTCCTTGCTGAAAGCTTTGGAAACATAATAAATTGTCGATGTTTACAAATGTTGATTCCAAATAGGGTGAGCGAGATAGGCCAGCTTCAATCTGGGCAATGGGATATCCAGATGGAACAGCGAAAATACCGAAGAATGACATTTTTCGAGGTAGAGTCAGGGGTGACAGGCTTCCTAATTTCGACCACAAATTCTCTCCTGCCAAATCCTTGGTGTTTATCAAAGAGGAATTTGGGAAGAGCTATCCATTCGAAAATCGTCGATAATTTGGGCAATTTGAGGTGGAAAGGCGAACAGAGACGTCGTTCCCTGTCGACTCTTGACTAACCGAACGATGACCAAGAAAAGTCGACTACCACAATCGCAGGAGTCGGGAGAGAGTCGAATCGAGAAAATTGTCTCCAAATCATCCCCCTCCCACCCCTGTTCTTGTAGCTGCCAGTTGTATTTTTCTTTCGTTTCAAAAAATGCTGGATTATCAAGGATAATCCACGCCTGTGAGAGGAATTAGGAGGATCGAGGAAGATCACAAGATCTCCTTTAGGAGATTGCTGTTTGCTCCAAAAATTTGTATAGAAAAGTTCAAAAATTACGGTAGATACAAAGAGTCTTGTTCCCCTGTTCTTTGAAAGCCATACATTGACTAATTCCCAAGGAATTTTTGCGATTACCGATGCGGTCGCCTATCGGTGAGGTGTTTCAAAGAACTCTCAAAGAACTACACATTCCCATGATAAACTATAGACAGCTCATAAAAATAAGAGAAAGGGAAATCTGACCTGATGAGAAGAGGATTACCGTCGATGCATTTCTTCAAATCGTGCTCCCATTGACATTTCAATTCCGGGCCAACGGTGATCGAAACATCGAAACGAGTACCGTCTGGAAAGGATCAAATAAATCAAATAAAGAGAGTTCTACCGTATCCTGGCTTCGAACATGTCTCTTTTCCCTCGAGATATTTCTTAACCAGATGATCGACTGTCGTCCCTTCGGAGAGAATTTCCCGAATGGCGGCGCCATCTCCCAACACGATGGCCAACTCAGCGGCTGTCAGACTCTTCACTCCTGAAATAGAATTATTCGTTATTGTATACTATTCCCAAAAATATGATTAATGTTTTGGTTATGAATCAGGACCAAGTCAGAGGTGATAAGAGGATCCTAGGCCGTGTTCTATCTTTCACTTTGTCCCAGTTCGAATGGTTTATGGACAGATTATTACCGAGACGTCACGTTGTTCAAAAATACACAAAAAATGTGAGTATGGCGGAGCAGAAGAAAGGGTTATTCATGTGGAGATCTTGGATAGTCACAAAAGAGAGGGCATCCTCGTCGTCGACTGCAAATGAGCGTCATGCACTATTGCTCTACCAGCTTCAATAAGTGTTATCCTTCTTGTCGAGTTCCCTTGACCGGAGCCACAGGAGTTTATACTGGCTTATTCATCCTCGACATTATGCTCTTTTCCTTTTCTATTTACTTGTTTTTCCCTTTGCCTACGTGACTTTTAAAAGAAAAGCAACCGATTACACACCCTGGGACATCTGGTGGTTATAGCCTCTTGATAAGAGGACAACCGCAACAGATATGACTAACACTCGAAAAGGAATACGTCCTGGTTATGAAAACGGCAAACAACAGCATATCAAAGAATCGAGGGAGCATAATATTGCGAAATGTTACCACAGGGGATCAAGAACTCGGAGATCGAAGACCTAAACGTAGCCTGTGGTTCTCCTGTGGCAATAGCAAAAATGCCTTATTTTCTCTTTTCAGAAATGTTGATGTTCTACCCACAGGATGGCCAGCGATGCTGAGGATGTCAGTTTGACAACGTAGGCGACCGTCATTTTGATCTTTCTGTCGCCGCCAATCTTTCTGAGCTCTCTTTGTTTCCATTCGAGTTGAGTAACTTCTTATTCCAGTGTCTGCTGTTTTGTTTTGCCTTTGAGACCACAGAGATAAGGAAGCCAATGAGTCAGACGAGCCACTTCGTATGCCTCACACCTTTGTTGATTTTACGATCAAATAACGGGAGGTCGATGAGTCAATTCAATGCCAACTGTCTGGCCAGATCATTTCTCATAATTCAAGGGCTTTTCGTGTATTCTTGCTGTCGACTTAGTCATACCCGGTGGCGATTTTCGTTGCATCTTCTTATCTTCTCAGCCACCACTCTCATGTAAAAGGAATGTCCCCTGACCTATCAAAAAAGGAATTTATGTTGGGGTCAAAACAGAGGCAAGTAAGCGGATGAGAGGGGGAGACTGTGTGCGAGATTTTAGAGGGTCAGGACAGATGTCCTCTGTTTTGTTGAATCACAGGTTCCGCCGCTACTCGTCGGCAAAACATCCGAAAAAATACTCGCCTCTGACGCAGGTTCCCAGTGTTATCGGGTTGTTTTGTGTACATAAGTTGCTTTTTTTGCCATATACCCGGACCCAAAATATCCTTTTCCCGTACAAAAATAGCAACACGCGTCGACAGGGCGGACGGAAGGTGAGGGGCGACTAAAATTATGCCCCTTATGCACCAATAAAGTTTGACATTCTGCCAAGGGAAAAATCAAGCAGTAAATTGATGACTAAATTTCAAAATTGTGTGATCGGCCGCTTCTTCTCCCTCCTCTCAATGGCCATGGTTTCTGACATGTCTCAAAAAGAAGAAAAATTAGATTATTTTGCAGCTTTGAGCAATTCATAATTCACTCATGATTAATTGCCTGGATCATATCAATATTTCCAGCGTATCTGCTTGTGCTCCCTAGATGATAAGCGGTGAGAAAAGCGGCTATCAACGGGAGGACATCCTGGTCTTCATGTAAAATATGGGCGTAGTCCAGATTTTAGAGATGATTAATTGATAAGCAAAATCCTCAGAAAGGAGGGAGTCCTGCGGATTATCCGACATTTGGATGGAGGAACATTTGCAGGAAAAGATAGGAGTTTGCTTGGTTATTAGTCATCACCGTCAACGAACAGGGTCGGGAGGAACAGGCCGAGACGGAACGCCCAATGATGGCGTTAATTAATCAGTTATCCGTGTTTTTAAAAGTTAGTCTGATTCATAATCCAATTATTTAGGGTGAGAAAAGAGAATTCTCCGGCTGAGTCGTCTTCGTCGTCCCGCCCCTTGGTCGAGCCCATAAAAGGCCCAGCTGCCAAGTGATCACCACTGCCGCAGGTCTCCTGCCCTTGCCTACAGTACACACTCGCCAAATCACCAACAAATCCACAACAAAGATGTACTTCGACGAAGACAAAGAGGTAAACATTTTGTTGTCGCCTTACAGTAATTCTATCTGTTTACAGAACTATTGGCAGATGGAAAGCGAGAGAGAAGACGCTCGACGAAAAGAAGAAGAAGAAAGACAAAATGAATTGGAAAGACAACTAGCCGAATACGAAGAAGAACGCCGTCGACGAGAAGAAGAATACGAACGGATGCAACAAGAACTCGAACGAGAGGTAAACCTCTTCCAGTTTGGGAATAAAACACAGGAAATTATAGAGAGAACTCGCCCGACTTGAAGCAGAACTCGAGAGAGAACGTCGACAAGCTGACGAAAATCAACGTATAGCTGATGAATTACAACGACAATTGGACGAAGAGGCCAGGCAACTGGAAGACGAGAGAAGATAGACGGCGGAGAAGAAGGCAACCGGGGGATCAGGCCAAAGATATCGTGTACATAGTTGGGAATCTTACTAATAATAATACTAATAATGGTATCTATAGATGCTCTCTAATAAAAATTGTATCTCTCTTGGGATTACTGTAGGCCGAGGCGCCCGTTGTTGGGCAGACACGAGGCAGAGAGAGCCTTGGAATGAAACTATCGGATGTAGTCAAGGCGGGGAAACGAAATTATGACATCAAAATATAGAAGAACATTCATTTTGTCCAGGGGAAAGAATGTCCAAGGCAATAATGGCCTTATGCTTGTTTTTCTGGCTAAATGACAGGCGCTCCCTTCGACTTGACTGACTTTCGGCAGAGGAAATGTGAATCCTGACGATCACAATGGTTTCTGACTATTGACAGATTTCTTCTGCTGTCTTTTTCGCAAGTATTATGCCAGCGTGGAGCTTTCTTGTTGCGAAATAAACGTCGGGAGATGTGACAATTTTTACTAACAGGGGAGGTGACATCAATTGTCGAAAGGTCGATTGAAAGAGTCGTCTCGACTGGATTATTTTTGCTGTCGTTGTCTTCGGCCATATTTTTCTCTGCTAAAAATATATCAAAGGCAGCTAAGGAATTTGTAAGCATCGGGTTTATTTTGCCTCTGTCCATGTTTTCGTGCACAAATTAATCAAAATTGGTGACTTCTTAAGATAAAGAACCAAAAAAGAAACGTTGTCCAGCTTATTTTGCAGAACATCAAGTAGGCGGGTGATTATAGATCATGGGCCAGACTAAAACGTAGATAAAATGACGAGATTTTCAGAAAACAGACTAACAGTAAGATGAGAGAAAAACGAACACCACCGATGGAACGGTTGGCTCCGTCTACCGTATCTTTTTGATCGACGCCCACACTTAGGATAAATAGACATTTCGTTTGCTGGGGCTCTAACTTAACAGTCAAGCCTTTTACTGACATGGGTTGCTCTTTACCATGAATTAATGGAAGCACTCCTTTCTTTCTCCCAGGGGCAGTCAAGGGAGAGGATGAAGTCGACTCTTACACGGCAGGAATCAACGGGAAGACTAGTCATCGTCTTTGGCGGATGGATGCCATCCAGGATCTCGACGTTTTGTCTCCAATATGAAGAGTTATTTCGAATACCATGGTGATTGCCTACAGAAATCTGTCCTGCGCCTGAGAGGAAAACGAGAATAGCCGTCGTCCGTTTCTTCTTTCTCGTTCTTTCTAGGTTTCACGATTTTTATGATCCAGTTCGACAAGAAGTTAGCCAAATTGGATAATCCGGATTAGATATCGACAAAGCAGTTGACAAAAACATGGCGGTAGTTCAAAATTCGCATTCGCCGGTCAGTTTAATACAATTTTCTGCAAAAGCCATGCAACATCGTAACTCATTGCGATTGCAGGCATCGGGTGCAAACAGTCCGGAAGAACATATAAAATGCAGCTTATTCAAGACTTTTACGTCAATGGGAGATGTCTCCATTCAGTCTCTGACGGCACTATCTGCCTACACACGATGTTTCGATGAATGGAAGACGGCGAGCAGACTACTGACGGAAGTCGTCTACTTTGAAGGAGATCGCTGTGAGATGATTTCCCTTCCAAAATAAAGCATCCTCATTGCGTCATTTTTCTATTTTCAAATCCAGAAAATATTACGTGCCATTTGGTAAAAAGTCCAGTTGTGTGTCGACAACGAGGCGTTCGTCCTCTTCGCCATTCATCCGCCTCCTCCGATAAAAAATAAACAAATTACTCTACGTTGAACGGCGGTTTCTTGTTTGACCGATTCCTTTCTGCACTCAAATTCCTGTTTGGTTTGAGGTTAACATGGCAAACAAGCCGGGGGCGAGAGTATAGAGATTGTGTGATGGGCAGCAGCGGGACAGAAAAGGGAGAACACCCCAGGGAAAGACATTTGGCGAGCTGTCATTTGGAGGTCAGTTGAAATGGCTATTTGAGGAATTCACGGTGATCGTTACTCGACCGATTGATGGGTCGAGGGTAAAGGCAATCCCCGGGACTTATTCCCAAAAATAAAGACTAGACTTACCGTAATCGACCAAGATTGCATCTGTCATCCCATGTTGTATCCCATGTCGACCAAGAATTTCCCAGAATCGGGCTGTCCTCCACTGGTCCGTGTACGTCGCCTCAATCCCAGCCAGCAGCCTTTCATTGTCGACTTTGCCTAAATTTCAGGCCATAAATTAGGCCTTCAATAATATTTTACCATTATTAGTGAGAGGAATTTCCTCGACAGTGAGAATAGTCACCGGAAGATTTGGAGGGCAATGATGTCTCAGGAGAGAATGTAACTCTTCTTCGGATTTCCCATCGACTTGGCCAAACTTCACAAACAGTACGAGGTATTCCTATAAATTAATGAATTTCAACCAAAAAAATGGGTAACACCTCTTTCCAGACGAGAAATCGAGCAAAGTCGACTTGTGGCAGATTGGAGAGGACGACGTCGGCGCAATCTTCCAAATTCAATTTGACTCCGTTTATCTTCTTCTGTAATTTTGGAAGATTACTGTGGATTTCATAAGAGTTTCACACAAAGCACTTCGGAAAATTTGACTAATTTCAGCAATGAATAGTTTCCGATGAGGGCGGAAACCGAGATAAGTGAGCAAGCTACAAGGTTCTGTCGCCAGCTTACACACTCACTTTTATCAATGTCTGGCGAAATTTTACAAAATTCAAACAGAGAAATAAGGACTTGGAATAGTTAGGGAAGCACCCGATAAATAAATAATAAATAAGGGGAAATGTTGTACTGTGTGTCAAATCTCAAGAGTACGTCGACAGCTGCCTCCGCCGCTGCTCTCTTCTGATTTGGCTTTCGCCATGTTTCGCACACTTTATGATAGAGAAAATGACTTACAATATTGTCAAGTCTTCCCTGGAGAACAATTCCCTCCGTTGTTTGAATAGCCCAATCGCCGGTGGGATGGCTGATTGGCTCGACGCCGTTGACAATACACAGTCGACTGCCTTCGATGTAGACGGCGCCATCCTTTCCCATCCGAATCGTCGTTTTCTCAATCGGAGAGCCAAGTGATACCAGCTGGCAGCTAAATAGATAAATTACAAAAAGACGGAAGACATACTCCTTGTCGACCTCGTATACCGTAGCCCAGCAGGAGATCTCCGTGACACCATAGACATCAAAAATACGAGCAGATGGGAAATGTGTCGACCAGTGGGTTTGGACAAACGACAACGGGAACTGAAATTTCATTTTATTAGTTACTTTGGATGACCACAAATCTCTTGAAAAAAAAAACTCTTCCCTTATTACGAATCCCTGCCACCGCCCAATTTCCCAATGCCCCTTGTTAACCGAGATAAGATAACCCTTGCCACCCACCTTTTCACCTCCCATAAGGATCGTCCTGACTGAGTCCATGGCTTTTCGATTGGTCGAAGTAAAGTTGAACATTTTGAAAAGAGCAGGAGTACACTGAAATATTGAGCTATTAATTTCTCGACGGAGGATACCTGGACAAATGTCGGCTTCTGTTCCTGGATAACGCGAAGAAGAAGATGTGGAGAGGAACGAATCTCATCAGTTACATGGATCATTGTGGCTCCTGAAAGGATTACTAGTTGTCTGACCAGGGCTCTTACCCGTAAGCATACAGAGAAAAATCTCGACGATGGAAGGGTCGAATAAAACGGAGGTCGAGAAGAGAATACGGTCATTCTTCGTTACTTGAAAGCGATTGCTGAAAAGAAAGTAATAAGAAAAAAAAAGTACACGGGAAACTGAATTGATTTCTCTA
Source organism: Oscheius sp. DF5033 (assembly GCA_964036215.1). Taxonomy (NCBI): domain Eukaryota; kingdom Metazoa; phylum Nematoda; class Chromadorea; order Rhabditida; family Rhabditidae; genus Oscheius; species Oscheius sp. DF5033. The sequence continues at coordinate 5,038,947 of CAXIWN010000004.1, read as the reverse complement.
ATCAAGTCACGTTGGTAGCGATAAATTTTGCAAAAAGGAGATAAGGACTGCCGTTGGCAAGAACTGCCAACTACGACAAAGATCAAAAACTGACCGAAAATCGAGAATATTCGGCCAGATGGCGCGATTCGGCACGGCTACAAGTTTTGGCTTCCCCGTGGAACCAGAGGTCCTGATGGCGTAACAAATCTGCTCCTTGGCGAAGAGACAACGCTTCTGGTCCGCCTTGTCCTCATCACATTGCTAAAATTGTCGACAAATGGAGGAGTACACGAAAATGGATACCTTGATCTTGTCTAGAACCCAATTTGGACGAAATTCAGTCGGAGAGACTCCGGGACGAAGAAAGACGAAGGGCCGACTGGAGAGGAGACATGCCTGGACGACGGCAATCGAACGCACTGATCGATCCTGGATGAATTGGATCAGCTGCTTGTCCTGTCGAAGAGCACCAAACTCTTCCCAGACCTGAAATCGACTTTTTATTCTAAAGAAAGAGGGAAACAGACCAATTTATCGTATTCTTCTTTGGAATGGACGATGACTTGATCACCGGTGACTTCGACTATTGAAAATGGATGAAGTTCTTCCGCCGTCGGGCCACATGACATGGCATTCTGAAGCCAAGACATCATTTTATAGGAATGAATGAAAATTAGGAAGAAAGTGAAGTGAAAAGCGAAGCTTGTCATTTGGAAGCGGACATACCAAGACGGGCAAAATGGGAGAGACACTGTCAGAAGGAGGAGGAGGACTCATTCAGAATGACGTCGATACAGTCAATTTTCATGCTTTATTGGAATTTTTGACACGTTGTCTGACTGTCGAGGAGACAGGCATTTTTGACTTGACTCCTGTCTGACAATAGCTGGTGAAGGCCGCAATTTGAAAATTGTAAGCTTTCCAGCTAAACACAATTACTTGTCATTTGACAGAAAAAAAGTTTTGCAAAACTGATTCTAGACGTCAAGTTGAGCCGCGGATCGGTCAAATAGCCGCTATCATCAGCTGGAAAGCTAATGACCACTAATAATTGATTATCACCTAATTTTTATTTTAAAATATGGGTGCCTTAGTTAATTATACGCAAAAAATCCACTAGATAAGTAAGGAAAATTTGAAAATTCGCGATCTCGTCTGCCTGGAAATGTCTGTCCAGTCGAGTCGACAGTAGCCGAATTGCCATCCCAATATTTTCCGTCAGGAAGATCCTTGGCGACCAAAGGGATTTCCCCAAGAAGATGTCCTCGCATCAAAGAGACTCCTCGTTGTCGCCCAGTGTAGTCTCTCCTCCCAGGTATCAAATTCCACGTCGATGGAAGTCGTAAAAATTTGAGCTGGAAGAGATTTTTATTACCGCGAGGGCCCATTGACTGTCAAAAGAATTTCGGGTTAATATGACGTCTTCCTGGTTTCTTCGGCAACAGTAATCCAGGAAGAGAGGAATGCGGACTTCCCGGCGCTCTGAAACTCCAACGGTCAGCGGGGCGATTTGCTTTGGTCCGGGCTCTTCTTGTTTGCATTTTCGCCTTCTATTGCAGACGAAGAGGGCGGGAGAGGCGACTGCACACACGTCCGTCCGCCAGGTCACGCACACGCGGAACGAGGACGCGGAGAACGAAAAAAATGAGCACCAGGGACATCACAGTCACAATGATTTCTGTCCCCTTTCTGACCTTGAAATTGCAAGGAAGGGACGACGGTCAAGTGCCACGATCTTTTTTCTGCCTGTTTATTACAGCCACCGGAATTGTGTTCTGTTTTCGATGGGTTTCGTCTTCCACGACACGTGGTGTACTCCTGCAAAATAGAATAGGGCGGATGCTTGAACTCCTCCTGGTCACATCAAACCATGGGAGTCTGAACAGAACGGATGACGATAATTGGGGCAAAGTTTATCAGGATGGGAAAAACGAAGGAAGGAAACAGGAAGTACTCGCAATGGACATCAGGCCTGGAGATAGGTCTTTAGATGGTCGACGTATCTTCGTCATCAAGAAGTCGACATCAGTACTCCTCGACGACAGTGGGGTCGATATGAGAACAGTCCATGGGAGGAGACAGTATACCGTCGAACCTGGATAAGGACAACAGCTGCATGATTAGAACCTTTGGAGACTGGAAACAACTTCTCTTCCCAAAAAAAGTTAATATGGAGAAGAATTGAACTTTGAAATTACGGTACTCCTGTCAAGAGTCGAATGTCCGCTGTAATTTGGTATTTTTTCCATTTCCAATGGTATTGAATTTATCGAAAATCGACTTGTTGTCTTGGTTTGAACGACACGATTGGAATGACTAGAAGAGCGTGTCTCCTTCCCTCTGGAACAAGAAGAACAAGTGTCATACTTTTGCTCCAGAAGATCCTGTCGCCTGGAGCCACCGTGTGTGTGTTCCCAAACTTTAGTAAAATCGTCTCTGTTTGTCTAAACAAACTTGGCGACTGGTTGCCGCCAGTTGAGCAGGAGTAAAAAGTCAATTTGTTTATTGTCTGCCATTCAGTGACCTCGTCTTCAAACTACAAAGAGATTTCCTCCGTGTCTTCCGTTTCCGTCTGTACTTTCTCCTTCACTTTCGTCCGGTGTTCCGCCCATTTTGCCCCCAGGGCAGCCAAGCATCCTCGTGTCCCGCCCCCCAGTCGGACCCCCTCCGCGTCTTTTCCGTTGCCGCGGATGATACAATTCAATCGCAGCGGAGATCGTCACAATCATCATCATCGTCAGCATCTTTTACAAACTGTGAATAAAATGACACCGAGGATCGACGAGGAAGAGGTTAATCTCCAGATTTTTAATATTTGACTAGTCTATATTCTGGCTATTCCTTTAAATTTGTGCTCGTCTCAATTTATCAGCCAATTATTTCCTTTCTCCAGTTTCTATTTTTACGGGGGTCACATGTGATTGGGTACAATTTCCGAGAGATTTCCTCGAATTCCTCATATAATTTTCGGTTTAATCTTGCAAATTCCGTCTTTCTTTATTTTCATGTCCTTGTTCTTTTTTCGGTGATCCGATTGCCGAAAAATTTCCGCTTTATTGAGAAATGGGCGTAATTCCCAGGTTAGAAGGAGTCGACTCCTCCTGATTAGCCTGATTTCCCCGCTTCTTCCCGGCCTTGGTCATGTGCTCTACCAATTAAAAGAGATGTCCAGATTTTGCAGCTGACGATCTCAAATATCTCCGACTTTCTTTGTACCTGGCAAAAATCCCTGTCGCATCCAGTTTTATCTCCCAGGAAGTCCTCTTATTTTTGGCTTGCAACCCCGAAAGAAGCAGGTGCTGCTCCCGTGCCGTCGCCCTTTTTTTCCCATGTCCTTTTCCTGAGAAAAACATGATTTTAATTCTGGGGAATTGGTCGGGCCACGCCCGGGTGTTCTTCCTTCTTCCTGCCCCGATCTCGCGAGGCGGACCGGTTGAAATTTTCTCGACGTCGAAGGAAGTTACGTAGAGGACAGCTGACGATGGACGATGACCATTTTTCGCGGGGGATTTTTAATCGATTCTCGAACAGATTTATGCCTCTTCCTGTCTTTTCCTAATGCTTGCGACCACGGGGGAAACGACTCCACCATCAGGCGGAACTGGCGGATGGCCATTTCAAAAATAGTATTCTACCGTATTCTCGATGGGAATAGGGCAATGTCCACTTCTTTTAATATCTAAATAGCAGGATCCAGAAAAGAATTTTCTTGTCATTTGAGGAAGTGGCAGAGATTCCTTTTTTTGCATATTCCCAGATTTCCTGGTGTTTTCTTTATTTCCTCCTGTCTCTAAATTAAAATAGATTTTCTATTAAAAAGGCAGTCTGCTTTTATTTTGCAATATTTGACCGTAATACTGATTGCTCCTGTCTCCTGCGTTCCATTTCCCAAAAGAGAGCTGCAATTTTCAATCAAACCAAATGCCCTGCCCACATTTCCTTCTGTTCCTCCACAAACTTTAACATTTCAGCACCCGGAAATGGAAGTAAAAATGGAAATAGACGACGAAATACGTATAGAGCGGCCAACGCCCAAATACGGCGATGGCCGACGAACATCAGCCCCGGCGATTCTTTGGAGTGCGGCGAGCTTTGTCGACCAACCGACGACGTCGACTACAGCCCCAGATTCCATAAATATTCTACAAAGACTTCTTGAGAAACAGAAATGTGCCAGTGCCTCGTCTAGTCCTGATTCTGGTACTCATTCTTCCTTTTCCAATTTATTCTTTTCCAGGAATTGGTCTCGATGTCTGCAGTGACTCCGATCCTCCCTCGTATTCCGTCCATCCTCATGTTCTCCTCCCCGGGTCGACAGTTCCTCTGCCCGGAATTACTATAGGTATTTTGTCTTCTTTTCTCATTTGTGGAAATATTCAGCCCCTCCAGCGCCTCCTATAAATACAGGAAATACAGGCGGCTCCCTTCCCACGTCATCCAACATTCCTCCATTTCTCTGGTCTTGGATAAATGGTAAGTGGGAGTAATCAACAGCAAAAATTGTTGTCGATTCCATGCCGTCGATAGCTCAGTTGGTAGAGCGGAGGACTGTAGTATGGCTGATATCCTTAGGTCGCTGGTTCGAATCCGGCTCGACGGAATTGTTTTTGATTCCTTTTGCCATTTCTTTTTCTTTTTGAAAAAGCTGCAAAAATCGCCTTTTTCTCGAGAAATATTCGCCCTTTCCTTTCCATGTTTGTGCACATTCTGACCACACGGGGGGACATCTCCTTGTTTCAAAAGTCAACAATCGACACGTAGTGAGAACCCCCGGGAAGGGTGAGAATCGTGTGTAATCCGAGTACACGCACGAGTTGATTTTCGGACGAATGTCTTCTTCTTTTTTTTTGTTCCCGGAAAAGAGAAATTAATGATAGTCGATGACGAGTGGCTGATTTCCTGTAGTAGAACAAGTACAAAGGGATGTCTTTCCTCTCCTCGTCGACGTGCTCCACCTGGCGACAATCACAAAAAACCAGAAGTAGCGAAAATGTTAAAATGTCTTCTCTTCTTTTGTGTACTCGTCTGTGTATTTGTATATTTGAACAACAGGAAGTTGAAGCCCGAGTGAACGCGTTTCTTGTTGACTTTTCCAGAGGTTGTACGGGTCCCAGCAGGTCGACTGGGAGTTCATCTATCAGGGAGAGAGCTTGGGGACGTCTGGAGGGTTCTGGAACAACGAAATTACCTTATCAGAGGGGATCCTCAATAATGGCAGTCGAAGCCTTAAAAGAGCCTCTTGGAGACGATGTCAATGAAATGACGACAAGGCAACGACATGGCTCAAAGTCGACAGAAAGTCGACGTCGGGTCATGAAGAAGTTGACGAAGCATTGTTAGTGTCTGTGCTCTGGTGGACGTTTTAATTCTACAGAAACTTTCGGACATGATATGCTTTATTTCAGAACCGAAGAAATTACTCAATTTTGCCAGTTTCTGTGGGTGAATGTATAAAACTGCTCGCATCCTCTCGTTTCTCCTCTCGACAGCTCCTTCTCTTCCAGTATTCCTCTCCTCGTTAAACTCTAAAACTTTTCCTCCTGCGCTTCACTTTCTCGAAACTTTCTCTCTCCGGTCCTTCGACTACGGCCGCTTTCCGTGTTCCGTATGCTGGCGGCTGCGCGTGTGTATGTGTTTGCGGGCCGCGGCACGAAACCTCAAAGGACGACCGTTCAGCAAATTATTACGCAAAAATCCTAGGGGGAAAGTGTCCGAGGAGGGGAGAGAGAGGGGGATATGACTTGATAATTGTGAGTTGTCTCAAGTTCCAGTCCCGTGGTCATCGCGGGCAACCAGTTCGACACCTCACTGGCGCCTTCTCTTTTTCAAGTAGTTGACCTCCGGAGGCTCAAAACTTGTTTCGACGGTCATTTCACCAGCGCCTGGATTTACTACTTTCACTCCTTGGCAAGCGGGGGATTAGAAGAGGGACCATTTCATATGAGAAAGAGGGGAAGATCCGGGAAGATTAAACGAGGGTGAAATGCGTCAAGGAAGGTGTTTGTATTTGGTCGACGGGGAAGAAACAATCTCTCTAAAAGGCCATTTCATCCGACTTGGGAGTAGTCTTTGACCACCAGAATGCCGATTAAGACATCTTGTAGCTTGTCAAGGAAAGACAAAAAAAGAAAGAGGGAGAGAGGAGAAGTCATCTGAAAGAGCGGAAAGCTTCACAGTCGACTGCAAAATCTGGGGACAACGTGGACAGGCACAGAGAAACTGAGACCATTTTGGATGCCGGCTCGCAATAAAAAGGGAAATTGAGAGTGATAAGGAATTGATCTCTACAATTCGGGTCTTTTCCCCGAAGAAGTCCCTCTTTTTGGTATCAGCCCTTCCTTGATAAGTCATCCCCAGTCCTCCCGGCGCCCTTCTCCTTCTCCTCGACTTTTCTCTGTCGGAGTACAGTTTGCTCTATTCTCGTCTTCTCATATTCACCACTATTTGAGGATTTGTTGTATTATGGAATAAATAGCCGGTTGAGAACCAGTCGAAAGATGGTCAGGCGTAGTTCCTGCCATCGACACCCCTTGACCCCCGATACGAGTTCCCGTGTGAGGATTTCCCCTCTTCGCCGGCAACCGGTCGCCGGTCCTCTCACTGTCATCTTCGAAGCGTGAAAGCGACCCCATCCGGCCGTCGGATTTGACAGCTGGGGAATCCTCCCGGGGGATACTATAGCCTGGGGACATGCTCCCGTCGAATAATCACTGATAGCAAATATTTGATCACCCTCCCCCCGGGGAGAATTCACACGGATTGCCTTCTGCCGTTTTCGTTCAGTTCAAGAGGACACATTCGGACGGACGGACACACACAAATGTTTTCTCAGTCGAGATTTTACGATGGAATTCATGGGAGAAAAGTTGTTGTACGAGGCAGAAATAGCCATCAGGGGGCTATGGCCATTCCGTCGCCTAATTCGCCGTGTATCGGACATCCGGAGATCAATTTGTCGACTGTCCGAAGTGAATAAATTGGGAACAGGGCGGATGATCACGCAATCGGCCGTCGACTGATTAGAGAAAAGGTCGACGGGGGAAATTTATCCAGTTGACTCTCTCCAGCTGCGCCAATACAAACTCTTCGCTGGTGAACTGGTCTCTTTCTCCCTTTCCTGCTTCCTCAGGCGGCCGGTCGCGACCTCCTCAAGCTACGAACTTTCCGTCGCCCATTCAAATACTAGCCAGAATTATCGCCGACTGACCAGGATATGAAAAGTCGCCAGAAGACGAAAAAAGGCGAGAAGCGCCGGTCCATGAGGCGGAAAAGCGCGGAGGTTTGATGTTTTACAAGGAGGGATCAAATGTTGCACGGAGAAGAGGAGGGCAATTAAACCGGAGAGGGGATACTCGAGAAGGGAAATCTGCAAATGATGAAATGGACAGGGGCAGCAAGCCAATGGTCGAGTCAAGGAGACTTTTGAAGGTGTTCCAGAAAATTATGGCAAACCGTCGACCGCATGGCTTTCTGCCAATTTGCCTAACAATTTGTTTGTCAGTCTTCAAATTATCTTCGTTCAATTCCCCAAAAACCCCAATATTCCTGTGTAGTCCTCTCTGCTCGCTCGTTCTTTGTATCTTCCCGTCTACAGTCGTCTCCAATTCGGCGTGATCTGTTTTCCTCTCCTCCTTTTTTCCTTCCTCTCTGACGTCCGTCGATGGTTCGGTCTCCGTCACGCAGCACACGTTTTTCCGTCCGTTTCCGCGGCTGCTGACCATCGGCCATTGTTGCCGGCGTCGACGGACGATGAGAGCCAGGCGGACAGCCGACGGGCGGAAACAAACAAATGCTCACGCCGGGGAAAGAAAAGAAAGAATTACTATAAAATTAAAAGCATAATTTCAGATCAAAGACTTGTCAATCCATGGCTATCGGCAGCTCTTTTGTTGCCTCAACCGCCACCGGCGCCACCACCGCCATCGGCCGTTCCTCCGCCTCATCCTCCAGCGATGGCTGCTCCAACTGCTTTGAGACCAACTGGGCTACTAGCTCCTAGTAAGATTTTCCCTTTAAAATAAACGAAATCGCTTCCAGGTTTGGCTCCTCAGTCGTTGGCAGCTCCTGGCGCTCCTCTTTTCCCGGATCCGCTGTTCCCAACTGCTGCCAGCCAGCCACAAACGGCTCCTTTCTATTCAAATTTGCCGTATATGTTCGAAGCGAGACGGTTAGAAGGGTTAGAAAGCGTTAAAACGGGGGAATTTGCAGGTACAGCGAGCCAGTCCCTCCTCCAGCTCATCTTCTGGCACAAAGAAGGAAAAGTCGAGATGGTAAGTGACCGAAAAACTTTGGGGAATCGAGAAATATCACCGGAACTAGCTGAAAATGAATGAAAATAATAAAAGAGACAGGCATGCGCCCACACCCGTAAATTCTCGGCAGCAGTGGGCACCGTCCCCAGTTGGCTGGCGTTTTTCGTTGACCCAAATGAAGAAAACAAAACCCAGCTCGCTGAGGTCCGTGACTGATAAAAAATTCTGATGGCGGTCAACAAAAAATGGAAATTTTGTGAAAAGAAAAGACTGAAATCATCCATTTTTCTAGGCCAAGTGACATATTTATGGGAATTTTTACTTCGCCTTCTTCAAGACAAAGAATATTGCCCGAAATTCATAAAATGGATCGATCAACCGAAGGTAATCGATTGAAATTTGGAGGAAAACGGGCAAATTCCAGGGAATTTTCAAATTGGTCGACTCGAAAGCCGTTTCCCGCCTTTGGGGAATGCACAAAAATAAACCGGGAATGAATTATGAGACGATGGGACGAGCTTTGAGGTGACTTTCCCCATGAAATATCCATAAACCTCCCAGATATTATTATCAACGTGGAATTTTACAAAAAGTCGACGGCCAACGACTCGTCTATCAATTTGTCGATGTTCCAAAAGAAGCTTTCCAGGTAAAAAGTTTTTTCTGCCTCATGCTGGAATCGAACCAGCGACCTTCTGTTTACTAGACAGACGCTCTGCCACTGAGCCAATGAGGCGCATGAGAGCCGTCGCTGGCGGCAAGTTGACCCTTGTGGTCGACGCTATCTCTCAAACAATAGACAATGGCTGTTTAGGATGTTCTCTTTGATTCCGGGACAGATTCTTCGAGTTCTGACGCGTGTGAGGACCCGGAATCCCCGAATACAACTATGGCCACGACTCCAATGTCCAAATCACCGGCTCCCGTCACTTGTGCCTAATTAGACCTTTAAAAGCTTTAAATTCGAGCAGGATCTCCGCTCTTTTCTGTGATTTTTTTTCTTTTTCGTGACATTTTCCCCATTTTTTCCTCGTAGTCTTCCTCTTCCCCGTAAATTTGAGTCTAGCCCATCTTTTCCCTAGTCAATTTCCCCTTCGTCTTCCTTCTTTTTTTTATAGGTTCCCTCTCCAAATAAATTACGGTATCTACAAAAACCAAGTGCAATTTCCTTTTTAATAATCAATCACTGCCCTCCTCCGCCCTTATTTATTCGCTGTAGGACCTGTGGTCCCCTCTTTTTCCCATTTTTTTGTTCTCTTTGTCTTTCACTTTTTCCTCTTTTGGTGTTGTCTAATCTTTTTTCTTTTTTTATTCCAATGAATTCTCTGTAAATCGACTTCATGTAGCCAACGGAAAGGAAATGAAGCGAAGAAGGCGATTTGTAGAAAAAAGAGGATAGCAAGCTCAGTTGGACGGTCCTCCTTCTCCTCCGCCAGATGTGATCTTGGCTCAATTTTATCGCCATCTGTCAACTTTGACGAGAACAAAGGGGGCAAATTTCCACTGGCCAATTATTCTGAAAAAATGAAGAGAACGTCTCATCTTTCCGACATTTCGAAGGCGAACGTGCAATGTCACACTTTCAAATGTCACACATGGCTGATACACCCCTTCAACACCAATTTTTTTCTGATTTTTTTCTATCATAGGAATGCTTAGGCTTAGTAGTGCCCATTGCAAGCGTTTAAACCGATTTTAAAAGTTCACCTGATGAGCTACACCGCGATGAAAGTTGACCTTTTTGTGTGACATTTCCCCTACTTTCTCACTAAAATGCTCTCTAAAAAAATTTTCTCCCATTCTTTTTTTGTCAAAATGTGGGCTCAGGCTTAGTAGAGCCTATTTTATTATTTTCGAAAGTTTTAGAGCTTGAGCGCCGACCTACGCGCCGCAGCACCCAAAAATAGTGTTGTGTGACATTGCACGTTGGCCCATTTCGAATTATTTTTCCCCTTGGGGAATCCAAAAATTGCTGTCTCCTGGATCGCGGCGCGCTGTCCAACCGGAGACCAAGTTGGAGCGCACAGCGACTCGGTGACACCGTGAACGGGGACTGTACTCGAAGTGAGACATCACCCTAAACACGGGATTTTGTTTTTCAGACCTACGTGTCTTCGCACAGAAGAAGCGCGGCTGCCAATAATTTCTCTGGAAATCTAACGCCAATAGAATGTGCTGCCGATTGTTTACGGGTGCGAGTGCCCATTTTTTCTGAAAAAGTTTCACGGCCAATCATTTGTCTTCTCTTCACTTCCTCGTTGCTTTTCTTTTCATTTTATTTCTTTCTACAGGTGTTTTACATAATTTCTTCGTATTTAAATGAGGGGATGCTCGCCTTTTATTAGTATTTTCATAATTTTCAATGTCTACTGGAGCTTTCGTCACATGTTTTCTGGTTTTCCATTTGCTCGTCTCCTTTTGTTCTCCTTCATGATTTTTTGGTTTAGTCATTTCTAAAAAAGCTATCGAACCGTTGCACACACTTGGAATCAGAGTTCATGTGTCAAATTGGAAAATATTGTCCGTTTCCAGAATTCCGGTCATGTTTAGGTTCACAGCTCGTACAAACCGAATGTTTTGCTCTCATTTTTTTATGAAAAAGGAATAGGAGTTCCGCATAAGCAGCTGGTGTTCCAAAAAAAGCCGTAAGATGACGTAAAACTCCAGAAGCGATGAAATCATTGAATTCTGGATAAAGCAGCCGTTTGTGGGAGAATGACTGAAATATTTGATGAATTTCAATGGATTCCTTTTTTTTCTATGAAAAATCACGGAAACATTGCTTTTTCAGACAAGGAAGAAACAATCTGGAATCAAGTTATTGTCATAATAATCAGAGCAAGTAGATCAAGTTTCCTTTCAATTCTATTGCATGTAATCAGGACAACATTATGCTTTTTGATCTCTGTATAGTCCTGAATTTCTCGAATTTCTCCTTTCAATAGGATCTAACGAATTTTTCCAATTCCTCGGCTTGCCCATCTTTGCTCCTTCTAAATTATTTCTTTTATTTTCTCTAAAACTACAAAATATAATGGCCGTTCCAGTTTCTAAACAGGCATGTCTTGCTTTTCACAGGATTGAAAAACCACCCTCCTCAACAGCAGGTGAAGCAGCTGGTGAAACCAATGCTCAAATTCGATCAGTAAGACAGAAAGACATTTTTTTTGCGATCCAAAATTGGGACCCAATTAGGCGGCTTTCATTCATTCCATATTTTTGCACATTTTCTTCTTAGTCTCGAAAAATTGGAAGTAAACTTTCATTTCCCTGTGCACAAACTTCCACTTATGCTTTCTCATTTTTATTCTCTTTATCAAGATCAAGTTTCAGATGACTCTCAGTAATTACGATCTAATAATTAATGGCAATAAAACGATTCAGCTTTTTATTGTCGTCCTCGTAGAGCCATCTTCGATCGAATTGAATCCTCCATTATTTTATGCTATTTTTGCATTCGAAATGTTTAATTTATTTGTATCATTTTGTTCTTTTTGGACAATTGTTTTTCTCATGCCGAAATTTCAACTCTATCATTTGAATGTCATCCGTCTAATTCAACTATATTTCGGATCTTATTATGTTACTATTTTTGCTCGTTCCTTGACTATGTCATATGAATTGGGATTTATACGAACCATTGGTGAGTATAGAAGGAAAAAAAAGAATATTTGTTTTAGTTTGGATCGAACACAAAGGAGGTTTAGGTCGTCTACCTGAAGATTTGCTACTTCTTTCAATTTGTGTCATTAGAATTATGTTCACAGCTCAATACGCGTGTATAATTCCCGGAATGTTGGCTGAAAGAGCGTTTGCCACATTGTATGTGACGGATTATGAGCAGCGACGTAGACCGTGGGTAGCCTATGTGATTTATGGATTTTCTATGGGATATACTCTCTTTTCTGCTGCTATGATTACAACGGGTAAGTCGTCAACCTTTTCCTGAACAAAATCTCTTTAAAATCCCATGAATAATCACGTTGTTTTGCGTCATTTATAATTTTCACCAGGTGCTGTGTCTAATTCAATTGATCTCAGTGAACAAAAATCTTAAAATATATTATAGGAAACATCTCATATACATTCTGTATAATTCTTTTTCTCATAATTGGAATGGGAATTGTCAGTTTTGTTATATTTTATCGCTACAATAAGAAGAAACTACTCGATTTGAATTCCCAATATCGTTCCAAGGAAGTCTACACGCTAAGCATAAGATATCAAGTTACGGAAAATTTAAAAGTTATGAAAGTATGCCCGATAACAGGAGTCTTCAAACAAAAACCCTTTTAGAAAATTTTAATGATGGCGGTGGTCATGTCGTTTTTTCTTTTAGTCGCAGGGATAATGTTCGTGTTTTCTTTTCTAGTATACGATATATTTTCATTTAAAGGCCAATTATTAGTCGCCTTATTGGAAATGTGGGTAGCTTTGTAAGTGGCCCACTTGATCGCATAAAAAACTTCTTTAGATCTGCAAATCTAATAACAGCATTACTGTTTCTAATGAATATGAATTGGACGAACACTACACTATGTCACCTATTCTCCAATAATAGACGGGTCGACAGATTACAAGTTGAACAACCTCAACAGATCGAGGCATACTTCGCGATATTTGCTAAACAATGGTGAAAATGACCGAACCTCGAATTCCGGAATGTTATTCCCTTACCAAATAGCAGAATAAAAGTCTAAATTTTATTTAAAAAATTTACTTCACATGTAAAAATGGAAAGAAAATATGTAAAATTTAGTCAATGTAAGAAAATGATAAAATCAATAAAAAATGATAAAACTTATGCTATCTTCTGTTTAGATAAATCAAAATCGATGTGATATTCTTACATGAAGACCATTGACGGGTCGAAGTATAAGTTCGGCTTTAGCACGGGCCTGGAAATTTCCACAATAAATTATTGCATAATAAATAACCTGAAATCTAAATACTAAAAACTTACATGATATGTTTTCTCAATAGACGTTATGGAAAATTTATGCAAAACTTTGGCAAGCAATGATTTCATTTCCAGCATAGCAAATCGTTGTCCAATACAGTTCCTACCACCAGCAGAAAATGGGATGAATGAAAAGGCATGATTTCTTGCTCCTTTTATATGTCTAAGGCAATAATATTATTATATAAAATTGCCTACCTTTCTGGCTTGAATTTATCCGGTTCAGGCCATTCTTTAGGATCTCGCTGCACTAACATTAAATTAATCAGTATCATTGTACCCTTAGGCACTATTGTTCCATAAAAATTCTCATCTTCACCTAGTTCTCGAACAACAATTGGCACTGATGGATATAATCGTAATGTTTCCTAAACAAAATATAGAAACTAATAAATGATGATCTACTTTGACAACAGCCTCGAGATAATTCATTTTAGAAAGATCGTCAATAGATACAAAATTACTTTCTCCTAGGACTTCGTCCAATTCTTGTTGTATTTTGGCTTGAACTTCGGGATGATTTCCAATCAAATGAAGAGCCCAAGAGAGAGCAGTTGCTGTTGTATCATGTCCTTCAAATAAAAAAGTATCAACCTAAAACAGTATTCTATTATAACGAGGATAATTACCTCTCCAGCAATATCCTCCATTGGGAAATCTCCTTTATGAGCCATTTCCAGTAAAAGATCTAAAAAAGCACGTCTTCCTTCTAATCGCCATTCCGAAGCTTCAAGTTCTTGACGACGTTCTTCAATAACTTTTTTAGTAAAGGTGTGGAGAATATTTAGACATTCATCATGTTCTTTACCTTGTCCGAACCTAAACAATCTCATCAGCACAAAAAAATAATACTTACAAGTAGAAAATAGTGTCGCTCCAAACCAAAGGATTCTTTGTTCTTTCCTGCACAATATCATTAATTTTATGAACAGCTTTGACATATTCGCTATCACCAGCGGTCTGTGCATTGACACAGCGGCCCATGGATGTCTCGCATATTATATCCAAAGCGCAAAGTGTTACCAAGGAAAGAACTTCAAAAACTGGCTTTTCACTGTAAATAATATTGCCAAATGTTGAATATTATTGGAACCTAGAAGCAATGACGGAGAGTTTATCAAGGAAAATTTGGCCCTGTTGATTAAATATAGGAATGAAGTCACGAAGGATGTCATAATGGAATGTAGGAGTTAAAAGCTTCCTCTTAGGTCTCCATCGTTCAGCTTGGCTAAAAAGAGAGAAAATTAAGTTTATAAAAGTTGACTACCTAATTAGCAGACTATTTCCTAGCCAGGGTACAAGGAATGTGTATATAAGGCCTTTATTTAGATGTTTTGCTGTCATATAAATAGGTTCCAATAGTTTTCCAGAATAGACCATCAATGCAGGAAATGGCCCTATCCAAAAAAGACACATACGAGGCTCGTTCGGATAAAGAGCACCCATACCCATGACCTAAAATTCGATATTGGAACAGAAAATAATAGGTTTATTATTCAAGGTTAATCCAAACCTGGTTCATAAAACCCATTGGATCAGGATTTGTGATGAGAAGATGTCCGAGTAGGGGAAATGATCTTGGTTGTGGTATTCCCTGAAACAAAATTAATTAGAATCTAAATATTGATACCTTCAATCTTTGCCGTAAAAGAAGATGTCGCACAAACATAGTTATAAAAAAAGCGACAGTAAATGGTATAATTAATTGTAGAAATAAACCCATTGTTCTTCTTCTAAAATTAATGGGCCTGAAAATAAATCAACATTATGAGATTATAATAAATTTCAAGACAAGTGTAAGCAAAGTTACAAATAAATATTACTGTACTCTTGTAGACTTGAACAATCTGCAATTTTGGAGATTATTTTTTGAGATTGCACATACTAATTTGTATAATTGAATGAGCAGCAGCAATTAGAAGTAGAAGACAACAAGAAATTCACAAATGAGCCTCACGGCATTTTCTCCTCTGAGCGTCACTTTTTTGAAGGCGCTATTTTGAATGAGTAAAACTGGCAATTCTCTTCCTACCAGCCAAAATCTGTATTCTGTTGTGATTTCTTTGGCATTTTCTATTGTGCTGCTCATCTTCTTTATCAGAGAGGCTGCAAACTGCGTAATCATTCTTGTCCGGTTGTCGAAGTGCATTTTACTCGACATGGACCAATTTTCGTCACTTCTCCCGAAATATTCTTTTCTTCAGCCGATAATTGACCAATTATTGTATTTTACAGCACCTGACCTCAACATGTTGCTGATCTGTAGTGAAAACTGGTGCTAGGTGCGTGTTTCGGAGCAGTGTTCGGTCACACCATGTTTTATTCTGTGAACGACTTGATCCTCTTTGAATATCAAATGACCCTCATGCTATTTGTTTCACTGTACATTTTACTTCAATTTCACCAGGAATTTGTTCTTTTCTCTCACCACTATCGTATTTTTATTTCTCTCTTGCAAGGATAATCTCTGATTTCTTTTTTTGCAACTCATGATACTTGACTCCTTCCACTTCTCAACTATTCTATTTATTAGCTCTACAGTTCACGGTTTCACGTGATTCCCGTTTACGCATTTTTCAATAGCCTTTGCACTCTCTACAGCACTTGAGAAGATCAAGGAGGTTGCGATCAAATAATAGTTGTCGTCAGCCAGCTGCTACCGAATACCCTATCTTTGTTATTTGTTTACTTTCTGCTAGAGAAACGAGGCTAGCCGGTGGCGTACCGATAAGGAGGATTTCTACATTCCACAGCTCTTATTCTGCTCAGGAAATGCTGTGACACGTGCTTCTTTTTATTTCGTCTCTTTCGGTGCAATTTTAGTCCAATCAATTGCTGCACAGTCATAAACGAATTCCAAAAAAAAGTTATCTATTTCTCTGATTAGTTGAGGTGTTGATCTTATTCTTTTCTCCTGGAAAAGTTGGTTGTGGCTTCTTTTCGAAACTTATCTCTTGTTTGATAAGCCGACATTCCATGGGGCCATTGAAAGAATCTGCACCGCCTCCTCTTTATTGCAGAAGGAACTCTCTCTCTCTCTCTCTCTCTTATTTATTTCTTCGAACTTTATTTCTTTTTCTTATCAAATCTTGTATATTTCGTCTTTACAAGGATACTTTGTTCTTTGTTCGCTCTTTTTGACATAAAATATTGATTTTAGAATGAACTCTACCGGAATTGCCTTGGGTATTGAATACGTGTCGACAGCCTTATCCCTATTTTGTCTCCCCATAAACATAATATTCGTCTACGTGGTATCCCAAGAAAGGTAAAGCTTCTTCTTCTTCTTATAGACGTTAGTGACCTCGAAAGCGCAGTAGATAAGATAATTATTGCCTTCTGTTCCATTAAAAATAGATATTTTGTGACTAAATCATCGGTTCTTTGATCCCATTTTTCCATATAAAAATTATTGATTTCAGGCATCATGCTCCTTTCAATACGCCCTTCTTTCGTCTTTGTATTCATCTTTCTGTGGCAGATATTCTTTGCTGTA
Organism: Oscheius sp. DF5033; assembly: GCA_964036215.1. Classification (NCBI taxonomy): domain Eukaryota; kingdom Metazoa; phylum Nematoda; class Chromadorea; order Rhabditida; family Rhabditidae; genus Oscheius; species Oscheius sp. DF5033. The sequence continues at coordinate 5,022,257 of CAXIWN010000004.1, read as the reverse complement.
TTTTTATCACACTTTTCTTCAAGTTTCCAATGTTCGGCATATTTCCTGCTTCATTTTATCGAGAAAATTGGTCAGCCGTGCCACTTATTGGGATGAATTACTTGGGACATGCACAAGCAATTGGAATTATATTCATAGCTGTCAATAGGTTCGATTCTCCATATTTTTACAAAAAAAAACCGCTGCTCTTTTAGATTTACAGCTGTTTATTTTCCAATTCGCCATAAGCAAAATTGGTGGACTCCAAAAGTAAAATTTCCTCTGGTCAAAATACAAAAAAATTTCAGGTAACGGCAATTCTTTTGGTTCTCCAGTGGACGATTCCAATTATTTTTATTCTTCCATTATTTTTTTCTCGTTTCGTCTTCATTTTCAACCATAGTTCCGTGATTTTTACAGCTTCGGATATGCGATTTCATCGGGTAAGTCGAATCTTATTGACAAAAAGCTGTAAACAGAAGGAAAATTGATGTTTTTCATCATCTTTTTGGGTTGAATTTTGATCCAAATTATGGACATTTTGCCTGTAAAAAGATAACGAGGGGCAACCGCACCCAGTGCTCTGTCTACCGCACAAGAAATCATCAAACATGACATCTAAAAAGTCATCGAATTTCAGATCTATTTCCTCGGTTTGGCACTTCTCGACGGCGTTGTCATCAATGTCATCGTCTCTTTTCTCTACATTGCCATCTTTATCCGAGTACAGACACGTGTCAACATCAAAAAACCTGGAGAATTGGCCATGCGACTCGCCCTGTCCGCTTTCGTCATCTTCATCAGTTATCTCTGCCTCGGGGTGAGTTACAATCTGACCCCCAGATGTCACTGTTGTCATTCTCCCAATCGACGTAGGCTTCTTATCAAACTGTGATTGAGGAAGGGGTAAAGAATAAGGCGGAAAATGATAGGGTAATGGGATCTGAGCACAATCTGGAGATAAAATGGAACATGGTTGAGTTTTGTTCGGAAGAAATGGTCGACGGAAGGGGCAAAGGATGACATCGACGCGACATCTGAATGGAGGCGACCACATCGGGGCGATCTCGACATTCTCTTTATTTTTGATTTATAAACCCATACAAACCAGAGAGACACGACTGAATATGTTGCTTGATCCATTTTAACCCGGAAAGGTTAGACGACATCGACCGGGCGGCATCACACCTCGACCTCGGAGATTATGCTCTCCACCCTGATTTTGACCCTCCGACCAACTTTTACGCAAAATGTCCAAAAACCGCCATTCCCCTTCCTCGTCATAATCGGATATCCATCTCCCCCTCCCCGGCACATAAGCCGATTTCCCTGTCAAAAGATCAAATAATCCGTCTAGGTGTTCTCCGTCTTGTCGGCGATTTCTCCTCCGCCAGATGCTTGGATGTACCGCACCCTGTGGTTCGTAGTCAATGACGTGCTCTGCGCTTCAAACGCTCCAGTCCTGTTGATATTGAATAAGCCAATCCGACGAGTAAGCGACTCCTTTAAATCAAAATTGATTTTCCGTTTAGGTTTTCCTCAAAAAGATTGGTTTAAATGCTAAGCATATTGGCAAACAGGGCAGTCTCCTCCAGCACGTGTAGCCAGGAGATTGCCATCGCCGTCGTCGACCTCAAGAGACCTGAGATCTCCCTTTCCTGGTGCTGTCAAGGAGTACTGCCAATTCCCCAAACCTCATAATAAAAATTGCTTTATTTTTCCTGAATATCAAGCCGGTAACCGTAACCAGAGAACTTCAAATGGGATTCGGATGCCGCCTCTTGTTCGGAAGAATGGCCCGTGGCTATATTTCAATGCGAATCCATATCTGAATGTTTTCTGTTCATTTAAACGGTCTTTTCTTACTTGACAAGCATATGTGAATGTATAGTAAATTGAGAGGCGATTTTATCGCCTTTGTCCAGTTTCGAATGCATATATTCCAGGCAGGATGGCTTCAATTCCACTCGACCTTCGGGTACCGTATCTCCGGTATGGGATGCCCATACCAGCACAGCTTTTCCAAGAGTTCTAAACTGATTTAAATGAGAAATTAGCAAAGAATTTGCCCGTGGGACACGGGAGCAGCCATAATGGCTTTTATCACCGGGCTGATGACGTCTGGTCTCGCGCTCTCTTTCTTCCCGGCAAAGGGACCCAGACTATTGGTGACCCGAACTGTTTATAACTGGGGAAACAATCCAGTTCAAGTAAATGGGCAATTAAAAGAACAAAAAGAACTGACTGATTGATACCACGCGGCGACCATTATGGTCAGTTGAACTTGGAACTTGGAACTGATAGGGGTCCATACAATTTATGACCTCCACGTCATTTTTAGATCGAAAAAAGGGCTTATGTTTATTTTAGGCTTCATCAAAAAAGCCACCACTTATTCAATTAATTCAAAGTCTAATGACACTTCCTAAATGTGCCATCTGACGACTAGAGGACATGGCCAGTCACCCTCCTTCATCAGAAGTTCCCGGTGTCTGATCTCCTGATTTGTGTTGATTGCACCCACCACAAACGTGTTTCGACCAACTTACTCGTTCATGGCTTTGACGACTTCTCTGTCAAATGTCTTCAAATCAAATCCTCGAACTTTCATCAGCCCGGTGAGAGGCGCCTCGAAATGGCCATCTGGACATGTCGGAGAACTGACAGGGCGCATAGGAGTTCCCATTCTGTTTCTCTGAAATTTCGACTTTCTGACGTCGATGGAATAAAGAAAAAAGTGGAAGCGTTTGTTAATTTGATTGTTTGGTCAGATGGCTTACAAATTTGTACTCGATCCGGCGATGGCGCCACTGTCTGGGCAGCTCGACATCATTTGCTTATTTTAGAATTTCACAATGGCAAAAAGGAGAGGACAACAGAGAGAAGTTTCTAGTGGAAAGAAGTCAACTAGATCTATAAAACCGTCTATTCAATAGGTCGACATAACATTACAACATAGAGACGGAAAATGATCGGAAGATCAAAATATCCCAAAGGAATTAGACTTCGTCAAATCATCAAGACAAACCGATGTGTTCCTCCAGGAAGACGATTTGGCAGTCGAGAGAGATGGTCAATCTCCAAATTACAAGATTGGTAGCTAAGTTGTTCCGACAGTCGGAAAGACAAAAGGACGCTTTACGAGGAGCGGAAACCATAAATTGACCAGGAAACCCACGCAAGGAACTGTGGATAAAAGTGTTCATAGAAAGAGTACCGTTTATAGAAAAAAAGGCTATTTTGATAAAACAACGAGGTATACTGCGTGTTGACGAGGCGTCGGACTGACTGACTGATTCTCTAAAGTGACGACGGGAGTCATAAATTTTTTGTGGGAAAGGGGCCGACAGGGACGAGCGAATATTGGCCTTGACAAGAAATAGACGCCTTTTATAGAGATTATGATGCGGGAGGTATTTTTCATTGAGGACACGAGACAGTTGAATGGCCACCGGGGGAGGAAGGCGAGAGACCAAAATGTCAACAGGAAGGGAAGATTTTGAGTCGACGAGGGACATCTTTGATTTCAGACGGAGATGCCAACCACCTCGTCGATATCAGGGAAGTCACTGGCAAGAGATGACGAAAAATGGGAAATCAATCTATTTTTGGCGGTAAAGTGTTCGGAAATTAATGAAAAGGGCGACACCGATGACCGCGAACAGTATAAATTTAGCATGTTGACGTGGGTCGGGTGATGGGACTCAGACGATGGCCATTTCCTCTGGAAACTCGGGGTCAACAATTTTTATAGCAACGGTTTTCAAAGAGATATTCTACGCGGTATTCTGCAACAAATTTCGACATCCGGACATGTCGAAAAGGATTGTCGCGTTCACTTCTCCACCATTTCATTTCTTTCGCTGTTCTCGCTTCAGAACGTTCACTTTCTCATTTTCACGAAGAAGATGACAACAGCCAGCGATACGAGCCAACATCGGACGACGATGGAGAGCAGTGGCAGTTTCATCCGTAAGCGAGCCCCGGCGACCACCAAGACACGAGAAGATTCCGGAGGCAACGTGAGAAATGCCCGATCTCGAGGGTCACGCAGCACTTATCCGACCAGTCATTTGAACAGCCGTTCCGGACACAGTAAAAGCATCGACTTTGCCGCCCAACATCGTGGTCGGTCGAGTGACTGCTCGCCCGAGTAGGTCGACTTCTTTATCTTCTACTTTCAATGTTTAGATGTCATTTCATCAATATGGTGTTTTGGCTCATCATGATGGGTATATCCATCTACGTCTATTTCAACATTAAGAATCAGCCTCCGGAACCCGATCCGGTAGATGACAACTTCTTCGATCATAATCTTTTTTTCCAGCTGGTCACCACCCACATCCGATCCCGTCAGATCAATCGAGCAGTCGTGGCCATCATCTCCGACAGTTTGGATTGCTCCATTTACATGAAGTTGGTCGCTTGGATTATTTTATTAAATGGAATATTATTAGACAGTTGCAAATGAAGAAGGTCGATCATAGTATGCTGCTGCTGCACGGGATGATGTGTCTTTATTTGACGGAACCGCATTCCTTCGCTCCAGATGCTGGCTATTCCCTCTCGTTTCACTTCCACCAGTCGCCGGATGCCATTGCGGATCGCTATACTCAAGGCTATTTTGACGGCGGTCGACGCGACTGCGTTCTACGGGAAAACGCCGCCAAGAAACAGGACTGTCCTCTCCAGTATGACGACTATTAGCCAGCTAATATCGGAAATTTTAGGGTTTTTATGGTTCATCGATTCGCAAAGGCGTCGCTTGAAATGAAGAGATTTGCCGATTCCGACATCCCGAGTCATATTCTGATAGATTTGAGCCAGGAGTACAGGTGAATACCGTAGTCAATTTGGGATAAACAGACAGTTTATAGGAATAACTACAATCGGACATTTTCTCTTTTCACCCGATTTCCGGACAGCGGATCAAATCCAAAATATCCTCAAGCCCTCTCAACAAAATACTATAATTGTGGGTTATTCTTCTGGTTACCGTGTCGACGTCGAAATAATGGAGTTGGCGATAACTAATTCTCTTTCTTTTAGCGACCGGCAAAGAGGAGGAGACAAACCATCGGGTCTTCCGAGTTTCTCCTCTTTTCGACCAAATGAACAAGCAATATCCGAACAAGTTGACAAATTGGATGGCGATGATCTTCGGCAACGGCGTTCAACCTCAGATGACCACCAGCACAGGACTCAAAGTCACAAAGGAGGCGGCCCGCGATCTTGTCCATCATTATTTCTATACGAACAGAAGTCGAGGAGGTACAGAGTTGCTGTTTATAATTATTGGCTGTCTAGGTTACGACGACGAGTTGAATGAGGTGAGGATGAGTGTCTCCCAGAAGACGACGACGGAATACGTGCTGACATGGCCGAAAGGAGCCGCCACGTCGAGTGTCATCTCGGCATTTATCATCAAGACTGTCTACAAGTTTATGACACAAGCGAAACAGACAGATCTCCTGAGCAAGGAGACTCTCCTTTACGTGTCGTTTTTGGTGGCACAGCGACAAGCCTACCAGTTGTTGCCCAAGACAGCCGAATGGGATCCCGTCAAGAATAAGGTTGGTTTATTTACTTTTGTGGTTCGACAGAAGTCGTCCGTCCACTCACCGTTGTTTTCTCAACATCTTTTTTATTTTCAGAAAACTCTTTTCGAATATCTTGACGACGTTGTGGAAGTGTTGGAAAGTGTGAAAAAGGATCCAGAAACGGTCCAGGAATTGTTGGCCATCCCGTCGGACGTGGTCACTCGACTGAAGGCGGATCGCGTCGGAACCCTGATGAGATGGAGCACGCAGAAAGGCGAGACGGCCATCTGCGTACTGAATTCAGCTCTCCCAGAACCGTTTGTTGTTTTTTTATTTATTAAACGAGTTGTTTTAGATTTGATTCAAAAAATGTGGCAGGAAGAAAGAAGCCGGCGAAATTTGCCCCATTTTCACAGAAAGGCGGCGGCCAGAGCCAGTCATTCTCGTCGGCGGCGGCAATCACCGTCTTCGAGTCGTTTCACACGGGCACAGCCGACGGCTACATTCCACGAGTCGTGGTCTCATCTTCTGGATCTCTCCGGACAATTGAGGCTGCCACTTTCCCTGTGCTGCGGCATTTGTTGCTGAAAGAAAGCCCAGGCGAGGCAATCTACGCTCCGACGGCCTTCGTCAGTCTGCTCGATGGCAGCATCCGCTGTGAATTAAAACGGAAAGTGAAAGGCGGTAAAACCTTTGCCGAGAGCGCTGTCCTGGCAAATCTGAAAGGAGGATTCAAGTTTCATTGCCAGGAAGTGGAGGACATCTTTGAACAGCAGGTAAAAGCGGTGATCGATTAGTAAAAGGAAATATTCAGGATCGAGCTGCTTATCTGATTGTGAGGGAAGGAAAAGGCCGCACCCGGGACAAGTACATGAAGGCGGCTGTCGACGAGCGGGCTACCAACTTCAACTACGCCACAGGATATTAAATCTTTTTCTCTAATAAAGTTGGCATCATAACATTTTTGTGTTCCATTCTGTGTTTTCTTTCTGGCAGTGTTCTTGCAAATTTCGGAAACATTTCGCGAGTTTGACGCAACATTGAAAGCTTCATCTTCATTGTGTAAATGAAAAAATTCTGGTCCTAAACATATAAAATACAAATTATTACAAATACATTGATTTATTAACATGCAAATTTACAATAGTACAAATAAACCAAAAATAAATAAATAAATAAGCAGATAAATGAAATAAATCAATAAATAAGTTAGTAATGATAATACATCGCCTTACAGCCAACCTCGGCATTTTTCGGTACCACATCTGGAAGAAAATAAATAGGACAAGAAAACATAATGACTTGCCGACATCGTCCGTATCCTCTTTTAGGTCTATCACTTTCCGGATGATAATCAAAAACTAAGTCTTCGCCTAAAAATTATATCAACAAAGAAAATTGTATTTCAAACCCGCTTTTATGTCACGCACAGCTACAAAAACATATCGAAATTGGTATTCCATCGACACATCACGACAGAAGATTCTAACCAATAGCAAATTTACATTAGAACATGCGTGTCCGAAAAAACGACTTTCATTTCTGAACATTTTTCTTAAAAATTTACAAAATAAAAAGAAATACCCATAATGTTTAGCGTCGATTATAAACTCATCGCCGTAGGTTCCCATTTGATAGCTGGTATCTGTCGCCTGGGCTTCACTTACGGTGCTTACCTAATAATTACCATTGAATAAGACAAAAAATTTACTTGGCCACAATATTCAGATACAATGGTTCCTTTACGAATGTCGACCAATGCTCTTACCTACACTGAAAATGTTTAGCATTGAACAAATAATAACTCACACCCCATCCATAATATCGCGGATCAGCGAAAATTACCAGCGGAACCTCTCGGGGATACTAAATTCACACGAAATATTACTAATATCAAAAGAACAATTACTCGAGGAAGCCATTTACTGCATTTTTTCCAACCTCCAGGACACACACAATTAGCAGTAGCTGTACACACCACCATATATGCAAATGCTCTAAAAATGTAATCAAACAATGCGAAAAATGGCTTACCCTTCTTCCACGGAAAAGTTGTCAGGAAATGTGAGATCATTAAGATTTTTGGGATCATTTTGTTCTAACCGAACCATTGATTTGCATTCGTCGCAATATTCTTCTGGCGGGCCAAAAACGCAATAGTGAGTTCCTTTACCATTTTTTGTCAATTTCTTAGCTTTTTCTGTTAGCTGATATTCTATTATAAACTGGAACACGATACGTATATGCTTCTAATATAAACCTCAATTTCCGGCAACTTTTCTTGTGACAGCATTGACTCCAAATATAATTGCGGTAGAGGAAGTTTATAGTTGAGAACAGCCTGAAATTATTAGGCAATAATTACCTATTATATAAATTTACTTGTAGCCACTGTAATTCGACCCGCTTGACCTTCCAATACTTTAAATCACCAAGGGCAGCTTTCAACTCTTGCTGAGGGCCATTAAGCAATCGTTTCAATTCCGCGTCGTCTTCAATAGGCTTTAGTTCATGCAGAAACCTTCGCTCAAATAGTGTTTGGCCTTTTTTCGCAACATTTTCTGAATACCTAACATATTTCAAAAATAAGGAAAAAGGAAAATTTCAAAGCATTCTGTGTTTATAACATTGTCATATATAGCTTGTATTCCTTTTTCGTATTCAAGAAAATTCTTCCTCTGAATATGATTAAATTATAGAATCATATAGTATCCAAACTTACATGTAAAGGGGACTTTTGGAGATCTGACCACGTGACTGTAGAGGACCAAGTGAAATTCCATCCTGACCAAGAAACAAGATAACGCTGTATAATTGAATTATAGAAGAAATTGCTAAACTTACTTCGCCAATTTTACAGAGAATTCTGTCGATATTCCAATGATGTTTTTTAATTTTTGAGACGTATCCGCTTGACGGTGTACTTCTGGTCAGATTTCCAGGTACAGTTCTCTACAAATATAATTACAGAAAATAAGAAAAGAATGAACCTTCACAACTGGTAAACCCAGCCGTTGGCAAACAAGAAGATCGCCGGAAGAACGCCTTCCACGCTTTATTTCTGGTTTTTCTTCCATGTCTCTAATAGGCTCCGATCTACGTCGTTTCACCAATGTTTTATTTTTTTCCTTTTCTTCATCAAAATTCTCAGCTTGTTCTGGAGGTAGAGGCGAATTTTTGCTTGATCGTTTCGTCGGCTCTTTTTTCTTCAAGCTTCCATCAAGGTTTACTGCTTCTGATTGAATTCTGTCATTTTGCTTTAATTGAAGACGTATAGATCTGCGTCGTCTTCCTTGTTGACCAGGACTAATTTCAAATATTTCTTCCATTCTGCAAATTTGTAGAAATTAGCAAAATAAATAGCAGAGTAAAGAACGGCAGCATAATACAACACGAAACATACGAAAATGAATGACGAAATGATCTTTCAGCTTGAAAGTTTCGGGGATTTTGAAGTATACAGCCGGGCTTTCAAATTGATTTTGAATTTTTGTTGGCAAGAGTTCCTCAGCAAACATTTTTTTGTGGAACTGCCTGTAGATTACGGTGATCGGAATAACCCACGAAATACTAGTCGGCCTCAATAAATCTCAACAGTTTGCCATATAGACGAAGATAAGAATGACGATTCTACTAGAGTTAGCAGCACTACACAAGGCGATCCTTCCCCGATCCAACCTCTTTAAATCCTAACTTCAAGAACAAAATATAGCTAAATAAATTTTTTATGACAGACAGAGAAATAAGGCAAAATATGCCAACAACAGCTGCATTAAAAATAAATAACCAAAGTTTAGAAGCACTTTCTGTGTACAATACTCGGTCCAGATTCGTCGTACTCCTGCTTGCTGATCCACATTTGCTGGAAGGTAGAGAGGGAGGCCAGGATGGATCCTCCAATCCAGACGGAATACTTTCGCTCGGGAGGAGCCACAATCTTGATTTTCATAGTACTAAATATTATTGATAAATACACTTTACATTTACAAACCTCGGAGCAAGAGCGGTTATCTCTTTCTGCATTCTGTCGGCGATGCCAGGGTACATAGTGGTTCCTCCACTTAGGACAGTATTAGCGTAGAGATCCTTACGAATGTCAATGTCACACTTCATGATACTGTTATAGCTCGTCTCGTGGATTCCAGCAGTTTCCATACCCAAAAAGGAGGGCTATAAAGTAAGCGTTAAAAAAAGAAAATGTAACAGTTCTACCTGGAAGAGGGCTTCGGGACAACGGAAGCGTTCGTTTCCAACGGTGATGACTTGTCCATCGGGCAATTCGTAACTCTTCTCAAGAGAGGTAGAGCTGGCAGCAGTAGCCATTTCCTGCTCGAGGTCGAGAGCGACGTAACAGAGCTTCTCCTTTATATCGCGGACGATTTCGCGTTCAGCAGTGGTGGTAAAAGAGTAACCACGCTCTGTGAGGATCTTCATCAGATAATCGGTAAGATCACGACCAGCCAAGTCGAGACGCAAAATAGCGTGAGGAAGAGCGTAACCCTAAAGTTTGATGTTGATAAGACTAGAACAGATGAATTTACCTCGTAAATAGGAACGGTGTGCGTAACACCATCTCCGCTATCAAGGACTACTCCAGTAGTACGTCCGGAAGCGTAAAGACTGAGGACGGCTTGGATCGCAACGTACATTGCTGGAATAGGTTGATACTACAAACAACACAGCAAATTAATATACCTGGGGTATTGAACGTTTCAAACATGATCTGTGTCATCTTTTCACGATTAGCCTTGGGATTCAGCGGTGCTTCAGTTAGAAGAACTGGGTGCTCTTCTGGAGCAATTCTGAGCTCGTTGTAGAAGGTGTGATGCCAGATCTTCTCCATATCATCCCAGTTCGTTACTATCCCATGCTCTATCTTTAAAAAAACTTTAAACAAAAAAAAAGTAAAAAAAAACATACTGGATATTTGAGAGTGAGAATTCCTCGCTTCGATTGTGCTTCATCTCCGACGTACGAGTCCTTCTGTCCCATTCCAACCATCACTCCCTGGTGGCGGGGACGGCCAACGATAGACGGAAATACGGCACGAGGAGCATCATCACCTTTTTTTAATAATATATAATCTTATTAGCAAACTCACCAGCAAAACCAGCCTTACACATTCCAGAACCATTGTCGACAACAAGAGCAGCAACTTCTACGTCAGACATTGTGACTGAAACAAATAAATAATTTCCAAATAAATAAACTGCAAGAAGCAATGCACGAGACAGAGCGAGAGATATTGTTGACAAACAAGATGAGATGTTTTAGGTTTGGCATTTGAAAATTAGCGACAGCATCAGGTAAAATCAGGGAAAAATTTCGGCACTGTTTCCAAATGGTTCTGCTTCGTACGATGTCTCAATGGTTCTTTTTTGTTCCTTTTTGATTGCTAGACTAAAATATTCGGCAGCGATTAGAAATTTACACCATTTCTCTTTGAGCTCCATTGAACATGAGCGAAAAGGAGAATTCTTAGAAAAATGACTGGCTTGATCTCTTCTTCCGTCGATCTCAACTCACAAAAATTTGAAATAACTCATTTCTATGTATTTCTTTTATTACTCTCCTTTCCGCGTTCATGTTTTATTTTCAGTAGCATAATGTCTTTTGTATCTGGACAACGTCTTCTTGCCTTCACCAAAACTACCGTTCCTTGCAGCAAAATTTTCCTACGCTATTTGAATGGTCAGTGTTATTTTATGAGATTTCTAGGATCTTTTTAGGAACTGAAGGATCCGAACTATTAGCTGCCTTAGAACAATGTGGCCGTATACTCTTTCATGTTTCTGACTATGGACTGATAATAGAACATGATCCACAAGTGGATGCCCAACAAATTTATGCTGTTCTGCAACGGAATTTCCAGGAAGTTTCCATGAAATCGTTCGTTTTATATTTAATACGCTTGTCACAATTTTAATTTTCTTTTGTCAAACTAGTTTAATTTCAGTGCTGTAAAGATCTTGCTACTGCATCATCAGTGTACGACTTCGAAATCAGTATCGTTTGACTTACCGCAAGCTGCTGTTATTTATTTTTATCGGAGCCAAATTATCCGGGAGAATAAAATCGTGGATTTACTGGTAAACTTATGCGTTTATATTTATTTTTCTCTTTGAAGATTGATTCTACTGGGACTGTTAGCTGGTTTGGGCAGCATGATTGTGTAGCTAATGCTACTCGCCACATTTCTAATCTAATGCAGGAATATTTCCCAAAGGATTCTGCTCACTCACCTCCTGAAGGATATGGCGATGCGACAGTCCCACAATCGCCAATTGATTTCAGTTTGTTGTCATCTATTCAATTTCGATCCACATTTTAAGACAGCATGATGTCCGATAATTTCTTTTCGAATGTTACTGGGTTAAATGCTTATGGATTGTCTGCATATTCTTCCATGCGAAATTCCCAATTTTGCAATGCGAGTCAGGAAGAGATGCTGAAGAGTCTCTCCGGAGCCTTTCCTGCTCTTTCGCTTCTTCATCAAAATCCTGCAGCAGGTGATGCACCACCTAACATCAATCAAATGGTTCGTTTTTTCTTTTGTACTTTGAGATGTTTTGCTCCATTTAGATGTCTCCGCTTCCAAATGAGCTAGGTGGCCAGGCAGAGCATGGTACTCAGCCGCAAGCTGCTTCTCGTTCGTCGCAGTTTAGTAGACCGGACAAAAGACGCGATCGGGAACGAATTTATTTCATGGTTCCATCAACAGACGCACCTCGCCTGATCGGAACTCGTGGTGTCAATAAGAAGCGCATAGAGGAGCAAACGGGATGTTCAATAACTGTAACGTTAATTGCATTAATCATCAGCTGTTGCTATTGTTTCAGTTGCATACAGAATCCAAGAAGGATGGGGAATTCCCAGTAGAGATTAATGGTAGCTCGCTAGCTGTTTGCGAACGCGCAAAACTTCACATAGAGAAGTTCCTGACTTCCAATGGAAACAATAATGAAGAGAAAAAGGTTTGATCGTTGTTTTATTATCTGAATTAATTTTTTTAGGAACGCTCTCGTCCTAAAGTTCATCTCGAATTCAGTCCAAAAAAAGCTCAACCGACTAACAGCTCCACACCCAAGAAAGAAGTTATTCCTGATGAAAACTCAAATTGGTAAATGTTTCTTCCTTTTTCTTGTCACTTTTAGTGCCCCACATTTGTCAGATGTCCCCCTTTTGTTTTGTCCATAGGACTTTTTTACAGATTGTATTCTGTTAAATTTTTTTCTATTTCTCGTGCCCCCCTAGTTACTAACAATGTGCCATAATCATATTATTCTTTATTATTATTATATGTTCTGTCACAATTTGTTATTCTGTAAAGATTTGTTCTTCATTTCTGCTTTTTGTCTTACAAGTAGTAGTAAGGGGTTTGGGTAGTGGTTTCAGGGAAGCAATCTACGTTCACTCCCTGTCATATGAAAATAATCGATTCTCCGTCAAAAGAGCTCCAGATTGATATCCCATAAGCTGGGGTTACCCGCCAAACGGAAGAGATGTCGACGTGGCGATGACGTGGCAAGATGACTGCCACGTGGCAACTCGGATTTTGACTTTGTAACAACCAATGTACACCTCCATTTTGTCCTCTCTTCATTTATATTCCTTTTCCCAAGAGTATAAGATTCAAAGCGATCCGCTATTCCGGGTGGTCAGAAAACTTGTCAAATTTGGTCGAGAGAAGCGTTTCGACGCCGCCGCCAGTCAGTCTCTCTTCCGTCGTCTTCCTGTGCGGCTGGTCGTCTTTTCGTCAAAATCAGGTTATTTTTACTCATTTTTTTTATATTTTGACTTACCAAAAGGGATAAAACTCCTTATTGGAGTCGATTCAGCCGAGGTCTGTCGGTCAGAATCACAAATCGCGTTGTGGGGACCGTCCCACGGAACATTACGCGTCCCGTTGATTCGGGTATCCCTAATTTCTTTTGTTCTAAATTCCTCGGGCTAAAAAGAGACGGCCAATGGGACAAGCCAAGCAATTGCTTACAATTGCAGGGAATCCGCCCCAATTGGCAGGCTAACCTCCAAAAGAGGCGCCGTCCTGGCCCGGTCTCCTGGTCGGTACTGGATCCCACGAAGCCACAGCGGTGTTTGGGTCGTCTGGATACCGCCGGCCTTAAAGGGACGATAAGGCAGGATTTGAATTCAGCTGGATTTCCGCTGATTCCAGAGTACGGGTAAACATCATGCACATATTTTGCAAATTCCAAATGAAAAATTGCGTTTTTCGTTAAAACTGTTATTTTCTATGATCTGATTTTATTTGCAATCGACTCAGCTGATTTTTAGAAACATTTTGATATATGAACGACTTCGTAAATCGCCAAAATATTATTTTATACTCTAAAAGCTCAATTTGCACGAATTTTTTGTATCTTTTCTATCCTGCTACTTTTCGCTTATTTCTTTTTTGCTTTAGAGTAATTCGATGCTTGCAAAACACTAGAAAACAATAAAAAACGTTAAAAATGCATGCTGATAATTTTACTAACAGCTACAGTAAGCCAAGCGCGCAATTCCAGCTAATTCAAATCCTGCCTTATCGTCCCTTTAAGGGAGACCGGAAGTGCTCGTACAGCCCGAGAACCAAACCATTTTTTTTGGCTAAAATACTAAATACCGTAAAATCTGTATTATAAGCCCCGGGGCGTTTATTTCTCAACCCCCCCTCTGGACGGGGCTACAAATAGAGAGGAGGCCTTTATTAGAGGGGGGGCGTTTATTTTTCAACCCCCATTTTGGGCCGGCGCCAACGGGAAAAATGTAACTTTTCTAAGCGCTTTTTGCGAAAATTTTCAAAAATTCTTACATTTTTCCGGGTTTTCCCGAATCTTCCGCTCTCTTATATTAATATTCCCACGTTTTCCGATAAATATTTATTGGAAGAAAACAACAAGGGAGCCCTGAGGCGAAACAACAAAAAATATCACAGAAAAAAGAAGAGCCTGAAGCTACAAAAAAGAATTAATCGAAGCGAAGTGAAGGAATAGTCTTCAATGAATCTAGAGATGCTTCTGAGGGGCATTCTTCTATGTCTTCTTGTGCTTGTTCATCAGCAATGTCCAGATCATCTATTTGATTTGCTAGCTTCTGCACGCCTGAGGAACGCAGTTCTTCCAATAGCTCCAAAGCTAAAGAAAGCAAAATAAATTATAAATTTGAGCAAATCTCACCTTTGGGAATATCTTTTCTGATGCAAAGAATTTGGGAGTCTTCACTGCCGTCAGTATTAGTGGTAATACCACAGTGGAAGAAGCTTTTGGCGATCAACTCTTGAGTCAGATGATCCCATGCATCGACAATCCATTGAAGGTATTCCTCCATCGGGGGACCTTTAGGCTTTCCACTTTTCGTCTGAGGCTTTTGTTTGCTTGTATCCACACACCAGTCTTCGAACTTTTGCCTGATGATAGTCTTGAAAGGGCGGTTCCAGTCAGTATCTGGTGGCTAAAATAAATTTAAGGCTACAAAAAAACTGAAACTAACCTGGAGATACTTGGTACAACCCGGCGGTATTGTCACTGAGTCCAACTTGATTTGTTTCAATTTGTCTTGAGTTTCTTGTGACTGATGAGCAGAGAATTTATCCCAAAACAAGCATCTCCTGAGGCCAAAGGGATTCCTTCCAAAAATCTTGTCGAGATATACTGAGGTCGACTTGTTATCCATCCAAGAATAACCGCACCAATAGAGTTCAAGTTTTCCGCTAAATTTCTTGACAATGCTCGGATCCGGACGTTTTCTCTGAAGCAAGACAAGCGGCTTGAGCTTTACTCCGTCATGGCGAGCGGTTAACATGACAGTTACACGGAACTTCTCAGAGCCTGTTCCACTGACTGAGACCTAAAACAGAAATCATAAGTTAAAATAATAAAGAAACCTCTCTGACGCCTTTTTGAGAGACGGTGATACCATCGGAACCTTCAATCACAACACCCGTTTCATCTGCAGCGTACATGTAGGTGTAATCTTTATCCTTCCTGATCCTCGATACATTAAAGAGATATTCAGCAACGACTGAGGCATACTGTTCCGGAAGCTTTTGACACACTGAGGTAACTTTTCTATTGACGAGATTATGGCGCCTGAGGAAGGATTCTTGCCACCCTTTTGAAGCCTAAATATAACCAAGCGTAAAAATAAACGAGAAAAATACTAACTTTAAAATCTGGATCACCCCTGAGGCTAATAGCTTTGTTTCGCAACATTCTTCGGCTGATTTTCACTTTTTTCTCACGTTGATCTATCAGCCACTCGTGGAGAGCTCTATCAAAGTCAGCATCCTTCAGTTTCCGGCCCCCTCCCGACAGTCGTTTAGCTTCTTTACCTTCTGAGCTAAAATACATTGCGTTAAAAATAAAATACAATAAAACTTACGCTTTCTCTCGAAGGAGGTTTTCTTTTGATACCCAATCACGAATGTTTCTAGGATAAACACCAAATTTACGAGCAACTGATCGGATAGAGTTTTTCTTAGCGTCATCTATAGCTTGAAGTTTTTTTACGATGTCTATCTTCTTTCGTTTTCCTGAGGCTCTGCTATTCGTATTGTTGTTTTCAATTTCTGATTCAACTTCTGATTCTGAGGAAGTTTCTGACATTTCTGAAAATAAAGCAATAATATAATATAATCGAAAACAAACAAAGAAAAGAGCACAAATGACAAAAACCAATCCCAAAAAAATAATAGCAACGTTACGTCACGCATGACGCGAAACAGACAGGAAACTTCCGCGCGAAATCAAAATTCGTCGCGAGAGGGGTTACTATTGAAGGGCAGGGGCTTATATTAGGGAGGGGCCTTTATTGGAGGGGGGGTCTTTATTTCTCGATGGGGGCCTTTACCCGGGGCTACTATTAGAGCGGGGCTTCTTTTGAAGGGGGGGCTTATAATACAGATTTTACGGTATTCGATTTTTTTTTCTTATTTTCCTTTCCAAATGGCTCTTGCTGCTTTTTCCATTTTCAGGTAATCTTCCTTCTGCTGGCGATGGCGCTTGAAGACGTGACCTCTGAGAAGAATCGACGTCCGAAGACAACGAATCGGAAATGGAAAAGAGCTGAAATGAGGTTCGTCAAGAGGAAAGATTCTAAAAGCAATGCAAAGCGAATTTGGAAAACAACTCATTTTCAAAGTCAAAAAAGCGACCTATATTTTTAAAGAAAAAATGACAATGATTTCTGGACACACTTTGACTTATTTGCTGGTAATCCAAAGATGCTCGCTTTGATCAAACATGTAAAATCGCGACATAATCTTGTAAATCCAAGTGCTTGACTCGCAATCTGGGTTTTTGTCTATCGAAAAAGGAAAACATGAGATCTTTGCAACTTCTCCGTATATTTGTAACTTCATCTAAAGAAAAGAAACAAAACCCTGTTATTTACTTGATTTTTAAAATGAGTCTTATCGATAATAATATTCGGAAAGCTAGAAAATGAAAGTTTTATGAAGAAAAAGAGCAAAAAAAACAAATTTTTGTATTTTTGGTTCGGTAAACAGATATTTTGCAAATCAGGTATGTTGGATTTTTCTACTAAACTGCTGCATGAAACAATTTTACTTTTTTGGCGAAATGGGAATCGACTCAGCTATTTATGGGCCATTTCCCACGACCTATTCCTATTTCGCCAAAAAAGGCGACGCTTTTTTCGGCCCGGGCCGACCCATGAGCATGTATGACCGTATCCATTATAATAAATTCATGTTTCAGGTTTCTACTCGGGATGTCTCCTCCTTTCCGACGAACGTCGACGACTTTTTTTTTTTGATATTTTGACCCTCAGGCGTAAAAGCCCTGGAGGGTCACCCCTGTTCATTTTTTTCGTCGTATGCTAATGCGTGTCGAGAATTGTCTAAAACCTTTGAAAAAGGTTGCCCGCTATTCGCGTAATTCTCGATTTTTTGAAGCAAATTGCCGATCAAATTTTGTTATCCCCGCCGTCTGTTTTGTACTGTGCAGAAAAACTATCAGTCGCGCTGTGGTTTTTCTGTAAAACAGGAATTCCTTCCCCTTGCGCATGAAATGCTTGGTTTTCCCTGTTCCGTGCATGTTTCTGTATATCAGCGAATTTGTCCCGTTATGAAATTTTCATCTGTTTCCAAAACTGCGCTGTTCGTTTCTCTTCTGCCTAATCTCCCCGCCGCATTTTTGTCCAGGCGAGTAATCCGTCGGCGTGGGTTTTCCCCTTCCAATTTGTGTTATCCCCGCCGCCTGTTTTGTACTGTGCTAGATGCCCGTCCCGGTATGTTTTAAAATGAGGGCATTTCCCGACACTGCGCATAAAATTGTTGCATTTTCCTCCCGTTTTTGTGCGTGTTTCTGTTTATCAGCGTTTTTGGCGTGAAATTTTCAACTGCTCCTAATCCTGTGCTGCTTGTTTTTCTGATGTTTCCCTTTGGAATTTCACGGCGAATAATCCGTCGCTATGCTCTTCCCACTAGCAAATTACAATTGCTCCCAAACTACGC
Source organism: Oscheius sp. DF5033 (assembly GCA_964036215.1). Taxonomy (NCBI): domain Eukaryota; kingdom Metazoa; phylum Nematoda; class Chromadorea; order Rhabditida; family Rhabditidae; genus Oscheius; species Oscheius sp. DF5033. The sequence continues at coordinate 5,004,260 of CAXIWN010000004.1, read as the reverse complement.
TGTTCATTTCTTTGCTATCTAATTTCCATGTCGCTTTTTGTCCAGCCAAAGGAAAAGAGTACGGTGGAGAAAACCGGGAAAATGGACAGGAAGACGGGCAGGCGAATAACTGGACATGGGAGAATTGAAATGTCAAAGAGGAATAATGGGAGAATGGCAGATACTCCGGCCTATTCCGATAGTTCTTGCACAGCTTATTGTCCCTGTTTGACTGCTTCCAGAAGGGGACATCTGCGATTATGAATGGGTGAGAGTGATGGGGCGGGTACGTCGAGGAGAAAAGAGTCGAGGGCGAGATCTTCCACTAAACAGCCAGACGGAGCTCAACTGCAAAATTCTCCAAGAAAAGTCAGAATATTCTGAAACAAAAAAGTAAATTATTCTTGAAAACCTAGGGGAAACGGGCGATTATTGACGAAGATAAGTGTAGATCGAGACAGATGTCGTCCTTTTTTAGTTGCAAGGCTTATTTTCCGTCAGATTATTCCACTGGAGTAAATGTTGAGGATAAATTGTAGGCAGGGGCATCCGAACAGTCTCCGATTTTCATTCTCTTCGGCGACTTTCCTCTTGCAGTCAATTCAGTCATCCTCCACCACAAACACGCAGCGACAAATTACTCTTTTCGAATAAATGATGAAAATGCAAATTCGGAGCAATTGGAAATTTCACGGCGGGTCAGAACACGCTGATAGCCAGAAATACGCACAAAATGAGTGGACAAAAGCAAGAATTTTACACGCAGCGAATGTCCTCATTCTCAGGGAAAAAAACCAGCAGCTTGAATAATAAAAAAACGGACAGCGGGATAACAAAATTTGGGAGCGGGAAAGCATAGCGACGGATTATTCGCCGTGGAAAATTTCCAAAAGGAAACATCAGAAAAACAAGCAGCACAGGATTGGGAGCAGTTGAAAATTTCACGCCAAAAACGCTGATAAACAGAAACACGCACAAAAACGGGAGGAAAATGCAACAATTTTATGCGCAGTGTCGGGAAATGCCCTCATTTTAAAAGATACCGGGACGGGCATCTAGCACAGTACAAAACAGGCGGCGGGGATAACAAAAATTGGAAGGGGAAAACCCACGCCGACGGATTACTCGCCTGGACAAAAATGCGACGGGGAGATTAGGAGAGAAAACAGGGAAATGAACAGCGCAGTTTTGAGAACAAATGAAATTTCATAACGGGACAAATTCGCTGATATACAGAAACATGCACGGAACAGGGAAAACCAAGAATTTCATGCGCAAGGGGAAGGAATTCCCTTTTTCAGTAAAAACACTGCGCAACTGACAGTTTTTCTGCACAGTACAAAACAGACAGCGGGGATAGGGTTTCCATCGGCTTTCGGTAACCCGAAACATGCGCAGAGTGAGGGGAGAGGCAAGAATTTTATGCGCAGCGTGAAAAGAACCTTCCCATTTTCAGGAAAACTACGGGCGACGGACAGCTTGCACAGTACAAAAGAGGCGGTGCGACTGACAAAATTTTGATCGGCAATTTGCTTCGAAAATCGAGAATTATTCGGAAATAGGGTTGCCTACTTCGAAGCTTTTCGACCATTTTTGACACGCATTAGCATACGACGAAAAAAATGAACAGGGGCGACCCTCCAGGGCTTTTACGCCTGAGGGTCAAAATATCACAAAAAAAAGTCGTCAGCGCTCATCAGAAAGGAGGAGTCGGGCAGAGTCGAAACCTGAAACATGAATTTATTATAATGGATACGGTATTTCCCTCTCATTCTAAGGGTCCTCTCATTTATCGAAAGTCTTTTCCCAACGAAACCTATATCATTTGAAAGAGCATAAAAACGCGTCGTTTCATTTTTGATTTCGCGATAATCTGTTCGGTCGGGTCAGAAAATGTAAAATTTGAACAAAAAAAGACGCGTTGTGTCGCACGGTGAGCGATTCCGGAACTTTTGAAGACAGTTTCTGGGGTTATTTTTTATGCTCTTTCAAATGATATAGGTTTCGTTGGGAGAAGCCAACCTAAACTAAAAAGGTTCCCTGGTAAGAAAAGTAAATATTTCTCGAAAATTATAGAATTATCCATGATAAATTCAAATTCCCGCCAAAAAGAATGCAAATGAATTCGAATTTGGAATGAAGAAAACACAATAAATGAGCCAGCCAATAAGACTTCAACGCAATAAAACTTACTTCGACTTATAAAACTGGAAAATTGAAAAAGAGACCATTGGATTGCATAGTCGCCGCAGCGTTGTCTTTCTTTTTTTTCTCGGATTCACTTTATGCCTTTTTTTGCTTTTACTGACACTTCTCCGATTATATATTACTGTTCTTTTTTCTTCTTTCCTGAAAACAACTTTTCAATAGGGTCTTGTATTTTTTTAGCTTGTGAAACTATCTCATGCAGCATTTTTATGTAGAAAAAATGCATCTTGTAAATCCAACGCCCTTGACTAGCAAACTTTTTTTCTATCGAATCAAAACTATATAAATTTGGCTTTTTTTGTCTTTCTCTTCATGCAATCTTGTTTTATAGCTTTCCAAATATTATTCTCGATAATGGCAATTCTAAAAACCCAGTAAGTTGCAGATTTTTGCTCTTTTTCTTTAGAATTTGATAAGAAGTTGCTGGAACTATACGGAGAAGCTGCTATAAATTTGTTTCTCTTTTTTCCGATGGATATTGCTAGTCAAGGATTTGGATTTACAAGATTCGGTCGCGATTTTACATGTTTGGTCGAAGCGAGCATCGGTTTTTTATTACTAGCTAACGAGTCAAAAAGCGTCCAGAAAACATCGCCATTTTTTCTTCAAAAATACAGGTCGCTTTTTGCTTTGGAAAAAACTCATTTGCCCGATTTGATATCTATTTTTTGCTGCTTGAATTTGAATAACCTTTTTACGAACCTCTATTTAGTTCTTTTCCATTTCCGATTCGTTGTCTTCGGACGTCCATTCTTCTCAGAGGTCACGTCTTCAACCGCCACCGCCAACAGAAGGAGAATTACCTGAAAATGGAAAAAGCAGCAAGAGCCATTTGGAAAGAAAAAAAAATCGAATATTTAGTATTTTAGGCAAAAAAAATGGTTTGGTTCTCGGGCTGTACGAGCACTTCCGGTCTCCCTTAAGGCCGGCGGTATCCAGACGACCCAAACACCGCTGTGGCTTCGTGGGATCCAGTACCGACCAGGAGACCGGGCCAGGACGGCGCCTCTTTTGGAGGTTAGCCTGCCAATTGGGGCGGATTCCCTGCAATTGTAAGCAATTGCTTGGCTTGTCCCATTGGCCGTCTCTTTTTAGCCCGAGGAATTTAGAACAAAAGAAATTAGGGATACCCGAATCAACGGGACGCGTAATGTTCCGTGGGACGGTCCCCACAACGCGATTTGTGATTCTGACCGACAGACCTCGGCTGAATCGACTCCAATGAGGAGTTTTATCCCTTTTTGTAAGTCAAAATTTAAAAAAAAAATGGGTAAAAATGACCTGATTTTGACGAAAAGACGACCAGCCGCACAGGAAGACGACGGGAGAGAGACTGACTGGCGGCGGCGTCGAAACGCTTCTCTCGACCAAATTTGACAAGTTTTCTGACCACCCGGAATAGCGGATCGCTTTGAATCTTATACTCTTGGGAAAAGGAATATAAATGAAGAGAGGACAAAATGGAGGTGTACATTGGTTGTTACAAAGTAAAAATCCGAGTTGCCACGTGGCAGTCATCTTGCCACGTCATCGCCACGTCGACATCTCTTCCGTTTGGCGGGTAACCCCAGCTTATGGGATATCATTCTGGAGCTCTTTTGACGGGGACAACGAGCGGATGAAGTACACTGTACGTTATTAAAAAAGGAATGGGCATCATACACCGGCAGTTAGCCAGATGTTGTCATGCCACGTCATCGCCCTGTCAACGTGGCGTCTTCGTTGCTCAAGAGGCCACCTTACAACTTGCGATATATCATTTTGAAGCTCTTCCCATGACAAAAAGCATAATAATAGTATGAAGATCAAGGAAAACCATCGTAGACTTCCACGAGAGATTGGTCGACGGCCAGAAACTAAAAAAAAAGTAAACATTTCAGAAAACCTAGGTGAAAGGACCGATTTTGGAGAAAGAGGAGATCGAGACAGATGTCGCCGTTGTCTTCTCGTCCTTTTTTAGTTGCAAGGCTTATTTTCCGTCAGATTGATCCATTATTCCATTGGAGTAAATGTTGAGGATAAATTGTAGGCAGGGGCATCCGAACAGTCTCCGATTTTCATTCTCTTCGGCGACTTTCCTCTTGCAGTCAATTCAGTCATCCTCCACCACAAAGAATATCCTGGTTCATAGCTGAAATAGAAAGAATTGTGCTGCCATTGTAACCAGTTTGTATCACCCAAGCAAAAGATATCAGAGAGAGAGATTGCAGAGTAGTTGATGGAGTCAAGCAGACGACCAGGGCGACGAACGCGGTAGTCTGTCATTTCACGTCAAGCAGTCAGCGCCGTCAGCAATTGGAAAACGATCTTCTTGGTTTCGAAAGTACATCCTTTCGTTGGGCGGAATCCTCCGAATGTCGTTTTCTCATCTTCGTCGACATCGTCCTGTCTTCTTCCAGTTGCCATGGCTTCTTTCTCCAACCAACTACTTCCAAGTATCCGCCAACCAGAAGAACAACTCCGAAGGTTGCCATAGTTCTTGTGATTGCCTCCGTGAACTTTCCAGAGTCGAGCAGCCTCCGATGTCCTCCAATGTCATCCTGTTGTCGGCTTGTCTATCTTTGTTCTCCTCCAGATATCCGCCATAGTTTCCATTGGATGTCCACCAAGTACATCAGCGCCATCGCAGTCGCCATCGTCTATTTCCTGCAATTGTTTCCATTAACCATATTTCTCCGTCCGATAACTTACCCATTCCAGGTCCAGTTAGTCATCTTCTTCCATCAGATTCTCCAGACAGCAATCTTTTTGTTTTTTTTCGAGTTTTAAAATTTGGAAAGATATCAATCAAAATTCATAGACAAAAGGTTATGTTTCTGATAAATTGTAAAGTTGAATCAAATTAGAAATGAAATCAAAATTAAGAATAGAAAATATCAAGAAAGTAATCAGAAATGCAGAATGTTTTGAGCCGCATGGGGCTATCAAAGAATGAAATGAAATGTCTGTATAGCAAAAGCTGTGTCGATTGGCTGTCGGTCTGTGAGTTCACTTGCGAACATTCGAATTGAGATCAGAAATGGAATCGAAAGAATTTGAATTTAGAATGGGCAGTCGACTGCCAAGGACCTTTCCTCTTCTTCGTCAGCCGGTCACAGTCGGCGTCCCTTTCCGGTTCCACCACACAACCGCTAATTTTGATCGGGCACTCGGGGGCAAAGGGAACCACCCGACCAGGGATCGGCTGAGTTTTTGTTTTTTTTTGTTTTTTTTTTGCTTTTTTTTTCTTTTCATTTTTTTTCTTTTTTTTGTCCTTTTGCCCGTTTTAATGAAGTTGGCCTTGTACTCCTTGTGATTGGCGGAGTCCCACGTGGCATTTCCAATATTTCGGTCGTTGGCCAATTCATAGTTGACAGGAGAGGAGTCGAGTATCATTGACATATTCATCTTACTATTTCCAGTTGTTCCAGTCTGTTCATTCATTTCAGACTTTAATCGGAGCAGCTAGATGGCTAATCTTTTCCATCTTTTTCTTTTTTTTTCTGCTGCTATCCTTGTTCCGTGTGGGGATCCAGTCGTCTTTTGGGGGTCTCAGGGCGGGAGGAGGGCGGTGAGTGTCGAGATGGTCGAGTAGAGAAGCCGGCGGCAGGAGTCGACGGCAGCTGGCGAAACTTGTGGCCATCCGGGAAAAGGACATCATCCGGATGTTGGGTCAATCTTCCTCAATTTGAAGGAGAGGAAGCTTCTTCTTCGGTCCGCAGACCGCCGTGCATTTCAGAAGGGTCACGGTCTCCTGCACCCTCGCGGGAAAACAGAAAGAAAGAAGGGAAGAGAAGAGGCAGAAGATGGCTTATTCCGTTGATTTCGGGTAGAAAAATAACTTGAAGGCTTGCATCGGGAAGATTGACTTGTTTCCGGATGCTGAAGAAGTTTGCTTACAGCAAATTGAAGGAATTGCTGATATTAAGGTGGCGAGAAATGACTTTTCTTGTTCCGATGGTCGATATCTTTCTAGTAGATGCTTGTTCCATTGGCTGATATCCTTGTAGTTGTTCCATTTCTTGAAGTCGCGTCGATCCCCAATGACTTCCCAAGAGACCCCCTCCAGTTGACGAATCCTTCTCCGGATTGCGTGTTCCTTTCTTGATGTTTTCCAGTTGTTTTCTTGCTTGCAATTGTGGCTTGATTTTCTTGAATTGAGGGCAGATGGACGGGGCGGACTTTTACTTATTTTTTTTTCTTTTCTTTTTCTTTTCTGTTTTTTTTTGTTTTTTTTTTTTGTTTTTTTTTTGTTTTTTTCCTCAACCGATCAAGAGAAGAGATTCATAAATAATTGGGACGCAGGTGTGTGGCTTTCCCGTACCGGGGACTGTGACAGGACCGGCGTCTGGCGAAGAGTACGAGCCCCTGGACAGTCTCCTACCCCGGCAAAGCATTGCCCACAAGAAAAGGTGGGAATGCCACGAGGCCAAAGACCAGGAGAGGCTCATTTGAGCTGCCGACATCGAGGTTTTGGTGAGCCGACATCCGGGTGGACGGACATCCACTTGGGGTTGCCCGCCAGGGAAGAGACGGCTACTAGACATTCCCCTGGATGAGGATGACTGGCGGAGAGACAAAGGCAGTCCCAGTTGGAAAACGAACGGAGAGAAGTCGACGAGGACGGGCAGCCTTCTAACTCCGTCGGCCGATGACTCGACCAAAGATCCTCGTTGAAATTGTCTTCTCGGCCAGAGGATCGACTGTATCGAGCAAGAGGATGCATGGATGACAAGGAAAAAGTAAATGAAGTGAAGAGTTGGAAGAATAAAGGTTAATTTTGAAATGTTGGGAAATTTAGAGATGGGACCCAGAAAGTATCCCCGTTTCCGACCATTTTCCCGTGTCTGTCAGTATCGCTCCCTCTATCTACCACATCCCAGCCATCCGTATTTCCCTTTTAGCCACTAAAAACACCCTGACTCTCTGACCTCCCTAATGTTAAAATAATCCGAGCATAATTCCCCTCCCACCGACCTTATCCCTCGACTAAACATTCCTTTCCTATCCCAGCCGCCGCGCGCTCTTCGCCAAAATTGTCAAACGCCCTGTCCGCTGATTTCAGCTTGGATGGAATTCTAAAAGAAGGAAGAGGAAGGGAAATTGCAAAAGAAACCCGGGAAAGGAGACGAATTTTGAGGCAAAACTGAATCAATCCCACCCGACAAGTCGCAGAAAAAGTGCGCCTACTGAACGAGCGGGCAAACTGTCAATTTTTGAGCTTTTCTGTCTTCGGCTACCATTTTTTCCAATTCTTTGAATGAACAAAAGAGGCAAAATACCCAGGTCGAGATCCGTGTCAGAGCCCAATGGCAGCCGAAAGCGGGCGGTTTCTGTCTCCTCTGTATCCCCAGGAACTCTCCCCCACTTTACCCTTCCTATCATCCACGATTACCAACTGCTCGACACAGCCAATCCTCATAACTCCGAAGATAATAACCCCGAGAAGACTCCGCTCATGTCATCGACGTCGAAAGTGAGAAGACCTGAGGACGATCACCCGTCCAACCCGTAGACCTCGACGCTCCTCCTCCGCCCGTCTCCCGCCCAGTCCTACCCTCGACTCTCCGAAGTCATCCTCAGAGCCATATGCCTGCCAAAGGCAGACATAACCCGATCCAGTCGGGTCGGAAATGCTCGTAGACGCCCTTCCCCAATCACCCGGACATCTCCAGGTCCTGACCCCTACCCCGCGGACAAAAAGACCGCAAGGCGGCACCCCACCTTTGGAGAAAAAGAAGAAGCCACGTCGACAGGCGAACCAGCGACGATGGCGAAGAGTTGGCGACCGCATCTCCGGTTAAATTTTTTCCGGAGAATCCCTCACCGCAGCTGGTGGCCGGTTTTGAGGGCGGATGCCGACGGGAGAACGGCAGCTGAAGGTGCTGAAAGTAGCCAATTACAGAAAGACAAGTGATTCGACCAACCTCGCCATTCCATCCCGTCGCCCTTCATGGATTCCAGCTGTTTCCCTCCAACTTGCCTACATCGATGGTCTGAATTCCATCGATGATCGTCAGCAAGTCTAAAACGATTCCAGTTATTCCCGTGAATTTCAAGAAAATTACCTCAAAACGGAGTGGAGGGCAACTTCGACGCGTCGAATGTCTGTCACCCATCGTGGGGACAAATGTATCCGACTTATGAAAGGCCAACGGATCTCTGAAAATAGTCCGTTTAGTTTATTTTTCCCATATTTCAAAATTCAAGTCTTTCAAATTTCGCGGTAGTCAAAACGTTGGTCAAATGGTTAGTCGACAAGTTCGGGTGACCGAATACACGCACTCTCGACGCGTCCCTCGCTTTTTGCGTTTCTTCTGCCCTCTCGTGAGGATCTCTCTCCTTGTTTTTGTGATATTTTTGAAGTAAATTTTTATATTTTTACACAATTTTGTTTTTCTCTATCTCAAAAATTGCCATTTCGCGAAATTTTGCAGCGGTTGATCATAAAAGAAAATGGAAATTTACCTTGGGAGGGCAGAGATCCGTCCAATTCGCCTTACAAATCACGAAAATCCGGGACGGGCCAAGTTGTTGGTGTTGATTTCGGTCGGCACTTTCTGTCCCTGTTGTGGGTCTTTGCTATCGGCCTTATTCCATGTCGTCGGCGTCTGTTCCGAGTGTCGCTTGTAGTTTTTCTCCTTTTGCCGCTGCACCAAGACTCTGACATTGGCAACGTCGACAATTCGGCAATTGGATGAGGACCTGAAAATTATCCATTATTGAGGTTCTTTCAATTAATTCTTCTTATCCCACAATTTTTTCAGATAATGATAACTGACCAATGGACGCTGGCTGGATGGACACTCCTCGAGTTTCTCATCTGGTAGAGGAGTCGGATGGAGGACAATTGGTCGAGTAAATGGCCGAGTAGATCAAATTGGCCGAGTAGGAGATGGTCGTAGAGTAGATCTGTAAAAGGTTCACGTTTCTCTCGTTGTTTCTTCTGTTCTGGCTATTTTAGGAAAAGAATCGAACCTGGAGGAAGATCCAAGTAGTCGAGTAGAGGGAGCCAATCGGAGATGGACATCCCTTCGGTGAAATGGAGATGAGTAGATCGAGGACAGCGCCGAGGCAGTTCCTTGCCAGTAGAAGAAGTCGAGTAGTCGGCAGTCGAGTAGTAGCAGCCAGGAGACAGCAATCGACGAGCAGATGCCCTCAAAAGCGGACGAGTAGCCAGTCACGTGGGAGGACAGCCAGTAAAAATGATCAAGTAGTGCTCGAGTCTAAATTCACAATCGTACTAATTTTAGGCAAATGAACATACTGGAGGAAGAGCAAGTAGAAGGCAGGACGAGTAGAAGGAGGCCCAAAGATGAGTGGAACACTCCTAGCCAGTGGATGGAGACAAGTAAAAGAACATCGTCGAGTGCCAGTCAGTAGAAAGCCAGGGGAAGTCAGCAGAGATGGTCATCAGTCGGGCAGTCAGCTATCGAGGAGCAAGTAGACATCAATTGGAAATGTCAGTAGGAGACTCGAGTCTAAAATATTAAATTGCGCTAATTTTAGACAAAGAAACTTACACAAACGGATAGCGAGTAGAAGCGGACGAATAGATCAATGGAAGAGTCGTCGGTAATCGTCATCGAGTAGCCAGGAGTCAATGGAGAAGTCGATTAGATGCACACCAATTAGAAGACGAGTAGCCAGTGAAACAGCCAGTAGAATGGAGGAGACCAATAGGAGGAGTCAGTGAAGGACCAGTAGCCAGCAGTCGAGCGGATGGATCAGTCAGTCGTCAGTTTGAACTAGCCAGTAGGAGGAGCCAATGGATGGTCGAGTAAAAGCAGCCAGTATATCGTCGAGTCTAAAATATTTAATTTGACTGATTTTAGTTCAAGAAACTCACAAAAAGTGAGGACGAAGAGACGAGTAAATGCAGCGAGGCAGTCAGTCGTCGAGTAAGAAGAGCCAGTTGTACAGTCGACGAGTAGCGAGAGGACGAGTAGATGGATACCGTCGAGTCAGTCAGTCAGGAGCAGCGGTGTCAGTCGTCAGTCAATGGCCGAGCAAGTCGCTCGAGTCTAAAATTATTCAAATGTGCGTATTTCAGAAAAACTTACAAGAAAGAAGAGCGAGTAGTGGAGATGGACGAGTAGATGAGATCGTCGAATAGCAGCAGTCAAGTAGAAGGCCAGGAGATGTCGAGTAAATGGCCATGTCAGTGGATGTCAGTTGGATTGGCGAGTAGAAGAAGCCAGTAGAGGACATCGAGTCTAAAATTATTTAATATTTGTTTTAGAAAAGAAAACTTACAAGAAAGAAGAGCAAGTAGAAGAGATAGACGAGTAGAGGATATCGCCGAGTAACAGCAGTCAGAAGACCAGTAGATGTCGAGTAGATGGCGATGTCAGCAAGTAGGAAAGCCAGTAAGAGGAGATCGAGTAAGACGGACATCGAGTCTAAAATTATTTAATTGTACTTGTTTAGAGAAGGAAACTTACAAAGAAGAGAACGAGTAGACGATGTAGACGAGTAAAGGGAGGCCGGGAAGATGTCGGACACTCCCTACGAGTAGACGCCTCGCCTCGTCTATGGACGGCAGGAGGCGTAGCGCCTGTTCGTGCGGAGGAGAAGCTGAAAATATTAAGATAATAATGGAATAAGAAGTTCGAAAAAGTAAAAAAAAAAGTAAGTAAAACTAACACTCTTCGTTTCCAGGGCCAGGCGATCGTCGGACATGGTGGAGGCTTGGTCCAAGAGGCGGTTGGCAGTCCGTAGATCACGCTGGATTCCTGTGACAAACTCGAGGGCAGTGGGGTCTCCGAGGCGCATCCTTTCGCGCAGACTGCTCATCTCCATCCGGATTTTGATCCGGTAGCTCGCCAAGTACTTCTTAAAATAATATTAATTTAAATTATTCATTTAAGATTTACCTCGCACTCCTCCCTGCGAAGAATCGCAGTTCGGAGGGGCTTGGCAGGCGGTGTCGGCAGATGTTCGGGCACGACGACCGGATCCGGATAGGCCCGTGTTGGGGGGCGACGGCGACCAGGATGGAGAGGCAGACGACGGATCCCGCGGATGGTCGGGGCGGAACGATGCTGCTTGGCGGAGGGGGCATCGTCGTCGTCGGCTGCTTTGCGCTTCTTCGGGGTGGTCATCGAGATGGCAGGAAGCGGACTGGCCATCTCGGTGCTCTGATCGAGGCGGTGGTCATCTGCGGTAGAGAGCATGCTACCGCAGGTCGAGATGTCCTGGGGGCAACGAGCCAACTCCAGGTCCTCGTCTTCATCCGGCAATGGAGGCATCTCGGGTTCCTCCAAAGCGGGCTCTTCCTTATGCTCCTCTTGTCCTCCTCCGATCATGGCGAGGAACTCATTGGAGTCGTAAGACATCCAAGAGTTATAGGACGAGGGGTACTCATCTGGGAGCGCCGGGCATCTACGCAGATTTTCCCTAAGGAAAAGTCTTTCAGCCCGCAGGTCTTCATCACTACTGGTAGGAGAGCCGCTTTTCTCACTACCAGAGCTCAGACAGGCGGGTGAAAGCTCGCCAGACGAGGTGTCGGCTACGAGATTGTTTAAAGACGACTCGCTAGTAACGTCTTCCCCGGAGGTGGACAACTCCAGGTCTGCCACGACATTGGGGGGCAGATCCGCGTCCTGCTCCTCGAACCACTCCTGGAACTCGATGGTAATGAGCTCGACAGGAGGACGTGGCGGCTGCACGAAGCGCCTCTTAGTATCCTTGTAGGACCACGTACGAGGAGGAGGACGGGAGCCAGGTAGGAACCTGGTCTTTAGTTTGCGCATAGCGTCTTTAATCACCCTGAAAATAAATTATTGAGGTATTGTTTAATTAATTTAAATATTTTTATTATTTAATTTTTAGAATAATTTACAAGGAGGACGTTGCGCAGGAATTGACAAAGTGACGACGGGGAGCGCGATGACATCGAGAAGGACACTCGACGTCGACTGCCGGATATTTTATAAATTTGCACACAAAACAGAGAACAATTTTGATTACGCTACATTTTTTATTTCCAGATCAAAAATACATCGACATAATAATATTTAAATGGATCAAAAATGTATCACAGACGATGTCGCTGCCATCTGCCAGAAGACGAGACGACGCCAGGATATCCTTCTTCTTTTTTTTTGGATTTTTTTGGAATTTGCTGCCTAAAACAAAATATTGGCAATGTTGCTGACAAAAATTCAAATTTTTAGATGGAGATTACGCAAAAATTAGGCAGCCAGGCTCTCCGTCGTCACGATGTCAACCCAAGGAAAGGAGGATAAGCAGCCCCGCTACGACCGAGAACCATCTTTGAAGGAAAAGTCGATCAAATTGAGCCAAAAAACAGTTGAATTTAGATCAAATTAGGATGGTTCTAGGCTGTAGACCCGAAAATAAAACCTGGGAAGTGTCCTTTTTTTCCAATTTTGTCCGTTTCCGAATGACGCCAGCCGAGGTGAAGCCATCCGTTCCAATACCGCGACGACGAGGAGAAGTTGAGAGATCGAGGCCATTTTCTTTTTTCTCCAACTGTCGAACATTCATGCCTTTTATTTCCAAATCCTGGTTATCTTCCGTCGACAATCTTCCGTTTATCTGAAACTGCCCGTCCCTAGACCCTACGAGGATGCTCGCCGCCTATTTCAAAGAGGGAAATGCGCAAGGGGACAAGCTTTTTAGTTCAAAAAACAGATATTTTTATCAGAAAAATAGAAAACAACCTACTTGATGATAGTCATGTTGGGTAAATTAGAAATTGTTTGGTAAAATCAAGTGTCAACGGGGGATTAGTCCAGTCTCTGGAGGTCGACTGCTTCTGATCTAGATGACTGTCGTCGTCGTCGAGTCGCCTATGACAAGGAACACTCCTCAGACGACTTCAAGAGGACAAGCGATTTTCCCTCGTCTTTAAAAAATAAGGATTCAGAGAGAAGATCGGAAATTGGTGGCAGGGAGTTATTCAGATATTCTCTTGGTTGAGGGTCGACGACGACACGTCACCCATCTCGGGTCACCAGCAAGAATGACAACGACTTGGAGACGATATCCTCCTCATTTTGTTAGACACGAGAGCTAAGAAATAAGGGAGGGGGCCATTTGAAATTGAGAGAAAGGACGACGAATGAAGATATGACCCCGTCCTCTCGACGGCAAAGTCCAATCTGTCGAGAAGGAAACAGACACTCTTCATTCGGAGATTTCCTCTGTCGGAGAAAGATAATCACATCATGTTTATGACGCCAATATTTCTCGTCTTTCAGAATAAAGACGGAGAAAATGAGAAATGCTGAATGTCCGTACGACAGGAGGAAGACGGGGAGACCGCAAAATTTTTTTCTGATGCCTCCCTTTCGAATTTTTTCACGGCGAATAATCCGTCGCTATGCTCTTCCCACTCGCAAATTACAATTGCTCCCAATCTACGCTGTTCATTTCTTTGCTATCTAATCTCCATGTCGCTTTTTGTCCAGCCCGGTAATCCGTCGCCGTACGTTTACTTCAAGCTTTTTGTGGTCCATCTAGACCTGAAACTGGGCATTGTTTTGTCGAAAGAATAAGGCTCATGGATGAGGTTTTGAAGAGAAAATAAGGAGACGTCATTCGACTGCATGGCCCTCAAAATTTTAAAAAAGAGGGGGAAGAGCAGCGACACACGGGGATGCCAAAATGACGGCAATACGATTTTTTCGAAATATCGGAAAAGAAAGGAAAGGGGAAGACGAAGCACAGGAGAAAAAAACTGGAAGACAAAGGAAAAGAGTACGGTGGAGAAAACCGGGAAAATGGACAGGAAGACGGCGAATGACTCGACATCGGAGAATTGAAATGTCAAGGAGGAATAATGGGAGGCTACTGGGAATGGCAGATACTCCGGCCTATTCCGATAGTTCTTGCACAGCTTATTGTCCCTGTTTGACTGCTTCCAGAAGGGGACATCTGCGATTATGAATGGGTGAGAGTGATGGGGCGGGTACGTCGAGGAGAAAAGAGTCGAGGGCGAGATCTTCCACTAAACAGCCAGACGGAGCTCAACTGCAAAATTCTCCAAGAAAAGTCAGAATATTCTGAAACAAAAAAGTAAATTATTCTTGAAAACCTAGGGGAAACGGGCGATTATTGACGAAGATAAGTGTAGATCGAGACAGATGTCGTCCTTTTTTAGTTGCAAGGCTTATTTTCCGTCAGATTATTCCACTGGAGTAAATGTTGAGGATAAATTGTAGGCAGGGGCATCCGAACAGTCTCCGATTTTCATTCTCTTCGGCGACTTTCCTCTTGCAGTCAATTCAGTCATCCTCCACCACAAAGAATATCCTGGTTCATAGCTGAAATAGAAAGAATTGTGCTGCCATTGTAACCAGTTTGTATCACCCAAGCAAAAGATATCAGAGAGAGAGATTGCAGAGTAGTTGATGGAGTCAAGCAGTCGACCAGGTCGACGAAGGCGGTAGTCTGTCATTTCATGTCAATGCAAGTACCGCGGTAACAATTTTCAATCGCCAGCATCGACCGCCGTTGATGATCCCCAACCCGACCCGGTCGACCGGAAAAAGCCCTGCTCGATCAACCCTGGTCTACCTGATCAGCTCCATTCCTCGAAAGATTTGTAGTCAAAACTATCAGTTACAAAGAATTCCTCGTAATTTTGTCCCAATCTAACAAAATAGAAGCCCCCAGAACGATTTTTTTTAAATAGTGAATAGAATCAAAAAGATTTTGCCGCCAGCAGGGGTCGAACCTGCGACCTTGGGCTTATTAGACCCACGCTCTAACCGACTGAGCTATGGCGGCACATTATCTGTTTCGCTCGGCTGGTAACAATTGCCTGCCTCCTTCCGATGTGATCACCCTTTGCCCCGTTTCACAACCGTCTTGTTTCCCTTTTGTTTATTTGAACTGGGTGACTCACAGCCCCGGAGGACACGTTATTGACCATCTGCGGCGTCGTTTATAGCCGTCGGCGGTTGTACACAGCCACTGCTTTCCATTTTCCTTTCCTCTCGTCAAAATGTCCGTCACCAAGAAACCTCAAGAGCTGAAGGAAGGAGATTTCTGCTTTATTAAAGGAGAACCCTGTCAAGTAAGAAAACCGCGATGTTTTCAAAATAAAAGAATGATTTAGGTCCACAAAATCCGGTCTAAATGTGGCGAATACTACATGGCCGGTTGTCCCATCGACGGCGAGAAGCGGGAACTCGACCACATCGTCGACTGCACCGAGACTGTCGAAGTTCCACTTACCACGGTTTTCAAGGCGAGTTTATACTTGTTTCATTAAATTGGAAGTGTTGATAATATTTTGAGAACTCCGTAGAACAACAAACGGTCGTAAACAGCGGGCGATTCTGTTGAAAATGATTTTATTTGACTAAATGAGACTTTTCGGCCAATTTATGGCATTTTTTCTGAATTCTCATAGTTTTTAAATAATTAGACACTTTATTTATTTGGATTTCATAAGATCTTCTTATAAGTGCAGCAGAATCAACACGAAAAACTGAAATATTTGGGGAAAAACGGTGAATTCGCCTTATTATTTGAAGTTTTCAGGTAATCCGCCTTGGTGAGGGAATTGTAACTGCTGTGGATGAAAAAGGAGTCGAGCATGAGATTTCAATCACAGCAGGACCTCTCTCAGACAATATTACGGCTCTTGTGGAAGCAAAGAAGCCCGTCTCGGTCAAAGTGATCTCCGCCGGCGGTCGACAACTCGTCGTCGACGTCGACAAAGAATACGGAAAATAAAGAGACAATTTCATATTTAAAGGACTGTGTACAGTAATTCTGGAGGTAGTTTATTTCCTGTGAATGCAATCTCTCGTCTCTCCTTCGAATTTCCCGGCCAATTGGAGGACGCCCAAATCGAAGACTTTGCCGGCCGTCGTCCCGTGGGCAATGTACGAATCGGGAACATGGATGGTCAGCCGTCGTTGGCATGGCTAAATTCTCATAATTTCTGCTTTAAATGGTCGTAATCTCACTGTCCAGCCATCGTCACAATCGTGATAAATGTTGACCCGAGGATCAATCGACGAGATTTCCGTTTCGGTTCCTTTGAGCTCAAATTCTCCGTTTGAATCCGACGTCTGGTCATCCATTTTACTGTCAAACACTGAAATTACCTCAATTTTTATAATTTTATTTTACTGGAAACTCACCAACTCCTTTTTCATACAATTTTACTCGAACATCTGCCGCTGGCTTATCGTTGCAGATCAATTTCCCTCGGACGGCGACCGACTGACTGAACCCAATGGCAGAAATGGTCATGGGCAAGCAACAAAAGACGAGAAGTTTCATTTCTGAAATATTCGGATCTTTCCGGGTGATTTATCACCTCGAGTTGGAATACTCGAGGTCTCCAAAAATTTGTCTCGGGGTCTCGAGTGAGGCCCTGACAATGGAATTCAGTTGTCACCGTGGTACGCGTCATTTCTGGTGGCATTTGGAACAACTGCCGAGAATTTACGGGTGCAAGGACAAAAAAAATGGACAAAAAGCAACGTGAGTGTGAAAAAGAAAAATGTTGTGGTATAATGGCATTCACAGCTATTATTTGTCTGTTTCTCTATAAAACCTAACTTGTTTTAGTGTAACATTCGATAAAATCACCGATCGACGTCAAGACAATAGGACGAGTCATCAGAAATGATTTCATAAAATAAAACAACAATGAGTCAACGGTTAGCTATTTATTCGTAATCGCATGAACATAATAATGAACTCAACAAAAAAAAAGTACAAATATTTCAAACAATACCAACAAAAAAAACATGAATAAAAATGTCAACTTGCTTGAAGAGCAACTTTTATAAGTAAAAAACACTCTTCTCGGCTATTTGGCTGCTTTAAACTTGGATCAAGAAGATTTAAAAGAGATATAAGATAATCAAATGAAGCGATTTCCAGCTGCTCATTGCAAAGTCGAATAATTAATGGAAAATCAAGAGCTTGAGAGCATCGATAGAGTCGAACGAGCATTGTTGGCAAAAGTGTAGGTAATCTTTGAGGAACAACTGAAAAGAATATGATAATTCAAGAATAAAACTTACATTTTTGTTTTACATGATGAATAATTCGCAAGGCAGCACGAACTGTGGAATATCTTTCGTTTGTTTCAACTCTCCAATGACCTCTCCACTGAAATTCCCATTATAATCCCAATTGAAGGTAGTTGCTTACTTTTTTAGTTTTTATATATGGATAATCTTTAAAAAATGGTGAGAAAATAGATAACACCTAAATAATTTATAGTGAATACCAGGATAATTTCAACGTACAGTTCTGTTTGCAAAAAGAAAACGTCCTCCTGATCCTAGTGTTTCAATTGCGATGTCAGATAAAACCCACGGAGTTGTAAAATCCATTGGGAAAATCATTTCACTTTGTGAATCACAATGAGTGAATCGCCTCTGAAAATTCTAATAATAAAATAAAATTAATCTAACTGGATGTCGAAATTGTATAAATTCTAAAGAAGACCAAATTATGTCAAAATCTGAAGAACGCATCGGCTTTTCATTTGCTTGTCTTCCATAGAGCACAAATTTTAATAAATCATGAAGTTCAGATTGATCCAAATAAGGTAAGCAGCGGTTCTAAATTCGGTAAAATAATAAAATCCAACTTACTGTGATTCCAGGAAGACCTAGATTATATGATTTCAGAGCTAAATTGAGGCCGAGACGCTCGTACAGCTGTTCTTCACAGAGACGAAAAATTATTGGCATGTCTAATTGTTGGGCAGCTTTAGCTATCACTAGGAGAACATCTTCTGTATAGAGTCGGAAATATACGGCAGTGACTAAAATTATATCCATCCAAAAAAATTAAATGACATACATTTCCGATCACAATGATAAATAACTCGTAAAATTTCTCGCATAGCACAAAATTCCACATCCAAATATATTTCCTTCTTGCCTTGTAAAAATTTACCGTAGAAAAATTGATAGAATGTGTATGAATATAAAGCCAACATCTATAATTTATTTTATTAATAATTATGGTAATAAATAAAACCTCTCTACAACAGAATAATTTTCTTCCATAAGAATTCTTTGTGATAAGAACAAGATCATCGAATTCTGCTTGAATTTCACAATTACTCGTCCTAAATTATTTATAATTATAAGTAATTAAAATCAAACCGTGTATAATTGGTAAGATGAAGTTTTCCATTAGTTGTGAAATTTGAGAAGAGTACACTGATATCTGCTCTAAAAAATTCAGAAACTAAAATGAAAAAACGAAGACCAACATCACATGAGGGGGGCTGTTATCGACTCTTTTAAGATGTTTCAGCCATTTCTTTAGATCATTTAAACCACGAGGGAAATCACATCCATTCATCTGATTTTCTTTTATACTTGTCCATTTATAATAGATGACACCCAGTAAACGAGTGACATAAACGGTATAATCCTGAAAATATAAGTTAAAAAATATTAATTTACAGCTTAACTGAGTCAAAGTACGCTATTCTGTTGTCTTCAAAATTATTTGTTTGGAAGAATCGGCTGACAAAATAACGAATAATCTTGGGAGGGCAAACTTCGAGATTGTATAAATGTCCAAGTAATCTAAAGAATTTTAATCAATCTCACGTGAAATCTTCTTACGTAATATATAAGAAATTGTTTTTCCTTGTCTCTTCATCAGGCTCTTCTTCACTAAAAATATTCACTTTGATACATCGTAAAATAGCTCGAACAAATATATTTCTTCTTTTTAAAGATAATCGATCACACTGAACATCGTTTTTAATAAAATGAAGCTGCCTATCTTACTTGATATTTACAAAATTCCGCACAATAAAAAACTATACCAGGTCTTTCTTCCACAGCCGAAAGCATGCAATCAATCAACTGAAAACAAAATATTAAATGGCAATTATACAACGTACTTCAATACATCGAGAGATAGAAAAATCATTAAATGGTATAAGACGGAAAATATTAAATTCCGCATAGAAATAAAGGCGATCATCTTCTTGACATTTAGAGACTTGACTGAACTTTTTAAGAAAGAAGGACTGAAACATTTTATGACACAAAGTAGAGTCTACCTGAATTTCCGTGAACAATTTATGTTTAATATAATCTTTTCTTCGAGTTTTCTTTAAACGCAACGGTTTTTCTGAAACGGCCTTTGTAGGATAACAGAATCGCAAACCTATAGAGATGGACACTGATTTCTGCTCTTCGAAAATACTTTCTTCTCCATCTGTATAGACTCCACCGTCAGCATCAACGCGTACTCCATACTAAAATAACTATTTATATTTTAGAGAAACAATAGACTTACATGCATTGCATATTTATCTAAAAGTTCTTTTTCTTCAAGTGAAGGCCAATTTTTGACTTTAGGAATAATAAGTTTGGGAGGAGGATTTGGATCCAATGCATTAAATGCTTCTCTACATTTTAGAATTGCTGAAAATTACAAAGATTATAAGAACGGATGAGTCTTACTCGTTACAATGGGATCAAAATCGTCTTCATCTTCACTTGTATAACATCCATCTGATCCCGCCTCATACTGAAAACAAACTTAAAGTAGCTAAAAGATCTCTCACTTGACGTTTCAAGCACTCGGCTAATAATTTTTCACTCGGGGATAGGATGTCTCTATTAGAAATTGGAGAAGAAACGCTTTGTAAAGAATAATCGTAGTCTATAAAATGAAAAAATAAGCACAAATTCAGTAGGGTAAATAACCTGACTCAAAACTATCACTGAGCTCGTCGATTGGATATAAATCATGGTACTCATAATGTGAACTGTCCTGAAATCATTCTATAAAATCAGTCTATTCAAAAATATACCAAGAAGATGGAATCACTGGAACTATCTTCTATTATCTCACCAGCATGATTTTTATCGATATGAAGTTCTGGTTCTTGATAGCACCAAACTGTTTTCACTTCAAAATAAAATATCTTATTATCCTCATTTAACCATATACTTACAGCCCCAAATGTTGCTATTTTGATCAGGCGTATCCAACAATGTTTCAGCATCTGGAGGCTCCCATAATGTTTCAGGTGGCGCACATCGAGGAATTTCGTTATCAGTCATTCTGAGATACTGATAAAATTAATGGTTAATTAGAGAGAGGTTCAAATATACAAATATATTCTGTTTCAAATGGAAAAACTTTCGGAGTGATAGGACCTTGGCGCAATTTCCAGAAAATTCAAAAAAATTTTGACAAGAGCTTTTTCATAAAAAATATGTTTTTTACGTTTGACATGAACTTTGCTGATTCTTTATATTGTTAGATAGAGAAAAATTCGAGCAATAAAATGCAATAAAAATTAGAATTGAAAGAATATCAAAATTGGTATAAAAATACATGTTTTCAAAAATAAAAGTATCAATCTGACCCATCTGACGCCCGGCGCTCTATCTAGATCGAATTAACCTTTAACCGCCCAAGGGCCGATTTTTTCTATTTTAAACAGGTCCATTTCTATTGCCGTTCCCCGCGCTCCGGGACCTTTAGGCACAGTCCTTTAATTTTTGCAATTGATATTATTTCAATTTTTGCTTTTGATTTTCATTTTTCTAGTTTCGATGATGTTTTTCGCTTTACTGGAGAAATCGCAGCGATTATTATAGAATTTTTTTTGTAAATTTAGATATAATAAAATTTTGTCCATGTTGTCTGTCTTATTTTCTTCAGTGACATCGCTCCAATCAGACTGTGGTATCGATTTTTCTTCGCTTTCCTGTCGTGCTGTGTTCTTCCAATCGCTTATTCGGCTCTCTAGTTCTGTTCCAAATGGATCGTCTTCCTTTTGATGTTTTGAAAACTGTCCAGGGTTTGCTTCCATGGCAAGATCGGCTAATCGCTCGTCAGCTTTCTTCGAAATTCGTGAGCCCACCTTATTGGAAGAATCAACTCGAAGATTTCTTTTTACGGGAAGAAAAGGTAAAACGGGCAACCAGTCAAGAGAGAAATGTCATTTAGGATAGCGTCTATTTAACTCTTCAATGGGATAAAGAAGAGAAAGTGAAGAACAAGAAGAATAGAGGGGCAGGAGAAAAACGACGAATTATTGAAATAATCAAGGAAATCAATCCGGACAATGGTAAATGATAGGTCAGGCTAAAGTGTCAATAGATATTGTTATCCTGCAAACAACATCGGAAAAAGAGGGTAAAGTTCTCCGCAAAACGACGGTTGTTTGCCCCACAATTAAACAATATCTCAACTTCATCGACACATACTTACAACTTATTTTCACTCATTTTTCCATTTGGTCAATCTACCTGGTAAATCTATTATGATCTTTTGATTAAGGCTTCAGATCAATCTCAGCCACGATGTTTTGACTAAAATCGATGCTTCTCGATTACGGGACAATGTCCATCCGGGACTGATACACGACTTGGAATTCCACACGCCCAATAACATATTGACAACAGAAGAGAAGCAGCTATTGAATTGGAGCAAAGGTGACGCCGTAGTTCATTTAGTTGCGCCAAAAGATTGTCAAACTGAATTCATTGGCCGAAATTTGACTAAAATATCCGAAAATGAGGATCACAGCTTCCTTTAAAGGGACTCCGGCATTGAAATTCTCATTTCAAAAAGCCCTTTTTTGAATGTTTCACATTTTTAAACTTAATAATATAATTTTTATAGCGCAGTAAAGCAAAAGAAACATACAAAATAGATCCAAAAACAACTTTTTGAATATTATTTTGTTTAATACCCTTTTTATTCAAAATAAATTAAATTTTCAATATAGTCGGTTTCCAACTCTGGGGGAAACGGGCGCTGTGGGACCTCAAGACGCGCGCGTTTGAATCCAATGAAAATTCGAAAAATTTGCCTGGTTTTCAAGCAGTTCTGCAACGCCCGTTTCCCCCAGAATTGGAAACCGACTATATTACCTTCCGCGATAGAGGAGCGGTGATAAATTTACTTGATTGAGAAGTGAAAGTTTCACGAGACGTAGAAAATTGCAGAACATTACCATCTTTGTTTCGTTCCTCCTGTCAATTTTCAAGTGACAGCAGATTTCTGGGATATTGTGAGTATTAACGACGTGAGTTATCCACCATTTTTTCAGCTAAAAATTAGGCCAACCTGCAATGTCACCCAACACCATTTTTTACGTGCTGCGGCGCGTAGGTCGACGCACAAGCTCACAAATTTTCAGAAATAGTAAAACAAAGTCTAATAAGCATAAGCCCACATTTTGACAGAAAAAGAATGACAGGAAAATTTTAATAAATGTCACCCATAAAGGTCAACTTTCGTTTCGGTGTAGCTCACTAGGTAGACTTTTAAAATCGGTTTAAACGGCTGACATGGGCACTATTAATTGTCTAATCTAACTACTAATTGTAAAGCCTATACATTCCTACGATAGAAAAAAGTCTGAAAAAAATGGGGGTTGAAGGGGAGTATCGGACATGGGTGAGGGTGACATTGCATGTTCGTCGAAAAATTGCAGTTAACCTTGGACTTTGGTGGATTAAATGAAAAAGGAGTAGTTGTTGACGTGAACTTGGGTATAGATGACAACTTCATAGCACAACGAGTTATGAAAGGACAACTTGGCTTTAGAACAATGACTATTTCAAGAGTCTCGCTAAATTTTATAATAAGATACTGCCAGGTATCCAGTATAGTTTGTGTTGTGCGTCGAGTCGAGAAAGATATGTCGATCAAAGTCGTATCGAAACAGTAGAAACATAGGTGATCGAATTGACCACTACCGTATATTCTCTGCTAGAGCCAAAAGGGAAGCGGACGAATGTACGTGTACATTGCGCACAGTCATGGCTGGGAGCATTTGGAGACAAATCATTAACGCTTTGCCATTTATTCGCTGGTCTTTTGAGGTTTATAGATGGGGTCGAGCATCGACTCGACTCCTCCTGACTCACAAGGGAATGTTTTTTCCTTAGGCTGAGCTCCCGGCACGAGACCTATACCATTCGATAGAGCTCAAAAAGTTAGGCGGGTACGCTATTTTTTAGGGCGGAGAACCCTGGGTTGAGTGACACGGCGGCCCCGAAAATCGTGAAAAAATTGTAAGATAGCCGTCGAAAAGGCAACGGGAAAACCGCTTTCTAAAAATGTGTAGCGGTGTTATGGTAGCCCATTTATTACGTTGAAAGTGAATTATAATTGGATGGATACCTTGGCAATATGAACTATAGACTTGAATCGCTTTCTTTTATGCATAATCCGCGAAATAAACCGGCAGAAGTTGCACACCACATGGAAAAAATACCGCTACACATTTTTAGAAAGCGGTTTTCCCGTTGTATTTTCGACGGCTATTTTACAATTTTTTCAGGTTTTCGGAGCCGCAGTGTCACTCAACCGAGGAGAAAGTCGACTTGATTCGAGTCGAAACAAGGAAATTCTCGGCTCGACACAAGTTCGTTTCTGGAGTCTCCCCCAAACCCGAAAAATCCCGGAATCGAGTAGGTATAAAACCGAAAGAGGTCGGATTTGAGTGGAGACATTTTCGAAAATGCCGGTTTGAAATAAGACAAATTCGAAATGGACGGGATAGAAACGAGACGAATTCAAAACCGGAAAAATAAAATACTCGTCTGGAAGAGCCTGATATTTTGTATATAGATGTTTTCATGTGAAAATGCATCCTTTTTTACAGAGAAAAATCACTCGACGTTGATGTCGTTAGGGGGGGGCTCTAGCAGAGAAAATACGGAGCCTAGTTTTTCATTTCTTGTACTGACTTCGACTCGACTTGTGTCGACACACAACACATTATGCTCACACATTTGCAGGGAGCTTATTTGAAAGGATACAGTATTATGTTCTGTCTATGTCTGCCTCATAGCTTTAGCCGAAGTGACATAACTGCATTAAAGGATCAGCTTCTTGCTGATGGATTTCAACCAATTTATAGAAAGAATAACGTCATCACATTGGCAAAAGTTGTAGAGATTCAAGTAATAGCAAAAGGTGAAGGAATAATCATAGAAACTCGTCAAACGAAAAGTGGATATGATCCTGATAGAATGATTGTAACGATTACCAACAGCTACTTTGAAATCAGTTGTGATTATGCCTGCTACAGAGGGAAAAAAAGTATTGTAGGTTGAAATTATATTGAATAAATATACTGGAATTCCAAATTCTTTTTTCAAATTGGGCGAACATCGGTATATATATCAGCTGATGCCACTCCGGCTGTTTCCGACATCCGCGTACCTCTTCCTACAACCGAATACTCTCAATTTTATCCTTTCTTCTTTTTTTCATTCAATGTATTTTTCCAGTACTGGCAGAATTCCCGTTCTTTTTTCTCTTGATTACCTTTAAGCCAAAAAACTTTTTGATCAGGTCGTTTTTTGATTCTCCTCGATTTGGATTCGTCTTTTCTCGGTCTGTCCCATTTTTGATCCGTAATTTTTGGAACTATATCTTCCTATGGAACATTGAAGTCAATGATTGAACTTGGTCTGATCTGTCCCAATTCGAACGCCTACATTTTCTAAAACATGTTCTTTTCTGAAGCGGGTCGGTTTTGATCTGGCATTTGTCAATCTGGGGGTGCATCCTAGGAAAGCTCCGCCAAGAGGAAGAAAAATAATTGGCAGTTTTTCTTTTTTTTTAAAATGACATGATATAATTTATTACAAGTTGCTCTTATTGCCCATGCTCCGATTTTGGCATGTTGTAGTTGCACCATGGTGCTGGTACCAGTTGCTCTTTTTTTTTGCTTCGTCACTGTGAAATATTTAAGAATTATTATACGGAAGGGAGGGGACACGCTCCAAACGTGCCACAAATTTGCATAAATTGCTAAAATGCCCTCGCATATATTTGTCTAGATGTCATAAATCTATCTTCAATCTCTATTATATATTTTCCGGTTTCTTCCCTTATCCTAGCGCCGGACAGATGTTTTTATCGCATGTGTCATGTGTGCCAACGCGCTCCAACTAAGCGTTTTAGCACTCGCCAGCATGCATCTTTTGTTGGTTTTTCATTATGGGAAATCTACAGGCTACCACTGACATTTTTTATTATAATTGTCGTAAAATCATTGCAGCACAAATTTGAAACGCTAATAAGCATTTCCTCAAAATCTTTTGCTTCCTTTTCATGTTATCATACTTTTTTCTTTTTTCAGAGCGGACTTGGTAGTATGAGATGAAGGGAGTGGATGCTGTCATTGTTCAGATAAGCCGACTGGGCTCAGGAGACAGAAATTTTCAAGGCCGAGATAAAAATAAACATGCTGGCTCCCATAAAAATAACTGTAAGTTGTAACTATTAGCTTCTATTTTTGATGTTTAGTGGCAACCACATTTTTGTACAGCAGAGAAGTCGGATTACTCAATTGTCAGGACTTGGACGAAAACCATCAACCAGGTGATTGGGCAAAATGTGCACCTATCTGGACAACTGAAAAAGTATGTTTTATGCAACTAAGAGCAAAGAAACGGAATGCTAAAGCACTTTATTGTTCTATTTTTATAGCAATTTTTTCAGGCAACTAGGACTGGAGCTAATAGCCAGAAAGATGGTAGATTTCTTAGAAAATCTTCAAAGAAATGTGAAATTGCTCCGCAAATTAATCAGTATGGCGCAGAATCGTATTTTTACAAAGGTACGCATTTCAGTTTGGTTTTAGTAGGCATGAAAATTTCAGGATCAGGAATCATTCTTGACATTCACAATGTAAATGATGGAACGGAAATAAAGTCATTCATGCTGATTTGGCACGATTATATGGGTCTCATATGCCATTTTTCCACAAATGGAAATGAAGGGTACCAAATGTTGCAAGTTGTGAATTTTAAAGCAGTTGGCATGTCCGAATCGAGACATTGCGCATTCCATGTAGGTTCTTTTTCATAAATCTGATACATAATAATATTTCCAGGCTGTGAGTGTAGGACCAACAAACAAAGTACGCTTTACGAATTTGAGATGTGGCGCGGCTAAAATAAGAATCACAAACAATATAATGTACGCTCATTGCGAAAATGATGATAAAGTTGTACTACTGGATTTGATGGATAAGTGCCTTTTGCCAACAGATTGTGGACTGACAGAAGATGTAGCTTAATTTTACAATCATTTGTTGTCTGACGTTATAGGAAGAAGTTAATGTTATCTACTATCGAATTGAAACACGTTTTGGAAAAATATACATTTCGCTGTGTTATTTCCAAAATGGCGAAGAAGACGGCGAGTTTTGGGAAGCGCAAATGGTGAATTTGTTTTATTGTTCAAAAATTATATCGTTTTAGGAAAACCTAACAAGATCTTGTAGGGCCTCTAATGAAGAAGATGAACATCTTCTCAACTCGCCGCCGTCAAAGAATTCAATCAGCTCACACGATTTTCGCAAATACTGGATAAAGGTAAATTTTACTATAGCCTTATTATCTTTCCCTATCTTAGTATTTCGAGTCGTTTTGGGATCCAGAAAATGATAAACTGGAATGGATAGGCCCTTTTCTGATTCCTTCAGGTATTTAAAATAAAAGTTTATTAATATATCAATATTTCTAGAGGATGTATCGTCCACAGATACTTCAATTGCATCTAGTGGCGATGAATCAGAAGACCTAACCAGATCTGAATCAAATTTAATGGCATCTGTAAGAGAAGATCAAACAGTCGACGAAGAACAATCTATGACCTCTGAAGAACTTATTGATGCTGAAGAAATGGAGAAATCGGGTATGTTTTAGATTTTAGATAAAATTTTCGCTGAAAGTTATCACCACAGGTTACACGTAAACGGAACTTTTTTTTTCCAGAATTTGAACCCACATTGACTCTTTCTTCGACGTCGGTACCATCATCTGTTTGTTTTTTCCAAGGACCTGCGCCTGAGAGCGAATCTTGTGACAGTGGTGTATGTAATTCGAATAAAAAATAAAATATATTTTAGAACGATCTTGATAAAACATCGGAAGAACCACTCACAGATGCTCCGATTTATTTAATGGAAGAGCCGGAAATCGTAAGTATACAGTAATGTTTTTCACAGATCTAGTTAAGGTAGTTAATGTGCTGGAAATCAGGAATGCTTTTGAAAATTTGAGTGTAAGCAGTGACGTGACAGTTTCTATTTCAAGCTCGGATGTGTCAAATTGTGATTTGGAAGAGAGCCGTGATGAAGACCGAGTATTTGAAGGTTCGTTAAACTTGTTTTATTATTATTATTTTCCTATTTTTAGCAGATATTTCTGACACTGATACGTTTGTCACCGCAAATGGTAGAAGCAGGGTTCCAAGCCCAGACATTGCACAAATGTCAATGAATTACAATGAGTTAATCGAGGCCAAAGGTGGCGAAGAATTTGAAGTACCGCGGACCATAGTGGAAGAAAAAGACCAAGAGCTGCTGGAAAACCTTGCGATTGAATGTAACCATCGGACCGAAGTGTTGCGACCAAGAATCGAAGAAACATTAGTAAGTTTGGTAGTTTTAATAAGTTATTATTGTTCCAGGATGAGAATTTTAAACTAAGAAGAAGTAGTGAAAATTCTTCAGTACTAAATTCATCTACTGATTCAAGTCGGATGTTTACTGGAAACTTGGGCGATCCTCCACGGAAAACTTCTCGTTGTTCTCCCAAGAAGTCGCGTACTCGTTATAAAGATGAGACACCTCCTTATGAGCCTCAACAACCTGAAACTCGTAGGTTTTTTTATTAGTTTATTATTTTAATTTGTAGCTCTCCTCGTAACCGAACAGTCTGTGTATGTGCCTACCTTTCCGCCTAATTCATCATTTTTCAAATCACCAGAATTAGAAGGATTTGGTGTCACAGCTGAACAAGCAGAATATGGCGTCCCGCTGAAACAAGCGGGATTTGGAACCTCAGCGAGTAGTGATCACCCAGCAGTTAAAGAAGTTTTTTTCCAAGAGTTGATTGGGAAGCGAAACGTAGAACATGTCCATATTGGACATATGGAAGATACTATTCCCGCTGCTCGTAGAGATAAGAAAAGAAGAGTTACAAGTACGCGAGATATCCCTATCACAGCCCAACCTGTTGGACGTTCAGTATTTTCAAGACGGAGCTCTGAATCTAGTGTGTCAAGTCCCAGCCCATCCGCAAGCGATTTGAAACCGGATGTGCGATCTTTGCGTAAGTAAATGTTTCAGTTTTTAATGTTTTTACAGAAATGGGTCGTAGAGGAGACCACGAACAAATCAACGAATATCTTAATCGAATGCTGAATCCATATGATGACCAAATGGGTCAAGTGAAGCGTTGTGTAATCCAGTTTATAATGGAGAACGGAGAAGTTTTGTAAGCTTTACTTTATTATTTAGTAAAATTTTTACATTGCAGGCGATTTATCAAAAAGCACTATCGGGGCCTTTTTGAGTGCCTTACACAAATGTACAAATTCCCCGAATTTGTTTGTTTTTATGATTTAGAACGCCTGAAGATATCTGGCGTTAGTTTTTTATGAATTAACAACAATCTAATTATTTTAGCTGCCTCTTGAGAGTTCTGGCTCTCCTCAGGTGGATCGAATTTCTATGGAAACTCAAATTTTCAAATATATGTATGAGAACGGAGATTTATGGGCTGAAATTATCAATAAGTAAGTATCTTTATGGTTTATTGTAGTATTTCCATTACAGAATCCCTTGCGTGGAAGCAATGACCGAACAGTTCAAAGACAGAATCTAAATGCTGTATGCTATGCGATACTTTGAAATACAATGTATTATTCGTTCACATTAACGTTTGTAAGTCTTTTTACAAGCATTGTCTGTTTTATTTTGCAATAAAATGCTTTGGTATTTTCTTTTTGTAGCTATAAAAGGGTTGAACCACTATAATCTTTCAAATCCAAGATATTTTCTTGTCTTCCGAGTAATTTATCCACTAAAAATCGGTTTATTTTGAGAATAATAGTTTCATTAGTCGAGCAATATCTTCTTCCAATGATTTCGTCTTATCCCTAGAGTATTCCGCATTTCGACTAAAATCGATTTTCCTACCTGGAGAACAGAAACTTCTGCAATTGTTCGACTTCTTTTGGATTATAGGCTTCCGGGTATTGTTTTCTCATATCACTGATTGCAAAATTACTCTTTTGACGAGAAATTTTATTTGGACGTGGTGATGTCTTCCCAGGTTCCGATTCTTTAATTTTTACTTGTTTAGATTTATTTTCTAAAACTAACCGGCGATGTCTTTCCTTGAGATGGGTGTTAATGTCCTTCGCCGTGCTCCAAAAACAAATTTATCACCAGCGCTCTTCGATCTTCGCATCCCAGAGGAATTTGATGTAGAAAGAGGAGTGTAAAGGACTGAAAACATTCTCCCTTTTTTGGATAAGATTTGAATAACCAACCTCTTCCTCTCGTCTTGAATGGGCTGGCAGTTGTTGTCTCCTTTTCCATTTGGAAAGATCACGAGAGACGATGATTCAGAAGTAATTCGAACCTATTGTCGAATATCTTTGTTGACAAAGGGAACGTGAGAGAAATGACTACGAAATGGCCAGTGAGTGACAACCAAAAGACACTGGGGACTTGTTTCTTCTGTTTTTCGGATAAAGATTGCTGGCTATTTATTTTTTGAATAAAAAGAGACGAAATTTCGAGAGATTTTTGAGCTACGCGCGGTCGTTATGGCCTGGGGTCCCCGTAGAGACGTGGCGGATTATATTTGAGCCTTTGACATGAAAGTCGGAATTAGAGGCGGAAATAACAAATCTCTCAAAGTCGGGTATTATAACTTTCGGGAAGACTGACAGGCATTAGAGCAGCGAAAAACATGGATGGAATGTGAAATGGACCGATGATGGATGCCCCTCTTCTTCCCCCTCAAAATCGAGTTAATGGGTGGTCTCTTGGGTTCAACGAAGAGTCGAAAATTGTGAAAAGAGGTCAAAAATGATATGAGATATCCGAAGATCCTTGCTATTTTGTCAATAATTCATGGCAGTTTGTTTTCTTCGATCTTATCTAATCAATGCGGTCATT
This sequence comes from Oscheius sp. DF5033, assembly GCA_964036215.1. NCBI lineage: Eukaryota > Metazoa > Nematoda > Chromadorea > Rhabditida > Rhabditidae > Oscheius > Oscheius sp. DF5033. Next base: position 4,974,151 of record CAXIWN010000004.1, on the reverse strand, counting down.
CTGCAACATTTCCACCCTTTTTGGACCAAATATTGAATTCTCTTGCCTTTTATCGATGTTTTTATGATTTATTTTAAGAATTATGGCCTTCGGCAAGTCTTTGGTTATAATTACCGGTGCTTCTCGTGGAATTGGCAAGGAAATCGCCTTCCAAATGGCTAAAAATGTCGATTCCGGCTCAGTTTTTATTTTGACAGCCAGAAATATGCAACTGCTCTCAGAAGTAAAGGAAGAACTTCATCAAATGTAAGTTTTTTTATCCACAAAAAAATAGGAAAAGCCTTTAGAAATGGAAATCATATCGTGGAAGTATTCACAATGGATTTAGAAATTTATAATCAACCAGAAGAGCAAAGAAAATTGACAGACGCGACGAGGAATTATATCAATGGTTCGTTTTTGAGGAAATGAAATTGAAATGGCCGACGACGGGGCGAATGACTTTACGCTGGGAAATCGACAGACTTTCCAATAAAAACAAAGTTTTGTTGGTTTCGACGGCGAGAATAGCACGTCGACCATCGAGGAATTCAACTATGAGAATCCCCAAGTTCAGGGCAATTTGACACACTTTTCCTGTTCCACAATGCCGGAACAACGGGAAATGTCAAGCAGCCGACAGTCAAATTGAGTGACCCCGACGATTGGAATAAATATTTGATGGTCAATTTCATCTCAATGGCACAAATCAACAATCAAATATTGGAAGACTTCAAAAATACCGTAATCCTATAAATTTCCTTGATTTTTATAATATTTTTAGGATATAAAAAAGCGAAATGTCGTGAATATCACGTCACTCGTCGCGATAAAAGGATTCCCGTCACTGGGAGAGGTCGAACAGCTTTTTGAGACTCCTTTAAATGAATAATTTACAGTATTCTGTGGGAAAAGCAGCACGAGAGTCATTTTTTCGAGTATTAGCCGCTGAGAATCCTAATCTCCGAATATTGAACTATTCACCGGGTCCCGTTGACACGGACATGCACGATGGCGTCGCCAAGGAGTCTGTCCATCTCCCCGTCGACCTAATTACTCGTTTTCAGTTCATTTGATGCTGGAATTCGAGCCGCTTTCAGTAGAAACAGTAAATCGACAGAAGTCAATCGGACGACTTTGACACCAACACAAACGGTCACAAAAATGATGAAATATCTCCAGGTAAGGCGGGGAGAAAGGGAAAAAGACGGGAGAATTTAGGAAGACACCTATGAAACTGGGTCTCGGGTGGATTATTTCGACTTAGAATGAGGACAATGTTGTCTATTTATTATTTTTTTTATTTATCGTACTTGCCAGCCACCGCTCGCTTAGAAAATTCCGACGAGTCATCCGTCTGTCGACAAAGACGGGCGACCACTGTCATCTTTTTGTCTAAAAATCCGACATATCCCTAATATTTCCATCGCCCACACTTTCATTTTCACAAATAAATATTTTAATCATATTTTTTGATGTGTAATTCATAAGAGAGCTTTCCCTGCAAGTTGCCAATATTCTGAATGGCCATGTAGGAATAAATCTGCTGAAGGGAATCGGCCACTTCCTGGAAAGATTGAATTTGTTTTCTTTTCTGACTTACCCGAACGACGGGAATAATTGCCAGCAGTCGTCGCAATCGGAGAAGTTTCTCTTCCATCGTTAGATGCGGATACTCTTCCCGAATCAGTTGACCCAATAAGACGGAGTACTTCTCCCGGGCTCTGTTAGATTGTTCTCGGCCATCGGCTGACGTGTTCATGACTGGAAAATGATCAGTTTAATTGATTAAAATATCCCAAACCACAGGAAAAGAGGCAGATCATCGTCAGGAGGAGAAATTCGGACTCTTTGATCTCCAATTCTTCGAAAATTTCATGAATCGGATAAATTTTCTCGGCCATCCAGAGAACTAAGTTCATAATACTGAAAACTACCGTATTCCGTTGGCTACAATGCATCGAACAATTCCCTGTCATGGTCCGAGGTAAAACTGTAGCGTTGTCCCCGTCGTCCTGTCTGCTTGCCGCCTGTCGATCCTTTCATTTTATAATAGGCGATACATAAAACACCAAAAGAGCAGAAGTTCTGTTGGACTATTTTGATCTTAAACGATGGTTAGGGGAGAATAAAAGACAGAGTACCCTGTCAGATGGATGGAATTTGGACATTTCCGGGGATGCGCTGACAAAATCAGCGAAATATGTCAAAATCCGACAGTAGGAATTGACGAAGGAGTAGAGTCGACTAGTCGTCGTCGACTGGCTGCCAATGACATCCCAAGCTGCCTGGAAAATGGAGGATAAGAAGGAGGAAACATGAGATGACCAATAATGGCATCAAGACAAAAAGAACTTACAACTTCTCGAGAAGAGCAGCAAGTCGGATCCTGAATCAAGTCAGCCAAACTGACATTCCAATTGCAATGGCAGTCAGACGGAGATGGCCCATTCAAGTTGGTGCAATGTTTGGAAAAAGCGATTAGATAGTTGGCAAATTCGGCTGCACTTTTGACGAAGTCCAATTGGTTGACAATCTGGATTCCCTTGGGGAAATTTTGTCTCATAGTAATCTGAGTTGAGCTATTCAAGGGGAGGAAGAGACCTTACAATTCTACTCAAAATTTCACCTTTCTTGAAGTTGGAAACGACGTAATTGGGTCGTCGACTGTTGCCAACACCTGGAAAGGAGACCATCGGATGGAGGAGGAGGCCAACTTACTTTTGGCTTGCATATTGGCAGCCAGACATTTCTTGAAACGGCAGGATGAACAAAATGGACGGATACCTGTAATAAAACTTGTTAGTTGGAGGTTTCGCCAAGATTATGCCGTCATCCCTTTGATCGACGGTCCCCTTCAATTGCCTTGGGATGACCTTCTCGGTCGTCGTTTGTCTGTCGTCTTTGATCTTACCATGGTTTGAGAATGCATCACTCGACTGTCGAAAGAATCGACTCGACGACCATGCTGCCATTGAATTACCGTCTGATAGGCCTTTCCCGACAACTTCTCCCCCTATCAACAAAGAACCTTCCAACTGGGAAGATGACTCTTGCCCCCATCATCCAAAATAAATATCCACTCTACCTGGACGGATGAGGCAGTTTCCTGTTTGGGACAAGCACATGAGATCCTTTTGTTGTAAGACGGACCGAATGAAGAAGACGCGACAACTTCTGAATTAGTTGGAGTATCCCAAACGAAGAGAACTCACTGGCAGACGAGACCATGATAGTGGTAATGGGCACCGGGACCGTGGCAGACCTCACAGAGAACAGGCTCCATATACCTGGAAGGTAAGTCCAGAGAAGACCTATTATCTATTGGATTTTATCCGATTAGCTGTGGGGTCCGAGAGATTATAAAGAACAGTTCGACGTCACCTGGCGGATTTGGAGGAAGTGGATGGAAATGGTAGGGAATAATTGGAACAGGGGGAAAGAACATCGACGAGACAAAAAATGGGATGAGCTAAAATGGAGACAAAGAAGTTCGAGAGAGGATAGTCGAAGGATTGAAGAGAAGCCGAGAATCTGAAAAGAACACGACAGACTCGACTCGACTGGTAATTGGCAATGGTCATCCGCCTTCATCGGTGAGGTTTCCCCCGATATCAAATGTCCTACAGCTCAGAAACAAAATGAGATCATAAGAGGCTAAAAAGATAAGCGGAATATAAATAGCAGATTATGAATAATTCGCTATTTACGCGGGGAGAGACATTGGGCAGGGAAGGTAAGTTCGACAGGATGAAGCTGAAAATTCGGAAAAGAACAAGAGTATAAATTATTCTACTTGGGAATTCAAATTGAAAAGGATTGGGAGATAAACACAGAACTTCTTAAAAAAGGTCATGCGAATTAGGAGGAAAACAAACTTCTTCGACCGAGAGATTCATCATTTTTGCCCCATAAAATTTAATTTGATGACTTTGAGAACTTTTAGAAGCAGCCAAATTATAGATGAATTTTTTGGGTCAAAGATTTTATTCGTTAAAGCGGGTTATCTGTAGAGGGACAACCAAGGAGCGGAAGACGATGTCCCGCCCTTTCTTTTATGCTTTCAATCTCGTCAATATTCATCGAGGAACATAAGACGATAAACTATTCCAAGTTCATGTAATAAATGTGCAGGTGAACAATTCAAAAAGATACGAATAACAAATGAGAGGTCACATTGTTTCAAAATGAAATGAGATCGCCTTTTCACGATAACTTGTCACCTCCTCGTCGTCGACGAGCCGCTCGTCACTGCAGAATTATTTGAATCTAGAGGGAAATGGAAAGAGAGAGAGAGTAAAATGGAAAACATGGATACATTCCTCTGACTTCGAAAAAGGTGAGTCGACGAGAGGTGTCGACGTCGCTCATCTTCGACAGACAATGATCATCTCCTACCTTCGGCGACATTTCTCTTTTCTTTTGAATCAAAGTTTAAATATACCGCCTCGAGCGTATTCTCACGTCTTGACGGATCCTAACAGCTTAAAATAGTCTAATAAATTTGGTGATTGATCCAGTCATTCGGAGCTCACATTGTCAGTGTAGTTGCAGCTGTGCGGTAGTGTCTGCCCACCCATTATGGGCGAACTGGTCCAGCTGAATCGTCAGTCATTTTTACTTTTGGTTGACGATTAATTTCAGCTGGTGAAAAAGTCAATGATTGGTTGATTGTGAAGAAATTGGGCGAAGGCGGCTTCGGTGCCGTCTATTTGTGTAAAAAAGAAAAAGAAATGGAACAATATGCATTGAAAGTAGAGGCCGAAAATGACCCGCTGGGTTTGTTGAAGATGGAAGTTTATGTGCTGTTGGAGCTGAAGAAGAAAAACCTCGGAGATCGTCATTTTCTGGCCATGATGGACAAGGGCACAATCAAAGGTCGATTCAATTATTTGGTCATGACACTCGTCGGCAAAAGTTTACAAGATCTTCGGGCACAGGCGCCGCTCAAGAAATTCTCCATGGGTACGACCATTTCCGTTGGGCGGCAATGTCTCGAGGCGTTGGAGGATCTTCACAGCGTCGGCATCCTTCATCGCGACATCAAACCCGGCAATTATACCGTCGGACGCAAGGATCTCAACGAGTTTGACATTTTTCTACTTTGATAAATGAGTCAATTTAGACTCCGCAAAGTTTATATGCTGGATTTTGGAATGGCTAGAAGATACATCAAAGAGGATGGCACCCTGCGTAATCCGAGGAACAAAGCCGGCTTCCGTGGTACTGTCAAATACGCCCCGATAGCCTGTCACATTATGAGAGAGCAATGTCGAAAGGATGACATCGAGAGCTGGCTCTATATGCTGGTCGAGTTGACGTGTGGCCGCCTTCCGTGGAGGAATCTGCCGGATTCGGGTGATGTCGGCGCATTCAAGAAAGACTGCAAAGGACCGCGTTATCGATGTCTCTTTGGCGGATGCCCTCGAGAATATTTGGAGATATTCCCAATTCTCGACAAAGGCAAATACTTCGATGAGCCAGATTATCCGGCCATCTACGATTGTCTGAAGAGAGCCCTCGAGAGTACCCAAGCACAGGAATTCCCCTACGATTGGGAGATGTAAAACAAGACCAGAAGGCAGATAAACGTTTTGTGAACCGACTTCTATTCTTTTTTACTTGCCTTTGTTGTATTTTTTACGTGAAGTCGGCATCTTATCAAATGTTCAGACGGTTATTGTCTTCATCTCGACTTCATTTCCTAGTGGCAGCCATCTCCGACTTTCAACATGTATCGTGATTGTTAGTCAGATCTCGATCACCAAATAATAATCATAAATGGCCTGATAAGGTCGAGAAGGCCACGGTTTTTTGTCGATGGCTACTCGCCACGGTGCAGTACAGCCTTTAGATCAGGCCGTTGACTGTGTCGTCGTGGCCATTCGACTTTCAAATGCGCTCGCAGTCCTCTTCCAAAGGGAAATTCTAAAAGGAGCTGTCTTCCAATATACCATTAGGAACTTGTGCCATTGTTTAACGATTGCAGTCCCAATACCCCTCGTCCCAAGAGGACAATCACATGACAAAGAAATCGACGAGTTATTTCGAAAGTTTTATTGCATAGTGATGACTTGTTATTGTCGCCAGGCTACTTTTTCTTTTCTTTCTTTTTGTCCTCTTTGACAATATTTCTGAGCTGACGTCGCTCCCGTGTCGGCTGAATATTACAAGGGACATCCTCCCGGTAATATCTGTGTAAGTAGATTTCCTCGTTCCAAACGATTTGGCCGGCCGAATTGGATTTGGTCGTCGACTTCGGTGTCTCCTTCCCGACATGCTGGAGGTTGACGACACTGCGCAATGTGTTCCGTATGATCTCATCCTTGTCCGGTTTTTGTTTCATCAGATCTGCTATCTTGCACTCGTTATATTTCGGATATCTCTGTCGACTTCTTGGAAATTGCAGCATTTTCGGGTTCTTGATGGCCTGGGCGATGGTCTCCAGGTTGACGAGAGAGTCATCCTCATCCTTGACAGTGTCGTCGTCCCCATCCGACTTCCAAATGGGCTCGCCGTCCTCGTCCAAAGGGAAATTCTCAAAGTTTCCGTGTTTGATGCCTTTGAGATCCTCAGCTGGGTCGACTTTCGGTCGTTCTCTCCTTGTCCTTACGACGACTGTCTCCATCTGCGGCGGTTTGCCGTCTTTCTTCTCGCCCTCCTTCAACTTCACTGGTCGGATCACCGTCTCGCTGTCCATGAATTTCTTTTCCTCGCTCAGTCTGAACTTCCTCAGATAGTCGGCAATGTCGAGCCCCATGTAATGGCCATCCGTCGGCAATTTGCCCGTCCAAACCGCATATTTGGGGTTCGGTTTCTTTGTCAGCAAATGAGCCTTGTAGACACCGAAGTCCATTCCTTGTCCCATTTTCAATGCCGGATATGCGTCATCCGTCTCCTTGTACTTTTCGAATTCCTTCAACGAGGCCGTCTTGCGGTAGTCGATGCCCATGTTCGCATGGCTGTAGACTTTCGTGTTGGCCAGTAGTTCCTTCTTCCTATGTTCGACGTAACTTTCTTCCTGTTTCTTGGCTCTCTGTCTAAATTCCCATAGTATGCTACTCAAATGAGCAGATTACCGTCTATCACGGCTCTCCTTCTTGTTGCCGATTTTCCCGACGAGACTCTTCAACTTAGACGAGATCTCCTCCGCATTGTGATCATCCGACTTCTTTGCTTCAACTTCTTTGTGACCTTTGCCAGAAGGCATGCCGCACACGGAAAGACGACAGTGGAAATGAACGGGGAAAATCATCAGATATTTGACAGGAAAAGGGCTATTATCATCCGCTTTTGTAGCTGGGAAGTTACATTTTTGGGGTAATGCAACGTCGACGCCAGCCGACAGAGGCGATGTCCATCGTCGCCGGACTTCCTATGTTCTCGGCGAAATTTCTCGCAGATCCAGTTTTCGATGCTCCTGACACGTCGTTTTTAAAAATCTGCTCTTTAATTTCCCCTGGAAGCGCAGTCATCCACAGATCGATCGCTGTCCTGTCAAAACTCGTCGAATTTGGTACCGGTCATCGCAATCGCTTTTCGAGTCGGTTATTGCTATCCTTTTCCGTAATGTGGTTGTTCTTCTTTCTGGTATGCCTACCAATTTATGCCGCCGTTGACGACGATGAGATGCTGATTTGTTCTGTGGGTTCGGATCCTTACGACGCCAAATTCGAAGCTTGTCCCATCTACCGTACCGCTGGATTGTTGCCCTTTTGTGTTTACATGCGCACGCCGTTAGTTTCTTCAATTTTATCATAATAAACTATAATTTTTAGAGCAACGGAAACTACACAAGGCTACGATACTTATGGCTGCGTCTATTCGAAGAATTTGCCGACGGAATGCGCCGAGCGAGGAGAATACTACACCGATTGGGCTACCGTCACCTTCCGTGGAAATCGAAATATCAGCGGAGCTATGATGTGCTGCAATCAGAAGTACTGTAACCGAGTCGACGATGTCATGGTCTCGATGATCCGTCTAATGGCGACGAAGAAATTGAACACAATTTGGGTGCCCATCATTTTTGGGACTTTTCTCTGCATCATCGCCCTGATGCCATTATTCCATTGGTACACGGAGAAACGTCATCTACAGGATTCTCAACGGGCAGAGCACCCGGAACCAATTAGAGAAGATCTCGTCCTGGATGATCAGAAGGAAGTTGAGGTGGTGACCACTGGAGACAACCAGTTGATGTCTATTTTCAGATAGGCGAGCCGCGATGGATGGTGTCGATGGCATTCGACAACTACGAAGAAATCGAATATTTGATGAAACAGATGGCCGGTGAACAGCGAACTGTCACAGCCACTCTCACTTCTGCCACCAATTTACCTGGAGAAGGCAAAGCGAAAGGACGTGGAATCGCCGTCGAAGAAAAGGAAACGACCACAAATTTGAGTGTCATCCGAGTGCCAATGGCCACCGTCGTTATGAAAGACCAAGAATTTCCTCATGCGGTTAGTTGTCGTCTCTTTTTGTTGTCGACCGTCGACATTTCCAGGTCAAACGTCTACATCCTACGAAATTTGATCAATTGGCGATGAAAATGATCGAACACGGCCCGTATCGGTACAACTTTGATCCGATGGAATTGAGCGAATTATTTGAAAGCTGCATGGAAATATTCAAAAGAGAGCCGACGCTGATTCGCCTACGCGCCCAACAGAAAAAAAAGCACGAATCGGATCTTATTGTCTATGGAAATTTGGAGGGCAATTATGGGTCAGTTTTTATGCCTTTCTTAATTAAACGACCAGTTTTTCAGTGATTTATTCCGGTGGTTCCATAAAAATGGTTGGCCATTTAAGAAGACGGTCGTGTTCCTCGGCGGATTGACAAGTTCCCGTGAGGAATATTCCCTCGAGACGTTGGCTCTCATCCTCGCCCTGAAGAAGATGGTCCCCCATCATGTCTACATTCTCCGTGGCCCGTCAGAAGTCTACCCATTTTGTTTTAAGGTACACCATTTCCTTTTCTTTATTTTTATTAAATTATAGAAGAGATTGCCACTACAATTGGCCAATAGTCTGACGGAGGCCTTGTCCCGGGCATTTGACTATCTCCCGTTGGCTGCAACGATCAACGACGCCATTCTCCTGTGTCATGGCGGCGTCACGAAGAATATTCGCCATCTTCGACAAATTGAGAATATTAATCGACCGCTGAAGAACATCAAAATGGGCTCAATTGCAGCCGATTTAATCTTCAGTACTGTTGGACCGGAACAGCGATTAATTGAAGGTATTCCCTTTGATTTTAGAGGCGAGTCCATTGATTTAGGCGCCCGTGGTACGTGTCTCAGCTACGACCAGGATTTACACATTGAGACGGGACAGCACAAAGGCCCAGAAATCCAATTTCTTATCAGGGCCAGAAATAGCTGCCCACAGGGATTTTTGGTCAGTTTTGTTGTAGATGTCAACTAATTGGTCGATTTTTAGATACACAGTGGAAGGATGATGACTTTGTGGTCATCGACGAATGAAATCCCGCCGTTGGATGCCGAAATTGGCGAAGAATGGGATTGTGGAATTGCGGCGAGTGTCCTGATCAGCATGAAGAAGCCGGACAAGGAAAAGGACATGACCTCATTGGAATTGGATTTCTGTGTCCTCATGCCATATGTGACCAGATATGATGGCATCCGTAAGTTGGCCTCTCAATCTTTTAATGTTAAAAATTTTTAGCTTATTTTTTGACTGAGGCGGCCACGAAGGTCTTAAAAATGAAGTTCAAAGAAGAAATGAGGGAGAAGAAGAAAATCCGGCAGAAACAAATGTCAGAAGAGAGAAAAATGAAGACGAAGAAGATGATAAAAGCGAAGGGACTGATCAGCAAAATGGGACTGGAACAGATGGACCAACCCGATGGAAAGGCCGCCTCCACCGCTGATGCTCTGCTCTCCGTCTCCGCCAAGTCGTCGCTTGCCGACAAACCATCTCAAAAAGATAAAATAACATTGTAATTGTCTTTTGTAGTCACTAAATAAAATCTTTTTGTATTGTAAAATTGTTTTTTTTTATTTTCTTTTTGGTTCAATTGGTACGGTTTGTTATCTTGGGTCTCGACGCCGAGTAAATTTCCTTCGACGATGGCGTTCCTTTTGGTCATGTATTTTATTTTCTAAAAGGAGAAGAAGCTCACAGAGATTTTTACCGGGTACTTTAGGATTCAAGGCAGGATCATCAGGATGCCGTGTGTATCGCCATCGTCGACCAATCGCCTGACGTCACCGTCGACGTCGTCGCTCCTCCTTTCTGCAAGCGGCCACTTGGGCCAATTTTCTCCTGGAATTGATAAAACCACAAAATCAAACTCTAATCTTTTCTGTGGGGGCTTTTTACTGCTCATGAAAAAAGCAATAAAGTGGTCTTTTTATGAATGCAAAACAGCGGAAACAGTCATTTCTTCTGCTGACTTTTATCAGAAGATGTTCGGTGTTCCTTGGATTCTGGAGGCAGACCTCGGCAATCCCCTCCTCCTCTTTGAGTTCCCGCTGTTTTCTTAGAAAAGAAGCTACTCTTTTGGATAATGTTGTAATACCGAGTTGACTATCAATCAGAAGGAGAGATATCCTCACTTGGTCCTAACAACCGGCTCACTCGATGGCCAGTTCGCTGACTTTCCTGTGTGGGCAGAACCTGCGTAATTCGCCCCCGTATCTTGGTTGATTCCTGTTCCTTTTATGTTTGTTTGTTGGCTCTCTTTATCAGGCGATCGCCAATATTTCCGGTAATAATCGGTTTCAGTTCGCAACTTCGACAGGTAGATGTTGCGACTCGTGTTCCTCGCTGCTCTCATTGGTAATCTTTCCCTTGATGTTGTTATTCATTTCCTAGGTTTGGGAGCTTCCTGTCCTGATGGTTATTCCGACGACGGCGAAGGGAATTGCATCTCGACTCCATTGAACGGTACTCGCATAGCTGCTTACAGTCGTTGTTCCCAAGATGGAGGAAATCTTTTCGAAGTTGCAAATGTCTTCGTATGAATGAAAAAGAGTAGCAGAGAGTTGTCAATTTAGACAAACATTCGGATCCAGGAATACGCTGACGGAGCGGACAAAATCTGGCTTGGGTTGACGTGTACGTCGAATGAGAAGACCAGTTGTCGCTGGGATTCAGGGGTCAACCTTACTTACTCTAATTTTCGCCAAGGCAAGTGTCTTTTGCTATTGACAACCAAGTTCCAGGATATCCGAAGGCCACCATGGGAACTTGTGTGGCCATGTCTGTTTTGACTGGAGAATGGATGAGTGTCGACTGCTCGCAGACAGTCGCCACCTTCGGCTGTGAGATTACTCCAGGAATTGAAGGTGGAGAATTTCCTAGATTAAATCAAGCCATATAGTTCCTGGCTGTGCTCCTGGTTCCAATTATTTCAATGGTTACTGTTATTGGGGAATTGTGGCAGACAGTTTTAGCAGTGCGTCGACTGCCTGCAGCGAGCAATGTGGCGCTTTTGCGTCGATTCATTCTGACGGGGTCAGTTCTGATCTTTTCGGAAGATTAGATGATTTTTTAGGAGAACAGCTTTGTCCGAGATATTGGATTATCCGTCAGCAACGATGCAATCTACTTGTACACGGGGCTCACCTACTCCGACGGAAGATACAATTGGAATGATGGCAGCGCCTACGATTATAACCATTTCGGTAGAAATATCAACTTCTAAAGAAATTCAAAGGCTTCAGTTTATCAAAACTTAAACCTCGGAAAGTGTGTGGGCATGTCACGTGAAAAGAATCCCTTCGATATAGGCAGTTGGGTCAATGTCCCATGTGAGGGCAGCCTGGTCGCCGTCTGTGAAAAGAATCTGACCAATTCCTGCGACATCCCAGCTACACAAACCCCTCCCTTGGCTCCTTTCCAGTGTAACCAAACCTATTTTTACAGCGGATCTGGACAGGCATGAGAAGGTGCTAGGATATGATATTCCCTTGATTTTAGATGTACTCGCCCGGATATCCATACGCCAGCCAGCCCAATCATTGTGATTATTTGATAACAGAAGAAGAAGGCCTACAGCCGACGATCTCTTTTGAAGATTTGGCTCTCGACTCGTCCAGTACCATTCGTCTCTATCGATCTCTCTTTGACCGGGATCCTTTTGTCACGTACGATTACCGTAATCCTTCATGTCTGCTATTCAGATTGACGGGTGTCGTCTCCTCTGGTGGAAAGAATAGCTACACGTCGTCGACAAATATACTGAAAATTAGCTACGATACCAGTGGAAGTGACAGTTTCAACAATTTCTGGGAAGCCAATTATTTTGTCAGCCAGGAGGAGGAGACAACTGCTGGCCAGGAGCCGACGACAGCGAAATCAACAGCAGCGACGACCACCACGTCAACCACAACGACGACAACTACGTCGACCACCACAACGACGATGATTTGTACGGTTAATGAGGATTATTATGGAAATGGCAATGTGAGTAAACCGGTATACTCGCAATTTCTTTTTTCAGCAATTCGTCTACCCGTATACTTGTGGTTCAATCTCCTTCCACAGCGATGGTTTTGGTCCTTCTTATGGTCGTCGATGTGTCCGCTTTGGAAATTACCAAGGCGCCCAGAGATTTGACCTCTACCGCAGTGATTCTGTCTACTTTGCCAGGTTTTATCTTTTCGAGTCCATAAATCAGTTTTTTAGGCTGCAATACATTGGACGATACGGCGACATCACGGATATCAGCAAGCTCATTTTCTGTCCAGGAATTTCTAACCTCGTCAAGTTGGATTATTACAGTACCAATTCTATTGCACAAATTTTCTATGGAGGTAAGGAGATCTTGAAATTATTCACTTGTCAGTGTCTCCTTCTTACTCAAATAGTCAACTGATTGCTGGAGTGCAGGAGGACGCCATCGCCACGACAGAGAAGTCGACAGGCAGACCAGAAGGGACTTATCCTTATCCCAATTGCAATTTTGAATATTTCAATAATGGAAATGTATGTTTATGCATGTCAAATGGATGGCGGGATAATTTAGATAACCAGTCCGGGGTATCCTGGTAATTATTCTGATAATTTAAATTGCACCTATAAATTGATCGGAGGAGCAAACAGCTAGTAAGTCGATGCTGTCGACATCTCCTCAACGGCCATCATTCAGTGTCGTCCTCCGTTTTGATGACTTCGACCTGGAAGCGAACTACGATCGGGTGACAATCTACGACGGAGAGGTGGAAGACGGTGTCGTCCTTGGTTTCTGGTAAGACGAACTACGAAGACTCCAAAAGAATACAGGTTGACGGGAACTGCCGATCCAGCAATGGTCGACGGGTATTACGCTTTTAGTGGACAGATGACTCTCGTCTTCACCACTGACAATGACGTCGTCCGCACAGGATTCTCCGCCCATTTTGCTTCTTATCCTCGTGGTGAATAGTTTACTTAAATAAAATATTACTGTAACTAAACTTGTTGGGGGATGCCCCGCCCTCTCGCAGCAGGGCGTCGTCTGTCTCCTCGTACCATTGCGCAAGTTCCAAAAGCAACAGGCGACATCTCTGGTAGATGTCCTTCTTGGTCCTTTCCTAATGGAATTTCCATTCCAACTGGATCATGTCGACTCCTCGCCTGGCTGTTTTTACACTCCTCAAGAGGTCTCCTTTTCCTCTTTTCAATTGAATTCTCTAGGCTGAAGTGATCGTCTCTTCTCTCCATTCGGCAAAAGATGGCCCAGCTTTGTGGAAATTCTTCCGCGAGTGTCAATATCTCCTCGACCCGAATTATTCCACCCAAATTCTTCGTTTCGGTAGATTCTTCCAATTTTCCAGTATTTTCCCCTGTTTAGGTTATGTTTTCGCCCTCTTTTCGACCAAACAATATCCGATGATGTTTAAAATCATCAAGGAATCAACATTTTATGAGAAGGATTTTGCGCAGCTCGCCGAATATTGGAATGAGGGGCAATGTCTTCATGTAAGGCTAGAAAAGTCATCAAATTCGTGCGAATTTCAGTATATGACGACGAATAAGAAGACATCTCTCTACCCGACGTTGAAATTTCGGATCAGAAAAAAGAATCCAATTCCTGAGAGTATTTTCGAAAAGTCGTTGAAATGGGGAATTAAATTATCGGAGAAAGATGTAAGCGGCTAAAAAAAATAAAGAAAAATTGAATTTCAGGAATTGTTGAAAGCTTACGAAGGCCCAAATTTCTACGTGAGACAAGATCAGGCCAAGCAGTTGGCTGAGAAGACGGGACTTTCCGAAAAACAAGTAAATTTCTTCTAATTTCCCCATAAAATCCTTTTCAGGTACATGATTGGTACAAAAATCGACGTAGCCGAGATAAACGAAAACAGAAGGCCGAATTTCTTCAGAAATTTGGTAATCCGTATGCTCCCATTCCTCCATTTGATCAAAATCCGTCTCATTCGATCCATTACTAAAATATTATTTTTGTGTAGGAATAAAACTTAGATTTTTATTAGAAATCAACGTCTTCTTTCTCTGTAAACAAAGGGACTCCTGGTCAGATAGGCTGGCAAGATAAAGGAGATCATCTTTCCGAAGACATCTGGATAATAAACACGGGCAATATTGCAATGGACACGGGTCATCCGGGGGTGTGAATGGCAGCTGATCCCTCGCAATCTCTCCGACTTGGTCTATTCAAACAGAAAATGGCAAGAATAAATCTGATTTTTTCTTTGTAATAAAGGAAACTCACAAAATATAAAACATTTCAGGATAAATCTAAAATAAGGACAGGGAAGGGACTAGGGGAATTGGAAAAAAATGAATAAAAAGAGTGAAGAAAACCGGGTCAAGTCGGACTAGTTGGTGAGGGACAAGTAGATGAATTTCTTTTTATCGGAAGGAATATCTCACCGACATTACGAGTTCCATAATCTATTTTGCTTCTGTGAAAAGTCACGCATCAGGGGATGTAAAGGAAAAATTTAGCCGTGAAGGAACCAAATAAGGAGATGCTCTTTCTTCTCTCCTTTTTCTTATAATTCTCCTTGTAGGAGTTCCTTCGAATTCCAATAATCCGATTTGTGATTGATCTTTAGGAGCAAATTTCTGGGGCCTGAAAAAAAATAGAAATAAACATAAAATGAAGAAGCTTTAAAGGAACAGTGCAAGCGAGAAAAGTACGTGAGCCCAACTGCGCCCACGCCGCATCGAAAATGTCTGCGTACGTAAAAATTTTTTTCGATGAAATTTTATTTTTTTTCATTTTTATTGAGATTTCCAATGTTTCTTTATTTTATAAGGTCTGCCTATGTATAAAAGTTATTAGCAACATAAAGTTTAAAGGAACAGTCCAGGTGAGAAAAGTACGTGGGCCCTACTGTACCCACGCCGCGTCGAAAATGTCTGCGTACATAAAAATTATTTTTGATGAAATTTTATTTTTTGTTATTTTCAGTAAAATTTCTAATGTTTCTTTATTTTATAGGATCCGTCTATGCATAAGAGTTATTAGCAACAAAAAATTTAAAAAAAATAAAGCAAAAACAGAGAAATACACGAAAAACGAAAAAAAATTTTGTGTACGTAATGACATTTTCGATCACCGAGTGGGTGCACTTGGGTGCACGTATTTTTCTCACCTGGACTGTCCCTTTAAAAAAAATGAAGCAGAAACTGTAAAATACAAGGAAAACGAAAATTAATTTTTCAGTACGTAACGACATTTTCGTGCAGGCCTCAGCGCAGTTGTGCGCACGTATTTTCTCACCTGCACTGTCCCTTTAAAAATAAAATAAAAAAATTTACATTATTCTTCTTGTAGCAGTATGACGATAATTTTTACGATGGAAAGTAAAACGTCGCAGTTCTGCAGCAAAACGATCATCATCCATTGGAATATAAGCACAAGGTGTGCATAACATCTAAAATAATTTGACTGATAAATACAAAATTTTGCGATTTTACCTCATCGAGATCATTTTCTTTTGTCCAATTATAAAATCCTTTGTAACCTCCATCAACAACATAAATTTCATTGAATGTGAGATTCGGATAACGATGAACATTTCGACACCGATCATTTCTACGCAAAATAGTGGCCCTAAAAGAATAACAATACTATAGAAAAAAAAGTAAAAGGATAACTTACATAGTAGGTCCACGTTTTTGAGAATATTCACAATAGAAAATAGGAATACGATTTTTGTTAAAATTTTCTCCGAAGAAGAAATCATCGCATTCTTTTTGCTCATAAAAATTAATTGCATATTTAATATGTCCTCCATGATATTCATAAGGATAACGGCAGTCAACCAGAATAAATCGGGATAGAAACTCTTCTTGTGTTAGACTTTTCATTAGGTTGCCTAATGTACTGGCTTCCAAACGACGAAAAGCCATTGTAGAATCTTTAACCTCAACAATAGGTAGAGTATACTTCTGAAAACAAGCCAAATATAAAATAAAATAAATGAACTTACAGTAACATCTTCGAGAATAATTTCCTTCTCTTCTTTTTGCTTGATTTCAAGAATCGATGTCGAATTTATACGAGAAGAACTTCTCAATTGTAATCCGCCATTGTTTTTTCGTGAACTCGGCGTATTCTGCAACAACATTGACGAATAAATGATTTCTGATGTCGAAAAAAAAATTTCTATGACGCTTTCTTATAAGGGTGAACAAAATTACAGTAATTATAAGCCATTGACATTTCAAGAATCAATTAGAAAACGGTAATTATGATGCTGCCAACAGAAGAAAATAAAAAAAGCTATGCATCTGCGGTGAATAATCATTTTGTGAATGTCGTCCACGCCACAAATAAAATATAGTAGTTCAAAATTATCGCATACAAAAGAAAGCAAATAAATATAGTAAATTCCATAAAAAAAAATAGCAACTTACCAAATTTTGGTGAATTTCATGGTTGGCGTCTTCGAAGACGACTGTGGCGGGTGTACGAGTAAGGTGAGAAAGAGACGAGTAGCTCATTTTATGAGAAACACGAGTGAATGATGGATGCAGACCTCCCAGTACCTCCTAGTTTTTGTAGACGCTTCCGCTTCGCTTTTGGTCTAAACGCATCGTTTTTCGGACTAAACGCACGGTATACGGACTAATGTTATCGCTTCTGGGAGAAAATACACGGGATTCGAGGATATCTGACCGTATTTTGTACAAAGAACCATTTTGAGAAGAATATTGTCTGGGAAATAACGGGTCAAGTCTGCCCGACATTCAGTAGAAAGCCAGGGCAACTTATAGTCGCCATGGAAGATACTGTGACCATTCGGGAGGACGGCATCTACAAAATTTTGTTCAGTAATAGCCTGGCCTGGTGTAATATTCTGACTGTACAACATGCCATAGAAGTCGCGCAAACATAATAGATATCGATTTGAATGAGGAGCTTGTTGAAAATGATCACTTCAGAATTTTGCGGTCTCCCCGTCTTCCTCCTGTCGTACGGACATTCAGCATCTGTCCTTTTCTCCGTCTTTATTCTGAAAGACGAGAAATATTGGCGTCATAAACATGATGTGATTATCTTTCTCCGACAGAGGAAATCTCCGAATGAGGAGCGTCTGTTTCCTTCTCGACAGATTGGACTTTGCCGTCGAGAGGACGGGGTCATATCTTCATTCCCCGTCCTTTCTCTCAATTTCAGATGACCCCCTCCCTTATTTCTTAGCTCTCGTGTCTAACAAAATGAGGAGGATATCGTCTCCAAGTCGTTGTCATTCTTGCTGGTGACCCGAGATGGGTGACGTGTCGTCGTCGACCCTCAACCAAGAGAATATCTGAATAACTCCCTGCCACCAATTTCCGATCTTCTGAATTCTTATTTTTTAAAGACGAGGGAAAATCGCTTGTCCTCTTGAAGTCGTCTGAGGAGTGTTCCTTGTCATAGGCGACTCGACGACGACGACAATCATCTAGATCAGAAGCAGTCAACCTCCAGAGACTGGACTAATCCCCCGTTGACATTTGATTTTACCAAACAATTTCTAATTTACCCAACATGTCTATCATCAAGTAGGTTGTTTTCTATTTTTCTGATAAAAATATCTGTTTTTTGAACTAAAAAGCTTGCCCCCTTGCGCATTTCCCTCTTTGAAATAGGCGGCGAGCATCCTCGCAGGGTCGAGGGACGGGCAGTTTCAGATAAACGGAAGATTGTCGACGGAAGATAACCAGGATTTGGAAATAAAAGGCATGAATGTTTGACAGTTGGAGAAAAAAATAAAATGGCCTCGATCTCTCAACTTCTCCTCGTCGTCGCGGTATTGGAACGGATGGCTTCACCTCGGCTGGCGTCATTCGGAAACGGACAAAATTGGAAAAAAAGGACACTTGCCAGGTTTTATTTTTGGGTCTACAGCCTAGAACCATCCTAATTTGATCTAAATTCAACTGTTTTTTGGCTCAATTTGATCGACTTTTCCTTCAAAGATGGTTCTCGGTCGTAGCGGGGCGGCTTATCCTCCTTTCCTTGGGTTGACATCGTGACGACGGAGAACCTGGCTGCCTAATTTTTGCGTAATTTCCATCTAAAAATTTGAATTTTTGTCAGCAACATTGCCAATATTTTGTTTTAGGCAGCAAATTCCAAAAAAATCCAAAAAAAAGAAGAAGAATATCCTGGCGTCGTCTCGTCTTCTGGCAGATGGCAGCGACATCGTCTGTGATACATTTTTGATCCATTTAAATATTATTATGTCGGTGTATTTTTGATCTGGAAATAAAAAATGTAGCGTAATCAAAATTGTTCTCTGTTTTGTGTGCAAATTTATAAAATATCCGGCAGTCGACGTCGAGTGGCCTTCTCGATGTCATCGCGCTCCCCGTCGTCACTTTGCCAATTCCTGCGCAACGTCCTCCTTATAAATTATTCTAGAAATTAAATAATAAAAATATTTAAATTAATTAAACAATACCTCAATAATTTATTTTCAGGGTGATTAAAGACGCTATGCGCAAACTGAAGACCAGGTTCCTACCTGGCTCCCGTCCTCCTCCTCGTACGTGGTCCTACAAGGATACTAAGAGGCGCTTCGTGCAGCCGCCACGTCCTCCTGTCGAGCTCATTACCATCGAGTTCCAGGAGTGGTTCGAGGAGCAGGACGCGGATCTGCCCCCCAATGTCGTGGCAGACCTGGAGTTGTCCACCTCCGGGGAAGACGTTACTAGCGAGTCGTCTTTAAACAATCTCGTAGCCGACACCTCGTCTGGCGAGCTTTCACCCGCCTGTCTGAGCTCTGGTAGTGAGAAAAGCGGCTCTCCTACCAGTAGTGATGAAGACCTGCGGGCTGAAAGACTTTTCCTTAGGGAAAATCTGCGTAGATGCCCGGCGCTCCCAGATGAGTACCCCTCGTCCTATAACTCTTGGATGTCTTACGACTCCAATGAGTTCCTCGCCATGATCGGAGGAGGACAAGAGGAGCATAAGGAAGAGCCCGCTTTGGAGGAACCCGAGATGCCTCCATTGCCGGATGAAGACGAGGACCTGGAGTTGGCTCGTTGCCCCCAGGACATCTCGACCTGCGGTAGCATGCTCTCTACCGCAGATGACCACCCCCTCGATCAGAGCACCGAGATGGCCAGTCCGCTTCCTGCCATCTCGATGACCACCCCGAAGAAGCGCAAAGCAGCCGACGACGACGATGCCCCCTCCGCCAAGCAGCATCGTTCCGCCCCGACCATCCGGCGGATCCGTCGTCTGCCTCTCCATCCTGGTCGCCGTCGCCCCCCAACACGGGCCTATCCGGATCCGGTCGTCGTGCCCGAACATCTGCCGACACCGCCTGCCAAGCCCCTCCGAACTGCGATTCTTCGCAGGGAGGAGTGTGAGGTAAATCCTAAATTAATAATTTAAATTAATATTATTTTAAGAAGTACTTGGCGAGCTACCGGATCAAAATCCGGATGGAGATGAGCAGTCTGCGCGAAAGGATGCGCCTCGGAGACCCCACTGCCCTCGAGTTTGTCACAGGAATCCAGCGTGATCTACGGACTGCCAACCGCCTCTTGGACCAAGCCTCCACCATGTCCGACGATCGCCTGGCCCTGGAAACGAAGAGTGTTAGTTTTACTTACTTTTTTTTACTTTTTCGAACTTCTTATTCCATTATTATCTTTTTTTTCTTTTTACACTTTCTTTTCCCCATTATTTTGATATTTTCAGCTCCTTCTCCGAACCAACCGCCGCTACGACCTCTCCCGTCCCTAGACGAGCAATGTCGTCTACTCGTAGGGAGTGTCCGGCCTCTTCCCGGCCTCCCTTTACTCGTCTACATCGTCTACTCGTTGTCTTCTTTGTAAGTTTCCTTCTCTAAACAAGTACAATTAAATAATTTTAGACTCGATGTCCGTCTTACTCGATCTCCTCTTACTGGCTTTCCTACTTGCTGACATCGCCATCTACTCGACATCTACTGGTCTTCTGACTGCTGTTACTCGGCGATATCCTCTACTCGTCTATCTCTTCTACTTGCTCTTCTTTCTTGTAAGTTTTCTTTTCTAAAACAAATATTAAATAATTTTAGACTCGATGTCCTCTACTGGCTTCTTCTACTCGCCAATCCAACTGACATCCACTGACATGGCCATTTACTCGACATCTCCTGGCCTTCTACTTGACTGCTGCTATTCGACGATCTCATCTACTCGTCCATCTCCACTACTCGCTCTTCTTTCTTGTAAGTTTTTCTGAAATACGCACATTTGAATAATTTTAGACTCGAGCGACTTGCTCGGCCATTGACTGACGACTGACACCGCTGCTCCTGACTGACTGACTCGACGGTATCCATCTACTCGTCCTCTCGCTACTCGTCGACTGTACAACTGGCTCTTCTTACTCGACGACTGACTGCCTCGCTGCATTTACTCGTTTCTTCGTCCTCACTTTTTGTGAGTTTCTTGAACTAAAATCAGTCAAATTAAATATTTTAGACTCGACAACATACTGGCTGCTTTTACTCGACCATCCATTGGCTCCTTCTACTGGCTACTTCAAACTGACGACTGACTGATCCATCCGCTCGACTGCTGGCTACTGGTCCTTCACTGACTCCTCCTACTGGTCTCCTCCATTCTACTGGCTGTTTCACTGGCTACTCGCCTTCTAATTGGTGTGCATCTAATCGACTTCTCCATTGACTCCTGGCTACTCGATGACGATTACCGACGACTCTTCCATTGATCTAGTCGTCCGCTTCTACTCGCTATCCGTTTGTGTAAGTTTCTTTGTCTAAAATTAGCGCAATTTAATATTTTAGACTCGAGTCTCCTACTGACATTTCCAATTGATGTCTACTTGCTCCTCGATAGCTGACTGCCCGACTGATGACCATCTCTGCTGACTTCCACTGGCTTTCTACCGACTGGCACTCGACGATGTTCTTTTACTTGTCTCCATCCACTGGTTAGGAGTGTTCCACTCATCTTTGGGCCTCCTTCTACTCGTCCTGCCTTCTACTTGCTCTTCCTCCAGTATGTTCATTTGCTTAAAATTATCACAATTACTAATTTAGACTCGAGCACTCTACTTGATGATTTTTATTGGCTGTGCATCCTCCTGACTACTCGTCGCCTTTAAGGCCGTCTACTAGTCGATCGCTGTCTCCTGGC
This sequence comes from Oscheius sp. DF5033, assembly GCA_964036215.1. NCBI lineage: Eukaryota > Metazoa > Nematoda > Chromadorea > Rhabditida > Rhabditidae > Oscheius > Oscheius sp. DF5033. The sequence goes on along the minus strand of CAXIWN010000004.1, from coordinate 4,952,597 downwards.
TGCTACTACTCGACTGCCGACTACTCGACTTCTTCTACTGGCAAGGAACTGCCTCGGTGCTGTCCTCGATCTACTCATCTCCATTTCACCGAAGGGATGTCCATCTTCGATTGGCCCCCTCTACTCGACTACTTGGATCTTCCTCCAGGTTCGATTCTTTTCCTAAAATAACCAGAACAGAAGAAACAACGAGAGAAACGTGAACCTTTTACAGATCTACTCTACGACCATCTCCTACTCGGCAAATTTGATCTACTCGGCCATTTACTCGACCAATTGTCCTCTATCCGACTCCTCTACCAGATGAGAAATTCGAGGAGTGTCTATCCAGCCAGCGTCCATTGGTCAGTTGTCGTTATCTGAAAACATTGTGGGATAAGAAGAATTAATTGAAAGAACCTCAATAATGGATAATTTTCAGGTCCTCATCCAATTGCCGAATTGTCGACGTTGCCAATATCAGAGTCTTGGTGCAGCGGCAAAAGGAGAAAAACCACAAGCGACACTCGGGAGGCCGATTACAGACGCCGACGACATGGACTAAGGCCGACAGCGAAGACCCACAACAGGGACAGAAAGTGCCAACCGAAATCAACACCAACAACTTGGCCCGTCCCGGATTTTCGTGATTTGTAAAGCGAATTGGACGGATCTCTGCCCTCCCAAAGTAAATTTCCATTTTCTTTTATGATCAACCGCTGCAAAATTTCGCGAAATGGCATTTTTTGAGATAGAGAAAAACAAAATTGTGTAAAAATATAAAAATTTACTTCAAAAATATCACAAAAACAGGGAGAGAGAACCTCACGAGAGGGCAGAAGAAACGCAAAAAGCGAGGGACGCGTCGAGAGTGCGTGTAGTCGGTCACCCAAACTTGTCGACTAACCATTTGACCAATGTTTTGACTACCGCGAAATTTGAAAGGCTTGAATTTTGAAATATGGGAAAAATAAACTAAACGGACTATTTTCAGAGATCCATTGGCCTTCCATGGATACATTTGTCCCCACGATGGGGTGACAGACACTCGACGCGTCGAAGTTGCCCTCCACTCCGTTTTGAGGTAATTTTCTTGAAATTCACGGGAATAACTGGAATCGTTTTAGACTTGCTGACGATCATCGATGGAATTCAGACCATCGATGTAGGCAAGTTGGAGGGAAACAGCTGGAATCCATGAAGGGCGACGGGATGGAATGGCGAGGTTGGTCGAATCACTTGTCTTTCTGTAATTGGCTACTTTCAGCACCTTCAGCTGCCGTTCTCCCGTCGGCATCCGCCCTCAAAACCGGCCACCAGCTGCGGTGAGGGATTCTCCGGAAAAAATTTAACCGGAGATGTGGTCGCCAACTCTTCGCCATCGTCGCTGGTTCGCCTGTCGACGTGGCTTCTTCTTTTTCTCCAAAGGTGGGGTGCCGCCTTGCGGTCTTTTTATCCGCGGGGTAGGGGTCAGGACCTGGAGATGTCCGGGTGATTGGGGAAGGGCGTCTACGAGCATTTCCGACCCGACTGGATCGGGTTATGTCTGCCTTTGGCAGGCATATGGCTCTGAGGATGACTTCGGAGAGTCGAGGGTAGGACTGGGCGGGAGACGGGCGGAGGAGGAGCGTCGAGGTCTACGGGTTGGACGGGTGATCGTCCTCAGGTCTTCTCACTTTCGACGTCGATGACACGAGCAGAGTCTTCTCGTGGTTATTCTCTTCGGAGTTATGAGGATTGGCTGTGTCGAGCAGTTGGTAATCGTGGATGATAGGAAGGGTAAAGTGGGGGAGAGTTCCTGGGGATACAGAGGAGACAGAAACCGCCCGCTTTCGGCTGCCATTGGGCTCTGACACGGATCTCAACCTGGGTATTTTGCGTCTTTTGTTCATTCAAAAAATTGGGGAAAATGGTAGCCGAAGACTGAAAAGCTCAAAAATTGACAGTTTGCCCGCTCGTTCAGTAGGCGCACTTTTTCTGGGACTTGTCGGGTGGGATTGATTCAGTTTTGCCTCAAAATTCGTCTCCTTTCCCGGGTTTCTTTTGCAATTTCCCTTCCTCTTCCTTCTTTTAGAATTCCATCCAAGCTGAAATCAGCGGACAGGGCGTTTGACAATTTTGGCGAAGAGCGCGCGAATGGGTGGGATAGGAAAGGAATGTTTAGTCGAAGGATAAGGTCGGTGGGAGGGGAATTATGCTCGGATTATTTTAACATTAGGGAGGTCAGAGAGTCAGGGTGTTTTTAGTGGCTAAAAGGGAAATACGGATGGCTGGGATGTGGTAGATAGAGGGAGCGATACTGACAGACACGGGAAAATGGTCGGAAACGGGGATACTTTCTGGGTCCCATCTCTAAATTTCCCACCATTTCAAAATTAACCTTTATTCTTCCAACTCTTCACTTCATTTACTTTTTCCTTGTCATCCATGCATCCTCTTGCTCGATACAGTCGATCCTCTGGCCGAGAAGACAATTTCAACGAGGATCTTTGGTCGAGTCATCGGCCGACGGAGTTAGAAGGCTGCCCGTCCTCGTCGACTTCTCTCCGTTCGTTTTCCAACTGGGACTGCCTTTGTCTCTCCGCCAGTCATCCTCATCCAGGGGAATGTCTAGTAGCCGTCTCTTCCCTGGCGGGCAACCCCAAGTGGATGTCCGTCCACCCGGATGTCGGCTCACCAAAACCTCGATGTCGGCAGCTCAAATGAGCCTCTCCTGGTCTTCGGCCTCGTGGCATTCCCACCTTTTCTTGTGGGCAATGCTTTGCCGGGGTAGGAGACTGTCCAGGGGCTCGTACTCTTCGTCAGACGCCGGTCCAGTCACAGTCCCCGGTACGGGAAAGCCACGCACCTGCGTCCCAATTATTTATGAATCCCTTCTCTTGATCGGTTGAGGAAAAAAAACAAAAAAAAACAGAAAAGAAAAAGAAAAGAAAAAAAAATAAGTAAAAGTCCGCCCCGGCCATCTGCCCTCAATTCAAGAAAATCAAGCCACAATTGCAAGCAAGAAAACAACTGGAAAACATCAAGAAAGGAACACGCAATCCGGAGAAGGATTCGTCAACTGGAAGGGGTCTCTTGGGAAGTCATTGGGAATGGACGGGACTACAAGCAATGGAACAAGCCTCGACTAGAAAGATATCGACCATCGGAACAAGAAAAGTCATTTTTCGCCACCTTAATATCAGCAATTCCTTCAATTTGCTGTAAGCAAACTTCTTCAGCATCCGGAAACAAGTCAATCTTCCCGATGCAAGCCTTCAAGTTATTTTTCTACCCGAAATCAACGGAATAAGCCATCTTCTGCCTCTTCTCTTCCCTTCTTTCTTCCTGTTTTCCCGCGAGGGTGCAGGAGACCGTGACCCTTCTGAAATGCACGGCGGTCTGCAGACCGAGGAAGAAGCTTCCTCTCCTTCAAATCGAGGAAGATGACCCAACATCCGGATGATGTCCTTTTCCCGGATGGCCACAAGTTTCGCCAGCTGCCGTCGACTTCTGCCGCCGACTTCTCTACTCGACCATCGACTCGACACTCACCGTCCTCCTCCCACCCTGAGACCCCCAAAAGACGACTGGATCCCCACACGGAACAAGGATAGCAGCAGAAAAAAAAAAGAAAAAGATGGAAAAGATTAGCCATCTAGCTGCTCCGATTAAAGTCTGAAATGAATGAACAGACTGGAACAACTGGAAATTGTAAGATGAATATGTCAATGATACTCGACTCCTCTCCTGTCAACTATGAATTGGCCAACGACCGAAATATTGGAAATGCCACGTGGGACTCCGCCAATCACAAGGAGTACAAGGCCAACTTCATTAAAACGGGCAAAAGGACAAAAAAAAAGAAAAAAAATGAAAAGAAAAAAAAAGCAAAAAAAAAAACAAAAAAAAACAAAAACTCAGCCGATCCCTGGTCGGGTTGTTCCCTTTGCCCCCGAGTGCCCGATCAAAATTAGCGGTTGTGTGGTGGAACCGGAAAGGGACGCCGACTGTGACCGGCTGACGAAGAAGAGGAAAGGTCCTTGGCAGTCGACTGCCCATTCTAAATTCAAATTCTTTCGATTCAACAATTCTTTCCGTTTCTGATCTCAATTCGAATGTTCGCAAGTGAACTCACAGACCGACAGCCAATCGACACAGCTTTTGCTATACAGACATTTCATTTCATTCTTTGATAGCCCCATGCGGCTCTAAACATTCTTAATTTCTGATTACTTTCTTGATATTTTCTATTCTTAATTTTAATTTCATTTCTAATTTGATTCAACTTTACAATTTATCAGAAACATAACCTTTTGTCTATGAATTTTGATTGATATCTTTCCAAATTTTAAAACTCGAAAAAAAACAAAAAGATTGCTGACTGGAGAATCTGATGGAAGAAGATGACTAACTGGACCTGGAATGGGTAAGTCATTGGGCAGAGAAATATGGTTAATGGAAACAATTGCAGGAAATAGACGATGTCGACTACAATGACGCTGATCTACTTGATGGGCATCCAATGGAAACTATGGCGGATATCTGGAGGAGAACAAAGATAGACAAGCCGACAACAGGATGACATTGGAGGACATCGGAGGCTGCTCGACTCTGGAAAGTTCACGGAGGCAATCACAAGAAATATGGCAATCTTCGGAGCTGTTCTTCTGATTGGCGGATACTTGGAAGTAGTTGGTTGGAGAAAGAAGCCATGGCAACTGGAAGAAGACAGGACGATGTCGACGAAGATGAGAAAACGACATTCGGAGGATTCCGCCCAGCGAAAGGATGTACTTTGGAAACCAAGAAGATCGTTTTCCAATTGCTGACGGCGCTGACTGCTTGCATCGACATGAAATGACAGACTACCGCGTTCGTCGACCTGGTCGCCTGCCTGACTCCATCAACTACTCTGCAATCTCTCTCTCTGATATCTTTTGCTTGGGTGATACAAACTGGTTACAATGGCAGCACAATTCTTTCTATTTCAGCTATGAACCAGGATATTCTTTGTGGTGGAGGATGACTGAATTGACTGCAAGAGGAAAGTCGCCGAAGAGAATGAAAATCGGAGACTGTTCGGATGCCCCTGCCTACAATTTATCCTCAACATTTACTCCAGTGGAATAATCTGACGGAAAATAAGCCTTGCAACTAAAAAAGGACGAGAAGACAACGGCGACATCTGCCTCGATCTCTTCTCCAAAATCGGCCCTTTCACCTAGGTTCTCTGAAATATTTACTTTTTTTTAGTTTCAGGCCGTCGACCGATCTCTCATGGAAGTCTACGATGTTTTTCCTTGATCTTCATACTATTATTATGCTTTTTGCCATGGGAAGAGCTTCAAAATGATATATCGAAGCTGTAAGGTGGCCTCTTGAGCAACGAAGTCGCCACGTTGACAGGGCGATGACGTGGCATGACAACATCTGGCTAACTGCCGGAGTATGATGCCCATTCCTTTTTTAATAATGTACAGTGTACTTGATCCGCTCGTTGTCCCCGTCAAAAGAGCTCCAGAATGATATCCCATAAGCTGGGGGAACGCTTATCCGTCAAACCGAAGAGATGTCGACGTGGCGATGACGTGGCAAGATGACTGCCACGTGGCAACTCGGATTTTGACTTTGTAACAACCAATGTACACCTCCATTTTGTCTTCTCTTCATTTATATTCCTTTTCCCTACAAAATAAGATTCAAAGCGATCCGCTATTCCGGGTGGTCAGAAAACTTGTCAAATTTGGTCGAGAGAAGCGTTTCGACGCCGCCACCAGTCAGTCTCTCTTCCGTCGTCTTCCTGTGCGGCTGGTCGTCTTTTCGTCAAAATCAGGTCATTTTTACTCATTTTTTTCCTAAAATTTTGATCAACCAAAAGGGATAAAACTCCTCATTGGAGTCGATTCAGCCGAGGTCTGTCGGTCAGAATCACAAATCGCGTTGTGGGGACCGTCCCACGGAACATTACGCGTCCCGTTGATTCGGGTATCCCTAATTTCTTTTGTTCTAAATTCCTCGGGCTAAAAAGAGACGGCCAATGGGACAAGCCAAGCAAGCAATTGCAGGGAATCCGCCCCAATTGGCAGGCTAACCTCCAAAAGAGGCGCCGTCCTGGCCCGGTCTCCTGGTCGGTACTGGGTCCCACGAAGCCACAGCGGTGTTTGGGTCGTCTGGATACCGCCGGCCTCAAGGGAGACCGGAAGTGCTCGTACAGCCCGAGAACCAATTTTTTTGGCTAAAATACTAAATATTCGATTTTTTTTTCTTATTTTTCCTTTCCAAATGGCTCTTGCTGCTTTTTCCATTTTCAGGTAATTCTCCTTCTGTTGGCGGTGGCGGTTGATGACGTGACCTCTGAGAAGAATGGACGTCCGAAGACAACGAATCGGAAATGGAAAAGAGCTGAAATGAGGTTCGTAAAGATGTTATTCAAATTCAAGAAGCCAAAAATAGATATCAAATCTGGCAAATGAGTATTTTCCAAAGCAAAAAGCGACCTGTATTTTTGAAGAAGAAATGGCGATGCTTTCTGGACGCATTTTGACTCGTTAGCTAGTAATAAAAAAACCGATGCTCGCTTCGACCAAACATGTAAAATCGCGACCGAATCTTGTAAATCCAAATCCTTGACTAGCAATATCCATCGAAAAAAAGAGAAACAAATTTATAGCAGCTTCTCCGTATGTTTCCAGCAACTTCTTATCAAATTCTAAAGACAAAGAGCAAAAATCTGCAACTTACTTGGTTTTTAGAATTGCTATTATCGAGAATAATATTTGGAATGCTATAAAACAAGATTGCATGAAGAGAAAGACAAAAAAAAGCCAAATTTATGTAGTTTTGATTCGATAGAAAAAAATTTTGCAAGTGAAGGGCGTTGGATTTACAAGATGCATTTTTTCTACATAAAAATGCTGCATGAGATAGTTTCACAAGCTAAAAAAATACAAGACCCTATTGAAAAGTTGTTTTCAGGAAAGAAGAAAAAAGAACAGTAATATATAATCGGAGAAGTGTCAGTAAAAGCAAAAAAAGACATAAAGTGAATCCGAGATAAAAAAAGAAAGACAACGCTGCGGCGACTATGCAATCCAATGGTCTCTTCTTCAATTTTCCAGTTTTTTAAGTCGAAGTAAGTTTTATTGTTTGATTGCGTTGAAGTCTTATCGGCTGGCTCGTTTATTGTGTTTTCTTCATTCCAAATTCGAATTCATTTGCATTCTTTTTGGCGGGAATTTGAATTTATCATGGACAATTCTATAATTTTCGAGAATATTTACTTTTCTTACCAGGGAACCTTTTTAGTTTAGGTTGGCTTCTCCCAACGAAACCTATATCATTTGAAAGAGCATAAAAAATAACCCCAGAAACTGTCTTCAAAAGTTCCGGAATCGCTCACCGTGCGACACAACGCGTCTTTTTTTGTTCAAATTTTACATTTTCTGACCTGACCGAACAGATTATCGCGAAATCAAAAATGAAACGACGCGTTCAAAAATATAGGTTTCGTTGGGAAAAGCCAACCTAAACTAAAAAGGTTCCCTGGTTAGGTAAAAATCAATTTTTGCTGTTGAATAATGAAAAACGCTCGAGATTTCCGATAAATGAGAGGATCTATACGAGGAAATACCGTATCCATTATAATAAATTCATGTTTCAGGTTTCTACTCGGGATGTCTCCTCCTTTCCGACGAACGTCGACGACTTTTTTTTGTGATATTTTGACCCTCAGGCGTAAAAGCCCTGGAGGGTCGCCCCTGTTCATTTTTTTTGTCGTATGCTAATGCGTGTCAAAAATGGTCGAAAAGCTTCGAAGTAGGCAACCCGATTTCCGAATAATTTTCGATTTTCGAAGCAAATTGCCGATCAAAATTTTGTCAGTCGCACCGCCTGTTTTGTACTGTGCAAGCTGCCCGTCGCCCGTAGTTTTCCTGAAAACGGGAAGGTTCTTTTCACGCTGCGCATAAAATTCTTGCCTTCTCCCCTCATTCTGCGCATGTTTCGGGTTATCGAAAGCCGATGGAAACCCTATCCCCGCTGTCTGTTTTGTACTGTGCAGAAAAACTGTCAGTCGCGCTGTGTTTTTTACTGAAAAAGGGAATTCCTTCCCCTTGCGCATGAAATGCTTGGTTTTCCCTGTTCCGTGCATGTTTCTGTATATCAGCGAATTTGTCCCGTTATGAAATTTTCATCTGCTTCCAAAACTGCGCTGTTCGTTTCTCTTCTGCCTAATCTCCCCGCCGCATTTTTGTCCAGGCGAGTAATCCGTCGGCGTGGGTTTTCCCCTTCCAATTTGTGTTATCCCCGCCGCCTGTTTTGTACTGTGCTAGATGCCCGTCCCGGTATGTTTTAAAATGAGGGCATTTCCCGACACTGCGCATAAAATTGTTGCATTTTCCTCCCGTTTTTGTGCGTGTTTCTGTTTATCAGCGTTTTTGGCGTGAAATTTTCAACTGCTCCCAATCCTGTGCTGCTTGTTTTTCTGATGTTTCCTTTTGGAAATTTTCCACGGCGAATAATCCGTCGCTATGCTTTCCCGCTCCCAAATTTTGTTATCCCGCTGTCCGTTTTTTATTATTCAAGCTGCTGGTTTTTTTCCCTGAGAATGAGGACATTCGCTGCGTGTAAAATTCTTGCTTTTGTCCACTCATTTTGTGCGTATTTCTGGCTATCAGCGTGTTCTGACCCGCCGTGAAATTTCCAATTGCTCCGAATTTGTATTTTCATCATTTATTCGAAAAGAGTAATCTGTCGCTGTGTGTTTCCCTCATGTCTTTCGTGGTTCATCTAGACTTGCAACTGGTCATTGTTTTGTCAAAGTGAGCAACTCGTCCGAAGGAAGGATGGGAACGGATCATCCTCTAGAAAATAATGGAAAACGACGGGAAATTTGCCGAAAATAGGGGCATGCATGAAGGGAAAAAGGTTTTCGTCGATTCAAGGCAGGAGATATGGAAGAGAAGGCGCCAAGGACATCAAACTTTCGAAATGGACAGGAAGATATCAATGAAACCAAAAAACGAGGAGTCATTCAATTGTGCGGTTGGAAAAACAAGGAGGAAACCAGGAGTGCCTAAGAAGGAGAACGGCAGCACTGAAATAACTAGAGAGAAAGGAACTGACCTCCCCACCCGGCCCTCACCTGTCATCCCTCTCTGAAAACAAGGGAAAATATTGGACTTCTTGATCTGAAGTTGTCCTTTTCGTGTTAATTTGGACAAAACCATCCTGTCATGACATGTTCAAATGTCCTGGAAAAGCGAAGTAGTCGATCCGTCGAGTAATCTTCTCTCCTTGCAACTTGCCATGCGGCTGTTTCTTCTTTTATTCGTCACCATTGTACAAGCAGTTCCGCCAGATATTTTGCGCAAATTTGCTGTTCATCTGCATGCCATAACCGGTATCTTTTTTCCTCGCCTTTGAAATGGATATTCTAGATGTGAATTTGACTTCGTCAAAGGAATTTCAAATCTTGGAAGAAATGCTCGTCCGAGTAGCCGATCGAGTCGGCCATCTAGATGGCGTCGTCTACAATGAAACCATCCGACTGGCGGGAGAAGTCGTCCCCGTCGAGATGAGGCAATGTTTCGTGGATATGGCCAAACTGGTCACCTCGATCACTTGCAAATGGAACGGCAGCGATTGTCACGAAGAATTACCAATGGGTTTGATGAAATTAGTCGACTCGTGGCCAAAATTACCTGCTGGAATTCTTCGACGCGGTCCTTTCTTCTTCTTGGGCGACTATGATCAATGCGTCGAGTTGGGAAAGACAGAGGCCATCCACTATTGTACCGCCGATATGCAAGTCGACATCTCGAATAAGAAATTGCCGCTGGTCACAGGTATTCTTTCCATTTTCTGGAATATACAAGACGGACTTCAGGTCTTTGTCTGCCGAGAGGATGCGACGCTCCCGCCATCCGAGCTCTTCTCGACTATGCCTTGGAGATGACGCCGTCGACGATTAGGGAAGGCGGACCGCTGGCCCTAAGGGACATCCAATGTCAGGAGACAGAATTTGGATGGTGGAATAAGGTCAGACTTGGCCTGGATAGCCATTATCTTTCTTTTTTTCCAGGTATTTCTTGTAGTGGCTGCCCTCCTCCTGACATGTCTCCTCCTCACCGGAACATATGTCGACAACAGAAGACAAAAGAAATTGACCAAGAAGAGAATAGTCATGGATTATTTCGAAGAAGAAGACGACGGCGACAGCGAAGAAGAAGACAGAGGAGATGCCGAGCGACGACCCATATTCAATGCGCCATCCATTGCTCTAACCTACCGAAGTGCTCCCGATTTAAAGAGGAATTTAATCAGTAAAGCGACAATTGATGACATCGTAAGAAAGACGATTTTAAGAGGAATATAGTATAATTTCAGCTGTGTGCGTTCAGTATTCGAATCTCGTTGAAACATCTCTTCCGCAACAGCGCCCGCGAAGTGTCCGCCCTCCATGGCATCAAAGTTTTCAGCGCCTTTTGGGTTAGTCAACTTTTTCCTGTGGTTACTGCAGATTTTTGTCTAGATAATTCTTGGTCATAGTTGCCTCTTCTCGGTCATGTACATGGATACGGTACTGTCTTTTGCGTCGGGAAGTGTCTCCCCGTGGTTGTCGTCGCTTCTCTTCAACTCGTCCCTGGCCGTCGACTCATTTCTCCTCATTACCGGCATTGTTCTCGCTTATACAATTAGAAAGAGAATTATCTTTCGGTTCGTTTTTACCTCTAAATTTATCATCAAAATTTAGAGGAGAGCGAGAGGAGTCACACTACTGGCTCTATCGCCTGCTGTTGTTCTATGTCCATCGAGCGGCTCGTCTCTGGCCGGCGTTGATTCTTTTCTCCGTCTTTATGAGTCTCTTCTATATGCCTCTAGGCGATGGCCCATTGTGGAATGAGGATGGCATCTTCGGTGCCAAATGTTCCCTGCCCGATGTGATAACCCATTTGACTTTTGTCTCCAATTTCACCCCATCGGAATGTCTCCCATGGCTGTGGCACATTTCTCTCGATTTTCAACTTTACCTAGTTTGTTTTTATTTTCTTTCCGAGCAAGGAATGTCTAGATTTCTCCATTATTCCTCTTCTTCCTTGCCAAAAAGAGTCAATTTCTCTACCTTGGAGTGGGTGTCGTCGTCGTAGCCAGTCTCGCCTATCGCGCTGTCATGTACATCCATTTCAAGTACTCCTCTATTTTAATCCAAGATTTATTGTACTCTTTAGTCTACCGACGAATATCTTCCTGTCAATGTTGAAGGATCATCGGATTGAGGAGGGACAGGCCGCCTTCACGATGCTCTACGCTTCGCCATTTTCCCGCTGTCCGCCCTTTGTCATCGGCCTGGCTACTGGATGGTTTCTCTGTCGCCCGATGACAACTCGACCCGGTCCTTTGATCATCGTCGGTGCCAAGTTGTTGGCTTATTCTCTGCTGATCTATTCGTTATTTGCTCCATTCTCCGATGAGGGATTGGCCTCGATTGTCCATGCCGCCTTCCACCGTACTCTGTGGTCACTGGGCTTGGCATTGATCATTTGGCTCGTCGAGAACAATCATCATCCCGTCGTGCAGTACATCTTGTCCAGTCCCAAGCTGTTTCCCATTTCAAGGTGCAATTCTTGACAGTTTGTAATCGCCATTTTAGATTGTCATTTGGTATCTATCTGACCCACGAGCCCATCCTTCTCTGGCTGATTTGGACACAGCGACAACCCAGCTCGGCTGCCTCCTTTAGTCATTTTGTCGTGTTGGCCGGTACCGTCTCGGCTTTCTCTATCGTGGCCGCTTTCTTCTTTGCTATCTGTTTTGGTCAGTTTCCCCTCATTTTTAAATTGTTAGTTCTTTTAGAATTGCCGATGTTGAATATCGAGCGTTGCCTGTTCAAGAAGACCGATTGCCGTTTCAATCGAACCAAGGAGAAGCCACGTCTCCGTCGGATACAAAAACGACTGGGCAAAGGAGCAGCTGTGCTGAATTTTACCGAGAAGACAAAACTCTGGCTAGAGAACATGGAAGAGCCGTATCGGAATATGGCAGAAAGGATGGCAGAACCCCAATCAATGGAGGAGTCGCTGAGAAGTGTTTCCAGCATGTCCCACGAAGGTCTACTCGAACGGGTGGCTTTTCTCGACCGGCGGAGCGACGACGACAACCATTACGGCTACGAATCCGACGCATAATTCCAATGTTTTATCTCCAATTATGCGGAATAAAATATGTATCATTTTCTCGATGTTTTTTTGTTCTTGTCCTTGTGTTGATATCGTAAGGTAGACGTGCCAAATGGCAACAAAGAGCAGATATCGTGTGTCGGCGACCTTCACCTTCTCCTCCTCCGGAGATATCGCCAGCCGCCGGTCAGATCTCCTCTTGTGATGTGGAATGGTTTCTTCCTCCTTTCCTGTCTGGTCGAATATGTCCTGGCGGTATTTCTTCTCCCGTTTCCTAACAACTTTTTCCAGTATCGAGCCTATGATCTTGTCCAATCGTCAGACATCACCGAGGAGCAGCTGATAAAGATGCAAGATCACATAGCCCGGATGAATTATATCCAAGCACAATTGTTGAAAGTCGACGTGAGGAAGAGCAAACTGGTAGAATGGTAAAAAAGACAAAAGGAAACCGAAGTTTAGACTCGACGACCTTCTTTGAAAGAAAATTTCACCGTGAAACCGGATGAGTTACCGTATCTCTGGGAAGGAGACATAATTCTAAATGACGAGCAAATGGACGAGATGTACAGGTGAGTTCTGGTCGATTGAATCGACGGCTTGGGTTTGACAGAAATGCGAAAGACGCCCTCTATAATCAGAAGTCACAAAAGCGGCGAGTTCGGTCGATGACATCTAATTTATCGTTGAGATGGACACTTCCTATTCCGTATTATATCAATCGAGCGACTGGTGGTAGACTCTCCCTTTTCCTGCCATTCACGCCTTTCAGTCAATGAAGCCGCCATCCTAGCTGGAATTCAAAAATGGGAGAAGGAGACCTGTTTGACATTTACCCGTCTCTCCTACCTACCCACCGGCAACGGCTTGAATTTCATTTTAGGCGACGGGTAAGCTAAATAAAATATGCGATAAAAGATAGCCAGATCATGTTCTTCTTTTGTTGGACGACAAGGATGGTTGCAGCCTATAACCATTGGAAGAGGTTGTGAGGGACTGGGAACGGTGACTCACGAGATTGGCCATGCCCTCGGCTTCTACCACGAGCAAGCCCGCTACGATCGAGATGACTACGTGAACATTCTTGCCCAAAATATTAGGGCCGATGCTCTCAGTCAATTCTCAAAGCAATCCTATTCATCACTGGTTGACTACGGAGTTGGTTACGATCTCGGTAGTGTCATGCACTATGGCGCCACGGTCCGTCTCTTTTTATTTTGAAACACTTCTTTAGTTCTTTTCATCTAATGGTCGAGATTCTGTCCAAGCATTGGATCGAAACTATCAGGTAAATAATCTGAAAAGTCGGAGGGAGAATGATTTCAGATGACCATAGGGCAACGGCTCGCCCCGTCTTTCGCGGATGTCAAAAGAATCAACATGGCCTACTGTAGCTGTGAGTTGTCTCAGTTTTAACTCTAAATTTGGATATTAGCAACATGTTCGTCGCAGTTGAATTGCCAGAATGGTGGCTACACCGATCCCAAGGTACTCTTTCTTTTCTTCTGTCCTCTTTCCTTTTAGAACTGTAACCAATGTCGATGTCCTACCGGCTTTGGAGGAACTCTCTGCGAGAGGGCCGCGACGAATCCGTCGATTTGTGGCTCTGGTGACCTGACTGCCTCCAACTCCAACTACGGGAAAAAGCCGGTTCCGGGACGACCGAAGAAGATCACACCTCGCGATCAACGGCGAATTTCTCGGCTCGTTTCGAATTCAAGCATATCTGTGAACAAGGTTAAAGCTACATTGAACCTCAATTGTCACAAGACGACCGTCTGGAGATGCGTAAAAAATCTGGCACACATTGAAAGACAGACCAAAGGACGTGTACCGTTCATGACGCCCACTCACAAGAAGAATCGAGTTACTTTTGCCCGAAACAATATCGGCACAAATTTTGATAAAGTGAGTGGCGTTTACTTTTGCCATTTCTGTTCAGATAATTTGGTCCGATGAGAAGCGCTGGTCATTGGACGGACCAGACAGTGATAGAGACTACTGGAGAGATCTTAGAAAGCCGAAAAGCAGCGTTTCAAGGCGAGCATTTGGAGGAGGGTCAGTGATGATTTGGGCCGCTTTTTATTGCAATGGAAAAGTTGGATTGGAATTTGTTGACACTCGTTTGGATAGCGTTAAATATCAAGCCGTCTTGTAGAAACACCTTCTGCCTTTTATGGCAGCCAATACCGGATTGGGGCTCCATTACCAGCAGGACAATGCGCCTCCGCATGCTAGCAGATCAACCAAAAATTGGCTAGCTGCCAACAACATTCCGAATTTATCTTGGCCAGCCAACTCACCAGATGTGTCACCTATTGAAAATCTATTCGGTATAATGTCGAAGGAAATTTACGCTGGAAACCGTACCTTCAACACCGTGAACGAGCTGAGGAACGAGATTTTGAGATGTTGGAACAACATTCCCGATGCCACTCTTCGAAACCTGGCCCAGTCTGTTCCTAATCGGATTTTCAAACTAATTCAAGGTCGAGGAGCCTCTCTTCCTTATTAGTATCCAATAAATTTGTTTGTTAGATTGGAGTTTTCCTCATTTATCACAGTGTTTTCGATTGGTTGCTAAACTTTAGGAACGGCTAAAAATGGAATTTTAGGAAAAAATCCCGTGTGACGTGCCATGAGATCGACAGGACACGCTGAAAATCGGACTTCTAGGGTAATTTTTACCGGGGAATCTAATGCCGTCCTCAGATTTTTCTGAAACCCCCTCTACGCGGAGATATTATGAAAAACACGTTGGTTGCTAAACTTTTGCAACGGAGTGTAGAAGCAAATATCCAAAGGAATTCAGGAAAGAAACCAGAAGGCAGAGTTAAGAAGCATTTCTAGTAAAAAAAGGCGACAACTGCCGACTGGGAAGACGAAAGTGGCAATCACTCGTGCCACATGGGTCAGAAATGGTAAACATCTCAGCGGGGCACCACAGAAAGGCCACCACATGTGGAATGTCACTCTCTCTCCACTTTGCTTGAACAGAGAACATAAAAATATCACATAACGTAGGGAAAACTTCGAATGACTGATGAAATAGAGTAAAAGATACAGGCGTCAAGATGTCCGCCTTCCTCGGCAGTGTTCATATAATCGGACATTGGCCTTCAGGCAGTTTGAGGTACTAACTGCCTTTTACCCCTGTGAAAATAGAAAATGTTGAGATAAAAAGTTTGGAATAGCTTCCCCTCGAGGGAGGCAACAAGTCAAAAATTTGGAACAAGAACAAATTTTGCAAGAAAAAAGGAATCTCCGATGTTCGCCCCAATTTTGTCGAAGAAAGACGGAAATCCCAGTATATTTATTCAATTTTTTATTATTCTACGGTCGATGCTTATTTTTCCTCTGTAACATTCATAATCACAATAAATTTCAAATTTTTCGTTGGTAATGATTACAACGATTTGATCAGGATCATATCCACTTTTCGTTTGACGAGTTTCTATAATGCTTCCTTCGCCTTTTCTTATTGATCGAACATCTACAACTTTTGCCAATTTGACGGCGGAACTATTTTCACAAATTGTTAGAAATCCATCAGCATATAGCCGATCCTTTAATGAACTTATGTCACTGGAGTTAAATCTGTGAGCCAACGATAAACAAAACATAATGTCGAATCCTCGCACATAAGCTTTCTGAAAATGTGCAGATATGTTGTGCGTCGACTCGAGTCGAGTTGGGTCGAGTGTCGAGTCGGTACAAGAAAGAAAAAGATGTGTAGAGTCGAGTCGATCGACCACGTATTTTTCCATCGACTTCGAGTTTCTTGACTTGACACACAGGGTCGATTCGACTCTCTCGACACAAATCGACTGGACTCGACTCTACACCTAATTTCCTGGGTCGAGTCGACACACAACCCAAGTTTAGCTGGATACCTGGCAGTATTTGATTATAAAATTTGTCGAGACACTTGAAATGTTCATTGCTCTAAAGCCAAGTTGTTCTTTTCCCTTCGTTGCCATTCGTTTTGAGATGAAATCGTCATTTATGCCCAAGTCGACGTCCAGCACCACTCCTTTGCGATATAATCCACCAAAATCCAAGGTTAACTATAATTTTTAGCAGAAGGAAATGGTGAATAACTTACGTGGTTAATGCTCACAATATCCCAAAAATCTGGTGTCACTTGGAAATTGACAGGCGAAACGAAATGAAGATTGTAATTTTCTGCAATTGACGGATATTTTTTGCACAAAATTTGTGAAACTATCACTTTTCAATGAAGTAAATCTATCTCGTCTCTGGAGATTCCTAGCACTTGCAAAATAAATCTCTGATTTCTTTAAAAAAAGCAGCGATCATTACCTTTGCTCCAATCCAATAGTTGCTTTTCTTCAGTTGTCAATATTGTATTCGACGTGTGAAATTCCAGGTCGTGTGTCAGTCGCGGATGGACATTGTCCCGTAATCGAGAAGCATCGATTTTAGTCAAAAAACGGGAGCTAAGATTGAACTGAAATTCTAATAAAATCTTCATAATAGCGGGATTTACCAAGTAGAGTGACCAAATGGAAAAATGAGAGAAAATAAGTTGAATGTAAGTGTCGACGAAGCCGTGATATTGTTCAACTGTGGGACAAATAATCGTCGTTTTGAGGAGAACTATTCCCTTTTCTTCTGCGGTTGTTTGTAAGATGACAATATCTCTTAACATTTTAGCCGGACGCATGAATATTTCAATTGCTCGTCGTTTTTCTTCTGATTTTATCTCTTCGCTTTCTATTATCCTTTCGTTCTCCAAATTATCTTCGTCGTCCCAATGAAGAGTTAAACAGAAACTATCCTAAATGCCATTTTTTTCTTGACTGTTAGCCTTTTTTACCTTTTCTTCCCGTAGAAAGAAACTTTCGAGTTCATCCTTCGAATAAGGTGGGCTCAAGAATTTCGAAGAAAGCTGACGAGCAATTAGTCGATTCTTCCACGGAAGGAAACTCTGGACAGTTTTCAAGGCATCAACAGGAAGAGGATCCATCTGAATTCAGGAATTGAAGAGAATCGGGCAGCTGAGAGAATACAACAAAACGGGAAAGCGAATAAAAATCGATTGCACAGTCTGATTAGAGCGAACTCTTGTCCATTGAAGAGGAAAAGAAACAAAATATTCAACGAACAAAATTTTATAATATCTAAATTTACAAAAAATAGTAAAATTACTTATCTATATCGATTTCAATTTCAGAAAACAACTATTTTACTATTTACTATTTATTTTCTCATCTACGTGTATCACGTGTCGAATGGGGAATTGCGTCAGAAAACAACGTCCTCAGGAAATCGTAGGCAATGTCGCTGAGAACAAGTTGATTGGCGATTTCTTTCTGGAAGCGATCTTTATTCGGCAAGCAACTTCTAACCAGCTCTGGATCATCTAAATTTGAATTTAAAAAGTGAAATTATCTTCTTGCCAAGCATCATTCTCCGGATAAGTTATGCTAAAAATCCAGTATAAAAATTATCAGACTGAAAAATGTCAATATAGGCAATTAAAAAAAATACAACTTACATTAGTCCAATCATCTTGCTGTAAAATATAAATCCAAATATTTATACTATCATCTTCAGCGCTAATATCGTTTTGCTTTAATTTGCCGATGAAAAATAAAGCACTGAAAGATTATCCCAATTTAAAAAAATAAATTAAAACTTTTTGAATTCTTCTACGCCACAAATTGGATCAGTTAAATATTCTCTCCATAATTCCAATAAATCTTCTTGCTTCAAAGGATCATCCGAATAATTTGGATACTTCTTCTAAATTATAAAAAATAACAAGAAAATGTGGAAACATACACGAATGAAGTTAATCGGGAGCAAACGTTGATATTCAATGAGAATAACATCCAAATCATCCACTTTCTTCTGTCCATCATCCTTGTCATCAGCTAAAGCAAGCAATCTGGCTAGAGATAATATTTGTTCTTTTTTTGTAAGCGAATTGACTTGTTTCAATTGTCGCAATAAAAGAGAACTAGCCTGGAATAGAAAATATTCTTGTTAAAAATGATAAAATCTCACTTCTGAATAATTATCCTCATTGAGAGCTTGCCTCCACGCGATATTATCCTTAGTCTTCATAAATTTTGTAGCTCTTTGGCCTTGTTGTTGTAAAAGAATATCATCATAACCTAAATGGACAATTTAGAAATTAGAGAGCAGCGCACCTTCGTTGTCAAGGAATTTTAGCAGATACATTTCAAAATCGTTCTTGCTAAATTTTTGTTTGTAACGGTCAAAATCTTCTTGACGAGTGTTGTACTCCTCCGCGCAGCAAACTTTACAAAGAACATTGAAATCCTAAAATATTACATACAGTCGCTGCACGAAAACAAACCTTATATAGTCTGTTTCAAATGGAAAAACTTTCGGAGTGATGGGACCTTGGCGCAATTTTCCGAAAATTCAAAAAAATTTTGACAAGAGCTTTTTCATAAAAAATATGTTTTTTACGTTTGACATGAACTTTGTTGATTCTTTATATTGTTAGATAGAGAAAAATTCGAGCAATAAAATGCAATAAAAATTAGAATTGCAAGAATATCAAAATTGGTAGAAAAATATATGTTTTCAAAAATAAAAGTATCAATCTGACCCATCTGACGCCCGGATGCGCTCTATCTAGATTGAATTAACCTTTAACCGCCCAAGGGCCGATTTTTTCCATTTGAAACAGACTATACTGTTCGGACATCTGCTTAACAAATTCAGGCAAGCCAGCATTGTAAAGAGCTATAAGAACAGTATTTCCATCTGGACGCGTATTTATTTCCTCAAGATAGAATTCCAACAACCTGAATAAGTTATAATTACGTTGCAGTTCGATGTATTTCAAGTAAAGATTTTAATTCCGGCTTTTTGCAATGGCGATCTCCATTCGGATACAAAAAGAGCAGCAAGTGTTCCGACATCCGGTAAAAATTTCTGAACCCACGATGATTTACCAATTGGAAAGTTACTCTTCTTAAAATAAAATTAGCCTCATTTTTTAGAAGTAAACTTACATTCGCGATTTCTTCACCATATCAATGAAATATTCAATAACTCTTCCAGCTAAATCAAAGATATTCTGACGTTCTTTTAAAGCCAATGATTGTTCTTTCAGCTGACGTAAAAGAGTAGACAGAGCGTATGGAATCAGATGAACATCACTGATCTGCAATCAAAAATATACACATCTCACAAGAAACTTACCCTGTCAATAGCTTGTTTTCCTGGAGGATCTTCAACATTTGTATAATCGCCAATAATTTTACTAATATGCTTCAACATATCGCGAATATTTTCATCTGCAGGAAAGTCAAACAATTTCTCCAATATGAAAAGGCGTTGCTCTATCTGCAAATAAAACATTCAATAAAGTAAGCGATAAAATTCCCACGGATCGAAAAAGATCTGCTCCATTGAGTGTTTGTCCAACTTCTCGATCTTGACATACAGCTGTCATTATCTAAAAACATCAAAATATCATAAATTCATATTTTACCTCATCAAATTATCCTGATTTTTTAAGGAAAAGAATAAATGCATCAAAGAATCGCTTCCGCAGATATTTAAATTGTTCCACTTCTCGATAATGATTGACATAGCTGTATGGACCAGTAAATCGTAATTCTATAATTAAATTGATTAACAATAAGAATGAACTAACCATAAGAGTCGTTGAGCACGCCATAGACAAATTTGAATAAGTGGCTAATTAATTTGCTGCTTTTTGTCTTCTCCATTACACTTTTCATAATATTTTTAGCTTTGTTCTAAAAATCTTTATAAAAAGAAATTGAACTAGTTTACTTCTTCTCCTAAGCAAAAAGAATCAAATGCCTCGTAAAGCTTTCCAATGTCTTCTTTTCGATCTTCTGGGATAATCTCCACCAAAACATATAGTGGCAAAGGTTTTCGGTAAGTTGGACTGCTCTCTGACATCCTCTAAAATAAGAATTACAACAATATGATCATAAATAAAATAATAGCAAGTCTTTCAACATGCAGTAAAAAATTTTTGATGATTTAGCAATGGAAACGAAGAAAACATAGTATAAATTAAAAATTTATTAACAGCTAAAAACCACAGCACCTCTATTTTCTTTGTTTTTATCTTTACCACTTCTAGTGACAACTTGGACATCTTCAACCAGCGGTGGGAAGTTGTAATGCTCCAACTTATAGCGACTCGGGATATGTTCCATCTGGGCCTCATCATCAGCCTTATATTTTTCCGCCTCGCTCACCATCCTTTCGATTTCTTCTTTAGAAAGACGGCCCTAAAAAACCTGTATCAGGATTAATCAACTATTCATACCTTATAGTTGGTGATCGTGGTTTTATTGGATTTGCCAGTCGATTTGTCGGCGGCGCTGACGTTCAGGATTCCATTGGCATCAATATCGAAAGTGACCTAAAATAGAAACACTAATCACAGTTAAAATATTAAAATTACCTCGATTTGAGGGACACCGCGCGGAGCAGGAGGAATTCCTGAGAGCTCGAACTTTCCAAGCAAGATGTTGTCCTTTGTCATGGCTCGCTCACCCTCGAATACTTGAATGAGCACACCAGGCTGATTGTCGGAGTAAGTGGTGAAGACCTGGGATGTCTTGGTAGGAATCGTGGTGCTCCTCTGAAAATACCTTGCATTAGATTCAAACAATGCTGTATTACCTTAATAAGTGCAGTCATAACTCCACCAGGTGTTTCGATTCCTAGCGATAGTGGAGCGACATCCAGAAGAAGATCTTGAATGGCTTCCGACTTGTCTTCACTGAGAATAGCTGCCTGTATGGCTGCTCCAAAGGTCACGGCTTCATCAGGATTGATCGACTTGTTGAGTTCTTTGCCCGAGAAGAGATCAGAGAGCAGCTTCTGGACCTTCGGGATACGGGTAGATCCTCCGACGAGGACGATGTCATTGATCTGGCTCTTGTCCATTTTAGCTTCACGTAAGGCCTTCTGAAAACAAAAACATAGAAATAATTCAAATAATTATCTACCTCGATTGGATCCATCGTGTTACGGAAAAGATCAGCACACAGCTCTTCGAAGCAAGCACGTGTGATGTTGGTGTAGAAGTCGATTCCTTCGAAGAGAGAGTCTATTTCGACAGACGCTTGAGAAGAGGAAGACAGGGTCCTCTTGGCTTGCTCACAAGCGATTCTTAGACGACGAAGAGCTCGTGGATTTGAAGCGAGATCCTTCTTATGCTTGCGCTTGAATTCTGCCACGAAGTGGTTGACCATCCTGTTATCGAAGTCTTCGCCACCCAAATGGGTATCACCAGCCGTTGCTTTCACTTCGAAAATACCGTCTTCAATCTAAAATAACCAATTATCGCGCTGCTACTGTGCAGAAACTAACGGTCAAAATGGAGACATCGAAGGTTCCGCCACCGAGATGGAAAATCAAAACGTTGCGCTCTCCGTGTCCTTTTTTGTCAAGACCGTAGGCGATGGCAGCAGCCGTAGGCTCGTTGATGATGCGCAATACGTTGAGGCCAGCAATGGCTCCAGCATCTTTCGTGGCCTGACGCTGCGAATCATTGAAGTAAGCCGGTACTAAAATTGCTCAGATTACAAATCACCAGTTATTTGATACCTGTGATTACAGCATCTTTGACAGTTTGGCCCAAGAAAGCCTCGGCTGTTTCTTTCATTTTCAGCAGCACCATAGAGCTGATCTCTTCGGGAGTAAAGGTCTTCGTTTCTCCTTTGTACTCGACTTGGATGTTGGGTTTGGTCGCGTCGTTGACCACTTTGAAAGGCCAGTGCTTCATGTCACTCTGGACAGCACTATCATCGAATTTACGGCCGATGAGTCGCTTGGCATCTAAACGAGTGTTTGTATTAAAATAGAAAACACAAGAAGAACTAACCAAATACGGTGTTATGCGGATTCATCGCAACCTGATTCTTCGCTGCATCTCCGATCAATCGCTCCGTGTCATTGAATGCCACATAACTAGGAGTTGTTGGGTTACCTTGATCATTGGCGAAAATCTGAAATTATACTATTTACTGAGAAAACATATAAAAACAAACCTGGACCTTGCCGTGCATAAACACGCCCACGCAGCTATACGTAGTACCAAGATGAATTCCAATAGCGTTTGCTTTGGTCATGTTTAACTGAAAAATAAATATAAATAAGAGATTTCGACAAAACTGAGAAATATTCGTGAAAGAAAAACAGTTCATGATTTCTGCTAACAAGCACGGCGTTAATTGCTAGTAAAAAATCGTCAAAAATGGCAACAACAGGCGCGCGGGTGAAGCGACAAAAATAAATTTAGGCCAGGAGTGACGGAGCGGCGTGATTCAGGCAAAATTCGTTGATTTCGCCGGTAAAATCTGACCTCTCAAAAATTCGGCAGTTGCTGTTTTCGGTTTTTAGCTATTGTTTTCGGCATTCTTTATACTTTTACTCTGCTCAGCAGACTCTGCTGAATAAAAATAATTTGTGTTTGCAGATAATGGAAATATCTAAAAAAGCTGTAGCACAATAACAACAACGGTATTTTTATAGTTTCACATGAAATTTTATACACAGCTCGCCGGTGCAGGCACCTTAAAGGTCTAAAAATGCATGCCATGCTCCAATGCTAATAGCGTTTTTAAGCATTTTTGTGATTTTTTATTGTTTTCTCCTGTTTTACTAGGCCCGAATTACTATAATACAAAAAGAAAAAGTAGCAAAACACAGCAAATAGACGAGAAAAATGCTATAGGGCCATTTCAACAGTAAAGACTCAAAAATAACTTTTTGTCATGAAAAGTGTTCATGCTTATACTTAAAATGATCCTCTCAACGAGACTAACACAATGCACTAAAAATCATAAGCTCTCGAAATCACATTTTCGAGAATTAAATTTTTAGAAATTATCATAAATTTCGCAAAATTTTCTCGTTGGAAGAAATACGCGTAAACATCGAGCAAACTGAGTTTTTACTTGGGAAAATATGGTCGGCCACTTTGTCGAGATCGGCACTTACTAACCACTGCATCATTTTTGACGTTCTTAGGCTTAAAAGATGCAGAATTCAATGGAGACCCGAGAGTAATTTTGTCATGATGCGCCGTCCAGTTTTTCATGGAAAAAAATGCAAAAAACTTCATATCTTTTTAATGGGTGCGTTATATGAACCCAAAAAATTACTTCCGGGTGCCATGGAGGTGCTGAATCGAATGCAATTTACAGAAAAAGCTAAAAATTTGTCGTTTTTGCTCCCCAATCTCGACAAGTTTGTTGGAATTGAAAATTTGAACTGAATTTTGCGCGGCGCCGACGTTTCAATCAAACCGGCGAGCTGTGTATATATAGTCTGTTTCAAATGGAAATGTCTCGCTGCGCAACGGCGGGATTCCGATTTTTTGAAATTTGCAAAAAAATTTATTTTTATAAAAATAGCACTTTTTTGGATTCGCCATGATTTATGCTAGTGTTTGTATTTTTTCAATAGATCAGAAATTTAATAGGTAGATGCAATAAAAATTAACATGCAAATAAGAGGGAAATTCACAGAAAATTGCATAAGCAAGAAAGCAAAATGAGCATCTGACCCATCTAGACGGGTCGAGCGCTCTATCTAGATCGATTTAACCTTTAACCACCTACATATCCGTTTGAAACAGGCTATAATCTACAAATTCTAAACATATTTCCACGGTAATTCAATTGAATCTATAGTCTGTTTCAAATGGAAAAACTTTCGGAGTGATGGGACCTTGGCGCAATTTTCCGAAAATTCAAAAAAATTTCGACAAGAGCTTTTTCATAAAAAATACGTTTTTTATGTTTGACATGAACTTTGCTGATTCTTTATATTGTTAAATAGAGAAAAATTCGAGCAATAAAATGCAATAAAAATTAGAATTGAAGGAATATCAAAATTGGTAGAAAAATACATGTTTTCAAAAATAAAAGTATCAATCTGACCCATCTGACGCCCGGATGCGCTCTATCTAGATCGAATTAACCTTTAACCGCCCAAGGGCCGATTTTTTCCATTTGAAACAGACTATAGCAGAAATAGCTCGTAGTCCAGTCGACTTCTGCTCCTTTTTTTCTGTTTCCAAACATTCGCCAGGCATCTTTCCTTATTTTATTGTTAAAAATTAGATAAACATATTCTGAAATTCTTAGAAAAATGCATTTATTGTGGACTTTTTATCCCTTACCATTCGACACTTGCCAACACGTATGAGCCTTCATAATAATCCAACTGGGAATGATAAAGAATTGCATGTAAACTCCTCATTACCGGCATTGTTCTCGCTTATACAATTAGAAAGAGAATTATCTTTCGGTTCGTTTTTACCTCCAAATTTATCATCAAAATTTAGAGGAAAGCGAGAGGAGTCACACTACTGGCTCTATCGCCTGCTGTTGTTCTATGTCCATCGAGCGGCTCGTCTCTGGCCGGCGTTGATTCTTTTCTCCGTCTTTATGAGTCTCTTCTATATGCCTCTAGGCGATGGCCCATTGTGGAATGAGGATGGCATCTTCGGTGCCAAATGTTCCCTGCCCGATGTGATAACCCATTTGACTTTTGTCTCCAATTTCACCCCATCGGAATGTCTCCCATGGCTGTGGCACATTTCTCTCGATTTTCAACTTTACCTAGTTTGTTTTTATTTTCTTTCCGAGCAAGGAATGTCTAGATTTCTCCATTATTCCTCTTCTTCCTTGCCAAAAAGAGTCAATTTCTCTACCTTGGAGTGGGTGTCGTCGTCGTAGCCAGTCTCGCCTATCGCGCTGTCATGTACATCCATTTCAAGTACTCCTCTATTTTAATCCAAGATTTATTGTACTCTTTAGTCTACCGACGAATATCTTCCTGTCAATGTTGAAGGATCATCGGATTGAGGAGGGACAGGCCGCCTTCACGATGCTCTACGCTTCGCCATTTTCCCGCTGTCCGCCCTTTGTCATCGGCCTGGCTACTGGATGGTTTCTCTGTCGCCCGATGACAACTCGACCCGGTCCTTTGATCATCGTCGGTGCCAAGTTGTTGGCTTATTCTCTGCTGATCTATTCGTTATTTGCTCCATTCTCCGATGAGGGATTGGCCTCGATTGTCCATGCCGCCTTCCACCGTACTCTGTGGTCACTGGGCTTGGCATTGATCATTTGGCTCGTCGAGAACAATCATCATCCCGTCGTGCAGTACATCTTGTCCAGTCCCAAGCTGTTTCCCATTTCAAGGTGCAATTCTTGACAGTTTGTAATCGCCATTTTAGATTGTCATTTGGTATCTATCTGACCCACGAGCCCATCCTTCTCTGGCTGATTTGGACACAGCGACAACCCAGCTCGGCTGCCTCCTTTAGTCATTTTGTCGTGTTGGCCGGTACCGTCTCGGCTTTCTCTATCGTGGCCGCTTTCTTCTTTGCTATCTGTTTTGGTCAGTTTCCCCTCATTTTTAAATTGTTAGTTCTTTTAGAATTGCCGATGTTGAATATCGAGCGTTGCCTGTTCAAGAAGACCGATTGCCGTTTCAATCGAACCAAGGAGAAGCCACGTCTCCGTCGGATACAAAAACGACTGGGCAAAGGAGCAGCTGTGCTGAATTTTACCGAGAAGACAAAACTCTGGCTAGAGAACATGGAAGAGCCGTATCGGAATATGGCAGAAAGGATGGCAGAACCCCAATCAATGGAGGAGTCGCTGAGAAGTGTTTCCAGCATGTCCCACGAAGGTCTACTCGAACGGGTGGCTTTTCTCGACCGGCGGAGCGACGACGACAACCATTACGGCTACGAATCCGACGCATAATTCCAATGTTTTATCTCCAATTATGCGGAATAAAATATGTATCATTTTCTCGATGTTTTTTTGTTCTTGTCCTTGTGTTGATATCGTAAGGTAGACGTGCCAAATGGCAACAAAGAGCAGATATCGTGTGTCGGCGACCTTCACCTTCTCCTCCTCCGGAGATATCGCCAGCCGCCGGTCAGATCTCCTCTTGTGATGTGGAATGGTTTCTTCCTCCTTTCCTGTCTGGTCGAATATGTCCTGGCGGTATTTCTTCTCCCGTTTCCTAACAACTTTTTCCAGTATCGAGCCTATGATCTTGTCCAATCGTCAGACATCACCGAGGAGCAGCTGATAAAGATGCAAGATCACATAGCCCGGATGAATTATATCCAAGCACAATTGTTGAAAGTCGACGTGAGGAAGAGCAAACTGGTAGAATGGTAAAAAAGACAAAAGGAAACCGAAGTTTAGACTCGACGACCTTCTTTGAAAGAAAATTTCACCGTGAAACCGGATGAGTTACCGTATCTCTGGGAAGGAGACATAATTCTAAATGACGAGCAAATGGACGAGATGTACAGGTGAGTTCTGGTCGATTGAATCGACGGCTTGGGTTTGACAGAAATGCGAAAGACGCCCTCTATAATCAGAAGTCACAAAAGCGGCGAGTTCGGTCGATGACATCTAATTTATCGTTGAGATGGACACTTCCTATTCCGTATTATATCAATCGAGCGACTGGTGGTAGACTCTCCCTTTTCCTGCCATTCACGCCTTTCAGTCAATGAAGCCGCCATCCTAGCTGGAATTCAAAAATGGGAGAAGGAGACCTGTTTGACATTTACCCGTCTCTCCTACCTACCCACCGGCAACGGCTTGAATTTCATTTTAGGCGACGGGTAAGCTAAATAAAATATGCGATAAAAGATAGCCAGATCATGTTCTTCTTTTGTTGGACGACAAGGATGGTTGCAGCCTATAACCATTGGAAGAGGTTGTGAGGGACTGGGAACGGTGACTCACGAGATTGGCCATGCCCTCGGCTTCTACCACGAGCAAGCCCGCTACGATCGAGATGACTACGTGAACATTCTTGCCCAAAATATTAGGGCCGATGCTCTCAGTCAATTCTCAAAGCAATCCTATTCATCACTGGTTGACTACGGAGTTGGTTACGATCTCGGTAGTGTCATGCACTATGGCGCCACGGTCCGTCTCTTTTTATTTTGAAACACTTCTTTAGTTCTTTTCATCTAATGGTCGAGATTCTGTCCAAGCATTGGATCGAAACTATCAGGTAAATAATCTGAAAAGTCGGAGGGAGAATGATTTCAGATGACCATAGGGCAACGGCTCGCCCCGTCTTTCGCGGATGTCAAAAGAATCAACATGGCCTACTGTAGCTGTGAGTTGTCTCAGTTTTAACTCTAAATTTGGATATTAGCAACATGTTCGTCGCAGTTGAATTGCCAGAATGGTGGCTACACCGATCCCAAGGTACTCTTTCTTTTCTTCTGTCCTCTTTCCTTTTAGAACTGTAACCAATGTCGATGTCCTACCGGCTTTGGAGGAACTCTCTGCGAGAGGGCCGCGACGAATCCGTCGATTTGTGGCTCTGGTGACCTGATTGCCTCCAACTCCAATCAGCAAATCCAAATGCAGGGGGCTGTCCGATGCTCTTATGTGATAATCGCCCCACCGGGGAAGAAAATCCTCTACCAGATCAGCGACTTCTCCTTCACTTATCGAAATCCCTGTGATTATGATTACCTGGAAATCAAATATAGCTCGGAATTTGTGTCGTCGGGAGCCAAGCTCTGTTACAATTATCCGCTGAGCTCGATGTCCGAGACAAACCGCCTGGTTGTCATTTATTCCGGGTCGAGAAATTCCCACTTCTCGTTAAGATATCGTCACGGTTGGCATCTTCAACTGGTGGCCAATTTGTCTTTTAGACCCACTTGATATTGTCCCGGTGACTGCTCCTCCTTCGACAAGGACGTCGATCTTTCAACAGACGACTGTTCCGTCTAAACGAACGTAATTTCCTATCTCGTATTGAGCAAGGCAAATATTTCAGGCCCCTTTGGACTTTCTTTCCCCAATCGACAACCCCGTCCCCGCAAGGTTGCTCCAGCTGGTCAGATTGTACCGCTCTCTGTGGGGCGTGTGGCACTCGTTCTAGAAAATGCAACGGACTGATCGAGACTCAAATCTGCAACGTCATTCCTTGTGATCGAGGCTTTTGTTGTCCTTCCTATCGCCATAATGGCCGGGGACAATGTGTCAGAGTGTCATTTTCGACAGATGAGGAGGTCGAAACGGCAGAAGGAAGCGGACAAGAAGGTCGATAATCAGTGAAGACACTGCCCATTTCAATGACCTGGTAAAACAACAAGCTAAATTCGGATTTCCATTGTTTATTGATCAGTTTATACGGTGTTCTGTCTGTTGCTGCTCTTCTGCGGCATCAGACGCGGCTCGCTGTTGGCCTTCTGATGCGGCTCCGGGTTAGTTTCGCCCTTCTGATATTCCATCATCAAATTGTTGACGCGCTTTCTGGCCTCGTACAATTCGGCTGCCTGCTGGTCAACCAGCTCCTTCAGTTGGCGGATTTCCTCCTCCAGGCGGCGGACATGTTCGTCCATCGTCACTGGCTCGCTTTTTATCATCGGGTTGCTGGGCATCTCCTCGACCAATTTCTGATAGTCGCTGTGACTGAAGAGTCCGGCCAATTGACGATTGGTGTCTTGGTCACTTTTGAGCGAGGCTCCTCCACTTTCCATCACTATCGAGGCCACATCCTTCATCGTGTCATCCTGGCGTGCCGTGTCCTCGGTCGACGATGAGTAGATCAACGACGGTGCCTCGACTTCGGTCGGCTCTTTGTTTTCGGTTTTCTGCTGCGCGTTCTTTCCGAAAAATCTGTCCCGTCTCTTCTTTTTCTTCAGCTTTTTGTCGTTTTTACGGGGACCCTGAACAATTTACGGTTAGATAAGAAAATTATGGGAAACCAACATTCTGCACGGCCATGTTAGCTAATGAATGAAGGACAACCGAAGAGAAGACATTTTATGAAAAGGATTTGGCGAGAAAATATCTGGTCAACGATATCCATTTACTAGCGAAAGGCTACATTTTCGTGGGAAAGAAATCGGACGACACGATGCGGCAGGGTCTCGCCAACAATTTGATTTTTTAGCTCGAGTCTCTAGGAAGCTTTCACAGATTTGGATACCATATATCTGTGGTAACTTAGAGGTTTTTATACTTGTTTATGCTAAATATTGCTCTACTTTTCCATGAAATAGTGAAAAAGAGAAACAATGCAATCATATTTTGAAAATATTTTACCGGGCTAGATCCTGATTTTCAATTTATAAAATTTTACCAAAACACAAGATTGCCGCTGGCCTATTTTTTTCGCTGAATTTTATTGCTGCTGTGGCATTGTGTTTTACCAATGTTTGTTAGAAAAAAAAATCGATTTTTTATTTAATTGCATCAAAAACGTGTCATGATGTCTTGTAAGCTTCTCTTTGACTATTTCTAATTTATTGTAAGTATCGTCATATTGCAGAACAAGCCACTCAACGGGAAATTTTTCGTCACGACAATGGCGTCGACCAACGATGTCGCAGTAGCCGATGCTGAACTGCTGAAGAAGATCGAGAACTTGGAAAAGGGCAGCGGTGATGGTGAGGAATCGCCTAAAGAACCTAAAGAAGGACTGAAGGGCAAGGCTGGCGGCAGGCGTTTCCGCAAAAAGGATGTAAGTTTTCTCTTTTATGTTGCTCGTTATGCTCGTTATGTACATGATGACTCGTGAAATAATGTTTTCTTTATGCGAATACGAGTACTGGACGGCTGTTGAACTCAATTTCAGCTTACAAGCTTTATTTGGAACTAATATACTGGTAATTATTGCAGACCCGCAGTGATGCTGAGAGAATGCGTGAGTTTGAGGAAAACCAGGAGAAGAAGAACCAAAATGTGATCGAGACTGGACTGAAGGGCACTGTTAAGTGGTACTCAGTGCGTGGCCATTACGGTTTTATCGCTCGAGATGACGGAAAGGGAGACATTTTTGTTCATCAGGTATATAATTTTACGCTTGTCTAAGCGTATCTACACTTCAGAGCGCCATCTGGAAGTCTCCAACGGAGAAGTTCTATCTTCGCTCTTTGGCAGATGACCAGCCGGTCGAATTCAACATCGTGAAAGGCGAGAAAGGACTCGAGGCTACGCATGTTACTGGTCCCGATTGCACAGAAGTCAAGGAAGCTCCTAGACAGATGTTCCGTCGTGCATTCCGACCATTCCGCCGCTATCGTAGAAACAAGGCCAACAACGGAGAGAATGGTGAATCCAGTAAGTTTCTATACATCAGCGTTATACGCTTGCATTCCCGGTTTTCTTCATCTTTTAAAAACATCTTATCCAATCAGAATTTAATTATTCACTTAGGACGCTCCGTTTCTAAAAGCGAAGGCAATGGTGATGGTACTGCAGATGAAGACAAAAGTGGCAAGCCTCGCCGCCGCACTCGCAAGTTCTTCCGCCGTCGTCCCCGTGGTGGCGAAGAGGTTGGAAAATTTCACAAGATTTTTATATTTGATCCTATTTAGAATGCTGATGGTGATCAGGAAGGAAAAGCTGGACCTCGTCGTCGCCGTCGTGGAAAGTCTGAATCCGCTAACTCTGCTAAAGCCCTCGAAGATCGCCCCGCCGACGTAGGACAAGAGAAAGAAACCGGTGAAGATAACACCCTTGTTGATACTAAGGCCTAAATCTTTTTTTTGTTATTGTTATTACTTCTAGTTTTCAACTTTACTTGTCTACTAGATTCAAAACTGTTGATAATTTATGTTAATGACTGTTAAAACACTAAATAAAATGGCCTTACAATTTCTTTTCTTTCTTTATCAACTAAGGGAAGTTAATGGAATGGAAATTCCTTTATTTGGAACGAAGGAGAAACCCTACGAAATCCGGATTATGGAACACCGATCTCATTCACTGTCTTCCCGACCTTGTTACCAATTCTTCGGCCTCAATCACCGTGACGTGTTGGAGTTCCATTCTTACCGTGTGGTCGGAAACTCGAAAGGCCACAAGGAATGCTGTAGTATAAAGAAGGAAACGGAATATTAAAAAATTCATTGATAAACATTTTTCTACAAAAAGAAGCAAGTAGAAAATTCATTTGAGATCATCTTCGTCTTCGATACAGATTCGTTTCTTGATTTTGAGAAGGACGCAGATGTGCCAGTCGTCTAGTCGGCTAATTCGGTCATAAACGGCAACGTGTCCAGCAAAGTTACTTTCATCGTTCTTTTCAAGGCATTGAAGAAGCTCCTAAAAATAAATATAATGTGGAAAGTGAAAAAAAGTTAGTGGCAAATTTTGAATCGGCTTACTAACCTTAGTAAGTTTATATTCTCTTGAATCAATAAAAGATGGGCACGCATTTTCGTATCTAACAAGAGCATCTCGGGCATCAAGCTGAAAATAAATACTCACCAGAAAGTATTATAAACTTACAATATCAATGCACATGTGGCATAGAAGAGCCTTAAAAAATTGATTTTTAGCATTATATTTCAGCGTTGGATGTTCACTTTCCGTAAATCCAATGGCTTCAAAGATATGAATGGCTTTTCTGAAGTTCTCCAATTGAGCAGAATACTAAAATAAAATACTAAAACAGATGCAAATACTTTTACCATAGCTACATGTTGTAAACATTTGGATGCTTGAGAGCTTTGTTCTTCGCCTTTGTAATAATCAGCCGCTTTCTGATAATGTTCAATACTTTTCTCCAAATCTGGCATTTCCTTTTCGTATCTGAAAATTGCATGTACACACACAGAGAGAGAGAGAGATGATAAACATACAGTTCGGCGATAATAACATGGTTTTTAGCTGCCATACAGAATCTTCCCATATCTGCAAAAATTTCGCATGTTTTTAGATAACATTCAATAGCCTTCTGAAAATTGGAAATTATGTAAATGCATCTATGTCACTTACGTATGCATCCACTTTCCTATAACAATTACCAGCTTCAGCATAATTGGAGGCACAATCGTATTTCGAATCTGTTTCAGCTTCACATAATTCAGCAGCTTTATAATAGCAATCGCCAGCGTTTTTCCAAGACTGAACTCCTTTGAATAGGATTGCAGCCTGAAAAGTATTGTAGTTACTGTAAATAACCAGAGAATGACTGATACACTAGTCTATACCGACAGATAATTATATCATTATTGTTATCTTTATAGTTAGCATGAAACACCCCCTGTAGTAGTAAAGGGACTTCATTGTTCGAAAAATCTACTAAACAAGTCTTACCTGAATGTAAAGAGAAACTGCTTCGTTTATATCTTTTCCAAAAATTCTGCTCCAAAAACCTCCAGGTCTCTTCTTCTTTTCTGCCTCTTGCAAAACAAAATAGGCTTTGGCTTCTTTATCTACCATTCTGAAATAATAGCAAATAGCTGTTGTAGAAGAGCGGAGAAGTACACATAAAACAGATTTGCAAATGAAGGGAAATAGCAGAAAGATGCATTAGGAATCAGAATGAATTTCGCGAGAAAATTTGAGGCGTCCTCATTAGAATGACCGGGATTTTGAGAGCATGCTGGTTTTTCTGAAAAATTTCATATCGTTTCCTCAGCTTTTTCTTTCTCACTTCTCATTCATAGTGTTCTTTTCTTTCTCCTTTGCTTCAAATGATTCAGTATCGTCCTTTTTTAGATTGATAATGATCATCAACAACAACATCAATAAAGGTAATCAACCTCCAAGCCACAGCAAAACCAGCAAGTTTACAAGAAAATGTGGTGTATGTCGATGTCTAGGCCATGTCGTGCCAGTTGTAAAATGGACTTCACAACAAAATGTAGGTTATTTTTTATATTTGAATAAAATTCTTTCAGGAAAATACATTATCAGATTTATCTGCCACAACATTATCTTCTACCTCACAAGGTGAATTATTATCGTTCATTTTTATTTTTGTTTACAGATGAATTTCAAGTTGATGAACAAAATAAATGCGGAAAATGCCCAGAATGTTATTCTACTGTAGAAGCACATTTTATTCCTCTAGGAGAACATTGGAAAGTTATTTATCATTGTGAAGTATCATTTTGTTTTTATTTGTTTCAAAATTTTGTATTTTTAGAATAAACACTGTAGATGGGTATCAGATATTATTGATGCCACTAGAATACCTAAAGCCAAAATGATCCCAAAAATTACAAGTGAGAAATTTTTTTACTGTTGCTGCGATTACAAAGCCGAGAAGCCTGAATTATGTATGAATATGGAAACTATGGACGAGATATTTTTACAAGTAAATCTTCAAAGAGTAAGTTATATTTTCCATTATTATAAGTCTAATTCAGTGTGAAAGACTCATGGAAATACCATGCCCGCTCTTCGACTCTTTTACTGAAATTGATAGAAATTTTACTGAAGAATATCCTTACTTTATGGAGTCTTCTTTATCTCCAAAATGATATTTCAATCATTTTTTTTGCTATGAATATAATAAATTGGTTTGTTTTCAGTTATTTAGATTGAATCATGGAGAATTTTCTCGATAAGAAATAGAAGAAATTTTCTGTTAGTTCTAGTTCCGTTTACTGTACAACAGAATTTTTGTCGTCTGTCTGATTCATCTGTGTCCGTGTCGGATGGCCGTCGTCCTTTTGTTCTTTTCACTGTCTCTTCTATAAAAATACACGGAGCTTCTTTGTGTCCACCTGTCTGCCGGCAACAATGCGTGTTCTTTTTTACTTATTTCCTTTAATTCTTTTGGCTTTTGCCAAGAAGAATTCTACTGATTTGGATAAGCTCATCCAGCGGATTACCGATGAAAATGGCCCGGTTGGATATTGTCGGAAACTACAAGTTCATCCAAATTTTTAGCTCTGGCAAAGGATTAAAAAACTCTACGAGGAAAAGAATGCAGCCACTCAGCCGACGACAGAATCGTCGACAACCGCTTCAACCTCAGCTGACACGACACCTACGACAACGGCTGCCTCGACGACCACGGAGGGTCCTCATAGTCGACAGGAGCGGCTAAGCAAGATTCTTCTGGCCAATCCCGAAATCCAGGCGCGGATCGCCGCTTGGATTGCCAGTGGAATTGTCGACATCTCCTTCTACGAACACAATGGCGTCTGTTACGTGAGTTTCGTCCGTCGATAGAGAAAGATAACCGTTTTCAGTTCCATAATGCCAACACGTGGGAATCACTCCTTACATTCATTTGTCCTATCGTCTAAATTTTGTTCGTCTTTATTTAATTTTTAAAATAAATATTGTCACTGGCTAAAAATCTGGTGTCGACCAAATTTGAAGACAGTCGCGACAAGGCGTCGTCAGCTTCGACGTCGACGGGCTCCAGTCGATTGCTCTCCCGCCAATCCAGAGCGGAGTTCTCCTAGCTGTTCTATTCTAAATTTGGCAATGAATTCTCATCGAAGTCAGCAATCCAATTTCCCTAAAAGTCCTTGTGATCGCCGGTTATCCGGGTCAACCACGTGATTTCCAGTCGACGCCGAGGAGAAGAGGCGAGGGCCGCTCTGGCAATTGGGCAGATTACTCTAATGATGAGAGAACCACAGAATTTTTCCAATGAGGATTTAATTTGAACGACCATCAACCAAAATGGGAATATTTTAGCGTCGACGTCGATGAGTAATCTCGGGTGTCCGCACTTTTCTCCAAATAGCCATTCCTCGTTTTTATTGCCAAAAAAATGGAATTCTCTACTTCTTTTAGATTTTCTTGAGGTAAAAATAAAATGCAAACTCAAGTCAACCAATTGGAAAATGTTGATGTTCGACCATTCGCCCTCCCCGCGGTGTGTAACAACCCGGGCGAACTCTTTCTCTCCCCGATTCAAAAAGTACATCGATTCCAGAGTACATGCGACCTCAAACAGCTGGCGAGGCGTATTCTTCTTCCCCTTTAAAGAAACCCTATTCCCCTGGCCCTTATTCGCATCAATATCAGCCTTTCCCTGTTTATGGTTTCCCGGAAGGAGATCCTCCTCCCACCGGGCCGACGGAGTACAACGTCAACACAAAACTCTGCCTCTCAGTCGGGTCATATCTCGGAATTATACAACATCTCGCTGTAAGTCTTCTGTTTTATGATTTCAAGGGATTTTCCTAGAAATTTGGAGCCGCAGCCATTTGGTTCACGGACAATCGACAGCATGAGAGTTCGGACTGGCGATATCTGGGCCTCCTCATTGTCGCCTCTGTTTTCAATCTTTGGCTTCCTCTTCTCGCCGGTTACAAAACGCATATGGTGAGGTGAAATCGACATTAAAACAAGGAAATAGACGTTTAGACCCATGTCCGGTATGAAATGAGCCGACTCCTGAAGACGCCATTTCCTTATTTATTTCTCTTGGTGAGTCCATTTCAAGCTCAAGGACATAGGGCACGGAATTTGGGCATTATTTGACCTGGAGAAAGAGGGTAACACGAGGGGAAAACTCGTCATGCGAGGGAATACTTCAAGGCCTTCGAAAGGAAGAAGTGTCATCTAACAGATGCAGAGACGAGGAAGTTTTGCCGATAACGAGCATGTAAATTGAAAAGGGAGAACAGTCGACGAGGAAGAAAAGATCGAGAAGAAGGAAATTTGAATAGTCGAAGTGGCCAAGAAGAGGCCATCGTCGTTCAAGCCAAGCCAACCCGTATCTCTTTTCAAACGGTGAAATAATCAACAACAATAAAAACAAATAGACGAATAGAATAACACAGATAAAGGCCAGGTATATTTCGTCCCGTATCTACTTTTATTCGTAGCTTATTACTTCGCCTTCTTATCCGCTCCGAAGCATTCATTTCCAGCAATACCGGCAAGTGTTTGATAATTGGGATCATGGGTACCGGCTTTGACATTTTGGACAGCAGGAACTTTGGGACCAGCGGGTTTGGCGGCGGCGGCCTTTTTGTCAGCACCGAAGCACTCATTTCCAGCGATACCGGCCAGCGTCTGGTAATTTGGATCGTGAGTTCCGGCTTTGACATTTTGAACGGCGGGAACCTTGGGTCCAGCAGCAGGAGCAGCGGCCTTCTTGTCAGCACCGAAACATTCGTTGCCACCGATTCCAGCCAGCGTCTGGTAATTTGGATCGTGGGTGCCAGCCTTGACATTCTGGGCAGCGGGGACTTTTGGTCCTCCTCCAGGGGCGACGCCTTTCTTGTCAGCTCCAAAACACTCATTTCCACCAATAGCGGCCAGAGTTTGATAATTCGGATCATGAGTTCCGGCCTTGACATTTTGAGCAGCTGGAGCTTTCGGTCCTGCGCCACCACCAGCGCCTCCTTTCTTGTCAGCTCCAAAGCATTCGTTTCCACCGATTCCAGCCAGTGTCTGGTAATTTGGATCGTGAGTGCCGGCCTTGGCATCTTGAGCAGCAGGGGCTTTGGGTGCTTTCTTGCTTCCTCCTGCTACTCCTCCTCCTCCCCCACCGGCTTTCTTATCGTCTCCGAAACATTCTCCACCCACGGCGGCCAACGTCTGATAGTTCGGATCGTAGGTTCCGGCCATGACATTGCCGACGGCGGGTGCTCGAGGTCCAGCAGGAGCGGGAGCGGCACCTCCTTCTCCAGGGCCAGCTTTGTCAGCTCCAAAACATTCGCCACCAACAGCAGCCAGTGTCTGATAATTTGGATCGTAGGTTCCGGCCATGACATTGCCGACAGCGGGTGCTCTGGGTCCATCAGCAGCTGGGGCAGGAGCAGGCGGTTCTTGCGGTACAGGAGCTTCGGCGGGAGCAGCTGGAGTAACCTTTTCAGCTGACGGATTTTCAGCTGAAGGTTTGTCAGCTGACGGCTTCGCCTTCTTCTTGGCATCTTCTTCGTCGATCGGGGCGGTGGGTGCAGTTGTGTCGGTTGGTGCGGTGGTTCCTGCGGTTGTTCCGTCGCCAGCACCAGTAGTTGCACCAGTTTCAGTACTTCCGGTTTTTCCTCCGCCTCCGTCTTTCTTTTTATCACAACATTGGAAAAAGCTCAAGCTGAACATCAGCAGCAACTGCGCAACCGCCAGTAGAAGGGTCAGCATCGTCGTGTCCAAGTGAAATGGGCGACTGAAATGGACGGAAAATGGCGGACAGCCACCTTTTATACCCTGAAATTTCTTGTAAAATCTTAGGGAATCTCGACACGACGAAATAAATAAATTGTGAAAATTTCAGGACGAGTTGATTTTGATAACAGTCCCCATTGCCGGCCAACAACTGGGTCTCGTCGCCGAATGGCCCATTCTCATCTGTATGCCCCTCTCCTCCGTCTGTCGAGATATCTTTCCAGGTGAAATAGTAGCTGTCCTGAATGTTCTCTGCTTCTATTTGGTTTTGAGACAAGAAGTCATCAATTATCAAGTGAGTGAGATCTCCTCCCACAAGTCCCTCTCCAGCCATTGCAATTCAACCAGACGTTTCCCCACTTGACGAATTCGGTCGAGGAGAGGACCGATGACTATTCTCTGAAAGTCATCGAATCGTCCGCCTTTAAAATTGTCATCCAGAATATCAGCCCAGAGGTTTGGATTCGTATTTCAATGGCGAATTCAGTTTACAGACAATTAAAGGAGATTATATCGTGGTGAGAAAGACACGACAAGAGAGGAGATCTCGTCAACGGCCGACGGTCAAGAACAAATGTCAATTTGGATTTAAACTGGAATGGTGGCTGGATCCTGGGGCGACTATTACCGTAAGACTTATCTTCTGGAGGGGTCAATTAATTTACAGCTGATTCCGGAGACTCATTCTTTGCAAGGAGCCATCCAAATCCAAGACTACCGGTCATTTGGCTACGATAGGAAGGATCGCGTCGAGACATGCATCTATCGAGATGTCGATGACTGGAAACAGCATCTTTGTGTACGATTTATACAATATTTTGCGCAATAAAGAGGACATGGAAAAGGAATGTCTCTTTCTCTTGTTTGGAAGATCCTCATTGACGTCGACGAGGCCATCGACGACATGTCTTCGTCCTTCTGGGGGCGATCTCCTCCTTTTGTTCCTTCGAATGTGACCGTCTTGGACAAAGATTAACTGAGTTTTCAACATTAGTTGTCCGTAGCAACCAGCTGCAATTCTCCTGCTCATTTGGCGCATGGCTGCCTCCCCACGTGTCGACCCTGAAGACTTCAGTCGACCATGGAAATTGTCTGATTCTATCCTGATTCCGTCCGATCAAAAACAGAAGAAACTCCACGTCTGCAAGGCCGTCCTGGCCACTTTCTCCTCTTACTTCCATTCCCTTTATTTTGGAAAATTCCCGGAAGCCGAGAAGAAGGAAATAGAAGTCGACTGTCAGTATGAAACTCTGCTGGAGATTCTGAAAATCATTCACAGCGTTGGTAGAAAATGTGGTTTTTACCAGAAATTTTAGTCACAAGTTGAAATGGACCTCGAAAGAAGCTATTTTCCCAATTTCCTCCAAAAGTTTGTGTGATTAGCTGATTTCTGTCCACCAGCCACCAATTCGGTTGTCCGATTGGCGAAAACATCCGCCTCATTGGCTCAGTGGCAGAGCGTCTGTCTAGTAAACAGAAGGTCGCTGGTTCGATTCCAGCATGAGGCAGAAAAAACTTTTTGCCTTTTTATTTATTTTTTTAGATGATCAGAATGGCCCCACCCTCGCTACGAAATTGACATGTTGATTGGACTTTACAAAGCTGGCCAACTGTTCAGTATACCCGCCATCCAAGAGCTCTACAAACAACAATTTGATCAATCCAGTGCCAAACAGCAATTCGAATTGGTCATTCGACTTGGATTGCCCGATCCGGAAAGACGAGCCGTCTTCCAGAAAATTCCGTACGCGGATTTCAAAGAAATCGCCGCCTTGAAGAAGTTTCCTTTCCATTTGTCGCTGGAAGAG
Source organism: Oscheius sp. DF5033 (assembly GCA_964036215.1). Lineage (NCBI taxonomy): Eukaryota > Metazoa > Nematoda > Chromadorea > Rhabditida > Rhabditidae > Oscheius > Oscheius sp. DF5033. The sequence continues at coordinate 4,913,765 of CAXIWN010000004.1, read as the reverse complement.
TACGACATCATCCTGGCCAAGCAGACGGAATGATTCGAAGGTGTCTAGAAGTAGATTTGGTAGTCTACTCTATCAAATGGCAAAACGTATCTCTTGAGAGATGACGTTGCCTCAATCGGTGAAGAGAAGATAGAAAATAACAGTACACCGAAGTTATAAATCCAATTTATATCAAATAAAATGGAACGTATCACAACACAGAAATAAAATAAGTGTCTCAATGACACTACAATAACACTAGAATAATTGGCTACAACTGTAGCAGCAATCAATTGTTCAACAAATTGAACAACGACAACACTAACTCAAAACTAAAAAAAACTGGGGAATCAAAAGATAGAAAACAAACATTTTAATTTGGACGGAGAGCGCGCGAAGCGCGCGGGCAGACATTCAAATTATCACCTTGGACTAATGCTGTCTTCTGTTAGGATATGATCCACCACGCGAATTGCCCCTCCTCGAATGAAGTCGACTGTCCACTGGCGACGGCTGGTACGGACGGCGGAAAGGCACTGCACGGACGACGTCGGCTGGCTGATGTTCTTCTCTCGAGCGTCGACGATCGAATTCATTGGTCCGATGGGAGGAGTTGAACATTGTTGGCGAGTTGCGGCGTCGCTTTATGGGAATTATCGGATGTTCTTCTGTCCGACGGGTTTCATTGGGGTGAATTCGAAATCCATGGAAAAGTCCGACCTGCTTCAACTCCTGGTTGACCTTGGAAAAGTAGCCATGCAGATTGTAAAAGTCTATTGGTTTGGCCGGGTATCTTTCTTTGAGATGTTCTCCTAGATAAGTGGCCGCCGATCCCAAAACTGGCTGAGCATCGAGTTGGATACCGTGGAAATAGACATGGCAGATTTCTTCTTTCTTTTCAAGATCCATTTCCAGCTTGACGCAAGCCAAATTGATGTTGTTTGAATACTCTCTCCAAGAGGCGACATCTTTTGTAATTAGCGGTGGTAGCAGTATGACGAGCGTGTGGTTGACATGTCCGATACTTTGCAGTTTCTTAATGTCCGCGAGGATATCGTGTGGCTCCTGATTCTCTGGCATCATGACCATTGCCGTTCTATATCCGTGTGCCAAGATTTCACCACAAACTTCTTTGATTTGTTTATTGTACTGGACCATTTTTGCGAATTGGAATCCGATCGAGGAGATGTTGCTCAGCAGGGGCATTCTCTGTACAATTATCAAGTCTTTCCCGGCAAATGAGTGTGGCTCTATATTGGAGGATCGCTGAATTCCGTGTAGGATGTCTGCGGTATCGGTTCCTATTATTTCCGGTTCAAATCTTGCTTTTTCTTCCCGCATCCGTGCTTGAATAGCTTCATGTATATGGTGGCAGGTCTTTGACGAATATTTAAAGGCTCTCGCCCATGCTTCTGTCGGAATTGGTCTACACTTTCCATTAATAATGCCTGCTATCCGTGTATTTTCCATTATCGATGAGTCTTCCAGCCATGCTAAACATCTGGCCATTTCTTCCGTTGTATTTGTCGGGATTTTCTTCAGCTTGTTATCGATTTCGTATTTATAATATCTGGCTATCATTCCGAGCTCGGTAGACGAGATAGGGCACCGGTACACTCCTTCTTCGGTAATGACTCCGTTGCAGTAAAAACTGGGATGGCTCCCGTCGTGGATGTCAACTTCGCTGGTATGCCTGGAAATAAATTGATTATTCAACGTCTTTTGGTGTGTTCCCGTCCAAAGTCCAATACATTTTAATTCTCTAGGCCTAATTTTCCTTTTTAATTTTGGAGTCCAATTTTGAGTTTGTAATCCAGGAGGGAGCAATATCAACAAATCAAACTGTACTCTTACTGGTTCTTCTTCTTTATAAATCAGAGTGATTAATGCTGAATTATTGCTTGTTTCTAACACTCTGTATGGTCCTTGGATTTGGAAAGACAATTTTGGATGTTTACTTGTCTTGTTATTTGGTATTTTCATAAAAACTCTATCTCCTATTTGTGGATATTTCTTTTTATCTGTCTTGTGCTTATTGTTATGGTAGTTTGTGTGTCTTTCAGCTTCTTTTTGATTTCTGGCCTGCGCTAATCTATGACCTTCTTGCATTCCTTCACGTAATGCTTCTTTGTAATCTGAATAGTCGACAATTTGGTAGTTTGGTCGAGGATTTTCATCGTCGAACGGGAATGGCGGATCGTAGCCATGTAATAAATAAAAGGGAGACTCTCCTGTCGCTTCATGACTGGTGATATTGTAAGCATAGAGAATAAAAGGTAAAATTCTATCCCATTCTGATGGATTATCTATTATTTTCTTTATGCTTCGCTGCAATGTCTGGTTGAACCGCTCGGTGATTCCGTTTTCTCGTGGATTGTAACCTTTAGTGACCCTCCAAGTTATTTTTGTTATTTTTCGCAACGATTCCATTATTTCATTTATGAATTCTGATCCTTGATCACTTATGAATCCCTTGGGCCATCGACATTCTCCCAGCCAGCGCTCGACGATAACTTCTGCGACTGTTTCCGCTGATTTGTTGGGGACTGGGTATGCGCCTGCAAATTTGGAGAAATGGTCAATTATGACGACTACATATCTATTTCCTCTCGTCGTTGGACCCAAATCCATCAAGTCTATTCCTATCAGTTCATATGGCTTGGTTGTGATTATTGGATTCAACGGTGGGACCATTTTGTCCTGAATATTTGTGATGAAACATTTGACGCATTCTTTATGCCAATTGCCGATATCTTTCGCCATATTATCCCAAAAATAAGCTAGCTTCAGTTGTCTATAGATTTTCTTCGGAGAGAAATGCCCCGCAAATTTTCCTTCGTGGGCTAAATCAAATATAGTTCTTCTTTGCGACAGTGGTACCACTTTTCTCGGCGTTTCTCCGTCTAGTAAAAGCCATAAGAACCCTTCGTCTATGAAGAAATCTGTGAGTTGTAAGCGTTTGTGTCCATCATACAGCATATTACTCAGAAGTGGTGTTTTATTTTGCCTGTTTTCTTCTTGCAACATTGTAATGATTTCTCCGAAAACAGAATCGTTCCTTAGTTCGGTCAGCCATGGATTTTCTTCGTCTATCGTAACTTTGCATACAATTTGGTTTGTTAAGTCGTCACAAGCTTGATCTTCTGTCCCTTCCGGGCTTTGTGGTGCTAATCCTCTGGACAGTGCGTCGGCCACGGTGTTTCCTTGCCCTTTTACATATTGGATCGAGATATTGAAGTTCTGAATTATTAGAGACCAGCGTAACATCTTGGGAGATATATTTTTCTTGAAGAGACAAAGTAACGGTCGATGATCCGTTTTGACTATCGTACCTGTCATATTGTAAATCAGCGGCTGAAATTTTTGAAGAGCGTGGATTATAGCCAAAGCCTCTAGATCTGTCACATGATAATGGCTTTCTGCTTTCGTTAAAGCTCTGGATGTAAAGGAGATGGGGTGTAGAAGTTGATCTTTGCCTTTTTGACAGATTACTCCGCCGATTCCTCTTCCACTGGCGTCTGTATAAATTTCAAAAGGTTTTGTTCCGTCGTACGCTGACTGAAAATCCGGTTGTAAAAGGATTGGTGCTTCGCAGAGTGATTTCTTTAATTTTTGGAATGCTTGCTCGCATTCTTCTGTCCATTTGTATTGGGTATCTTTGGTTGTGAGCGCGAACAGTGGCTGTGCTATGGTGGCAAATTTGAGGACGAATCTGCGATAATATCCGCATAGGCCCAGGAAACTTCGGAGTTCTTTGACGTTTTTTGGTGCTTTTGCTTCTGCAATGGCCTTTACTTTTTCTGGGTCTGTTTTGACTCCGTCTTTGTCGATTCTGTGTCCTAAATAGCTGACTGAATCCTGTATAAATTTGCATTTCTTTAGTTTCACAGCCAAATTTGCCCTTTGGAGCTCTTCCATGACTTCCTCGAGGATAATGTAATGTCTCTCTTCTGTTTCTGTTGCGATCAAAAGATCGTCGATGTATACGAAGACTTCGTTCTGCCCATTGTTGAATTTCTGGAGGACTGTATCTAGCAATCTTTGAAAAGTAGCTGGGCTTGTAGCCAAGCCAAACGGGAGAACTTTGAATTGGAATAGTCCCAATGTCGAGATAAATGCCGTTTTTTCTTTAGCTTCTTCCGTGAGTTTTATCTGCCAAAATCCGCTGCATAAATCTAAAGTCGAGAAAAATTGCTTTCCCGCTAGCATTTGCAGAATATGATTTATTCCAGGCAGCGGGTAGGCATCAAGCTTGATGACTTTGTTTAATTGCCTATAGTCGACACAGAGTCGTATACTTCCATCTTTTTTTCCTACTAGAACTATCGGACTGGCCCATGGACTGGCGCTGGGTTCGATTATACCTCTCGCAAGCAGACCGTCGATAATTTCCTTGAATTCTCTTCGAATCCCAAATGGTATCGGTCTCACTTTCTGTCGGATAGGCTGTATTGCTCCCGTATCTACGTTATGTTCTACAAGGTGGGTTTGTTTCAGTTCTTCGTCCGAAAGTGCAAAATGGTCTTCGTATTTGACCAGGATATTCTTTAATTCTTCCGACAGAGGTTTTTCTTGGCTCGCCTGTGCTATCTCGACTAATTGCTGAATTCTATCTTCTTTAGCTAGCATTTCCACTTGTGTATTTGTTTCGACGTGAGCTGTTTGCACTTCCGTTTGGTCTCTCGACTTTTGGTGTCCGTCGACCGTCGAGAGTTGCAGTATCTCGTGCAGTCTTCTTGTCGACACCTGATATACCTCGTGTATTTCCGAAATCGTTCCTATTGGATGTCCAGCTCTCAGTATCATCACTTTTGGCGTCGGATTATTTATTAGAACTTGTGTTCTTCCTTTGGGGTCAAACCTGCAGATTGATGGGGCGATGATAGATCTCTCCTCGTCTGTTTTCCATGGTTTCAAAGCGACCTCTTTGTTTTTGTATTTTTCCGTCGACCAATCGAGTTCTATGGATGTCCATTTAGCTTCTCCTGGTTTTAATTCTATTCTTTTTACAACAGTTGCTTTGATTTCTTGTTTCTCTTTACTCTCCACATTATTTCTGTCATTATCCTCGTCTATTTTGTCGACATTTGATTTTGGGTCAAAAAGCGGTGTGTCATGGACTTTTTCGAAGGTGAGTTTGATTCCGAGGCTGTCAAAACAATTGGTTCCTATCAAGATTTCGTTCGGGGGATCCGTGTCCGTCGCCTTGACAATTTGGAAAGCTACCATGGCTTCTTTTCCTGTTTGTGTCAGCTTTACTTTCATTGCAACTTGGGCGAGAATCTGGACGATATGTCCTGACGCGTCGATCACTGTAGCCGTTGGATTAGAGTTCAAAACAATTATGTGTTCTCTTGGAATTGCCAATGTGCCTAGTATAATTTCATACATCTTTGTTGTGAGGACTGACGGCTGAGCGCCGCTGTCGACCAATGCGCGACATCTATAATTTGCAATGGTGACTTCGTGTACGCTGCGGTTTCCAAAGTAGCACAAGTCGTGCGAGGATAGAGTCTTTATTTGAGCGGGAACTGATAATGATGACCATCGTTGTAGCAGATTTCCCGGATCGTCTTCTTCTCCTTCTTGTATGACATTTCTTCCTGCTGCTGGCTTTTGACCTCTATTTTGGTTGGGATTCTGGGGAATGAACTCTTGTTTGGTATGATTCCATGGTGACTGTGGCCGGTTCGACTGGTGCACTGACGTATCCGTATTTTGTACGTTATTTCCTGACATCTGGTGATTGACTCCTCGATTTGGGCATTGCGCTTTGTAGTGGCCAGCCTTGTGACATTCTAGACATACTATCTGGTTTGGATTTCTCTGCCATCCTTCTTTCTTTTTATCTTGCTGCTGGTAGTTTCCCGATCTGAAGGACTTTTGCGGTGGATTTCCTGTGGAAGGGATTTCGTTCGCCTGCTGGATTTCTTGCTGTGATCTCCGGACTCTATCCCACTGAAAAACTAGCTCTTTTAGTTTCGCATAGACGTCTTCTCTCGCGCTCTTCTCCATGATGTTGAGGGCGTCTGCTGATCGGGGCCAATTAATAATTTGGTTGTACAGATGTGAGGCACGTAAGAAACTTAATTCTGCGTTTCCCAGGGAAGGATGGGCTTCACTCGTATACTGCTGTAATTTATCACAATAGACGTCTAATCTTTTCTCCAGCTTCAATTTGTTCAGTTTTTGTATGGCGACTAGGCTGTTGACTCGATTATCTTTCCTCCATGAAACCATTAATCCTTCTATTATTCCGTTCAGGCTACCTCGCTGGATCGTTTCATCTAAAGCTTTGTAACTCGTAAGGGCTTTCCTATCAAGAAGCTTTACAAAGATTGTCCTTCTCTCGAAATCATTGAAGGTCGGAAAAGGATATTTACTGTTGAAATCATTCAAGAACTCAAAGAAGGAACGGTCTCCTAACGCTGTGTACGGCTCTACATTCGGCATAGTTTGTGATTTAAAAAGGATTTCTAATGGTGAGGCTCTAGCGCTGAAAGGAAGTCCATTTGCCCCTACGAGTCCACAATCGAATTCAGACTCACTGCGTGTCGTTGTTGTCTTGTCTACCGGCGCTTCGGTGGGTAACTTCTCCGGGATTCTGACATTTCTTGGTAGCTCGTGTGACGGTGGCGTTTGTCTCTGTAAATCGTGGTTAGCTTCTTGTATCAGCTTTGCATAGGCTGGTCTATGCGCTGACTCACTTTTCTTTGACGGGGTCAGGCCCAGGAGTTTCTCAGAAGCAGTCGGCGAGGCATGTCTTTGTGGGCTTGCAGAATCCTGTAAATTTAGTTTTATTTCCATTTCATATAATTTTTCCCTTAATACTTGGTTTTCATCAATTATTATTTGGAAGTAATTTCCCCATTGGCTAAAGGGTGCTTTTATTTGTCGACAAAATTCTGTTATATCGGTGTATAACTGGTGGATGCATGCGTTCGCTTCCTCGCGAGATTCGCTTTGTGTCAATTCTGTAAGCTGTTCCCATTCTTTTCTTAGTTTTTCGGCATAATCCAAAATTTTTCGACAATCGCTGGAGTTAGAAATTCCGGCTGCTTTCAGGTCTTCAAAGAGCTCTGGGCTAATGAGTGCATAATAATCAAGAGTGTCTATCGCTTCCAAAACGTGCTTTTGTGCATTTGTCAAAGGTTCCAAAATCTTATCCCTTTTTTCTCCCTTATGGACGGTTGTTGTGTTTACAACTTTTTCTGATGCTGCCATATAATCTCGCAATAAATTTCGCACAAATGTTCGCCATTGTAACGGTGACAATGCGTTTACCTCCTCGACTTCGTCGTCGTTTGGCTCTGTCGGTTCCTCTTCCATCGCCTCCTCTTCTTGTTCTTTGGCTGCTGTCTCTTGTCCTTCGTCTTCCTGCTCTTTGTCCCTATTCACCTGCAGCTTGTTGGCTAGAAGTTTGGAGATATCGCTCATCTTCCTGCAAGCTACACTATTATTTGGTAATTTGACTTCTTTTAAATTGTAGAGAAATTGTAACGGTGTACAATAATTATGGACAATTCACGATAATATTCTTTCAGGTTATAATATTCTTTATTTGAGGAGCGTAGTATAGTAGCTACTTATCTCTTTTCCTATAATTGACGAGAAAAAAATAAACAGGATTATCGAAATGGTATTCGACTTTTCTTCGATCCAAAATTACTTTATTCCTATGCGGCCTTGTTGTATTTTGATATTCCTGGCTATGTGTACTGTTTCCGATGTGGTAATCGGTTGGTGATCCTACTGATATAGTAATCAGAAGGTATAAACTTTCTTCGGGCTAATCGATGTGGTAATCGATCTCTAGATTTATCAATATGGTAGTTGAAAGCTCTAGGAGTTCGTTTTTGGTCGGCCCCCAATTCGAAGGTGTCTAGAAGTAGATTTGGTAGTCTACTCTATCAAATGGCAAAACGTATCTCTTGAGAGATGACGTTGCCTCAATCGGTGAAGAGAAGATAGAAAATAACAGTACACCGAAGTTATAAATCCAATTTATATCAAATAAAATGGAACGTATCACAACACAGAAATAAAATAAGTGTCTCAATGACACTACAATAACACTAGAATAATTGGCTACAACTGTAGCAGCAATCAATTGTTCAACAAATTGAACAACGACAACACTAACTCAAAACTAAAAAAAACTGGGGAATCAAAAGATAGAAAACAAACATTTTAATTTGGACGGAGAGCGCGCGAAGCGCGCGGGCAGACATTCAAATTATCACCTTGGACTAATGCTGTCTTCTGTTAGGATATGATCCACCACGCGAATAATGCGTCAAATGTAAGAAAAAGGGTTGGTTTTCTTAGTCGACTAAATAAAATGAATCTCGTCTTATCGATGTTTACAATCAAATGAAATGAAATGGCCACGTACTCCCCAGAGGGGACAATGGGGGAGGAGACTACTGGCGGTTTTTTACCCGTCGTTGTGTGTTTTAAACCGCTGATGGCCTCAAAAAGGTCGCCCCATCTCCTGTCAGATAGTTCCGCTTTGGATTTTTCGACGTTGTGGGGTCAAAATGACCGTAAAATCCGCATCTCCTCGTCTTTCGAAAATGATTTTGGAAAAGAGCGATGACTTCCTTCCTGGATGACCTTGGCCGTGGTGACCTCTCGACTTCTACAGGTCATCTTCTACATCTTTCTTTGTCGCTTTGTCTCTTCCTATTTTGTAAGCCCTGCCTTTTTTCTACTTGATCAGTTGGAAGTATTTCTTGGTACAAATCGCGGTGGCCATCGGAGACAACAGGACGTCGACAGCATTCGCCCTGTCGACCCAGTCCCCTCCGAAGTGATGGCCACAAATAAGTTACTTTTATTTTTTTGAGTGTAAAAAACCCGCCATTTGACAAGTAATAAACAACTTGTTAGAAAGTACAAATTTACGGGGTGTAAAATGGTCGATCACAGCTATCGACGGCCGTCGACCAAGTCACCGTACTGTGGGAGATGGCGACGTCGTCTTCTTGTTCTCTTTTATTCTTCTGTCATTGCTCGACATACAGGTCAGTCCCCGATGTCTCTTGTGTTCACGGTGATTAATTGCCGTCTTTGTAAGTCGTCACAGCAAACTGGCTGACCCCGTTGGCCCAGTTGTTCCCATATCCGTGAGCCCTTTCTTCCGCCCTTCCGCCTTGTTCTCCCCGCCGTCGATGACAGGAACATTTTACAACTTTTCTCTCTATCAACCACAATTGTCACTACTCGATACACCAACGGAAAGCCGGTTTTACTGTGGTTTGTTAGGAAATCGGAAGCAAAAAAAGTGGAGAGAAAGAGGCGACGGGCAGCCGTAGACTGGCTACTTCTCGACGTTCTCTTGACACAAGAAGTCGAAGCTCTGGAACATTCTCTATTTTTTGTTTCATTTCCCCGTGTAGCCGTCGTCTTTTTCTCTGACTTCTTGTGGCTAAATACCTCAGCTCCTGTTTTCTCTCCTATTTCAATCTATTACTCCCTTTTCCTGCTTTACTCCTAATTTTCCCCAATTTCAGTGTAACCATGAGATATCTCGTCATCGCCTTTTCCGTCCTCTTCCTCGTCTCCGCCAGATTAGAAGTGTTGAGTCCCCTTGAACCAGGTACTCGTTCTTTCCAATTTCCCAAACTCCCCTTTTCAGCGTCCGACGCTCCTGAAGGATGGCTCCAAGTTTGTTGCCAAGACAATGATAAAAATGACGATGGCGCCATCTCTTTCCGTGAATTTACCCCTTTTGTTTTGGAAATTTTGGATGTCGACAGAAAAGGTAGTCCTTCTTTTTGTCTTTTCACTGACATTTCTCAGCTTTGGGGGAGATTTTCCTGGCTGGTGATTTGGACAGGAACAGTGATCTCGATGGCAATGAATGTCCGATTATTCGAGCACAGATCAGGGACAGAATGAGGAAGAAAGTCCAAGAGGCGCTCGCCGTTAGTTTATTTCCTTATTTTATCCAAGTCGATTTCTTTTTAGACCTTCGACGCCGACAAAGATGGTCGACTGTCAAAGGAAGAAGTCCAACGATTGGCTTTGAAAAACTTCAAATTGATGGCTCCTGAAGCGGATCAAATCTTCTCCGAATTCCATGGGGTAAGAGACAGAAATTCTTGGTCGAAATCCAATTTCAGCCAGTTTCTGGCGAGAATCTGACCAAGCTTCTGTTGGAACTCCGCGCCCGGCAAATCGAGAAATTCGGAAATAAATTGGCCGTACGTAAATAAAAAGAGTGCAATAACTTTTTTTTTCTTTTTTTCCCGCTAATAACAAATTTTGTGCGTGTTGTCTAAAATGAAAATATTTTGTTTTTTTTTTGTATTTTGTCGAATTTTTTGCTGTGATGGGCAAGGTTATGGGAGATTTTAATAAACAGAACTAAAGAAATGGGACGACGATTCAAATGGGAAAATCAGCTACGAAGAGATGAGACGAGGAATCAACGGAACAGCGGCCAGGAAAACATTGAAAGAAACCTTCAAAAGAATTGATTTCGATAAGGTAAGGAAAAAAATAAAAAGATTTTTCTGCCTCATGCTGGAATCGAACCAGCGACCTTCTGTTTACTAGACAGACGCTCTGCCACTGAGCCAATGAGGCGGATGTTTTCGCCATTTGGGCAGCCGAATTGGTGGCTGATGGGCAGAAATCAGCTAATCACACAGACTTTTTGGGGGGAGACGTGGAAAGAATACTATTTTCAGGATTTACATCTTTCGGCAGTCGAATATATCAAATTATTAGATGAATTAGAGCAAAGTCGAGCAGACGCAATTCCTCCTCGACCAAAAAGATCCGATGGTAAGGCTTCGTCCCCACTTTTCTCTTCCCCAGTGACGATTTTCAGACATTACCAGCTTCGACTACGATGAGAAAATGCTCCGAAACATCCACTCCTCTAAGAAAATCCTCTTCCAAGATTGGGACTACCCAGGCGACGGGAAACATCGAATAGTCCCAAGAGAGGTGACCGAAACAGCGCCACCGCCAGTCGACGTCGACAAAGTGAAGATCAGCGAATCGGGAGAAATCGACATGGAATTTGCCGCCCTTTTGAGCTCAAAATCGATGATGGGAGGAGGGCGACCACCGGCTGAATTGGAAGTGGCCACCGTCAAATACGATGACCCGGGTTTTCAACGATGGCGATCTATTTGACTGTCAGAGGGGTAGATTGTTAGATAAAATGTATTGCTATCATATGGCGGTAAATGAACCGGAGTATGCGGTACCGCGTCCGCCATCTGGTGGGAATACAGAGAGTACTCCAAGATACCGCGAGACACCCGAGTAATATATCCGTCGCGCTGTATTTGACAAAGATCTGAGATGACTTTTGCAGCTAAATATCTATGGATTACCCGTAAGCAAAGGCAACGGTAGAACCCGAAACCCCATCCAAAATGACAATATAGTTGGGATCTCTTGTGTAGAAATTAGAAAATGCGCCCTGCACTCTAAAACAAATGCTTTGAAAACGTCGATTGCAAAACTTTCCTTTTCGCATTGTCGTTTGTGTAGTAGCCGATGCCAATTGTACCGCTGTTTTGATAACTAACAGTATCTGAAAATGAAAAAGTCAGAGGATTGAAAACGTGGATATGCTGAAATAACTACTTTTGACGTCAAATGTTACCTGAAAGGGGGACAGGCTTGTAATTGAAACTAGACGAAATTCCAGGAGGATTCAGGACCGCCGGTGAATCTAAATCTGTGAATTAGTTTGCTAACATTTATCAATACCCGCAGCAGTTAGAACAAAGATTTGGTAATTTAGTCCCGAGTTGCCTGTAGTGACAACTGTCAAATTATTGGTTGTCGTTGAACACAGAGCAACTTTGGATATATGAGCATTGGGCACAGTAGATGCAAGACTGAATCAGGTGTCAAAAGGGAAAATGTCTTACAATCCTATTTGATTTCCTGGAGACACTGGCCCATCGTAGATGGCTATCGTATCGCCTGGTCGGACGTCAACTAAGGAGAAGCGAAGGCACGTTCTGTTTGCCGTAGCACCCATTTGAAGGACATACGTACAATTTTGTCCAAAGTGTTGCCCAGAGATCTGAAAATATTGAATAGGAGGGGATTACATCTCGTTCACAACAGATGGCGACGTCGCGAAAGTACCACCACAATGATTGACGTCTGTCGGATGACTATCTGAAATAGCGATCTCCTTCTTGTATTGTCGAGCCGATCTCACTGTAAATTAACCTCCAGCGGTTTCTGAAACCATTGAAAACATTATTGGTTGGTGTATCGTATATAATTTTCACAAAATTGGTGGCACTAAAATATTGAGTGTCATTCCTTGGCGTATTGCTGCTATTAAATCTGAAATGTAGTCAGAAGACTTTTCACACATTAGATGTCTACATGGCAAATGGAACCGTGTCCGTCGGTGAGTTATATATTTGAATTGTGCTTGCGCTATCCAATGCCAACTCCTGGACACTGAAGACTACGGAAGAATCCGAATTTACTGTGATGATATACTGGCAATGGGTTGGATCACTGCCCAGCGGATATCCAGGCGAAAGTATCTGAAAGTACACGCTAGGAGGAGTCAAACGAACAGAGAGACCTCGCCATCTCCTGAAAGATATTGTGTTTCTCCGCATTGAGGAGGTGAATAGGTAGGTGTCAGACAGGTTAGATCTACAACACAGCATAGAAACTACGATCCTGAAAATATACCAGTTTTACAGACGGATGTTATGTCTTCGAGACAATCGGCGCTCATCCAGTGGTTTTGTGGAACGATATCGCCACTCGTCGTCGCCACAATCACACAGGATCCGAGCTGACTATTTTTGAGACCAAATTTATCATAATTCATCTGTGTCCCATCATCCCATTGGTATGAGCCATTATTGTAAGTCAATCCAATGTATGAATAGATTGTGTTCGTACTGTTAGAGAGAGCAATATCACGCACGTAGCTGTTCTCCTGAAAAATTGACTGATGGACAGATGGCCCAGATAAGGAGTCAGCTGGGATATCCTTGTGGATTTCTGTTCGAATCCGACACCCGTTCGGGTATTTTTTTATCCGTCGGTCGAAGATTGTCGAGACGGTTTGCCTCGCCGATTGGTCGACACTGCTGATTTTACCCAACATCCTGGGTATTTATTGTCACGGTAAAAAAATAAAAGTGAATCGACACGTTTCCAATCGAAATAAGCCACCTTGCTAAAATTGGAATAGCCAGGGTAGACGCATTCGGAGTCACTGCGTTCAAATAAACAAATAACACGACAATTTTTTGGGCGTTAAAAGAAACATACCCCATCACTGTGAATCGAAGCCAAATTTCCGCAATTGTTCAAGCAGGAGACAAGTGCTTTCTCGTATCCTAGCGCATACAGGGGATAGTAGCAGTGGCCACGGAAGTATGAGGTAGGAATTGGACATTGAGGAACTATATCCATTTAAAAAAACATTTTACGCTAACCATATACTCCTGGACTAATTTGACAGATGTAAACCATCGATGACCGTGTACAGTCGGAGCTGTACCATTGTCCATTTGCAGTGTTCAGATATACACAAGCTCCAATATCCACGTTTGGGTGGCCTAATTAATGTCGACACTGGCTCTACTTTTACCTGGATAGAAATTTGTATAAGAACTATTGGTGATCGAGACTCCATTGTCCCAGAGGCAGGAGATTTTCTGGGAAGAGGTGCAAGTCAATCCAAGCCAGATGGCATTGTTGCTACCGGCTAGACCGGCTACATGCGAATTATCCTAAAATGATCTCGTTTTATTTAGCTTGTTATCTTACAAAAGCATTGTTTATAGTTGACATGTAGCCATTGTCCGCTGCACAAGAAGTGTAGGCCTTATACTGAGGGGCAGGTGCATGTCTCTGTAAAGAGTTGACGATAGCGATTACTACCAACTACCGTCGACTGACAGATTCCGTTGCCGATATCGGTGTAGCCTGTTGTGCAATTTGCGGGAATAACGTCTGAAAGTACGGTGAAGGATAATCCTCGCAATGAAATAAACCTCTGATTTGTAGAAGAAAAAGAAACACGGCGAGAAGGCGACACATATAGGCAAAAGTAACCAGCCGACCTGCGAGATAAGCGAAATTGTGGGTACAGTCACTGGGAATTCTGATAGCAGAAAAGGAAAAATGCCCCACCACTTGTCCACACGGGTATCTTTCAGGGAGCAGGCGGGTAAAGGATAACTTTGGGAAAGCTTTGGTCATTGCGTAATTCCCTTCCCAGCTAGGGTCGGCAAACGGGCACCCGCGGGTGCCAGTATTTGCTAGAACCCGAAACAGCACCCGACCCATTTTTTGTATTTCATAATGAATTTCTTTATTTTAAATTGCATACGACGCACAGCACTCAGATTAGTCGATTCTACTAAAAAAAATTTTTTTTAATGTAGAAAAAAATAATCAAACATTGGTTCGAACAAAAACGGGTTCAAGCAAACCCGCGGGTGCCCGTTTGCCGACCCTATCCCATTGTCCAACAATTTACGCCAACGTTTATTGTTTGAAATACAATTTCATTCTGTTAGAAGGTCACAGTGCCTGGGATGGTCGTGTCGGTAGCATTGAATAGGAATCCAATTAAGTCTTGTGAATATGTCTGTTGATTGAACATGCCATAAACATATATTTGGTCCGTTGTTGATTGGAACATCATATTTTTCCAGGAGCTTCCACTGACCCTAGAATACACTAAATTTTAATTATAATCAGTGCTATTACCCCATAGCCAATGCGACGGTGTATTTGGGACCATCGAAAACGATCAAACTATTATTGGGATATGGCATATTTAGGACAGAAAATGTCAATTGGACTCTATAGAAAAATACTGTAACATTTGAACAAATCATACTCCATATGGTTGGATGAACGTCCGGAGTAACAAGTTGTACCCCTCGGGGTATGTTCCTGGAGTCCCCTGTTGCTGAACGGAGTATTATATGGAGATGAATATACAGAAGTTGTAATAGGAACAGGGGCTAGTTCTTCAGGAGAGCCTGTAATAAAGTGTAAGAGAAGGTTCTTCTAACAACCGGCGGCATCCAGGATAAACATTTCATATGTCAATTTCGACTGTCCAGCTGTGACCACATTCAGGTAATTTGTCCGACTGCTGCACAGCGCCAAACTCCCTACACCACTTTGTAGATTTCTGTCAATTCTAAAACTCAATATTTGTAGCTTTTTCAATACGGATCTCACTGTCCGATTTGGTTGTTTACCAAAATGTCACCGTCATAGACAAAAACGGCATCCTGCATTTGAAGGTTGGCGGCAATGAACTTGACACAAGTCCTAAAAAATCTTGAAGATTATATCCATTTCCTTACCTTTTTGTTCCGATCCGGATAGTGTAAGTACAGGCTTCCGCGTAGGTTGGACCGCTAATCTGAAATTAAAAAATCAATCATTACTCTTGGCTTGGATTGGAGATGACCCCTCCCTTGGAAAAGTCGACTGATACCGTACCCTTCCGGCTTTCTTGTAGATTCCTCCACATCCGTTGGAATTGGAAGTTTGTGTGGCTGAAGTCGGTTGCTGTCAACCTATCGCAACCTACCGTAGTTGACTGTCCAGAGATTCTTGAAGAATGTGTTGTCTTGGGTCTGGTAGACCATTTTCAAGAAATTGGTACTTGAATAATACGTCTGATTGTTGGAAACGGTATTGGTGATTCTAAAAAAACTATTCTATGATATAGGAGAAACAAACGTGGCGAAGGGAACAGAATCGACGGGAGAACTGTAGAGTTTGATGGTGCTATTACGGTCGAGGGAGATCTCCGGGAAGTTGAGGGTGACTGTGAAGCCGGTCTGCTCTGTGAAGATATAGCCACAGAGATTAGACACACTGCCCAGGGGATATCCAGGAGAATATATCTGAAACTTGATGGTGAGGAGGCCTGTAATCGAATCTCACAGTTCCTGTTCCAGAGAAGAATTGATTGCCGGAGCAAGTGGGAGGAGAGACCGTCGGCACGGCGCAGGTGACATCTGAACATCGAGTACAATTCAGATCTCCATCTCCCAAACGTACTCTTCTTGCAAACGGCCACAGAACCATAATGACAGTCGGTATTCAACCATTGTCCTTTGGGAACGATGTCATTTGTGGTGGCCACGAAGGCGCATGTCCCAAGAGCGGGCATTTCCAAGCCTGAAACCATTGGGAATCTATTCCATAACAGGGTAATTACCCCAGTTATTGTAATCAAAGGGGGTATAGTCGGACCAGATGTATTCGTTGTTGGTGTAGGATAGACCAATGAATCCATAAGGAGCAGAGCCGTTGGATTGGACCATGTCGCGGACAAAAGCATTTTCCTGGAAAAAGAGACGCACTATTGTCCAGAGGAAAATAGCTGGAGACCAGCCTAGGTCGATGTCGATCTCCTGGTCGACGAATTGACAAGACCTACCCCATCATTGTGAATAGACGCCACTGTCCCACATTCTTCCGAGCATTGTGAAACAGCATCTGCGTAGTCGAGGGCGTTTACTGCCAGATAACATCGTTCTCGGAAGTAATAAGAATATCCGGGACAGAGGGTTACTGTAATTTTATGCCTTCGACTTCAATTGATAAGCCAAACCTTTGATGCCAGGCGTGGCTCGACACACAGAAGGAGCTTGTACTCCCGTACAGCTGCTACTGAACCATTGTCCTGTCGACGAGGCCAAGTAGACACAGGCACCAGCGTCGGGATTAGGATGGCCCGGATAGAAGTTGACATAGGTGTCAGGATTGAAAGGAGTTCCATTATCCCAGAGGCAGGAGGTGACGTCCCTGGAGATGCAAGTCAAACCGATCCAGATCTTGTCGTAGGCTCCGGCGAGATCGACAACTTGGCGATTGTCCTAAACCAAGCAATAGACTTCTGTCTTCAAGGACTCCCCCCAAAATAGAAAAATTAGACTCACATAGGCGTTGGCTATAGTGATCAAGTAGGCGTTGTTCGTAGCACAGGTGGTATAGGCTTGGATTTGGGAGGACGGAGCTTGTCGCTGGAATTGAGTCTTTACCAAGAACAAACGGGAAATTCTTACCGATGACTGACAATTTCCATTGCCATCGTCGGTGTAGTCGAGAGGACAAATCAAACAAGCGACTCCTGAAATGGCGAAATTCTGAGGGAAAGGCTTGTCGACTCACCGGAGATGAGAGCCAGAAACGAGAGAAGTCGCATCATGGCAAGACGATGGCTGATACGACGACAACCAGCTTTTTGTAGAGCCAGATAACATTTATGTTTTAATGGCCGCTTGGGAAAAGTCCTTTGGTAATTTTGATGTCATTGGCTGATTTCAAAAGAAGCGGGACTACAGGGATGTCGACTGCAGATGTCGGGAAGGGGAAGTCCCGCCTGGTGACTGCTGAGAGATTAGGAGCCATTGAAAAAAGGCCAACCCTATTGACCTTATTCTAAAAAATTTCAAGCACACAGTCACCCCACATAGTAAGCTTATCATGGCGGTGGCAGCATCATTCGGCAGTTATCTCTCATAAAACAAGGGCTACTTTAGACCAAGAAACCAAGGAACAGTACGAATGCGCCCACTACTCGTTTCTTGAAATGGAAAATCTCACAAAATGCAGGATAAAGTTGCCGTTATTGGACAGTTAAAATGAAGGGCAAGGAGGAAAGTTGTCCACTCTGGATGTCGCCAACGTCTCTTCTGGAAGAAGATCAGCAATTTGGCGTATTTTCCGCTTTTTAGTACCCGACAGATCCAAATACAAAAAAGAAGAGGGTCAACGCTCCTCCAGTATCCGGAAAATGTTGAAACTTGTAGAACTAACTTGGCACTTCAAAGTATGTTAAGAAAATAAGCCAAATTTCAATATCCTGCTCGCATAGTCACCCCCAAAGCCATAAACCGGTGCTTATCTATACGGCGGTATTTTTGCATTTGACTGTGAGCTTCTTTTTTGGAAGGGAAGTAGACAATTTTATGAACTGGGACCAATTCAGACTAATAGATAATAAGTGTTTCAATGTTGGTCTCTTCATTGGAGGGGATGAAGACATCATCTCTTTCTGGACGGCCAGTGGCAACAGAAGGGCAAATCAAAGCCATAAGGAAGTATAGTCGGTTTGAAATCTTGGGGGTGATCGGGCTTGATCAGCAGGGACGCGGGTTTTCAAAAAATCTTCAAATTTCATTCGGAACCTTTCAAGATTCAAAATTGCGCGTCCCTGTGAATCAAGCCTGATCGCCCCAGAGATTGGAAACCGACTATACACGATTTAGCGGAGTAGAAAGATAAACCAACTGGAGGCAGGAAAGACCAATGTTCATCTGGACAGAGGTCACTTCCGCACGTCCACCTCGGACTTCCAGCTCCCCGAAAAGTATCGTCGAATCCTCTTGAATATGAATTCGTTTGTTATTTGCGCGTCGATATCAGGCAACTTTTCAAAAAATCTTTTGCTCATCTCTCGATGGTTTTCCCATGTTTTTTTAAACATTTTTTACCGAATTCGTCCAGTATGATTCTCTCTGTTCAGTACTTATTTATCTATGTAAAAATTCACACCAACAGTAGAAAACTAATTGTTCCTCCATGTAAAAAATATCACTCGTTTATTACTTTTTGTTGTTGACACTTTTCTCTTTCGCTTTCAATTTTCAATGCTTTTTTTAGAAAATGCCATCAGCAGATACGACAAAATATTTGGGTGTTAGCCAACCCATTTCAATAGCTCACCCAGAAGAGCTGGACATATCTCTATCCAATGCTGTAAGTATTTTTCACTATATCGTACAGTCTGCTTTTATTTTAGCTACAAGAAGTCCTTACAAGTTTCAATTTATATGAAAGTAAAGAAGAAATGGCAACTAGAATAGAAGTTTTACAAAGAGTAAATGAAATTGTCAAGAATTGGATATCAGACGCTTCTAAAAATGTAAATCCATTCTGTTTCACTATCATCACTGTAAAATTTTAGCTTATTCGTGATAGTGAAGAAGAACTAAGCGGAAGACTTTTTACATTTGGATCTTATAGATTAGGCGTACATAACAGAGGTACAGTAATTTTGAGCTTTTCATAATTTTATTTTCCGGAGCTGATATTGATACACTTTGCGTTGCACCCCGTCATGTGGATAGAGCTCAATTTTTTTCTGTATTTTATGAAATGCTCAAAAAAGTAACACCTATTTGGCCTTCGGAAGTTTATTGATTGTTTCAGGATCAAGATGTAACGGAATTGCACGCGGTAGAAGAAGCATTCGTCCCTCTCATAAAATTACGTTATAAAGGAGTTGAACTTGATATTTTATTTGCTAGACTTGCATTGAAAGTAATCTTTGTCAATTACGAGCAATCAACATTTTATTGCAGACGATCCCAGATAACTTATCACTCAGCGATGATGCCTTACTAAGAAATCTTGGAGAGAAATGTATTCGCTCATTAAATGGCTGTAGAGTAGCAGAAGAAATACTGAACAGTGTCCCACAGCCAGAAACATTTAAATTAAGTCTAAGAGCCATAAAATTATGGGCCAAAAATCATGGAATATATTCAAATGTATTAGGTAAGGCCTTGAAATTCATAATAACCATAAGTATTTAGGATTTTTTGGAGGAATCACATGGGCTATTTTAGTAGCTCGGGTTTGTCAATTGTATCCTAATGCTGCTGCCGCATATCTTGTGCAAAAATTCTTCTTCGTATTCAGCAATTGGTAAGAATTGCAATTTAATCTACGCCACTACCGTACATACTGTGAAATGGTTTATATTTTTCTTGCAGGGATTGGCCAAACCCTGTCTTTTTGCGAGATATTGATGCAAACAGACGAATTGATATGCCAACATTTCGTGAAATGGTCTGGGATCCACGTCTTCATTTTGGCGACAGGTTTGCTATTATCCAGATTTTTATCTATATTTGTTTTAGACTTCATCTAATGCCGATTATTACACCAGCATTTCCAGAGCAAAATTCAACTCCAAATGTGACAAATTCTGGAAAGACAATTATTGTCAATGAAATCAAGCTTGGAAATGAAATTTGTAAGCGTATCTACGCTCATAAAGCAACATGGAAGAGGCTGTTTAATGAGCCACCATTTTTTCAAAAATATCGCCACTTTATCGGTAAGTTTTGTTTTTGGGAATAACACTGTCTTTTTTCAGCAATTATTACATCGTGTAAAACTGAAGAAGATTCACTGGTTTATACAGGATTTGTGGAAAGTAAAATTCGTGTATTAGTTGGAATATTGGAAAGGAATGACTGCGTTACATTGGCACATATAAATCCAAAACAATTTAAACCACGTCCAGATACTAAATTAGAACTGAATATTGATTATGAGTAAGTTTCACTTCTGGTGGTGTAAATTTGCTGTCAATTTATAGAAATCCAATAGTTACTATGTGGTTTATGGGACTCAGCTTTGACTCGGCTCTCGTCAAGAATATTAATCTTCAAAATGAGTTGAACCATTTCGGTTCTATTTTAATGAAAGCGCATCAACAAGCTATGCTGAGAGGATCTGATTTATATAATGAAGATATGCATGTAAATTCCCTTTCATGTGAATTATGATATTCGTTATAGACGTGTGCTCATTATGTGCAACGACAAGAACTTGAGCGGTACTTAGCGCCCTCCGATTATACTTATAAAGTGATACCAAGAAGATCTTCTGTAGCTCAAGATACTTCACTTGTTGAAGCGGTAAATTATATCTCATTCATTTCAGTCGATAAAACCTGTTTTTAGAATTCTCCATCTTCTGTGAGTAAAACAATCTCATCAGGTGCTGATAATATTCCTCCAACAAGTACTACAACAGAAAATAGTCCAAGTGAGAATACAAGTTCGTTTCTTTTCATTTCGATACTGTAGTTCATTTATAGGCAATCCATTGCCAAGTCATCCAGAATTGAAAAGAAAACATGAAACAGAAGAAGGAACAACGATAGTTGGAAAATGTGCAGAGGAAGGACCACCCGAGCCAAAGAGACTACATCTATCTGCTGTTGTATAGCCCAAGAACTCGTCACTGCTCAAGCTATACACTTCATTCGTTCTTTTGTTTATCATAGGCGTCTTCGTTTTTATATTCTCTTTTTCCCTTCTATCATTTTCTTTCTGTATGTTTAGAACTTATTTCGTAAAAAGGTTGTGAGTAATCACAAAGTGACTCATATTTTTTTGTTTATTAGATCTCTCGAAATTATAATGTAAAAGAATGTTTATTGAATTGAACTATTTCATAGTGTATAAAGTAAAAATTGAAAGGGAAATGTTGGTTTATTTGATAGCTATTGAGGAAAAACGAAGTTTCGTGCCGTCTGCTCGCTGTTTACACTGAATTTTAACCTACACATCGTTCGTCGTCTATTTTCTTTTTTTCCTACCAACTCTATCTTGTTTCGCTTTTCCGTCCAACTCTAAGCTTTTTATCCATTTGTTAAATTTATATACCTATTTTCAGGTAAATATGACAGAAGTTCATGCGATTCCATCAATTATGAAGTATTTTCGCACTATTGTCCCTCTTGATGGAATTTCTGATGCAGAAATTGGACTGATCTTCAATATAACGCTACTTGGTGCTGCAATTATAGCCCATCTTATTGCGAAAGCCATTCACAATCGCAAGCATGCAAATTGGGTGGATCATCGAAGCTTCTTTGAAATGGGAACAGAAAACAGAAGACTTCGAGTTGATCTTACTAATAAGGACAGAGAAATCAAGCGGTGCTTTTATTTTTAGTATAGTTAATTAGTGTAATTTAGGCTTACTGGTGAAATATATGAACTAGAAGCACGTGTGGATACCATAGAAAAAGATGCTCGTGAATGTAAGGAAAAAGTGAAAGACACTGAAGAGCAACTCCTGAAAGAAGAAGAATCCAAAGCGCTGTTAGACGAAGAAAACAAACGAATTGCCGCTGAGTTATCAAATATTCGCGAAGACGTTGGAGAACTGGAATATCAGTTGCAAACGAAGAAAGATGAGCTCAGCGAAGTCCAGTCATATTATACAGACAGTAAAGCAGAAGTTCAACAGTTATACGGCCTTCTGGATGGTATGCTCTATTAGCTTCTAGCTTATGTTTGATTTATAGATGAGAAAGAAACTCGCCAAAAATTACTGGATGAATTGGAACAAATCAAGAGCAGTCTACAGCAAACAATTAGTGAGAAGGAGGAGCTCAATTTGCAAATATCTGGAATGGCCTTGCTGTTGGAAAACAAGGAAAAAATCAAGAATGGTGGTAATTAGAAAAATGACAATAATTAACAATTACTAGAATCTAAAAGCAATCCTTCTGATGTAGCTGTATCCACTGTCAATTTTGGAGAAATAGCCAAAATGCGCTCTGAATTAAACACCTTGGAAAAGGATAATGAGAAGCTTGGGTCAGCGAAACTAGTTGAGTTTTTTTTTATTTTTGCTATTTTAGTACCCTTCTTGATCTTGCTACAACAGAAAAGGACAAACTTGAAGAATTAACGAAGACCTTGAAGCTGGAACTTGAGCGTAAAGACGGCGAGATTGACAAGTCCTCAGCCGATAGACGTGGTGCCGACGACAGGGCCAACCAGTTGCTCTCCATGCTTCAACAGTGCAATGGTAAAATCGAAGAAAAAGATCTAGTAAGATATTTCTATTTCTTAAATTGGCTTTAGATGTTAAATGATTTGCGTAATGAAATGGATAAACTAAAGGAGACAATTGAAGCTCTTCGTGGAGATATTCGATCGAAAGAAGATAAACTCAAAGAAATCGACGCTGAGGCTAAACGATGGAGGAATGATTATCTCAAGCTTGAAACCACGTCCTATGCGAAAGAGAAGGAATACCTCAGGCAAATCCAATCATTACAGGTATGTTTTTGTGATAATCTCCAATGTTGTCTTTATTTCAGACTCTTACAACAATTGCGCCAACTGAAACTTTCAACTTTAACACCAGTTTGATCTCCGATCAGGAAAACCATAGACCAAGATCTGAGCAGAACGGCTCGCTATGGGATCAGCCGGATATGGACATTTCAATTCACAGGTTTGTTTTACAATCAACTCGTGAATATTTTTCCTTTAGATCATTGATGTCGGATGAAAATCCTATTTTTCGTACAGAGAAAACGGTAAAATCTAAATCTGGAAAGAGTCGCCGTTCGGAGCAATATGTTAGCGGAATGGAAAGTCTACAAAATATGGATCGTCGAAGATCACGCAGCCATGGAAGACAAATGCAATTACCCATGGGACATAAAAAATCACCATATATTATTTAAAATGTAACTTATTTTTCTGAAATTAATTCTTTAATAAATTATTTTATTCTATTATTCAGGACAAATAATTAGTGTGACACAGGAAGAAGGGCATTTCCTTGTCGTCGCCTCCGTGACTCTCAGCAGCGGGGGTTGTTTGGCCCCTTATCATAGAGAAGAAACCTCGCTTCGTCTCTCTCTCTATCTCTAAACAGTCTCAATTGATTGCTACCGCTAGAACGAGTTCCCCGTCGCCTTTGCCAAAAATGGGGGGGATAAACTTTGTACCTCCATTCCTTCTTTTTCTCTTGCAAACCCTTTGTCCACAAAAAAAATCAAAAAGATTTTTCTGCCTCATGCTGGAATCGAACCAGCGACCTTCTGTTTACTAGACAGACGCTCTGCCACTGAGCCAATGAGGCGCATGGACGGTGCTTTAGAACTCCTATACAGTTGATACAG
Organism: Oscheius sp. DF5033; assembly: GCA_964036215.1. Classification (NCBI taxonomy): domain Eukaryota; kingdom Metazoa; phylum Nematoda; class Chromadorea; order Rhabditida; family Rhabditidae; genus Oscheius; species Oscheius sp. DF5033. Next base: position 4,890,061 of record CAXIWN010000004.1, on the reverse strand, counting down.
CTAGTCATTTTCGATTCGATTTTGAGTTTCCCATCTCTTTTGGTTGCCTTACGTCCATTGGTGTCTTCTCCTAATAAACAAAAAGGTTATTTGCCCTATTTATCAGTTTGTGTAATCAAAATATGGGTGAGATCCTGTTGTAATTGGCGTATATGCCAATCGATTCGCGGGGTCAGACCAGGTCAGCTGGTTATGGAGTCGACTCTATCGAGCTCGACCGAAGAATTGGCCCAAATCGACTGGTTGCAGGTAAGACGTCGAAAAGGAGAAAGATTCCTCGACCCCAATGTACCCCCGGCCGTCATTTGACTGTCTCTTATCACTTTGGGACCTTTGTTGCCCATCTTCTCGCCTTATTTTACTATTATTCTTCATTTAATTGAAAAGAAAAAAAGGTTTTTAGATGGAGCAACAGTCGTCAAGTCGATCGCTTCAGGCTGAATTAGATGTCGGAATTTTGTCCGCGTATGAGGACGCGTTGGATGAGAGCGAAGCAGAACTCAAACAATTGTGTGATGACGCTGTCAAACATCTGAAACGGGACAGGTAGACAGTTTTTTCTGGTATTTTATGTTTTTTCACCATTGTTCTATACAGAAATTGAAGAAATCCCGGAAATGTTGTCAATTTTATTGGGAAAAAAAAGAAAATTGGCCATCTGACTCATCAAAAATCCACGAAAATTTTTATTTTTGCCATTTTCCGATAATAAATTGGAAAAAGTAATCATTTCCACTCTCTGAATTAAAAAATTAAATTTATTTCAGACCACGAGTTCAGGGAATCCTTTTATCACCGAAACGGTCGTCTTCCTTGAAACCAAAAGAAAGATCCAGCAGCAGTGACCATTCCAGCATTGAAAAAGTCTCCGAAGGTAAGAATTCCACCCAATTTCAATGCGAAAACAGTATCCTCAGCAGGTGCACTTCGTAGTCGACGAGGCACAAATGGACAATCCAGTCGACATGGAAAAGGTCGACGAAGTGGAAGTGACGAATCCGGAGAAGAATGGCGGATTATGAACTATGCCGTAAGTTTTTTCCTGTCTCTAGGATCTGGAAATACTCCGTAATATTACCAAAATGTTTTCAGTTTCAAGAAGTTGCTCATTATCCGGTATTGGTACAAATAAATCAACAGTTGCAATTGTTGAGTCGTCAACTCTACGAAATCGAGTCGACAAATTCTCTTCAACTGAAAATAATTTCAAATTTGATTGGAAAATTGATCAACGTGAGTAAAAATGCCTATTATCAGACGAAAAAACCTCTCAGGCCCGACATCGACCGTGGTTTTCCTTCGGCAAAATAATTCGCTTCGTTCCAGTGGCTTTGTGCATTATTTTTTGGCCATTTGTGGCTCGTGCAATATTCGTCTGGCTTTATAGGTAGTTTCTAAGAAGAACAGAAAAAAATAAATTCAGATTTACAGGAAACGGCACTCGCTTACCTTCTTTCGTTACCTTTGACGGGCTGTGGGACGATGCTGGTCAACAGGCTCTTGATCTCTTCCCTACCAATCCATTCTTGCTATTGTTGAGAGCTGGTAAAAAATAAATTATTGATTTGTAAAGTTTTGCGTTGCCTTTTATCATCCCTCTTGAGTACAAATATCGCCCCCTTTTATATTAGAACAACATTAGAAATCAGTAAATTCATCTTCTTTGTGATAAAATTAGAAGAAAACAAAAATTAGCGTTCAAAAATTGGGGTGACGCTCGACAGGTCAAGCAATCTCTGGCGTCGGTTACCCAGAGATATTTTTCTTTCATTTCTACTTGTAACATACAACACTTTCTTTTCCTTCAAAAGGTGAGCATATTCTTCGTTTATTTGGTTGAATTATGTTTGGATGTGCTGCGTGCGTGTGAGGTCATTCACAATAGAGCAACCCCACGCCGCGAACATTTTCATTTTGAAACGGGCCACTTCATTTGATGCTCTTTTTTTGTGAAATGCTGCCTTGTTTTCTATTTCTCTCATAAAAATATTTCGAGCAATGTTAGTAATATACCCAGTGTACTTTTAGTATAATTTTTTTTGCAAAAAAATAGACTTTTAGCTATCATACAGTTATTGCACGTTATTTTCTACACTCTCAGCAATTCATAATTTTTTTCAGGTAAAGTAAACCTCACAGAGAGGATGTCGCAAACGAAAAAAAGAAAATCAGATGTACATGTAAGCTCTTCTTGTTGATTTTAAATATTTTCTTTTTTTGCAGAATGAACATGACGATGTAATTAATTCCAAAAGAGAAAAATGGTACGATGAAGAACAGGTAATAGCTTTTTTCTACTTATGTCGATTGTCTTCCTGCAAACTCAAGTCTTTCGGGTTTTCAACTTGTGCATCTTATTTTGTCCTGTTTATGAGTTCATTTCCTCCAGTCATTGCTGCCCACAGTAAGAGTAAGGATATATTATCGGGCAACTTTTATTTCGTAAGATAACGTGCGCTTTGCTCTAGGGCTAATATATATGTCAGTTTTCGCGCTCCAACGCTAAACATGTCAGGTTGTAAACACCTTGCATTGCCAATTTTGGGCGAATTGCTTGCAGTGTCCATTGTTTCACCTGCGCTTCTGGTAATTTGATGACGTTTCTCTTCATCAGCTCAATTTTTAAGAATGACTCAAAGAAGAAAAAGTTGAAAGTTCAACGAACAATCATCAAAACGGTAAAGACTTTGTAAATTGCAGCATCGTCCATTAACATAATTTCAAAATTAGAGCTTATTCAGGGGGATTTAGCCTGTATATGCTAATCTACTGAGCACAACATGTTCAAATACTTTCGAGATGAAATTATTCATTCCTACAATTTTCAGAAAGCGAAGATGTTGTCCGCCCCGGATGCTGCTCAAACTACTACCGGTCGCAGAAGCAGTTTCATGTCCGCTCTCATGCGGGTAGTCAGCAAATCTGGCATTAAAGTATATTATTTATATGATTTATTGATGTGTACAATTTAGGAAAAAACGCGTTCCACTTCGCAATTACCTGCAGCCCAGCTGTCGTCTGGATCAAAAACCCACAAGGAGAACGATCATTCTTTTGCTTCCGAGACCGTAGAATTCGTTTTTAATACGTTGAATTATCATTATTTTCAGAGTCAAGAATCAGATCACATTCCAGCTCATCAATTAAAGAATAATTATGGTCTGCGCCAATTTGTTCAAACTGGTGAAGCGCCTCAGGATAATGTCGAAATGGACGTGACTTCTAGTGAAACATTTGATACAACTAGCTCTGCGAGCGTTTTGTCAATGGTTACTCCCTGCCGCGCATTCCAAAGAGATAAACCCAGACGTTCTAGCGTACGTAGTATGCCTGAAACACCTAGCTTAGTAGATAGCTTAGTGTCAAGGTTAGTTTAGAACATAGTTTTTTATACAGATGTTTTTAAAGTGCTGTTCGACGTCATGCGTCAGTTTCTTCTTCGGACCAGAATCTCGGAACGCCATCGCGTCGTAGCCGTTTCTCCTTCCGAATTTTTAGAAGCAGACAGTCAGTTTGCGACTCTCCGAAGACCAGCTCGAATAACATAGTATTTAACTTCCACATACCATAATTCGTATATTTAGTCGTTTGAGCCTGTTGCTGAAGCTGACGAATCGCAAGATGCTAATCTACCTACTCCAGAAGAAGTGACACCAAAAAGTAAAGGAGGTACCTTGGGAAGAGCCGCTTCTAGGATTTTTGGATCTAGTAATAGGCGTAATAGCGTAGCTATCTCTGATGATGTTTTTTCTGTTAGCATGAATGCTACTGGCGGTTTGTTATTAGCCTTTTCTTTTAACCATTTCTTTGCAGAAAATGATTGCGAGACGCCAAAAAATACGACTCTGTCTTCGAATTCTTCTGGATCATCTGGTTTTAAGAAAGTATCCAGCACATGGAACATGTTTCGCGGTACGTAAAATTTACAGTTATACTTTTGTTTTTAGCTTCAACCAAGACGACACCTTCTCCTGGACGTCGCAGCAACGCAGAGCGCTCGAAAATGGAGAAAAGGGATCACAGAATACGGAAGGCGAAGGATTCGAGAAGATCTTCGCTCGCTCCTAGCGTCTTAAATGCGTCGGCCAGAGAGATTATGGAAGTACAGACTCGGGAGAAAGAAAGAGGTACTTTTCTGGAATATCTAACCTAATTACCTTTTCTCAGATTTGGCGAATCTTTTTCGTAACTCTGTGCGTCTTTCAAGCCAACTTATTCCTGATGTTCTACAAAATGAAGAGTTTGATGCGGTTCTGGTTGATTTAATCGATGGAAAACCGGCTTCTTCCACTGCAAATGCAGTCCTAAATTATTATTCGGCCGCTGAAGGAGTAAAATATGCTTATGACGCTATTGTTGAAAATACGCAGCACGTTATTTACAAACAGGAAGGGCAACCTTGTAAGTGGATTTTATTTTAAATCTTTAAAAATAAACTAAAATTTCTTGTGATCATCACTTTCTTTTAGACCTTATCTGCATCAATATGGATTCGCAAAACATGAAACCTTTGGAAGTTCGGGTACGCATAGGAGTTGGTGTTGGCCTCCGCGAAGTCTGGATTCGGGAGTCCATCAAGCGTGTTCTTTTGTATCCTGCGTTCTGCTTTAATGAAGAGGATCAGAATAATATCAAGGATTCTGTTCAGACGTTTTTGGGTATCGTCCACAAAGTATTGGAATGGAATAAAACTCCGGAAAATGTTAGTATCTTTATCAATTTTTTTTCAAAACTCCATTTCAGATTGAAAGTGTAGTTTTGGCGGGACTTTCTCCGTCACATGCACAGCTATTGAAGCAACAATTCCAGTGTTTCTTGTCTGGATTGCCACCGTCCGACGCGCAAATGGCCGATATCTAATACAAATTTTATTCGTGGTACTGTGATCTCTCCTTTGTTATTAATTGTTTACATTGTTCTATTCCCTTTTCTTTTTTTAATAATTGCCGACCTTTCTTTCCTGTCTATAGTAAATCGGTATTAAATTTTTTTTGTAATTTCTTCGACTGATGTCCTTTTTTGTCATCGGGCATCTTCTTGGTATTTGGACAACTGGAAGGCAAAAGGTATCAGTGGCCTTTGCTGTTCACCGCTTCTCCCACCAGCAAGAATTGTTTACCCCGATGGTAGAACAATCACTTGAAGGCGTCGGGAGCTGCTCGCAGAGCAAGGATGTTTGTCATCATTTACACGATTCGAACATTTGACCTCAGGATTGTCAATTCAGACTCGTTACCGCTGAGCCATGAGGTCGATCGCGTCCTGCCTATGACAATCCTTTTAAGACGCATCTATTTGTTGTTTATTTTAAAGAATTCTGGGAAATATCATCTAGTTTCTGATGTTTTAATCCCCCCCCGTACACATTTTGGTTTCCTTCTAATTAGAATCTTCCTTGTCATCTCGTCATTTGACCTTTTCGTCTTTCTCGTCGAGTCATCGACTCTCATGGGAAACCCTCCACGGATAATTCTGGGTCTCCTAAACATTCCCAGTACAAATTCTGATCTCTGTTCGTCATCTAACGAGATTTCAGATGAATATTATTGTTGATTAATAATTTTTGTTGCACATTTTGATGGTTTTAGTCAATTAGAAAACCTTGTGGGTTCAAACTTCACATCTACGATTATCTTGGCCAGTTGTATATGTGTATTGAGTCTCGTATTCATTATGTTTAAATGAATGAAATCCATCTTTTGATCTCAGCTGATGAGTAATCTAAACGAGAAGCTAATTTCACCTGCAAAGATGATTATCCGCCAGAGAATGGGATAATTAGAGATTGAGATATACGATACGAAAATCAGTGAACAGGAATTATTAGTGAGAGATTGAATTCCGTCGCAATAATATGAATAAAAATTATTGAGGAAGTCTAAATGAAAACTAAATATAATTTTAGTCAATTGTCCTTTTTCTGAACTTGAAATTCCCTATTCTTTATAATTTTTAGAATCTTATAAAATATTATATAATTTATAAAATTATATAATTTTTAGAATATATAAAATATTACAAATAAATATAGCATATAATTAGGTTGAAACAATATTTCTATCCCCTCTCGAAGGGCATTGCCATTTTATTGTGAGTAATGTGTACTGATCCGGTTAGTGGCTATAATTTTATGCGAATAAAAAGTACAAGATTAGAAATTACTCCGTACACATTAAAATTTGTGATCACGGAAGAAGAAAAACAGCCAAGTATTTTGAGACGAGGAAGCGACAAATCTACGCGTTTTCTACTTTTTTTTCGTACTTCCTCGTGGCGTTTTATTTTTTCTGGATTTATTTCAGTTAGCAGACGAATTTTACAGCAGAGGAAAATGATAGTACAACGGTTACGGTCGATTGATGGCAGCCACGCCAGTCGACTTCTCCCCGATGTCCACCCACCAGTCATTCCTGTCCACCCTTCCTTCCTCCTCTAATTCCTCTCCTATCATTTCCATTTTACCCATTCCTCTTCAATTTTTTTGACCCCGATCAGTAATCTAGCAGTTTTGGCTCATCTCACCAGGGTGTCCTCTTATCTGGTCACATTCTTCTCATCATCGGCGCTTATCTCCTGGTCTTTCTCCTGTGTAATTTCTGTTCGTTCTCAGATTATCCATTCTCCGGTTTTTGGAGTGTACACAAGATTGGCAGTCGTTATTTTGGGGAGAGATAAGACGGCTCATTTTGGAAGGACACGGTATGTACCAGACGGAGTACAAAGGGGCGGCAGACGGGGGATTGTGATTGGAGATGGTCATTGGGGAGGGAGACACGATCATATTGGAAATTTAGATAGTAAAATTACGGTAATTGGGATCTCGCCATGAAAACAGAATAGATCTCTTGAAAATCAGAGAAAACGTTCGTCGACTCGTTCTGGATGGCCATCTCGCCCTTTCCCAATCATCCGCCAGGACCACAGGAGAAATGTCGGAACTGGTATGGATATGGACTGGAAGATCCTTGGGCCCGGGTCCCGTCGACTGGAAGGAAAACCTACCGTCCGTCGACACAAGTGACATCTCCTCCTATCCTTTTAGGTTACTCTAATCTACTGTTTCGACCAATCTTTGAGCAATTTTGCTCCCAAAATTATATAATTCGGATCTAGAAAGTCTTGGCTGCCTCCCCCTCCCAATGACCTTGTAAGCCCAAATTCCCTGAAAATGTTCTCGCTGACGGCATCTACCGTACCTCCCCCACATTTCTCCCTCCTTGTCAGGTTTCCCTTGCGTCTATATTTTGCAAAAGAAAGGCTTTTCCACCTCATCGCAAGTGATTCACCCGTACAAATTGAACCCTGACACATCGTGTCTCTCTAATTTAATTCCCGTACTTTCTTGGCTTATGAGGTCACAAAGGACAGCCACATTTGGACTTTCTTTTTATCTCTTCGCCCTTTTTGAACCTCTCCCATTCTATTCCAAGCTCGTTCTGATTACGGTAATTGATAAGAGGGAAGTCTATCTCGTACGAACGATTCTATTATGCCACATATATTGGTTTGCTCGATATAATGGGGTCATAATTGAGCGAAAAGAGGATAAATTTAACTCCATTTGACTGGAATGAACTCCTCCGCAGAGATCTCTACTCTTTTATGGAAATAAGCGGAAATGTCGACAGAGTACTGTAGAAAATTCAAGCTAAGAAGGCGTTCGTCTAATCTTCCAAAGTCGAATGTCGACCGCTTGTAGCTCTCGTCGACCAGTTGACTATCCACCTCCAGGATTACAGTATTCTTCTCCAATTTTTAATGACTACAGTAATCCAGTCGTCTATTCCAATTATGACTCCTCTTTCATAATATTTGTGACTATTGAGGTCAGCCGAGAAGCATTACAATGTCATCTGCCGCTGGTCTCGATCTCATCCCCTCTGTTTTTGTCTCTTTCTTTTTTCTGGCTAGCCAGGTTTCTATCAGCTGGGCGATGACTCTTTCTGACTATGTTTAGTTAGATGTCTTGGATTACTGTAGTGAAGTCTCCCAAGACGAACAGTGCCAATAAAATTATGGTCGGCTCCTGGATTCGTCCCTTTTTGGGTGTCCGCTGCCCGTTTTCGATCCATTTTTGATCCCAAAAAAGGATGACTCACAGCTGGTCTTTGAGATAATCAAGATCAGTTGACCCTATTGGAAACCTTTCAGTTTTCCACCCGCATTTTTTATTTGTTTTCGTGGGAAGACCCTCTCGCCCATGGGGTCGTCGTTCTCTCTGAAATGACTCGACCACCTTGGTCTCTAATCATTTCCTGATAGCCCAGCCCTTTGGGATCAAAAGAGCACTGGCCATCTGGCCGACCGACTAATGTCTGTCTCCGTGAATCCGAGACTCCCATCAGGGTACAACATCATCCGGTCAGGATCCTCTTTATCCGGGAATAGTCATGGATTATATCCTTCTCCAAATGTTCATCTGCCCCCGGTTTGTCACATTTTGTTCTCGGATTTGCAACGACCGCCTCTCTAATTGAGTCGTTTCATCCACGGAGGGAGAGCAAAAGGTGTGTGTACGAGAGGATTAGTCATTTTAAATGAGAAGGCCACGGGGAGTATTATGAGAAGGGCAAGAAGAGGCCGTTCAGTTGATATTTTTACATATTCCAATTTAGGAAATTGTCCTTGATGTCTACGGAGAGTAAAAACGCGACTGCCCTTTATGTTCAGTTGTCTCGGAACAGTTTACCACAAATAGTACAGCCGGTAATGGCAAGTTCCAATGTACACGATTGGAAAGAAAACGTGGGATGCAGAGGACGATCAAATGGGGGATCTAATGATCATAGGTTATTCCTCGGCTTCCTCGACTATTCGGCGTCGACAGCTCTCCTGTCGATTGGGGTGACTAGTCCCTGACTCCTTTTCTTGGTATTTAATCATGGCCGAGTCATATAAATGGTTAGGAGCAGCTGGGCTGAGTCGACCAATCGGCTGTACATAGAATGGCCGGAGATTGTTCTCTGTTCCTGAAAAAAGCTCGTCATATTTGCAAAATGAGACGAGGAGATGTTGCGACGACGTGAAATGTGAGAGACGTCGAGGGTACGAAGATCTCGGGCATATTTTCTCCCATTACATCATTTCTCATCAGAAATCGCGGTCTCGCTACCGCTTCCGTGTTTTTCCAGAATTTCGAGGCTGGCAGACGGGCGTCAAAAGTCCAGATGATCAGCCACATTCCACCTGAAACCGTTTACTCCAAATTGGGGCTGACTCCCTTATGCATATTAAATGGATGTTCAGAAGATTATTAGCAGCTTACAGTATCCCTTTGAGGAATGTTTAGATTTTCGTTTTCGACCTGCATCCAGCTTTTCTGGGTTACATTCCCTATCTCTTTCTCTTCTGCGATGGCGGCGGGCTATCGTATCCTCCAAATTCAACGAGTCCCCTGGACCACTCCACTGGGATTGGGCGCCGGGAAGCATTTCAAAGCTCCCAAAAATGGCTGTCCGAGATGTTTTTCGGTAGTCCAGCACCTGTTGGGAGTCTCACTTGACTGTCGACGCCTCCGTCTCCTGCAGTACTCGACCATTTTCTGAATACCCAGTCGAGTACAGTATCCCTATTTATTCCCCATCTCTTGTTATCAATTCCCTTCCCTCCCTAATCTGTTTATCGTCTGCCCTTTTGTCCACTCAGCCTAATTTTGAACTTTTTCTGTCGACCCGTGTCTCTTTTTTCTCAGTAACTCTGCCTCCTTTATCCCTTCGACCTAATCAAAACACATAAAAGATGTCCTTTGAATAACAAGTCGCTTCTCTCTTTATCTTCTCGTACTGTTGATATTTCCCTCATTTTGTTGTGTACACGTTCCAGAATCTCGATGAACAGAACAGCTAAATACGATCAAATCCGGCTTTTCCTCCCAAAATATATCCAAATACAGTCATTCATTTTCAGGCTGGTAGATACAAATTCGAAGAAGATGAATCAAGATTCTGTAGCCGGTTTTCGTCAAACTGTCCAGGTTGGTTCTTTGCACTTTGATCCTTTTGATCCCATTTCGGGGGAATTTCTCACGTACTGGATGATAATTTCCCCCCTCTTTCCCGCTCAATTTCAACTTCTCTAATTTCTTGCACTTTTCACATAAAGTCGACGGGTATTATTGTCCTTTTTTCCCATGAGACAACAAATTAGCACAGAGAGAACCAGAGATTTCCGGCTAGAAAAGTCGTCTATAGTAATCGACATTGTCGACGATTCCGACTTGACTTGATTGGTGGACGCACTTGTTGGTTGACAGGCAGACACAATTTTCGGGATTTACCGCCAAAATATTAGCCGTCTCCTATTTTTGAAAGATTAGTTGATGGGAAAAACCCAAATTATCCGAAATGTCGGCCTCCCCGACGATCACTTATTCCCTCGACGTCTCACTTGCTTCCTCTTTTCTTTTCTTCTTGACGTCTCTGCTTATTTTAGACCGGAAGCATTCTATGAATCATAGGGAAAATATTTGAACCCATTAGCTTTTATATTTTGTGCTTTCACATTTAGTCACGGCTAGAAAAAGTTGAATGGCTTTAGTCGATACGTCAAATGAGAAGCCATGAGTCAACTCAGTCATTTCAAAGAATTACTATAGAAGCCGTTGCAATAGAAGAATAATTAGATCACATGTGGTCGTGTAGTGCAACTATAGCCTGTGTACCTCGACTGATAGTCACAGAGATCATCATGGACTTTTGGGCAGGAAGTGGGGAAAGAGATAAGGGACGCCGACAGGAATTGTGCTCTGGCTCGTTGACATCCTGACGGAAAACATCAACTTGAACCTCCGAAGGCTTCTTCCCAACTGGTTTTCCCCGATCGGCCCCGTAGTTTTTCTTTTTTTGAGGAGTATATCCCCTATCCTCTATGCTGATTTTCGCTCGCCTTTTCTCCTCCACTCGGGCAGCAAAATGTGCACGATTATTGCGCTTGAATTGCCTGAAAAGGAGAGAAGACGTGAAGGCGGTCGAATTTCGAACGACTATGAGCTCAAAGATCTGGGAAAGTGAACAGGGCGAGAGAAAAACAGGGAAGTACAGTGGTCGACAGCACCTGGTCATAATTGTTGGACAGATGACTCAGACCAGGAGAGGTCGCTTGAATATTTCATACTACTCGGGTACGGTGGTCTGTTCCCTTCCCTTAGAAATTCCTGGAAAGATACAGTAACCAATAAGGGCAATTTAATTATATTTGATACGTTCATTAGTTTAGTAGAAAATGTACCAACGGAGGTAAACAACAATAAGTCGATGCGAGACCGTCGAATCTTTAAAAATCCCAGATTTACTCAATCCTTTGCATCTTTTTGGATGTTTATTCCAGCTTTTTTACTCTAAAAGTATGAAAAAAAAGACCGTAGAATGGTGTAAACAGACCAGGAGAATGTGTTTTGGACGTCGCCTCGGATGCTCCGGTCGACGTCCAGTGGACCAGCCATTCGGATGCCGACGCGCTATCCGTCACCACCTGCTACCGTAATCCAATCCCGTGATCAGAACACAAAATCCTAGTAGTTAGGCTGTTTTCTGATGTCCAAAAATGATAAAAACTTCTACCTCAAAAGGTGTTATCCGCCTTGAGCCGCGGACAAGGATGAGCAACTCGATGATCTCATGAAATCGGCCTATGGATGACTCGTCGTCGAGACGCGTTCCCCGCTGATTCTTCTCTTTTTTTCCTATTAATGAGACGCTCAACAGTTCCTCGTTATTTCTTTGAAATGTCAGATAATTGTCTTATCTCGAGTTACTCATAGTCGTCGTCTAGTCGAAAGATCACCGTACAAACACGGGACAGGCGGGGTTTCTAGTGTGATTTATTTGTTGTCCAAGAGACGACAACACCGTGATAGTAGCTCGAGTGCTCTTTGGCTAAAAAAACAAGCACAAGAGACATAGATGGCCGGTCGGACGCCTCTTCACCAGCCGGTGCAGGCAGCTCCATTTCAGCTGACACAGCTGGATGCCATCTTTTGTAATTTCCCCAAGTGAACTTTTCGTCATCTCCTGCTTGATGCCCCAAAGTTACAGTACTCATCGAATATTTCATAATTTCATCTCCTTTTTGTTTATTTCGCTGTTATTTCCAAGTCCAAATGAAAGACAGGATCGTCTACCGCCACCATTGACGAGATGTTCATTGTCGTCGACTAATGGCCGCTCTCTTCTTCAACCTTGTCGACACCACCATTCCAACAGCCAGCCAAATGTGCCTCTCTTTACCTTTCTGTCCTCCCAAGTCCTTTCTGTCCCTCAAAGTCCACTTGCGATTTGCCTCCAAATGTTTTGTCCCTCTTCAGAGGTCAACTGGCATCAGTGTCTCTCGTAGAACTTCGTCTAATTCATTTGTCCAGCTGTGATCACTCTGTACCATGACGTTTATCTGTTCGCGGCTAATTTCCTTATTATTCTCTCGCTCGACTCTGACTCATTCCCCGAGGTAATTACCCTCTTTTTCTCTTTTTTTTCTCATGACAACATAGTGATCTTGTTGTTTTTATTTGATCTCTAAAATAGCCTTTCTCTCCTTTTACGTCAATTCAATCATCCATAATAATTTATTACATATAATTAGCCAATATTTTTAGATTTAAATTGGATACAAATTTTTATAAAAATGCGCATTGTTGACATCTCCAAAGGAGTACTCGATCCAAGATCGCCGTAATCTGAGTAGGCAGTGTACCTGAATGAGGTCGGCCAACCGTTTCATAACGTGTTTTTGCTTTGACTTCCTCGTACAGAAGAATTCTTCGAATAGGAGAATCTCCTCTTTCCATCCTGCACGTGGCCCAAGCCTATTGTACGTTTTTTCTGGGAAAGTACACCATGTCCATTTATTGTTCGATTGGCGAAACTAGAGACTGGCGTATGACAAATTCCATTCTGGGGTAATTTCATTTTGGAAAGTGTACGGTAATTCAGCAAAGTGGCACGCGACACTTTCGCCTGAAACGGGATCACGGGATGGGAGTTCGCTTTTTCTTGATATTCCGAGGTTACCGTAATCCCAAGTCTCCCCTCCTTGAGATCCCTTGAGAAATTAGTCCTGTTACAGTAATCCTTGTTTTCTCTTTTCTGCCATCAGGCCCAATTTCTTATTCCTAATTTTTCGTAGGCGACAGATAAAGTCGAACTGGTCGATCCCAGTCAACCGGCTGGCAGACAGAGATCGTGACTTTATTCTCTCTCCAGCAGAGCTTTGATTTTTGTCCTACCGTCTCAGATATTTGTAAACATGAGGGCATAAAGCCGGTCACGGTTGTTTAAAACTGGAGGATTTTTAGCAAGAGCACTGGAAAATCCTCGAAATCTCGAGATTTAGCCGGTGATATCCAGAACTCCCGACTTTTGAGAATTGGCGATGCAATTGTTCGACACAAATTTTAACACAGTTCACCTTTTGACCTTCCATTATGATGACTAACCCGCTGCTGTTCTCTGCTTCGCTCGTCTCATGTATAAATGACAGAATACTGACCACATCTTTCGACGAACTTTGACGGGGATTAGTGTACGAGGAACTGAATTGGTCATATTGCCCGCCTTCGACTACATCTGTAGTTTTAATCCATGGCGTGTCTGATCCTCTTCAGTTATATTTCTGAGGATTACGGTAGACTCCTCCCCCTCCGCTTGGAAGTAAAAGCTCGCCATATCTTCCTTTTGATACTCGTCGACAGCGCAGCAGCCTCCTAAAAATGACCGCTGTCTCAATTATGAGCAATTTCGCACCTGACTCACAATCTTATAATTCCATCGCCCTGTGTGCTTTATAAGGCGACTAATCACTTCTTCAGCAGAATTTAAACTTCGCACTTCCTACAGCTGCCCTTTGGTGTAATAAATAAGATTTCTTGTAATTGTTTCCAAGAGGAATCTTGCCTGTAGCCGCCAGCCCTTGTTAATTCGACCTTTCCGGGGGTAAAGTGGCCAACATGTTCCAAAACTCTGATCAACCTCGTTTTATTTTCTTTTGGCATCTTGAACGTATCCTGGGAATCACAACGAGCCAACCTGTTCGACGCTTGCGTCGACACTGATCCCATACTGTCGACGGTCATTTGTCGATTGCGCCAGACGCAGTAACTCTTTGGTATTGTTACCTTGGCTGAATTGTAACTCAGAAATATTCTTTCCTTCAGTTAAATTTGCCTCGGAAATACGGTGCACAAATATGATCGTCCTTCGATCTACCGTCACATTTTCCGCCAGGGATGCTCGACAGCATCGACGACGGATGACTCAGGGTCCCATTTTGTATTTTTGTTATCGTCTAATCCAATTTTTAATAGTCAGGGATAGATGATTCTTTTCCTTTAAATTTCTCCAATCACCAATATGAGACGTCCAGGAAATCGTGGTACTCGAAGCTACGATATTCTTTTTTATAGGAAGCGCCTTTCCTTGCAGTTCAATGGCCTTTTCCGCCTTTCACAGACATTTTTTTCAGTTCAAGAGAATAAAGTTCAAATCACAGGGCGACCCATTTCAAGAATCCGTGTACGTGCTGAGAAGTATCTAAAATATTCAATGAGAGGCGACGCCCTTTTTCTGTTCACTTTTAGCACTTTTTCTGTGTGCTGTCTCTGGTTCTTTTAATTGCCTTTTTTTCTTACTTCGACTACAATATCCCGCTTGTACTCCCGGGAGTACAGCAGCTTCTTTCCTTTCTTGCTACCGATCCAATTCTACCCAATTAGGCTATCTGTTCACACTACTGTAATTGAATAAAAATGGAACTTTCGTAGAAATCCACAGGTTATTTATGCTGATATGCTATACAGAAACTTTTAGCTAAAAAGTTCATTCAGTGATTCATGTAAACAGATGGGAAAATAATTTATTTATCAGCGCTGATACGGGGTGGGGCAAACAGGGACTGACCAACTTATCAGGTGGATTACGGTAGCACTTCCGGGGAGGGCTTATTCCTCTGGATATCTGCTAAAATTTTAATTTATTAAATTGGCTTTACAGTGACCCTTACTTTGGTTACGGTAATTCTCCTGATTTCACCAGAGGTCGCCAATCCACCGCTTTTCTTCCGCCCATTGAAGTCGCATTTCTCTATCACCCGGCTCATTTTCCATTTCAAATCCTACAGTAATCTATTCTTTTTTCAGACAATGGGTCCCCGTGTCTCCCCAACCACACACAGTTATCCGGCTTGTACCGTCTGTGGCAGCGGCGGTGCCCGTTATCATTACCATGGCCTCGTCTGCCAGTAAGTTTCCTCCCCTTTCCCTCATAACCCGTTGCCTCAGAAGTTGTCGTGTCTTTTTTATTCGAACTGTGGGCCAGAATAAACCGCTGATTTGTAATCGTGGGGGGACTTGTGCTACCGTACTTGGTTTGTTTATTTCTTCCAAAAAAAAAGAAGAAGAAATTTTAGGCAATTCTTGTAATTCTTGTGCCGCCTGTCGATATAAGAAATGCCTCGACGCTAAGATGGACATCTCCGCTGTTGGCAGGAAAAAGAAGCCGTCGACTTGTGTCAATGTAATTACTAATAAAAATAAAATCTGGCGGGTAAGATCAATTCCTTTTCAAGATGAAAACCAATTTTAGGAACAATTCCACGAGGTTCTCCTGCCCCCATCGCCTCAATGGATCCAACAAGTCTCCGGTGCCAGTAATATCATCGACTTGGCCATACAATTAGTCAAAATGGAAATGTACTCTCTTTTCTTGGCTAAATAAAATAATGATTTTTAGGGAGATCAACCCATTAGACAATCCGACAACTTCCGATGTTCAGCAAAGCGGCAAAGGAGAATACAAATTGGGGCGGAACAGTGAGACATTGCTGAAACAGAAACACCCGTCGTCGTATTACCATCAAATGGCGCAGGATTACATGGACAATTTGGCATTTTATCCAGTCATCAAGGGCATGGAACAACAAGATAAGGTAAGGGGGATGGAACCAGGGGAAGGAGATCTTGGCTCGACTTTGACTAATGATTGAATTTCAGCAAACTCTAATCGAACACAATTATCAAGTGATGGGCCTCTTCTCCCATAAATATTATTCCTGGACAGCTAAGAAATCCTTTGCTTCAGCTTTTATGGGTAAGAATTGTCGTCTCTCTGCTTATCGTTCGATTTCAGCGGTGACGCCGAATATTCCACCGCCGATTCAAGCGGAGACCGTGGAAGATATCTTCGAGTACACGCAAATAACCGACAGTGAATTTGTCCTGCTTAAAATTATCTGTCTCCTCTCTCCCGGTAGCCTATTTCTTCTTCACAAAAACCTCCAAGTTTAGCACAAAATTTGACACAAGAAGGTCATAACAGCGCCTATTTCGCCAGGGGGCAATTCGTCACAATCTTGGCTGAATTGTCGAGGAGACAGAACTTGGAATATTACAGTGAACATTATCAGAGAATAACAAAATTGATAGATATTATTGGAAAAGTCAAGGTAATCAGGGAGAAGAGCAGAAAATGGGTTGAGATTACAGGAACAATTGACATTCGAGACGAAGAACATGGCCAACATTGACATTCCTCGACTGGCGCAAGCTTTGAAACTCTCGCCCATTTATGCTAAATATGTATAATACTCACACAGTGATCTCTTGCCCTGTCAGACAGCAACTTTCAAATAAATATTATATGAAAGAGAGAGAGCAGAGAGCAGCGAGGGTTGCTTAGTGTTTTACGCGGTAGATTTTACGGACAGACTCTTCCAGATCTCCTCTTCTCGAGTTTTTTTCACAACTGTAGGCAAAATAGCGGATATTTTACTTCTCTCGCCGTTTTTGAAGAGATTATTCCAGTCATATCATGACCAAATCCATGAAAAGTCATCATGTCGACTAAACAGCCAAGATCCTGATCATTTCGTACGAAGTCGGCTTCCCGGATGGACGCTCCGGGCATTCCAGCTTCCAAATGTGCGGAAGAGCAGGAATATTTCCACGGCTTCATTCGAAAGTCAGTCGATCATTTTTACTCTTCAACTGTCAACTTTTTTAGAGAAGACGCTGCTGCTATTCTGAAGGAACCGGGTGAATTTCTGCTGCGATGTGAGCTGGTCAAAGGCGCACCAGTGGCTGTGGCCGAAGGAGGTGTACCGGGAGCTGTCAGTACGACTACAAAATATGTGCTGAGCGTGCTGGTGCAGCCGTCGCCGGATAAGACAACCGTCGCCGAATGGGAAATCGTCACCGAGCCAAACCAAACCAAATGGCATGTTATCGGCGTCTTCGACCAGGCTCTCTTCTTCGACACCATCGACGGTCTCGTCGAGCATTATTGCAACCCGGACAACAATGCCGAACTGCCTACGGTTGACACGACCGATTGTCTCCGATCGGGAATGAGTCGAGTCGGCGAGGCACCTGTCGCCACCGTCGAAAAAGCTAAACTGACGAAATGTGTCAAGAAAGCCAAATGGGAAGTCAAAGCGACTGATGTCACTGTACTTGACGGTACGATTTTAATCATCATTTTACGACGTCGACCTGACCGGGTCGAAAAGGAATAGTTGGGAAAAAGTATACCAAACTGGAAAAATCGCTTCTTTTGACAAAAATTGACCAAGCTACTTTTTGGCTACCAGGCGAGGTCATGGAGGTTGTCGACGTCTACCAGACGTAGCTCTAACTTATGCGTCGACGTCTATGGAACCATTAGTTGTTATGTCTATTTCAGGACCAGAAAATCTCCTGGGAGCCGGTAATTTTGGCAGTGTTCGTCGTGGTTTCATCCGTCGTAATGGCGCCGACATCGCCGTTGCCATCAAAATTGCCGAGATCAAGAAAAAGCCCGAAGGTAGCCAGAAAGGAGCAAAGAGCGAGGCACGCAGTACCAAGTCGAAAGTTAAATCCGCCAGGTCCGTTCGGCCATCGGCTGAAAACACGTGCGAGAAGACGAAGGAAGATCAAGCCTCGATCAAGGCCTCGACCAGGTCTCCTGCTCCAAGTGCCAACGATATCCAGCTGGTTTGTCCCATTATTTTTATTTATAAAATTTGTTTAGATAGCAGACACTTTGAAAGAGGCAGCCGCCATGCGACACATCGACCATCCGCATGTCATCAAATTGTATGGCGTCGTCGTCGAGAAGCCGCCCATTATGATGATCATCGAATTGGTATTCATTCTACGAAATCATTTAAACAATTGTTTCCAGGTCAATTCCAATTCATTGAAGTCATTTTTGACTGAGCTTGATGGCCAAAAACCTCCGCAGAAGTTGACCCCGGAGCAGTCGGCCAGTTTGGCTGTCCAAGCCAGTTGGGGCGTCGAGTATCTCCATTCGAAGCACGTCATCCATCGAGACATCTCCGCTCGTAATTGTCTCCTTCATAGGGCTGAAAATGACTGGCTGACATTGAAAATTTCGGACTTTGGAATGAGCAAAGTCGGCGAGAGCTATCACATGAGAAGCAACGCCTCTCTGCCCGTCAAGTGGATGGCCCCGGAGGCTGTACTCAACCAGCGCTTTAGCAATGCCACCGACGTCTGGAGCTTTGGCTGCATGTGTTAGTTTCCCTTTAAATGGAGTATGCAGCCATAATTTTAGTGTATGAGCTGTACACGATGGGCAGGGTGCCACTGGGCAATGTCAAGACGCCCGATCTGAAGAAATCTTTCAAGCTCGGTGTTATGCCGCAGGAGATTCCACCGGAATTTCCTCCGCATGCGAATGAGAGCATCTCGGCCTGTTGGATATTTGACCCGGCTGACAGGGCCATTATTTCGGACATTGCCCGAATCCTGGAAAAGTTTACCAACTTGAATCCGCCAGTCAAGGTGGCTCGTCCGTCTGTCGACGAGAGAGCCGCAGCGAGGAAGAAAGTCACCGAACAGAAGACGACCCCCAAGAAGGCAGCCAGCAGCAAGAAGGCCAGGGCTCCAAAGGGCAGCCAGAAGGACACGAGAACCATCGGAGGAGCCAAGACGTCGACTAAAACTGCCGGCGCCAAGTCTGTCTCCAAGAAGAATAAACGTAAATAGAGAGAATAAAAGCGTGGCTCACTACAAATATTTATATTGTTATTATTATGAATATACAGCTGGTGGGTAAAGGGACACAAATGTATTGCAAGAAATGTTCCTTTATTTTTCGTCACTTCGACTCAAGAGATATAAAGTTCTCTGACTGTTTGGTACTCTTCCATGCTTGTAAATCGTGTTTTTCTAATTTTTATGGTGCACAAATTTGTGCCGACCTTCAGTACTTCTGAAACAGATAAGATGCCACTGGAAATGCTGTTTGCGTTCATTTTATTACCGCCGTGTTTTGCATCGGAGCTGTCGTTATCGGCGACAGCGGTGGCTGAAAAATAAAAGGCGAACATGAGGTTGCCAATCGACGACGACAACTCAGAATGATCGGCCAATTTATAATAGTCTAGGAGAGCTAACTGTTAGTCGGTCAATTGACAATCTAAAATAAGAAGTAGCCTCGGCTAATCAAAGAGGAAAGACGAGTCGGAGAAGGCGGCCAATATGAAAATCAAGCAGGAAAGATAGGGAGACGACCCCAAGAAAACGGCCTTCTTTATCGTCTCTACATTCAAGTTGATCATGAAAAAATAAAAGGTGACCATTGCGTGTATACCGGAAAATGTCACAATTGTGGTGACGATAAAAAGACGAGTAAAAGATATGCGGACAGCTCTTGGTAATTCATTGGAGTGTTCGAAAGAATAAAGGAGATCGGGCAGGGAGAGTAGCAAGGAAGAAGGGAATGTAGATCACAGTCAATTGGATTTCAATGGCTTATGATCAGAAGTCAACTTGAAGAGAGATCGAGAAGAAGTCAAGTCAAATATCAAGGGAAAAGAAGAGTCATCAAAAAGTACAAGATGATGGTCGAGAAGGTCAAGGAAATTAAAAGAGATAATCCTTGTTGGTAGTTGTGATTGCCCATACAATGAAACAATCCAAATGAGAACAAGAGAGCGGTGAGATTGCCAAGATGGAGAGAAAAAGGTCAATTGGAGCAGTTATTGGTCTTGTTGGACGAATTCGTGACCCATTTCCAGAAGCAAACTCGAAGAGAGCTCGAGAAGAAGAAATCAAGTAGATTGGCAATGAACAAAAAGAGCCAATAGAAATCGAGGTCGATATTAGTCGTTTTGATGGCCCATAACAAGGAATAATCGAGGAGAATGTCGAGAAGAGTACCAATCGAGTCGACTGAGATGTTCGTAGTCTTGATGGCCCAAGAAGAAGATATAGAGGAAGGAACAAGTGAAAGACAAGAAAATAAAGAACAGTACACAGGATTATTTTTGTCGGCCGAAGCCTTTTTATTTCACATAGGTGACCCTCTTAAGGGTTGTACTCGATCGGGAGATTCTTACGGCGGACCATTCCATCGCCCTGGAACCATTCACGCCTAAATTGTTTGGCGGCACCATCCGGAGTATTGGTCCACTCGACCGTGATACGATCGTTGTTCGTGTCCTCCTGACCGAAGGCAAAAGAGTCGCAGCTGACGGCCATCAAGGTAGCTTCCTTAGGGTCGAGGACCTGCAAAATAAAGGATTAATCAAATGAAATAGGAAAAAAACTAACTCCGCAAGCGGGATCGACACCCAAGCGCTTCATGTTGGTCGTCTTGATGGCCCAACCGATACGGCGTGCACTGGTATTGATGATCTAACAATTAATTGAATTAAGCGGCTAAAACAATTCGGACCTTGATATGATACGTGTGCTTGTCATCGTAGGGGGCGTTAAACACGATCTTCTGTCCTGGCTGAGTTTGGATATCTCCTAAAACATTCAAAAATTAATTTTGTCTAATCCGTATTAGTCGTTTTGATTGTCCAAACAATTTTCTTGGTCAAAAGTCAAAATCAAAATTCCCCTGCCCATTGCTTATAAGCGCCAGACGAGGAAAGATCAAAGGAATTGGCCGCAACGAAAGGAAATAAAGTAATAAAAATAAAAAAATAAAGAAAATAAAATAAATAAATAAAAAATAAAGGAAAATAAGAGGAAAAACACGCCTGGGGGTACCGAGGCCATAGTGTTTGTTGTTTGTTGGATGATGAGAGGACTCGTCTGCACATTTTTATACTCAGTTTTGACGGAAAGATAACATTTTAACAAGTCGAGGATAATCCCCTTTGACAGCCTTTACCAAAACAAGGAGAGAATCTAGAAGCGATGAAAATCAGACAGCATTCGACAGGGAGAGAAGCAGAATCAGACGGTATACGACAAGTCAGAGAAGAAAAGCGGAAATCAACAGGCGAAGTGGTGAGGTCGAGAGAAGTTAAGCTGTCGAAGTATTTTTATGATGTTTCTTTATTAAAAAGGAGGTAATATGGCAGCTATTCCAGCAACAATTATCAATACTTCCTCAGGTGGAGATCATGGGTCAATGTGCCTTGTAATTCACCAATATTTTTAGAAACCATCATCTCGAACAGACGACTAGCGGGATCGGCGACTGCCTAAAGGTGACTCTTTTCTTCCTTTTCCCCAAATGATACCTTAATATCCGTTGCAACTCGGAGCAGCTTCGACAACCGGACGAAGATCTGATTCTCATTGCAATCGGGTTGGATGAGGCTGATGTAATTGGACAAGATGACCGAGTACCGATCCCTGGCAACTGCCGCTATTCGGACTCCTTCGTATGAGAGATCAGAGGCTGAAATGACTGTCTCTGGATCAATATTCGAGCTACGAGTGGCAAAAAGACAGATGATTTTCAACAGGGCCACCTCCTGATCACTGATGACCAGCTCGTCGAAGATATGTCGAGCTGTCGCCATGTGGCATTGATGCATCGAACTGATTGTATTTTTGTACCTAAACGAGTGTTCCTTTCTAATTGAATGGTATCTACCAATTTCTAAGCATTCCAGCGCTTTCTGTTGTCGACGCGTATCTTTTCGTCCGATTTAGGGTCGTATCCAGCCCAATTCCTTGTTTCCAAGCATGGTGCAACTTGCTCAAAGTGGCAAAGGACATGAAGTTTTGTTGGGCTAATTTTAACTGAAAAGTGAAAACAGGATACTGTATCTTGGGTTGTGTAAGGTAATGAAGCCAAAGTCTTCGATCATCGCCCGTCGTCTCAACGAGAGACGGAGGACGCCCCCAACCATTGGATCTCCCAATTTTCTACGTCGAGCCGTTCTTAATTACCTTATCAGATATGTGCAACTGCTGCATTTCAGGAATTCCAAAGGCAAAATCAGCATAGAAGGAAATCAACCGGGCGTAGGTATTCTTCATTCTGTACTGGATGTCCGTTTTCAATTCCGACGGTTGCCAAAGATCCCAACCAGCCTACAGTCATTTTCTATTCTACCGCATATTTGCCTACCGTTTTCCTAGTTGAACAGCATTCTGGATTATAAAGGACATCACCCAAAGAGACGTCTAAACAGGCATCCAATTCCGATGGGCTTGGTCCGTCGAGATTCGATATCATTCTGAATGGAGATCGTTGATTGGGAAGAGGGACGAGATCACTTGTCAAATTCGGCCATTCGATTGGCAAATTCGATCGACGTCTTGCAGCCGTTGATCCTCTTCAATAGCTGGATTCCTCGTGGGTACAAGGCTAAGCTGATCTCCTCCTGTCAAAAAATCTTTCTCGCCCAAAAATAACCTACAATTCTTCTGTTGATGTCCGTCTTCTCGAAAAATGGCACACAATATGATCCTCGTTTCATTATTCTGTCTAGAAATTAATGATCAAAGATGGGAGAAAGGGAGGACACACTGGGGATGGGGATATTGGAGATGAGACATTTTTGTAGACGACAATAGCGGCAATAATGGGGACTGGCTGAATAGGAAGAAGTTTGTGGAGAAGAAGGTCGACTGACCACTGAAGAACTCGCAGACATCGCCATTGCTGACACATTTCCACTTGCCCATTTGGGGATAAGAACGAACGAAGAATTCTCGACAATTTCTGGAAAAGGGAGCTTCCTTTTAAAATATTTTACTAGGCTATTCTCGTCTTTTTTGATCAAATTCAGCATGTGTTTCTGTATTTATCGCGTGATTAGCCATTCGAAATCCTCGACTCTTCTGTTCGAAATATAAAATTTGTATCATGTACGCCGAATAATCTGATGGCTCTCCGTTCTCGTCATTTCAAAGCTTTAAAGTAGTACTGTAGATTTAATCCTTTTCCTATCTCAGGATAGAAGATTCTTGATGAATCTGCCAAGAAGTGCGCCCAAAAATAGAAACACTCCACTTACAGATTAGGGACAGATGACTCATCCTTTTGGAATAAGAAATGTCTTTTTCTGCCCCATCTCGCCGATTATCCCCTTTGCTGATTTTCTGTTCTCTGATGGCTCTTTTGCTCCACGGATGTGAATAATCCAAGAAAAGAAAGCAAAATATCTTACTGGCATACGGAGATGTATGAACTGGTTGGTCGAGTACAAACAATGCAGCTGTGCTTCTCCAAATTCATCTCAGCTGAAAAAAAGGGATTGGAAATGTGCAGTTGTACTCTTTCTGTGACAAGAAAAAGGCAATGAAAGCGGCTGGGGAAAGAGATATTTGAATTTATTCCATAAACTGGCAAATGTCACGGATTCCGCCCCAATTCAAATTATCTTCCTAGTAAAAAGAAGCCTTTTTGTAGCGAAGAAATCCTTTGGAACTCCTAGCTAAAGATCAAAAGAAAAGAGGAAGAAAAAAGTGGAAAGACGGAAGCGGGGACCAGGAGATGACGAGCTCGTGTAGAAGGCGCCCTGTACTCAATGTTATTCGAAGGATTAAGATATAGCTTAGGTGGCGATAAGACGGCCACAACAACTGTCAGAGGAACCCAAAGAAAGGGGAAATCAATGGAACTTGAGAGACTAATTGGAACAGGGAAAGAGCAATTTGAAGAGTTCGCCAGGTGAAATGAAAACGGACGATTATCACGCGGGGAGATTCTATCTGCCTCTAATTAGATGAAGGGGATATTCTCTGGAGGGCAATGAAGTGATTAATATGGGAATTGTGATAAATGACGACGGAGGTCGCCTTTGATTTAAGAATGTTCACAAGGAGGATTAGAGTCGACCCGGATTGGAGCAGAATCCCGAAGACAATCTTTTGGCGGAAAGGGAACAACTTATGAACTGCCATAATAAGCAGACCTTCACCTCCTGAAGGTCGACGGCTTTCTCAACTCGACATCGTTTCTTCTCCTGGATGAGAAACTACTGGCGATACAAGTCGGACAGTCACTGCTTTTCCCTGGATCTCCCCGAACATTGGAGACGTTTTCTAATAAAATTAACTAGCTGGAAAGTTTTGATGTCGCAGTGGCCTACAGCCTTGCGTCGTCGCTCAAACGCGTTTTTGGGAAGACTGATATTGGTCATTCCTTGCAGTTTTTATCAGTAGCCAATGGACAATCATCGAATGCGTCAGAAGTTCCGATTCTGGCTGCCCGAAGTCTTAATGAACAGGTTTCCATAGAAGTGAGTACAATGTGCACAAAATCTCGACATTGACGGTCGATGACGCCTACTCCAGATTGAAAAATTGATCAACATTTCCTTCTACAAATTGGAAGACCACCAACAAATCGTTTTGTCATGTGAATAATACTTGATTTTTCCGGGGAACATTGTGTCATTTGTGGACAGCCGTCTCATGTGCATGATATCTGCCTGTGCAGATTGTTTTCCCTGGACATTGTTCCTAAGAAAAGCCCCCAGTTTACAGGAGGACATGTCGAAATCAAAAGAGATCGAATGTTCTCAGATTTGGACTACGAATTAACCTCAGCCTCAAAGGGCGACCTCAGCAGGATAAGGCCATCTTATGAGGGCGGGGGAAAACAAGAAAGCTCTAACTACAAATACTGGAACTACCGTATGCCTTGGCTGCGTCACGTAGTTTTGTAGTTTCACCTCGGTTGTTTTCCTACTTTTTCGGTGGAAAACAGACGTCTTTTTTAAATCTTTTTGGTCGAGGCGATCGGTTCACAGTCATGTCTGCTCGCAGGGTACATTGCGCTTTTGAGAACATCGGGGCATTTTTCTTCTCTTGTCTGGTAGTCGTCCGCTTAATTTCCCATTAAATTTCTCAGAATCGAACCTTCTTAGCCATTCAAAATATCCAAGACGATTAGAGTCTCTGTCGATGACGCCCGAAATCCCTCCGACAATCAGCCATTCCTATGCAAAATCCTGCTCTCTCCTTTTTCTGTCTTCCCCCTATAAGTTTTCAATTTCCGTACAGTATAATGTACACGAGGGGGCTGCTAATAGGCCTACGATGGATAAGTGGATACGACTCTTGTGCAAATCGGCCCTAAAGCCATCTTTTTTGTTCATGAAGATTGAAAACAACTCCAGAAAACGCCTCAATTTCCTATCTTTCATCTGCGACGAGCTCTATTCGATGCGTTTTGTTGATGTACACCGGGGGGTAAGATTGTGTCTCCCTGTTGAATATTCAATCACTTCCACATCAGTTGAATATTCTATTTCGTGTACCGTCGACTGTAGATTGCACAATGTGCGTGTCGGAGTGGGTGGCTACCTCTCGTCCACAGGTGTCAGGATAATTTGTAGAAAGGAAATGAACATCGGGGGCTGCCTTTATTTTTACCTGCCTTTTTCTATCGCTAGTAATTGACTTCATTACGTGTAGAACATAGCCAAACAATATCGTCGTCAGTTACTTGGCGAGAAATGTCTATCGTCTCCCTTTCTGTCCTCCTGACAGTCGATGACTTCTCGACATCTTTCCAGTCTTTCAATCCGACTCACTTTTAATTTGCCGCCAATTCCCATAGAAGAAGTTCAAAGGGAAAGTCGTTGCTTTATCAGGGCTTTCCTAGCTCTCCTGTCCGTCTAGACTCTCGAGAGTACAGTAGCTGGCGTCCATTATCCATCCATCCTATTTCTTCATCCTCAGAATATCTTGACTTCCGATCTTCTCCCATTTAAATGAACATCTAATCCTCTCCCCCATTTTTACCAGGTTCTGATGTCCGAACATCTGCAGCCGTCGAGGTCTCGCCAAGTTTCACTGGAAATCCAAGATTTCCTGTCTTGGAGATACCAAACCTTTATTGGAAATATTTCCTATGAATTCTCTAACCACAATTCACTGAATAGTCCCATAATTTCTCTTTTATTAGCCTTTTCCTTGTTCCAGTCGACATGTTATTCAACCGCCGATGTGCATGTTTCGTCCTTTTGTGCGATTTGAATCAGACATGTACAACCGGGGCTGTACTTCATGTTCACGTCTGCACCTGGTTTCCGGTTAATTTTGGGCGTATTCCAGGAGTTTTGCTGGAAATGTGCACAAGACTAAAACACAAAGTCGAGGGCGAATGAGTCGACGGCGACGGGCCAACGTGCAGATATTTGCTCGTTGCTATCTGGGTCGACATTTATTTTTGAGCCGCTTAAAACGAATCAACGATGATGTCAAAGAAATCCTGTGGAACTTTGCTGTCTCTTGAGGGATGTTCACTCCTGTTCACCTCCATTTCCGTGGCAATTAGCCCCCTAAAACTGATCTCTGCCTCTGTCGACTTCCTCCCACTTGAGTCAGAGATCTCCCTCGTTTTGTTCTTTTCGTCGGCTCAGAATGTTCAAATTTGTTCTTTCGAGATCTCCACCACTTGAACTCTGACACCTCTTCGGCGAAAAACAATTAACCATGACCATTTCCCAAGTAGCCTGACTCATTCTGGAATATAATTATAAATTCTCAGCAGACTAGGCTGCTGTTCACTTGCCCGCTCGCTCTGTGGAGTATAAACAGATTCCGTGTAGAGGCACAGTCGTACCCGAGGAGTACTCCTTTCAGGATGCTCACGTAGTCGGGTTAATCGCCTGATCTGTTCATTTGCTTCGTTCCTCTTCGAACACGGATCATGTGCTGGAATGCGGAAGCAGAGAAGATCCAGGAAGCCTGTCTCTCCGAGGCTTCCTTCCGGGGGCGAAAGACTGTGCTCGACGTCGTCTATGTACCTTCGGGATTGGCCTATTTCTGTCGGGTAATAAGGGGTCTCAGCATTACTTAAACGGCTAGAGATATTTCCAGCTACCGTAGTCATCCAGTTGTTCAAAGTTATCGTCGTCTTCTTCTGGTCCCGTCGACTGTCAAATGGTCGATGGCCTTCCCTCTTTTCATCCTCCTAGCCAAATCCAATACGATCAGCTTTATCCAAAAACATTTAATATAATTTTTAAAGCTATTTGGAAGTTATCCCATAATCCTGGAGAGCTGCCATTTGCTAATTTTGATCTGTCCTCCCCTTGTGTAGTTGCTGGTTGTCCCCTCCCGTCGACAACGTGGGAATGGACATCCGAGTGATCTATGAGACGTCGAGTTGTATCATCATCGTATTCTCATTTTGTCGTACACATTCCCTGTATCTTCTTGTTCCAATAACAATTCGTAGAGAGAAGAGTTCTCGCACCTTCTGATCATAATCTCATAATACGTTTCCCCGCTCTGACTCAACTCGCCATAATTTCCCATTATTACCACGGCGATAATTATAATTTCCTGTTCCTTCGAGAATGATCAAGAAATCAAAAAATAGAAAAAAAAGGGCGAGAAGATTACGTAGCAGATGAGGAGACCAATGGAATAGTCAAGTAGGGGGTACGCCCGCCTCTTTAAAAAGGACACCTACACTTTCCGCCCATTTTTGCACTTTTGTCGCCCTTGAAATTACTGTATTTTAAAAGTCTTGAAATTCTAAGTTTTAGTGTGGAAAATGAATGTGTTTGATCCATTCCGTCGCCCATCGCGAAAGCAGAGAAAGGACAAGAAAGGAGAGGAGCCAATGGACTTGGAACTACCGTCGATTGTCGTTGAGCCGGTCGAGGAAAATGTTGTCAAGAAGATTGACTTCATTAGGCCCTTGGTAAGTCAAAATAATATTGTTCACAATAACCTATCGTAATCCAAGGGAAATTGCCTCGTCTCTCCACAAAACATTGTCGAAGAGCGAGAGAAGGCCATTAGGATAACTCTTCCGCGTTTGAGCGCGTTCCTCCAATATTACAGGATAAAAATAAAAAGGCGAAAACTGAAAAATAAGAAACTACCGTACTTCTTCCCTTTTCTAAGAAATAGAAAAGTAGACCCGATTCTGATAGCTCGAAAGCTGCCATCAAGAGACATCAACTGCCAAGGGACGTGAAACCTTTTTGAGAGGACAACAAGTCGTCGGGGAGTACTGTAGCGAAAATCACCAAAAATTCTGGCATTTTTCATAAATACCGCTGACGATTCAATCAGACTGGATTTCCCGGGACTGAGAATTCCACCAGAAGCGGATATCCGTGTAGAATGTAAATGTACAGGAATTGTTCTCCCATGTTCAGTTTCTATTGTCGGTTTTATTTGTGTTCTTCTGAGAATAAGCTCATGTACATGGCGACCTTGCGAATCTCCGGATAATCGAGGAATTGTCCACAAGATGAAAAATCTATGATCCTGTGTATTTTTCAGATGAAACATTCTTTGGTCAAGGCGCCGAGTCGTCTCCGTTATTTTGAGATGAACTTGACTCCCGTGGAATATGCCCATACTTTGGTGCAAATGAATAGGTAAGCCGCCTTTTTATTTTTATCCTATTAGGCATAATCTTTTTTTTTGCTCAAAAAGTGCATCTGGTCAAGTGCAGCTGTGACGATGAATGGCCGAGTAGTCGGCACATTGTGCTCCCCGCACATAAGCTCTGAATTATTCTGGCGTTGAACTGGAAAAAACATATCAATCTCTGTCGGACCCTAACTTTTCATTACTCATGTTCAAAACAGATGGTGGAGGCGGGAAATGGGAAAGAGGGAGAGAGAGGGAAAAGTCGACAAAAGGGCAAGTGACGGCAGGATATTTAGAGAGGAGAAAGAGGGATCTTTGCCTAGGCGAAAATAGGGGATTACTGTAGCTATGGAGACGAGCTTTTAAATAGGAAATATGATAGTTCTCCGGGGAAAAAACCAAATATAACGCCAATTTTTTGGAAAAGAATCAACAGCTGGACGCGTCGATTCGAAATCAGCCGACTTCCGACGGTTCCATACGAAATAAGCGGGAAATTTTAACAGAATTTATTTTTCTATACAGAATACTGTAACCCATTTAATAGTTACCGTATCCCCTAGAAGTCTGAAAAACTCATGGGGCTCGAGAGAATGTGCAACAATTTGTTCGTGTGTCTCTGTCTCGTCGACGATCATTCAGATTTCAGATTTTGTGTCACCTTTGCCACAACCAGCAGTCAAGTTGCCAATTTTGATGTCTCATTCAAAAATGTCATCAAAGGAGAGGATCAGCCCGTACGAGAGCGAAAGAACGACGACTGTCGATGTCCCCAACATCAATTCTCCAATGCCTACGCTAAAATGGTCCAGCTTTATGTCAAAAGATTCTCTGGAATTGAGGAATTGAAGAGATTGAATCAACAGGATCTGGTGAGTCATCTCTTCTTCTCCCATAAAGGAAATATTCAGATGCGACAATTACAATTTTGCTTCTGTCGATTTGTCAGCTACAACACGGCTTATTTCAATTGGAAAGAGGCCATGTCCGAAGGATTTCAAAGCACATTGTGAGTCGGGAAAAGGATAGAAGACCATGGAATTGTAGATACAAAGAGATGGAGACCCTCGTCGAGGCGGAACATCTCGACGCTGTCCACAGTGACATCGACGATTTGCTCCTAAATGATGAGGAATACGAAATGCTCAATACTATTCTCTTTTTCACTCCTGGTTTGTTCTTCATTTAAAAATAAAAAAAATTCCAGGGGCGAATCTCTCTCCCGAAGGCGCTGAATTCCTTCAAAAGACGAGGAAATGCTACGTGGCCACGTTGACGGAATATCTTCGCTATGCCTACGAGCCAGATTTTACAGCCTCGGATGTCCTCGTCCGAAATTGGCAAATGCTACAAATTTTAGGCAATCTTGGAGTTGGTTTTTTGATAGAGAATAAGTGAAATTATTTTTTAGGAGATGTCCGAGGCGATGAGCAGATCTTTCGTCCTGGCGGCGGCATTCGACTTGGCTCATATGAAAGGCAATCTCACCTATGATTTACACTTAAGAGAATTCTAATAAACTGTACAGCTTTATTATATAAATTATATACATAAAACTAGGCGTCTTTAATTCGTCGACGACTGACCTCCCCCATTTTCGGTGTCGGTTGATGTTTTTCCATAAATCGAAGTAATTTCTCTTTGATAATTTCCCTGTCGCCTGGTTGTAATCCTTGTAGAATTTCCTTCATTTCCGTTACGATTTCATAAAATCTTCCGGCTCTTGCCATTTGTTTTTGGAAGACTTGCTCGATTTGAATTCTCCCTTGAAGCGCCTCAGTTACTCGATTCGCCGAAGACCAATAAGCCACTCGCCCGGCGTATTTTATATATTTCTGGAAAATTCTTCTATAAATGAAAGGAGGGAGACATACTTTTTGTAAGCGGACAAGCCGAGCAACTCGATCCAGATGGTCTTTTCTGCTGATGGCCAGGAGATCGTCGACTCGGATACAAGTGGCGGCCAGGCGGACCGCCATCAAAATGTCGACTTTTTTGAGAATATTGACCACAAGATGAGGAGGCAGCTTCGTCAGACTAAAGGACATCTCACTGAAAATGGATTTACGAGAAGGAATGAGAGTCAAAGAGGAACACCAGGTGGAGGAATCGCCATCCGGCCGTCGACTGTTTACAAAACATTTCAAAGGCGAGAAAACACAGAAAAAGGTTAAGTTCTACTTTCGCCACCCACCTAGTCTGATCCTGCCCCCCTTTTCATGAGGTCGGAGAAGCCCCCCACCACCAGTTTTACCGCCAAATAGTGCTAGTCCAGTCTTACCACCCACCGCAGCGGTCGTTGCGCAGCGATACGCAGCGAAAGTTGCAATCCTAAAATTGATTGTGTTTTTACATTTTTTTTGTGCTGATTTTTGTTTGTTGTTATTAACTCTTTATTTTATTTGATTTTTTTACTTGTTTTAGCTTCTTTTTAAAATGGAAGACATTCATTCATTAAATGATTTCAATGCTGCTTTTCCAACGGAGGCTTCGGTGTACGAGTTTCTGATGAAGGAGGGATATCTTCAAAACAGTGCTACATGTAAGAATTGTGGACAAGAAATGAAGTTACGTACGAAGAAAGGAGTCCGGGTGTTGGGAGGTTAGATTTAAGTGTTGCTTTGATGCATTTTTCAGGATATTGTCGAAGCTCCAAGCGGGTCTTCGCTAAACTGCTTCCGAATCGCACAGCAAAAGTTATGGTGCCTATTATTCAGCATTAGTTAATCTGTTTGTTTTCTTATGCTAGGTAAACTTGTTTTAAAATTTCGTTTTTTTATAATGAACCTGCCGAAGGCAGGCTTAGGAAAATGGGTAGTGAGAGTGAGGGGGTGGAGTATCTTGTTCGGTGGGTGGTAATTCTAGAATGAAAGTGGGTGGGGAAAATTTTATGGAGGGGGTAGATAATGGTACAGATGTGGGGTGCTGGTTCGGCGAAGCAAAAAGGGGGGCAAGAGTAGACTACCAGGGTGGCGAAAGTGGAATTTAACCAGGCGGAAAAGTTCCACCACCCAAATGTACCACCATCCCCACCCACTGGTCCGTTTTCGACTCCCAGTGGTCCACTAATATCACCCACCTAAATGGGATGAAAGTGGCACCCATCCACCGATTTGGTCGGAATGGGGGGCTTCTCCGACCGTGGGGGGTGAGGTCAGACTGGGGGGCGATTCTGGACTTTAGCCCAGAAAAACAGTTGTTTTCATCCTTTTTGTTGTGTTTTTCGAAATGGAAAGGAAACTAGGGATCGGCCTAGAACATAATGAAGATGATCTTCCTCTTTTTCTTTTATGCCTAACTATCGACAGAACCCGTTATGCGAACTGGAAAACTGGGCAGGAAATGGCGGACGACATAGTCAAGCAGAAATGGCGATGCTCCCGAAAGTTTCTCGAAAGTCCAAAAGAATGTTAAGACAGGATAACGGGGAGAAAGAAGAAGATATTCCAGGCTTAGCCGACACAGCTTACGATGGAATAATTCTCCATAAAATATAAAAAAAACCAAGTTACAAATGGCTCCGCTCCTGAAAACTGGGCACTTTTATGCTTTATCATTGGTGCCGCTTTCCTTGTCGGTGACCTCGCTTTCCCTAAATTCTGTAAAATCATCCTGAACAGAGTATTAATTGCTTTTGATTTAGCCGTAATACGTGTATTGGATTCTTGAAAAAGTCAGGAGTCCTGCGACTTGATAATCTAGTCTTCTTGAAAATGGAAATACAGCGGATGAGGAGGCTTACGGTGGAAGAGAAGTGCTGGCGACGACAGTGTCGTAAGATATCGCGTCGACCAGCCCTTTCTGGAAGTGTACAATGTTTTCCCTTGGTCCCTATTCCGATCTCTTACTCTTGATCATTGAAAGTCCAAAAAAATGATATCTCACAAGGTGTAGATCGACCACACAAAGAAATGGCGTCGATACGGCGATGACGTGGCAAGTCGACATCAGTCCAACCTCCTAAATATTCTGTCCATTCGCCCGCATACTCGGCGTCGACATCTTGATCGACCTGTGCCCAAAGATTGACATTTGTTCCACATGAACTTTGGCTTTGATTTTGTCGACCTTCGACTCGACATCGATCTGGCGTGCAACTTTGAACATGAGGAATACTGGTTGCTCAAAATCAAATATTTCCACTGAAAAAATGATGGATTGGAGTTTTTCCATGGAGTTTTTCCTTTCCAGAGCCAGGGAAATTGGGTAAAACACGGAAAAACAGAAGCGCTGTCAAAAGATTTATTCTGTAATGGCAAGAAAAAATATATCCTGATCGATTCTATTGGTGCATTCTGCCTGCACCGATCTGGGCTAGTCGGTGGTGTGATAGCCGTACGTTTTAATTATTTTTTACAAGCACGCGTAGCACCTAATCATCGTTAAAGGGAAGATAAGACATGATTTGAATTTGTCGGAAATCACGACAATTTTCAGAGTACCCGTAAATATCACGCACAAATTTTGCAAATTCATATGAAAACTTGTGATTTTAAATTATAACCAGTCGCGAAGCGACTGCTTGCGCTCCGCAAAAATTTAGGCCGCGGCGGGGATCGAACCCCTGACCCTTTGAGCGTTAGCACGGTCGACAGAAGGACAAACAAACAAACATGTCACAGCTCGCCGGTTTGATTGAAACATCGGCGCCGCGCAAAAATGAGTTTCAAATTTCAATTAAAGGAACCGTCCCACAGGTGTGCTAGCGTGTGCACAGAGCGCCCGCAAAATTTGAATTTGTGCACAGACAAAATGTTGTTATTTTCGTTTTTGTCACTATTTTGCTATTTTCTGATGTTTTTCTTGATTCTTTTGAGCTGCTAAGGTAGTTTTAGGCACTGCTTCACATTAGTAAAAAGTTTACAGAATGAAAATTGGTTCAAAATGAACGCAGAAAGACAAATTTTCGTTGAATGTCCAATGTCGCATTTTTCTGCGTTTTTCTTTATTCCTAGCTTGTTTGATCCACTTTTTATTGTTCTCCTAATTTTTTGGTGCCGAAATATGTAAGAAATTACTTGAAATAACTTTAAAGGGACCCTGCCACGCGCTCCAATCGTGCGCCAAGTGTGCGCCAAGTTTTGGAGCGCGCTTACTGTGCGCCGGAGCGCATTATATGAGAAATTGACAAATTTGCTTTCTAGATGGCTTATTTTGCATTTCCACTGTGCAGGACATGTTGAAAAATATAAAGCAAGCTATGACAAACAATTTGATATATGAAACCATGCGAGAAAAATGCCAATTGACAAAAATTGAGTAACAAATTAGTCATACAGCTAATAAATTAGCTTATCTTTCGAGTTATGCTTGGTTTCATATATCAAATTGTTTGTCATAGCTTGCTTTATATTTTTCAACATGTCCTGCACAGTGGAAATGCAAAATAAGCCATCTAGAAAGCAAATTTGTCAATTTCTCATATAATGCGCTCCGGCGCACAGTAAGCGCGCTCCAAAACTTGGCGCACACTTGGCGCACGATTGGAGCGCGTGGCAGGGTCCCTTTAAATCACCAAAATAGCGAAATTTGAGCAAAAATATACGTAACAGTATGCATGTACGCAAAACAGTGTGGGACGGTTCCTTTAAAATCCCAATAAACTTGTCGACGTTGGCCAGCAAAAATGAAAAATTTTGTAAATTGCATTCGATTCAGCACCTCCATGGCACCCGGAAGTAATTTTTTGGGATCATATAACTTTGCTATTAAAAAGATATAGAGTTTTTTGTGTTTTTTTCCATGAAAAACTGGACGGCACATCATGACAAAATTACTCTCGGGTCTCCATTAAATTCTGCATCTTTTAAGCCCAAGAACGTCAAAAATGATGCAGCGGTTAACAAGTGCCGACGTCGACAAAGTTGGCTAGCGGATTTTCCCAAGTAAAAACTCGGTTTGCTCGATGTTTACGCGTATTTTTTCCAACGAGAAAATTTCGCGAAATTTTTGATTATTTCTAAAAATATAATTCTCGAAAATGTGGCTGCTAGAGCTTATGATTTTTAGTGCATTGTCTTAGTCTCGTTGAGAGGATCGTTTTAAGTATAAGCATGAACACTTTTCATGACAAAAAGTTATTTTTGAGTCTTTACTGTTGAAACCAGCCGTTTCGACCCCCCTGCGGGGGGTCTTCGGCTGGACGCCCGCTACGCGGGCTAGCAAGTCCAAGGCTCCGGATATTTGTCCGGCTCTGCCGGACTGTAGTCCGCTCGGCCCGTCACTCGCCTTCGGCTCGTGCCGGACCTCGCTCCCCCTCCACATGGTTCTCTTCTTCTCAATTGCTTCGTATGGCCCGATCAAAAGAAAAAGTAATTAGATAAAACAAACTATTGTGACATTACTGAGGATCCGAACCATGGTACACGCAGCCAAATCTATGCTTTTTTTATTTTCAGCCCCGCTGTCATAAGCTGGCAGTGTGAAATTCATGTTCTCCACACTGAGAGCAGTCGAATGATACTAATTTCGCTGCGTAAGCATGAAAAATAAGAAATACGCAGCCAAATGTGACATTTGATACTCAGTCACACTTATATTGCGAAATAATTATAGTGGAGCTATAAACAAAAAAGCAAAAATGTTTTGAGCACTTTTGTCACCGGCGGGGATCGAACCCGCGTTGTTTGTTTGGTGCGCGCGCCTTAGACCACTCGGCCACAATTTTTCGACATGTCAACGCACACACAAACACACGGACACCACACAGCTCGCTGCCGCCTATGAAACCTGGGCGCCCCCATAATAGTTTGCGCTGATGAAGCTGAAAAAACCACAAATTTTCGCATTTTTCTGATAGTTGCAATCAATTCAGCATGATCTTCTGTATTTCCGATAATTTTTTCAGCTAGCAAAGATATGTTATTGTAAAGATATACGAATTTTGGTCATCTTTAATAAGATTTCAAGTGCCCATATCGGCGAGCTGTGACCATAGCGTTTTAGTAGTAAGGGATGGCCCTATAGCATTTTTCTCGTCTATTTGCTGTGTTTTGCTACTTTTTCCTTTTGCATTATAGTAATTCGGGCCTAGTAAAACACGAGAAAACAATAAAAAATCACAAAAATGCTTAAAAACGCTATTAGCATTGGAGCATGGCATGCATTTTTAGACCTTTAAGGTGCCTGCACTGGCGAACTGTGATGTTAGCACTTTTTATTATGGAATTGTTATTTTTCATCATCTGATCTTTTATTGCACTTAAAGATTTTTAGAAACATTTTGATATACGAATAACCTCATTATTCGTCAAAATACTATTTTTGACTCAAAAAGATCATTTCCCATGAATTTTTCGTATCTTTTGTATCCTGCTATTTTCTACTGATTTCCTTTTTGTAATGAATGCTGACAACTTTTGCAAAAAGCTACAGTATTCAGAATACGCCATTCTAGCAAATTCCTTCAAATGCTGCCTATAATTTCCAACTATTGTACGCGTACCGCTTGATTTCTGCCGTGCTCTTCCTGGGCTGGCACTTATTTTTACTTGCAATGAAAGAACTTCTTCAGATGTCGCATCTTCGGCCGACAGCTGCGTGGCTGGCTCGGATGAGGCCAGAAGGCGAGCAACCCGACCCTCGCCGTGGTCGTCTTCCCATGCGCCCACCTCCCGTTGTTCGGCGTACCCAGGCCGAGTACGAGCGAATGGAAGCGGCTCTGGAGGAAGCTCGTCAGGAAGCAATTGAACTGAAAGAGGAACTGAGCCTTTGCCGAACGCGATCCGGCGAATTGCAGGCTGTCGTCAACTACCTCCAAGGACAAAACTTCCAACTTCTCTCAAAGGTTTGTTGACTGAAATTCTAAAAACCATCTGTATAATTTCAGCCCTCGGTTGAAAAGAACGATCAAGGATGTCAGGCTGCTGCTTGTCTCTCCGAATGTGGTGTCCAGTGCGATCTGGAAAGTGAAGAACTTGAAACGTCTTCCCTCGCCATTGTTACGGAATATTCCGATAACTTCGTGGCACCATATGAACGTAAGGAATATTTGTAATTACAATAAGGATTTTCAGATCGCTTGACCATGAGACGGCTCCAGCGAATGCTACCAGCCGAGGACAAGAAGCGCCTCGCCAATTTCATCGCTGTGAGGGTCGACGTCACCCAATTCCAAAAGGAACACCGCACAGGATGGAGCAACTGCATGAACACGTGTGGACGAAAAATAAATGTGCGTTGATTTTAATATCTTAAATTATCAAGAAATTTTAGTGGGCCGGACCAGTCTTAAAGATGGAGTTCGTTGGAGGAGGAACATATGTCACGAACGAAAAGTTGATTGCACATCGCCGTCAGATTCACATCCATTATGGTACGTACATTAGGCCGGCGGTCAAGGAAATTACTGGTCTAAGAGATGGCGAAAGGATTGTATTGACAGATTCCTGTCGAGTACGATTTGTCCGATTTGTATTCAAACGGATGAGTGGCTCTTGGACGGGCAAATGATTTTGGATAAAATTTTTTCCGGATATGAGCCATCTTCTCAGGTACTTCTGAGTCAAGTAGATGAAATTAAAATTCTTATTTAGAATAATGAAGTCAACGACGAGAAGATCGACACCAATCCCGGATCCGGTCTCATGGACAACAACTAAGTAACGGTTACCTAAAATTCATGAATATTCTTATTTAGATCGATGAAGCCAGCGAAAATGAAGAGAGCGATGGCGGTGCCGGACCTGGACTCTTCGATTAATCGTCGCCCCTTCGCCATGTAGTCTCGACAAAATGCTCTTATGCGAATAAATGATGGGATGTAATATTAGTTGTCTGGTTTCAAGCAATCCCCTCTGTTTTTTTTTCATGAAACGCCTTTTTCTTCGAACTGGCAATGTCAGCCATCTTCTTTCATTCCGCTGAGAGATGTCGTCGGATAATTTTTTCGTCCTTTCATGTTGACCGTTAGCCATTAGTAAAGAATCCGCCGGACAGGAAGGCAAATCAGGCAATGGAGAGCGGGTCCCTTCGAGTCTGCTGCTGTCTGTCCCAGTCCTCCGTTCCGTGTAATCGTGTCTGGCAACTGGAGACTGAAAGTAGCAAACATCATAACCAATCGAAAATACAAAAAAAACTCGATGGAACCAATCCAGATAAAGAAGCATGAGCTATTTTTACAAAATGAGAAAACTCAACAATTTTTATAACATGTTTTCTTCTCAAATACTACACTTTTTCTTCCTGTTTCTTTTTGTTCTATATAGCAAAGAGTGCGGAGAAAATTATCAGATAAAAGAAAAAAGACAAAAAGATCAGATAAAAGATAAAAGACAGAAAGACAAACTGAAAGATTAGATGTCGAATGGAGATCTATGGCACGAAAAATGCTTGGAATCAGCAAAAGAGACCGATGGACTACCACAAGAATCATGAATTCAGTAAAAATTCCGGATATAAAATCAAAAATTAGAATGAGGAAAACCCAATGGGCAATCAAAATAGCCAATATGGAAGAAAACAGATGGCCCCGGCGACTTTGCGAATGGCAACCCAGAGGTTACAACAGACCCCCAGGCAGACCACCACCTAGATGGAAAGATGAAATAACAAGAACGTACGGAAGACACTGGTTACGAAGTTGCCGACAAAGATAGCCTTAGCAACATCAAGAATCCTCCCCCCCTTCATCACATGATAAATGTAGATATGAATAAAATAGAATAGAATAGAATAGAATAGTACACACTATTTGCTATAAAAAGCAGCAAAAAACAGCCTGGAACCAACTCAAACAAAAAAGTTATGGCCAAAAAACGATTTTAGGGTGCCATTTCTTCTATTTTAAGAAGCTTTTGAAGAAATCCGTTTTTTCCATTCGATTGTACGTTAGAAATTATCTATCGGGCGAAGGATTTAGCCCATAAAACCCCATTTCTAAAGAGATAGCACTTCTTTTAAAAAAAGACCAAAATTCCCTGTCAAAAAGTGTCGCCTCTTTTTGGCGCGCGTTTGCGGTCCCTGTATATAGTTCACAGCTCGCCAAAATTCAAATTTTTGGACAAGCCCGTTTTTTCGCGCCAAAAGTTTCTTAGTAAAAACGTCCCACTTGAATGCAACGATTACTCCTCAGTAGCTAAACGGATTTCAATTCTCTTTTTTGCAATCGATAAAGCACATCAAACTGTCCTCGCCACTGCAGGCACCTTAAAGGTCTAAAAATGCATGCCATGCTTCAATGCTAATAGCGTTTTAACGCATTTTTATGCTTTTTTATTGTTTTCTCGTGTTTTACTAGGCCCGAATTACTATAAGACAAAAGAAAAAAGTAGCAAAACACGACAAATAGAAGAGAAAAATTTTTCATTGGATTCAAACATGCGCGTTTTGAGTTCCCGCAGCGCCTGTTTCCCCCAGAGTTGGAAACCGCCTATAGCACAAAATCGTACCTCTCCGACATCGATCTGTCGTGCAACTTTGAACATGAGGAGTATAGTCTGTTTCAAATGGAAAAAATCGGCCCTTGGGCGATTAAAGGTTAATTCGATCTAGATAGCGCATCCGGGCGTCAGATGGGTCAGATTGTTACTTTTATATGGAAAACATATATTTTTCTACCAATTTTGGTATTATTTCAATTCTAATTTTTATTGCATTTTATTGCTCGAATTTTTCTCTATCTAACAATATAAAGAATCAGCAAAGTTCATGTCAAACGTAAAAAACATATTTTTTATGAAAAAGCTCTTGTCAAAATTTTTTTGAATTTTCTGGAAATTGCGCCAAGGTCCCATCACTCCGAAAGTTTTTCCATTTGAAACAGACTATACTGGTTGCTCTTCATAATAAAATCAAATATTTCCACGGACAAATGATGGATTGGAGTTTTTCCTTTCCAGAGCCAGAGAAATTGGGTGAAACACGAAAAAACAGAAGCGCTGTCAAAAGATTTATTCTGTAATGACAAGAAAAAATATATATCCTGACCGATTCCATTGGAGCATTCAGTCAAAACAATCTGGTTAGCTGATGGTCCGGCAAGTACGTTTTAAAGGGACAGTCCGGGACTAAAATTTGCTTTTCAAAATCGTGTGCAGGCACTTTTTTGTGTCTTTCTTGTTTTTAAAAATAATATAATAAATACTAGAGCATAATATAGCAGAAAGAATATACATAATCGAACTGCAATTTTCTTAATTATTACATAAAATGCACGATAACTCCAACTTTAAAAATCTATATCTTTTTATAGAAAAATCGCCCAGCAGTAAAAATTAGTGAATAATAATCATTTGAAAAATCAGTTCTATTTAATAAGACCAACTTGCAAAAAACCCCGGACTATCCCTTTAATTATTTTTTTTACCAGTACGCATACCACCGGGTTATTGTTGTCCGTTTACTTTTGTCTATTCTAAAGGTGGTACACGTACCGTTTGGCTTCTGCCGTGCTCTTCCTGGGCTGGCACTTATTTTTACTTACAATGAAAGAACTTCTTCAGATGTCGCATCTTCGGCCAACCGAGGCTTGGCTAAACCGAACTCGGGCCGGGAATGCTCCGCCAGCGGTCAACAACCCTCCCATCCGCTCGGTTACTGTGCCGCCTCCGGCTACAAGAACCCATCGCCGTCCAATCGGCCGAGTGCCACCCGTCGAAAGAAGAACAGAAGAGGAATATGGCAGAATGGAAAGGGCCCTGGCAAGCGCCCAAAGAGATGCAGCTGACCTCAGAGTGGAGTTATCTGACTGTCGAAAGAGCAATTCGGAGCAACAAGCGACAATCCGCTATCTGCAGAGACAAAAATCAGGAATTGCACAATCAGGCTTGTTGACAGAAATCCTCTAAACCATCAGAATAATTTTAGCTCAACGTGCAGACGGTTGACGCCTGTGTTCAGACGGAGGAAAGAGAAAAGAAGGACGAGGGTTGCCAGTGCGACAGCACTTTGGAAGACGACAAGATGGAAGAAAAACCGAAACCGGATCCAAATGTGTCGTGGGAAAGTGTTCCCTAACAGAGTAAGGAATATTTTGATTTGCAACAAGGCTATATATTTTCAGACCGTGTACTCATCCGCCTCCTGCAACGCATTCTCGAGCCACGACAGAAGGACACGCTGGCGGATCTGATCAAAGTGCGAGTCGCCATGACCGACTTCCAGAGGCGATACACTGCGCGCTGGGACAACTTCCAGAACAGTTGCGGGAGGAAAATCAGGGTACGTTGAATTTTGAATTTCAGTAAAACCATCAAGACATTTTAGTGGATGGGGGACATCCTAAGGATTGATCTCCTAAATGGAGAAAGATTCGTTACCGATGCCTCCTTGTTGGCGGCCCGTCGACGTCGGCATCTTCATTACAATCAGCGACGGCATCTGGATGACGACCCCCTGGAGGCAATGGGTTATCTCAACGACCCCCATGGAAGAATCTACCAGTTTATCGAAGCGATCACCTGCCCCCTTTGTATTTCGATGGAAGCATGGCGTAAAGATGGAGAAGAGCTGCTCACGTCGATGACAGAAGCCTTCTCTGTGGCAGAAAACAGCGCAGAGACTGATGATGGCGTTGTCGACTTATTCGAGTAAACACTCGAATGGATAAATAAATAAATAAACGTAGTTCATAGTCATGTTTTTTGTTTACTTGTGTTTGTGTTGTCCTTACTTCTAATCATTTTTTTCCGTCACATAAAAGACTTTTCGCCTCGAAAATTAACGTCTCGATTTCTTCGATTTCACTGAATTTCAAGCGGCCTCTTTGTCTGAATGCTGAACAAATCGGGTTCGAAACCTTTAGAGAACTGTAAAAGAATATTTATGTGCATCTAATAAAAGAAAATGTAAGCATCGTCGAAGCAGTTGTCGTTCGAAGACTTTTTAGTCCTGGCGCAACCAAGTCGACGGATGTCAATAAAGTAATCGAGGACGTTTCGAGTTTTCAATTCATACATAAAATATTATAGAGTCCAAAAAGAAGAAATAGATATATTTATTATGCCTGCGCGACTTCTATGGCATGTTGTACCGTCAGGGTATTCCACCAGGCCCGGCTATTACTAAACCAAATTTTGTAGATGCCATCCTCCCGAATGGTCACAGTATCTTCTAAGGGGACTATCAGTGGCCCTGGCATCCAGCTGAATGTTGGACAGACTTGGTCCATTCTAAATTCCAAAACACTTTATAATTTTCAATATCCTACGTGTCGTAGTCGGTGTCCGTCTCGCTTTTTGCTTTATAGAAGCCGAATCCCATGTTCCTATTGCCTGTAATCCAATAACTGACAGTGTCGCCCTTTTTCAGGCGATATGTTATGGTCTCGACTTTGCCAGCATAGACATCTGTCGATTTGAGATTAGCCGGTGGCTGGAAATCATGTCATCTGACGAGCAAAGCTGGGTCGACTCACGTTGCTGCCTCTTTTCGTGTAATATTTCTCCGTCGGATAGGGAATCGGTCTCTCCAAATGCACCGGGAACTCGTGTTTCTCATCATTCCAAATGTCCGGAAAAGCTTCGAACTGTGCATATTGGAACATATCTTCTTTCCAATTGGACGCGGAGAGGACACGGACCTAGAAAGACTCATCAGGCTGTCGACGTCGAGTACCTTTTGTTCTGTCCTTTTAGGTAAAAGAGGTCTAACAGCCACGTAAAGGGCTGTCGCAAAAGTGGGCAAATTCACAGGAATAAAGTATTTGATCATCTCAACGTAGTGATCCGCCATGAACTCCGCCAGAGATCGCATGGCGCCCGTCACCAGCTCATACAATTTCCGATTATACTCGAGACCCGTGACATCCATCACGTACAGAATATATGCTTGTTTACCTATAATACTGGCTTATTTAAATGGATACTTTAGCCTGTTTTGAGGAGCTGTCGCTATTTTGAAAACGGTCGACTGCAATGCGTCGACTGAAGTCAGAATTTTCGAGGACATCTCGTCCTGGTTCCCAAAGAAAAGCAAACAAGGTCAAATTGTAGCTAATAATTAGAAAAATCGTGTTCGTTGCTCCAATTGTTTGTTTCCCTTTAATTTCCACCACATTTTGACCATCAAAAAGTATTCGGCCATCCCATTTTCCTCCCGACTCACCCGTCCTGCTCTCCAATTCCATGCACATTCCCAGCATTTCTTCTAAATCTTGAATCCTGGCTATCATGACATCCTGAATATTGTAGGATTCCATCATTCCGGAATAATCCGTGGTTCCACACTGAAATCTCCCATTTTTTTCAGCCAAAATTTCCCTTGCCTGTTCAATGTTGACGATGACATTTTCCAAGACGCCCGACTCGCCAGTTATTCCATATTTCCAATGTTTATGGATTGGATGATTCCGCGGTTTCTTTCGAATATTATCCAGGTCCCAATAAGATTTTCTAAAAGATTTTTTAAACAGGTGTACGAGAAACCAGTCGACCGTTACAAGGTCGACTCGAGGAGAACAGAATGTCGCGTCGGAAGATCTCAAACCGGTCGACAAAAGAACTCTACCTTGTTTTTAGATGGATTCTCAGCTTTTTTGAGATTTCCACAATTGACAAGTTGGCGTGTCCTTGTAACCAACGAAGTAAATTAAAATCTGTATCATAATAAGGCGTCAAATCATCTTGGACCAATTCT
The DNA here is from genome assembly GCA_964036215.1 of Oscheius sp. DF5033. Taxonomy (NCBI): domain Eukaryota; kingdom Metazoa; phylum Nematoda; class Chromadorea; order Rhabditida; family Rhabditidae; genus Oscheius; species Oscheius sp. DF5033. The sequence goes on along the minus strand of CAXIWN010000004.1, from coordinate 4,846,956 downwards.
CGTAGTTCGTCTATCCTAATTTTATCTTCCGGTGATATTTGATTGACAATTTCAGGCATTTTTTATCTGAAAATGAATAAAATAAAATGTATGACCGGGGAAAGTTCAGTTGGGTGCGAAAACAAGCCGCGAGTCAAACATAAACTGTCGTAGTAATGGATCAAACGACCGATGTCAGGTGTTCTTCGCATCAAGCCAAACATGTTTTTGGCCTCTGGTTCAGAGTAAAAAGAAGAAGATCTTCGAAAAAACGGAAATCTAGGAAGATATAGAGATTTCTGTTGCAGTTCCTTCACTTTTCACTTTTTTTTAGTATTTTAGAAATATTGTATTGGACTGTGAGCTGGAAATTTTATAGGCTAAAAGTTGTTTTTTTTATAAATTTATAGAATATTTTTAGGAATTAAAATTATTAGCAATAATTGGAAGAAAAACAGCTAGACTGAAGCGGTTTCATCAAAACCGAATCTTTCTTTCTCAATCTTCTGTTTTTCAAACAAGGAAGCAAACATACGAAGATTTTCAGGACATAAATATGCTGTAATGTAGAAAAGAATGAAAAGAACATTGCCTCCTTGTGCAAAAGGGAAACTGTAATTGCGGTAAGAGGGGGAAACTGCAAAGAACCGGATCCGTCTGCTGTCCACAAGAAGAAGTTTTCCCCATAAAGAATAAAAGAGAACGGGATTAAAGAAGAGAATTGACTGAATAGAGAAGATCGACGGTGAGGTCTTGGTTCCAGCTGACTGGTCATCAAAACAGAGGTCAGGGCTACCTCACAACCGCAGGCCAAACCTGTTTTCTCATATTTTAGAAGAAAATTCTATAAATCTTCGAGAGAGAACAACAATTCGGAGAGGAGAGAAAACTAGTAAAGTAAACCGTAATCACTGCACCGAGGTCTAATCTTGATGAACGGGAGAACGTGGTCAGGGTCGGATAAAATCACCCAAGAGAAATAATTATTGGACACGTAGAAGCGAGAACTGAGAACGGGCAGTTTCAATGACACGCAGAAGACATACCATTAAAGGGAAGAAAAACAAACAAATAGACTGGCGACGCTCGATGACAAATGGCATGAAGAAGGCACTTGTCTGGGGTTTGCAGAGATGGAAGTTATCGGAAGAAAAGATGGAAGATTGCTAAACAACAATTCCTCGTCTTCTTACTGTCTGAGCTAAAAATAAAGAAAACCTAGGAAAAACTAAACATTGATTTATTAGCATGCAACACGAAAATAGTATTTCAAGTAAATCATTATGAACGACGAATTAAATGAGTAACAACATTTAAGCATTTTACAGCCAGCCACGGCATTGTGCGGTACCGCATCTGAAAAGCAAAATAAATAGAACAAGAAAACATAATGACTTACCGGCATCGTCCATATCCTCTTTTAGGTCTATCACTTTCCGGATGATAATCAAATACTAAATCTTCGCCTAAAAATTATATCAACAAAGAAAATTGTATTTCAAACCCGCTTTTATGTCACGCACAGCTACAAAAACATAGCGAAATTGGTATTCCATCGACACATCACGGCAGAAGATTCTAACCAATAGCAAATTTACATTAGAACATGCGTGTCCGAAAAAACGACTTTCATTTCTGAACATTTTTCTTAAAAATTTACAAAATAAAAAGAAATACCCATAATGTTTAGCGTCGATTATAAACTCATCGCCGTAGGTTCCCATTTGATAGCTGGTATCTGTCGCCTGGGCTTCACTTACGGTGCTTACCTAATAATTACCATTGAACAAGACAAAAAATTTACTTGGCCACAATATTCAGATACAATGGTTCCTTTACGAATGTCGATCAATGCTCTTACCTACACTGAAAATGTTTAGCATTGAATAAATAATAACTCACACCCCATCCATAATATCGCGGATCAGCGAAAATTACCAGGGGAATCTCTCGGGGATACTAAATTCACACGAAATATTATTAATATCAAAAGAACAATTACTCGAGGAAGCCATTTACTGCATTTTTTCCAACCTCCAGGACACACACAATTAGCAGTAGCTGTACACACCACCATATATGCAAATGCTCTAAAAATGTAATCAAACAATGCGAAAAATGGCTTACCCTCCTTCCACGGAAAAGTTGTCAGGAAATGTGAGATCATTAAGATTTTTGGGATCATTTTGTTCTAACCGAACCATTGATTTGCATTCGCCGCAATATTCTTCTGGCGGGCCAAAAACGCAATAGTGAGTTCCTTTACCATTTTTTGTCAATTTCTTAGCTTTTTCTGTTAGCTGATATTCTATTATAAACTGGAACACGATACGTATATACTTCTAATATAAACCTCAATTTCCGGCAACTTTTCTTGTGACAGCATTGACTCCAAATATAATTGCGGTAGAGGAAGTGGATAGTTGAGAACAGCCTGAAATTATTAGGCAATAATTACCTATTATATAAATTTACTTGTAGCCACTGTAATTCGACCCGCTTGACCTTCCAATACTTTAAATCACCAAGGGCAGCTTTCAACTCTTGCTGAGGGCCATTAAGCAATCGTTCCAATTCCGCGTCGTCTTCAATAGGCTTTAGTTCATGCAGAAACCTTCGCTCAAATAGTGTTTGGCCTTTTTTCGCAACATTTTCTGAATACCTAACATATTTCAAAAATAAGGAAAGAGGAAAATTTCAAACCATTCTGTGTTTATAACATTGTCATATATAGCTTGTATTCCTTTTTCGTATTCAAGAAAATCCTTCCTCTGAATATGAATAAATTATAGAATCATGTAGTATCCAAACTTACATGTAAAGGGGACTTTTGGAGATCTGACCACGTGACTGTAGAGGACCAAGTGAAATTCCATCCTGACCAAGAAACAAGATAACGCTGTATAATTGAATTATAGAAGAAATTGCTAAACTTACTTCGCCAATTTTACAGAGAATTCTGTCGATATTCCAATCACGTTTTTTAATTTTTGAGACGCATCCTCTTGATGGTGTACTTCTGGTCAGATTTCCAGGTACAGTTCTCTACAAATATAATTACAGAAAACAAGAAAAGAATGAACCTTCACAACTGGTAAACCCCGCCGTTGGCAAACAAGAAGATCGCCGGAAGAACGCCTTCCACGCTTTATTTCTGGTTTTTCTTCCATGTCTCTAATAGGCTCCGATCTACGTCGTTTCACCAATGTTTTATTTTTTTCCTTTTCTTCATCAAAATTCTCAGCTTGTTCTGGAGGTAGAGGCGAATTTTTGCTTGATCGTTTCGTCGGCTCTTTTTTCTTCAAGCTTCCATCAAGGTTTACTGCTTCTGATTGAATTCTGTCATTTTGCTTTAATTGAAGACGTATAGATCTGCGTCGTCTTCCTTGTTGACCAGGACTATTTTCAAATATTTCTTCCATTCTGCAAATTTGTAGAAATTAGCAAAATAAGTAGCAGAGTAAAGAACGGCAGCATAACACAACACGAAACATACGAAAATGAATGACGAAATGATCTTTCAGCTTGAAAGTTTCGGGGATTTTGAAGTATACAGCCGGGCTTTCAAATTGATTTTGAATTTTTGTTGGCAAGAGTTCCTCAGCAAACATTTTTTTGTGGAACTGCCTGTAGATTACGGTGATCGGAATAACCCACGAAATACTAGTCGGCCTCAATAAATCTCAACAGTTTGCCATATAGACGAAGATAAGAATGACGATTCTACTAGAGTTAGCAGCACTACACAAGGCGATCCTTCCCCGATCCAACCTCTTTAAATCCTAACTTCAAGAACAAAATGTAGCTAAATAAATTTTTTATGACAGACAGAGAAATAAGGCAAAATATGCCAACAACAGCTGCATTAAAAATAAATAACCAAAGTTTAGAAGCACTTTCTGTGTACAATACTCGGTCCAGATTCGTCGTACTCCTGCTTGCTGATCCACATTTGCTGGAAGGTAGAGAGGGAGGCCAGGATGGATCCTCCAATCCAGACGGAATACTTTCGCTCGGGAGGAGCCACAATCTTGATTTTCATAGTACTAAATATTATTGATAAATACACTTTACATTTACAAACCTCGGAGCAAGAGCGGTTATCTCTTTCTGCATTCTGTCGGCGATGCCAGGGTACATAGTGGTTCCTCCACTTAGGACAGTATTAGCGTAGAGATCCTTACGAATGTCAATGTCACACTTCATGATACTGTTATAGCTCGTCTCGTGGATTCCAGCAGTTTCCATACCCAAAAAGGAGGGCTATAAAGTAAGCGTTAAAAAAAAGAAAATGTAACAGTTCTACCTGGAAGAGGGCTTCGGGACAACGGAAGCGTTCGTTTCCAACGGTGATGACTTGTCCATCGGGCAATTCGTAGCTCTTCTCAAGAGAGGTAGAGCTGGCAGCAGTAGCCATTTCCTGCTCGAAATCGAGAGCGACGTAACAGAGCTTCTCCTTTATATCGCGGACGATTTCGCGTTCAGCAGTGGTGGTAAAAGAGTAACCACGCTCTGTGAGGATCTTCATCAGATAATCGGTAAGATCACGACCAGCCAAGTCGAGACGCAAAATAGCGTGAGGAAGAGCGTAACCCTAAAGTTTGATGTTGATAAGACTAGAACAGATGAATTTACCTCGTAAATAGGAACGGTGTGCGTAACACCATCTCCGCTATCAAGGACTACTCCAGTAGTACGTCCGGAAGCGTAAAGACTGAGGACGGCTTGGATCGCAACGTACATTGCTGGAATAGATTGATACTACAAACAACACAGCAAATTAATATACCTGGGGTATTGAACGTTTCAAACATGATCTGTGTCATCTTTTCACGATTAGCCTTGGGATTCAGCGGTGCTTCAGTTAGAAGAACTGGGTGCTCTTCTGGAGCAATTCTGAGCTCGTTGTAGAAGGTGTGATGCCAGATCTTCTCCATATCATCCCAGTTCGTTACTATCCCATGCTCTATCTTTAAAAAAACTTTAAACAAAAAAACTAAAAAATATCATACTGGATATTTGAGAGTGAGAATTCCTCGCTTCGATTGTGCTTCATCTCCGACGTACGAGTCCTTCTGTCCCATTCCAACCATCACTCCCTGGTGGCGGGGACGGCCAACGATAGACGGGAATACGGCACGAGGAGCATCATCACCTTTTTTTAATTATATATAATCTTATCAGCAAACTCACCAGCAAAACCAGCCTTACACATTCCAGAACCATTGTCGACAACAAGAGCAGCAACTTCTACGTCAGACATTGTGACTGAAACAAATAAATAATTTCCACATAAATAAGCTGCAAGAAGCAATGCGAACGACGCACGAGACAGAGCGAGGAATATTGTCGACAAACAAGATGAGATGTTTTAGTTTTGGCATTTGAAAATTAGCGACAGCATCAGGTAAAATCAGGGAAAAATTTCGGCACTGTTTCCAAATGGTGCTGCTTCGTACGATGTCTCAATGGTTCTTTTTTGTTCCTTTTTGATTGCTAGGCTAATATAGAGAGTATTCGGCAGCGATTAGAAATTTACACCATTTCTCTTCGAGCTCCATTGAACATGAGCGAAAAGGAGAATTCTTAGAAAAATGACTGGCTTGATCTCTTCTTCCGTCGATCTCAACTCACAAAAATTTGAAATAACTCATTTCTATGTATTTCTTTTATTACTCTCCTTTCCGCGTTCATGTTTTATTTTCAGTAGCATAATGTCTTTTGTATCTGGACAACGTCTTCTTACCTTCACCAAAACAACCGTACCTTGCAGCAAAATTTTCCTACGCTATTTGAATGGTCAGTGTTATTTTATGAGATTTCTAGGATCTTTTTAGGAACTGAAGGATCCGAACTATTAGCTGTCTTAGAACAATGTGGCCGTATACTCTTTCATGTTTCTGACTATGGACTGATAATAGAACATGATCCACAAGTGGATGCCCAGCAAATTTATGCTGTTCTGCAACGGAATTTCCAGGAAGTTTCCATGAAATCGTTCGTTTTATATTTAATACGCTTGTCACAATTTTAATCTTCTTTTGTCAAACTAGTTTAATTTCAGTGCTGTAAAGATCTTGCTACTGCATCATCAGTGTACGACTTCGAAATCAGTATCTTTTGACTTACCGCAAGCTGCTGTTATTTATTTTTATCGGAGCCAAATTATCCGGGAGAATAAAATCGTGGATTTACTGGTAAATTTATGCGTTTATATTTATTTTTCTCTTTGAAGGTTGATTCTAATGGGACTGTTAGCTGGTTTGGGCAGCACGATTGTGTAGCTAATGCTACTCGCCACATTTCTAATCTAATGCAGGAATATTTCCCAAAGGATTCTGCTCACTCACCTCCTGAAGGATATGGCGATGCGACAGCCCCGCAGTCGCCAATTGATTTCAGTTTGTTGTCATCTATTCAATTTCGATCCATATTTTAAGACAGCATGATGTCCGATAATTTCTTTTCGAATGTTACTGGGTTAAATCCTTATGGATTGTCTGCATATTCTTCCATGCGAAATTCCCAATTTTGCAATGCGAGTCAGGAAGAGATGCTGAAGAGTCTCTCCGGAGCCTTTCCTGCTCTTTCGCTTCTTCATCAAAATCCTGCAGCAGGTGATGCACCACCTAACATCAATCAAATGGTTCGTTTTTTTCTTTTGTACTTTGAAATGTTTTGCTCCATTTAGATGTCTTCGCTTCCAAATGAGCTAGGTGGCCAGGCAGAGCATGGTACTCAGCCGCAAGCTGCTTCTCGTTCGTCGCAGTTTAGTAGACCGGACAAAAGACGTGATCGGGAACGAATCTATTTCATGGTTCCATCAACAGACGCACCTCGCTTGATCGGAACTCGTGGTGTCAATAAGAAGCGCATAGAGGAGCAAACGGGATGTTCAATCACGGTAACGTTAATTACATTAATCATCAGCTGTTGCTATTGTTTCAGTTGCATACAGAATCCAAGAAGGATGGGGAATTCCCAGTAGAGATTAATGGTAGCTCGCTAGCTGTTTGCGAACGCGCAAAGCTTCACATAGAGAAGTTCTTGACTTCCAATGGAAACAATAATGAAGAGAAAAAGGTTTGATCGTTGTTTTATTGTCTGAATTAATTTTTTTAGGAACGCTCTCGTCCTAAAGTTCATCTCGAATTCAGTCCAAAAAAAGCTCAACCGACTAACAGCTCCACACCCAAAAAAGAAGTTATTCCTGATGAAAACTCAAATTGGTAAATGTTTCTTCCTTTTTCTTGTCACTTTTAGTGCCCCACATTTGTCAGATGTCCCCCTTTTGTTTTGTCCTTAGGACTTTTTTACAGATTGTATTCTGTTAAATTTTTTTCTATTTCTCGTGCCCCCCTAGTTACTAACAATGTGCCATAATCATATTATTCTTTATTATTATTATATGTTCTGTCACAATTTGTTATTCTGTAAAGATTTGTTCTTCACTCATGTTTTTTTTTCTTAGTAGGGGCAGGGGTTGAGCATTGGTTTCAAGGAAGCAATCTACGTTCACTCCCTGTCATATGAAAATGATCGTTTTCTCCGTAAAAAGAGCTCCAGAATGATATCCCAGAAGCTGGGGGGAACGCTTATCCGTCAAACCGAAGAGATGTCGACGTGGCGATGACGTGGCAAGATGACTGCCACGTGGCAACTCGGATTTTGACTTTGTAACAACCAATGCACACCTCCATTTTGTCCTCCTTTCATTTATATTCCTTTCCCCAAGAGTATAAGATTCAAAGCGATCCGCTATTCCGGGTGGTCAGAAAACTTGTCAAATTTGGTCGAGAGAAGCGTTTCGACGCCGCCGCCAGTCAGTCTCTCTCCCGTCGTCTTCCTGTGCGGCTGGTCGTCTTTTCGTCAAAATCAGGTCATTTTTACCCATTTTTTTTTTTAAATTTTGACTTACAAAAAGGGATAAAACTCCTCATTGGAGTCGATTCAGCCGAGGTCTGTCGGTCAGAATCACAAATCGCGTTGTGGGGACCGTCCCACGGAACATTACGCGTCCCGTTGATTCGGGTATCCCTAATTTCTTTTGTTCTAAATTCCTCGGGCTAAAAAGAGACGGCCAATGGGACAAGCCAAGCAATTGCTTACAATTGCAGGGAATCCGCCTCAATTGGCAGGCTAACCTCCAAAAGAGGCGCCGTCCTGGCCCGGTCTCCTGGTCGGTACTGGATCCCACGAAGCCACAGCGGTGTTTGGGTCGTCTGGATACCGCCGGCCTCAAGGGAGACCGGAAGTGCTCGTACAGCCCGAGAACCAAACCATTTTTTGTCTAAAATACTAAATATTTGATTTTTTTTTTCTTATTTTCCTTTCCAAATGGCTCTTGCTGCTTTTTCCATTTTCAGGTAATCTTCCTTCTGCTGGCGATGGCGGTTGAAGACGTGGCCTCTGAGAAGAATCGACGTCCGAAGACAACGAATCGGAAATGGAAAAGAGCTGAAATGAGGTTCGTCAAGAGGAAAGATTCTAAAAGCAATGCAAAGCGAATTTGGAAAACAACTCATTTTCAAAGTCAAAAAAGCGACCTATATTTTTGAAGGAAAAATGACAATGATTTCTGGACACACTTTGACTTATTTGCTGGTAATCCAAAGATGCTCGCTTTGATCAAACATGTAAAATTGCGACATAATCTTGTACATCCAAATCCTTGGCTCGCAATCTGGGTTTTTGCCTATCGAAAAAGGAAAACATGAGATCTTTGCAGCTTCTCCGTATATTTGTAATTTCTTCTAAAGGAAAAGAGCAAATATCTGTTGTTTACTTGATATTTAGAATGAGTCATATCGATAATAATATTTGGAAAGCTAGGAAATGAAAATTTTATGAAGAAAAAGAGCAAAAAAAAAACAAATTTTTGTATTTTTGGTTCGGTAGACAGATATTTTGCAAGTCAGGGATGTTGGATTTTTCTACTAAACTGCTGCATGAGACAATTTTACTTTTTTGGCGAAATGGGAATCAACTCAGCTATTTATGGGCCATTTCTCGACCGTTCTTGGAATTTTTGATTAATTCATGGACTAGCAGAATGAGGAGATTACTGGCTTTTTGGCGATATAAAATGGTTATATGATCATAATGACGGAGATATCCACGTGGATAGCCGAGTCGATTCCTATTTCGCCAAAAAAGGCGACCCTTTTTTTCGGCCCGGGCCGACCCATGATCATGTATGACCGTATCCATTGTAATAAATTCATGTTTCAGGTTTCTACTCGGGCTGTCTCCTCCTCCTTTCCGATGAGCGTCGACGACTTTTTTTGTGATATTTTGACCCTCAGGCGTAAAAGCCCTGGAGGGTCGCCCCTGTTCATTTTTTTCGTCGTATGCTAATGCGTGTCAAAAATGGTCGAAAAGCTTCGAAGTAGGCAACCCGATTTCCGAATAATTTTCGATTTTCGAAGCAAATTGCCGATCAAAATTTATTATCGTCGTTGCCTGTTTTGTACTGCGCAGAAAGACTCAATGGCGCTGCGGTTTTTCTGAAGAAAAGGAATTCCTTCACGTTGCGCATGAAATTCTTGCTGTTTCCCCTGTCCAATGGGTGTTTTTGGCCCGTTATGAAATTTTCATCTGTTCCCAAAACTGCGCTGTTCGTTTCTCTTCTGCCTAACCTCCCCCACAGTTCGCCACTGCAGGCACCTTAAAGGTCTAAAAATGCATGCCATGCTCCAATGCTAATAGCGTTTTTACGCATTGTTATGCTTTTTTATTGTTTTCTCGTGTTTTACTAGGCCCGAATTACTATAAGGGAAAAGAAAAAAGTAGCAAAACACGACAAATAGAAGAGAAAAATGAAAAAGGGTGCTTTCGACTGCAAAAGATCTAAAATAAATTTTTGGCGTGAAAAGTGCTGATGCTTATACTTAAAATGATCCTCTCTACGAGACTAAGACAATGCAATAAAAATCATAAACTCTCGCAGCCACATTTTCGAGTATTATATTTTTAGAAATAATCAATAATTTCGCGAAATTTTCTCGTTGGATAAAATACGCGTAAACATCGAGCAAACCGAGTTTTTACTTGGGAAAATCCACTAGCCAACTTTGTCGACGTCGGCACTTGTTAACCGCTGCATCATTTTTGACGTTCTTAGGCTTAAAAGATGCAGAATTTAATGGAGACCCGAGAGTAATTTTGTCATGATGTGCCGTCCAGTTTTCCATTGAAAAAAACACAAAAAACTCTATATCTTTTTAATGGGTGAGTTATATGAACCCAAAAAATTACTTCCGGGTGCCATGGAGGTGCTGAATCGAATGCAATTTACAGAAAAAGCTAAAAATTTGTCATTTTTGCTGGCCAACGTCGACAAGTTTATTGGGATTTTAATTGAAATTTGAAACTCATTTTTGCGCGGCGCCGTTGTTTCAATCAAACCGGCGAGCTGTGCCCCGCCGCATTTTTGTCCAGGCCAGTAGGGTCACCCCTGGTTTCGAATTTTCTCGGATTCAAACCGGTACATCACCGAAAAAAGTCGCATTTAAACTGGGACAAAGTCACATAGGGACAGGTTCAAACCGGCCACCACCGAATTTGGTCAGTTTCGCAATCGTGACAGATTCAAACCTGCCCTTTTCAAACCGAGACGAATTCAACCATACCCTTTTCAAACCAGGATGGATTCAAATCGGATGTATTCAAACCCGATTGGAATCAAAGGGGGATGGAATCGCAGCGTACAAGTTCAATTCGTACAGATTCAAACCCCGCACGGGTTCGAATTATACACAATCAAACTCAGGACAGTGTCGAATTATACGGACTCAAACAGGGACGGTTTCGAACTTTTTTTCTTGCAAAAGTGCGTCAAAGCAAAAACATCTCGTCAAAAAAAAATGTCGCGATTGTTTTTGATAGTAGAACTTGCTTTTTTCTTCGTATTTCTTATTTTTTTGTTGTTTCTGCTGTATTTCTCTCATATTTTTTTGTTGCAAAATAATATATAGACGTTATAGAGTGTTTTCAAAAAAGATCCTGTCGAAATTCAAGCAATATTGACCTAGAAACTTCGAAATTAGTATATCAAAAATGGTAAAATCAGATTTTGATGATTTCTATTTGTTTCTTTGCTATTTCTTGCTGCTAATAATTTATTTCAGATTGTTTAATGTTCTTCGGACATCAGGAACGGTAGAATTTCTGTAGAATACGTATAATCAGTCTAAATTGTAGTTATCGATATTATGCTTCCATATGCATATGATTTTTTGTTTTTTCTTTTTATTTAGGGACGTTCTTCAATATATTAGATAAGAAGCACTTCTTCAGGAGTGAGTTTACCTAATATGGCAGGAAAAAATTTAATTAGATCGATTATATGAGGATCAGGGATTTTTTCCACTCTATTTAATGCAGTTTCTTCGCTCAACTTCTTCTGTGTATCTCTGCGAAGTGTCCTGCCGTGCATTCTAATCTTTCTATACTTCGAAATCTAGCAAAAATCCATAAGAATGAAGTAAAATTGATAAAAACGATTGAAAACGGAAAAATTCTACGACATTTTTTTTTGACGAGATGTTTTTGCTTTGACGCACTTTTGCAAGAAAAAAAGTTCGAAACCGTCCCTGTTTGAGTCCGTATAATTCGACACTGTCCTGGGTTTGATTGTGTATAATTCGAACTCGTGCTGAGTTTGAATCTGTACGAATTCAAACCTATACCTTTTCGATTCCGTCGAATGCAATTATGGCCCTTTTCGATTCCGTCGAATGCAAAAATGTTCCTTTTCGATTCTGTCTAATGCAAACTAGTCCTTTTCGAGTTCATCACAGTTTGACCCAGTCCGGCTGTGATACTGGCCGGTTTGAACCTGTCAGAGTGCAACTTTGTCCCAGTTTAAATGCGACTTTTTTCGGTGATGTACCGGTTTGAATCCGAGAAAATTCGAAACCAGGGGTGACCCGGCCAGTAATCCACCTCAGAGGTGCTACCTACGAATTGGCCGCTCTCGCCGTCAACGTTTTGGTCGTATTTTTCTGCATTCCGGCATTTTTTCATTCACGCCAGAAATTTTTTGGAAAAAACTGCATTATTTTAATTTTTCTTCAAATAAAGCATCTTTAGGTTTTCCAATGTTTATTATATGCTTCTAGTGGAGAAATAACTAGAAAATAGTGGGAAAACCATGAGAATGAGTGTAAAATCAGCCTAGGCAAATAGCGAAATTTTTGACGTCTTCTAAAAAAGTCGGATTGCAGAAAAAAACGGCCAAAACGTTGACGGCCAAATGCTTGACGGCGGAATTCTATGACGGCCAAACTCTTCGCGGCCAAATACTAGTGCGGATCCGGCCAAGCCCTTACTGTGCCCTCTTTTGTTTCTAAAAGGGGGATTTTTTTGGATGGCAGAATAAATTTGAATTCTTTGCTAGAACAAAAGGTATTTGCCTGCTATCTACTCACAATAGTTTGCAAAATACTGTATAGTACTATAACCTTTGCGATTTCATAATTTACTCCAATAGTTCAAATTCCTGTATTTCACTTCTTGCTCTTTCTCTAAATGTTTGTATTTTTCAGATAAAATGTCGTATAACTACCGCTCTCATTATTCCAACATCCCAATTTATAAGCAAGAGCCGATATCACAAAGGTATGCACTGTGTAGAATACATTCTACCTACTGATTTCAGTTCTTCTCGTTATGTTGAGCAACAAAATTCGCTGTCACATAAACTACGGTAAATTTGGCATCTTATATTTTTTTTTATTTATTTTTAGTACTCAGCCGTATTCTGCAGCTCCACGGATCAACTCTTCTACACATATTTCTTCAAGATATGTCACCTCCGAAACTGAACCGTTGGATATCGTAAATTTCAAGTGGTCTTCATAGTTTCGTTTTCAGGTTGACAAGGGCTCTTTTAGTGATAGTTTTTTGAAGCAAGTACAAGAATATGAGCCTGTAATTCCAATAGAAGTAACACGATATTTTATGAGACGAAGCGGCTTAGATGCACGAGATGATACTGTCGCGAAGTTAGTTTCTTTTTTTTTCACATTATTTATTTCTTGGTATCTACAGATAACCCGATAAATTTCAGACTTATTTCAATAGCTACTCAGAAATTTATTTCTGATATCATTCTCGATGCTCGTGAGCAGGTAAACCACAATTTCTATAATTGTAATGCTTGAAATTTCAGTTGAATTTGAAATATTCCAAACATAACATTCCTGCTGAAGAGCAGAAAGTCGCTCTTACACCGGAATTACTTGAAAATGCACTTCGTGAACATGGAATTGAATATGTTCGTCCGCCTTACCATGAATAATATTTTGTCTCTTATAAGTCTTGTTTGATTATGTAGGTTCTTTTAGTCGTTTTAAACCATTTGTAGTAATAGTAGTAAACTTATAAAAGATTTCCCTATAGAGTTTTTCGAACAATTGAACATTACAAAATTTATTTTTCTATCGGGCGTTCAAGGGCCGGTATCCAATAAGATGATGCGAGATCGTTCAAGCAAACCGGCTATGGGATTTCATTCTAGACAAATAAGGGAAATTGATTTTTTTATTGGTTGTGTTCCTCCTTCCTTTGCATATTTGAAAGCGAATAGTAAAACGGGTTGCCTTATCAGAACAGCTTCGTCTATACTTATACAATGTCAGGTTTTCCTTTATATAAACTCAATTCCACTTGCCTGGGAGGCATTTTTTCAAAGGTTTGTTCACAGCTATTCCTCTCAAAATCGATCTCCAGGTAGAAACTAGAAGCTACTTTCGGCTACAACAGACATGCCGCGATATGAGGGATATTGTCCGGAATAAGCGAAATCTCATTACTTTCTTTCCTGGTTTTTGGAATCTCCTATGGGAAATAGACAACAACGGAAATTATCAACTACGGATGACTTATAACAAATATGTGTGGATGCCATTAATACATGTCGACATCAAAAGTATCGTCGGAATACGCCTGGAACGTCTCATCCTACCAGCAGGTCTCTTTCCTTTGTTACCTCTCTCATTACTCATCCTTTCACTTCAGAAATAACCGAAAAATTTCATGAATTCTGTTCAATTTTAAAAAAGCACCGTATTACTGCCCAAAATTTAATGTACAATCTGAATTGCGGCCGAAATACCACAAAGGAACAATACAAAAAATTGATCAGACTTGTAAAGCCACAGAAAATCAAACTCGACAGTAGGGAATCGCGGAAGTTTGAAGAATTGTTTCTGAGTACATCAATCGTAAGTTCTATCAGTACACACGGGGTTTGGCCATCTCGATCTACCGTTAGAAAACAACCGCCCGACAGCATCCGAAACCCTGCCGGCTTGAAAATTATGATAAAGTCTCTGTAATGGTCGAGAAGAATCGCTGGTGGTGTCCGGTGACGACTGTAATTAGACAATCCTCCCAGGAGGCTTTTTTCCCTATGATCACTGCTCACAATATTTTCTCCTTCTCAATAACAATCGTTTCCAGATCGAAGCACGGATATTCATCAATGCTGGAGATGTCCTCTTCGCTTTGCCCAAATTTTCTTCGACGATTGAGTGTTTGTGCTTGGATTTACAGGATTCTATAGAAACGTATTTCCGGTTATACGAGCCACTTTTTAAATTCATCGTTGATATTATAAAGGTGAAATACGATATCCCACAATTAAATCCCTCTTTTCAGATTCTTTGTTTTAATACTACTCGTCGTCGTGGCGTGGTAGAAATAACGTGGTCATGGAATACACGTCTAGTTACTGCTGATGGGCTGCAACAGCTATTTACTGATTTTTCTCCAAATATTGCGGAACCTAACGTTTACTACTGGCACAATCGTTTTATATTAGCAGAGTGGTCGATAAACGGATCAAACGGATCGACTTGTATTCTGAACGTGTATCCTTTTGATGTTGATATTAAATATGTGGGATAAAATGAATAAATCTTACGAAGTTTATTTTTCTGTAGTAATACAATGGGAATACACATATCTAAGAAGGAAGCCAGCGCAAGAGGATGCCGAATTTGGATGCATATAAAAAACTTTGCTGAAAGCGGCGAAATTTGCAAGTCCTCAGGTTGCCCAATTAGGCAAAAATGGGTGTCAGACGGATGACATTATAGAATACTGTCAATAGGGGAGCCGTATAATCATCGGCTATATGATGAAGAGGGCAATCCGCAGGCTGAGCGGATACGAAAATGCCCGAATATGAAGCAGAAGAAGTAATAAGACTGATGTGTGGTGGCCATTATGGGTTTCCATTCGGACTTATAATAAACAAAAGATGTATAATAACGCGCGTGTGAACAAAAGGTGGCATTATCTCAAGCGTTTAGCGACCAGCGCACAGAGAGTACATACCCAGTAAATTATGAGATTATAATAGTAACAATTCTTAAACGAATAAACTAACAATTTAAAAGAAATATTTCGGCTCACAGGGGAATGAACAATGTAGAGATGACATGAAGATTATGATCGGTTGGCGAAAGCTTCAGGAGGAATGCTGCTACGCATGGCCAAAAACACATTTCCAGCAGCCTGAATAAAGATGATTATAAATCTATCAAAAAACATACTTCGTAATCCCAGTTACTATCTTCTAAACATTTTTTACTCCAATCTGCAAGCATTCCGCTGTCTCTGAAAAATAAGTATGGTTTAATAAAAAAATTGCAAAAGTTATACTAGGTTGGGTCCCAAAAATTGCGAAGTCTCATATCTTTTGATTGCGATGTGCTATCTCTAAACAGTTTTCTGTTCTGGATAGCGCCCGGCCTAAGCACCTCAGTCCACTTGAAATTTTGGTTCTACACCGACAGGTCGAGTTGTGGTGAGGGGTCGAGGTTTTGAAAAAAATCACTTCGGTCACTTTCGATGGGAAAACAGCATCCTGCGATTTTCCGATCATAGAGGGGGAAACGTTGTTTTTTTGCTGAGTACGATGGAATTAAAAAAAATTTAATATCCTAGTTCCGAAGCGAAATAGACTAGGCTCAGCCGATAAGTAGCGCTGCATCACGTAAACGACCAGGGTTCGGATCCGCCTCAACGAAAAACCTTTTTGCTTTTTTTCTTTTTGTTTTGCTAATATCCTTGAGCTCTAATTTGTACTTTTGTCAAATTTGATCCAAGAAAATATTTAGAAAAAAATTTGTAGCCCTAGGAGTTCGCGTTTTTCCCCCGTTTCCGACCATGTAGGCCACAAACAATCGCACACGCTCTGGAAAACGCCCTTTTAAGCAAAGCTTATTTTGCAAGGAGAAAGCAATTGGAACCAATTCCATTCAACTTAGAGATGAACTGAAAATTCGAGCGTATGCCCAGAAAATCGCGATTTTAAATTTTTTTTTATTCTATCGTACTCAGCAAAAAATAACAAGTTGCCCCCTCTATGATCGAAAAATCGCAGGATGCCGTTTTCCCATCGAAAGTGACCGAAGTGATTTTTTTTCAAAACCTCGACCCCTCACCACAACTCGACCTGTCGGTGTAGAACCAAAATTTCAAATGGACTGAGGTGCTTAGACCGGGCGCTATCCAGAACAGAAAACTGTTTAGAGATAGCACATCGCAATCAAAAGATATGAGACTTCGCAATTTTTGGGACCCAACCTAGTAATACTATCTAAAAACACACATGCAGAATTGTTCCACCATTTGTCTTTTTACTTCGTCAGTAGGTTCACTTTGTGGAGTTGAGGCGGGAGCCGTTATTGTTGCTCCAGGTTGCGGTGGGCCGTTACTGAGACACTGAACAATAATTTTAGAAAAGGAAAATTGAAGACGAACCCTATTCATGAATAACTTGTATCTGGCCATGCGATCTGGTGAAATAGCGCTGATATATAACATATCCGAGATAATGGCAACAGATCTAAATGATACAACATAAATATTTGTAGAATAAACTTACTCATCCGCTCTCGGAGCAACATAGAAGGAACGTGAAAAATAGTTGAGCACTGGAACAGCACCACCAGTGGCAAAAGGTGCTTCTTCAAAAAGTCCTTGTAATGTGAAACCGAGAAGAGTAGCCTAAATAATAGCATCCAAGCTTTTTTTTAACAGTTTACAGTTTTAAGATGTACATCCACTACGAAGCTTTCCTTGTAATGATTTGTTAAAGGCAATTTTGCCAACTGTACAGCGATTTCCATAGCACCTACAACAGTAACAAAAAGCATAAACCAAAATGCACCTTTGAAAACTCTGCTAGTTCTATACTTCTCCCATCGTTCCAATTGTAAAATATTATGCGATGAGCGAATATAGAGTGTATAATTATCACTGAAATACAATTGTCAAAAAAAATTACATGAGCCACAAACCTATTGATGTGACGAACACTTTCTGTATCTCCAAGATTTTGTATTGTCAATGTAAATGTTGACTGAAACATACGTTATACAACTATGAGTAAAAAATCTTACGTTGGATTCATCATAGGCTGGAATAAGTTGTTTTCTAGTTGTTGCTCCTTGTGAGCCATCGTACAGACCCAAATAAGTAATAACAAATGTTTCAACTAATTGTCGAACATTATCGTCGTTGAAGTAGAAACCAGGCTAAAATTTGGTTAGAAAGAAGATCATAATATTTACCCGTCCAGGCAATTCATTTGTGACCTCATCATCGTCATCTGGATTAGCTAAAACAGCAGATGCAGGCACGTCTTGTCCGTCCTGAAGATTAGTCCAATTAATGATAATAATTATTTCTTACTAGTTTGATAACCTTGGGGAATACTTGGTGGACTGCGCTGCAAGTAAATTATTTGTAGTGACTTTAATAGATAAAAAAATAAAGACGAAAATATGAAAAGAATAGATTAGCTGCAGCAAAAACCTTAGATAATCGGAACTCCTGGTGAGTTGTTCGCATATTGGATTTCCTTCAAAGAAGAACATTTTCACTGGTAAGCCACGAAGTTTTGCCAATTGTTCAAGACTGTCGATCTAAAATGGCATAAAATAATTGAAAGTTTTCACCAAATTATCAGAAAGATCCAGTACTGTAACGAATTTTGCAATATGCACCAGCATTGCAGCAAAATCAAGATGTCGTAATCTATTTCCCTAAAAATGTGCATATTATGCAATGAGATATTTCATACTTTTAAACTTAATGCAGTAATATTTCCAAATTTTTCGTCAATTCTATCAATTACTGACATTAAGACGTTTGCTTTACTCAACATCATGTGCATATCATTGGCTTTGAAAACTAAAATGAAAATATTCTGAGTAAAAAACTGGCTTACCAGGATCTAAGTAAAATTCGGAAAGATCAATTGCCCTGCTAGACTCATCGTATCTGCTATCTATAACTTTCTAAAACTAGAGATATTAGTGTCTTATGTTAAAATTACATTAATAACTTCCAAATCTTGTTTGTTGAGCTTTGTCCACGGCGCTGGCATTTTTTCGGTTTTGAAAGCAACTCTTTCGCCTGTTTTTTGGTGAATAATACGTTTACTAATGGCTTTAATAGCTTCAGTTGCATCGTCACTCTACGATTATTAACATTATATTCAAGTACTGCAGACTAACCTTTAGAAAAAATTCAATGTCGCCTTTTATACTGGTTGAAATTGAAATAGGTTTGAAATCCTCAATATCTTGCTTGTTTAATTGTTGAATAACCCAACGCTCGCCATATCTACGACCATTTATAACCTAAAAATAAATTTAATTTGTATTATAACTAGAGTCACTTTGATCTTATTAACAATTTCAGTATTTTTCCCTCCAGCACTGAGAAAATTTGCTCTATGTCGAGCTTGAGAAACAATATTTCGAATACCTTCACGAACTGTTCTTTGATCACGCTCATCACGGCGTCTTAGACGAGTTATTGCAGTAGCTGTAAAGGATATTAATGTAAACAAAACACATCGAAAAAAATAAAATCTATTGAGACGAACGTTCTGATTCATCTTCTTGATCGTCGTAGTTGCTCATAATATCGGGATCAAGAGCAGCGAAGCGATTTTTTGATATCTGTTTAGCACCTTGACGAGGACCATTCCCTCCACTTCGAGTATTGCGGCCATATCGTGACATTATCTGAAATAGGGACATAAAAAAGAGCCTTCTGGATAGAAAAGATCCGAAGAATTATAAAGTGCTGAAAAACTACATAAATATTTGCATTCAGTGCGAGTTTATGAAACACAAACGTATTTCAGAAGTTAACAAAGAATTACCACTATATATTCATATAGATACTTTTATGGACAGTTGGACATCAACGAAACACTTGCTATGCGGGGTGCCAGTGACATGTGACTTCAATCAATATTTTCAAATATAGACGGATTTGTAAACTTATTTTGTAAAGAAAAATAGGAAATGGCATATTTGTGATACAAAAACATAAGCAGTGCAGTCAAGTTTTCCATTAGACTTCAACCCTACAAGCTGCATGCATTTACAGAGAATTACTATGTGCTCTTTGCATAGTAAAATTACACTTTGTACACAGTTTTAGTATTCCCAAGCAAAAAAAAATTAGAAATGATGGTAGAACGTTGTCGACTTCATTTGTGCACCATAGTTTGGTGTGGCTGATGCGCTGCGAATTTTCGAAAAGTCCTTTTCGAAAGTAAGCGAAAGATGTTATGCTTCAGCACAGTAATAGTTTTTCGATAGAGAAAAATAAAAATAAACAACAAGTAAAGGAGAAAAGGATGAGCAACAACAAAGGCGTCGCTCGCTCGACATGTGAGAATTCAAAAAAATAGAGGCGCAATCGACGTCGTTTTGGACATATGCGCATCAATGTTCTTCTTTTGGAGGTTCAATTATATTTCTGTTCTTTGTATGTACATTTATTTTTTTTTCAATTGTTTACACAATAATACGCACGTGAAACATCGCTTGAGAAGCCGTGAAAATTTTGCCAAAAAAAGATGAGTCTTACGGTTTCATCAGGATTTTCTTACCCCCACAGTGAGCAAGGGAAAGGACAGGAAGCGTGATGCAACCTTTTTACCGTTGAACATAATGTTGCCACTGAATCTGTAGACTGAAGTTTGAAATACTGGGCTGTAAGAATTTGTGATCATCAACAAGTTGATTACGAGCAGTTGGGGGAATGGGAGAAAAATCTCAGAAATCGCAATGACTCGTGAAATTGAAACATATTGGCTTCTCTCACGCTTACAATATGTACAGTCAATAAATATAAGCAAGTCACTATAAAAAGTTTCTAAATTACAAAAAAATAGAATAGTTTCAAGGTGAAAAGGCTTCTAGGGGTATATTGGGTTTAGCTGCTAGAAAAGCTTCTCCTGCTTTCTAAAAGTATTATTTTCAATGTTTTTTTTACAATATTTACCTCAAATTGCCAGTTATTTTCTTCCAAGCATTGTTGGCTGTATTTCAGATTCATTCCACTTTGTCTGAAAATTATTATTTATTCTTTTCTTATTTTGAACTCACTGTGAAAATTGTATGACCATTTCCTTCTTAATCTCTTCACCAGGGACTGTGGATGCACTTGTTTCATTCGAAGTAATCTAAATTAGTATTTCTTCCCTTTCAGAGTAATTTTCTAACCTTTTTCATGAGACTCCGATAGCGCTCGACCCTGTCTATTGACAGGCCACTAATATAAAGCATATCCGAGAGGATAGACACACTAAAGGATATCCATATTTCTTTTGAATGGGATTTACCTGTTGTCTCGTCGAACAATGAAGTTTCGACTGAAATAACTGAGAGGAGAGCTCTTATCGGATCCGACCAAGCAATCTTCAAAAAGACCATGAACTGTGAAGCCCAGAAGTGGTCCCTAAATCTTTCTTGCACTGCATATATTTTCAAACTCACTGTGCAAAGAGACACGTCCACTGTAAAGCTGTCCACGTGATGTTTTGTAAGAGGCAATTTAGCCAGTTGTACAGCAATTTCCATATTTCCCTTGAAAACACGACTCGCCCGATTTTTAGACCAATATTCTTCTTTCAATACATTGTGAGAGGGAAAAATGTATTTCTTATAAATTTCACTGAAATGGATGTCAAAAACATATAGGAGAAATTCTTACTCGTCGTGATATTTGATTCTAGGAGTGTCGATTAGATTTTGGATGGTGAGGGTAAATGTCGACTGAAAGAGCATTTTTGCATTTTTTACAAAGGGAAGCTCACATTTTCGGGATGATAAGCTTGAAGGAGCTCTTTTCTCGTCGTCGCTCCCTCAACCCCGTCATAAAATCCAAAAAATGTTGTTATAAAATCACTCAGCAACTTGTGGATATCATCAGAATTTCCATAAAAATCTCCCTAAAAAGGTGTCATTTTGACGGAATAATTAGGAAAACCTTGACTGGAATATCTGGCTTGAATTGACCTTCGGGAATATCCATATTATTGGGCGGTGCATATTCTGTTCCATCCTAAAATGATACAAATTTATTATGGGAAGATAAAATAACTCACAAGTACCGTGACGAGGGGAAATACACTACGAACAGCGCTGGAAGAGAAGGTTGATAATAAAATAGCCTGTTTGCTGGTAAAATAAACACAAGAAATTTAAAAATAAACAAATCCTGTACTTCAAGTACTCCGTTGTGCTCGTGTATTTTTCACACATTGGATTTCCTTCAAGGAAGAGGGTCTTCACAGGCAGACCTCGCAGTTTTTCCAGTTGTGGTAGTTCAATCTGCAAATTTACTTTTTACTTCCAAGGAAAACTCACCGAATTGTTGCCGGAGAGGTCCAAAACTTGGATAAACTTGCAGACTGTGACAAATGTGGCGGCGAAATCCAAGTGGTGAAGTTTGTTTGACTGAAATTGCATTCATTTGTTGTGTTTCTTCAGATATCCTTTTTTCTGGTTTGCTTCCCTTTTTCTTGCTAGTCTGTAGTATTTTGTAAAAAAAAACTCACTTCTAAGCTCAAAGCCGTAATATTTCCATATTTTTCATCAACATAATCGATGACTTCTAGCATTACATTTGACATCGTAAGATTTAGTTTAGCTCCGGCTGCTTTGAACTCTAAATTTGCTCTTCTTTTATATATTTTCTGTGGAACTTACCAGGATCTGTATCAAATTTAGCCAAAGATAGTGATTTTGTATTTGGATCATAACGTCGGTCGACTACTTTCTAAATTTTTCTTGCATGGAGAGAATGGCGTACACTTACTTTTACAAGGTCAGCGTCTTTTTTGGATAAGGGCTGCCAGGGGGCTGGTACTTGGCTCATTATCAGTATTATTCTTTCATTGGTGTCAGAATGAATTAGTCTTTTGTTTAGAAATTTTACAGCTTTTGCAGCTTCTTCATTCTATAACTTCTTTTTAGACATTTATACGAATTCTTACCTTCAAGTGAAATTCTACCTCGTCTTTTTCATTTACACGAATTAGCAAAGGTTTGAAATTGTCAATTTCTTGACGACTTAGAAGTTGAATGACCCATCCAGCTCCATATTTAGCACCATGGGGAACCTAAATAATATTTCTGTAAAAAGGTCATGGGTCTTACTCGTATTTTATAGGCACTTTCTCTTCTTGTAGGCGGTCCTCTTCTTGGAAGAAGATCAGGAAGAAGTGGGACGGGTATTCCTGGTCCTTGATTTAGGGGCCGACCACCTCGTCCTCCTCGACGACCTCGAGGAGTATATATTTCACGGGGTTGTCGATTATCAACTTTATCTAAAAATATCTTTTGCTTCCTTTCTATTAGACTTTTTATGGGTTTTTATGTTAAAACTCACATCGATTCCTATTATTTCGTTCCTCATCTCTTCGATTTACACGAACCAGCCTAGCAGTGATATCTTTGACTCCAAACCGGCTCATTTCTATAACAAAATAATATTTTTAAGTAGTAGAAAGGGGACAGAAGAATAAAGCGAAATGCGCAGCAGCTGTTTCGAAACAAGCGCTTTTTCTAAT
This sequence comes from Oscheius sp. DF5033, assembly GCA_964036215.1. Taxonomy (NCBI): domain Eukaryota; kingdom Metazoa; phylum Nematoda; class Chromadorea; order Rhabditida; family Rhabditidae; genus Oscheius; species Oscheius sp. DF5033. Next base: position 4,824,080 of record CAXIWN010000004.1, on the reverse strand, counting down.
GAGTGAGAAACCAGGACTTTCGAAAACGTCAGAGGCAAACAACCGCTTGTTATTGATTAGTAGATTCTAATCTCTAGAAGTTCTGGTGTAAAATTTAGACAATGGGAATTGTTCTAGGGAGCGTAGAAGGCGAAAAAGTAACAAATATCTTCAGAAAATAAGGCTGATCCGATGAAATAGCGAAGATATTGCTTACAGTAGAACAGTTCTCCCGTCCATAATGCTCGAGCCCGGTGTTGTTCCTCTTAACTCAAGCATATAACATGGATGCCGATGAGCAGAAAATCAATTGACCCTTCGTGTTTTTGACTCTCTCACTAAACTGGTTGTTATTTGCAACAAGGAGAGAGAATACGTAAAATTACGACTAGGAAAATTCAAACATTGCTTTTCAAGTGTTCTAAATTCAGTTCATTTTTCTTATATTTTACATGCTCATTCTTATTATTTTTTGAAACCTTCACAAAAACTGATCTCAATTTATATTTTTCAGGGCGATCCCTTACAAAAATGAGGACATGGAAGGATATTAGAGAAGAACTCTTGAATACAAGTACGTCGTTTTGTATTACTGTACCATTTGCTTTTTAGACAGTGTTTGTACAATCCTTCAAGGTAATCCTGTTCCTACTCATTTTTATAAACATTTGGATTCTGTAGTAAGTTTTATTAACGTAATTTCTCTATTAGAAATTTTAGTTTAATGCATTTGAAGATGTTACACCAGAAGAAATGGAAATTGTATGTGATGAAGAAATGCGACTTCTTCTTTGTGGATTTCAAACAGACAACATTCGACTAATATTCGATGCTGAAACAAAACGGCCACACACTTTGAATCCTAATCCTTCCTTGGATCCGTATCTAAGGTTCGTGTTTTTTTTTATAAATTATTTCATTTTTTAGATCAGCAATAGATAGATTTTTTGATGTAATTCATGATCTTTATGTCATCCGTGTTATGGGACATGGTTTGTCAATTTTTCTACAATTAATCTTTTTTTTAGAAATACGAGCAAATTTATTACGTTCTCGTATTGCTAGAGTTGTAGTCTACAAAATAACACAAAGAGTTGAAGATCTGTTATCACCTATATTGATGGACAACTGGTCCCAAAGAGTATCTGAAGGGGTAAGTCAGTTGTTTTGGGCATTATACTGATTGTAGTTCCATGATTCTGATTACGGTCTCAACAGTCTGACCAGAAGTGTTACCGCCATTAAATCAACGATTCATTGTTATGCGGACATTGTTCTTTCCATTTTTGAGGTATCCTGGTCACAGTGAAGAACTCGAGGGTTTTAGAAAAATTTATCTGGTGGTGAAGTAATCGATTTATTGGAAGAGAAGCTGCAAAGAGCTATTCGAGATCGTCAGGAATTACAACTTCTGCAAAAGGTTAGATTTTTCAGTGAATCTGTATATTTTCTTAGGAAGCATGGAAAATATTTTTTGAAATTGCTGGAACGTGGATTTCTTTTGGACTTTTAGAAGATATTAATCGAGAATTTTTTATTTGGGAAATCCATGGCATCAAGTCAATAGATGTTGAGCTATTAGAGAATAGAGGATCATTGAAGTAAGCGCATTTTTGCCGTAAATGTTAAACTTTTTTCCAGTGGAATATATGCAAGTAGTTCTAAGTACATAATGATACCTGATCTGTGCCCGAGGCAAATACGACCTTATATGAACCATATATTTCAGTGCGGCCATAACAGTCGTCCAAACATTGAAAGTAAACTTTTCTTTATTTCTCAATTAACAACTATTCAGGAACTGAAATTAATTGGTCTGCTCTGGAAAATCCCAATCGTTTTATACAGAAGGTTACCAGTTTAGCTTCTGAAATGTCGGCCAGTGCATTGAAACAAATGCGAAATGAAGGACGACTAGATGAATTCTTACAGTTAGTACTTAAAATTAATTTTCCATTTCATTCAATTTCAGATGCTTCTTTACCACATTACTTAATAGCCCATGGTTAACGCGGATAGCTGTGGCATTAAACAGTAAAGGTCTACCGGATCGAATTTATAATGAAGTAGCTGATGGAGTGTTAAAATCACTTACCCATTTGACACTACATCGAGATGTTGGTCATTTTCCTCTCTTACAAAATTTCCGGTACGTTTCTTGCAAATTGAACGATTGTCTTTTAGATTCGTAAAAGATCGAAGTAATCTTTTTGATGCTCTAGTAAATTGCCAGTACATTACAAATGCTCCATCATCCATGCGTACAAGATCTGAAATACAAGTTTGTTATCTTTCTAATGGTTAAATTTGTGTTTTTCAGCCGTCGTTAGCTGATCGATTATCAATATCTGTAAAGTTACCACCCGGTCTGGAAAGAATTATGACAAATGATCTCATTCAAATTCATACACTCATTTTCCGGCTTCAGTTGAGAATTATGCTAGCTGTAATTACTCTTGATCAAAAGTAATCGATTTCGTTTTTTTATTATCCTTTTTTTTTTGTAGAAGAGCAGAACTGAGCCGTAACGGAACTAATACGGGCTGTCACGATGTAAGCCTCCGTCAACCTTTTCAGCTACTCAATCATATGAGCCAATATCTTCTTCGCTTTAGATTAATACTCTTTTATGCAGTACGCGATTGTATGAAAATGTTTAATGAAAGACTTTCCAAGGTTTGTTTTTCATCTTTCTTTTTTTCATAACCAGTCGCTTCGCGACTGCTTGCGCGCCTTACGGCGCGCCCCGCAAAAATTTAGGCTGCGGCGGGGATCGATAGTCCCTTGTAGTGATCATCGCGAAGCTCTGGATAGTCGCTTGTAGTGAGAAGAGAGTCTCTGCTGGCCTCATCTAAAGAAGTCGAAAGATAAGCATATTCTCGTAAGAGGCCCGATATCGCCGTTTACTTCAGTGAGATTTACTCAGCGCTACTTAAAACTACGCAAAATAGTCTTAGAAACACTTTGAGAAGTGAGAGAAGTCAAAAAAAGCAGATTTTTTTGATCCCGAAGGGGTCCGAACTAAGGGTCTTGCAACGAAAACGGTTTTCTAGAAATAAAGAAAACGACTAATTAAGCAGAGACAACCCTTCTGGCAAAAGATCAAAAATTTTGGTTCCGGCGAGTTCGAACTTTGGTCGTTTGGGTCGGGTCCCGCAGCGAAAAGTTTAAAAAAAAAGAAAAAGATTAATTGGACGTAATCCGTCACTATGACATTACTGGGGATCCGAACCTTAGTCGCTTGGTTGGGGCCCATCACGAACGGGTTCTGCAGCGAAAACTTTAAGAAAAAAAAGAAAAAGACTAATTAAACATAGAGAAGTCGTTTGGCAAAAAAGCAAAAATTTTTGGTTCCGGCGGGGATCGAACCCCTGACCCCGCGCGTCTTAACCTGGACAGACAAACAGACAAACAAACAAACAAACAAAACACATTACGTTCTTTTATTATTAGATTATTTATCATTCCAGGCCAACCAAGTAGAAGATATTGCTCAAATTCAAAGAGATTGTCTAACTCATTTGTTTAAAGTATGTTGGTAATTTATACGTTGTTATATTTATTTTTTAGGAAGGACAACTTACAGAAGAACATGTCTATATCATTGAAGATTTGGTTGGCCTTATCGGATCATTTGCAGCTGATTATACTGTAAGTGCATTCGTCTGACTCATAAATAATCATTTGTTTCAGTTCGATACATTATTGGAATCGTACAATTTATGGTTGGAATCTGTAGAAGCAGCACGTTTTTTAAACAACGATATCGCAAGTTTTAGTTAGTACAATATTTTCCGGGTACTGTATATTCCTATTCGTTATACTGCTGTGAAGTAAAGCTTATTCATAAATATTTTCTTTACGTTTTTTACACTAAGCAACCAGTTTCAAGATAGCATTGTTTTCATTTGGCGACCTTCGCCAATTTACACTGGTCGGCCATTCTACTTCTGTGTAACACAGTCCCATCAACAACACAACAGTCTCGCTAGTCATTCTCGCAATAGATTCACCTTTTTCCTTATTCGCATAACCTTTTTATAATTTAGACATGAAAGTGTTGATTCTTCTTTCTTTTGTCGGCTTAGCTGCAACTATTAATCTTATTGGAAGAACTCAGTCAGCCGCCGTGAGTTTTTCCTTCTTTTTGCAATCAATTTCCACCAATTTAGGTAAGGGGTCGACTAATGTGCGAAGGTAAGCCACTTTCTGGTGTCGAGGTCAAACTCATGGAGTCCGACAACTCTTTCCTCCCCGGTTTCCTTGATACAGATGATGTAATGGCAAAAGGAAAAACCGACGGCAGTGGCAGCTTTTTACTCAGCGGAACATCCAAGGAAATTACCGGAATTGAACCTTATTTGGCTATTTTTCACGATTGTAAAGATGGAATCAAGGTAAGTTGAAATACCAAGAAAAGTTAAAGAAAAATCCAGCCTGGAAGTCGTATAGTAAGGATCAATATTCCTTCTTCTTATGCGAGCAGTGGCAGCACTCCAAAGAAGACATACGACGCTGGATCACTTGAACTTGCTGGTAAATTCCCCGGAGAGAAGAGAAGCGGACTCTTTGGAAAATAATTTGTGATAATAGACAATAAACATGGCATTTTACATTTTTATAAAATATATCTAACAGATGGAAGATGACAGGAGAACTGTTGGAAAGAGAAATAAAATGTAAAAAAAATGGAAGCAGAAAAAAAAATAGGACAGAAAACCGCCACTTTATTAAATTTGAATTTGCGTCCCGTTACGAATTTTACCGAAGGGCGGGAAAATTTTGACACCTTTTCCTACTTTTGCATTTTTCCTCTATTCTCACCGTGTTTGAGTTGCTGTGACAATTTGTCCTTTTTGTCGTGTAGAGAAGCAGTATTCGCAAGCCGTTATTCTCATCTCAAACTTATGGATAGACTAAACTACTTCATTTTGTTATTTCAGGAATATGAACAAGCTTGTAAAACCTGAAGGCGCTGTTATTTCAGCCATTGAGAAGCAAGTATCCCAAGCATTGGGCGAACTTCAATCTACAGGCAATATGAAAGCTCAACTGAATGAGCTATATTTCGTTTCCGCAAAGGTTAGTTCTATTTTATGCTCATGCTTTCGCATTAGCCTTTGTTCTACGAGTATTGTAATTTTTGAATTTCAGGAGGTTCAAGTCGGCAATAAAACTGCGGTCCTTATCTACGTTCCTGTTCCCATGCTTCGTCAGTTCCAGAAGATTCAGGTCCGACTTGTTCGTGAACTGGAAAAGAAGTTCTCCGGTAAAACGGTGATCTTCCTGGCTAAGGTATGGCTTTGTGATCTACATTATTGACGATGTTTTAGCGCCGAATTCTTCCCAAGCCTCTTCGAGGATCAAAGCATCGTGTAGAAAAGCAGAAGAGACCTCGCTCTCGCACCCTCACTGCTGTCCACGAAGCCTGGTTAGATGAAATGGTTTTCCCTGCTGAAGTTGTTGGTCGTCGGATCCGTGTCAAAGCCGATGGAAAGCATATTCATAAGGTTTAGCTTTGTTACCGCCTGTACTCGTACTTTTTTTTGTAGAAAAAAGCACTCTTTCATTTAAATTTTGCAGATTCATCTTGACAAGTCGTCCGAAACAAGCGTCGAGCACAGGGCAGACATTCTCGCTGAAGTCTACAAGAAGATGACCGGGAAGGATGTCGTCTTCTCTTTCCCAACACCTATTTTCTGAACTGCAGCAGCAAATTGTTGATAATAGTAATAAATTGTTGATTATATTCCATGAATTGTTCTAACTTAGCGGTTGACATCCTGGTGATTTCGTTAACAATTGCGTGTCGTCGTTGAAAGTAGACGGTTGCTGTGAAAATGCACAAATAGAATCTCCGTACTGACTTAGTGAAAAAGTTTAGAATAATTTTTAGCATGCTACAAATAATAATGTTGCTAATGACTGCAGCTTCGGCTAAAGACGATATAGATTTTCATGGGAAACCTTTGGATGAACTAGGAGAACGATTCGAGGCTAGAAATTATGGATTTGCGCCTCCATTCAGCCCTAACCTTCATTGGTCGCTGGCAGGACTAACCATGATTACTCCTCAGCGAGTTATTTTAACGCGTGATATGCCGTCATTATATGGTGGAATTTGGAATAGGAATCGAGTTGATATGCGTGACTGGATGGCTGTGGTATGTTTTAATTTTATTTTTTTTTCTAAAATATGATTTAGGTTGACTTCCGAATTATATCTTCAGCTAATCATCATGCTGATGGATTGGCAATCTGGTACACAAAAGAAACTGGTATGGGTAATGCTTATGGAGCTCCTCATAATTTTTCTGGACTTGGCGTTGGTTGGTTATAGAGATCCCGCTTTTAAAATTGTGCCTTATAGCATTGGATACCTATTCAAATGTTCACAGCGGTGGCGAGAAAATCACCGTTTTATTTAATCGCGGAAATGAAGAATTTAATGCAGATGATGATGGTAAAAGTGTATCCTTATACGATGGCATAAACCAGATATCTTGCGACCTGATGCGGTAAATGGCTCTGTGCACTGCGTTAATTTGAGTTTTTTACAGGAACAGAATGTTTGCTCATTCTAGTAGTACTGGCACAGCAAAAATTCTTGTCCGTTATTATGAAGAGACTTTATCTGTTTATTACGCTGGTGTCGATGACAAAGTTTGGTCTCGCTGTACGAGTTACGATGGTTTGTTCAATGTTTCTTGTTTAACTTCTAATTTTAGGCCTCCATCTACCTCTCGGATACTATTTTGGCATTTCGGCCGATACAGGAGAGCTTAGTAGCAGCCATGAAATCATAAGTATCAAGATGTTCTCGTTATCTGGGAAACATGATAGCGATGCTTCGATAGCACCTTCTCTTGCAAATCATATGAAAGCTTCAAGTAAATTTTCCTTTTATAATTTGTTTCATAATAATATTTTAGATTCTGAAGATGCCCATCGTGGCTTGTCCCCTGCATCGGCTTGGTGGACAGCCTTCAAAGTTTCTGCTTATAGTGCTTTCCTCGCCATCATAGGGCTGATACTTGTTCTCGGCTATAAAGAAATAACTCGTCCTAAGAGACGTACGAAGAAATTTTACTGATAATTTAGCTGGTATGTATGTTGTTATTAATTACTCACAAAAGGTCTGTTGTTTAGATGTATAAAATTTTTAATAATTAAATTATTATATCCTATAGCTTTTTATAGTGATAATTATTATTTTCCTCTGGTTTCCCACCTGAAACTGATGATCTTTTTGATACTTCGAAGACAAATTAATCATCTGAAATGTGCAGTCGAATAAGTGACGTCCTGTTTTTTCTTTTCTTTACCATTCGACTGGAAGAGAGGTTATTGTCCTGTGACTTCTTGTCCCAGCTATGGATCAGAGAACGTGACGAAATCACAAGTTTTTTCTGCTTGGTTGATCTAGTCATCCTTTTCGACGAGTTCAAGGAAATAACCAACGAGGAACAAAAACGAAGGAACATGGAGCTTATAAGTTGATTGAAATAGATGCTCGGCAATTAGACCATCTATCAATGACGCTCGAACCATGCAGTCATGTCCGAGTGGTTAAGGAGATTGACTAGAAATCAATTGGGCTCTGCCCGCGTAGGTTCGAATCCTGCTGACTGCGAAAATTTTTTTGCTTTTATTTCCTGTCTCCTCTAAAAATGGTTATGTTTGCTTTTCTACTTCGAAATTCTGTCTAGTCTCAAGAATTAATAAGATGAGTGACAGCGTGTATTGCCCTGTCTAATTTAATAATACCCTCTCCACGTATCAATCTCATCCATTGTGCACGCTACTCCTCACTTTTCGTATTTCCAATTAGAAAAATAAAATAGACCCCGTCTGAATACGCAATCGACCTCGTAATTTCTCAGAAAAATTAATAAATTCTTTAATGGAAAGATTAAATAAGGGCAATACATCATTTCTATGTCTTTTTTCAGCTCTTTCACATGGATAATTTATTAGATGAGTGGATAAAAAATGTCGGCATTATTCTTTTGCTACGTCTGTCGACGAAAATAACTCTTTTGACTCATCTTATCCTTCCAAGGGGGCTTCTTTTCTTATTTTACACTCGTAAATTCTTGGCAGTTAACTGACAGGCGATGTCGCTGAATTGCTGAGATTTTACGGCTAGACGGCTTCCATATTCATTTCTAGCCGCCAAATATTCAGCCTCTCGGGACATCGTCGACATCATTTTATTGTCTTCTCCAAATTCCTCATAAAAATGCAAGTCGAGTCAAAACAACCGGGACATCTCCCATCTCTTTACCCAAAAAGTCATCACAGTTCCATTTTCGCCGTGTTTTTATTAAATTTTCGCTGACAATTTAGCTTTGATAAAATGTACGAATTTATAGACAGAAACAGGTGTGGACATTTGATTTAATTTTAGAAAATAGCCTGGCACACCCCATCTTTTTGTAGTTCCGTCGACGCCCGTCATTTTTAAGCTAAAAATGAAAAAACAGGAGGATCAGCCTGGTAAGACACGTACAGATTAGGCGGAGGAGTACACCCCGGATCTCAATAAAGTGGGAAGGCTGCCAGGTGGAGTACGATTGAGGGTCGAACCTCTCTCAGTCGGACGACAGGTTGTCCCTGTCATCCGGTCCCCTGATCGCCTTCATCTCAAATTCAGTCCCCTCCGACATCAAAAGTCATGGTTCTAAAATAGGAAATGACTCGTTATTTCAGGAGGAGAGGGAAATGGCAGACGGGACTCGGCCTTCTAGGAGGACCTTCCGCCGTCGACGCATTTCTCCCTCTTCCGCCCATATTTTAGCCCAAATAAATTGACAGGATTCTTCTTCCCAAATTGGCAACAAAGTAATTTTTCTCTTCGAAATGACTCGAAGCCACGAAATGTCCGGGATAAGTTGTCCTCCTGGATTGGCCATCTGTCGAATCTCGATGAACTGTTCCCGTCCTCCAGAAAATCATGAATTTCTCCTTGCCGTTCCCTCCTACAATTATGTTTTTACCCTCAGAATCCTGTTTGTCTTTGAGGGGAACTCCCTCTCTCGTTTGTAATGGTCGACGGACATCCCGCCATCGACGTTTCCCCCTTCATTTCCTGTATCTGTTCAATTGTCTCGTTTCCTATCCCTGATCAGAGTACAGGGGAAATAGAAGAATTTCTCTAGAAGATGCTTGACGGTTCCAGAAGGACCTGTTCCCCGAGAGAAGGGAAACCGGGGTCTGACTAAGGGCGGACAGGTTGCGAGGTCAAACTTATCACCTTTTGAAAGGCGACAAATTTGTGACGTAGTGACCATCGTCGTCGTCACATGGCCACCTGTACTGGTTCGCCCATCTCTTGACAGGGTCGAGGTGTCTTCTGTCTTCTTTTCCTCTTTTGATCCAATCTCTTCCTTTGTCGAGTAGCTGACTCCTAAAAACAGGATCAAGTCAGGTATTTCCCCAGCTCTCCCCACGTCATCCTCTCGCCCTCTTTCCATCAATTATTTACAATTGGAAACATATTGTTATGACGGCGTTTAGGTGCTTTTTGCGTTCTTTCCAATGTCATATTTTATTCATTTGAATCAAAAGGAAAGGGAGGCGAGGACAGAAGAGAGGCGTCGACTTCTAGGTGTCAACCAGAACATCCTCTCACTTTTGGACTAAAATCTACAATAATTTATCCACTGAAAATAAAAATAGCAATAGCTCAAAAATCTTTGTGATACTAGAGTTCAATGGGTTCAATTTTCAATTCAAAAAGGGCGCCCCCCGTCGACGAGTCTCTTGTCTTGGGTGGATCTCTATTGGCGAGGATCATCCGGGGTGATTATTAGCGGGGATTATTCATTCACCACTTTTGTGTACGTAGAAAATCACTTAGGACAAATATTTCTCTGGACTCGAAGGACTCTAAAAGTCAAGGAGATCAGGGAACCCCCTCAAAATTCAAAGAGAATGACCTGAGGCTCTTCTGGGCTTTTTTAAACAAGGAATAAGACCAATTGGTAGCTGCCATTTTTGACCCTTCGCTCCAATGGGCGTTCACGTGGTGGTTGTCTGTTCTTTGCCCTGACTGTCGGCCTTGTCTCAGGCGACTCTCCGTCGTCCGCCATTTCACCACCTCCTCCATCCATGTGGATGTCTCAATCTTCTCGCCATTCGCCTCCCATCTCCCCACTTTCCCCAATTCAAAAGGCAATTCCCAACAGTTGTAATAATTGCAATTGTCACGTCTTCCGATCAGTTTCCGCGATTCGATTCGCCCGTATTTGAGACTGTGCACGTTCTCAGTTGTCTTTTTCTCTTTCTGTGAATCTGGTCGCCTCCCGTCTGTTGTTTTCCATCAGATTTTGATGGATTCCTCCTCTTTTCCAGTAAATAACCGTTCCTCCTCCTCGTCTTTGAACATCCTCAAAGATTTTGCTCATCTCATCATTTTCCCAGTTGTCGGCCGTGAGAATTGTCTCAATTATTCCAATCTTGGTTCCTCTCCCACTACGAATGTAATTTCAATCCCCACTGTATCCAAAACCAAAAAGGGGAACTTTGTTCTGGTGAAAATAATAAGACGTCATTTCCAATTTTTGGGTAATGGAGCGGAGAGAGAATTTTGAACGAACGCTGTTCTCCGAAAGCAGCTGTTTTCCCCTTCTTTGACAGGAAATGGGCCGGGTGGCGGTATTTCAAAGAACACAAACCTTTACTCTTAAAAATTCCTCATATTCCGAATGCAAGTAACTTATTTCACAAAATTCTTTTGTCTACGATTTCTAGACGCCCACCATAAAATGGCGACGTCGACTGAGATCGACAGAAGTTGGTGTCGATCTTCTTTTTTTCCCCATGCTTATCATCCAATAATTTGCGCTTATCTATTATAATCCAATATTACCCAGATTATACTCTATTTATTAGTCCCATTAAATAGTCACCACTTGAAATTCCCAGGACGAGTGGTCGAGTCTCTTATCAACCTCGATAAGGAGTGTCCACTCCCGGTCACTCATGACCACCAGACCACTCACTTTCTTCTATAAATGTCCAGTTTTTTATCCCAGAATATCCAAATATTTGTCGCCTGTTTTACAAAAGACGAAGGAGATGAGTGTCAAGAAAGTCAGGCGGCCATCCAGTTCCATTTGAGTTTGCCTAACCGTCGCCCAACCAGTTCTCCCTCCTCGTCTTCTGTCTTTTCGAAATCTCCTCATTTTCTATAAAATAAAAGAAAATGGTTCCGTCTATTTTTAAAGCGGAAGTCACGTTCGTTTACTCGCTCGCTGGTCGCCTAATTCGGGCAAAGGTTGTTCCCAGGCGCGGTTGTAACATGGCGTCGTCTTCGGCGACGTCGACGTACTCTCTTTTATTTTTTGGTATCAACTTTCTTTTGATATCATGGATAATTTCTTATTAGTTCTCTCGCCATTCTTCTCTTAATTTCAATGGAATACATTGACCTCCATTCTCCTCCTACACTGTTTGCTATCACAATGAACTCTCTCCCACTGATTGACGTGTTCCTGGTTTAGAGAGACATCATCCTTTGTCATAATTCCATTTAAATGGCATTTCAAGGAATTTTTGCAGAAGGCGAAGGGCACCTTTGCAAAAGGGAAAATCTTCGATTGAGCTCCGCCTGAGGGTACTCGACTTTCCCTACGCATTTTGCGAATATTTTTATTGCACGTGCCTTTTACCAAAAACTTATTCCACCGCTGGATTTTAATTTTTGTTTATGGTGAGATGCTTCTAATAGTTTTGTTGAAGTCAGAATTGGTTCGAAATAAGTAGAAAATTCTTCATGAGCCTAGAATGGCCTCAAAGTGTAAGAACTATCAGGAGACCAGCAAGAAGTCGTCTGGAATCTTCTAGAAGGTCATCCATGTGTCCTTCTTCAAAAAATAGAAAAATTTGATCTGATGACGATTCCTTCTCGGGAACATTTCGTTCCGATATCAAATAATTTCCCACGCGTCCAAAGGTTCCAAGTTAAAAAAGTCAAAGCAACAAATAGTCCAAAACTTCAAAAGATTAATTGAGGCTGGAACCATTCCTACACGTGGTACGATTGTCGCTGGGAGAAAGTTGCCATTTGGGAATTTTCTCACTCCTCTGTCGACTTTTGGTCGAATCCACCAGCATTTGAAGTGCCGTTTTGTTGTATTTTTGACTGGAAACGACCTCCAAGCTCTCCTCACCATGTTGTCCATTAGTTGGGAGATTCCCACGGCAGAATATGGCAGTTGTTTTTCTGGCCAGCCGTTCCAAGAACCCAGATCTTTCTAGGTCGATTCCAGTTGACTCTGTCCCTTGATCTATTCTCCTCGTTAATCCTACGTGGGATCTGCTCCTCGATATATTCTTAATCTTCTCCTCCCTAATCCCTTTCCTTTTATTGGGTAGAAAAAAAAACGAGTCCAATTGCGTCGACAACTTTCGTCAATCGCTAAAAGATCAACGTCGGGTTTCCGTTTATTTTTGGAGGAGAATAATGGGACAAAGGAAGAAGATGTCTCGAATCTCTTCAATAGACCATAATTATCAGCATTTTTTACGCTTTTCGCACGGATTCGTATAGTTAGAGTCTGCAAAAAAAGTCATGCCTATTTCCTGAAGTGACTGCCGTCAGGCACCTTTCGCCGGTGGCGCCCTTCGACTGAGATGTCCGCATAAGCCGTCTATCTATCTCCCAATTGTCCTCCTCGTTATCCCAGTAGAAAATCCATCGTTCATAGCCTGTCCCCCAGCATTTTTTCTCTTGTTTACGGATTTTTTTTGAGTAGGAGAGAGATTCCTGAGACTGTTATCAGTTGCCACCCTCCGGAGCAGACCATTTCTCTGAAATGGTTCTATTAATCCGACTCTAGTCGACGTATCAAATTTGTTTTGGCGTAGTTTTGTCACCGTCGAACACACAAAGAATTCTCCTGGAGACGGAAAAAGAGATTACAGTTGCAGAAAATAGGTGATCTTCTGGTCCTGTCGACTCATCTGGTGATAGGAGATAATATATTTGACATAACAAAATAATCTGAAATTTCAAGAGGAGTTACTGTAAGTTGGAGGATCTATGATTTCTCGGGAGATTTATGTCGATTTTAATTTTAGTTTTCTGTGAAAAGTGGCCAGTCAGCCAGGAAATCCCCCAAGATCGAGACTTTCTAATCTTTGTCGCCTTTCTCTCTGTCTGTCCCGGATAAAAAATTCAACAGGTCCCAGACCAATTTCCCTAAGATCATCGTCGACATCATTCATTTCCTCTGTGAAACGGCTCAAAAGCTCAAGAATTTTCTCATCCCATTTCTGGCAAAGATCACGCCAAAAGATCTTTCCCTCTGATGTCAATAAGTGGCGAATCTTACGTTTCTGGTATCGCGGGATTAGAAAGCGAGGATTAGACTCCTCGCCTACTTGGCCTTTTGTGGTCGACGAGGGGCGGTACTCTTCAGTCCCAGGAGAGCTGTCGGCAGTCTCGACGATGTGTACTCCTCGTCATCTCTTACGTCAACGTGGTCCTTCTGCAAGGGCCAAGTTCCCGTTGACCTGGCCATTTCCCCATTTAATTGGGCCAAAGAATCTTGTCCCCTTTATTTAATTTTCTTCGTTAACAATGTTTCGAGGGGGTTGCAGGTGCGGGGTTCCCAGAGGGGCGAATGGCCACGTCGTCGACGAAGCGATGGCAGAGCTTGTCTACTGTACTCCCCAATTTCTTGTCATTCTTTATGTCCTCTAGTTCCAAACGTTGTCTTTCGACGATTTATCTGGGCCCCTAACAAGCTGTCAATCTAGCCGCCCTGTTCATTTCCCTCTTGGTCACGTTTTCGAGGAGGCGAAAAAAACGAGGATGACACATCGAGGAGGGGTCACGCCGCTAATCATTTAATAGCATTTAGTGTAGAGTTTAAAATAAATCAGCCCACTCAGAGATGAGAATCTCGATGAACTTTGGAAATATGGCAAGATGGCGTGGAGGACATTTCCGACCACATACGTTTTTTGGGGGGAATGGGATAAAAAGTCAGGAAATTACTGACGTTTAGAGGGGAAATCCAAATTTAGTTTTTCCCTACAGTATTACCCAAAACACATTTAAAGCTACACGGCATGTCCTCTTCCTTTCTACCTGGAGATCGAGCTCGCCGCCTACAGCACTCCCAGAACCAAGACACACGACGCCGTCGACGACCTACGTCGTTAATTTGCAGGTGTCCCTGTTCGTGGTTTGAACTACAAAATAGAAGACATTGCGCCAAATTTATGAAATAGCGTGTCGACCATTGGTTCTTTAACCCACTAGATCTAAAATTATCATGTTCTAGGGTCGACGGAGAGACTAGTCGACTTCCCTGCCCGTTGTCCTTCTCCAGATTTCCACCTTCCCCTGTATTCTTGCCCCTTTATTGCTTCACTTTAAATCATCCGGGGCTTCGTAAATTTGCCTTAATTTGATCAGACGCCTTTCCCACATAAGAATGATGACTCCAAAGAACTGCTCAAATCCCCGGGCTTCATCCTGATCTGTCTTTGATCTAGTCGCCCGTCGACAACAATCTCCCCTTCCCATGCTTTTCCCGATCTTCCTCTTCTTATCAGAAGTCGAGAAGGGGGCGAATGAGAGAAACACGCGTGAAAGCCACGAGCCGTGAAATGTGCTTATTTTCTCGTTCTCCCAACAAAGAGATCTTCACCTTGATGTCGACGGGAGGACAGTCGTCTCGTCGCCCCTCCCTCTCCTCAGAATAGCCATCGCCATTGAAGCGTAGTGTTTTGACAGCTCCTCTCAAGGCGAAATTCTTCTGATGAAGTTTGATGTTACCGTATCTTCTCTCTCTCCTATTTGATTTTCGGCGTCATCTTAGTTTTTCTCCAGGAGATCATTTCCTTATTAGCATAGAGTACGCTAATAGAATTGCCGCCAGTGGACTTGGTGATCTTCTCTCCTTCTAATTTGAGGTCTCTTCTCCTCGACCTTCACACTCTTTTCTTGGAGGTCTCTTATCCTTTAATTCTTCTTGCTAACTCGAATGTTTATAAAAAGGGGATGGTCATTCTTTGCTATTGAAAATCAAGACGTCATTAGGGTTCCTAAATCTTTGGAATAAACTCTGGCCCCAAAAATTAATTAAACCGGCCTAAACAATTTTTAATTTTGGGGCTCAGGACGTTCACTTTTCGTTTTTGTTTACTCTAACATTTTGGTGGAAAAAGGGGAATTTTTGCTCGGAGGACAGGGCAGTCGTCGACTATGAATAGCGGTTCTTTTTGTCTCATTTCGACTAAAAAATTAGAAAACTTCTCTCAAATGCAGGACAGACAGTGGTTTTCATCCTCTGAAAGACGGAAATGATTAAAAGTATTGGATCAAAAGGAGATCACGAGAGAAGATCTTGAACTCATTTTCTGTCTCCCTCTAGTTGACGACGTCTTCACCTCTTCTTTCCATATTTTTCTCTCAACAGAGCCGTCGAATTTCTCTGAATACCTCGAGCTGTCTGCTGTAAATAGCTAGGTGTGTGTCTTCCAGTTGATCGGCTCTCTCTCCCCACACAACGAGCGATATCCAGTGATCCAAAAGAGAGAAGGAGACACCTCGTCGTCATCATCTCCCTATCTATTTTTCTATTTTCTCCTCGTCGTAAATTTCAAGCCAGGATGTATTGTCTCTTTCTCTTTTTTTGCCTCAAAATCCAATCACATGGATAGGTATACACATCATGATGTCAGAACTCAATTTGGGAGGGGGGAGGCCTTCCTTTCTTCGTGTTACGTACGTGAGCCTGGAGAGAAAACATTTGTCGACGAGAGAAAAGGTTACCCGATCATCTACTGTATTTTGAACTTTTTTAATTAAAAGAGAGAACAGCTTAATCTCACCTGCTACGACTTCCGTTTGTGTTTTAATCCCGTCGTCGCTTTTTCTGAACCAGGAGATCTCCCTCTCATCTTTTCCCCTCTCACCAAATGTCAACGAAAATTTCGCTTGTTTCCGATAGGAGGAACTTCTCTTCAGATTTTTTATCATTTCTTCCAGCTAGAGAGTCTTCTTTTTTTTCTCGTTCATTGCATCACAAAGAAGAAAAGAAGTCAACAAGGTGACTAGTCAGATAAACTGGGCGGACTTTTGTAGGCACAGATTAAGGTAGAATGTGGGCTTTGAGCCCCCTTACAGTACTCCCCTTGTTTATTGTCCCTCGGGGAATCCAAGTCATCCGCTTTTCTCCCATTCTTCTGTTTGTTAACATGGCCGCTCCCACAGACCGCACTGACTTGGGTCGACTTCTAGTCTTCTCATTCCGTCATCTTCCTATTCTCCTGAGAAATACCATCCAGTACCTTGGACCAGGGGAAAAATCTGAATGTCGGAGCAAACTGGGCCTTTTGTCATGTTGGGGACATTCAAGCAGAGAAGTCTCTCCCAGTCGACGAAGCTATCGGGCATTTCCCCGTCGACCTTGTCTTTCTCCTCCACGCTCCTCTCCTCTCCCTTCTCTCGCCCTCTCATTCCATTCTCGTAAATTGAAATTTAAATGAGCAGCTGTTCGCATTGTCGGGTAAAAACTTCTGCTGCCTTTCCTACTCCCGTCCATCCGTCCGTCGGTCGTCCCCGCCCCGTTCTCGAGCTCAAAAGATATCTACGTAATCGACTCGTCGTAATATTGAAATAGTTCTGCCATTGACTCTGCCCTTCCAAGCGAGTAATTCTTGTCTTCTTGACTCAGCTTCGGTCGTTTCTCTTTCGAAGATCAGAAAAGTTCTGTATGGCATATAATTTATCAGTTCTCCCCTTCCGTATTTTGTTTGTTCAGTAGGCAAGCTGGTCGAGAGAGAGATAATTTCTTAGAGAAAGATCACTGACGTTGTCAGCCTGTCAGCTGGTCGTTTTCATAGTTTTATCAGATTTTTTGCCGATTCTTATGGCTCTCACTTTCTTCGCAAAGACTTTTTCAATCTAAAAACATTTGAAAAAAACTGAAAACCGTCCATCGTGTCAGATTATTAGAATTTTTGGGCCATATTTAACTGTTCCTTGAGTTTTTCCGTAAAAATCATACTGTAAGATTCGTATTTTATTGAAATGACCGTGGGAATTCTCGGAATGTGTGGAAAATAGCCGGGCGACCTCCTCGACCACGGAGTCGATTCCTCGTCGACCAAGTTATCCGTGGAGGAAAGTTTGTCGTTTTTTTCCTGTCGACGGCTAGCTATTCTTGACGCCTTCCTTTATTTTCTTTTCTTTGCTTTTTTCTAAAAGACATTGCAAAATCAGTGACTGCTCCTCCGTGCACCCTTTAACAAAAAAATCACCCAGTGGTCCATACAGGGAACCATTTCCACCTGTCTCCAAATGTGCAGACGATGTCCACTTGTACACTTCGCCGCCATGTTTTTTCTTGCCTTTCTTTGTCAGAATTTCTAATATTTTCGACCTCAATGGCGATCATAAGACCACACCTGTCCAAACCGGGTGGGTGGTCTCGGAGGTTGACCATACTCCTCCAATTCAATTTTCGACGAGTCGACGACTGTCAACAATAAATAGCATAAAAAAGTAGAAAAGTCTTCGACCTTGTGATTTATTTGAAAATATTTGTATGCTGGAGATTCTGGAGAGTTCAGAAACCGGCTTACTGATAGCGGGGGACATTCTGTTTTGCTCTTTCCTTTTGTGACATCTCCTTCTTCTCCCTCTTCCAGCTACCGTAATCTTAATTTCTATTTTCAGGGAGATGCTTATATCCATCGTGGTGGTTTGCCTGGTTTCGTCTGTCGCCGCCTCGCCTGCCCAATTTGGTGTACCCAGCTACGTTTGCGATTCTTTGACGGATCAACCCCAATTAAATTGGGAAATTGAACTCAACGACGTTACAGTACATCGAGGAGATGAAGTCACACTCAAGTGCAGCGTCTACGGAGCACCACAGGTGGGAACAGCCAGAGAAAGAATTTTGCAAATTGCAATCGGAAATGGCGACAGCTGAAATTGTTGCCTTTTTCCCAATAGGACAGATGTTTTTCGACGTAGATTGGCAGTGTACTTTTTTGACGGAGGGACATTTATAGAATGGGACACCGGAAGTCCTCGGTATTTTTTCTTGGAGGGATCAGGGTTGTCTGAAAGAGGCACTGGGGTCGACGTCGACCATCCTCTGATCGGCTTCTTTGTCCTTTATTGGAAAATTATGCTAAAAAAGTACGAGCCTTCTACAGTATCCTTGACCTTTTCTGCTCGACTTTATCTAATAGCTGCCATTCGTCAAATTGTTTATGACGAGATCTGGTGGGGTAGAAAGTACACAGGAAGTAATTGTCGGCTCATTTGATTGTGATTTCCTTGACGAAGTTCCGCTCTCTGGAAAATAAATTACAATTAACCAGTCATTTATTAGATTGAAAAAATAACGAATTTCAGGCAGCAATCACCTGGTTCCATAAGGGTCGACGGGTCGAAGGCTATCCGACAGCTGGGCTGGAACTCGCCCTACCGACGAAAATGATCGGCAGCGGGCTCGTCGAATCCAGTAAGTTCACCTCCTCTAGCTGACTCTTCCCATTTTAGCTCTCCGAATTTGTGCCGACGTCAAAACTGCAGGTGATTATATCTGCGTTGCGACGAATCCTTGCGGACAGTCGATTACCAGCGAAGCCACCGTAATCCTGGCTAAAGGAGGGAAGGGAAAGAGCTGCAACTCGAAGAAGGTCGACATGTTGCCGTACATCGCGTTGACGACGGCCCAGCGGATGGAGTACAGTGGCAATCCCGTGCAGTTGATGTGTCGCGCTGCTGGAAACCCTAAACCACAAATTAAATGGTATCGAGTCGACGAAGAGGATCAACTCGAGGAAATTCACAACAATCACAATTATATGGTGAGTTGGGGAAAGTCGACGAAGTTCTTGGCAATTGATGGAGCTGATTTTATGGGGGCAATGAAGGTTTTGGCCGAAATTAACCCGAATTTCTTGCAGACATTGGCTAATGGCGATTTGCTGCTGGTTGGCGAGGATACGAACATCGTTTCGGATAGTTTCCGTTGTGTTGCGAAGAATAAATACGGAGAGGCGGAAGCTGACTCGGCTGTCGTCTTCTTGGAGGAATAGACATCTCCTTTTCCTCCTTTTCTCTCTCAATTTTTTGGCGGGAGTTTCTAGTCCTAGCTTTACCTCTTTTCGTGTCCATTTCTCTCTTCTGTCAGCCGGTTTTTTCCCTTTTCCTTTCCTTTTCCCCCTCCCCCCGTCGTAGTCTCCAAACCGATAATCTCCTCTGAGTGTCATCAGTTATCCCCAAATTTTTTTATAATAAAAAGATCTTCCCGAGACCACAATTCCCCTTCTATCGCCCTCTCTTCTCTTTCTCTTTTTTCTCCCTTCTGTTGTATTTATCACTGTTGAAAAAGATATGATGAAAATGTTACAACTTTGTGATTTGCTCGAGGCGGTTCGGTGGCTTATTTTGTGTGTGTACAGACGAGATGACGTTGAATGAAGTTTTGTTAACAAAAAATTGAAAAAAATAAAAGAAATTCTGCCGCCAGCAGGGGTCGAACCTGCGACCTTGGGCTTATTAGACCCACGCTCTAACCGACTGAGCTATGGCGGCTGATTGGTTATGGCAAGGTATTTTGGAACGTGGCAGAAGATTTATTGAGCCAACAACAATAATATGGTACAATGTCGATCATCTCCGGTTACTTCTTGGCGCCACTTGACGATCTGAAGAGGGCTCAGCTGCTTCGAGGGAAACCATCTCGGAAGTCGATCTCGGAGTCTGATCGGTGACTAAGTTCGCCGAGCCGACTAATCCTCCTTCTTCTCGCTTCCGATACAAAATAACCGAGTCGACTGGCCGACACTCGACGACATTCTCCGGCAGCTGGGTCATTGACTGCTTGGACTCGTCGATCAGATCGCACATCGTCGAAAAAGTGTCGTCGACGCTCCATTTCGGGGTCCGTTCAAAGCTCGTCGCGATTCGGATCACATTGTTGCCGCCGACGACGGCCGGAGTGACGAGGAGCTTCGTCGACTGGTTCAGATGTCGAGCCAACTGGCTGGTGGCCGTGTTCTTCTGCTGCCTCGTCCAGTTCGTATCACCGACGAATTGGAAACAAAACTGGCCATAAGGACTCTTCGAGAAGATCTTCAAATTCGGATGGTCTTGAACTTTGGTCATAAAGTAGTCGGACATCTCGACGGCATTTTTCAGATAGCGACGGATGCCTTCGAGACCGTAGAACTTGAGGACAAACCAAGACTTGAGAGCTTTGAATTTACGCGACGACAGCAGACCCCAGTCGCGGAGGTCGACGATTCCCGAGGCGTCAGGGGAAGCCGGTGGCGGGGAATATTCCGGGGTGATGGCCATCGCATTCAGCAGAATGTTCTTGTCGCGAGTAAAAAGGACAGCCGCCGACGCCGACTGCAACATCGCCTTGTGGAGACTGACATTCAACGAGTGGGCTCCCTCCAATCCTTTGCTAAATTACTCAATTATGGAGATGCATTAAAGAAAGAACAAACCAATTGTTTCGATATTTGGGGTCGATCCAAAAGATGCCGGATGAGGCGGCATCCACGTGGACATACAGGTTATGCCTCTTGGCGACTTCGACAATTCCAGCAAGATCATCGCAAGCACCCGTCGTTGTCGTTCCGAGCGTAACGAGGACATACGTCGGCACGAGGCCTTTCTTCTGATCGGCCATGATATTCTGTTCCAGATGACTTGCCGTCATTTTCCAATTGTGGTCGGGCCATGTGGCCACTGAGCGACATCGTACCATGGCCAATTTACAGCTTTTTTCCATTGAAGAGTGTGCTTCCCTGCTCGCATAAAAGACCAGCTTCTTTGCCTGGTCATGCATCGTCTCCAAGTCGTAGTGTACTCCCTCCATATCCGTCTGGCTGAGTGCTTTCCCTGCCAATTCGCGAATCTTCCATTGTCTGGCAGCCAAAACCGTGGAGAGAATGGCCTCTGTCGACGTCTCCACAAAACTGCCTCCTCCCACGCTCTGGCCGATATTTTCCTAAATTGTCAGCGTTTATTTGACGACGATAAACTTGTACATTGAAAAGGAAGGCCTTTGGCAATCCGAGAGCTTTTCCGACCCAATTGACCATCGAATATTCCATTTCGACGAGGGCGGGACAAGCTTCCCAAGTCGAGCCGACGACTCCCAGTGAGGCCAGCAGCATCTCGGCCAAAATGTCCGGATACGATCGACCACAGGCAAAATACGAATGGAATCGGGGATGTTGGCAATGGGTCATTCCTGGCAGAATGGTGCCTTTGATAAACTCCGTCATCTCCTGGATTGTCTGCAGATTGCCTGGCTCCTTGGGCACGTCGCCTTGGAATCGTTTGAAGAGGAAGCCCGGCTTCTCAGTCGTCGTCACCGGATAAATCAGCGAATCCTCGCAATACTCGACCATCTGTTTCGTCAATTTCAGCATAGTGTAGAGGAATTCCTCCTTTGTCACGGGCTCATCCAGTCTCTAGAAGATTTCTTTAGTAAAAAAGTGAGAATAGAAACCTTGTCGAGAGTCCTCTGTGGCGGTGGAGCTGGCTCGGGAATGAGCTCTGCCTGATCCGATCTCAGCTGGCAAATTTCGGAGCCTTCTTTCGGATGATCGGCTGGCTTTTTAGTTGCCTTGGCCCGTTCGGTTTCGCTTCTTTCCTCTTCTCTCGTCGAGCAATTTTCAATTTTCTTCTTCGATGATTTCTTCTTTTTGTCCTTCTTGCTGCTCTCCGAAGTTGTTGATGGACTTCTTTGACTTCTCGTCGACCTCGTCGACCTCTTCGAGCTCTTTTCTTTGCCACTCGTCGTCTTTTTCTCCTGTGGCGGTGGGAGAGCAGTCTTCGTTCCGACAGGCTTCTCCGTCTTGTTTCCCTTTTCCACATCCTTTGTCGACTTCTTCTTCCAGACCAACCAGCCGAGCACTCCGACGGCAAGAAGCAACAATACGATGGCGATCACCATCAACACAAAGATCCAAATTGCCAGACGTAGTCCAGCGGGCGTGGCTTCTGTCGTCGTCGTCTCAGCAATTTCAGTAGTCGGATAGACTTGTTCCTTTTTATACATTTCTTTCGACGGCGGTACTTCCGGATTCTGGCTCAATTTGTCAGCATAACTGGGCCAGTCGACAGTCCCACTGCTCAAATCGACCAGGAAGGCACCAGACCACAGATCCGATGGGCAACGGCCCGACTTTTTGGACACGATGACGACGGGAGTCGCGTCGCCATATTTCTGAGCCGTGGAGATGAGCTGATCACAGGACAGATGCAAGTTGTGATGAAGGGAGACGTTGAAGTACAGCGACAGGGCAGCACCGGCCTAAAATAGAAAACATTATGAGTGGGCAACAAAGGAATTGGGGCCATGTTTTATCCCATCTCAAGAGTAGCAACTGCCGGGAAAACATGAACCACGCGTAGAAATGCGGTCGAATGACAGTCAACCGAAGAAAATCTCGCTTTTTGGACGATGGCCCTTTCCACTTTTTCAAACGGATCATTTCGGTCGTCGTTAATATTGAAATTTACGGACAAAATGCAGAAACACAGATCTAATTCGGTTTGTTGCAGCAGGAAGAGACCCGAATTACCTAAACAACAAGTGAACTGACTGCCTTCTGCGCAATCAGTAATCATTCAGCAGTCGTCGACGCCTCATAGTCGCAACTGCCCCAGTCAACTACAGCCATCACATACTCAAAGGATACACAAACCTCTTTAGCGGCGGTAGCATTTTGGGTGTAGATTCGCAACGGTCGAACGACGATAGCATGATGACCGGCCGAGACTACGGCGACAGTTGAGAGGAGCCAAATCCAGAGACCAACCATCAGCTAGAGTCCTTTTTTGATTGAATGGTCAGCTACCACCCAAGAAAGGAAAAAGATTTGACTGACCAAAATAATCTTCGCTTTTGTGGACAGGATACGTCGGTCTCCGCCAGTCTCGTCATTCAATCGTTTGTTCTTCATGAATATGGCTGTGTCCGCCAGTTCCGACCAAGTAATTTTTACTTTGAATTTACCGAATTTACTTTGTCAGTTGCAGAATGTGCAAACTGCCGACGAGTTCGAGTCGACCATCCAACCGCTCGTCGTCCTGCTCTCAATTGACGACGTCGCCCTCGCTGGCCAACTCAACCGTGACCAGTGGATCTTCTCCCAGGATAAACTCCGTTTCGTCGTCGACGTTCAAACTACCGTGGTTAGTAGTCGACCGGTTGCAGTCATCCAAATTTTAGAAATTCGAAGAAAAGAAGGAAAGCGCCAAAGGACGGCTGATCATGGAGGTTGGAGCTGCGGAACCGGCTTTTTGGAAGCTTCT
The DNA here is from genome assembly GCA_964036215.1 of Oscheius sp. DF5033. Classification (NCBI taxonomy): domain Eukaryota; kingdom Metazoa; phylum Nematoda; class Chromadorea; order Rhabditida; family Rhabditidae; genus Oscheius; species Oscheius sp. DF5033. Next base: position 4,800,781 of record CAXIWN010000004.1, on the reverse strand, counting down.
TTACCAGATTCGTGTCTACACCGGCTCGGAAGAGAAGAATCTCGTGCCCGTCGACCAATTCAACGCCGACTTTTTGCCAGGAAGCCAGCCGGTTACCGTCGACGTGGCCGATGAGAATGTCCGCCTTGTCCAGCTCCAATTGAGGACCATCAACAAGGTTCGTATTCATCACAAAGTTATTATAAGAAATTCAGATGTACTGGCCTCTTCCCACTTTCAACGAAGGCGATGTGTCTCTTCTCTTCAAGGATGAACCGCCTCTCCGTACGTGGTCTGCCCTCCTCGCCGGTGCATCGCCCTACTTGGCCGAGAGACTCGCCTCCGTTCCAAACTGTGATGGTCTCGACATGGGCAACTTCCGTCGTCAGGACGTCGAGCAGATGCTGTATCATCTGTATCCGACCAATTGGCCTGTCTACATCAACTTTGACTCAACTGCCCGTGCCGCCCTCGCCTACCAGGTGCCTCTGATCATCCATCGTCTCAGCAAGCGCCTCATCGACTTCCAAACTGTAATACTCGTCTTTCTTCTGTTTTATCTTTTTATTTAGCGTTGTCCCGTGGATAAGTACAAGTACGCGATGAGCAAGAAATTGTATCTGGCTGCTCAGGTGATGATCTACGAGGATGCCAAGAGTGGCGTCTGGGATAAACACATTGCCAACGGATTCCAGCCCGATGCCGTCTTCACTCAAGGCTTCTACAAAAATGTCATCAGCCCGCTGATTTTGGCTGCCCGTGGAGAGAATCAGCCACCTGTCCGTCTTGTCGATCCTTGGAGACAGCCCGACTATCTCTCTCCTGGTCCCCACAAGGCCGTCCTGGTCTTTCTCAAGACGAAGTTCTACGTGAATCGGGGCGTACTGGCTGTCCATGGCACTGTTCTGAAGGAAGGCGAGGAGCTGTCGATGACCTTCAGTTCGGAGATGCAATTCTACTGTGGACGAGAGGAGCTGCTTCCTGGCAAAGTGCTCATGGCCGTGTTGGACTCTCTCCACCCTGGTGGCCCCGCTGTCAAGAAAAACTACCTCAAGCCGGCTCTGATTCTCTGTCATGATCACGGCTGGACGAGGGCCAAAGAGAACTTGGAACAGCGTCTGTTGACCGAGACGAGCGAAACCAGCCAGCAGCTCTACGACCAGATCCGCTTCGCCGAGACATTTGGACTGGAGAACATGTTGCGGGCACTGGTCCTGCGTGTCGAGACGGACGACGGAGCCAGGCTGTGTAAGCCCATTTTGGAAAAGAAGTCGGGCATCGCCGAGAAGACCCGCCAGCTGCTGAGTCAGAGAATGAAGGACGGATGGAGCAAGACCGCCGACGAGATGAAGCCGACCAGTCACCGTGACCGTGTCATCGGCGAGGAGAAGGCGGAAGAGGCCATGGAGGAATCTCGCCAACAAGTCGTCGCCTAATTTCTATCAATTTTTCGTAGATATTCGGCAATAAAAATTGTAACGAGAATGTTTATTTCAATTGATTTATTCCAGCTGTACTTGTTCGTAGAGATCACTTTGTTGTTTCGTCTTGTTCATGTCCTCGAGTTTGATGAACTCGGCCATCGGGAAGACATCCGACGTCTTCACTTCGCTCAACGTCTGGCAGGGAGTGACAGGATTGGCCGGGGTAGCAGTCTCCGGCACAAGTTCGGCCGAATCGACACCGGTCGCCCTTCTTTTTTCCATTTGCAAATGTTGCAGCAAAATCGGCGGCTGCTGGCGATCGTAGCCGGTCGACTCCGAGCGGAAACGGTATGACAGAGTGACGTCGACGCCGATGGGCACATCGTCTGCCATCGTCTTCAGCTTGTTGAACAGCTCACTGTAGTCGGCCATTGACAGCGATCGAATGAAGAAAAAGGAAGATTTCGCCCGACAGTGGATTTGACATGAGAATTTGTGTAAAAATTTCAAAAAGATTTGCCGCCAGCAGGGGTCGAACCTGCGACCTTGGGCTTATTAGACCCACGCTCTAACCGACTGAGCTATGGCGGCCGACGAGAGTGCATTTGAGGCAGACGGCTTCCTCACTGGCGAAAGTTGACGGCACTGAGAATGTTGGCTGCCTTTTTTTCGGAGATAGAGAGGCCGAAATGGGAATATTGAGGAAGAGCTCGTTTTAAAATGCTTTTCCTGTAGGAATCCACCTTGTAACATAGCAGAAATCGATGAAAAATCTGAATTTCTACGGAAAATCTCCGAATTTCTTGACAAATTCCTTTATTACGGCTGTTTGTGGGAGGTTCGACATTTTCCCATGTATTTCAGATATCCCAAGTAATAATCATCTACTCCACCAAAAACTAGAATATTTACCATTAAAGGCCTCATGCAATGGGTCCCGCCACGACGAATGACGACGAGTGTATTTCCCCCCAGCGGTCGCCTCTATCGACCGCTGTCGCGACTAGATCGCGTCGCCTGTGCTGCCCTCCTTGCAACGCGGCTTGCGCTGCGATCTCCAGAAGAACGGCGTATGCGTGGCGGTTGTACGTTCCGCACGAACCCGCGTGGCGGTCCGCGAGGCGTACAACTCCTCCTCCTGTGTGTCGCGTGGCCGCGTCGCTTCCCCCATGATCGCAACTGCGGTCATCTCTCTCGTCTCGCCGTGGGGCTTGTCTATCCCCGTGGTTGTCAGTCAGTCAGTCGACGGACGAGAGATGACGGTGGTTGTGGTCGACGCGACACGATGGCCAGGCGACGGAGGAGGAGGAGGAGGACGTCTCCAGGTCAGTCCACTGAGCGAGGGTAAAAACGAGAAAAATCAAAAAAAGCAAGGAGGGCACACTCTCTTTTCCCCCATTTTTCTGTGTTTGACAGTTTTCTTCCATAAAAAGAGCGAGCTAGAGGAACCAGTACTTTCCGAGGCACGCCATCTCCCAAGAGCTAATTATCCCTCGTCCATCACAGGATGGTAAGCTCGGATCCCTTTCCTCATTAGTCAGAATCCCCTTCTTGCTATTTTCATTCAATAAAAATTGTCAAATTATAAGTGGGCGAAGTTATTTTGATCAGAAGGAGGATTATTCCAAAATGGTCCATTTTTTCATCCAAAAATTGCCCGAACATCTTTCGAATTCGAAAAAAGGCTGGCGACGCCTCCAGGGAAATGGAATCCGCCTTTAATTGCTCGATTTTCGATCATTTTTGCCGTCTTTAGAGAATTCTCCTTTTATTTCTGTGTTAAAATTCCAAAACACTGGATTCAATATTAGACGACAGCAATTATTAAAAATGAGTTGAACCCGCAGTAGACGAGCTCAATGAGCCAGAGTCAATTCACCTGTCGACTTGTTTCTGTCTATGTTTTTGGCTCAGAAATGATGAAACAAAGCAAGACCCACATTTATCTCAAGAGCTCGCATCAGTTTTAATTTAAAATTCTTTTTGAAAGAAGGAAACTATGCTGAAAATTCCTTGGCTGTCCATTTTCGCCATCCACTCCTTGCCATCGACCCCCTAGGGAGTTCCAATTTGTCTCCGCCATCGCCACTTTCCCTTCCTATTTTCCACACCGTTTTATTTTTAGAAATGGATGTCGAATGTTCAATAAGCGGCCATCCCACCAGCCAGAAAATGTTGTCCGCCCATGAAGGTCCGCCAGACGAGTCGAACCTCAGCGATGATCTCGTCGGCGGTGATGAAGAATACGAGCTGACGGAATTGAAAAATGTCGAGACGGAAAGAGGCGGTCAGTGTCAACTGGCTGATTGTATGACTGTCTCCTTTTTAGAAGAGAAGCCATTGGTTCATTATGACTCGCCGGACGAGTTGGAACACCTCGAGGAAATGGGCGAAGAGGAAAATTTACAAAGCACATCTGAAGAGAATTATTCTCGCAGTATTAAAGTATCGTATTTCTTTCCTTTAAAGAATATTCCCCTCTTTTCAGTTTGATATTCACTTGGCAAATGCCGTTTCCCATTATCCGTCGCTCTACGATCCACTCGACCCGAATTTCAAGTCGAATAATTATCGGGCACAAGTTTGGAAGAAAATCGCCGAGAGTCTTCTCTGGCAAAGTAAGAATTTATTCTTTTTTGAGTATTATTTTTAGATGACATAATGTCATTGACAAAGAAATGGAAACAATTGAAAGAGAGATACATCAAGCGATTTGAGAGAGAGGACAGCCAAATGGACTCGGAATTCCAACCGCTGTGGAGTCGAATGAAATGGCTCGATCGACATATTTTGCCAACTCATGAAAGAAGTAAGCTTGAACTGGAAATTCGATTTTTATCTGGGAAAAACTTTATTTTTGGTGAAAAATCAATGAACATTCAATGATTGGCTAATTGGAGGGCTGTAAACTGTGACGCGACTTGGAAAATCAAAATTTTTAGTTGATTTCTGCTTGAAAATCGATATTTTTGATTTTATCCATTAGCTAAGATTCTTCTTCCGAGAAAAACATAAAAAAATAGACAGAAAACTTAGAAATTTAGAAGAAAATGTGGAAAGGGGATCCGAATTCAAAGTTGCCAATTGCAAAAAAATTGGACGAGATTTTCTGCTGAATTCCACCACCCCGTCACCCTTCCCCCAATCAAAGCGAAAGTTATAGATTTTTTCACTTTGCCAACACCGCGAAAAAAAATCCATAAAAATGGCTTGACACGTGTGATAATGCTTGGCCGTTCAGCGATCATAACCCATTCAATTCCACACCATTCACAATCGCAGCCAAGTCACTCGACCCAACGGACATTTTACGTCGATGAGCCGCAAACTGTTGCTCAGGATGTCATGATCGGAGGGTAATTTTCCCTTTAATTTATGATTTAATTGACTATTTTTCTAGGGGACAGACGCAACCAGCTCCGTCATATTCCACTTCCCATCGAGAATCGTCATCCCATGTCGGACAAGGGGCGTCGTCCTCCCAGGGAGAGATGCGGTCGACGTCGTCGAGTGAGTTCTCCTCATTCTCCCATCAATCAAACTCGCCTTTTTCAGGCAATTCAAGTAGCGGAGGGACGAGTTATTATCTCCTAAAGAATTCTAATAGTCAATCTGGTGGTCATCTTCGCTTGGTGTCGGATGTCCAGGGTGGCGGCCCCGCTGGTCGGGTGACTGTCATCCCAGCGACGAGAACATCCAATGGTACGGCCGTCGTTCAACTTCCTCCTGGCAATTATCCCCGTAATCAACGAGTTCAAATCGTCCGTTTTCCCATATTTCCCACAAAATGTTCTAGTTTAGATCCATACACCGACAAGTACCAATACGAGCTATGAACATCGAGTAAATGTCGGCGATCCGGGTGTCACCGTGACCGAGAGAGGCTCCGTCGGTCGACCTATCCAGTTGGTTAAAAAAGGTTCGTAATGTACAGTTTATTATACAGAGAAACGGGGCTTATTTACCCGGGTATTGTTGGCCGGGATACTGTTGTCCCATTCCCGGGTACTGATTGGGGAATTGGCCAGGGAATTGGCTGGGGTATTGGTTGGGGTACTGGCCAGGGTACTGTTGTCCCATCGGGTATTGTCCAGGATATTGCTGGCCAGGGAAGGGCTGCTGTCCGGGGAAGCTGCCTGGGTATTGTTGTCCAGGGAATTGTTGCATAGGAGGCATCATCGGGAATCCGGGATAGAATCCGCCCATATTCTGTTGAGGATATCCGGGGAAGTTCATTCCGGGTCTCTGGTTTCCGTATCTCCAGCCACGAGAGATGCCCATTCCGGGGAACTGGCCGGGATATTGTTGTCCGCCAGTCATTCCCGGGTACAGAGGTGACATCTGGCCAGGATAGCCGGTCATTCCCGGATAGCTACCCGGGTATGTCTGGCCAGGATAGGGCATCTGTCCTGGGTATTGCTGGGGATATCCGCCACTGATGGCAGTTCCGAATCCAGGCTGGGCGATGGAAGTCGAGGCGATTGAGCCTGAAACAAGCTCTTGACTGTTTAACTGTGGTTTACCTTGTTGTGGTTGCTGCTGGGCGAAGGCCGAAGCGACGAGAAGAGAAAGGATGGCTGCTTTCATTGTTGGAGTTGATTCCTGCCATTGAACCGTCGACTTCGACTTTTATACCCACGATAATTCCAAAATATTTAATGATCTTGTCCAAAAAAAGAGCCTAAATAGCCAAAATATTTTCGAAATTACAAGCTTCCCCTCTGTTTTGAGATATTTGATCAGGCACCAAGGGATCTGTGATGGGGACGGGAGTCCAGGAGATGGAATCAGATCAAATTGACGTAGATGATTCCACAAATAAATAGCCACAGTTATGCAAATCCGCAGCTAGAGAGCCACAATTAGACGGCCAACGATGACAGTCGACAAAATCTCTCGACATTTGCAATTTTCGACTTTCAGCTTCCGAGTCTCTCCTTCTCGACAATGGCGATTATTATCAAACCGGCGGCAATGAGCAGAAATTCATCCGAGTCATCCCAATGCACGATGGAATTAATGTCAACCAGCCACAATCCAAGAGAATGCGACTTATCCGAGCTCCAAACCCTTCCAACCAGGTAATTCCACTCCCATTTAACGTCTATCGCCTATTTTCAGGTGAATATCGTGGCAATGAATCCGTCGACGAGTCGTCACACCGTCCCTATGACGACTTTGGGAGAAGAAGTGATAATCGACGACGGCGTGACTGACCGGATTGTCATCGACCAAGATGTCACACCGGAATCTCCTCTCTTGTCCGAGTCACCGGGCATCGGCTCGATGTTTAGTGGACATGTGAGTTCCTTTTTTTTTATTAGAATATTGCCTTTTTTAGCCAAGTTTGGGTCCTCCGTCGCCTTCCAGTCATCCCGGATATCTCCAACAAAGTCAATACGACGCGGATCTTCAATTCCAACAACAAATCAGCAGTCGACTAACGGCGTACGATGAAAATGAGGTGAATTTAGCCGCATTTCCTTAATAAATTTGAAATATTTAGAAAGCTTTGATAAAATTCCACATTCAAAGGATATTACTGGAGGCTCGATATGGCCAAGGAATAATAAAAAGTATTTTACAAGAAGAAGTCGACTTGGAAGCAGGAACAAATGGTGTCGCTCATGAGCTTATATCACAATAATGATCTTTTTCTTCTTATTTATTCCAATACTTTTTTGCTTTTTGTGTCATAAATGTCACTTCCTATGTTTTTCCAAGAAACATCCTGAAAGAGCTGAAAAAAAATAATAAAAGAAAATTATTTTGGGACAAGTGAACAAACTGATATATATTTATTATAGGATTCAAAACGAATATTAAATGATATAGAGATATAAACAAATATGAAAAGAAATGACACGCAATTTGTACACTCAAAACTGACTGGATTGGAGAAAATACAACAGTTATTCCTCCCATTGTGGACATTTGATGGCGCTGGTGTCGGGAAGCTTGTCTCGCAGCGATTCTGAAAAAAACAATTTAATACTATAAAGAACAGAAAATGTAGAAAAAAAGAGAAAATACAAACCTCTTTGCACATCAAAAACTGTCATGGCGTTTGGCAAATATTCTAGAATATTTTTGCGTTTGGAACGCGTAAAACGATGAGCAAGAAGTTGATCTGCAGATGGTCTGCAACTAGATAGTCAAATATTTCAAATCTTAAAAATAACAAACCTTTGAAACTGAATAGCTCTACAACATTGACCGACAAACTCATGGAAGTAGACTGTAAACTCCCGGGCACGATGTGCTGGTATTGATGCTAAAATTCTTTATAATAAAAAAATAAAAGAAAAACTTACAATGGCTTTCATCAATAGTTGTCTTATCAAGAAGTCTTGGAAGCGTGCCTAATCCTTTTTCATAAAGCAACCGTAATGGCTCCATATCTTGAAATGGCACAACTCCATTAGCTAGCTCTACAAGTGTTATTCCAAGACTATAAATGTCTGATTTTGTCGTGTATCCGTTTAAATCCTGAAAAAAGTACTCGATAAAAAAATAATAAAAAAAATGAACCTGTTGTACAACTTCTGGTGCTAACCATGGGAGCATCGTAGCCATATTTCGATCAAATTCAACACAAGTCTTCCGGTCATCGGGAAGTTTAACGGCGTTACGAAATCCGGAAAGTGTCACTTTTCCTTTTAAATCCACTAAGAGGTGTGATCCTCGAATACCTCTAAAAGTTGGGGATTAGAATAATATTTGATCTAAACCAAACCTGTGTATAATTTCTTGTGTGTGTAAATATTTCAAAGCTTTTAGTATTTGATAAGCAATAGAAGAAAGTGCTTCTTCTGGGAATCCTTCTGTGAAATTAGTTTCTAGAATATCTTGACAGGATCCATAAGGAAAACTTGGAGTGATAATAAAAATACTGTCATTGTCAACAAAACATCTTGAACATTCAATTATATGAGGGTGGCGCAATTGTCGTAATATTGCAGCTTCCTGCTAAATATTCTTATAATTAAAATAAACAATAAAAAGAACTAACCACTACTTCGTCTGTATCTTTGAGTAGATCATATTTTATTGTTCTGATACAATGGGACGTTGTGTCATTTCTTTTGGCCATATAAACATCTCCAAAACAATGATACCAATGTCCTAAAAGATAAAATATAATTTATACAAAGAGAACTTACCTATCCATCTTTGTACAGAATACCCGTGTGCTGAGAGATCTATTGGTGGCGGGGTGGCCATACCCTGGAAAAATGATTGATTTACGAATAAAGAAAAGTTTGTTGGGAGAGAAACACAACGTGTGTGAAAATGCAATAAAAAAGCCAACGTTGCGCTTGTTTCTCACCAGAAAAAAAAGCTTGATTGATTGATTAGTAGCAGATAATGTTTAGAATAGTAAAACGAGAAGATAAGAAGAGAAAAACAATAAAGCTTATCACTAGGCTGGCTCATAAATTGAAAAATAACTGGTGGTATCAGTGCCCTATTGGCGCCAGTTGTCTCCGATTCAAACAAATAATTTTACACAAACTAGTTGAGTTTATTCAGATTTTATTCAGATCTAAAACGATCTACGTCACTTTCCAGGACAATATAATGGATTTTAATGGACACCTAATGAAAAGGACAAGCTATTATTTACAATATAAGAGAAACAGCCAAGTAAGTTCATATTCAATTGACATAATTTAGAGATTAAAAATGACTACGATAACTGCTATCTTTCAAAGATGGTTCAATTGGCTTCTAGAATAGGAACTAGCACAGGGAGAAAGGCTACACGTTATGGAATTCAAGAAGAATATAATTTTTGACATAAACATGGAGGATAATTAGCAGTCGACGGCAGGAGGACGAGACAATTCCATTCGTTCGAGATCTCGATCCACCTGAAACTTCTCTTTTTATTTTTCTTTTTAGTTTTATTCTCAATAATAGCCATCGGCCACCTTCGAGCCTTTGTTTACACAAGGTCATAATCGATGGGAGGCACGCTCTCGCCTACTGGTTGCCCCATGTCGCATTCTCGAGCATCGGTGGTTCAAGGGTAGAATTCTCGCCTCCCACGCGTGTGATCCGGGTTCGAGTCCCGGCCGATGCAAAATCTTTTAATTTTTTATCCCACCTGTTCTAATTCCTTTAGAAGACAGCTCGCCTGTGTCCGGGGATCCAGGCTGTCCATTTCTCGCTCGGCTATGCGGAGTTCTTCTCGAAGTTGTTCGCTGACGGCGCAAGAAATGGAAGAAGCTGAAAAAAGAATCTTTGGGAATTTATTGGAGGACAACTCACAAGCTGCGTCCTGAAGTCGTTCTTTGACGTCGAGAATTCGGTCGAGGGTATTGGAGACGACATCCTGAGGGTCGACAGAGCCGACGACGGGGACAACCACCGGCTGCATTCCGACAGTCATTATCGGGACGACGACTGGAGTTACTGTAATGATTTACATGGGAAATATGAGAGTGGGACAGACCTTGAGTTCCTTGGAGGACGGCGGTGGGGAGAGGCTGGCTTACAGAGTCGGTCATTTGCATCTCGCTGATGTCCGATTGGACTGTCGCCGGCTTGGCAGCCTCTCCAGCTATCAGCCCACCAGGACAAGCCGTCAGTACTGTTGTAACCTGAACCTGGAATGTTTAAATTTTCAGCGAATTCAGAATAGGCGCAAAAATTGAATATACCTGGATCACTGGTAGACTGGGCGCCCGTGGCCGAGCCTGGATGGCTGCAATATCTCCCATTATCATTCTGAATTGCCGCATTTAAATAAGTCGACAGTCTCCTTACATAGTTTCTTCCGGTGGTACAGGCGGCAGAACAGGAGCATAATTGCCAGCAATGGGTGGCAATTCAAGTGGCGGGTTATTTCGATACGAATATTGGAATTCGCCGCGTTCGTCGAGGACAGAACTGGCCACCGTGTAAGAGACATGCCCGATACCGCAATCATTCTCGCAGTCGTCATTGTCGACTATTTGAAATGGTTCCAGTCGACTCAAAATCTCCTTTCTCTTCAGGAGCAGTTGATCCGGATCCTGCTCCGTTTTAATCTCCCGTCCTCCCCACATGTTGTTATTTTCCAGCGGATACATTGGCATCGGCGGATTCTGTGAAATCCAGAAGGTCTGATGATTCGGACTGGGCTGTGGCGCCTGTTGGATGAGCATTGTCGGCTGCGGCTGCCACATCGACCCCAATTGGGAGACTTGTCGAGTGGCTGGAGTCATCAACACTGGAGGAGATGTCGGCTGTGTCGATGGCATCAGAAGCATTGGCATTGGCTGGTGGACAGCCACCGGAACCATGGGAACATCGGACATTCGACCATCTGACTGGATGATCGACATCCGGCGGACTGGAGTATACGGCTGGGGAGGAGTCATGATCGGAACCCCCACTGGCATCGCATTTATTGGCTGGGGACGCTGAAAAATAATTGTTAACGAACATGAAAAAGGCAGAATTTGATTTCTATCCAAGCGGCAAACGAAATGGGTAACCACCGCTGATGTCGGCGGCTGGGGAGATTACGAGACTGGGCCCCTGGACGTTGACAAGCATGGTACACTCTGTGTACTCTGCTCTATGTTGTTATCCACTTCTTTTCCATTATTTTCATACCAATACCACTATGAAACATAAAAAAATCGAAATTCGAATGAATTTGCCCGCCTTGTCAAGTTGACCGGTAAGAAGACGCCGCCGACTTGTCAACTGGTCGAGACTTCGCTTCTGTCAGTCGTCTCCCTTCTCCGCCAGCAGCCGGTCGTCTATCTTTACAATTAGGTCACGTTTTTTACTTTTTATTTCAATTTTTACCCAAAAAACTCATCCAAATCCAAAATTAGACGCATTTTTGATCAAGGCGCAAACTTTTGACTGCGAAAAATAGGAGCCACGGGGTACGAAGCCAATTGGACAGCCAACCAAGGGAATCCGCCCCTTCTTGGCAGACGAACCTCCTCCAAGGAGACGTCGTCCTGGCCCGATCTCCTGGTCGACATGGGTCCCACGAAGCCACAGCGGTGTTTTGGTCGTCTGGATACCGTCGACCTTAAGGGAGATTCGGTAGTAACCGGGGGCTTCTATTGCGCGATTTTTGATATCAAATTAATCAAAATTATAGTCATTTATTTTCTTTATTTCTTATTTTTGTTGTTGTTGTGCTTATTTTCAGAGGAGCTGACTCTCGACACTATGGCGACTGAGCTGATGGTCATCGTCGACAGCAGAAGGTTTGGATTATGGAATCGAAACAGTAAGCCGTTTTCGGAGCCCATCGCAATATTTTTGTTTTTAGATGTGGCTGAAGTAATGGAAGGAATAAAATGAGATCTCCAATATCCAACAGAAGGAAAAGCCAATGGAAAGGAGAAAACCCAACCCTTGGTCAAAGAGAATGACTGCGATATCCAGGAAAATAACTCGACGATCCGAAATCCATTACCTAGGTTCGTGTTTGAAGTTTGTCTAGATTATTCCTGCCAGCTGAGTTGAGCTGTGCCTATATTTTGCCCGATACTGACGATAGGAGCCTGGGACGTCATTCGCCTTCTTTTCGATGTCAGACTTGTGTATGGTCTCTGTCTCTCGTCTATCAGTATCGACGTAAAATGTCGGTGTCGCCCAACTCATGCTGTGATGACTTTTCCTAGAGGGGAAACGTCGCCCGCGCTAGTTGTATCTGTTTTTCCAGTAGACTGATCAGATCGCTCGTCATAATTTTGTCGAGACATGTCTTGACACCTTTGGCGGTCGATTCAAACTTTTTTTTTCGAATTAACTTGGCAAACTTTGATTATCGACCTATTTTCAGGAACTGTAGCCGGAATACACAGAGAGAAAAGGAAAAGAAGAGAGCCGAGAACCTAAAAGACGACGGAAAGAGGCCAATTCTACAGGCAAGAGGTCATTCTTTACTTTCCTGGCCCCCTGCTATTGCCATTGAGCCATGGATTACGTCGAAGTCGACCATCGACGTGTCCCTGTCGACTATGCGCATTGCCCGTCCCTCTGCAGGCTCTCTTCCCAGAAGGAGAGTCCAGGTTGCGCCAGATATTGCCATTTTTCCAAGAGGGGGAACCTTATTTCTCCGTCGAATTTGGTCGAGACATGTCTTGACAGCTTCGGCGGCCCATTTGAAGGGGATTTTTTTAAATTTTCTATGAGAATTTTGCTTATCTTCTTCTTTTCAGAATCGGACAAAGGAATTCTCGGGCAAATGAGAGAGAAGAGCGGACGACAGTCAGAAGACGTCGTCAAGTGATATTTTTTGGTGATATCTCTGTTATTTTTTCCTCCAACAGGCGTAAAAGTCCTGTTTGGAGGGCCGTGTTCATTTTTGTTTTCTGCGTCGGAGAATATGGCAGATGATTGTCGTGCACATTTTCTGCTGTCGACCGTTATTCCGCAAGGCATGGAGCTGGTTTAAATGAGGCTAACCCACCGTGGTCATGTGATTCATCGGTATGAATGACTGCCGTTGTTGAGCCGGCGGACTGCACCTTTGCCTTGCTTCCTGCATTTCATTCTCCGAATGCGCCCAAGTACATCGACCGCCTCGAGGACAACTGGCCCCGGAGAGGACATCCCTACATAATTTTGGTCATTCAAAAAGTCTCCAGAGTACGATACCTGCACATTTTGGTCTTGTAGGCGTGCGTCGAGCTGGCAGTGCTGTTCTTCTTCCAATAAGTGTCTTTCCCATGGTCACGGGCTCGTTTTTCCATTCTGAATGGACAGAAAAATTGGAAAATTATGAGGGAATCCTACCGTTTTGTGTTGTGTTGGACTAGGAGATCGAGAAGCGAGGAAAGATTGTCGAGGTACTCAGTGAACCGCTCCAAATTGACTTTTTCTAAAAATAAAGAAATTCTCCAGGTTCTTGAGGCTGTTGGAAGTTTATGGTAAGCTGATATTGGGAGAAAAAAACGGGAAATTCAGAGAAGTTCCCCCGAAAGTCGACAACCACGGGAAATTGGCTGTCCGGTGGCGAACAGTCGACAACTCGACGTCAGGAGCTCGGACTGCATTTCAGCTTCTTTCGCCCAAGTCCCAGTAGTAACAAATAATTCAGAAGCAGCCATACCATGATGAGTAGGATGAATTCCCCTGAAAGAATTCAACAGCGGCATCATCGCGGTGACCGATTCTTCTCCTTTGCTGGATATCTGGGCGACTTCTTCCAAACCTTGTTCATATGATTGCATCGATGATAATTTATCTAAACTCCCTGCTTTTCCCTTGGATTTTATTCTTACCAATGATAGATTGCATATGTGATCGATGTGTTAAGTCGCCGTACAGGAGAGATGACCATTGGTCCGGGCAGATGCGCAATCCAGCTTCGAGGGCCATCTGAAGACATTTTTTAAAAAGATTTTGGATAATTTTCGAACCTGTACAATTTGCGTATCGTGTTCCCTTCTGAGGTCTTCATAACTTCGAAATTCTTCCTTCAATTGCATCAAAGATGACTCGCCTTCCCTTTTCAGGACGTGGAAACACGAAGCTCGATAGAGGAGTTGGACTACGTGGCCGACGCATGTTTTCGAAACCTGGAAATGGATTTTTTTGTAGGGCTAGCTGTTGTCGTCGCAAAAACAAAAATTATGCAGTGATCGGATTTGAACCAAGGTCTCGTAATTCGACACAAGTCACAAATTTCGATTTTCCATGGTAAACCAGCTTCTTTTGCAGATATCTTGGCCTAATTTCTCTCATATTCAGTAAATCAAAGACGAATAGAAAGGGGAAATTCTGGGATTTTGGAATATCGAAATTTCAGCCATGTAGCCTTTAGTAAAATTTTAGAATGAGCGTAAATATTCAAAAACTGACCAAAAATTGATATTTTCGCGAATTAAAATTGCTAACGGGCAGAAAGTTGGTCGAAACACAAAAGGCAAGGCCTCTCCTTCCCAGTAAAAATTAAAATTGAGAGGTTTAGTCGAGTTATGGACACGGTGAGCGGAGATGGGAAGCGACAAGACTGACGAACTCTCCGAGACGTGTCAGGTCAATTTTTTCGTATATTTTTATGTCGAACCTGTGGATAGTCGTCCGTCAACATTTGCACCACGTACATGACCAAAGTTTTTCTGGCTATCGGAGCTCCTGTCCTCAATGTCAGCAATATCAATTTCAGGACATCTTCTTGCATCGCCGGGCCCAGAAATTGACATCCTCGACTTCTTACGGCCGTCCAGAGTTGGGTGCTCAAATGAGAAGGAACTTGCTGGCTTAAAATTATCTGAAAAAGAGGATATTTTTTATTTAAATTGAGGTAAACCTCGGTCATCACACGATCAGCCACAGCTCGGCAGGTCTTCAACGCCCTGGATCGACCTTCTTCTTCGACGAGTTGATAACAAATAAGCGAGACGAGTTTCCGTTGCATTGTTCGGGAAAGAACTTCGCTGTAGACTGTGCCACCTCTTTCGGATTCTGCTCTACATAAATGGGAAGCCAGCTGATTTAAAGAATTGTTGATGGCATCAAGGAATCGCTGAATATTTGTGCTTTTTGGAATACACGGGATAAGACAAACCTCCGTCGGAGCATCTAACCCGTGTTGCTTATATCGAATGGAATTATTTTGACCACCAGTAACAATATGAAGAAGGGCAGAATTTGGAGGATATTGGGAGACGAGCACTTTGCCTTCTGTCTCGTCGAATGGACAGACATTTCGATTTAGGGAAAGAATACACGGACGACAGACGACGTGACCACAGGCCAAATTAACTGGAAGACGTTGGGTGGAAAATACCTGAAACGGGATCATTTTTGAAAGGGAGAAAACTGACCTGACTGCAGACAACGCAGCAAAGCACATCGGACCAGACTTGTCCTTGTCCAGCCGGGGCCATGGTGTATACACGGTATACAGATTAGAAATAAATAAAAATATTTGCAGAAAAAGGGCTTAGCCTGTTTACATTTACGGGAGCTCTGAATTTACTTTTTTCTTCAATGAATCTTATTTGCAAAGGAAGAATATAAGTAAATAATGGCAGAAAACCATTTGTATGCGCTTAAATATCTAGATAGAAACAATTTATGCAAAAATAAAATCAACAACTTATCCAACAATATGAACACAAATAAATATAAATCAAACGAGATATTTTGGTTGATAATTAACGTAACTCGCAAAATCATTCGCCAAATTATTGGCATGCGTGGGACTAAATTGCGTCTTCTTTACTCCCAAAAGGCGCAAAGCCTAAACACATTGGCATTATGAATAAATTATTAGTATAACGAATAGGAAAATAATGAAAAAGAACTCACAATTTCTTCCATTACAGCACCAGTACATAAAATTATTTTCGCGTTCTTTTTTCCCAACATCCGCACGGTTTGGGCTGTCTTTACAAGACACTCGTCCGCTAAAAATGGCGGATCGGCTATGATGACATTAAAAATTCCTAAGATATAAATTTATAAAACAAAAATAAATAAAATACCTTTTAATTCTTCGGGAATATTGTGCGGCTCATTATAATCATAAAAAACATATTCATCCGGAAATCTTTTCCCAAAACGTTTATCATATTCCAAAATATTTAATTTTACATCACCCGAAGAACATTCCTATAATACTGATATTGCAAATAAAAAGGCAAAAAGAAATACTTACTTTCATTTGATGAAAATATTCCATAAGTGTCGGAGAAGAAACACATGCTATTCGACCCTTTCCTTCACAGGCAAAAATGGCTTCATTACACAGTGTGCGCGCCGTCTCTTCCGAGTACCAAAACTGGGAAAGCTAAAAATGGCCGTTGATGATGCGCCAAGTTCAGAAGTTTAACTGTACCCACCTGCCAATCTTCATCAATCGTCGATTTTCCTTCCGATTCCAATTTGGTTCTTTCTTCTTGTTCACATCTATAAACCAAGGTTATAGAAAATAATAAAATTAAAAATACTTGAACTGCTCCAAGATAGCAAGTGTATCCGCCGATAATTGTGGGACATCATCATCTTCTGTGGTCATTTTATTCTGAAAAATATCAATCTGTTCCAATAAAGAAAAATTGCAGTGTATAAAAGAAATCCACAATAAGTACGTGGACTATGAGGGATAATAAAAAAGCAAGCGTAAATAGTTATCAATTTCTTTGCAAAGAAATCGCAAAGCAAAAAAATGAGCGGACAAAGGAATTCCAGGAGACTACGGGCTAGGCTCGTGACAGAACGAAGGACAAACAATAACGACGATAGCCAACAAATGAACTCGCGCGACAGAAATGGCTTCATGCGCCATAAAATTTACTAAAAATCAGATATTTCCGACATGATTTTGGCTTTTCATAGATGTATAAGTCGGAGAAGCATTTTATAAGCTCTTCCAGAAGAATGAATGACCATAATAAAAAAAAACTGAACAAAAAAACAGAAAGACGATTCGAATAATGTGAAACTAGTGGTCCGTTCAATTGGGTTGCTTAGCGAAAAATTGAAAACACGCATGAAGCCTAAGGTTGTAGATAATGCATGTGAGAATATTTAGCCGATTGGAGGAAAGCAACGTCAAAAGCACTCACTCGTGAAAAATAAATGGTAAATAGCCATAAGCAACTTCAACAAAAAAAAGGATGCATTTCTCATTCAAAACAATTTATTGAAATCCGGTAAGACAGAAAAGGACATACAATAAATACAACGCTTAAATTAGCTTACTCGTGACAAGGGGTCAGCCGACGATCCGGCGTATACGGCTTCGATAGGATTTTTTTTACATGTGCGAGAGCGCTATGTGCTTGATCATCGCTATCCTAAACATAAAAACAATTAGTTTATGTGTAAACATAAATAATTTTATGAAATTTGTGAAACATTAACTAGCAAAACATTCAGTCACGTTATCCAAAGAAAAATACTTTCCTACTAACATTTTTTTCATAGAATAAGAACAAAACAAAAAAAACAACTGGATTCATAAGTTTCTCAAGTTAAAAATAAGAAGATCGCCAAATTTACCAACCTGTATAGTTTTCACGCTATCAACATTATAAGGAGGTTTGACCAGCACTCGTCCTAAAACATTTATATCTCGACCCTGCAATATTCCAATAAAATTATAAGCTTTTATATTCTCGTACCTTCCAACGCACGTCATCAAGAGTTTTTCGGAGTTGAATAAACGCATATTGACCTTCAAGAGAAATATCTTCTTCCATAAGCTCTTGGCGTAAGCGTTTTTCTGCCTCTGCGCTTGTTTTTTCAGGAGCGGGATGACAATTATTAAGTAAATTATCAATAGATTCTTTAGCTGATGGTCCCGCAATCTCTTTAATCTATAAGAAGGTTAAAAGAATGTTAGAATAACGTACATCCTTAATCATAGCCATATTGAACAACCTTAGTATAGGTTTATTACCCGAAGAGGCATCTTTAATAACTAAAGCCTAAACTTCCCGTATGACAGATAAACAAGAAAACGACCTTTACAGCAGGATCAAAACAAACGACTTCGCCACGGACCGTTGCATCCAATGCTGTGACAAATTCCACGGTTGATCCTGGGGGAAAAGCTCCTTCCCCTCCCAAAGAGACCATAAACCTGGAAAAGAAATTTCCAAAATGGGTTATCTATCCGAAGCTTTGCACATCTAATCCTAATTTATCCGTAAATCGGAACATATTATTAACAGGGTCTAAACGACCCCTAGCCAAAGAAGAGGAGCGGAAAGAACCGAAACACGAACACAAGAATATTATGGTATTATACAACGATTTATTCGGTTTCCCGATAACAGTAACAACTTAGGCAATGGAACCAGCGTTGGCAGCGATTCTGGGCCAGAGATCAGCGCATTCCTTAGCTACTGGGCCGGTAATGGCGGATCCTTTCATTTCTCCTTTGTTGTTGACAATGACTCCAGCGTTATCCTCAAAATAAATGAAAGTGCCATCCTTTCGTCGGAACTGTTTGCGTTGACGGATGACGACGGCTTGAAGTACTGAAAATGATCCGTTTAAAATTGAAATATCAAAGTTCAGTGGTAATATTCAAGGTATGAAATCTTTGAACATCACTGCTAAATATTCAGCAAATGCATGCAAGAACATGTGCTGCAAGTTACAAAGAAAAACAAAAGCCTTACCTTTTTTACGGAGTTCGGGCTTTCCTTTCTTGACGGAGGCGACAAACATATCTCCTACTCCAGCACTAGGTAAACGGTTCAGACGACCACGGATTCCATAAACGGAGATGACGTAAAGATTTTTGGCACCGGTGTTGTCGGCGCAGTTCATGACGGCTCCAACGGGCAAACCAAGGGAAATACGGAATTTAGCTCCGGAAGCTCCTCCACGTCCTCTCTTAGACATTTTACCTGTAAGAAGAACATATGTAAAAATCACCGCTATATAGGTGTGAGAAAATGCATGAAGACGAATTTTTAAAATAGCTATAAATTTCTGGCAACTAACTCAGAACTGATGGATCTTAATTTCTGACAAAAATCAACAGTATTCTGTGTAAATGAAGTCTGAAAACATGAAAATAAAAGGAAAATTTTAGGAATTGGAGAAATCAGCCGCAGCAGATTTTTAGGCGTCGAATACGCAGTGGAACAATTTAAAGGACTGTCGCCTGCAGGGTCTCAAAAAGATTGGATTCTCCAGCAAAACACGACAAATATACTATAAAATATAGCAAGTTCTTTTGTTTGCACCACTCTTGTTGTTTTTCACAAAGCACTAATTCTTATGCGATAAATGTGATCTACTAGGCTTGATCAGGCGAAATATAGCTCGCCGTCGGGATATTTTGGGCACGAATTTGATTCTGACCTTCATTAGAACATCTTTCGAAATAGAAATATTTATTGCAACAAAGTTTGTCAATTCGAAACAATTTGTATACATTTCAACCGGCATACGTAGGGACCGCAAACGCGCGCCAAAAAGAGGCGACACTTTTTGATAGGAAATTTTGGTCTTTTTTTTAAAAGAAGGGCTATCTCTTTAGAAATGGGGTTTTATGGGCTAAATCCTTCGCCCAATAGGTAATTTCTAACGTATAATCGAATGGAAAAAACGGATTTCTTCAAAAGCTTCTTAAAACATGAGAAATGGCACCCTAAAATCTTTTTTTGGCCATAACTTTTTTGTTTGAGTTGGTTCCAGGCTGTTTTTTGCTGCTTTTTATAGCAAATAGTGTGCACAATTTATATATAAAAAATAAGGAAAATCCGTTCTAGCTGAAAATTTGTATATCAGTTTGGAGTTGCTAAATTGGAGGGCAATCAAATAAGATATTTTTGCGAAAATAAGCAGTTTTCTTTTATCTGATAATTTTCTCCGCACGCTTTGCTATATAAAACAAAAAGAAAGAAGAAGAAAAAGTGTAGTATTTGGTAAGAAAATATATTATAAAGATTGTTGAGTTTTCTCATTTTGTAAAAATAACTCATGCTTCTTTATTTGGATTGGTTCCATCGAGTTTTTTTGTATTTTCGATTGGTTATGATGTTTGCTACTTTCTGGCAAAAAATGAGCAAAATCTGTTCTAGCTGAATTTTTTACCAGGGCGTTTTATAAGTCGAATTTGCAAAATAAGCAATTTTTTGAAGAGTAAGCGCGCGCCGTCGCCAATTACAATTCATTTTATGCGATTTTCTCCAAAATGCGTAACTCATTTTTTATAATTTTTACAGCATTCGCTTAGTCGCTTCATGGGGAGCATTTTGGTATATAAAGTCAAAAAAGCAAAAATTTTTGACATCGACGGGGATCGAACCTTGGTCGCTTGGGCCAAACGACCAAGCGGCTTGGGTCTAGTCTAGACCTCTACTCTAGAGAGCGCGACCAAAATTTCATTGGAAAAAAAGCTCCGATGCGGCTCCTAAAAACGGGGATATCTCGGGATTGTGTGGGGCAATTTCCTTACTCTAAAAACAAAAGTTGCTTATTTCGATGAGATCTGTCGAATGGTACCAAAATCAATGCGCTACGGTGAAATCTAACTTTCACTTTGCGGTCCCTAGGCATACGTATCATAGTTCATCCATTGCTTTCGTAGGGTTACTTTGTTCTCCATGCATTCTTACCTGGTTTGCACTTAGTAATTCAATGGAAGTTCTCAAACTATCATAATTTGATCGTTCGTAAAGCATAGAAACAAAAAGAATTGCAAAAAGAAAAGCTAAAACAACTATCACAAGACGTTGGGTGTTGGCCAGTTGACGGAGTTCCTTTTGTATCGATTCAATTTGTTCCTGCTTGATTTAGATTGGAATGTCTAGTTTCTTACCTGACTGGATAGAAGGCTCGACTTTCTTTCAGGTCGAGTATCCCCGTTTCCATTGTCTAATACCCTGCACTTGAGCTTATGTTCCACTTTTGTGGTGTTATTATTTTTCCAAAGTTCAGCAAATTTCTCTGTCTGTATCTCGTTAGTTTCTAAGGCCATAACGAGGAATTTCTCTTTTGCGCAGGAATATTTGTATTCTGAAGTTATCATTTTTTTTCCTTGAGAGAAAACTTACCATTCTGTAAGTAGACTCTTACTACTTCTGTTCCATTTGGTTGAACAATACCAGCGCTTGGACGAACACGAAACTTTTCTGGCGAAGTTGTTTTGATTTTGTACATCCAGGGTTTTACTGATCCATTTTTTACTATAATTACATCCACAAGATCATTTTCTCCGTCAACTTTTTGAAGCTGTACTTCATCGCGAGGACTAAATCAGGTTTTTTTTTTAAATTTTGTTTGGTCTTACCTAAAATAGATTCCATTACTTGAGAACCATTCTTGTGCCTGTAGTCTTTTGTCAACAATATTTTTAACCATGGCTGGTAGCGATGCGTTCCGACGAGCGCTTGCTCCTCGACTTGGTGGGCGCTTGACCAGTGTAAGGGGTTCTCTTCGCCCTGGGGATTCATCGAACGTTACACTCTGGAGGTACAAAGTTTCGAAATTACTTTCACCTCACCCTTCGGTTGAAATCTTCCATGTTTCCCTTGGGGTCATAAATGGAATCAACAAAACCATCATCATCTGTTGGAGGGGTGGGTAAGCATTTTGCGATTTCAGACATACTGAAGACAAACGGATCCTAAACTTATTTTCATCATGAAAAATAATGCGAAATTCTAAAGAGAAAATGTTTTGAATGACCGCTTCAAAAAGCGCAAGCAGACGTAAAAATGTAATGAGGTCCGGGCAGGTTCGAGTTTGATGTGACAGCTGTTCCATTCGCAGCATTAAAACTCAACTTCTCGTCTGTCTAAAGGACAGTTGGGAAAAAGGTTCAGAATATGATAATATCTTGCTGATAAGATAGTGCTATTTTCTTGTACAGCAATAACAAATAAGCTGCACATGTTGCCAAAAGTATTTTTGTAAAATAACTTACGTCTCCCCCAAATTCGGGCCGCAGATAGTCTGGGTGAATGAAGTCAATAATAGTGTCGCGATCTATCTGCTGAATTGTTGGATGTCCCTCCTCCAGCCAGCTAACGACAACCTTAATCCGCTTGTAAGAAGGATAAGCAGTCAAAACCTTCCAAGGCGCATTTAGTATGTTGGGCGAATTGTAAACTAAAATACTTCTAACGGAAAAGGGATAATAATATTTTATAAGTTTCAAGATAAATTTGAATACATTCATGTCCTGAAAATTCTTAAATTTTAATTAACGTTTTTAAGAACCATATTTCTCGGTTTACAGTCCGTCATATCAAAAAACAAAGTGATTTGCTCTCCTTTTGTATCCATAAAATGTCTTTCGAGCCAAAATGCAAAGAGCTGTTCAAAGCCTTTGTCATTACCACTATAGTGTCGCAAATGGATCCACACTAAAATCTATGCTATTTTCGCGGTGAACTAACTAATATCCGTATGATCCAGGTCTTTTCCGTGGATGTACATGAGCTGCTTGTCGAGCAAATTTTTCAGCGAAAGTAAACTGATGCATTCTACGTCAAATGCTATGCGCCATCGAAGACATTCCATTGCCACCACAAAGGATACATCCTCGTCATTATGACAACTTTCAAGAATCCTTGTGAGCCACCATCTTTCTTGTTCAATGCGGTATTTGTCGCGCGATGAAACTTTCTGGTATATTTTTTCCTATAATATTTTTCGTTTCTTATTGGGAAGCCTTACCTGTTGCAGTCTCGCAATAAGATGGGGTAGGATAGAACTAGTCATAGTCGATCTAAGCAAAGTGAATAGGCAACATCTGGAAATGATACTTGATTAATTTGTGCTAGCAAGAGAAAGAAATCGGAAAGAATAACGCAGATTTCAATATTAGAGTGGAACCAGCTTCTCTCCGCAACCACTTGGATTTGTCTGTTGACTCTGTAAACCTAGTCGCCCTGCCAGGTGTTGCACTATTGGTTGTTTTCATTTTTTCATATAATTCAAAGGATACTATTATTATTATTGTTTTTACAAAATAAAAAGCCAGAAACAAAGTGGGGTCGTTTCCGCCGAGTTGGTTGTAAACTAGGCGTCAAAAATCCATACTGCCCATTGAGTGAAGTGTCTTTACATTATTTCTAATTTTTCCGCAATTGAAAAAAAAATATTCTTGAAACAGTGGGATGTTCATGTTCTTCTCTAGTATAATGACAAATACGCTTTAATTTTATCGCTTCTTTTTTCCCCATAAGCGTTAATATCAATATATTATTTTTCCTCTATCATGTTTCTTATCACATTGCTTTATTTTATTTTTCTTAAAATTTTTCAATATATCATGTTTCAGGTGTTATAAACGTCTGGCGAATAACAATGCATATTGAGGATGTTGAAGCATTAACGGCATGGTTAATTAGAGAACTGAAGCCAATGTAAGTTTTTTTGCTTGTTTCTTTAATTATTACCAACTTATTTTTGATTTACATTTATTTTAACTTTCTAAAATTATTTTATTATGAATTATTTTTAGATGTGATGCTGAACCGCCGGTATTAGCAAAGTACGTGCTTTCTTTGATCCGAAAACCGGACAAGTCCGATAATGAAATACGTGAATTCTGTTCTACTCAGTTAGATGTCTTTCTGCAATCAAGTAAGATATATTTGCTTGTTTTTATGGATAAATTCTTTTAGATACCAAACGATTTGTGGAAAAAATGTTTGCGGCTTTGAAAGATGGCTCTTATATGGAAAAGCAGGCTCCCGCGAAGAAGGTTGAAGAGCCGAAAGCCGCTGTCGTAGCAAAGGAGGAAAAACGAGTGGAAGAACCTAAGGTTAGTGCGGCTTGCAATTTTTACTACTGTTTTTCAGGCTACTACTTCAAAGGTTGAAGCAAAAAAACCAGTACGAAAAGACGAGCCAGCTAAGAAAGAAGAACCTAAAGTTGTCAGAAAAAGAATAAGCCCTCCTCCAGCTGAAGCAAAGGTATTCTTATTTGTTGCTATTGAATATATATTATTTTAGAAAGAAGTTACTCGTGAGCGCGAGAATAATCGTAGGCGGTCGAGATCACCCAGAAATCGCCGTGATCGTCGTCGTTCTCCGGAGCGTCGCCATCGTAGGAGTCGATCAAGGTCTCGCTCTGGTGACAGAGATCATCGTAAAGGAGACGATACGCGTAAACGTAGAAGATGTCGAGATTACGATGGTTGGAGTTGTCATTGCATCGTTAATTTAATGCTTTAGAAAAGGGTGTATGTACTCGCGGTGATATGTGTCAGTATGATCACGGACCCGATCCCGTTGTTTTTGACAGAGAAGTTATGGATATAATGGGCACCCTGGGACCAAAAGGCGCTCCCGCTCCTAATTTAAGGTTCATATATTTAATTTGCATTAATTTATTGCGGTATTTAGTGTTCCTCCTCCTGGATATAATCCTATGAATCCTCCTCCACCAGGCGTTGAGAGCATCTACAACGCTCCTCCCCCAGGCGGAAGCTCAGCTGTAGAAGGTTACAATCCAGAAGCGCCAGCACTGACGACAGCTAATTATTCGGTTCCACCACCACCATTACCACTTCAAATGAGCCAAGCACCTTGGCGTCCAACGTCATACACTGTCAATGCAGTAAATATGCCAGCTGGTGTTCCAGTTTATGATCCGCATTCGGGAGTCCCAGTTGATCCAACTTCGGCTCCACCTGTTCAGCCAAATCATGGGCCGATGAGAGGTGCATCTCGTGGCCGTGGGCGCGGACGTGGCGGACATTCCGGCGCACCACATTTCAATCCTAATAGAAATATGGGCGACGGGAAAACTATTCAAGTTTGTTTATGTTTTTTTGATAATATTTTTGCATTCTTTCAGGTTAGTCGTGTTCCAACTGAACAAAATAACATCACCAAGCTTAACGAGCACTTTTCCCAATTTGGTAACATTGTCAACATTCAGGTTTAAAATAGTTTTATCATAAATACCAAAATATTATAGGTTCGTTTCGAGGGCGACCCAGAGTGCGCTTTGATCACGTTTACTTGCAAAGCAGAAGCCACAGCTGCTATTAAATCACCGTCTCCTGTGTTGAATAATCGCTTTATTAGAGTCAATTGGTATCGTCCTGAACAAGAGAGCACTACTCCATCGGTACAGTTGGATATTATTGTAAAAATAATTTGGATATTTTAGCATGGAGGTGAAGTAAGCTTGAGCTCGGGTGTACGCGTTACCAAACCCGCACCAACTGGATCTGCTGAAAAGAAGGTTGCTTCATTGGGTGAATCGAAATTTGTCAACACCAATTTCTCCGCAAAAGAAAAGGCGAAATCAAAGAAAAAAGAATTGCAAACAAAAGCAAAAGCTTTACTGGAAGCCCATAAAAAACAACTTGTATTGCTGGATTCTCTTTTCAACCAACAGAAGACAATATTGGGTAAACTTCGCGATGAAACTATAGAGGCTGATGCAAAAAAGCGGCTGAAGGAATTAGCTAAAACTACTTCTGATCAGATCAATGTTGCAAAGAATCTGGTATGTTATATTATTTTATTGTTCGTCATATATCATTTCAGTCGGCCTCATTGAATAGACAGCTCGAAGAAAACACTGCGGCACTAAAAGAAGTTCAAATTACATTGGATGAGCTTATAACAAAAGTTTCTCCTGAACGTGAAGCTAATGGCGATACTGCTGTGAGTAGAAAGAGACCTGCTCCTGTTGGACAAAGCTCCCCTATCAAGAAGAAAAACACAAGTGCAGCATTATTAGTTACAGGATTTAAGGTAACTTTTATTAGTATTTTTTCATTAAACGTCTTTAGATGGATGATGAAGAAAAGGTAACACAAATTATGGAATCAATGGGAGAACTAGCCGATGTTGAAATATTACAAGATGGGGGACCTGACGCTTCTATAATATATATATACAAAGAAATGGAGGATGCTGAAAAGGTGAGTATAAATGCGTTTCGAGTTTTATCTTTTAATGAATAGGTATTAAACGATCCACCGGAAATCAACGGGAAAGCGCTGCAGGTATCTACAACTACCAACAAGTTTGAAAACACGCCCACTGAGGAAGTTATTGAAGTGAAGGATTAGTGATCTTGGTGGTTTATTGCTGTATTTTTCTCTATCGGTTACGAGTAATTCACTCTACCTTTTCTTTAGATGCTATTATTGTTGATAAAAGAGAGCTTTTTGCTCCATCTATAATAAATACAATTATTTTAAAAGAAAAATATATATTAATCGGGCCAAAAAAAAAGAGTAAATCAAAAAATAATATTTATAAAAGAGCCCATTTAAATACGGTTAATGTTACACAAATGTGTCATTATTGCATTTGTTGTCATATTTTACGGGTAACATTTTGTGCTATACCTTCAGATTCCAGGTTTTACTTACGGTTTGCTCTACACACTTCGATCTCTTCTTGAAAAGACAGTCATAATAAATATTTATACCCAATATTTTGTGATTTAATATCGGGAGTTGTCACATTTCGAGAATACCTTTCGTATTCTGATCATGGAATAAATTTTATAGAATTTTTGGGTATGGCAAAAGATTCCGCTCCTCCCGGTCAAGGCTATGATGCCCCTTTTAAACCGCAAAAAGATGCCATGGATCCCATGCTTCTCGGATCTGTTGGAATACTTTTTCTAGGGTTAGTTGGTTATTATTTCGAATTTTCTACATGTTGAAATATATTTTTCATATTAATTTAGGTTCTTATTTGTAATATGGCGTCTTATGAAATTAAAATGGGATGAAGATGCAGCTAAACAACGAGCCGAAGCTATGCGTGCCATGATGGAAGGCGATCAACGGCAACAGCAAGGCGAAGCAAACGGTTTGTTGCTTCTGTTTGTTTTTGTACAGTAATATAATTTTCAGTAGTCGGTGGCCGTCGAAGAAATGTCCGACGTCGAGTAAATCATGAAGACGATGATTTTATGGATCATATGATGCAGCAAGAAGGAGAAGGATTTGAGAATGAAGAACAGTTTGATGAAGCTGAATCGTTCTCTAAAATGGGCAAGAAGAAAGCTGAGAAAATGGCTAAGAAAGAAGAGAAAAAGGCCATGAGAGAATATGTAAGTGTTTTGGTTTTTTTAAATTTACTTCTATTTTGTAGGAAATGCAAGAACGTGAAGAAAGAAAGCGTCGAGAAGCTGAAAAGGAAAAGAAACGTGAACAAGAAAGAGAAAAAGAAAGATTAGAAGAAGAGGCCGAGGAAATGAGACTGAAAAAGGAAAAAGAAGAGAAAGAGCGCAAAGAAGAAGAGGAATATCAAAAGGTTATTTTGAAAAATTATAAAAACTGATTTATTTTGAAGATGAAAGCTGCATTTGCTGTTGAAGAAGAAGGATTTGATGAAGTTGAAGGTGAAGAGGCCGAAAATTTGCTGAAAAACTTCCTAGATTATGTGAAAAATACCAAAGTAAGTTTATTTTTTTCTATAAATATTGCAAATATTTGAGGTCGTGAGTATGGATGAGCTCGCTGCTCAATTTCGATTAAAATCGAATCAAGTAGTCGAAAGAATCCAACATTTTCTGGAAACCGGTGATTTACAGGTGTGTTTTCGCCCATTCTTTATTTTTACCGTATTTTTCAGGGCGTTATGGATGATAGAGGAAAATTTATTTGCGTTACCGAGGATGAACTTCAAGCAGGTTTGTAATTTTATTATTGCGATACGTTTATATAATTTAGTTGCCAAATTTATTAATCAACGTGGCCGTGTATCAATCAACGAACTCGTTGAACAGAGCAACAAATTAATTCGTCTGGAAGCTGCCAACTAGTCGCTGAATTATCGCGGGTTTTATGGATAATTGTAAGATATATATTGATTGTATTTTCCCCTTTTTAATAAAAATATAAAACACATAGAGATTTCATCTTTTCATTTCATTTCATCATACTCATTATTTCTGTGTCTACTGTTCATGGAAGATGGGAAGCACGAAGAATTTCCACTGATGACGTGGCTGGACAAAAGGTTTCTGCCAAAGACGAGTGGCATCCATCAGCATGGCCGACGGGTCGACAGAAAACCATTGGATCATCAGCGTCGGTTTGCTCTCTTGTGGCAGACGTCGACCGGCGATTGTTCTGACCGAGACTGTCACCTCTCGCAAAGGAGGCAACACCAATTTCTGTGGATGGATGGAATAACTGAGAGGAATCGAGCACAGCAGTCTGAAACATTGAATTATATCGAGACTCCCATGGAAAGATTACCTTATAGCGAGCCAATCAGTCAAATGAAGATTTTGTATAGTGAGGATGCCTTCTCCGTCGTCGTCGAGTGTAAATGGTCGAGGCGAGAAGGCAATGTACTCCTCGTCGCGAAGTGTCGTCGCCGACATGGCCGTCTCCATCAGAGTTGGTGGTCCGTCGTCCACCATCAATTCCATCTCGCGATCTCTCTGTTCCTGTTCCTCTTCCAATAGCAGATATTCATTTATTTTTCGCTGTTTCCAAGCTCCAAATTGGATTGTCAATCCGATGGCGGCGTAGAGATAGAGAAGTCCGCTGGCGGCGATCAGCTGTCGACTGGCCCATGTCTTCTTACAAATTTGGTTCGTCTGCTCATTCTCCAACTGCATGTAATCCCAAGCTATTATGGATCCAGAAAAAAGGCCAATCAGAATCGTGGTAAGACCCATGTGAATGAATTGACTGGCAGCGATGCCATCTCGATGGACTCGATGAAAACGATGGCCGTCGAGGAGTAGGCAAGTCAACGGCAGAAGAAAGACAAGACAATTGAGGGAACGGTAGCCGACGACTTGGAAGAGAAATTCCATCTTCAATTGGATCCGGCCATCGGGTTGAGGAGGACAGTCGGGCGACGAAGGAATCCAACAGACGGCGAAGAAGAGCAACAGAACGACGACTTTGATGACAAAGTTGATGGTCTCGAAGCGAAGAATACTGGCTCTCATTTTCATGGCGACTTGGATGAGACGATGGCCGAGCAGCTGACTGAGACAGATGGGCAATGCGACGGAGATGGCGGCGGCCAACAGAAGGAGGACGATGTCCTTGTGGCTGACCGCCGGGAGGAGAGTCTCCAGTTGCCAGACACGATTACACGGAACGGAGGACTGGGACAGACAGCAGCAGACTCGAAGGGACCCGCTCTCCAGACAGATTTCCTCGGTTTGGTTCAGATGATCTTCACAGTTGAGAGTGTTCTCTTTGGCGTCGACGGCTGACAGACAGCCGAGTCGTTGGATGGCGCCCTCCGGCTGGTGGAGCAAAGTCCTCGCGTAACACCTGCTCCCGTGGCAAACGCCGTTCTTCTCACTACCGTAATCTGTACAATTGCTGGCTATTTGAACCCTGAAATTGGGGTGAGTCAACCAGTTGGTAAAGTAAAAATACGGTAGGAAAAGCAGGAGCGGAAGCCAGCTGCTCCACATGGGCGACAAAATACAAAATGAGCTGAATTCTTCCACAGTTTTAGACGAGTTTAAAAGTTATCATGTTACTTATAATCCGAAAACTTGTCAAAAAAATGTTTCACATTCGTATTCCATCGTGGCCATGTGTCAAGCGTCCGAGCGGAGCGAGAAGAGACCCGCGAAGCAGGGCTCCCGAGCATGCTTGTAAAATATAAAACACATAGAGATTTCATCTTTTCATTTCATTTCATCATACTCATTATTTCTGTGTCTACTGTTCATGGAAGATGGGAAGCACGAAGAATTTCCACTGATGACGCGGCTGGACAAAAGGTTTCTGCCAAAGACGAGTGGCATCCATTAGCATGGCCGACGGGTCGACAGAAAACCATTGGATCATCAGCGTCGGTTTGCTCTCTTGTGGTAGACGTCGACCGGCGATTGTTCTGACCGAGACTGTCACCTCTCGCAAAGGAGGCAACACCAATTTCTGTGGATGGATGGAATAACTGAGAGGAATCGAGCACAGCAGTTTGAAACATTGAATTATATCGAGAATCCCATGGAAAAGTTACCTTGTGACATTTGGCCCAAACAAGTAACAACTGATTTTGGGCTTGTTATATTCTATGAAGCCATTCTATTTGCTGTGGTTGGCGATTTCGTCGGAAGCTTCTCATTCTGCTGAAGGAAATTGGAAGAGCAAATGGGAGCGGATAATGTGGAAAAGGACAACTTCAAGTCAATATGATGAAAAATTCCCAGAAGAATATGGTCGATCAACGGAAAAAGGACTTATTTGTATGGCTGGATCTTTGCAAAACTTTTTCAAAAGAAGCTGATCAACTTCGACATAAAATTCTTGCGGAACAAAAGAAACTGGCCGATTCAGAAGAGTTGTTGGCCATTTGTAAGAAGTTGATTGAAAAAGAACACGAAGAAAAAGCGGAAAAAGTCACTGCCAATTTTACTAGAATTTTATAAGTAGAAGCTGCTTGGAAAATTGTTCCGATTGAATTGCGCAACCCTTATCTGCATTGCATATACGCTTCCACCGACTATCGTAAACGTGATAAAGCAGAAATAATTGGTAAAAACCAAGTGGGGAAGCTACACCTGACCCCACGTGAACTTCAAGAGTTCGAACGAGTAACATTACTTTTCATTCTAACAGATAAAAGTTTTTAGGTAGAACATCTCGACGTAAACCTGTACCATTTTCTACGTCGAAATTATGTAAATTCACCCCTGGAGACTATTTACTTGCCACCAATAAGGCTGACATTTTCTTCGATACACAGCAAATTTGCGGTGAAAAAAATTGGAAAAAATTTATATAAAGTAACGCTGTTCAACGAGCGGCCCCCTGTAGATGGAATCGTGTTCAAGAAGCCTTCAGCTAGCACGATAAATTATGGAGACAACGAGGATAAGGAGTACACACTGTTTCATAAGGATATTGACATTGAGATCCAAACAGCAAAAACTTCGGCAAATAATTTATTGAAGCTGAAAAGCAAACTACAACGAAACTTCTGCTTTATCATCACAAAGCAAATGGCTAGCAAACAATAAAGTATGTACATAATCAATATCTCATCCTTCCTGATTCCGGGATTAGCCTACCTTTTGAGGAGGTCAGATATGTAACCATGAAGGTAAAACATTGACTCTCTTGAACTGTAAACTCAGTTCCTTTTTTTGTTAATATTTCAAATTTACGAGGCGTAACCACCGAGCACAGTAGCCGATGCAGTACTTTGATCAAGCTGCTTGTTTGTGCTCACAGATCGGTCCGGGCCGGCTTGAGCTTTTTAATGCCCGGGCCGGAAAAGCCCAGTCATTTATTTTGGCGTGGTCGCCATTTTTTGGTGAAATGGAGCTCGACCCTGGTCTCCACGTCGATATCTCCGCCATTACTTGACATTTCTGAATAATCCAAAGTGCACTGAAAAGAGGAGATCCTAAGCTTTACTGTAATATAAATTTCATGCAATTAATAAGGAGAGAAAATTCACATTCCAAGCGGATAGTCGGAAAGATGGCTCGAAACCGCTTCTCATTGGGAATATGGATTTTCCCTCTTTGCTATTTGCACAAAATTTATATCACAAGAAAGCTTAGCATCTCCTCTTTCGGCCAATCTTTAAATTTATTAGAAATGTCAAGAAATGGCCGAATTATCCTCTTGAATAGCTGAGTATACGTAAAAAAAATCCGCAATCGAAAATCGGCGAGGAACGAGGAAAATCCGCCAGTCGAAAATCGGCCGTTTTTGTCAAGTCGACCTGTTCGCGATTTGTCGACGTCTTCGACACGACAGGGTTAGGCTAATTTCCCTCTTTTTTTTTCCGTCAGCAGCACAGAAGAAGAAATAGAAGAGTCAACGATGTCATCTACATCGAAAGGAGAAGAAAAGAATAATAAACAACTGGAGAAGAAATCGAAAAAGGTTAGCTCACTTTGAACATTGTTGTACACTTTGTATGTCTATTTTTTGTTTATCCTCAAAAGGCGATTTCTATCTTCTCATACGATACTCCATTCGAATTGTTTTTGAAAATATTAGCGAAGCAATTCATTCAAGGCGAGTGCCTCTCCCTCGCTCGACCCATCCGCCGCCGATGACCACAAGCGTTTGACAAAAGCTATAAAGATTGTGAAAATTTTCGTATTTGGGCCCCTTCTTGGGCTCGGCACCACTTAGGTTATTGGATATTGTTGTTCACTTTATTTTTTTTAGAAAACTGACATTCCGAGGACCGAATGATTTCGCATTGAAATAGATTTTTGGTGGATATTATAAGAAAAAAGTAAGGTGGCCACGAGTCGATATAATCCAGTTTCTTTTTCAGGCTGAAAATTGCACATTATGTTACCTTGACAAGAAACAATTAAAGTAACATATCTCCGATCTTGAGCGCCGACTAATTGACAAAGAAAATCAAATTACGGATATGAAAGAATTGCTGCAGGCACTGGACAATCACAAATCTAAAGAAATCGAAGCCCGTCAGAAAAAGGAACAAGTTCATTCAGTTACCAATATTCTACTCAAATCGGATGCAGACTGGAAATCAACATCTATTAAAGTCATCAATCCTCTATTGCATACTGTTTATTTAACAGTGCCTTACCGACCAGTATCAAAAGCAGACAAAATTCCAGCGAGAAGTGAGGGAAAGTTGCACTTGACTGTCGGAGAACTCGAACAAGGATACAGAGTAATATTTCTAATAACGTTTAATTATATTCTTCTATAGTCTGTTTCAAATGGAAAAAATCGGCCCTTGGGCGGTTAAAGGTTAATTCGATCTAGATAGAGCGCATCCGGGCGTCAGATGGGTCAGATTGATACTTTTATTTTTGAAAATATATATTTTTCTACCAATTTTGATATTATTTCAATTCTAATTTTTACTGCATTTTATTGCTCGAATTTTTCTCTATCTAACAATATAAAGAATCAACAAAGTTCATGTCAAACATAAAAAACATATTTTTTATGAAAAAGCTCTTGTCAAAATTTTTTTGAATTTTCTGGAAATTGCGCCAAGGTCCCATCACTCCGAAAGTTTTTCCATTTGAAACAGACTATAGGACGGCATGTTACCTATCTCCGTGTACTACGTATCTTCGTCGAATGTTCCTGGAGGACAGGAATCTGTTGCTCTGCCTGAAATTCAAATTAAAATCATACATATACTGGAAAGGATCAGAGTGAAGGAAAAGGAAGGTTACTTTTCTGTAACAATCCGAAACAAGGATGATTATGTATCTGGGATTCAATTCAAGAAATCGAAAGGAAGTAAATCAAATTATGCTAACGACGGGCCCGACAAATACGATCTACATCAGAGAAACCTTACCATTAAGATAACTTTATCAAAAACTTCTGCAAAATGTTTATTAAAATTGTACTCCATTCATCAAAAAGATTTCTTTTTTACAAAAGATTTAGCCCTTATGAATTAATTGTATTATATTTAGTTATTTGTTCATGTCACAGTTCAGAATAAACTGTTCAAACGTATTGTGTGTTTTCCAAGCTCTTTCGATTACCTTTTCGAAGCCTGAATATCAAAAACAAAATTAAAAAAGTTACTTCATCTAATTTTAAAAAACAACTTTAGAATTTATTGAAACCTTTTTTCGACTACCCAAGTTCGAGTTTGACAGCGTTGAAGGAGACCGTCATGTTCAAGAGCAGGTTTTCGCCGAGATTGGCAACGTTTTAATGGCTACATTTTTAAAAATAATACGCAAAAAATAAAGAAAACTAAGCAAAAAAAATATAAATAGCTTGCCACAATACTGGAACAACAGGCAGCGAGGTTGCGTCTCTTCTCAAATCACCAATACTCCAAAATGTACTGTAGATATAAAAATGTTAAGCAGAAATATCTATAAAAGTATCTACAGAGAAGTATTATTGCTATCTCTAACCGCAACTCTAGAAGAAAAAAATAAATCCATTGTGGATGAAGTCCCTTGATAAAAGTGTCCAACAATAAAACAGAAAATTCCATTATAAAATGTGATGACCTGAAAGAGATTAATCAAACTGCCCGTCATGCCATTTAGTCAAGGAGCAGCCAATAAACAAAAGAATACCAAATTCGACTTCTTAACTTGTCCTGCATCCATTTCCGAGAAAAGGTCGGCTGAATCACAAATAAACACACCTAAATTTTGGCGGAGAAGTATCATTTTGATAACTAACTGCAATACACGTCCTCCTGCGTATAATAACCATATAAACTATTAAACAGAAAAATAAAAACAAAACTATAAAGCAAGATAATAAAAAACCAGCCGTTTCGAACCCCCTGCGGGGGGTCTTCGGCTGGACGCCCGCTACACGGGCTAGGAAGTCCAAGGCTCCGGATTTTTGTCCGGCTCCGCCGGACTGTATTCCGCTCGGCCCGTCCTCACGATTCCCTTTCCCCCCTTGCTACCTGAGACTTTGGTGTTCACTTTCATCTTCATTAGTAGCCTGTATCAAATTCATCTTTCCGCACTCAGAGCATTCGAATGATGCTAATTTCACTGCAGAAGAAGGATAAAAATTAGGAAATACGCAGCCAAATGGGCATTTGATACTCAGTCTCATTTAAACGAAAAACCGTCACCATAATCGGCTTTCTCACACTGAGAGGTGTCGAACGGCACCTATTTTGTCGAAAAAGGGCGAAAACTGACACATACGCAGCCAAATGACACATTTGATACTCAGCCTCATTTAAACAAAAAATAAGTTGCGGATTCTGACTCCCCAGACTGAGAGACTTTTGACATCGGCGTAATTCCCGACGCCTGAGGTCGCCTTCGATGAGAGCCACATATCTGTGATCAGCTCAAAGAGGCGAATTTTTTGATACCAATTTTGAAAGAAAAAAAATTTCACCCTCTTTGGGCCGTTGGTAAGAATTCGGGAAAAAATGGGTTAATGATGCTGCTATATTTATGGATTGATAAAAACCTCTGAAAATCCAAGAAAATGCTGAGGTTCTACATTTTAGAGCAATGATTTTCGCCCAAAGACTGAAATTTTGAGTTGTCCGCAGTTTACTGCCGTTCTCTGGACTACAGTAGCCCGGAAGATGATTCTACACAATTCGCCGCGGCGGACAGTTTCAAGGACTGTGCACGCAATCGCTGCGGGAACCCAACTTATTTAAAGAAGCATTTTCAGTTATTTTGAATGCTTTCTCGTGTTTTATCGACTTCGATTTACTATACGACGCGAGAGAAAATCGAAAAATAACGGCAAATTGAGCAGATCTCAAAAATAGTGAGAATTTATTGAGTTTCGGGGCCTCTGGATACAAAAAATTATTTTTGAAAGAGTTATTGTCTATTCTTGGTATCAAAATGATCCTCTCGATATAACTAGCCGTTTGCCACTAAAATCAGGCTCATCTGAAACCTGTACATCGAGTAAAATATTTTTTAAGACAGAAAAACCCTGCCCGGGAATTCAAAATTCGGCAATTTCTTAGTATGCCAACTGGCTTGAACGGTTTCTCAATAATGGCTGGACCGCTTCTTTCCAAATTTTGCAGGTGTATGCAGTACATGAAACTGTCTTAAAATGAGTTTTTTGAGGTACTGCCAATGTGAACCAAGGACTTGGCACCAGTTTACAACAAGCCATTATCTAGTGTGCCATATCTACACGCTCGGTTACTCTCAAAAAACTCATTTTAAGAGATTTTTATATGTCGAGTCTAAATAAATTAAGATAAATGCATAATAATTTCTCTTATTGCTTAAAACGTGCAAGCCAGTTATATAGGAAATATTTAAATATTACGGTAGCGCCAAAGTACGCAAAGTCCGCTTTTTCATTTACGCGGCGAACTGTGTCTACCAGTCCTTTAAAGGAATGGCATCATTACGAAATTGGATATTTGGGTCCCGAAGCGAATGAACTACCGTGCCACCCAAATTTTGCTGGAAAACGAACCGAATTGGACGGTGTAGCGACATATCTGGATGACGTTTTGGTAACTGGAATGTCCAAAGAAGAGCACGGCCATAATCTCCTCGCATTATTTGAAAGAATAGCTGAATATGGATTCAGAGTAAGAATGGAGAAGTGTTCCTTTCACCAGAACCAAATCAAATTCCTTGGGTACATTGTCGACCGAAATGGAAGAAAGCCCGATCCAGAGAAGATCTCTGGGATAGTAGAAGGATCTGTTGTGTACCGATAGCAAGGACATAACAGTTTTCAACGAGAAAAAAAAGTTTTATCCACCAGGCGCGGTCAGAACTTTTTTTGGCATGGATTCGGCCGTCGGCTCCTCGTTTTCCACCAAAAAAAAAGTTTAAAAAAAGTTTTAACCACCAGGCGCGTTAAGAACGTTTTTTGGAGATCCAATGTGATCTTTTTTTGGCATTGACGCTCCCGAAGAAGCCGTTTCTACCAGAAAGCTCCTTTTTTATATCGGTGCGTACGGTGACTCAGACTGCGTCGCGCAGTGTATACAAGATGATGTAGTGAAAACCGACAGGTAACCAAGTGAAAGTGTAGTATTTGACAGGTTCCGATCACATCCCGTTAATAACCGAATTTCGACAATTTTTTGGTCATTCAGCTTTCTGTCGTCAGTCGCATCTCGCGTATCTATTTCCATTATGGTCGAAGTAAGAGCTTTCGGTTTATGTGTAACTATTTGAATTTTTCTAGAAAGTTTTTATTGATAAAGAGACCTCTCCTTATAAAAGTGACAGCTCAAGCGAAAACAGCTCTCGGAGCAGAAGGCAAGAGACCATAAGACGGTAACCTTTAGAATTATATTATACTTTTTGTATTTCTATTATATTTTTGTTCGTTTTGAGACCTTGAAATTATTTTTTTTCTGTATGTTTCATGTAAATTGAATTTTTCAGATCTGGAAGGATTTCATCTCGTATTGTGGTAACATTGATATGGACAATTTGAAAGCGGCCTACGAAAGTTTGGTTGTAAAGCCGGATCGAAATCTTTGTTTGGCTTTCTATGCTCCGGGCAACGACTATCGCAATCGGTATTGGGATATTAGATGCTTGGACAAAACTCGTGTTTGGCTAAATTTTCTGAAAGATACTTCTCGAACGGATTACATTCATGCCAATTACGTCTCTCTCAAAAATTATGCAAAGATTATATGTACACAGGTTTGTAATTTACTGAATAATTTTTAAGGCCAATTGGAAATTGAGCGATTTTTTTGGGCTAATCGCGTTCCATTCTGTCATCAAATTATGTCCGTCCTCTGCCTATTATGAAGGCTACGATGGACAAGAAAATTAGAAAAAAAGCAAACATAAGAATTTTAGAATGAAACGCGATTAATGGCCCTCAATTTACAATAATTTCAACCGAAATTGTTTCTTTAAACCCATTGGCGACCGCTTTTTTCCGAAATTTTTGTCATTTTCGACGATTTCGCTTCTTCGGCGGGAATTTATCCCTCGGCTATTCTAATTAAAACAACACTTTTCTAATAGCTGAAAATGTGCTCTATCTACGCCAGCAAACCGATTAAAAAAAGAAAAATAGACTTAAAAATTATGCAATTTTTGAAAAAAAATGTCAAATTTTGAAAATCCGCATAACTTTTGTCTCCGGACGGCGCCTGATTTTTCATGGGCACCGTTAAAAAGATCTTGATTTCCTCTATCAGATGGTGCTAAATTTATTGAAAGCGGACAATTTTTGAGAAGAGCGCGGCCCACCAGACGGTCACGCGGTTGCCAATGGGTTTTAACCCATTAAAATTAAAATTTTAAACCATGCTTTTAGGGCCCCAAAGCAAGCACAATTGTTGACTTTTGGCGTATGGTATTTCAAGAAAAAGTCTCGTGTATAGTCCAATTGTGCCAATTAGTTGAGGATGGAAAGACCAAATGTTCGAAGTATTTTCCTCCGTTTGTTTATTTTATTGCCTCTTGTGTCAATTGTTTCTTTTTCAGGGAGCAAAACGAGCTGATGATCATTGGACCCTTCAAAATTCAAACAGGAAGAAAGGAAAAGCAAAATGGAACTATTATGACTGAGGTTATGGCCAAATATCAGGATGAGGAATTCACTGTCAAGCATTATCTGCTATCTGCAGAAGCCTGTAACACGACATTTTTGGTCTACTAGTCGAAATGCAGGCCGACTGAATCCGACAGATGATAAAAAGATAAATATCTCGGCTAAACCATTGTGTATTTGAATAATTAAATAAAATCCTTCTAAAAGAGGAGAACCTAAGCTACTTCAGAACTAAATTTTACGGATTCAGAAAGTAGAGAAAGCCCACAGCAGCGGTTTTTTAGTTATTTTGTGTGTTTTCGCCTACCCATAAAAATTGGGAGCTTTCTTTGTTATTTGCATGAGTCTTGGTTTATAAGAAAGCCGATCGTCTCCTCTTTTCTCCAAACTTTGAATTAGTCGAAATGGTCCAGGTACGGTCAAGTTATCGGACAAAGAAGAATGCGGAGCGCTATTTCTCCCGCCAAAAACAGCCCAATAAATTGACGATTGGGCCGACTTTGCTCTCGCCTATTTTATTTTCCTTTGGGCTATGAAAGTTTCTTGATTTATCAGGAAATTCCAACTCTTTCTGATTTCAGAAGATAATTTTACAAAAAAAAAGAACTGCTGTCCCATTTCCCCCTTTGATCCAATTCCTCAATAATAAATTAAGAAGAATACCCATAAAAGTGCTTTATTGCACAAAAAGACAGAAAAAGGAAATCTCGGGTGTAGAAGTATTAAAATAGACGGCTAGAGAAGAAGAGCAGGACGACTGGTACTGAAAATTAGAGATAATGGCAAAGATAAAGGAAAATTTTACCTAAATCGATGTAAAGTAGTAGAAAAACAGCCGGGAAATAGTGCCAGTAATAATTCACTGAATATTAGAGATAATGGCAAAAATGGGAAAAATTTACTTTGAGATTAGCTAGTTGGACAAAAGCTTCGACCTCTTCGGCGGACACATAGCCGTTGGTCATTCCCCAAACTAGAGTGGCATAATAGAGAACAAAAAACAATCAGTAGACTATGTTTATTTAATGCTTTTTAGTAGCGACGAGGGAGAGAATCGGCCCGACGGTTGGCCCCACGACGATGGCCGCATGCGGTGCAGCGACTGCTGAGACTAGACGAGCGACGGGAAGCAGAGCGGCTCTGACGGCGGAGGGACGTTGACGGGTCCAACAGCAAAATGACCGGGAGCTTCTGGGTCCTGGTACAGGAAGACCCAGATAGCCGCTGGAAAAGCGAGCCGAAGGAGAGCGGCTTGTGGACACGGGACACCGTAACGGGGAAGGAGGGAGAGGACCGAAATATTGGGACCATGAAAGACCTACTGGCCCGGTTGCGAATTCTAGACGAACGACAAGGGGAAATGAGACGACAGTGGTGGACAGGGACCCGGCGCAACAAAACTCGCGACCCACGAAGCGGGGCTCCCGAGCATTCTTGTAAAATATAAAACACATAGAGATTTCATCTTTTCATTTCATTTCATCATACTCATTATTTCTGTGTCTACTGTTCATGGAAGATGGGAAGCACGAAGAATTTCCACTGATGACGCGGCTGGACAAAAGGTTTCTGCCAAAGACGAGTGGCATCCATCAGCATGGCCGACGGGTCGACAGAAAACCATTGGATCATCAGCGTCGGTTTGCTCTCTTGTGGTAGACGTCGACCGGCGATTGTTCTGACCGAGACTGTCACCTCTCGCAAAGGAGGCAACACCAATTTCTGTGGATGGATGGAATAACTGAGAGGAATCGAGCACAGCAGTCTGAAACATTGAATTATATCTAGAATCCCATGGAAAGAACCTTATAGCGAGCCAATCAGTCAAATGAAGATTTTGTATAGTGAGGATGCCTTCTCCGTCGTCGTCGAGTGTAAATGGTCGAGGTGAGAAGGCAATGTACTCCTCGTCGCGAAGTGTCGTCGCCGACATGGCCGTTTCCATCAGAGTTGGTGGTCCGTCGTCCACCATCAATTCCATCTCGCGATCTCTCTGTTCCTGTTCCTCTTCCAATAGCAGATATTCATTTATTTTTCGCTGTTTCCAAGCTCCAAATTGGATTGTCAATCCGATGGCGGCGTAGAGATAGAGAAGTCCGCTGGCGGCGATCAGCTGTCGACTGGCCCATGTCTTCTTACAAATTTGGTTCGTCTGCTCATTCTCCAACTGCATGTAATCCCAAGCTATTATGGATCCAGAAAAAAGGCCAATCAGAATCGTGGTAAGACCCATGTGAATGAATTGACTGGCAGCGATGCCATCTCGATGGACTCGATGAAAACGATGGCCGTCGAGGAGTAGGCAAGTCAACGGCAGGAGAAAGCCCAGACAATTGAGGGAACGGTAGCCGACGACTTGGAAGAGAAATTCCATCTTCAATTGGATCCGGCCATCGGGTTGAGGAGGACAGTCGGGCGACACAGGAATCCAACAGACGGCGAAGAAGAGCAACAGAACGACGACTTTGATGACAAAGTTGATGGTCTCGAAGCGAAGAATACTGGCTCTCATTTTCATGGCGACTTGGATGAGACGATGGCCGAGCAGCTGACTGAGACAGATGGGCAATGCGACGGAGATGGCGACGGCCAACAGAAGGAGGACGACGTCCTTGTGGCTGACCACCGGGATGACAGTCTCCAGTTGCCAGACACGATTACACGGAACGGAGGACTGGGACAGACAGCAGCAGACTCGAAGGGACCCGCTCTCCAGACAGATTTCCTCGGTTTGGTTCAGATGATCTTCACAGTTGAGAGTGTTCTCTTTGGCGTCGACGGCTGACAGACAGCCGAGTCGTTGGATGGCGCCCTCCGGCTGGTGGAGCAAAGTCCTCGCGTAACACCTGCTCCCGTGGCAAACGCCGTTCTTCTCACTACCGTAATCTGTGCAATTGCTGGCTATTTGAACCCTGAAATTGGGGTGAGTCAACCAGTTGGTAAAGTAAAAATACGGTAGGAAGAGCAGGAGTGGAAGCCAGCTGCTCCACATGGGCGACAAAATACAAAATGAGCTGAACTCTTCCACAATTTTTGGACGAGTTTAAAAGTTATCATGTTACTTATAATCCGAAAACTTGTCAAAAAATTGTTTCACATTCGTATTCCATCGTGGCCATGTGTCAAGTGATTTTCAAGTGAGATAAACAACGAACGCGATGAACGTTGAATCGACTTGTCAAGAATCCGCTTATTTTTATGAATTGGTGTCACATCTTCGGTCCCTCTTTTCGACTTCTCTCGTACGCGGTATCCTTTCAGATATTTTCCAAAATGGATAGTCTTCCACCTGTTGTAATTGCCAATATAATAGAATTTCTCCAGTGGAGAGATAAACTGGCGTCTCGGCAGATCTCCACGAGGTTTGAGCGTCTTCTCGTCGATAACCCTATTCAAGCAAGATTGTTGACTATAGAACAAAATTCGGTAAGGTCTGGCCTTTATAAAAGACAAACTTTCAGACTTCGTTTTCGGTTTACTTGGGGATTGATTATCATGCTGACGATTGCCATGTTGTGGAATACAGAGCTATGCGAATGAAAAACTGCCCCCAATGGAGAAACCAAACAAATAGCAAGTCGTTGAACGATCTTACTATTCATCGCGCCCGGAATGTTAAAGAAACTAAAATAGGTGGCAGATTCAAGAGGGATATTGAGTCCAAGACCACCGTTCACTGTGACGGCGAGAACTTTCGCCATGATAGTTCCCGCCTAGCTGCGGAAATTTGTATGCGCCCATTTGTGAGATATTTCTTACAATTTTTTTCCAACTGGTAAGATTGGACGCAAGACGAAAAGTTTTGACTAGTCAGACAATTTCCTTTTTGTTCCATGGAGCAAACCAATGTTGCACATGGAAGAGAGAAGCAATGAGGTCGCTTTCAGGTCGAGTTGGGCAATCATTTTCTCTCCAAATTGGCAGCTTTCCTTCGTCCGAATTTCGCTGGTAGGAGTAAAATGAATTTTTGGTTGCACACTCATCATTGTCAAATATCGCAAGGAAAGAGAAAATTGTCATCATTCTTTAAAAGTAACGGTGTTATGAGGAAGAGAGTAAGTTATTTAGATGTCAAACTGTTCAAATTTTGCCCTCCATCGAGCTTCAAAGTTCCGGACGACTTTTGGAAGCTGCGTTCTGTTCGACATGTTAGTTAGTTGATCGTATTCTAACCCAAAAAGGATCGCCCATTAATTTGGGAAGTCACCGAAGAGAAAGTGATCCAATTATAGGCCAAAGAATTGGTGATCCGTTTTGGGAAAAACGGACCGCCTGATGAGTTTGTGCAAGTCGACGTGGACCTACGAGTCGACGACGATTTTCTTGAAAATTTCAGAGCAGAAAAACGGACCAGTTTCAAATGTAACACGACCACAGAAATGACGGCTAACTTTCCAATCAAATACATATCGGTATAACCATTTTCTGGCATAATCTAACCTCATCCACAGAATTGCCTCCGTAGCGGATACACAATGCGCGAAATAGCACTTTACCATGGGATAAGTTTTGAGGACATTGCAAGAATAGAGAATTATCTCCAAGAAAGCGGCTTCATATCTCATATCATCAGGTATTCTGGAAAGAACTGGGAGCAGAAGACTACCGAATTTGGAGACGGCTCCCATTACCCCGGGAATTGACTCGACGACAAGTGCTTTGAGCATCTGAAAGCGGGTAGTCACCGATGGCTTCTGTGACTGCCTGCAGATTTCTTTCTAATTGCCGATTCTCGTGCGGTGACAGTCTCCGCAAGGCAACTGGCCTGTTTTTTTTGACATTTAGGCAGAGATTCAATGTTTTTGAAGACATCTATCGACCTGTCACACTCGAAAAATTGTCTCGTCCAACAGGTCCTTTCTGCAATCCGGGGATTTCCAGGTCATTCGCATTTACTAACTTTCTTTCTGCTGGTCGGCTTTATCGCGATGGCCGCAGTAAAGGATAAAGATACTCGGAAACTGGGCGACTGGCTGCCACTCAAGTCAGGTGACGTCATCCATCGATCCAAGAATTCTTACCGTGTAATAAATGAGCTGGGAAGAGGAGAAACGACAGTTGTGCTGCTGGTTAGGGATCAAGTGACCAAGAAAAATTTTGCAATGAAATGTCAAAAAGAAGACAAAAATGGAAATAGAAGACTTTGGTCGGAAGCTAAAGGTCTCCG
This sequence comes from Oscheius sp. DF5033, assembly GCA_964036215.1. NCBI lineage: Eukaryota > Metazoa > Nematoda > Chromadorea > Rhabditida > Rhabditidae > Oscheius > Oscheius sp. DF5033. The sequence continues at coordinate 4,757,883 of CAXIWN010000004.1, read as the reverse complement.
GGCTGTCCAAGGCTGCGTCGCTCCCCTGATCTTCGGGACATTCGACGGGACTGCCTTTATTATAATGCCACAAATTTGGAAAACATTAGCTGAACTGAAAAAATATCTCGACGGCGGTTTCTCGAAGTCGACGGTAATTCAAATCGCCATGCAAACTCTTCAAGGAATCAGAGCCATACACAATCGAGGAATTCTCCACGGCAACTTGAAGGTATCCCTTTATTTTTATTCATTCCATCAGTCTACAGCTGTCAAATATTGCTGTCGACACGGACAAGACGACGATCATCCTTCTCGGCTATGGTTTCAACACATGGATTTTTGGAAATCCCAGCCGAGTCAACGGGCAGGAGTACAATCGCGTCGATGACATCAAGACGTGGTTCTTGCTCATTTTGTCTCTCATCAGCCCAGGATGGAGAGAGCAGGCGACAATGACAATCGACAGCAAAGGCGACGTCGAAAGAAGAAGAGCAGACCTCCAGGTGAAGGATCTCCCGAATAATTTGGGCTTGCCGAAAGTTTTTAACAAAATTCGAGAATATATTGCCGTATTGGAATGGTACGACTTCATCAATTATGACTACATTTTGAAGCTGTTAAATCAAATTGAAAAGGAGGAAAAATTGTGTAATTTGGATGAGCCATTGGATTGGTTGAAGCCGGGCATTTTGCCAAAAGGAAAGGCAATAAAAAATAATATGAAATTCTGCTGTGTGCAGTAAAATTTACTCGCAAAAATGTACAATAAAACATTCATCTGATATATTATTCTGTCTTTATTTTCGCGTGTCTCCTATATTTTTATCTGGTCTGGAAAGGACCGGATGTCCTTGACGACTCGCTTCTTCCTCCTCTTGCAGAAATTTCCATTCACAGTGTAAAATAAAGATTTATTAAACCCTCATATTGGGGGTAAACCTGGCAAGATGTGGTTCTTCTCATAAGATATTATCAGATATAAGTGAACTCGGTAGAAATAAGGCAGGGATGAAAGAGTATCAACGGTCATGAGGAATAATAAAAAAGGGAAAGATACAGCGGGAAATTGAGCAGGGACATCCATACATAAATGCTCTCTATTTTATCACAACTAAAACCGGGGAAAAAGGCTGAGTCAGACCATAGGAAGAGAAAGCTTCGATCGTCGATTCCGGTGCATGGCCGTCGGTATCCAAGAGACCCATTCGCCATCGGCATCACGTTTTGTACTCTCACTCGACAGCGGATATTGCCAATGGCCGCCGGTCTGATCTTCTGTTCCTCTGAAAATGACAAGTTAAAGATGGCGACCTGATTAGTTTTATTCCCAAACAGTCAAGTCATTTTCACTGGCAGCCATTCTCTCGGATGGGTGCTCAAGCTTCAACTCCTGCGGGGACTCCGCCGACTAAACCGACTCCGCCAACTCCACCAGCTCGCCCAATTTCATCGACCACTGCCGCTGCTCCTCGTACAGCTCCAGCTGCTCCCGCCCCGAAAAGAGGACCCAGTGCCGAGGATCCCAACCAACAATATGAGCCGCTGCCGTCTATGCAGGATGAGCCACCGGCACCGCCGTCGTTGAATGGCGGTCAACCTCCTCCGACTACTGTATGTCCCCCTTTATGAATATAATGTCAGTCGTTTTCAGACGAAGGCACAAGGATACACTTGGTGGGGATCAAAGGCCACGCCTCCTCCTGAGCCGCCGCCGAAGACGACGACTCCCACGACGCCGCCAACTATCCGAGCACCGGAGGATAAAAATGCCAAAGTCAAGTGGAACAATGAAAATTATCAGACGCTGAAGATTGCCCCGGCATCGGATGAAGTCTTCAAAGACAAGCAACAGAAGTCGACATCCTCGCCGGCTACCAAGAAGATCTAGGGGAGATCGGGTCGAGAGGACAACAATAAAGATGCGTAGAGTACCGTTGGCTTTTTCAATTTTCTAAAATTAAACGCCTTGAAGGTTGACTGAGCATTGCGTCTTTTTATTCAGTCAACAGTCGACGTCGTCGTCCCATTCCCCTCCACCTACCGGAAGTTATTCCACTGCGGCACCCAAAGTCGGAAACAGTCCAGCCGTCTGATACCGAGCGTACTCTCGTCCTCGTATTTCTCCTTCCTCACGACGGCCCAATCCGGCAAGCAGAAGTCGTAGCACTCGGAACAGGAGAGATCTAAAATTCTGTCAATCTTGAGAGAAACTGAATCCACTGGACCTCTGGCGTGTACTTTCTGCTTCAACATATACCATTTGGCATTTTCGCAGTCTTTTATCGGATAGCTGAATTTTGATTGAGCCAATCCCGGTGACACTTCTTCTGCTTCAAATTGCCAAAATTCTTGCCAACCAAATGTTGATTGGATCTGGTAGAAGGACATGAAAATAGGGGAGATGTTTACCTCGTAGTCACTGTCGCCGATGGCTTCGGACAACGCGTCGTAGCTGGGAATGGCATTTTTGTCCAATGGATACATGAAACAGGCAAAATGCCGGCCATTTTTATCTGTCAAAGCGTGGTCAGCTATGGCAACAAAGTTCTGAAAGAAAAAGAAAGGTAAATGGCGGGAAGTTGAATGGGTCGACGTCGACGTGGATCAGGCATCTCTGTTGAGATTCTAAGCCTTTTTTAGAGAACTTCGAGAAATATTTTTCTGTATAAGATTACAGTAACAATTCTTATCACCCAGCATTTCCCTCCGAAAATAATAATTAAAACGTCTTACCGTACTGAAATCGACTGCCGTAAAACTGTTGCTCTTGAATGGAGCGTTGCCCCTCAATTCAAAGTGAATTTGCTCTGAAATTGTGCCTTTTCTTGTCTGTCTTTTTCCTACCAGACGAATAAAAATGTACATAAACAGAGCTTGGAAGAGCGGCTGAGACGAGATTCGGATTCTTCCGTCGACATTCTTCGCAAACTGGTGGATATAAAAGGAATTCTGACACCTGAAAATGGATTTTCCTGCTGAAAAGGAGAAAACATACAGAGGCTCGCCCAAAAAGAGCATTTAAAACAATTCCGAAGAGAATTAATAAAAGGAGTAGGAGTAGAATAATACAGCAGATATTGGCAAGCAATCGAGGTGACCGTCGACCACTACGCAACTCGTCGATGAGGTCGGTTATTATGTTTTTGAACTGTTTCCAGCAGCCATGGCCATTGCGGGAGGAGCTCTGTTGATGATCACGGGTACTTCGAGAGACCAAGGAGGATTGTGATCGGGGCTGAAAAGGATAAAAAAGGGAAGGAAACGAGGACTTACGGCGTAGGCTTTGGCACTCTCGGATTCCATTAACTCATCTGATTTTTGCATACGCTTGTAGCTGTCTTGACGGACGAAGGATCTGCAGAATAATTCGGCTTTTTTTTTAAAGAATTTCTGGGCCAAATGGACTTTTCCCGTCCGAAATGATTAGTCGACCACTGACATCGACTTCGACGCCGTTAGGAAAACCCCGTTAAAATTATATGGTTTCTACTGACCCTCAGCTATTTTCCCAATAATTTCCGCCTTTTCCAGCCTAGATCAATCAATATGATGGCTACTGTTTACATTTCGCCGGCGGAATCTTCTGGGAGAACTCCTACCTGCGTTCTGGGTCATCTGGAGTCGAGAAAGTTACAGACATCTGTCGTCGAGGGCTGCCCACCTCGCCCATCTCAACAACGACATTTTGATCAATAGAAAAAGTTGTCGATTCCATTGAATGGAAAACGAGGAACGGGGAGAGAGCGGGAGGGAAAATGTAGGCAGCGGGGAGCCAGCGTCTATTTGGAGAGATAGGCATCATTGGACACGAGGATAGCCAGGGGGATGATCGATGTATTAAATATTTAAATCTTTAAAAAATCTCATTTTTAATAAAAAAAAATAGACGAGACGGGAAGCCCTGACGAGGGGGGAAATAATCGTTTTCAGTTTGGCATAAGCCGGATGGCGGATTATCTGCCTAGGGGCTGTTTTAATCGAGGAAAATGGTTAGATTGAAGTCAAAAAGCGATGTCAACTGATCAGTGAAATGAAATTAAGACAGTGGTCTACTTTCAATTTCGCCTCGACCGACTTACTCGCTATCCGATGCGATATTCCTCCACGAATCAGCTCTCCCTGGGCCAGAAGTTACTGTAAATACTTCTCGTCGCTGTCGTTCATCCGTACTTCTAAAATCCATTTAAATGTAGTACAAAAATTGATTATACCTGCTCATACCACCTACAGCGCCACTTCTCAAAGCCGATGTGATCCCCGGACGCTCGACGACTTTGTCAATCCGAGTGCTTTCTAACCGCGACGTCTCATGAAGTGGCCCTCCTCCATGAGTTTCTACTATTCTAGCACCGCCATCTAAATCCCTCATGACTTTAAAGAAAAAGGAACGGTACCGGATGTGTGTATTTCATGAACATCATAGCCATAATTATTGAGCACAGTGGCGGCGGAAGTATCGGCAAATTCGACTCGATGGCCGGAGCTCGTCGACGTGTTCAAGGCGGCTCGGATCGGGGAAATCTCCAATTGTTGGCCATAATCTATTTTTACAGTAAATTTCAATTTAAAGAAGCCAACATACTGGCCGAATTGTGGATAAAAGAAGGCTCCCGGCTGACGTCAGTCTCGCCGGTGGCGCGATATCTGTCACGGATCTCGTCGGCCGTCCGATCATACCGATGGGCTCCTGAGACGAAAAGATACAAAATAATTGTAACCAGCAGTCTAACTGTGGCTCAATTCTTACCTGATCCCACTGGTCGTCGTCCTTCTTCAATTATTCGATGTTCAATGACTTCAATTTGTTCGACGGATCGTCGAGGACGATCCATCTTTGAGCGATCTCTCTGCTTCTCGTCTTCGTACTGAAACAGACTTCAAATTGGAGAAAATCAATTGTCTCTAGAGACTGAAGACAGCAACAAAAGCCGTAAAGCACGCCCCGCTGATGGCCATCTAACCTGTTGGACGAGGACAGAATAAAAGAAATTGACAAAACACTTGGGGCGACACGAGGAGAAAGTCAAAAGGAAAGGAGGAAATTTGGCTTGTTACTGGGAAAGGAGACCCAGAGATTCTCGACAGCCTTTTTTGACTGAAGAGTCCTGCAACGAAATGCTGTTTAAAATGCCGGGGGACATTCCAAAAGAAGAGGAGATTCAAAATGGCTGGACAATGGCCATTCCAGGTGGACGAAATGATCGGGGTGGGGTCGGAGAAGTCTGATTGAAGGGAGAGAGGCAATCGAAACGGCTCAAGGACAGCAAACCACCTGGTCAGTTAGATTAGTCAGACTCCCTGTTTTCGGAGGTTAAAAACAACAGACATTTAGTGACCTTGACGGGGATTGAAACCAAGAAACTGGAGAAAAACCAAGATGAGAAAGTGTAATTAAATGATAGGATTGAGAGCCTGTGTAACGTCTAATGCTCTCCAGCCCCGTGCAGTCATGTCCGAGTGGTTAAGGAGATTGACTAGAAATCAATTGGGCTCTGCCCGCGTAGGTTCGAATCCTGCTGACTGCGATAAAACTTTTATTTTTTAGCAAGAAAACCGGAACCAAGCGCAGTGTAATCAGGCGTATCATCGATATTTTGGATTTTATGACAGCTCGAAACTGTGGAAATGTCCAGTTGCGAACCAATTGACCTAAATGCGATGCGGTCCGCATAAGATTAATCTGACGACCCGCGTTGTTGCCAGCCGGAAAGTGATGGCGACGAACGGACGACGACGACGAGAGGAGAAAGGGTCGATGGCCTTGAAATTTGGAATGCGACGGGCGGGCGGAAAGTGACCGCCGTGGATTAGGCAAATTTTGACAGGAGGCCAAAGGGGAAAGTCGACGACTCTCGGGAACACGGAAGAGAGCGGGACACCGGGGATATTTTTTGAAATTTAGATTATTTTAAAAAGAGTAAGAGAATTTCAAGAATTCCAAGAGTACAATATAAAGAGTGGATGTCCTACCGGGGACTGTCATCCATCCAGTCGCCACCCTCCTCATCTCAATGACACCGCTGGCCAATGGAGCGTGAACAAATCACTCTGCTGGCACTTTGCTTTCAATCGTCTCGCCGGATACTTACCCCCGTCGACGCAATATCAACAATATTTACAGGACAATAACAATAGATGGAGCTTTTTGGGTGGACTGGAGGACGATGGGAGAGAACGACGTCGACCAAGGCTATATTCCCTTCTTAGAAGGATAGGATAGACATCCGAGAGAAGGAGTACAGGGAAGGGCGTTTAGGTTGACAGCAGAATGGGAGGAAAACAGTGGAGGATAGTTGGGACAGAGGATGACCAGCGGAGAGGACAGGCGGATGACTAGATAGCAATGAAAAAGAGGACATCGATGGACAGAAGGACAAAAAGATTGGAATGAGAGTAAAAGGCCAACTGAAAGAAAGGAGGATAACCGGGTGGAAAGACAACAGCACTCATGGACATCAAGGAAGTCGAGCGATCAAAGAAATAGGACTTTATAAGAAAAAAAAGTGGAAAAGGGCTATAGACAGTGGAGAATAGAAGCAGTGTCAGTAGCCGACAGTAGCAGCGCTTCTTGTGTCCGGTTGCCGGTCGACCGCCGTCAAATAATTGCTCTACTGACCACGGCAACTGGCGAGTTTTTGGTATGAGAAAGCGGGCAACACGACCTCGACTGTCAGCAAGTATTGCGTGTTCGGAATGATCCGCGAGACGACACCTCGCCCCCCGGAAGAGATAGCCAACAATTAGACGAGATAACAGGGGGAACAGTCAAAGGAGACAACTGCCATCAAATTTTTGCAGAAAACGTAAGCCGCCATAGCTCAGTCGGTTAGAGCGTGGGTCTAATAAGCCCAAGGTCGCAGGTTCGACCCCTGCTGGCGGCAAAATCTTTTTGATTTTTATGCTGGGAATGTTAGAAGAGGGTAAATGTCGAGATACGGATCGTTTTCTTTATGGAAATGGGTGATACACAGCGGGAGGTTCATTACACGGCGTATCAGATACGACGGGGTACCGTCAAGAGGATTCCAATAATTAAGGGTACTCAAAGGGAAAGTGAGAAATGACCAAATGAAATGTCGCCCTCTCGCCCGTCGAGTAGAACAATTAGGAAGAGGAATGGCAACCAGCCGGCTGGCTGGCAATATGTGTGGAGGTAGTTGAGTCGGGACAATGACCAGCCGGAATATGCTAATCGTTGACTGACCGGGGGGCGAATTCGCCCGATTAACGGCGACGTGTTTCTTGATGAAAATTACCCAAGTGATCTCGAGGGGACAGGTGTCGATCTCAGGGCTTCCAAGACACCACGACGGGCTGGATGGATATTTGGCGGATAATCCTGGCCGATTTGGGAGAGAGCCACGTCTTGTTTTGGGTGGTGACAGCTGGTTGTTCGCAGGAGGAAATGGTACGACGACGAGAAGTCGACGGGGAAACGGAAGACTTTATGGTTTTTATTGGAGGAGGAATTGACTCCGCTGGTCGTCGACTTTAGTCGACGTCGTCCGATTTCGGCTTTTTGGAGGAGTCACAGTTTTCAACAGAATGTAAACAGTTTTCGTTGTAGGAGCCAATAAAAACCAAGACGACTCGTACAAAACACCGAAAAAAAGAGCAGAAAATTCCATTATAGTATGCTATTTATTGGGGTCTGTCTGTACAGAAATGTCTAGTGGATGTCGAGTAATTTTCCGCCACGTGCGACGAGATATTCGTGTGTCAGTTTGCTCCTCGATCCAAATGGATTATGCTCGATATTTATCAGTTCATCCTGGTTCCATCCCTTCACAATAAGTTTCATCCTGTCGCGGAGCTCATCTCCCTCAGCTCCATGTTCCAAGACGGCCACCTCGGTCACCGCGACGCCATCCATCAGATGAATGTGCTGGTAGACGGGGCTCAGACTATTCGTCAAATGGCTGTCGACACTTTTCCACAGCTTTGTCCCCTCGTCGACCATGTCAATATATTTCCAAGTGTCGCTCATTGTAATCATGTAGATGCAATTGGTCATGTCGATGATATCCTTCCCAAGGAAACTGACAAAATGGATCTTTTCCAGATTGACAGAAGTACTGGGGAAACTCTTTCTCATGGAGTTGGATGTCATCGACGGTGACTGCTGTCGACTGCTGCTGCTTTTGGCCACTTTGCTGTAGTAGAAAGCAGACGATGAGGTGGAAACACAACGACGGAGCTGTCGGCAAACGGCGAGACGAAACATTTGGAGAGAAGCGACCAGTCGGGGAAGTGTCAGTAGAAAAAAGGGGAAAGCGGGCGGATAGAGAATTGACAAGTTTTCTTGGTACGCTGACAGGTTCTACCGCGAGAATTCAAAGGTTTTACAAAAAATAAGAAAGTCAAGCGTTGATAAATTGCCTTGGATCATCGTCGACTTGCCGTCGACTCGCCGTCGAGTTTTCCTTCTCTCTATTCGCCGCTTCTTCCTTTACCATAATCGAATGACTCCATATTTCTATCAAGTCGAATTTCATCAGTTTTCAAGAAGACGAGTGAAATCATTCGTGGTAGCCGACTATGACTGACATCACAGTCGAATGACTCCGATCGCCACCTCACTGTTGTTCTTCGGATTATTCAATGTTTTTTTCGCTATAAAACAACTTCAACTGTCTGACTTATTCATTCTATCGGCCATGTTGCCCGTCTTGATGGGACTGTGCCTTCTTGGACTTGCTTCCGCTGGAGAAGAAAGTCAGTACGTCAAAGTAGGTCCATCTCCCTTTTCTCCAATGGCTTCAGGCCGAAGGACATTTTACTTGTGACGACATTCCGGCTTCTAATGTCCTCATCAAATTGAAAGAACGCGATTTGGGTTGGAAATGTACCTCCGAAAATAAATTCGCAACGGACTGTAAAACAATCCGAATGCGGTAGAACGAACAGTTATGCGCCTCTTCATTCCGATCTCCGGTACTTCCCTTCTAGTTGTCAAATCGGACTGAAGAAACAACAGAAAGTTACCACACCGAAAGACAGGAGATCACCACGGAGACGACAGCCGGGCCGACGGCGATTACAATGATGAATGACGCTGAGGAATCGAACACGATGGCGGCAGAGGATATCACGAGGGCAACCACGACATACCGCGGGATGGAGGCAACACCGACCGTAGATCTTGAGGAAACTTTTACTAATAGAGTTGTAGTGGTGACTTATGGACCAGACGGCAAACCTTGGACAACACCAGGAGATGAGACTTGGTCGGGCACTACTCAATTTGAGACTGATACGGCCGTGACTGACGAGACGACAACCGAGCTGACGACGACTACAATGAAGAACGAAACCGAGGAGCCGAACACGACGACGGCAGCGGATATCCAGACCGAAGAGACAACCACGACAGGTTCTGTGATGGAAACTTGGCCGACAACAGAAAGTGAACCGGAATATAGCGAAACACCCGAGGTTGAGACTAAGCCGAGCAATATTTCGACTAGCCTCACGCCAGAAGTTGAAGCAACCACCACGACAACTGAGGCTCCTCAAGAAACGACAACCACGATGACCGAGGAACCAGCTACGACTGCAAATTCTGAGAAGGAAATTCGCATTCCTACGTCTGAGTCAAACGAGGAAAGGGAGTCGAGTGAAGTGGGTCTAACAAGGCCAAGAAGACGTCATCATGGCTTTGGAGAAACCGTCAAGAATACCTACACTCCACCACCCCACATCACAACAACAACACCATTTTTCGCAACCGGATATAAGACTGGGATTGCGGTTGGCTAATGTCGTGTACTTTTCTCAAAATGAATATTTGTTATAATCGATTTATTTCCATTGATACAAGAGATATCTAGCAGTCAGTACAGTCAATCCACTCCGTCTCGTCCATATCCTCATAATCGGAGACAATGTCTCGTAGTGTGTCATCCGAACTGCTAACCCATTCCATTTCCTCGGTCATTTTGACACGCCAGCCGACTGACACAACCATCGAGAGGAAGAAGCCGACGCTGCCAAGGACGATGGTCAAAAGAGGAGCCTCCGTTCCAAAGTGAAAATGCTGTGTCTTCGAGCGAAGGACACTGTACGGGGAGGAGGAATTCCATCGGACAGGCGGCAGCAACGGAAGGGTCGTCTTGGTCGGCGGCGTCAGCTCACAGATGACGGGAGTCAGCAGGAGGAAAAGTGGCAGGGGAGACATTTGTAGGAAACAGCCGCCGCCGACCTGATTCGAAGAAGTCAGAGAAAATGGGGAAGAAAGCGAACTAAAGTAGTCAAAAATTGGCGGGAAACTCAAAAATAATAAGGAAAAAGTCAAGAATAGCCATTTATTCAAGGGCCGAAACCAAAAGCTGGGAGACCGGCAAAGCGACGAAGTCTTTTTGATGGCGATTTTGTAGTTTTAGGGGTTGCAGGTGGTCCAGTGGCCGTATCCACAAGCAGCTGGGGAGGCCTCCCCAAGCTCCCCAGGGAGTCCCCGGGGAGCTCCCCAGTTGGGGAGGCTAAAAATGGTATCCACAAGCTTTTGGGGAGCTCCCCAGGCCTCCCCTAGCTAGGAGTAGGGGTGGATTGGGGGAGACCAAGGGGAACTGCCGGAAAATTGCCTTTTGAAGGACAGTTTTGCATGGGAGTGCTATAGTATGAACCAGTAAATGCAAGAAAAGCGTAAATTCGGAGAGAAATGCCCTATATAAGGCCGCAAATGGACAGTGCAGTCATTCACCATGGATGATTCTGTGCGAGATCGCCGTGACAAATTGTTGTTCCCAGTCCCACGAGTTTTTCGTGATCGTTCGTGTCCATTCGATACTCTTAGTGATGAGGAATTTCGCCTACGATACCGATTCTCTCGTGCCGGATTTTTTGAAATAGTGAAAATATTGGATGGCGAAGTGGCCGGACACGTTCAACGTGAATACACGCTGACGACTGCGCAGAGGCTGGCCATCACGTTGCAAACATTGGCATCAAACTCCTTCCAACTGATTATGGGCGATGTAGCTGGTGTATCCCAGAGTACCGTGTCCCGAGTAGTCGACGAAGTAACCAGTTGGTTTTGCAATAATTCTCGATACTTCATCGTTTGGCCCACCGAAGAGGAGAAGAATGCCCATAAGAGAAGAATTTATGACAAGTTCAAATCATCCTGACCTGGTCAGGAGAGACAGAAAATCATCCTGACCTGGTCAGGAGAGACAGAAAATCATCCTGACCTGGTCAGGAGAGACAGAAAATCATCCTGACCTGGTCAGGAGAGCCACAAAATCATCATGACCTGGTCAGGAGCGACAGAAAATCATCCTGACCTGGTCAGGAGAGCCACAAAATCATCCTGACCTGGTCAGGAGAGCCACAAAATCATCATGACCTGGTCAGGAGAGGCACAAAGTGCTCCTGACCTGGTGAGGAGAGACAGAAAATCATCCTGACTTGGTCAGGAGAGGCAGAAAGTGCTCCTGACCTGGTCAGGAGAGACAGAAAGTGCTCCTGACCTGGTCAGGAGAGACAGAAAGTGCTCCTGACCTGGTCAGGAGAGACAGAAAATCATCCTGACTTGGTCAGGAGAGGCAGAAAGTGCTCCTGACCTGGTCAGGAGAGACAGAAAATCATCCTGACCTGGTCAGGAGAGACAGAAAATCATCCTGACCTGGTCAGGAGAGGCAGGATGTGCTCCTGACCTGGTCAGGAGAGACAGAAAATCATCCTGACCTGGTCAGGAGAGACAGAAAATCATCCTGACATGGTCAGGAGAGGCAGGATGTGCTCCTGACCTGGTCAGGAGAGGCAGAAAGTGCTCCTGACCTGGTCAGGAGAGACAGAAAGTGCTCCTGACCTGGTGAGGAGAGACAGAAAATCATCCTGACTTGGTCAGGAGAGGCAGAAAGTGCTCCTGACCTGGTCAGGAGAGACAGAAAGTGCTCCTGACCTGGTCAGGAGAGACAGAAAGTGCTCCTGACCTGGTCAGGAGAGACAGAAAATCATCCTGACTTGGTCAGGAGAGGCAGAAAGTGCTCCTGACCTGGTCAGGAGAGACAGAAAATCATCCTGACCTGGTCAGGAGAGACAGAAAATCATCCTGACCTGGTCAGGAGAGGCAGGATGTGCTCCTGACCTGGTCAGGAGAGACAGAAAATCATCCTGACCTGGTCAGGAGAGACAGAAAATCATCCTGACATGGTCAGGAGAGGCAGGATGTGCTCCTGACCTGGTCAGGAGAGGCAGAAAGTGCTCCTGACCTGGTCAGGAGAGACAGAAAGTGCTCCTGACCTGGTCAGGAGAGACAGAAAATCATCCTGACCTGGTCAGGAGAGACAGAAAATCGTCCTGACCTGGTCAGGAGAGACAGAAAATCATCCTGACCTGGTCAGGAGAGAGAGAAAGTGCTCCTGACCTGGTCAGGAGAGACAGAAAATCATCCTGACCTGGTCAGGAGAGACAGAAAATCATCCTGACCTGGTCAGGAGAGACAGAAAATCGTCCTGACCTGGTCAGGAGAGACAGAAAATCGTCCTGACCTGGTCAGGAGAGGCACAAAGTGCTCCTGACCTGGTCAGGAGAGACAGAAAATCATCCTGACCTGGTCAGGAGAGACAGAAAATCATCCTGACCTGGTCAGGAGAGACAGAAAATCATCCTGACCTGGTCAGGAGAAGCAGGATGTGCTCCTGACCTGGTCAGGAGAGGCACAAAGTGCTCCTGACCTGGTCAGGAGAGACAGAAAATCATCCTGACCTGGTCAGGAGAGGCACAAAGTGCTCCTGACCTGGTCAGGAGAGACAGAAAATCATCCTGACCTGGTCAGGAGAGGCACAAAGTGCTCCTGACCTGGTCAGGAGAGACAGAAAATCATCCTGACCTGGTCAGGAGAGACAGAAAATCATCCTGACCTGGTCAGGAGAGACAGAAAATCATCCTGACCTGGTCAGGAGAAGCAGGATGTGCTCCTGACCTGGTCAGGAGAGGCACAAAGTGCTCCTGACCTGGTCAGGAGAGACAGAAAATCATCCTGACCTGGTCAGGAGAGGCACAAAGTGCTCCTGACCTGGTGAGGAGAGACAGAAAATCATCCTGACTTGGTCAGGAGAGGCAGAAAGTGCTCCTGACCTGGTGAGGAGAGACAGAAAATCATCCTGACCTGGTCAGGAGAGACAGAAAATCATCCTGACCTGGTCAGGAGAGACAGAAAATCATCCTGACCTGGTCAGGAGAGACAGAAAATCATCCTGACCTGGTCAGGAGAGCCACAAAATCATCATGACCTGGTCAGGAGCGACAGAAAATCATCCTGACCTGGTCAGGAGAGCCACAAAATCATCCTGACCTGGTCAGGAGAGCCACAAAATCATCATGACCTGGTCAGGAGAGGCACAAAGTGCTCCTGACCTGGTGAGGAGAGACAGAAAATCATCCTGACTTGGTCAGGAGAGGCAGAAAGTGCTCCTGACCTGGTCAGGAGAGACAGAAAGTGCTCCTGACCTGGTCAGGAGAGACAGAAAGTGCTCCTGACCTGGTCAGGAGAGACAGAAAATCATCCTGACTTGGTCAGGAGAGGCAGAAAGTGCTCCTGACCTGGTCAGGAGAGACAGAAAATCATCCTGACCTGGTCAGGAGAGACAGAAAATCATCCTGACCTGGTCAGGAGAGGCAGGATGTGCTCCTGACCTGGTCAGGAGAGACAGAAAATCATCCTGACCTGGTCAGGAGAGACAGAAAATCATCCTGACATGGTCAGGAGAGGCAGGATGTGCTCCTGACCTGGTCAGGAGAGGCAGAAAGTGCTCCTGACCTGGTCAGGAGAGACAGAAAGTGCTCCTGACCTGGTGAGGAGAGACAGAAAATCATCCTGACTTGGTCAGGAGAGGCAGAAAGTGCTCCTGACCTGGTCAGGAGAGACAGAAAGTGCTCCTGACCTGGTCAGGAGAGACAGAAAGTGCTCCTGACCTGGTCAGGAGAGACAGAAAATCATCCTGACTTGGTCAGGAGAGGCAGAAAGTGCTCCTGACCTGGTCAGGAGAGACAGAAAATCATCCTGACCTGGTCAGGAGAGACAGAAAATCATCCTGACCTGGTCAGGAGAGGCAGGATGTGCTCCTGACCTGGTCAGGAGAGACAGAAAATCATCCTGACCTGGTCAGGAGAGACAGAAAATCATCCTGACATGGTCAGGAGAGGCAGGATGTGCTCCTGACCTGGTCAGGAGAGGCAGAAAGTGCTCCTGACCTGGTCAGGAGAGACAGAAAGTGCTCCTGACCTGGTCAGGAGAGACAGAAAATCATCCTGACCTGGTCAGGAGAGACAGAAAATCGTCCTGACCTGGTCAGGAGAGACAGAAAATCGTCCTGACCTGGTCAGGAGAGACAGAAAATCATCCTGACCTGGTCAGGAGAGAGAGAAAGTGCTCCTGACCTGGTCAGGAGAGACAGAAAATCATCCTGACCTGGTCAGGAGAGACAGAAAATCATCCTGACCTGGTCAGGAGAGACAGAAAATCGTCCTGACCTGGTCAGGAGAGACAGAAAATCGTCCTGACCTGGTCAGGAGAGGCACAAAGTGCTCCTGACCTGGTCAGGAGAGACAGAAAATCATCCTGACCTGGTCAGGAGAGACAGAAAATCATCCTGACCTGGTCAGGAGAGACAGAAAATCATCCTGACCTGGTCAGGAGAAGCAGGATGTGCTCCTGACCTGGTCAGGAGAGGCACAAAGTGCTCCTGACCTGGTCAGGAGAGACAGAAAATCATCCTGACCTGGTCAGGAGAGGCACAAAGTGCTCCTGACCTGGTCAGGAGAGACAGAAAATCATCCTGACCTGGTCAGGAGAGGCACAAAGTGCTCCTGACCTGGTCAGGAGAGACAGAAAATCATCCTGACCTGGTCAGGAGAGACAGAAAATCATCCTGACCTGGTCAGGAGAGACAGAAAATCATCCTGACCTGGTCAGGAGAAGCAGGATGTGCTCCTGACCTGGTCAGGAGAGGCACAAAGTGCTCCTGACCTGGTCAGGAGAGACAGAAAATCATCCTGACCTGGTCAGGAGAGACAGAAAATCATCCTGACCTGGTCAGGAGAGACAGAAAATCATCCTGACCTGGTCAGGAGAAGCAGGATGTGCTCCTGACCTGGTCAGGAGAGGCACAAAGTGCTCCTGACCTGGTCAGGAGAGACAGAAAATCATCCTGACCTGGTCAGGAGAGACAGAAAATCATCCTGACCTGGTCAGGAGAAGCAGGATGTGCTCCTGACCTGGTCAGGAGAGACAGAAAATCGTCCTGACCTGGTCAGGAGAGGCACAAAGTGCTCCTGACCTGGTCAGGAGAGACAGAAAATCATCCTGACCTGGTCAGGAGAGGCAGAAAGTGCTCCTGACCTGGTCAGGAGAGACAGAAAATCATCCTGACCTGGTCAGGAGAGACAGAAAATCATCCTGACCTGGTCAGGAGAGGCAGGATGTGCTCCTGACCTGGTCAGGAGAGACAGGATGTGCTCCTGACCTGGTCAGGAGAGACAGAAAATCATCCTGACCTGGTCAGGAGAGGCAGAAAATCATCCTGACCTGGTCAGGAGAGACAGAAAATCATCCTGACATGGTCAGGAGAGGCAGGATGTGCTCCTGACCTGGTCAGGAGAGGCAGAAAGTGCTCCTGACCTGGTCAGGAGAGACAGAAAGTGCTCCTGACCTGGTCAGGAGAGACAGAAAATCATCCTGACCTGGTCAGGAGAGACAGAAAATCATCCTGACATGGTCAGGAGAGGCAGGATGTGCTCCTGACCTGGTCAGGAGAGACGGAAAGTGCTCCTGACCTGGTCAGGAGAGACAGAAAATCATCCTGACCTGGTCAGGAGAGAGAGAAAGTGCTCCTGACCTGGTCAGGAGAGACAGAAAATCATCCTGACCTGGTCAGGAGAGAGAGAAAGTGCTCCTGACCTGGTCAGGAGAGACAGAAAGTGCTCCTGACCTGGTCAGGAGAGACAGAAAATCATCCTGACCTGGTCAGGAGAGACACAAAATCATCCTGACATGGTCAGGAGAGACAGAAAATCATCCTGACCTGGTCAGGAGAGACAGAAAATCATCCTGACCTGGTCAGGAGAGGCAGAAAATCATCCTGACCTGGTCAGGAGAGACAGAAAATCATCCTGACATGGTCAGGAGAGGCAGGATGTGCTCCTGACCTGGTCAGGAGAGGCAGAAAGTGCTCCTGACCTGGTCAGGAGAGACAGAAAGTGCTCCTGACCTGGTCAGGAGAGACAGAAAATCATCCTGACCTGGTCAGGAGAGACAGAAAATCATCCTGACATGGTCAGGAGAGGCAGAAAGTGCTCCTGACCTGGTCAGGAGAGACGGAAAGTGCTCCTGACCTGGTCAGGAGAGACAGAAAATCATCCTGACCTGGTCAGGAGAGAGAGAAAGTGCTCCTGACCTGGTCAGGAGAGACAGAAAATCATCCTGACCTGGTCAGGAGAGAGAGAAAGTGCTCCTGACCTGGTCAGGAGAGACAGAAAATCATCCTGACCTGGTCAGGAGAGACAGAAAATCATCCTGACCTGGTCAGGAGAGACACAAAATCATCCTGACATGGTCAGGAGAGACAGAAAATCATCCTGACCTGGTCAGGAGAGACAGAAAATCATCCTGACCTGGTCAGGAGAGACAGAAAATCGTCCTGACCTGGTCAGGAGAGACAGAAAATCGTCCTGACCTGGTCAGGAGAGACAGAAAATCATCCTGACCTGGTCAGGAGAGACAGAAAATCATCCTGACATGGTCAGGAGAGACAGAAAATCATCCTGACCTGGTCAGGAGAGACAGAAAATCGTCCTGACCTGGTCAGGAGAGACAGAAAATCGTCCTGACATGGTCAGGAGAGACAGAAAATCGTCCTGACCTGGTCAGGAGAGACAGAAAATCATCCTGACCTGGTCAGGAGAGGCACAAAGTGCTCCTGACCTGGTCAGGAGAGACAGAAAATCATCCTGACCTGGTCAGGAGAGACAGAAAATCATCCTGACCTGGTCAGGAGAGACAGAAAATCATCCCGACCTGGTCAGGAGAGACAGAAAATCATCCTGACCTGGTCAGGAGAGACAGAAAATCATCCTGACCTGGTCAGGAGAGACAGAAAATCATCCTGACCTGGTCAGGAGTGACAGAATATCATCCTGACCTGGTCAGGAGAGACAGAAAGTGCTCCTGACCTGGTCAGGAGAGACAGAAAGTGCTCCTGACCTGGTCAGGAGAGACAGAAAGTGCTCCTGACCTGGTCAGGAGAGACAGAAAATCATCCTGACTTGGTCAGGAGAGGCAGAAAGTGCTCCTGACCTGGTCAGGAGAGACAGAAAGTGCTCCTGACCTGGTCAGGAGAGACAGAAAATCGTCCTGACCTGGTCAGGAGAGGCAGGATGTGCTCATGACCTGGTCAGGAGAGACAGAAAATCATCCTGACCTGGTCAGGAGAGACAGAAAATCATCCTGACCTGGTCAGGAGAGACAGAAAATCATCCTGACATGGTCAGGAGAGACAGAAAATCATCCTGACATGGTCAGGAGAGACAGAAAATCATCCTGACCTGGTCAGGAGAGACAGAAAATCATCCTGACCTGGTCAGGAGAGACAGAATATCATCCTGACCTGGTCAGGAGAGACAGAAAATCATCCTGACATGGTCAGGAGAGACAGAAAATCATCCTGACATGGTCAGGAGAGACAGAAAATCATCCTGACATGGTCAGGAGAGACAGAAAATCATCCTGACCTGGTCAGGAGAGACAGAATATCATCCTGACATGGTCAGGAGAGACAGAAAATCATCCTGACATGGTCAGGAGAGACAGAAAATCATCCTGACCTGGTCAGGAGAGACAGAAAATCATCCTGACCTGGTCAGGAGAGACAGAATATCATCCTGACCTGGTCAGGAGAGACAGAAAATCATCCTGACATGGTCAGGAGAGACAGAAAATCATCCTGACATGGTCAGGAGAGACAGAAAATCATCCTGACCTGGTCAGGAGAGACAGAAAATCATCCTGACCTGGTCAGGAGAGACAGAAAATCGTCCTGACCTGGTCAGGAGAGGCAGGATGTGCTCATGACCTGGTCAGGAGAGACAGAAAATCATCCTGACCTGGTCAGGAGAGACAGAAAATCATCCTGACCTGGTCAGGAGAGGCAGAAAATCATCCTGACCTGGTCAGGAGAGGCAGGATGTGCTCATGACCTGGTCAGGAGAGACAGAAAATCATCCTGACCTGGTCAGGAGAGACAGAAAATCATCCTGAACTGGTCAGGAGAGACAGAATATCATCCTGACCTGGTCAGGAGAGACAGAAAATCATCCTGACCTGGTCAGGAGAGGCAGGATGTGCTCATGACCTGGTCAGGAGAGACAGAAAATCATCCTGACCTGGTCAGGAGAGACAGAAAATCATCCTGACCTGGTCAGGAGAGGCAGGATGTGCTCCTGACCTGGTCAGGAGAGACAGAAAATCATCCTGACCTGGTCAGGAGAGGCAGGATGTGCTCATGACCTGGTCAGGAGAGACAGAAAATCATCCTGACCTGGTCAGGAGAGACAGAAAATCATCCTGACCTGGTCAGGAGAGACAGAATATCATCCTGACCTGGTCAGGAGAGACAGAAAATCATCCTGACCTGGTCAGGAGAGACAGAATATCATCCTGACCTGGTCAGGAGAGACAGAAAATCATCCTGACCTGGTCAGGAGAGGCAGGATGTGCTCATGACCTGGTCAGGAGAGACAGAAAATCATCCTGACCTGGTCAGGAGAGACAGAAAATCATCCTGAACTGGTCAGGAGAGACAGAATATCATCCTGACCTGGTCAGGAGAGACAGAAAATCATCCTGACCTGGTCAGGAGAGGCAGGATGTGCTCATGACCTGGTCAGGAGAGACAGAAAATCATCCTGACCTGGTCAGGAGAGACAGAAAATCATCCTGACCTGGTCAGGAGAGACAGAAAGTGCTCCTGACCTGGTGAGGAGAGACAGAAAATCATCCTGACCTGGCCAGGAGAGGCAGAAAGTGCTCCTGACCTGGTCAGGAGAGGCAGAAAGTGCTCCTGACCTGGACAGGAGAGGCAGAAAGTGCTCCTGACCTGGTGAGGAGAGACAGAAAATCATCCTGACCTGGCCAGGAGAGGCAGAAAGTGCTCCTGACCTGGTCAGGAGAGACAGAAAGTGCTCCTGACCTGGTCAGGAGAGACAGAAAATCATCCTGACCTGGTCAGGAGAGACAGAAAGTGCTCCTGACCTGGTCAGGAGAGGCAGAAAGTGCTCCTGACCTGGTCAGGAGAGACAGAAAATCATCCTGACCTGGTCAGGAGAGGCAGAAAGTGCTCCTGACCTGGTCAGGAGAGGCAGAAAGTGCTCCTGACCTGGTCAGGAGAGACAGAAAGTGCTCCTGACCTGGTCAGGAGAGGCAGAAAGTGCTCCTGACCTGGTCAGGAGAGACAGAAAATCATCCTGACCTGGTCAGGAGAGACAGAAAATCATCCTGACCTGGTCAGGAGAGACAGAAAGTGCTCCTGACCTGGTGAGGAGAGACAGAATATCATCCTGACCTGGTCAGGAGAGACAGAAAATCATCCTGACCTGGTCAGGAGAGGCAGGATGTGCTCCTGACCTGGTCAGGAGAGACAGAAAATCATCCTGACCTGGTCAGGAGAGGCAGGATGTGCTCATGACCTGGTCAGGAGAGACAGAAAATCATCCTGACCTGGTCAGGAGAGACAGAATGTCATCCTGACCTGGTCAGGAGAGACAGAAAATCATCCTGACCTGGTCAGGAGAGACAGAAAATCATCCTGACCTGGTCAGGAGAGGCAGGATGTGCTCATGACCCTTTTCAGGAGAGACAGAAAATCATCCTGACCTGGTCAGGAGAGACAGAAAATCATCCTGACCTGGTCAGGAGAGACAGAATATCATCCTGACCTGGTCAGGAGAGACAGAAAATCATCCTGACCTGGTCAGGAGAGGCAGGATGTGCTCATGACCTGGTCAGGAGAGACAGAAAATCATCCTGACCTGGTCAGGAGAGACAGAAAATCATCCTGACCTGGTCAGGAGAGACAGAAAGTGCTCCTGACCTGGTGAGGAGAGACAGAAAATCATCCTGACCTGGCCAGGAGAGGCAGAAAGTGCTCCTGACCTGGTCAGGAGAGGCAGAAAGTGCTCCTGACCTGGACAGGAGAGGCAGAAAGTGCTCCTGACCTGGTCAGGAGAGACAGAAAGTGCTCCTGACCTGGTCAGGAGAGACAGAAAGTGCTCCTGACCTGGTCAGGAGAGGCAGAAAGTGCTCCTGACCTGGTCAGGAGAGACAGAAAGTGCTCCTGACCTGGTCAGGAGAGACAGAAAATCATCCTGACCTGGTCAGGAGAGACAGAAAGTGCTCCTGACCTGGTCAGGAGAGACAGAAAATCATCCTGACCTGGTCAGGAGAGGCAGAAAGTGCTCCTGACCTGGTCAGGAGAGACAGAAAGTGCTCCTGACCTGGTCAGGAGAGGCAGAAAGTGCTCCTGACCTGGTCAGGAGAGACAGAAAGTGCTCCTGACCTGGTCAGGAGAGACAGAAAATCATCCTGACCTGGTCAGGAGAGACAGAAAGTGCTCCTGACCTGGTCAGGAGAGACAGAAAATCATCCTGACCTGGTCAGGAGAGGCAGAAAGTGCTCCTGACCTGGTCAGGAGAGGCAGAAAGTGCTCCTGACCTGGTCAGGAGAGGCAGAAAGTGCTCCTGACCTGGTCAGGAGAGACAGAAAATCATCCTGACCTGGTCAGGAGAGACAGAAAATCATCCTGACCTGGTCAGGAGAGGCAGAAAGTGCTCCTGACCTGGTCAGGAGAGGCAGAAAGTGCTCCTGACCTGGTCAGGAGAGGCAGAAAGTGCTCCTGACCTGGTCAGGAGAGGCAGAAAGTGCTCCTGACCTGGTCAGGAGAGACAGAAAATCATCCTGACCTGGTCAGGAGAGACAGAAAGTGCTCCTGACCTGGTCAGGAGAGGCAGAAAGTGCTCCTGACCTGGTCAGGAGAGGCAGAAAGTGCTCCTGACCTGGTCAGGAGAGGCAGAAAGTGCTCCTGACCTGGTCAGGAGAGACAGAAAATCATCCTGACCTGGTCAGGAGAGACAGAAAATCATCCTGACCTGGTCAGGAGAGGCAGAAAGTGCTCCTGACCTGGTCAGGAGAGGCAGAAAGTGCTCCTGACCTGGTCAGGAGAGACAGAAAGTGCTCCTGACCTGGTCAGGAGAGGCAGAAAGTGCTCCTGACCTGGTCAGGAGAGACAGAAAATCATCCTGACCTGGTCAGGAGAGACAGAAAGTGCTCCTGACCTGGTCAGGAGAGGCAGAAAGTGCTCCTGACCTGGTCAGGAGAGACAGAAAGTGCTCCTGACCTGGTCAGGAGAGGCAGAAAGTGCTCCTGACCTGGTCAGGAGAGACAGAAAATCATCCTGACCTGGTCAGGAGAGACAGAAAATCATCCTGACCTGGTCAGGAGAGGCAGAAAGTGCTCCTGACCTGGTCAGGAGAGGCAGAAAGTGCTCCTGACCTGGTCAGGAGAGGCAGAAAGTGCTCCTGACCTGGTGAGGAGAGACAGAAAGTGCTCCTGACCTGGTCAGGAGAGACAGAAAGTGCTCCTGACCTGGTCAGGAGAGACAGAAAGTGCTCCTGACCTGGTCAGGAGAGACAGAAAGTGCTCCTGACCTGGTCAGGAGAGACAGAAAGTGCTCCTGACCTGGTCAGGAGAGACAGAAAGTGCTCCTGACCTGGTCAGGAGAGACAGAAAGTGCTCCTGACCTGGTCAGGAGAGACAGAAAGTGCTCCTGACCTGGTCAGGAGAGGCAGAAAGTGCTCCTGACCTGGTCAGGAGAGGCAGAAAGTGCTCCTGACCTGGTCAGGAGAGACAGAAAGTGCTCCTGACCTGGTCAGGAGAGACAGAAAGTGCTCCTGACCTGGTCAGGAGAGGCACAAAGTGCTCCTGACCTGGTGAGGAGAGACAGAAAATCATCCTGACCTGGCCAGGAGAGGCAGAAAGTGCTCCTGACCTGGTCAGGAGAGGCAGAAAGTGCTCCTGACCTGGACAGGAGAGACAGAAAATCATCCTGACCTGGTCAGGAGAGACAGAAAGTGCTCCTGACCTGGTCAGGAGAGACAGAAAGTGCTCCTGACCTGGTCAGGAGAGGCAGAAAGTGCTCCTGACCTGGTCAGGAGAGGCAGAAAGTGCTCCTGACCTGGTCAGGAGAGGCAGAAAGTGCTCCTGACCTGGTCAGGAGAGACAGAAAGTGCTCCTGACCTGGTCAGGAGAGACAGAAAGTACTCCTGACCTGGTCAGGAGAGGCACAAAGTGCTCCTGACCTGGTGAGGAGAGACAGAAAATCATCCTGACCTGGCCAGGAGAGGCAGAAAGTGCTCCTGACCTGGTCAGGAGAGGCAGAAAGTGCTCCTGACCTGGTCAGGAGAGACAGAAAGTGCTCCTGACCTGGTCAGGAGAGACAGAAAATCATCCTGACCTGGTCAGGAGAGACAGAAAGTGCTCCTGACCTGGTCAGGAGAGGCAGAAAGTGCTCCTGACCTGGTCAGGAGAGACAGAAAGTGCTCCTGACCTGGTCAGGAGAGGCAGAAAGTGCTCCTGACCTGGTCAGGAGAGGCAGAAAGTGCTCCTGACCTGGTCAGGAGAGGCAGAAAGTGCTCCTGACCTGGTCAGGAGAGACAGAAAGTGCTCCTGACCTGGTCAGGAGAGGCAGAAAGTGCTCCTGACCTGGTCAGGAGAGACAGAAAATCATCCTGACCTGGTCAGGAGAGACAGAAAGTGCTCCTGACCTGGTCAGGAGAGGCAGAAAGTGCTCCTGACCTGGTCAGGAGAGACAGAAAGTGCTCCTGACCTGGTCAGGAGAGGCAGAAAGTGCTCCTGACCTGGTCAGGAGAGACAGAAAATCATCCTGACCTGGTCAGGAGAGACAGAAAATCATCCTGACCTGGTCAGGAGAGGCAGAAAGTGCTCCTGACCTGGTCAGGAGAGGCAGAAAGTGCTCCTGACCTGGTCAGGAGAGGCAGAAAGTGCTCCTGACCTGGTCAGGAGAGACAGAAAGTGCTCCTGACCTGGTCAGGAGAGACAGAAAGTGCTCCTGACCTGGTCAGGAGAGACAGAAAGTGCTCCTGACCTGGTCAGGAGAGACAGAAAGTGCTCCTGACCTGGTCAGGAGAGACAGAAAGTGCTCCTGACCTGGTCAGGAGAGACAGAAAGTGCTCCTGACCTGGTCAGGAGAGGCAGAAAGTGCTCCTGACCTGGTCAGGAGAGGCAGAAAGTGCTCCTGACCTGGTCAGGAGAGGCAGAAAGTGCTCCTGACCTGGTCAGGAGAGGCAGAAAGTGCTCCTGACCTGGTCAGGAGAGACAGAAAGTGCTCCTGACCTGGTCAGGAGAGACAGAAAGTGCTCCTGACCTGGTCAGGAGAGGCACAAAGTGCTCCTGACCTGGTGAGGAGAGACAGAAAATCATCCTGACCTGGCCAGGAGAGGCAGAAAGTGCTCCTGACCTGGTCAGGAGAGGCAGAAAGTGCTCCTGACCTGGACAGGAGAGACAGAAAATCATCCTGACCTGGTCAGGAGAGACAGAAAGTGCTCCTGACCTGGTCAGGAGAGACAGAAAGTGCTCCTGACCTGGTCAGGAGAGGCAGAAAGTGCTCCTGACCTGGTCAGGAGAGGCAGAAAGTGCTCCTGACCTGGTCAGGAGAGGCAGAAAGTGCTCCTGACCTGGTCAGGAGAGACAGAAAGTGCTCCTGACCTGGTCAGGAGAGACAGAAAGTACTCCTGACCTGGTCAGGAGAGGCACAAAGTGCTCCTGACCTGGTGAGGAGAGACAGAAAATCATCCTGACCTGGCCAGGAGAGGCAGAAAGTGCTCCTGACCTGGTCAGGAGAGGCAGAAAGTGCTCCTGACCTGGTCAGGAGAGACAGAAAGTGCTCCTGACCTGGTCAGGAGAGACAGAAAATCATCCTGACCTGGTCAGGAGAGGCAGAAAGTGCTCCTGACCTGGTCAGGAGAGACAGAAAGTGCTCCTGACCTGGTCAGGAGAGGCAGAAAGTGCTCCTGACCTGGTCAGCAGAGACAGAAAATCATCCTGACCTGGTCAGGAGAGACAGAAAATCATCCTGACCTGGTCAGGAGAGACAGAAAATCATCCTGACCTGGTCAGGAGAGACAGAAAATCATCCTGACCTGGTCAGGAGAGACAGAAAATCATCCTGACCTGGTCAGGAGAGACAGAAAATCATCCTGACCTGGTCAGGAGAGACAGAAAATCATCCTGACCTGGTCAGGAGAGGCACAAAGTGCTCCTGACCTGGTCAGGAGAGACAGAAAGTGCTCCTGACCTGGACAGGAGAGACAGAAAATCATCCTGACCTGGTCAGGAGAGACAGAAAGTGCTCCTGACCTGGTCAGGAGAGACAGAAAGTGCTCCTGACCTGGTCAGGAGAGACAGAAAATCATCCTGACCTGGTCAGGAGAGACAGAAAATCATCCTGACCTGGTCAGGAGAGACAGAAAATCATCCTGACCTGGTCAGGAGAGACAGGATGTGCTCCTGACCTGGTCAGGAGAGACAGAAAATCATCCTGACCTGGTCAGGAGAGGCACAAAGTGCTCCTGACCTGGTCAGGAGAGACAGAAAATCATCCTGACCTGGTCAGGAGAGACAGAAAATCATCCTGACCTGGTCAGGAGAGACAGAAAATCATCCTGACCTGGTCAGGAGAGACAGAAAATCATCCTGACCTGGTCAGGAGAGACAGAAAATCATCCTGACCTGGTCAGGAGAGACAGAAAATCATCCTGACCTGGTCAGGAGAGACAGAAAATCATCCTGACCTGGTCAGGAGAGACAGAAAATCATCCTGACATGGTCAGGAGAGACAGAAAATCATCCTGACCTGGCCAGGAGAGGCAGAAAGTGCTCCTGACCTGGTCAGGAGAGGCAGAAAGTGCTCCTGACCTGGTCAGGAGAGACAGAAAGTGCTCCTGACCTGGTCAGGAGAGGCAGAAAGTGCTCCTGACCTGGTCAGGAGAGGCAGAAAGTGCTCCTGACCTGGTCAGGAGAGGCAGAAAGTGCTCCTGACCTGGTCAGGAGAGGCAGAAAGTGCTCCTGACCTGGTCAGGAGAGACAGAAAGTGCTCCTGACCTGGTCAGGAGAGACAGAAAGTGCTCCTGACCTGGTCAGGAGAGGCACAAAGTGCTCCTGACCTGGTGAGGAGAGACAGAAAATCATCCTGACCTGGCCAGGAGAGGCAGAAAGTGCTCCTGACCTGGTCAGGAGAGACAGAAAGTGCTCCTGACCTGGTCAGGAGAGGCACAAAGTGCTCCTGACCTGGTGAGGAGAGACAGAAAATCATCCTGACCTGGCCAGGAGGGGCAGAAAGTGCTCCTGACCTGGTCAGGAGAGGCAGAAAGTGCTCCTGACCTGGTCAGGAGAGGCAGAAAGTGCTCCTGACCTGGTCAGGAGAGGCAGAAAGTGCTCCTGACCTGGTCAGGAGAGACAGAAAGTGCTCCTGACCTGGTCAGGAGAGACAGAGAATCATCCTGACCTGGTCAGGAGAGGCAGAAAGTGCTCCTGACCTGGTCAGGAGAGGCAGAAAGTGCTCCTGACCTGGTCAGGAGAGACAGAAAATCATCCTGACCTGGTCAGGAGAGGCAGAAAGTGCTCCTGACCTGGTCAGGAGAGGCAGAAAGTGCTCCTGACCTGGTCAGGAGAGACAGAAAGTGCTCCTGACCTGGTCAGGAGAGACAGAAAGTGCTCCTGACCTGGTCAGGAGAGACAGAAAATCATCCTGACCTGGTCAGGAGAGACAGAAAATCATCCTGACCTGGTCAGGAGAGACAGAAAATCATCCTGACCTGGTCAGGAGAGACAGGATGTGCTCCTGACCTGGTCAGGAGAGACAGAAAATCATCCTGACCTGGTCAGGAGAGACAGAAAATCATCCTGACCTGGTCAGGAGAGACAGGATGTGCTCCTGACCTGGTCAGGAGAGACAGAAAATCATCCTGACCTGGTCAGGAGAGACAGAAAATCGTCCTGACCTGGTCAGGAGAGACAGAAAATCATCCTGACCTGGTCAGGAGAGACAGAAAATCATCCTGACCTGGTCAGGAGAGACAGAAAATCATCCTGACCTGGTCAGGAGAGACAGAAAATCATCCTGACCTGGCCAGGAGAGGCAGAAAGTGCTCCTGACCTGGTCAGGAGAGGCAGAAAGTGCTCCTGACCTGGTCAGGAGAGGCAGAAAGTGCTCCTGACCTGGTCAGGAGAGACAGAAAGTGCTCCTGACCTGGTCAGGAGAGACAGAAAATCATCCTGACCTGGTCAGGAGAGGCAGAAAGTGCTCCTGACCTGGTCAGGAGAGACAGAAAGTGCTCCTGACCTGGTCAGGAGAGGCAGAAAGTGCTCCTGACATGGTCAGGAGAGACAGAAAGTGCTCCTGACCTGGTCAGGAGAGGCAGAAAGTGCTCCTGACCTGGTCAGGAGAGGCAGAAAGTGCTCCTGACCTGGTCAGGAGAGGCAGAAAGTGCTCCTGACCTGGTCAGGAGAGACAGAAAGTGCTCCTGACCTGGTCAGGAGAGACAGAAAGTGCTCCTGACCTGGTCAGGAGAGGCACAAAGTGCTCCTGACCTGGTGAGGAGAGACAGAAAATCATCCTGACCTGGCCAGGAGAGGCAGAAAGTGCTCCTGACCTGGTCAGGAGAGGCAGAAAGTGCTCCTGACCTGGTCAGGAGAGGCAGAAAGTGCTCCTGACCTGGTCAGGAGAGGCAGAAAGTGCTCCTGACCTGGTCAGGAGAGGCAGAAAGTGCTCCTGACCTGGTCAGGAGAGACAGAAAGTGCTCCTGACCTGGTCAGGAGAGACAGAGAATCATCCTGACCTGGTCAGGAGAGGCAGAAAGTGCTCCTGACCTGGTCAGGAGAGACAGAAAATCATCCTGACCTGGTCAGGAGAGGCAGAAAGTGCTCCTGACCTGGTCAGGAGAGGCAGAAAGTGCTCCTGACCTGGTCAGGAGAGGCAGAAAGTGCTCCTGACCTGGTCAGGAGAGGCAGAAAGTGCTCCTGACCTGGTCAGGAGAGACAGAAAGTGCTCCTGACCTGGTCAGGAGAGGCAGAAAGTGCTCCTGACCTGGTCAGGAGAGACAGAAAGTGCTCCTGACCTGGTCAGGAGAGACAGAGAATCATCCTGACCTGGTCAGGAGAGGCAGAAAGTGCTCCTGACCTGGTCAGGAGAGGCAGAAAGTGCTCCTGACCTGGTCAGGAGAGGCAGAAAGTGCTCCTGACCTGGTCAGGAGAGGCAGAAAGTGCTCCTGACCTGGTCAGGAGAGGCAGAAAGTGCTCCTGACCTGGTCAGGAGAGGCAGAAAGTGCTCCTGACCTGGTCAGGAGAGACAGAAAGTGCTCCTGACCTGGTCAGGAGAGACAGAAAGTGCTCCTGACCTGGTCAGGAGAGGCACAAAGTGCTCCTGACCTGGTGAGGAGAGACAGAAAATCATCCTGACCTGGCCAGGAGAGGCAGAAAGTGCTCCTGACCTGGTCAGGAGAGGCAGAAAGTGCTCCTGACCTGGTC
The DNA here is from genome assembly GCA_964036215.1 of Oscheius sp. DF5033. Lineage (NCBI taxonomy): Eukaryota > Metazoa > Nematoda > Chromadorea > Rhabditida > Rhabditidae > Oscheius > Oscheius sp. DF5033. The sequence goes on along the minus strand of CAXIWN010000004.1, from coordinate 4,730,306 downwards.
AGGAGAGGCAGAAAGTGCTCCTGACCTGGTCAGGAGAGGCAGAAAGTGCTCCTGACCTGGTCAGGAGAGACAGAGAATCATCCTGACCTGGTCAGGAGAGGCAGAAAGTGCTCCTGACCTGGTCAGGAGAGGCAGAAAGTGCTCCTGACCTGGTCAGGAGAGGCAGAAAGTGCTCCTGACCTGGTCAGGAGAGGCAGAAAGTGCTCCTGACCTGGTCAGGAGAGGCAGAAAGTGCTCCTGACCTGGTCAGGAGAGACAGAAAGTGATCCTGACCTGGTCAGGAGAGACAGAGAATCATCCTGACCTGGTCAGGAGAGGCAGAAAGTGCTCCTGACCTGGTCAGGAGAGGCAGAAAGTGCTCCTGACCTGGTCAGGAGAGACAGAAAATCATCCTGACCTGGTCAGGAGAGGCAGAAAGTGCTCCTGACCTGGTCAGGAGAGGCAGAAAGTGCTCCTGACCTGGTCAGGAGAGACAGAAAGTGCTCCTGACCTGGTCAGGAGAGACAGAAAGTGCTCCTGACCTGGTCAGGAGAGACAGAAAATCATCCTGACCTGGTCAGGAGAGACAGAAAATCATCCTGACCTGGTCAGGAGAGACAGAAAATCATCCTGACCTGGTCAGGAGAGACAGGATGTGCTCCTGACCTGGTCAGGAGAGACAGAAAATCATCCTGACCTGGTCAGGAGAGGCACAAAGTGCTCCTGACCTGGTCAGGAGAGACAGAAAATCATCCTGACCTGGTCAGGAGAGACAGAAAATCATCCTGACCTGGTCAGGAGAGACAGAAAATCATCCTGACCTGGTCAGGAGAGACAGAAAATCATCCTGACCTGGTCAGGAGAGACAGAAAATCATCCTGACATGGTCAGGAGAGACAGAAAATCATCCTGACATGGTCAGGAGAGACAGAAAATCATCCTGACATGGTCAGGAGAGACAGAAAATCATCCTGACCTGGTCAGGAGAGACAGAAAATCATCCTGACCTGGTCAGGAGAGACAGAAAATCATCCTGACATGGTCAGGAGAGACAGAAAATCATCCTGACCTGGTCAGGAGAGACAGAAAATCATCCTGACCTGGTCAGGAGAGACAGAAAATCATCCTGACCTGGTCAGGAGAGACAGAAAATCGTCCTGACCTGGTCAGGAGAGGCAGGATGTGCTCATGACCTGGTCAGGAGAGACAGAAAATCATCCTGACCTGGTCAGGAGAGACAGAAAATCATCCTGACCTGGTCAGGAGAGACAGAAAATCATCCTGACCTGGTCAGGAGAGGCAGGATGTGCTCATGACCTGGTGAGGAGAGACAGAAAATCATCCTGACCTGGTCAGGAGAGACAGAATATCATCCTGACCTGGTCAGGAGAGACAGAAAATCATCCTGACCTGGTCAGGAGAGACAGAAAATCATCCTGACCTGGTCAGGAGAGGCAGGATGTGCTCATGACCTGGTCAGGAGAGACAGAAAATCATCCTGACCTGGTCAGGAGAGACAGAAAATCATCCTGACCTGGTCAGGAGAGACAGAAAATCATCCTGACCTGGTCAGGAGAGGCAGGATGTGCTCATGACCTGGTCAGGAGAGACAGAAAATCATCCTGACCTGGTCAGGAGAGACAGAATATCATCCTGACCTGGTCAGGAGAGACAGAAAAATCATCCTGACCTGGTCAGGAGAGACAGAAAGTGCTCCTGACCTGGTCAGGAGAGACAGAAAATCATCCTGACCTGGTCAGGAGAGTCAGAAAGTGCTCCTGACCTGGTCAGGAGAGACAGAAAGTGCTCCTGACCTGGTCAGGAGAGACAGAAAGTGCTCCTGACCTGGTCAGGAGAGGCAGAAAGTGCTCCTGACCTGGTCAGGAGAGGCAGAAAGTGCTCCTGACCTGGTCAGGAGAGGCAGAAAGTGCTCCTGACCTGGTCAGGAGAGACAGAAAGTGCTCCTGACCTGGTCAGGAGACAGAAAGTGCTCCTGACCTGGTCAGGAGAGGCACAAAGTGCTCCTGACCTGGTGAGGAGAGACAGAAAATCATCTGACCTGGCCAGGAGAGGCAGAAAGTGCTCCTGACCTGGTCAGGAGAGGCAGAAAGTGCTCCTGACCTGGTCAGGAGAGGCAGAAAGTGCTCCTGACCTGGTCAGGAGAGACAGAAAATCATCCTGACCTGGTCAGGAGAGACAGAAAATCATCCTGACCTGGTCAGGAGAGACAGAAAATCATCCTGACCTGGTCAGGAGAGACAGAAAATCATCCTGACCTGGTCAGGAGAGACAGAAAATCATCCTGACCTGGTCAGGAGAGACAGAAAATCATCCTGACCTGGTCAGGAGAGACAGAAAATCATCCTGACCTGGTCAGGAGAGACAGAAAATCATCCTGACCTGGTCAGGAGAGACAGAAAATCATCCTGACCTGGTCAGGAGAGACAGAAAATCATCCTGACCTGGTCAGGAGAGGCAGAAAGTGCTCCTGACCTGGTCAGGAGAGGCAGAAAGTGCTCCTGACCTGGTCAGGAGAGAGAGAAAGTGCTCCTGACCTGGTCAGGAGAGACAGAAAATCATCCTGACCTGGTCAGGAGAGACAGAAAATCATCCTGACCTGGTCAGGAGAGACAGAAAATCATCCTGACCTGGTCAGGAGAGACAGGATGTGCTCCTGACCTGGTCAGGAGAGACAGAAAATCATCCTGACCTGGTCAGGAGAGACAGAAAATCATCCTGACCTGGTCAGGAGAGGCACAAAGTGCTCCTGACCTGGTCAGGAGAGACAGAAAATCATCCTGACCTGGTCAGGAGAGACAGAAAATCATCCTGACCTGGTCAGGAGAGACAGAAAATCATCCTGACCTGGTCAGGAGAGACAGAAAATCATCCTGACCTGGTCAGGAGAGACAGAAAATCATCCTGACCTGGTCAGGAGAGACAGAAAATCATCCTGACCTGGTCAGGAGAGACAGAAAATCATCCTGACCTGGTCAGGAGAGACAGAAAATCATCCTGACCTGGTCAGGAGAGACAGAAAATCATCCTGACCTGGTCAGGAGAGACAGAAAATCATCCTGACCTGGTCAGGAGAGACAGAAAATCATCCTGACCTGGTCAGGAGAGACAGAAAATCATCCTGACCTGGTCAGGAGAGACAGAAAATCATCCTGACATGGTCAGGAGAGACAGAAAATCATCCTGACCTGGTCAGGAGAGACAGAAAATCATCCTGACCTGGTCAGGAGAGACAGAAAATCGTCCTGACCTGGTCAGGAGAGGCAGGATGTGCTCATGACCTGGTCAGGAGAGACAGAAAATCATCCTGACCTGGTCAGGAGAGACAGAAAATCATCCTGACCTGGTCAGGAGAGACAGAAAATCATCCTGACCTGGTCAGGAGAGACAGAAAATCATCCTGACCTGGTCAGGAGAGGCAGGATGTGCTCCTGACCTGGTCAGGAGAGACAGAAAATCATCCTGACCTGGTCAGGAGAGACAGAAAATCATCCTGACCTGGTCAGGAGAGGCAGGATGTGCTCATGACCTGGTCAGGAGAGACAGAAAATCATCCTGACCTGGTCAGGAGAGACAGAATATCATCCTGACCTGGTCAGGAGAGACAGAAAATCATCCTGACCTGGTCAGGAGAGACAGAAAATCATCCTGACCTGGTCAGGAGAGACAGAATATCATCCTGACCTGGTCAGGAGAGACAGAAAATCATCCTGACCTGGTCAGGAGAGGCAGGATGTGCTCCTGACCTGGTCAGGAGAGACAGAAAATCATCCTGACCTGGTCAGGAGAGACAGAAAATCATCCTGACCTGGTCAGGAGAGACAGAATATCATCCTGACCTGGTCAGGAGAGACAGAAAATCATCCTGACCTGGTCAGGAGAGACAGAATATCATCCTGACCTGGTCAGGAGAGACAGAAAATCATCCTGACCTGGTCAGGAGAGACAGAAAATCATCCTGACATGGTCAGGAGAGACAGAAAATCATCCTGACCTGGTCAGGAGAGGCAGGATGTGCTCATGACCTGGTCAGGAGAGACAGAAAATCATCCTGACCTGGTCAGGAGAGACAGAAAATCATCCTGACCTGGTCAGGAGAGACAGAAAATCATCCTGACATGGTCAGGAGAGACAGAAAATCATCCTGACCTGGTCAGGAGAGACAGAAAATCATCCTGACCTGGTCAGGAGAGGCAGAAAGTGCTCCTGACCTGGTCAGGAGAGGCAGAAAGTGCTCCTGACCTGGTCAGGAGAGACAGAAAATCATCCTGACCTGGTCAGGAGAGACAGAAAATCATCCTGACCTGGTCAGGAGAGACAGAAAATCATCCTGACATGGTCAGGAGAGACAGAAAATCATCCTGACCTGGTCAGGAGAGACAGAAAATCATCCTGACCTGGTCAGGAGAGGCAGAAAGTGCTCCTGACCTGGTCAGGAGAGGCAGAAAGTGCTCATGACCTGGTCAGGAGAGACAGAAAATCATCCTGACCTGGTCAGGAGAGACAGAAAATCATCCTGACCTGGTCAGGAGAGACAGAATATCATCCTGACCTGGTCAGGAGAGACAGAAAATCATCCTGACCTGGTCAGGAGAGGCAGAAAGTGCTCCTGACCTGGTCAGGAGAGGCAGAAAGTGCTCCTGACCTGGTCAGGAGAGACAGAAAGTGCTCCTGACCTGGTCAGGAGAGACAGAAAATCATCCTGACCTGGTCAGGAGAGACAGAAAGTGCTCCTGACCTGGTCAGGAGAGGCAGAAAGTGCTCCTGACCTGGTCAGGAGAGACAGAAAATCATCCTGACCTGGTCAGGAGAGACAGAAAATCATCCTGACCTGGTCAGGAGAGGCAGAAAGTGCTCCTGACCTGGTCAGGAGAGGCAGAAAGTGCTCCTGACCTGGTCAGGAGAGGCAGAAAGTGCTCCTGACCTGGTCAGGAGAGACAGAAAATCATCCTGACCTGGTCAGGAGAGACAGAAAATCATCCTGACCTGGTCAGGAGAGACAGAAAGTGCTCCTGACCTGGTCAGGAGAGGCAGAAAGTGCTCCTGACCTGGTCAGGAGAGACAGAAAATCATCCTGACCTGGTCAGGAGAGACAGAAAATCATCCTGACCTGGTCAGGAGAGACAGAAAATCATCCTGACCTGGTCAGGAGAGGCAGAAAGTGCTCCTGACCTGGTCAGGAGAGGCAGAAAGTGCTCCTGACCTGGTCAGGAGAGACAGAAAGTGCTCCTGACCTGGTCAGGAGAGACAGAAAGTGCTCCTGACCTGGTGAGGAGAGACAGAAAATCATCCTGACCTGGCCAGGAGAGGCAGAAAGTGCTCCTGACCTGGTCAGGAGAGGCAGAAAGTGCTCCTGACCTGGTCAGGAGAGGCAGAAAGTGCTCCTGACCTGGTCAGGAGAGACAGAAAGTGCTCCTGACCTGGTCAGGAGAGACAGAAAATCATCCTGACCTGGTCAGGAGAGACAGAAAGTGCTCCTGACCTGGTCAGGAGAGACAGAAAGTGCTCCTGACCTGGTCAGGAGAGGCAGAAAGTGCTCCTGACCTGGTCAGGAGAGACAGAAAGTGCTCCTGACCTGGTCAGGAGAGGCAGAAAGTGCTCCTGACCTGGTCAGGAGAGGCAGAAAGTGCTCCTGACCTGGTCAGGAGAGGCAGAAAGTGCTCCTGACCTGGTCAGGAGAGACAGAAAGTGCTCCTGACCTGGTCAGGAGAGACAGAAAGTGCTCCTGACCTGGTCAGGAGAGGCACAAAGTGCTCCTGACCTGGTCAGGAGAGGCAGAAAGTGCTCCTGACCTGGTCAGGAGAGACAGAAAGTGCTCCTGACCTGGTCAGGAGAGACAGAAAATCATCCTGACCTGGTCAGGAGAGACAGAAAGTGCTCCTGACCTGGTCAGGAGAGACAGAAAATCATCCTGACCTGGTCAGGAGAGACAGAAAGTGCTCCTGACCTGGTCAGGAGAGACAGAAAGTGCTCCTGACCTGGTGAGGAGAGACAGAAAATCATCCTGACCTGGCCAGGAGAGGCAGAAAGTGCTCCTGACCTGGCCAGGAGAGACAGAAAGTGCTCCTGACCTGGTCAGGAGAGACAGAAAATCATCCTGACCTGGTCAGGAGAGACAGAAAATCATCCTGACCTGGTCAGGAGAGACAGAAAATCATCCTGACCTGGTCAGGAGAGACAGAAAATCATCCTGACCTGGTCAGGAGAGACAGAAAATCATCCTGACCTGGTCAGGAGAGACAGGATGTGCTCCTGACCTGGTCAGGAGAGACAGAAAATCATCCTGACCTGGTCAGGAGAGACAGAAAATCATCCTGACCTGGTCAGGAGAGGCAGGATGTGCTCATGACCTGGTCAGGAGAGACAGAAAATCATCCTGACCTGGTCAGGAGAGACAGAAAATCATCCTGACCTGGTCAGGAGAGACAGAAAGTGCTCCTGACCTGGTCAGGAGAGACAGAAAGTGCTCCTGACCTGGTCAGGAGAGGCAGAAAGTGCTCCTGACCTGGTCAGGAGAGACAGAAAGCGCTCCTGACCTGGTCAGGAGAGGCAGAAAGTGCTCCTGACCTGGTCAGGAGAGGCAGAAAGTGCTCCTGACCTGGTCAGGAGAGGCAGAAAGTGCTCCTGACCTGGTCAGGAGAGGCAGAAAGTGCTCCTGACCTGGTCAGGAGAGACAGAAAGTGCTCCTGACCTGGTCAGGAGAGGCAGAAAGTGCTCCTGACCTGGTCAGGAGAGACAGAAAATCATCCTGACCTGGTCAGGAGAGACAGAAAATCATCCTGACCTGGCCAGGAGAGGCAGAAAGTGCTCCTGACCTGGTCAGGAGTGGCAGAAAGTGCTCCTGACCTGGTCAGGAGAGGCAGAAAGTGCTCCTGACCTGGTCAGGAGAGACAGAAAGTGCTCCTGACCTGGTCAGGAGAGGCAGAAAGTGCTCCTGACCTGGTCAGGAGAGACAGAAAGTGCTCCTGACCTGGTCAGGAGAGGCACAAAGTGCTCCTGACCTGGTGAGGAGAGACAGAAAATCATCCTGACCTGGCCAGGAGAGGCAGAAAGTGCTCCTGACCTGGTCAGGAGAGGCAGAAAGTGCTCCTGACCTGGTCAGGAGAGGCAGAAAGTGCTCCTGACCTGGTCAGGAGAGACAGAAAGTGCTCCTGACCTGGTCAGGAGAGACAGAGAATCATCCTGACCTGGTCAGGAGAGGCAGAAAGTGCTCCTGACCTGGTCAGGAGAGGCAGAAAGTGCTCCTGACCTGGTCAGGAGAGACAGAAAATCATCCTGACCTGGTCAGGAGAGGCAGAAAGTGCTCCTGACCTGGTCAGGAGAGGCAGAAAGTGCTCCTGACCTGGTCAGGAGAGACAGAAAGTGCTCCTGACCTGGTCAGGAGAGACAGAAAGTGCTCCTGACCTGGTCAGGAGAGACAGAAAATCATCCTGACCTGGTCAGGAGAGACAGAAAATCATCCTGACCTGGTCAGGAGAGACAGAAAATCATCCTGACCTGGTCAGGAGAGACAGAATATCATCCTGACCTGGTCAGGAGAGACAGAAAATCATCCTGACCTGGTCAGGAGAGACAGAAAATCATCCTGACCTGGTCAGGAGAGACAGAAAATCATCCTGACCTGGTCAGGAGAGACAGAAAATCATCCTGACCTGGTCAGGAGAGGCAGAAAGTGCTCCTGACCTGGTCAGGAGAGACAGAAAATCATCCTGACCTGGTCAGGAGAGACAGAAAATCATCCTGACCTGGTCAGGAGAGACAGAAAATCATCCTGACCTGGTCAGGAGAGACAGAAAATCATCCTGACCTGGTCAGGAGAGGCAGGATGTGCTCATGACCTGGTCAGGAGAGACAGAAAATCATCCTGACCTGGTCAGGAGAGACAGAAAATCATCCTGACCTGGTCAGGAGAGACAGAAAATCATCCTGACATGGTCAGGAGAGACAGAAAATCATCCTGACCTGGTCAGGAGAGACAGAAAATCATCCTGACCTGGTCAGGAGAGACAGAAAATCATCCTGACCTGGTCAGGAGAGGCAGAAAGTGCTCCTGACCTGGTCAGGAGAGACAGAAAATCATCCTGACCTGGTCAGGAGAGACAGAAAATCATCCTGACCTGGTCAGGAGAGACAGAAAATCATCCTGACCTGGTCAGGAGAGGCACAAAGTGCTCCTGACCTGGTGAGGAGAGACAGAAAATCATCCTGACCTGGCCAGGAGAGGCAGAAAGTGCTCCTGACCTGGTCAGGAGAGGCAGAAAGTGCTCCTGACCTGGTCAGGAGAGGCAGAAAGTGCTCCTGACCTGGTCAGGAGAGACAGAAAGTGCTCCTGACCTGGTCAGGAGAGACAGAAAATCATCCTGACCTGGTCAGGAGAGACAGAAAGTGCTCCTGACCTGGTCAGGAGAGACAGAAAGTGCTCCTGACCTGGTCAGGAGAGGCAGAAAGTGCTCCTGACCTGGTCAGGAGAGGCAGAAAGTGCTCCTGACCTGGTCAGGAGAGACAGAGAATCATCCTGACCTGGTCAGGAGAGGCAGAAAGTGCTCCTGACCTGGTCAGGAGAGACAGAAAGTGCTCCTGACCTGGTCAGGAGAGACAGAGAATCATCCTGACCTGGTCAGGAGAGGCAGAAAGTGCTCCTGACCTGGTCAGGAGAGGCAGAAAGTGCTCCTGACCTGGTCAGGAGAGACAGAGAATCATCCTGACCTGGTCAGGAGAGGCAGAAAGTGCTCCTGACCTGGTCAGGAGAGACAGAAAGTGCTCCTGACCTGGTCAGGAGAGACAGAGAATCATCCTGACCTGGTCAGGAGAGGCAGAAAGTGCTCCTGACCTGGTCAGGAGAGACAGAAAGTGCTCCTGACCTGGTCAGGAGAGACAGAGAATCATCCTGACCTGGTCAGGAGAGGCAGAAAGTGCTCCTGACCTGGTCAGGAGAGGCAGAAAGTGCTCCTGACCTGGTCAGGAGAGACAGAAAATCATCCTGACCTGGTCAGGAGAGACAGAAAATCATCCTGACCTGGTCAGGAGAGACAGAAAATCATCCTGACCTGGTCAGGAGAGACAGAAAATCATCCTGACCTGGTCAGGAGAGACAGAAAATCATCCTGACCTGGTCAGGAGAGACAGAAAATCATCCTGACCTGGTCAGGAGAGGCAGAAAGTGCTCCTGACCTGGTCAGGAGAGACAGAAAATCATCCTGACCTGGTCAGGAGAGACAGAAAATCATCCTGACCTGGTCAGGAGAGACAGAAAATCATCCTGACCTGGTCAGGAGAGACAGAAAATCATCCTGACCTGGTCAGGAGAGGCAGAAAGTGCTCCTGACCTGGTCAGGAGAGGCAGAAAGTGCTCCTGACCTGGTCAGGAGAGGCAGAAAGTGCTCCTGACCTGGTCAGGAGAGACAGAAAATCATCCTGACCTGGTCAGGAGAGACAGAAAATCATCCTGACCTGGTCAGGAGAGACAGAAAATCATCCTGACCTGGTCAGGAGAGGCAGAAAGTGCTCCTGACCTGGTCAGGAGAGACAGAAAATCATCCTGACCTGGTCAGGAGAGACAGAAAATCATCCTGACCTGGTCAGGAGAGACAGAAAATCATCCTGACCTGGTCAGGAGAGGCAGAAAGTGCTCCTGACCTGGTGAGGAGAGACAGAAAATCATCCTGACCTGGCCAGGAGAGGCAGAAAGTGCTCCTGACCTGGTCAGGAGAGGCAGAAAGTGCTCCTGACCTGGTCAGGAGAGGTAGAAAGTGCTCCTGACCTGGTCAGGAGAGACAGAAAGTGCTCCTGACCTGGTCAGGAGAGACAGAAAATCATCCTGACCTGGTCAGGAGAGACAGAAAGTGCTCCTGACCTGGTCAGGAGAGGCAGAAAGTGCTCCTGACCTGGTCAGGAGAGACAGAAAGTGCTCCTGACCTGGTCAGGAGAGACAGAAAGTGCTCCTGACCTGGTCAGGAGAGGCACAAAGTGCTCCTGACCTGGTGAGGAGAGACAGAAAATCATCCTGACCTGGTCAGGAGAGGCAGAAAGTGCTCCTGACCTGGTCAGGAGAGGCAGAAAGTGCTCCTGACCTGGTCAGGAGAGGCAGAGAATCATCCTGACCTGGTCAGGAGAGGCAGAAAGTGCTCCTGACCTGGTCAGGAGAGGCAGAAAGTGCTCCTGACCTGGTCAGGAGAGACAGAAAATCATCCTGACCTGGTCAGGAGAGACAGAAAATCATCCTGACCTGGTCAGGAGAGACAGAAAATCATCCTGACCTGGTCAGGAGAGACAGAAAATCATCCTGACCTGGTCAGGAGAGACAGAAAATCATCCTGACCTGGTCAGGAGAGACAGAAAATCATCCTGACCTGGTCAGGAGAGACAGAAAATCATCCTGACCTGGTCAGGAGAGGCACAAAGTGCTCCTGACCTGGTGAGGAGAGACAGAAAATCATCCTGACCTGGTCAGGAGAGGCAGAAAGTGCTCCTGACCTGGTCAGGAGAGGCAGAAAGTGCTCCTGACCTGGTCAGGAGAGACAGAAAATCATCCTGACCTGGTCAGGAGAGACAGAAAATCATCCTGACCTGGTGAGGAGAGACAGAAAATCATCCTGACCTGGCCAGGAGAGACAGAAAGTGCTCCTGACCTGGTCAGGAGAGACAGAAAATCATCCTGACCTGGTCAGGAGAGACAGAAAATCATCCTGACCTGGTCAGGAGAGACAGAGAATCATCCTGACCTGGTCAGGAGAGGCAGAAAGTGCTCCTGACCTGGTCAGGAGAGACAGAAAGTGCTCCTGACCTGGTCAGGAGAGACAGAAAATCATCCTGACCTGGTCAGGAGAGACAGAAAATCATCCTGGCCCTGAAATCTCGGCCCGAGCCCGGCCCGGCCCGCGTCGGGCCGGGCCGGGCCGGGCCCGGCCCTCCGGCCCGACCTTCCCAGGGACCTCCAACCAAAGTCGACCAAAGGGTTTTCGAGACCTATTTTTTTGCCTCCTTTATCATTTTTAACGCATTTTATGCCTATTTTAGTGTATCTAAGACATATTCTCAGCTGTGCTAGAGACTGTCTTCCGTCGACTTCCTTGGAGTAGGAAAGGTATCAACATTAACGGCGTGAAGCTGACTAATCTTCGCTATGCTGATGACGTCGTATTGCTGTCCCGATCAGCCAATCAACTTCAAGTAATGCTGCAATCCCTCTCCGAGAAATGCCGAGAAGTCGGATTGAAGGTAAACCAACGAAAGACAGTGGCAATGTCGAATCGAACAGAAGTGCCGCTCTACCTGGAGGGACAGCGGGTCGACTACAAGAAGGATTTTATCTACCTTGGATCCAGAATCTCTTTCGATCGGAACGAGTCGCTTGAGTTGACCAGAAGAGTTCAAGCTGGTTGGTACGCATTCAACCGATACCACCAGCTGCTGACGAGCAAGAGAATCCCAGTCGAATTGAAGAAACGTGTCTACATCTCCTGTGTAGAACCAGCTCTTCTATATGGCTGCGAAACATGGATATTACGCCAGAGGGACGCGACAAAGCTGATAGTTGCACAACGACGGATGATGAGGAGGATGCTGCATGTCAGCCTAATGGACAGACGCACCAACGAATGGCTTCACAGACGTTGTCCACTCCCCGACATCAGACGCCGTTGTGCTGAAAGGAAATGGTACTGGGCAAAGCAAATAGCAGAAGGAAGGGCAGAACGCTGGACTAGACGTATTTTAGAATGGAGGCCATGGCTGAAAAGACGACCAAGAGGACGACCGAAGGCAAGATGGGCTGACAATTTTGTCGAACATGCGGGCAGAAATTGGTTTCTACACGCCACCGAAAGTCACCAGTGGAGACAAAGCATGATACGACATGTGACAACATTGATCTCGTAATAAACATAAAAAAAAAAGACATTTCCAAGGCAGTAAAACTGTTTCAGAACAGCAAAGCAATACTTGGCATACAATGCGTTATTATAAGGGTAGAGTGCGTATTGTAGTGGCAGTATACTATGATTATTTCATGATATACGTATCCCAATGTACTTTTGTAAGTATTGTTATCCGTGATAATATAGCAGATATCAGCAGTGCACCCACCGAAAAGAGCAATTCACTGTATTGGATACTCATTGCTTATTTCTTTGTGTTAGCCATTACTGTAGTACTTTGCGTAATAGTACTGGAAGCAAAAATGGAAGCTTAGAAACAGTTATAAAATAGAGAAAAAAAGATTTGATAACAAGAAGAATTGAACCCGCTACACTCAAATATGATGGTAGGTCACTAACCGACTGCGCCATTGTAAACTCTAGGGAAAATAAAAAATTTGGGGAAAAAAGTGAAATTTTCTGAAAAAAGTTCGAAAATTTTCATGAAAAATTGCCTATTTTGCCAAAATTTTCCAATTTTTCGGCCCGATCGGGCCGGCGGGCCGGGCCGAGCCCAAAACCACAGGGCCCCGGCCCGGGCCGGGCCGGGCCGAGGGCCGAGCGGGCCGGCCCGGCCCGCGCACAACCCTAGTCAGGAGAGACAGAAAATGACCCTGACCTGGTCAGGAGAGACAGAAAATCATCCTGACCTGGTCAGGAGAGACAGAAAATCGTCCTGACCTGGTCAGGAGAGACAGAAAATCATCCTGACCTGGTCAGGAGAGACAGAAAATCGTCCTGACCTGGTCAGGAGAGACAGAAAATCATCCTGACCTGGTGAGGAGAGACAGAAAATCATCCTGACCTGGTCAGGAGAGACAGAAAATCATCCTGACATGGTCAGGAGAGACAGAAAATCATCCTGACCTGGTCAGGAGAGACAGAAAATCATCCTGACCTGGTCAGGAGAGACAGAAAATCATCCTGACCTGGTCAGGAGAGACAGAAAATCATCCTGACCTGGTCAGGAGAGACAGAATATCATCCTGACCTGGTCAGGAGAGACAGAAAATCATCCTGACATGGTCAGGAGAGACAGAAAATCATCCTGACCTGGTCAGGAGAGACAGAATATCATCCTGACCTGGTCAGGAGAGACAGAAAATCATCCTGACCTGGTCAGGAGAGACAGAAAATCGTCCTGACCTGGTCAGGAGAGACAGAAAATCATCCTGACCTGGTCAGGAGAGACAGAAAATCGTCCTGACCTGGTCAGGAGAGACAGAAAATCATCCTGACCTGGTGAGGAGAGACAGAAAATCATCCTGACCTGGTCAGGAGAGACAGAAAATCATCCTGACATGGTCAGGAGAGACAGAAAATCATCCTGACCTGGTGAGGAGAGACAGAAAATCATCCTGACCTGGTCAGGAGAGACAGAAAATCATCCTGACCTGGTCAGGAGAGACAGAAAATCATCCTGACCTGGTGAGGAGAGACAGAAAATCATCCTGACCTGGTCAGGAGAGACAGAAAATCATCCTGACCTGGTCAGGAGAGACAGAAAATCATCCTGACCTGGTCAGGAGAGACAGAATATCATCCTGACCTGGTCAGGAGAGACAGAAAATCATCCTGACATGGTCAGGAGAGACAGAAAATCATCCTGACCTGGTCAGGAGAGACAGAATATCATCCTGACCTGGTCAGGAGAGACAGAAAATCATCCTGACCTGGTCAGGAGAGACAGAAAATCGTCCTGACCTGGTCAGGAGAGACAGAAAATCATCCTGACCTGGTCAGAAGAGACAGAAAATCGTCCTGACCTGGTCAGGAGAGACAGAAAATCATCCTGACCTGGTGAGGAGAGACAGAAAATCATCCTGACCTGGTCAGGAGAGACAGAAAATCATCCTGACATGGTCAGGAGAGACAGAAAATCATCCTGACCTGGTCAGGAGAGACAGAAAATCATCCTGACCTGGTGAGGAGAGACAGAAAATCATCCTGACCTGGTCAGGAGAGACAGAAAATCATCCTGACCTGGTCAGGAGAGACAGAAAATCATCCTGACCTGGTCAGGAGAGACAGAAAATCATCCTGACCTGGTCAGGAGAGACAGAAAATCATCCTGACCTGGTCAGGAGAGACAGAAAATCATCCTGACCTGGTGAGGAGAGACAGAAAATCATCCTGACCTGGTCAGGAGAGACAGAAAATCATCCTGACCTGGTCAGGAGAGACAGAAAATCATCCTGACATGGTCAGGAGAGACAGAAAATCATCCTGACCTGGTCAGGAGAGACAGAATATCATCCTGACCTGGTCAGGAGAGACAGAAAATCATCCTGACCTGGTCAGGAGAGACAGAAAATCATCCTGACCTGGTCAGGAGAGACAGAAAATCATCCTGACATGGTCAGGAGAGACAGAAAATCATCCTGACCTGGTCAGGAGAGACAGAATATCATCCTGACCTGGTCAGGAGAGACAGAAAATCATCCTGACCTGGTCAGGAGAGACAGAAAATCATCCTGACCTGGTCAGGAGAGGCAGAAAGTGCTCCTGACCTGGTCAGGAGAGACAGAAAATCATCCTGACCTGGTCAGGAGAGACAGAAAATCATCCTGACCTGGTCAGGAGAGACAGAAAATCATCCTGACCTGGTCAGGAGAGACAGAAAATCATCCTGACCTGGTCAGGAGAGACAGAAAATCATCCTGACCTGGTCAGGAGAGACAGAAAATCATCCTGACCTGGTCAGGAGAGACAGAAAATCATCCTGACCTGGTCAGGAGAGACAGAAAATCATCCTGACCTGGTCAGGAGAGACAGAATATCATCCTGACCTGGTCAGGAGAGACAGAAAATCATCCTGACATGGTCAGGAGAGACAGAAAATCATCCTGACCTGGTCAGGAGAGACAGAATATCATCCTGACCTGGTCAGGAGAGACAGAAAATCATCCTGACCTGGTCAGGAGAGACAGAAAATCGTCCTGAGCTGGTCAGGAGAGACAGAAAATCATCCTGACCTGGTCAGGAGAGACAGAATATCATCCTGACCTGGTCAGGAGAGACAGAAAATCATCCTGACCTGGTCAGGAGAGACAGAAAAATCGTCCTGACCTGGTCAGGAGAGACAGAAAATCATCCTGACCTGGTCAGGAGAGACAGAAAATCATCCTGACCTGGTCAGGAGAGACAGAAAATCATCCTGACCTGGTCAGGAGAGACAGAAAATCATCCTGACCTGGTCAGGAGAGACAGAAAATCATCCTGACCTGGTCAGGAGAGACAGAAAATCATCCTGACCTGGTGAGGAGAGACAGAAAATCATCCTGACCTGGTCAGGAGAGACAGAAAATCATCCTGACCTGGTCAGGAGAGACAGAAAATCATCCTGACATGGTCAGGAGAGACAGAAAATCATCCTGACCTGGTCAGGAGAGACAGAATATCATCCTGACCTGGTCAGGAGAGACAGAAAATCATCCTGACCTGGTCAGGAGAGACAGAAAATCATCCTGACCTGGTCAGGAGAGACAGAAAATCATCCTGACATGGTCAGGAGAGACAGAAAATCATCCTGACCTGTCAGGAGAGACAGAATATCATCCTGACCTGGTCAGGAGAGACAGAAAATCATCCTGACCCTGGTCAGGAGAGACAGAAAATCATCCTGACCTGGTCAGGAGAGGCAGAAAGTGCTCCTGACCTGGTCAGGAGAGACAGAAAATCATCCTGACCTGGTCAGGAGAGACAGAAAATCATCCTGACCTGGTCAGGAGAGACAGAAAATCATCCTGACCTGGTCAGGAGAGACAGAAAATCATCCTGACCTGGTCAGGAGAGACAGAAAATCATCCTGACCCTGGTCAGGAGAGACAGAAAATCATCCTGACCTGGTCAGGAGAGACAGAAAATCATCCTGACCCTGGTCAGGAGAGACAGAATATCATCCTGACCTGGTCAGGAGAGACAGAAAATCATCCTGACATGGTCAGGAGAGACAGAAAATCATCCTGACCTGGTCAGGAGAGACAGAATATCATCCTGACCTGGTCAGGAGAGACAGAAAATCATCCTGACCTGGTCAGGAGAGACAGAAAATCGTCCTGACCTGGTCAGGAGAGACAGAAAATCATCCTGACCTGGTCAGGAGAGACAGAAAATCATCCTGACCTGGTCAGGAGAGACAGAAAATCATCCTGACATGGTCAGGAGAGACAGAAAATCATCCTGACCTGGTCAGGAGAGACAGAATATCATCCTGACCTGGTCAGGAGAGACAGGATGTGCTCCTGACCTGGTCAGGAGAGACAGAAAATCATCCTGACCTGGTCAGGAGAGACAGAAAATCATCCTAACCTGGTCAGGAGAGACAGAAAATCATCCTGACCTGGTCAGGAGAGACAGAAAATCATCCTGACCTGGTCAGGAGAGACAGGATGTGCTCCTGACCTGGTCAGGAGAGACAGAAAATCATCCTGACCTGGTCAGGAGAGACAGAAAATCATCCTGACCTGGTCAGGAGAGACAGAAAATCATCCTGACCTGGTCAGGAGAGACAGGATGTGCTCCTGACCTGGTCAGGAGAGACAGAAAATCATCCTGACCTGGTCAGGAGAGACAGAAAATCATCCTGACCTGGTCAGGAGAGACAGAAAATCATCCTGACCTGGTCAGGAGACACAGAAAATCATCCTGACCTGGTCAGGAGAGACAGAAAATCATCCTGACCTGGTCAGGAGAGACAGAAAATCATCCTGACCTGGTCAGGAGAGACAGAAAGTGCTCCTGACCTGGTCAGGAGAGACAGAAAATCATCCTGACCTGGTCAGGAGAGACAGAAAATCATCCTGACCTGGTCAGGAGAGACAGAAAGTGCTCCTGACCTGGTCAGGAGAGACAGAAAATCATCCTGACCTGGTCAGGAGAGACAGAAAATCATCCTGACCTGGTCAGGAGAGACAGAAAATCATCCTGACCTGGTCAGGAGAGGCAGAAAGTGCTCCTGACCTGGTCAGGAGAGACAGAAAATCATCCTGACCTGGTCAGGAGTGACAGAAAATCATCCTGACCTGGTCAGGAGAGACAGAAAATCATCCTGACCTGGTCAGGAGAGGCAGAAAGTGCTCCTGACCTGGTCAGGAGAGACAGAAAATCATCCTGACCTGGTCAGGAGAGACAGAAAATCATCCTGACCTGGTCAGGAGAGACAGAAAATCATCCTGACCTGGTCAGGAGAGACAGAAAATCATCCTGACCTGGTCAGGAGAGACAGAAAATCATCCTGACCTGGTCAGGAGAGACAGAAAATCATCCTGACCTGGTCAGGAGAGACAGAAAATCGTCCTGACCTGGTCAGGAGAGGCAGGATGTGCTCCTGACCTGGTCAGGAGAGACAGAAAATCATCCTGACCTGGTCAGGAGAGACAGAAAATCATCCTGACCTGGTCAGGAGAGACAGAAAATCATCCTGACCTGGTCAGGAGAGACAGAATATCATCCTGACCTGGTCAGGAGAGACAGAAAGTGCTCCTGACCTGGTCAGGAGAGACAGAAAATCATCCTGACCTGGTCAGGAGAGACAGAAAATCATCCTGACCTGGTCAGGAGAGGCAGAAAGTGCTCCTGACCTGGTCAGGAGAGACAGAAAATCATCCTGACCTGGTCAGGAGAGGCAGGATGTGCTCCTGACCTGGTCAGGAGAGACAGAAAATCATCCTGACCTGGTCAGGAGAGGCAGAAAGTGCTCCTGACCTGGTCAGGAGAGACAGAAAATCATCCTGACCTGGTCAGGAGAGGCAGGATGTGCTCCTGACCTGGTCAGGAGAGACAGAAAATCATCCTGACCTGGTCAGGAGAGACAGAAAATCATCCTGACCTGGTCAGGAGAGGCAGGATGTGCTCCTGACCTGGTCAGGAGAGACAGAAAATCATCCTGACCTGGTCAGGAGAGACAGAAAATCATCCTGACCTGGTCAGGAGAGGCAGAAAGTGCTCCTGACCTGGTCAGGAGAGACAGAAAATCATCCTGACCTGGTCAGGAGAGACAGAAAATCATCCTGACCTGGTCAGGAGAGGCAGAAAGTGCTCCTGACCTGGTCAGGAGAGACAGAAAATCATCCTGACCTGGTCAGGAGTGACAGAAAATCATCCTGACCTGGTCAGGAGAGGCAGGATGTGCTCCTGACCTGGTCAGGAGAGACAGAAAATCATCCTGACCTGGTCAGGAGAGACAGAAAATCATCCTGACCTATTCAGGAGAGGCAGGATGTGCTCCTGACCTGGTCAGGAGAGACAGAAAATCATCCTGACCTGGTCAGGAGAGACAGAAAATCATCCTGACCTGGTCAGGAGAGACAGAAAATCATCCTGACCTGGTCAGGAGAGACAGAAAATCATCCTGACCTGGTCAGGAGAGACAGAAAATCGTCCTGACCTGGTCAGGAGAGGCAGGATGTGCTCCTGACCTGGTCAGGAGAGACAGAAAATCATCCTGACCTGGTCAGGAGAGACAGAAAATCATCCTGACCTGGTCAGGAGAGACAGAAAATCATCCTGACCTGGTCAGGAGAGACAGAATATCATCCTGACCTGGTCAGGAGAGACAGAAAGTGCTCCTGACCTGGTCAGGAGAGACAGAAAATCATCCTGACCTGGTCAGGAGAGACAGAAAATCATCCTGACCTGGTCAGGAGAGACAGAAAGTGCTCCTGACCTGGTCAGGAGAGACAGAAAATCATCCTGACCTGGTCAGGAGAGACAGAAAATCATCCTGACCTGGTCAGGAGAGACAGAAAATCATCCTGACCTGGTCAGGAGAGACAGAAAATCATCCTGACCTGGTCAGGAGATACAGAAAATCATCCTGACCTGGTCAGGAGAGACAGAAAATCGTCCTGACCTGGCCAGGAGAGGCAGGATGTGCTCCTGACCTGGTCAGGAGAGACAGAAAATCATCCTGACCTGGTCAGGAGAGACAGAAAGTGCTCCTGACCTGGTCAGGAGAGACAGAAAATCATCCTGACCTGGTCAGGAGAGACAGAAAATCATCCTGACCTGGTCAGGAGAGGCAGAAAGTGCTCCTGACCTGGTCAGGAGAGACAGAAAATCATCCTGACCTGGTCAGGAGAGGCAGGATGTGCTCCTGACCTGGTCAGGAGAGACAGAAAATCATCCTGACCTGGTCAGGAGTGACAGAAAATCATCCTGACCTGGTCAGGAGAGGCAGGATGTGCTCCTGACCTGGTCAGGAGAGACAGAAAATCATCCTGACCTGGTCAGGAGAGGCAGGATGTGCTCCTGACCTGGTCAGGAGAGACAGAAAATCATCCTGACCTGGTCAGGAGAGACAGAAAGTGCTCCTGACCTGGTCAGTCTTTATCTTTATCTTTATTTATTTCATAATCTACGTTTACACGTGGTGAAAGTTGTGAGAGGGGGAATTTTAGACTGCTTTGTGTTTCTCATTCTTGACATTCTTTCATCCAGTTAGTACCGTATATCTGTACTATGGAGTCTTTCCATCTGGATGGCGGTCTTCCTCTGGTTCTTTTATGTTCTCGCGGTTGCCAACTGCAGATGATTTTTGCCCATCTATCATTTGACATTTTCGATATTTTCTTTGCCCATTGGTCCTTTCTCTTCATAGTTGAAACTTTGATTGACGGAAGATTTGAGACTCGGAGTATCCTTTCATTTGACCATCTATCTCTTTTAGAAATTCCCAATACTTTCCTGATCATCTTTCTCCACTCTATGTCTAGTCTTTCTATCTGGTTGTCATTCACACCCCATGTTTCGGAACCGTATATGAGGGTAGGTAGAACTGTCGACAGGAGTAGCTTACGTTTGAATTTCATTTCCATCCTCTTATTACCCAGTATTTCCCAGTTGTTTCGAAATACAAGCCATCCTCCTGATATTCTTCTAGAAGGCCCGGAACCAGAAATAAGGATAGAAGAGACACGAGCGGCAATACAAAAAATGAAGAGGGGGAAAGCAATAGGCCCCGACGGCATCCCAGTGGAAGTCTGGAAAGCATTGGGAATAGAAGGTGATCAATGGCTGACAAAATTCTTCAACCAGATACTGAAAGAGAAAAAGATACCAGACACGTGGAGGCATAGTGAAATAGTACCTATCTACAAGAGAAAAGGATGCCCAGCGGAATGTGGAAATTATCGTGCGATTAAATTGCTGCCCCATACATTCAAGCTACTGGAGAAGGTGCTGGAAACAAGGCTAAGACAGGTCATCAGAATACACCCATCACAATTCGGTTTCCGATCCGGATATTCGACTATCGAGCCGATGTTCGCCCTTCGACAGATGATGGCCAAAACCATTGAGAGACAACAAAAGATGGTAGCAATATTCATAGATCTAGAGAAGGCATACGACTCGGTACCAAGAAAACTAATATGGAAGGCATTAAATGAAAGAGGAGTCACGGAAACTATGATACAAACTATCCAGGATATGTACAAAGATAGCAAATCAGTAGTTCGAACGGCGGAAGGAACAACGGAAAAATTTGAAATCAACACAGGTGTCCATCAAGGATCCACATTGAGCCCGTTACTATTCCAAGTGGTATTGGATATGGCAATGGATGGACTATGGGAAGACGCACCTTCAATAATGGCATACGCAGATGATATCATCATAAATGGAGATACAGCAGATACAGTGGAAACAAAATTCCACGAAATCCAAAAACGTCTCGAAGCGCATGGCCTAATCGTCAACATAATGAAAACAGAGTGGATGGGAATAGGAATGGAGAATAATACCCGGATAACAGATAACAGAGGCAGAATGGTAAACCGAGTGGAAAGATTCAAATACCTGGGAAGCGTGGTCACAGAAAATGGCTCGATAGAAGAGGAAATAAGCAATAGAATAAGAGCGGGATGGTCCAAGTACGTATCGTGCAAAGGAATGCTGCTTGACAGGAGAGTCCCAGTAAAAGTAAAAGGAAAAATACTCAAGACCATGATAAGACCAGCAATGATGTATGGATCCGAAATGTGGCCTGTGACACAAAGTACGGAGGCAAGAATCAATAAAAACTACATGATGATGGCCAGGACATCCTGCGGACTGAGAAGAATGGACCGAGTTCCAAATAAAATGGTTCTTGGTAGCCTGAAGTCGAGCCAAATGTCTGACAAAATGAGAGAGAAAAGGTTGTCTTTCTTCGGACACGCCTATAGGAGAGAAAAAGACCACATACTCAAAAAAATGCTGACATACGAGAGAGAAGGACAAAGAAGGACGGGAAGACCTACAATTACATGGGAAGATAATGTGAGAAAAGACATGTCGATATGCAAGGTAAACACACGAACGGCTAAAAATCGAGACATATGGAGAGAGAAGATAAAAGTTCCTGACCCTGTGTAAAACGGGAGATATCAAAAATGATAATTATTATTATTATTATTATTGTTACAGCGAATTCAAAGTAATATCTACTTGTCGGACCATAGCTTGTAGGTAGGTAGAGCTTGAGTCGCGCGCAATCGTCATCCAATTTGGTCCGAGTTGTTGTTTGAGTTCTTCATTCCACCGTCTCTTTGGTTTACCTTTCTTTCTTGTCTTGTCCAGCGGGCACCATTCGGTTAATATTTTCGCCCATCGATCGTCTTTCATATTTGCAATGGTTTTTGCCCATTTCCACTTCCTCTTCGTTATAACGGCTCGAACGTCTTCTAAACCGACTTTTTTCAACATCCAATCGCATGACTTCCGGTCCATAATAGATACATTTAGCATACGTCTCAGCATCTTCCTTTGGGTTACTGCAATTTTCTTCATACAGGCATTAGAAGTGGTCCACGTTTCACATCCATATAGTAATGCTGGTTCTATTGCCATCTTGTATAGTCTCTTTTTCAGTCGCATTGGGGTTTTTTTGTTCTTCAGTAACTCTTGGAACATATGAAAGTTGTTCCATGCTGAACTGCTTCTTCTATTCAATTCGACCTCCAATGGTCTTTCAAGCGAGATCATTTTCCCGAGGTATCTGAATTTATCCACTTGTTCCACGTTGTTTCCTCTGATGATGATGGGGTGATCAAGAGTGCTGGTGCCCATTATTTTGGTTTTTTTCAGGTTAAAGGATAGGCCGACTTCGGTGCTTTTTCTTTCCAGTTTTTCGAGGGATTCCTGGAGTTCATGGGGAGTTGTGGCAAAAATTACAATATCATCAGCGTAGCTCAGGGTTATAAGTTGTTTGCTATCAATTTCTAATGTATAAGCTAATAAAAATGATAAAACAGGAAATAAATCATGTCATTTCTTGTTTACCTATTCCTTTTGGGGTTAACAGTGATCCAAGATAAATGCATTTGTCCAGATATACTATTTGATCTCCGTCTAGGTATATTGGATCCTTCTGATAGTTTGTCATCATAGTAGTTTTATCATGGTTCAAAGTTAATCCAATTGACTTACAACCTTCTACTAGTTCTTCTAACATTGTCTGCGCTTCTCCAGCATTTGAGGCTATTATACAAATATCATCAGCAAACATTTGATAACTTAAGTATATTCCATCCATTTTAACTCCTTTCTCCTTCCATTTTTCTTTTAGTTCTTTCATTATAGGCTCCAGTGCAAGGGTGAACAATTTTGGTGATATTACGTCACCCTGTCTTACTCCCCTTCTTACATCGATGCTTGTCTCGTTCCCGTTTATTTTAATATAATTCTGGCTTTTATTTGACACCATTTGGAGTAGGGAAATTATATCTGGCTCAGTTCCAATATCCTTGAGTCCATTCCATATGGCATTCAATTCGACACTGTCGAACGCCTTCCTCATATCGACCATGATTAGATAAACTGGGAATTTATATTCAGATGCCTTTTCCAGAAGAGAGTTTATAGTAAATATACAATCTAGAGTGCTATATCCACTTCGGAACCCAGCTTGTTCTGTGTTTAACCATTCTCCAGCCTTTTTGTCTATTCGAGATCCCAGTATTTTACTTAGTAACTTATAGACTGTCGAAATTAGACTTATTGGTCTGTAGTTATTTAGGTTTGTGATTGGGCCCTTTTTGTGTATAAGCGAAGTCATCGCATCAGCCATTCCTTCCGGGATTCCTTTTACCATTATCAGATTGAATAGATTAGAGAGATATGGCACCAGTATTTCTTTACCCACTTTCCACATTTCGGTTGGAATGCCGTCTATTCCTCCTCCTTTTCCACTGACTGTATCTTCTATGGCACGTCTAACCTCGGAGTCTAAGATTTCAGGGAATACATCAGTACAGTGACCCTTGCGCGTAGGTACATTGGTTTTCGATTCAGGAGCGACAGAAAATCGTCCTGACCTGGTCAGGAGAGGCAGGATGTGCTCCTGACCTGGTCAGGAGAGACAGAAAATCATCCTGACCTGGTCAGGAGAGACAGAAAATCATCCTGACCTGGTCAGGAGAGACAGAAAATCATCCTGACCTGGTCAGGAGAGACAGAAAATCATCCTGACCTGGTCAGGAGAGACAGAAAATCATCCTGACCTGGTCAGGAGAGACAGAATATCATCCTGACCTGGTCAGGAGAGACAGAAAATCATCCTGACCTGGTCAGGAGATACAGAAAATCATCCTGACCTGGTCAGGAGAGACAGAAAATCGTCCTGACCTGGTCAGGAGAGGCAGGATGTGCTCCTGACCTGGTCAGGAGAGACAGAAAATCATCCTGACCTGGTCAGGAGAGACAGAATATCATCCTGACCTGGTCAGGAGAGACAGAAAATCATCCTGACCTGGTCAGGAGATACAGAAAATCATCCTGACCTGGTCAGGAGAGACAGAAAATCGTCCTGACCTGGTCAGGAGAGGCAGGATGTGCTCCTGACCTGGTCAGGAGAGACAGAAAATCATCCTGACCTGGTCAGGAGAGACAGAAAATCATCCTGACCTGGTCAGGAGAGACAGAATATCATCCTGACCTGGTCAGGAGAGACAGAAAGTGCTCCTGACCTGGTCAGGAGAGACAGAAAATCATCCTGACCTGGTCAGGAGAGACAGAAAATCATCCTGACCTGGTCAGGAGAGACAGAAAGTGCTCCTGACCTGGTCAGGAGAGACAGAAAATCATCCTGACCTGGTCAGGAGAGACAGAAAATCATCCTGACCTGGTCAGGAGAGGCAGAAAGTGCTCCTGACCTGGTCAGGAGAGGCAGAAAGTGCTCCTGACCTGGTCAGGAGAGACAGAAAGTGCTCCTGACCTGGTCAGGAGAGACAGAAAATCATCCTGACCTGGTCAGGAGAGACAGAAAGTGCTCCTGACCTGGTCAGGAGAGGCAGAAAGTGCTCCTGACCTGGTCAGGAGAGACAGAAAATCATCCTGACCTGGTCAGGAGAGACAGAAAATCATCCTGACCTGGTCAGGAGAGACAGAAAATCATCCAGAGCCTGGTCAGGAGAGGCAGGATGTGCTCCTGACCTGGTCAGGAGAGACAGAAAATCATCCTGACCTGGTCAGGAGAGACAGAATATCATCCTGACCTGGTCAGGAGAGACAGAAAGTGCTCCTGACCTGGTCAGGAGAGACAGAAAATCATCCTGACCTGGTCAGGAGAGACAGAAAATCATCCTGACCTGGTCAGGAGAGACAGAAAATCATCCTGACCTGGTCAGGAGAGACAGAAAATCATCCTGACCTGGTCAGGAGAGACAGAAAATCATCCTGACCTGGTCAGGAGAGACAGAAAATCATCCTGACCTGGTCAGGAGATACAGAAAATCATCCTGACCTGGTCAGGAGAGACAGAATATCATCCTGACCTGGTCAGGAGAGACAGAAAGTGCTCCTGACCTGGTCAGGAGAGACAGAAAATCATCCTGACCTGGTCAGGAGAGACAGAAAATCATCCTGACCTGGTCAGGAGAGACAGAAAGTGCTCCTGACCTGGTCAGGAGAGACAGAAAATCATCCTGACCTGGTCAGGAGAGACAGAAAATCATCCTGACCTGGTCAGGAGAGACAGAAAATCATCCTGACCTGGTCAGGAGAGGCAGAAAGTGCTCCTGACCTGGTCAGGAGAGGCAGAAAGTGCTCCTGACCTGGTCAGGAGAGACAGAAAGTGCTCCTGACCTGGTCAGGAGAGACAGAAAGTGCTCCTGACCTGGTCAGGAGAGACAGAAAGTGCTCCTGACCTGGTCAGGAGAGACAGAAAGTGCTCCTGACCTGGTCAGGAGAGACAGAAAATCATCCTGACCTGGTCAGGAGAGACAGAAAGTGCTCCTGACCTGGTCAGGAGAGGCAGAAAGTGCTCCTGACCTGGTCAGGAGAGACAGAAAATCATCCTGACCTGGTCAGGAGAGACAGAAAGTGCTCCTGACCTGGTCAGGAGCGACAGAAAATCGTCCTGACCTGGTCAGGAGAGGCAGGATGTGCTCCTGACCTGGTCAGGAGAGACAGAAAATCATCCTGACCTGGTCAGGAGAGACAGAAAGTGCTCCTGACCTGGTCAGGAGCGACAGAAAATCGTCCTGACCTGGTCAGGAGAGGCAGGATGTGCTCCTGACCTGGTCAGGAGAGACAGAAAATCATCCTGACCTGGTCAGGAGAGACAGAAAATCATCCTGACCTGGTCAGGAGAGACAGAAAGTGCTCCTGACCTGGTCAGGAGAGACAGAAAATAATCCTGACCTGGTCAGGAGAGACAGAAAATCATCCTGACCTGGTCAGGAGAGACAGAAAATCATCCTGACCTGGTCAGGAGAGACAGAAAGTGCTCCTGACCTGGTCAGGAGAGACAGAAAGTGCTCCTGACCTGGTCAGGAGAGGCAGAAAGTGCTCCTGACCTGGTCAGGAGAGACAGAAAATCATCCTGACCTGGTCAGGAGAGACAGAAAGTGCTCCTGACCTGGTCAGGAGCGACAGAAAATCGTCCTGACCTGGTCAGGAGAGGCAGGATGTGCTCCTGACCTGGTCAGGAGAGACAGAAAATCATCCTGACCTGGTCAGGAGAGACAGAAAGTGCTCCTGACCTGGTCAGGAGCGACAGAAAATCGTCCTGACCTGGTCAGGAGAGGCAGGATGTGCTCCTGACCTGGTCAGGAGAGACAGAAAATCATCCTGACCTGGTCAGGAGAGACAGAATATCATCCTGACCTGGTCAGGAGAGACAGAAAATCATCCTGACCTGGTCAGGAGATACAGAAAATCATCCTGACCTGGTCAGGAGAGACAGAAAATCGTCCTGACCTGGTCAGGAGAGGCAGGATGTGCTCCTGACCTGGTCAGGAGAGACAGAAAATCATCCTGACCTGGTCAGGAGAGACAGAAAATCATCCTGACCTGGTCAGGAGAGACAGAAAGTGCTCCTGACCTGGTCAGGAGAGACAGAAAATCATCCTGACCTGGTCAGGAGAGACAGAAAATCATCCTGACCTGGTCAGGAGAGACAGAAAATCATCCTGACCTGGTCAGGAGAGACAGAAAATCGTCCTGACCTGGTCAGGAGAGGCAGGATGTGCTCCTGACCTGGTCAGGAGATACAGAAAATCATCCTGACCTGGTCAGGAGAGACAGAAAATCGTCCTGACCTGGCCAGGAGAGGCAGGATGTGCTCCTGACCTGGTCAGGAGAGACAGAAAATCATCCTGACCTGGTCAGGAGAGACAGAAAGTGCTCCTGACCTGGTCAGGAGAGACAGAAAATCATCCTGACCTGGTCAGGAGAGACAGAAAATCATCCTGACCTGGTCAGGAGAGGCAGAAAGTGCTCCTGACCTGGTCAGGAGAGACAGAAAATCATCCTGACCTGGTCAGGAGAGACAGAAAGTGCTCCTGACCTGGTCAGGAGAGACAGAAAATCATCCTGACCTGGTCAGGAGAGACAGAAAATCATCCTGACCTGGTCAGGAGAGACAGAAAATCATCCTGACCTGGTCAGGAGAGACAGAAAATCATCCTGACCTGGTCAGGAGAGGCAGGATGTGCTCCTGACCTGGTCAGGAGAGACAGAAAATCATCCTGACCTGGTCAGGAGAGACACAAAATCATCCTGACCTGGTCAGGAGAGGCAGAAAGTGCTCCTGACCTGGTCAGGAGAGACAGAAAATCATCCTGACCTGGTCAGGAGAGACAGAAAATCATCCTGACCTGGTCAGGAGAGGCAGAAAGTGCTCCTGACCTGGTCAGGAGAGACAGAAAATCATCCTGACCTGGTCAGGAGTGACAGAAAGTCATCCTGACCTGGTCAGGAGAGGCAGGATGTGCTCCTGACCTGGTCAGGAGAGACAGAAAATCATCCTGACCTGGTCAGGAGAGACAGAAAATCATCCTGACCTGGTCAGGAGAGACAGAAAATCATCCAGAGCCTGGTCAGGAGAGGCAGGATGTGCTCCTGACCTGGTCAGGAGAGACAGAAAATCATCCTGACCTGGTCAGGAGAGGCAGAAAGTGCTCCTGACCTGGTCAGGAGAGGCACAAAGTGCTCCTGACCTGGTGAGGAGAGACAGAAAATCATCCTGACCTGGTCAGGAGAGGCAGAAAGTGCTCCTGACCTGGTCAGGAGAGACAGAAAGTCATCCTGACCTGGTCAGGAGAGGCAGGATGTGCTCCTGACCTGGTCAGGAGAGACAGAAAATCATCCTGACCTGGTCAGGAGAGACAGAAAATCATCCTGACCTGGTCAGGAGAGACAGAAAATCATCCAGAGCCTGGTCAGGAGAGGCAGGATGTGCTCCTGACCTGGTCAGGAGAGACAGAAAATCATCCTGACCTGGTCAGGAGAGACAGAAAATCATCCTGACCTGGTCAGGAGAGACAGAAAATCATCCAGAGCCTGGTCAGGAGAGGCAGGATGTGCTCCTGACCTGGTCAGGAGAGACAGAAAATCATCCTGACCTGGTCAGGAGAGGCAGAAAGTGCTCCTGACCTGGTCAGGAGAGGCACAAAGTGCTCCTGACCTGGTGAGGAGAGACAGAAAATCATCCTGACCTGGTCAGGAGAGGCAGAAAGTGCTCCTGACCTGGTCAGGAGAGACAGAAAGTCATCCTGACCTGGTCAGGAGAGGCAGGATGTGCTCCTGACCTGGTCAGGAGAGACAGAAAATCATCCTGACCTGGTCAGGAGAGACAGAAAATCATCCTGACCTGCTCATGAGACACAGAAAATCATCCTGACCTGGTCAGGAGAGGCAGAAAATCATCCTGACATGGTCAGGAGAGACAGAAAATCATCCTGACCTGGTCAGGAGAGACAGAAAATCATCCTGACCTGGTCAGGAGAGGCAGGAAGACTCCTGACCTGGTCAGGAGAGACAGAAAATTATCCTGACCTGGTCAGGAGAGACAGAAAATCATCCTGACCTGGTCAGGAGAGACAGAAAATCATCCTGACCTGGTCAGGAGAGACAGAAAATCATCCTGACCTGGTCAGGAGAGGCAGGATGTGCTCCTGACCTGGTCAGGAGAGACAGAAAATCATCCTGACCTGGTCAGGAGACACAGAAAGTGCTCCTGACCTGGTCAGGAGAGACAGAAAATCATCCTGACCTGCTCATGAGACACAGAAAATCATCCTGACCTGGTCAGGAGAGGCAGCAAATCATCCTGACCTGGTCAGGAGAGACAGAAAATCATCCTGACCTGGTCAGGAGAGGCAGAAAATCATCCTGACATGGTCAGGAGAGACAGAAAATCATCCTGACCTGGTCAGGAGAGACAGAAAATCATCCTGACCTGGTCAGGAGAGGCAGGAAGACTCCTGACCTGGTCAGGAGAGACAGAAAATCATCCTGACCTGGTCAGGAGAGACAGAAAATCATCCTGACCTGGTCAGGAGAGGCAGGATGTGCTCCTGACCTGGTCAGGAGAGACAGAAAATCATCCTGACCTGGTCAGGAGACACAGAAAGTGCTCCTGACCTGGTCAGGAGAGACAGAAAATCATCCTGACCTGGTCAGGAGAGACAGAAAATCATCCTGACCTGGTCAGGAAAGGCAGGATGTGCTCCTGACCTGGTCAGGAGAGACAGAAAATCATCCTGACCTGGTCAGGAGAGACAGAAAGTGCTCCTGACCTGGTCAGGAGAGACAGAAAATCATCCTGACCTGGTCAGGAGAGACAGAAAATCATCCTGACCTGGTCAGGAGAGACAGAAAATCATCCTGATCTGGTCAGGAGAGACAGAAAATCATCCTGACCTGGTCAGGAGAGACAGAAAATCATCCTGACCTGGTCAGGAGAGGCAGGATGTGCTCCTGACCTGGTCAGGAGAGACAGAAAATCATCCTGACCTGGTCAGGAGAGACAGAAAATCATCCTGACCTGGTCAGGAAAGGCAGGATGTGCTCCTGACCTGGTCAGGAGAGACAGAAAATCATCCTGACCTGGTCAGGAGAGACAGAAAATCATCCTGACCTGGTCAGGAGAGACAGAAAATCATCCTGACCTGGTCAGGAGAGACAGAAAATCATCCTGACCTGGTCAGGAGAGGCAGGATGTGCTCCTGACCTGGTCAGGAGAGACAGAAAATCATCCTGACCTGGTCAGGAGACACAGAAAGTGCTCCTGACCTGGTCAGGAGAGACAGAAAATCATCCTGACCTGGTCAGGAGACACAGAAAATCATCCTGACCTGGTCAGGAGAGACAGAAAATCATCCTGACCTGGTCAGGAGAGGCAGGATGTGCTCCTGACCTGGTCAGGAGAGACAGAAAATCATCCTGACCTGGTCAGGAGAGACAGAAAATCATCCTGACCTGGTCAGGAGAGGCAGAAAGTGCTCCTGACCTGGTCAGGAGAGACAGAAAATCATCCTGACCTGGTCAGGAGAGGCAGGATGTGCTCCTGACCTGGTCAGGAGAGACAGAAAATCATCCTGACCTGGTCAGGAGAGACAGAAAGTGCTCCTGACCTGGTCAGGAGCGACAGAAAATCATCCTGACCTGCTCAGGAGACACAGAAAATCATCCTGACCTGGTCAGGAGAGGCAGCAAATCATCCTGACCTGGTCAGGAGAGACAGAAAATCATCCTGACCTGGTCAGGAGAGGCAGAAAATCATCCTGACATGGTCAGGAGAGACAGAAAATCATCCTGACCTGGTCAGGAGAGACAGAAAATCATCCTGACCTGGTCAGGAGAGGCAGAAAATCATCCTGACATGGTCAGGAGAGACAGAAAATCATCCTGACCTGGTCAGGAAAGGCAGGATGTGCTCCTGACCTGGTCAGGAGAGACAGAAAATCATCCTGACCTGGTCAGGAGAGACAGAAAATCATCCTGACCTGGTCAGGAGAGACAGAAAATCATCCTGACCTGGTCAGGAGAGACAGAAAATCATCCTGACCTGGTCAGGAGAGACAGAAAATCATCCTGACCTGGTCAGGAGAGACAGAAAATCATCCTGACCTGGTCAGGAGAGACAGAAAGTGCTCCTGACCTGGTCAGGAGAGGCAGAAAATCATCCTGACATGGTCAGGAGAGACAGAAAATCATCCTGACCTGGTCAGGAGAGGCAGAAAATCATCCTGACATGGTCAGGAGAGACAGAAAATCATCCTGACCTGGTCAGGAGAGACAGAAAATCATCCTGACCTGGTCAGGAGAGGCAGGAAGACTCCTGACCTGGTCAGGAGAGACAGAAAATCATCCTGACCTGGTCAGGAGAGACAGAAAATCATCCTGACCTGGTCAGGAGAGGCAGGATGTGCTCCTGACCTGGTCAGGAGAGACAGAAAATCATCCTGACCTGGTCAGGAGACACAGAAAGTGCTCCTGACCTGGTCAGGAGAGACAGAAAATCATCCTGACCTGGTCAGGAGAGACAGAAAATCATCCTGACCTGGTCAGGAGAGACAGAAAATCATCCTGATCTGGTCAGGAGAGACAGAAAATCATCCTGACCTGGTCAGGAGAGACAGAAAATCATCCTGACCTGGTCAGGAGAGGCAGGATGTGCTCCTGACCTGGTCAGGAGAGACAGAAAATCATCCTGACCTGGTCAGGAGAGACAGAAAGTGCTCCTGACCTGGTCAGGAGAGACAGAAAATCATCCTGACCTGGTCAGGAGAGACAGAAAATCATCCTGACCTGGTCAGGAAAGGCAGGATGTGCTCCTGACCTGGTCAGGAGAGACAGAAAATCATCCTGACCTGGTCAGGAGAGACAGAAAATCATCCTGACCTGGTCAGGAGAGACAGAAAATCATCCTGACCTGGTCAGGAAAGGCAGGATGTGCTCCTGACCTGGTCAGGAGAGACAGAAAATCATCCTGACCTGGTCAGGAGAGACAGGATGTGCTCCTGACCTGGTCAGGAGAGACAGAAAATCATCCTGACCTGGTCAGGAGAGACAGAAAATCATCCTGACCTGGTCAGGAGAGACAGAAAATCATCCTGACCTGGTCAGGAGAGACAGAAAATCATCCTGACCTGGTCAGGAGAGGCAGAAAGTGCTCCTGACCTGGTCAGGAGAGACAGAAAATCATCCTGACCTGGTCAGGAGAGGCAGGATGTGCTCCTGACCTGGTCAGGAGAGACAGAAAATCATCCTGACCTGGTCAGGAGAGACAGAAAGTGCTCCTGACCTGGTCAGGAGCGACAGAAAATCATCCTGACCTGCTCAGGAGACACAGAAAATCATCCTGACCTGGTCAGGAGAGGCAGCAAATCATCCTGACCTGGTCAGGAGAGACAGAAAATCATCCTGACCTGGTCAGGAGAGGCAGAAAATCATCCTGACATGGTCAGGAGAGACAGAAAATCATCCTGACCTGGTCAGGAGAGACAGAAAATCATCCTGACCTGGTCAGGAGAGGCAGAAAATCATCCTGACATGGTCAGGAGAGACAGAAAATCATCCTGACCTGGTCAGGAAAGGCAGGATGTGCTCCTGACCTGGTCAGGAGAGACAGAAAATCATCCTGACCTGGTCAGGAGAGACAGAAAATCATCCTGACCTGGTCAGGAGAGACAGAAAATCATCCTGACCTGGTCAGGAGAGACAGAAAATCATCCTGACCTGGTCAGGAGAGACAGAAAATCATCCTGACCTGGTCAGGAGAGACAGAAAATCATCCTGACCTGGTCAGGAGAGACAGAAAGTGCTCCTGACCTGGTCAGGAGAGGCAGAAAATCATCCTGACATGGTCAGGAGAGACAGAAAATCATCCTGACCTGGTCAGGAGAGGCAGAAAATCATCCTGACATGGTCAGGAGAGACAGAAAATCATCCTGACCTGGTCAGGAGAGACAGAAAATCATCCTGACCTGGTCAGGAGAGGCAGGAAGACTCCTGACCTGGTCAGGAGAGACAGAAAATCATCCTGACCTGGTCAGGAGAGACAGAAAATCATCCTGACCTGGTCAGGAGAGGCAGGATGTGCTCCTGACCTGGTCAGGAGAGACAGAAAATCATCCTGACCTGGTCAGGAGACACAGAAAGTGCTCCTGACCTGGTCAGGAGAGACAGAAAATCATCCTGACCTGGTCAGGAGAGACAGAAAATCATCCTGACCTGGTCAGGAGAGACAGAAAATCATCCTGATCTGGTCAGGAGAGACAGAAAATCATCCTGACCTGGTCAGGAGAGACAGAAAATCATCCTGACCTGGTCAGGAGAGGCAGGATGTGCTCCTGACCTGGTCAGGAGAGACAGAAAATCATCCTGACCTGGTCAGGAGAGACAGAAAGTGCTCCTGACCTGGTCAGGAGAGACAGAAAATCATCCTGACCTGGTCAGGAGAGACAGAAAATCATCCTGACCTGGTCAGGAAAGGCAGGATGTGCTCCTGACCTGGTCAGGAGAGACAGAAAATCATCCTGACCTGGTCAGGAGAGACAGAAAATCATCCTGACCTGGTCAGGAGAGACAGAAAATCATCCTGACCTGGTCAGGAAAGGCAGGATGTGCTCCTGACCTGGTCAGGAGAGACAGAAAATCATCCTGACCTGGTCAGGAGAGACAGGATGTGCTCCTGACCTGGTCAGGAGAGACAGAAAATCATCCTGACCTGGTCAGGAGAGACAGAAAATCATCCTGACCTGGTCAGGAGAGACAGAAAATCATCCTGACCTGGTCAGGAGAGACAGAAAATCATCCTGACCTGGTCAGGAGAGACAGAAAATCATCCTGACCTGGTCAGGAGACACAGAAAATCATCCTGACCTGGTCAGGAGAGACAGAAAATCATCCTGACCTGGTCAGGAGAGGCAGGATGTGCTCCTGACCTGGTCAGGAGAGACAGAAAATCATCCTGACCTGGTCAGGAGAGACAGAAAATCATCCTGACCTGGTCAGGAGAGACAGAAAATCATCCTGACCTGGTCAGGAGAGGCAGAAAGTGCTCCTGACCTGGTCAGGAGAGACAGAAAATCATCCTGACCTGGTCAGGAGAGGCAGGATGTGCTCCTGACCTGGTCAGGAGAGACAGAAAATCATCCTGACCTGGTCAGGAGAGACAGAAAGTGCTCCTGACCTGGTCAGGAGCGACAGAAAATCATCCTGACCTGCTCAGGAGACACAGAAAATCATCCTGACCTGGTCAGGAGAGACAGAAAATCATCCTGACCTGGTCAGGAGAGACAGAAAATCATCCTGACCTGGTCAGGAGAGACAGAAAATCATCCTGACCTGGTCAGGAGAGACAGAAAATCATCCTGACCTGGTCAGGAGAGACAGAAAATCATCCTGACCTGGTCAGGAGAGACAGAAAATCATCCTGACCTGGTCAGGAGAGACAGAAAATCATCCTGACCTGGTCAGGAGAGACAGAAAGTGCTCCTGACCTGGTCAGGAGAGGCAGAAAATCATCCTGACATGGTCAGGAGAGACAGAAAATCATCCTGACCTGGTCAGGAGAGACAGAAAATCATCCTGACCTGGTCAGGAGAGGCAGAAAATCATCCTGACATGGTCAGGAGAGACAGAAAATCATCCTGACCTGGTCAGGAGAGACAGAAAATCATCCTGACCTGGTCAGGAGAGACAGAAAATCATGCTGACCTGGTCAGGAGAGACAGAAAATCATCCTGACCTGGTCAGGAGAGACAGAAAATCATCCTGACCTGGTCAGGAGAGACAGAAAATCATCCTGACCTGGTCAGGAGCGACAGAAAATCATCCTGACATGGTCAGGAGAGACAGAAAATCATCCTGACATGGTCAGGAGAGACAGAAAATCATCCTGACCTGGTCAGGAGAGACAGAAAATCATCCTGACCTGGTCAGGAGAGGCAGAAAGTGCTCCTGACCTGGTCAGGAGAGACAGAAAATCATCCTGACCTGGTCAGGAGAGGCAGGATGTGCTCCTGACCTGGTCAGGAGAGACAGAAAATCATCCTGACCTGGTCAGGAGAGACAGAAAATCATCCTGACCTGGTCAGGAGAGACAGAAAATCATCCTGACCTGGTCAGGAGAGGCAGGATGTGCTCATCACCTGGTCAGGAGAGGCAGGATGTGCTCCTGACCTGGTCAGGAGAGGCAGAAAGTGCTGCTGACCTGGTCAGGAGAGACAGAAATTGCTCCTGACCTGGTCAGGAGAGACGGAAAGTGCTCCTGACCTGGTCAGGAGAGACAGAAAATCATCCTGACCTGGTCAGGAGAGACAGAAAATCATCCAGACCTGGTCAGGAGAGGCAGGATGTGCTCCTGACCTGGTCAGGAGAGACAGAAAATCATCCTGACCTGGTCAGGAGAGGCAGAAAGTGCTCCTGACCTGGTCAGGAGAGACAGAAAATCATCCTGACCTGGTCAGGAGAGACAGAAAATCATCCTGACCTGGTCAGGAGAGACAGAAAATCATCCTGACCTGGTCAGGAGAGACAGAAAATCATCCTGACCTGGTCAGGAGAGGCAGGATGTGCTCCTGACCTGGTCAGGAGAGACAGAAAATCATCCTGACCTGGTCAGGAGACACAGAAAGTGCTCCTGACCTGGTCAGGAGAGACAGGATGTGCTCCTGACCTGGTCAGGAGAGACAGAAAATCATCCTGACCTGGTCAGGAGAGACAGAAAATCATCCTGACCTGGTCAGGAGACACAGAAAATCATCCTGACCTGGTCAGGAGACACAGAAAATCATCCTGACCTGGTCAGGAGAGACAGAAAATCATCCTGACCTGGTCAGGAGAGACAGAAAATCATCCTGACCTGGTCAGGAGAGACAGAAAATCGTCCTGACCTGGTCAGGAGAGACAGAAAATCATCCTGACCTGGTCAGGAGAGACAGAAAATCATCCTGACCTGGTCAGGAGAGACAGAAATTGCTCCTGACCTGGTCAGGAGAGACGGAAAGTGCTCCTGACCTGGTCAGGAGAGACAGAAAATCATCCTGACCTGGTCAGGAGAGACAGAAAATCATCCAGACCTGGTCAGGAGAGGCAGGATGTGCTCCTGACCTGGTCAGGAGAGACAGAAAATCATCCTGACCTGGTCAGGAGAGGCAGAAAGTGCTCCTGACCTGGTCAGGAGAGACAGAAAATCATCCTGACCTGGTCAGGAGAGACAGAAAATCATCCTGACCTGGTCAGGAGAGACAGAAAATCATCCTGACCTGGTCAGGAGAGACAGAAAATCATCCTGACCTGGTCAGGAGAGGCAGGATGTGCTCCTGACCTGGTCAGGAGAGACAGAAAATCATCCTGACCTGGTCAGGAGACACAGAAAGTGCTCCTGACCTGGTCAGGAGAGACAGGATGTGCTCCTGACCTGGTCAGGAGAGACAGAAAATCATCCTGACCTGGTCAGGAGAGACAGAAAATCATCCTGACCTGGTCAGGAGACACAGAAAATCATCCTGACCTGGTCAGGAGAGGCAGAAAGTGCTCCTGACCTGGTCAGGAGACACAGAAAATCATCCTGACCTGGTCAGGAGAGACAGAAAATCATCCTGACCTGGTCAGGAGACACAGAAAATCATCCTGACCTGGTCAGGAGAGACAGAAAATCGTCCTGACCTGGTCAGGAGAGACAGAAAATCATCCTGACCTGGTGAGGAGAGACAGAAAATCATCCTGACCTGGTCAGGAGAGACAGAAAATCATCCTGACCTGGTCAGGAGAGGCAGGATGTGCTCCTGACCTGGTCAGGAGAGACAGAAAGTGCTCCTGACCTGGTCAGGAGCGACAGAAAATCATCCTGACCTGCTCAGGAGACACAGAAAATCATCCTGGCCTGGTCAGGAGAGGCAGCAAATCATCCTGACCTGGTCAGGAGAGACAGAAAATCATCCTGTCCTGGTCAGGAGAGACAGAAAATCATCCTGACCTGGTCAGGAGAGACAGAAAATCATCCTGACCTGGTCAGGAGAGGCAGCAAATCATCCTGACATGGTCAGGAGAGACAGAAAATCATCCTGACCTGGTCAGGAGAGACAGAAAATCATCCTGACCTGGTCAGGAGAGGCAGAAAATCATCCTGACATGGTCAGGAGAGGCAGAAAGTGCTCCTGACCTGGTCAGGAGAGACAGAAAATCATCCTGACCTGGTCAGGAGAGACAGAAAGTGCTCCTGACCTGGTCAGGAGAGACAGAAAATCATCCTGACCTGGTCAGGAGAGACAGAAAATCATCCTGACCTGGTCAGGAGAGGCAGAAAGTGCTCCTGACCTGGTCAGGAGAGACAGAAACTCATCCTGACCTGGTCAGGAGAGGCAGAAAGTGCTCCTGACCTGGTCAGGAGAGACAGAAAATCATCCTGACCTGGTCAGGAGAGACAGGATGTGCTCCTGACCTGGTCAGGAGAGACAGAAAATCATCCTGACCTGGTCAGGAGAGACAGAAAATCATCCTGACCTGGTCAGGAGAGGCACAAAATCATCCTGACCTGGTCAGGAGAGACAGAAAATCATCCTGACCTGGTCAGGAGAGGCAGGATGTGCTCATCACCTGGTCAGGAGAGGCAGGATGTGCTCCTGACCTGGTCAGGAGACACAGGAAATCATCCTGACCTGGTCAGGAGAGACGGAAAGTGCTCCTGACCTGGTCAGGAGAGACAGAAAATCATCCTGACCTGGTCAGGAGAGACAGAAAATCATCCAGACCTGGTCAGGAGAGACAGAAAATCATCCTGACCTGGTCAGGAGAGACAGAAAATCATCCTGACCTGGTCAGGAGAGACAGAAAATCATCCTGACCTGGTCAGGAGAGACAGAAAATCATCCTGACCTGGTCAGGAGAGACAGAAAATCATCCTGACCTGGTCAGGAGAGACAGAAAATCATCCTGACCTGGTCAGGAGAGACAGAAAATCATCCTGACCTGGTCAGGAGAGACAGAAAATCATCCTGACCTGGTCAGGAGAGACAGAAAATCATCCTGACCTGGTCAGGAGAGGCAGGATGTGCTCCTGACCTGGTCAGGAGAGACAGAAAATCATCCTGACCTGGTCAGGAGACACAGAAAGTGCTCCTGACCTGGTCAGGAGAGACAGGATGTGCTCCTGACCTGGTCAGGAGAGACAGAAAATCATCCTGACCTGGTC
This sequence comes from Oscheius sp. DF5033, assembly GCA_964036215.1. Taxonomy (NCBI): domain Eukaryota; kingdom Metazoa; phylum Nematoda; class Chromadorea; order Rhabditida; family Rhabditidae; genus Oscheius; species Oscheius sp. DF5033. Next base: position 4,692,986 of record CAXIWN010000004.1, on the reverse strand, counting down.
AGGAGAGACAGAAAATCATCCTGACCTGGTCAGGAGACACAGAAAATCATCCTGACCTGGTCAGGAGAGGCAGAAAGTGCTCCTGACCTGGTCAGGAGACACAGAAAATCATCCTGACCTGGTCAGGAGAGACAGAAAATCGTCCTGACCTGGTCAGGAGAGACAGAAAACCATCCTGACCTGGTCAGGAGAGGCAGGATGTGCTCATCACCTGGTCAGGAGAGGCAGAAAGTGCTGCTGACCTGGTCAGGAGAGACAGAAAATCATCCTGACCTGGTCAGGAGAGGCAGAAAGCGCTCCTGACCTGGTCAGGAGAGACAGAAAATCATCCTGACCTGGTCAGGAGAGACAGAAAATCATCCTGACCTGGTCAGGAGAGACAGAAAATCATCCTGACCTGGTCAGGAGAGACAGAAAATCATCCTGACCTGGTCAGGAGAGACAGAAAATCATCCTGACCTGGTCAGGAGAGGCAGGATGTGCTCCTGACCTGGTCAGGAGAGACAGAAAATCATCCTGACCTGGTCAGGAGACACAGAAAATCATCCTGACCTGGTCAGGAGAGACAGGATGTGCTCCTGACCTGGTCAGGAGAGACAGAAAATCATCCTGACCTGGTCAGGAGAGACAGAAAATCATCCTGACCTGGTCAGGAGACACAGAAAATCATCCTGACCTGGTCAGGAGAGGCAGAAAGTGCTCCTGACCTGGTCAGGAGACACAGAAAATCATCCTGACCTGGTCAGGAGAGACAGAAAATCGTCCTGACCTGGTCAGGAGAGACAGAAAATCATCCTGACCTGGTGAGGAGAGACAGAAAATCATCCTGACCTGGTCAGGAGAGACAGAAAATCATCCTGACCTGGTCAGGAGAGGCAGGATGTGCTCCTGACTGGTCAGGAGAGACAGAAAGTGCTCCTGACCTGGTCAGGAGAGACAGAAAATCATCCTGACCTGGTCAGGAGAGACAGAAAATCATCCTGACCTGGTCAGGAGAGGCAGGATGTGCTCCTGACCTGGTCAGGAGAGACAGAAAATCATCCTGACCTGGTCAGGAGAGACAGAAAGTGCTCCTGACCTGGTCAGGAGAGACAGAAAATCATCCTGACCTGGTCAGGAGAGACAGAAAATCATCCTGACCTGGTCAGGAGAGGCAGAAAGTGCTCCTGACCTGGTCAGGAGAGACAGAAAATCATCCTGACCTGGTCAGGAGAGACAGAAAGTGCTCCTGACCTGGTCAGGAGAGACAGAAAATCATCCTGACCTGGTCAGGAGAGACAGAAAATCATCCTGACCTGGTCAGGAGAGGCAGAAAGTGCTCCTGACCTGGTCAGGAGAGACAGAAAATCATCCTGACCTGGTCAGGAGAGACAGAAAGTGCTCCTGACCTGGTCAGGAGAGACAGAAAATCATCCTGACCTGGTCAGGAGAGACAGGATGTGCTCCTGACCTGGTCAGGAGAGACAGAAAATCATCCTGACCTGGTCAGGAGAGACAGAAAATCATCCTGACCTGGTCTGGAGACACAGAAAATCATCCTGACCTGGTCAGGAGAGGCAGAAAGTGCTGCTGACCTGGTCAGGAGAGACAGAAATTGCTCCTGACCTGGTCAGGAGAGACGGAAAGTGCTCCTGACCTGGTCAGGAGAGACAGAAAATCATCCTGACCTGGTCAGGAGAGACAGAAAATCATCCAGACCTGGTCAGGAGAGACAGAAAATCATCCTGACCTGGTCAGGAGAGACAGAAAATCATCCTGACCTGGTCAGGAGAGACAGAAAATCATCCTGACCTGGTCAGGAGAGACAGAAAATCATCCTGACCTGGTCAGGAGAGACAGAAAATCATCCTGACCTGGTCAGGAGAGACAGAAAATCATCCTGACCTGGTCAGGAGAGACAGAAAATCATCCCGACCTGGTCAGGAGAGGCAGGATGTGCTCCTGACCTGGTCAGGAGAGACAGAAAATCATCCTGACCTGGTCAGGAGAGACAGAAAATCATCCTGACCTGGTCAGGAGACACAGAAAATCATCCTGACCTGGTCAGGAGAGACAGAAAATCATCCTGATCTGGTCAGGAGAGACAGAAAATCATCCTGACCTGGTCAGGAGAGACAGAAAATCATCCTGACCTGGTCAGGAGACACAGAAAGTGCTCCTGACCTGGTCAGGAGAGACAGGATGTGCTCCTGACCTGGTCAGGAGAGACAGAAAATCATCCTGACCTGGTCAGGAGAGACAGAAAATCATCCTGACCTGGTCAGGAGACACAGAAAATCATCCTGACCTGGTCAGGAGAGGCAGAAAGTGCTCCTGACCTGGTCAGGAGACACAGAAAATCATCCTGACCTGGTCAGGAGAGACAGAAAATCGTCCTGACCTGGTCAGGAGAGACAGAAAATCATCCTGACCTGGTCAGGAGAGACAGAAAATCATCCTGACCTGGTCAGGAGAGACAGAAAATCATCCTGATCTGGTCAGGAGAGACAGAAAATCATCCTGACCTGGTCAGGAGAGACAGAAAATCATCCTGACCTGGTCAGGAGAGGCAGGATGTGCTCCTGACCTGGTCAGGAGAGACAGAAAATCATCCTGACCTGGTCAGGAGAGGCAGAAAGTGCTCCTGACCTGGTCAGGAGAGACAGAAAATCATCCTGACCTGGTCAGGAGAGGCAGAAAGTGCTCCTGACCTGGTCAGGAGAGACAGAAAATCATCCTGACCTGGTCAGGAGAGACAGAAAATCATCCTGACCTGGTCAGGAGAGGCAGAAAGTGCTCCTGACCTGGTCAGGAGAGACAGAAAATCATCCTGACCTGGTCAGGAGAGGCACAAAGTGCTCCTGACCTGGTGAGGAGAGACAGAAAATCATCCTGACCTGGTCAGGAGAGGCAGAAAGTGCTCCTGACCTGGTCAGGAGAGACAGAAAATCATCCTGACCTGGTCAGGAGAGACAGAAAATCATCCTGACCTGGTCAGGAGAGACAGAAAATCATCCTGACCTGGTCAGGAGAGACAGAAAATCATCCAGACCTGGTCAGGAGAGGCAGGATGTGCTCCTGACCTGGTCAGGAGAGACAGAAAATCATCCAGACCTGGTCAGGAGAGGCAGGATGTGCTCCTGACCTGGTCAGGAGAGACAGAAAATCATCCTGACCTGGTAAGGGAGAGACAGAAAATCATCCTGACCTGGTCAGGAGAGGCAGAAAGTGCTCCTGACCTGGTCAGGAGAGACAGAAAATCATCCTGACCTGGTCAGGAGAGACAGGATGTGCTCCTGACCTGGTCAGGAGAGGCAGAAAGTGCTCCTGACCTGGTCAGGAGAGACAGAAAATCATCCTGACCTGGTCAGGAGAGGCAGAAAGTGCTCCTGACCTGGTCAGGAGAGACAGAAAATCATCCTGACCTGGTCAGGAGAGACAGAAAATCATCCTGACCTGGTCAGGAGAGACAGAAAATCATCCTGACCTGGTCAGGAGAGGCAGGATGTGCTCATCACCTGGTCAGGAGAGACAGAAAATCATCCTGACCTGGTCAGGAGACACAGAAAATCATCCTGACCTGGTCAGGAGACACAGAACATCATCCTGACCTGGTCAGGAGAGGCAGAAAGTGCTGCTGACCTTGTCAGGAGAGACAGAAAATCATCCTGACCTGGTCAGGAGAGACAGAAAATCATCCAGACCTGGTCAGGAGAGGCAGGATGTGCTCCTGACCTGGTCAGGAGAGACAGAAAATCATCCTGACCTGGTCAGGAGAGGCAGGATGTGCTCCTGACCTGGTCAGGAGAGACAGAAAATCATCCTGACCTGGTCAGGAGACACAGAAAGTGCTCCTGACCTGGTCAGGAGAGACAGAAAATCATCCTGACCTGGTCAGGAGACACAGAAAATCATCCTGACCTGGTCAGGAGAGGCAGAAAGTGCTCCTGACCTGGTCAGGAGAGACAGAAAATCATCCTGACCTGGTCAGGAGAGACAGAAAATCATCCTGACCTGGTCAGGAGACACAGAAAATCATCCTGACCTGGTCAGGAGAGACAGAAAATCATCCTGACCTGGTCAGGAGAGACAGAAAATCATCCTGACCTGGTCAGGAGAGGCAGGATGTGCTCATCACCTGGTCAGGAGAGACAGAAAATCATCCTGACCTGGTCAGGAGAGGCAGAAAGTGCTCCTGACCTGGTCAGGAGACACAGGAAATCATCCTGACCTGGTCAGGAGAGGCAGAAAGTGCTGCTGACCTTGTCAGGAGAGACAGAAAATCATCCTGACCTGGTCAGGAGAGGCAGGATGTGCTCCTGACCTGGTCAGGAGAGACAGAAAATCATGCTGACCTGGTCAGGAGAGGCAGGATGTGCTCCTGACCTGGTCAGGAGAGACAGAAAATCATCCAGACCTGGTCAGGAGAGGCAGGATGTGCTCCTGACCTGGTCAGGAGAGACAGAAAATCATGCTGACCTGGTCAGGAGAGGCAGGATGTGCTCCTGACCTGGTCAGGAGAGACAGAAAATCATCCTGACCTGGTCAGGAGACACAGAAAGTGCTCCTGACCTGGTCAGGAGAGACAGAAAATCATCCTGACCTGGTCAGGAGAGGCAGAAAGTGCTCCTGACCTGGTCAGGAGAGACAGGATGTGCTCCTGACCTGGTCAGGAGAGGCAGAAAGTGCTCCTGACCTGGTCAGGAGAGACAGAAAATCATCCTGACCTGGTCAGGAGAGACAGAAAATCATCCTGACCTGGTCAGGAGAGGCAGAAAGTGCTCCTGACCTTGTCAGGAGAGACAGAAAATCATCCTGACCTGGTCAGGAGAGGCAGAAAGTGCTCCTGACCTGGTCAGGAGAGACAGAAAATCATCCTGACCTGGTCAGGAGAGACAGAAAATCATCCTGACCTGGTCAGGAGAGGCAGAAAGTGCTCCTGACCTGGTCAGGAGAGACAGAAAATCATCCTGACCTGGTCAGGAGAGACAGAAAATCATCCTGACCTGGTCAGGAGAGGCAGAAAGTGCTCCTGACCTGGTCAGGAGAGACAGAAAATCATCCTGACCTGGTCAGGAGAGACAGAAAATCATGCTGACCTGGTCAGGAGAGACAGAAAATCATCCTGACCTGGTCAGGAGAGGCAGGATGTGCTCATCACCTGGTCAGGAGAGACAGAAAATCATCCTGACCTGGTCAGGAGAGGCAGAAAGTGCTGCTGATCTTGTCAGGAGAGACAGAAAATCATCCTGACCTGGTCAGGAGAGACAGAAAATCATCCAGACCTGGTCAGGAGAGGCAGGATGTGCTCCTGACCTGGTCAGGAGAGACAGAAAATCATCCTGACCTGGTCAGGAGACACAGAAAGTGCTCCTGACCTGGTCAGGAGAGACAGAAAATCATCCTGACCTGGTCAGGAGACACAGAAAATCATCCTGACCTGGTCAGGAGAGGCAGAAAATCATCCTGACCTGGTCAGGAGAGACAGAAAATCATCCTGACCTGGTCAGGAGACACAGAAAGTGCTCCTGTCCTGGTCAGGAGAGACAGAAAATCATCCTGACCTGGTCAGGAGAGACAGAAAATCATCCTGACCTGGTCAGGAGACACAGAAAATCATCCTGACCTGGTCAGGAGAGACAGAAAATCATCCTGACCTGGTCAGGAGACACAGAAAGTGCTCCTGACCTGGTCAGGAGAGACAGAAAATCATCCCGACCTGGTCAGGAGACACAGAAAATCATCCTGACCTGGTCAGGAGAGACAGAAAATCATCCTGACCTGGTCAGGAGAGACAGAAAATCATCCTGACCTGGTCAGGAGAGACAGAAAATCATCCTGACCTGGTCAGGAGACACAGAAAATCATCCTGACCTGGTCAGGAGAGACAGAAAATCATCCTGACCTGGTCAGGAGACACAGAAAATCATCCTGACCTGGTCAGGAGAGACAGAAAATCATCCTGACCTGGTCAGGAGAGACAGAAAATCATCCAGACCTGGTCAGGAGAGGCAGGATGTGCTCCTGACCTGGTCAGGAGAGACAGAAAATCATCCTGACCTGGTCAGGAGACACAGAAAGTGCTCCTGACCTGGTCAGGAGAGACAGAAAATCATCCTGACCTGGTCAGGAGACACAGAAAATCATCCTGACCTGGTCAGGAGAGGCAGAAAGTGCTCCTGACCTGGTCAGGAGAGACAGAAAATCATCCTGACCTGGTCAGGAGAGACAGAAAATCATCCTGACCTGGTCAGGAGACACAGAAAGTGCTCCTGACCTGGTCAGGAGAGACAGAAAATCATCCTGACCTGGTCAGGAGACACAGAAAATCATCCTGACCTGGTCAGGAGAGGCAGAAAATCATCCTGACCTGGTCAGGAGAGACAGAAAATCATCCTGACCTGGTCAGGAGAGACAGAAAATCATCCTGACCTGGTCAGGAGAGACAGAAAATCATCCTGACCTGGTCAGGAGAGGCAGAAAATCATCCTGACATGGTCAGGAGAGACAGAAAATCATCCTGACCTGGTCAGGAGAGGCAGAAAGTGCTCCTGACCTGGTCAGGAGAGACAGAAAATCATCCTGACCTGGTCAGGAGAGACAGAAAATCATCCTGACCTGGTCAGGAGAGGCAGAAAGTGCTCCTGACCTGGTCAGGAGAGACAGAAAATCATCCTGACCTGGTCAGGAGAGACAGAAAATCATCCTGACCTGGTCAGGAGAGGCAGAAAGTGCTCCTGACCTGGTCAGGAGAGACAGGATGTGCTCCTGACCTGGTCAGGAGAGGCAGAAAGTGCTCCTGACCTGGTCAGGAGAGACAGAAAATCACCCTGACCTGGTCAGGAGAGACAGAAAATCATCCTGACCTGGTCAGGAGAGGCAGAAAGTGCTCCTGACCTGGTCAGGAGAGACAGAAAATCATCCTGACCTGGTCAGGAGAGACAGAAAATCATCCTGACCTGGTCAGGAGAGGCAGAAAGTGCTCCTGACCTGGTCAGGAGAGACAGGATGTGCTCCTGACCTGGTCAGGAGAGGCAGAAAGTGCTCCTGACCTGGTCAGGAGACACAGAAAATCATCCTGACCTGGTCAGGAGAGACAGAAAATCATCCTGACCTGGTCAGGAGAGACAGAAAATCATCCTGACCTGGTCAGGAGAGACAGAAAATCATCCTGACCTGGTCAGGAGAGACAGAAAATCATCCTGACCTGGTCAGGAGAGACAGAAAATCATCCTGACCTGGTCAGGAGAGGCAGAAAATCATCCTGACATGGTCAGGAGAGACAGAAAATCATCCTGACCTGGTCAGGAGAGGCAGGATGTGCTCCTGACCTGGTCAGGAGAGACAGAAAATCATCCTGACCTGGTCATGAGAGACAGAAAATCATCCTGACCTGGTCAGGAGACACAGAAAATCATCCTGACCTGGTCAGGAGAGACAGAAAATCATCCTGACCTGGTCAGGAGAGACAGAAAATCATCCTGACCTGGTCAGGAGAGGCAGAAAGTGCTCCTGACCTGGTCAGGAGAGACAGAAAATCATCCTGACCTGGTCAGGAGAGGCAGGATGTGCTCCTGACCTGGTCAGGAGAGACAGAAAATCATCCTGACCTGGTCATGAGAGACAGAAAATCATCCTGACCTGGTCAGGAGACACAGAAAATCATCCTGACCTGGTCAGGAGAGGCACAAAGTGCTCCTGACCTGGTGAGGAGAGACAGAAAATCATCCTGACCTGGTCAGGAGAGGCAGGATGTGCTCCTGACCTGGTCAGGAGAGACAGAAAGTGCTCCTGACCTGGTCAGGAGAGACAGAAAATCATCCTGACCTGGTCAGGAGAGACAGAAAATCATCCTGACCTGGTCAGGAGAGGCAGAAAATCATCCTGACCTGGTCAGGAGAGACAGAAAATCATCCTGACCTGGTCAGGAGAGGCAGGATGTGCTCCTGACCTGGTCAGGAGAGACAGAAAATCATCCTGACCTGGTCAGGAGAGGCAGAAAGTGCTCCTGACCTGGTCAGGAGAGACAGAAAATCATCCTGACCTGGTCAGGAGAGGCAGAAAGTGCTCCTGACCTGGTCAGGAGAGACAGAAAATCATCCTGACCTGGTCAGGAGAGACAGAAAATCATCCTGACCTGGTCAGGAGAGGCAGAAAGTGCTCCTGACCTGGTCAGGAGAGACAGAAAATCATCCTGACCTGGTCAGGAGAGGCAGAAAGTGCTCCTGACCTGGTCAGGAGAGACAGAAAATCATCCTGACCTGGTCAGGAGAGGCACAAAGTGCTCCTGACCTGGTGAGGAGAGACAGAAAATCATCCTGACCTGGTCGGGAGAGACAGAAAGTGCTCCTGACCTGGTCAGGAGAGACGGAAAGTGCTCCTGACCTGGTCAGGAGAGACAGAAAATCATCCTGACCTGGTCAGGAGAGACAGAAAATCATCCTGACCTGGTCAGGAAAGGCAGAAAGTGCTCCTGACCTGGTCAGGAGAGACAGAAAATCATCCTGACCTGGTCAGGAGAGACAGAAAATCATCCTGACCTGGTCAGGAGAGGCAGAAAGTGCTCCTGACCTGGTCAGGAGAGACAGAAAATCATCCTGACGTGGTCAGGAGAGACAGAAAATCATCCTGACCTGGTCAGGAGAGGCAGAAAGTGCTCCTGACCTGGTCAGGAGAGACAGAAAATCATCCTGACCTGGTCAGGAGAGACAGAAAATCATCCTGACCTGGTCAGGAGAGGCACAAAGTGCTCCTGACCTGGTGAGGAGAGACAGAAAATCATCCTGACCTGGTCAGGAGAGACAGAAAGTGCTCCTGACCTGGTCAGGAGAGACGGAAAGTGCTCCTGACCTGGTCAGGAGAGGCACAAAGTGCTCCTGACCTGGTGAGGAGAGACAGAAAATCATCCTGACCTGGTCAGGAGAGACAGAAAATCATCCTGACCTGGTCAGGAGAGGCAGAAAGTGCTCCTGACCTGGTCAGGAGAGACAGAAAATCATCCTGACCTGGTCAGGAGAGGCAGAAAGTGCTCCTGACCTGGTCAGGAGAGACAGAAAATCATCCTGACCTGGTCAGGAGAGACAGAAAATCATCCTGACGTGGTCAGGAGAGACAGAAAATCATCCTGACCTGGTCAGGAGAGGCAGAAAGTGCTCCTGACCTGGTCAGGAGAGACAGAAAATCATCCTGACCTGGTCAGGAGAGGCAGAAAGTGCTCCTGACCTGGTCAGGAGAGACAGAAAATCATCCTGACCTGGTCAGGAGAGGCACAAAGTGCTCCTGACCTGGTGAGGAGAGACAGAAAATCATCCTGACCTGGTCAGGAGAGACAGAAAGTGCTCCTGACCTGATCAGGAGAGACGGAAAGTGCTCCTGACCTGGTCAGGAGAGACAGAAAATCATCCTGACCTGGTCAGGAGAGACAGAAAATCATCCTGACCTGGTCAGGAGAGGCAGAAAGTGCTCCTGACCTGGTCAGGAGAGACAGAAAATCATCCTGATCTGGTCAGGAGAGGCAGAAAGTGCTCCTGACCTGGTCAGGAGAGACAGAAAATCATCCTGACCTGGTCAGGAGAGGCAGAAAGTGCTCCTGACCTGGTCAGGAGAGACAGGAAATCATCCTGACCTGGTCAGGAGAGGCAGAAAGTGCTCCTGACCTGGTCAGGAGAGACAGAAAATCATCCTGACCTGGTCAGGAGACACAGAAAATCATCCTGACCTGGTCAGGAGAGGCAGCAAATCATCCTGACATGGTCAGGAGAGACAGAAAATCATCCTGACCTGGTCAGGAGAGACAGAAAATCATCCTGACCTGGTCAGGAGAGGCAGGATGTGCTCCTGACCTGGTCAGGAGAGACAGAAAATCATCCTGACCTGGTCAGGAGAGACAGAAAGTGCTCCTGACCTGGTCAGGAGAGACAGAAAATCATCCTGACCTGGTCAGGAGAGACAGAAAGTGCTCCTGACCTGGTCAGGAGCGACAGAAAATCATCCTGACCTGCTCAGGAGACACAGAAAATCATCCTGACCTGGTCAGGAGAGGCAGCAAATCATCCTGACATGGTCAGGAGAGACAGAAAATCATCCTGACCTGGTCAGGAGAGACAGAAAATCATCCTGACCTGGTCAGGAGAGGCAGGATGTGCTCCTGACCTGGTCAGGAGAGACAGAAAATCATCCTGACCTGGTCAGGAGAGACAGAAAGTGCTCCTGACCTGGTCAGGAGAGACAGAAAGTGCTCCTGACCTGGTCAGGAGAGACAGAAAATCATCCTGACCTGGTCAGGAGAGGCAGAAAGTGCTCCTGACCTGGTCAGGAGAGACAGAAAGTGCTCCTGACCTGGTCAGGAGAGACAGAAAATCATCCTGACCTGGCCAGGAGAGACAGAAAATCATCCTGACCTGGTCAGGAGAGACAGAAAGTGCTCCTGACCTGGTCAGGAGAGACAGAAAATCATCCTGACCTGGTCAGGAGAGACAGAAAATCATCCTGACCTGGTCAGGAGAGGCAGGATGTGCTCCTGACCTGGTCAGGAGAGACAGAAAATCATCCTGACCTGGTCAGGAGAGACAGAAAGTGCTCCTGACCTGGTCAGGAGAGACAGAAAGTGCTCCTGACCTGGTCAGGAGAGACAGAAAATCATCCTGACCTGGTCAGGAGAGGCAGAAAGTGCTCCTGACCTGGTCAGGAGAGACAGAAAGTGCTCCTGACCTGGTCAGGAGAGACAGAAAATCATCCTGACCTGGCCAGGAGAGACAGAAAATCATCCTGACCTGGTCAGGAGAGACAGAAAGTGCTCCTGACCTGGTCAGGAGAGACAGAAAATCATCCTGACCTGGTCAGGAGAGACAGAAAATCATCCTGACCTGGTCAGGAGAGGCAGAAAATCATCCTGACCTGGTCAGGAGAGACAGAAAATCATCCTGACCTGGTCAGGAGAGGCAGGATGTGCTCCTGACCTGGTCAGGAGAGACAGAAAATCATCCTGACCTGGTCAGGAGAGGCAGAAAGTGCTCCTGACCTGGTCAGGAGAGACAGAAAATCATCCTGACCTGGTCAGGAGAGGCAGAAAGTGCTCCTGACCTGGTCAGGAGAGACAGAAAATCATCCTGACCTGGTCAGGAGAGACAGAAAATCATCCTGACCTGGTCAGGAGAGGCAGAAAGTGCTCCTGACCTGGTCAGGAGAGACAGAAAATCATCCTGACCTGGTCAGGAGACACAGAAAATCATCCTGACCTGGTCAGGAGAGACAGAATGTGCTCCTGACCTGGTCAGGAGAGACAGAAAATCATCCTGACCTGGTCAGGAGAGACAGAAAATCATCCTGACCTGGTCAGGAGACACAGAAAATCATCCTGACCTGGTCAGGAGAGACAGAAAATCATCCTGACCTGGTCAGGAGACACAGAAAATCATCCTGACCTGGTCAGGAGAGACAGAATGTGCTCCTGACCTGGTCAGGAGAGACAGAAAATCATCCTGACCTGGTCAGGAGAGACAGAAAGTGCTCCTGACCTGGTCAGGAGCGACAGAAAATCATCCTGACCTGCTCAGGAGACACAGAAAATCATCCTGACCTGGTCAGGAGAGGCAGCAAATCATCCTGACCTGGTCAGGAGAGACAGAAAATCATCCTGACCTGGTCAGGAGAGACAGAAAATCATCCTGACCTGGTCAGGAGAGACAGAAAGTGCTCCTGACCTGGTCAGGAGCGACAGAAAATCATCCTGACCTGCTCAGGAGAGGCAGAAAGTGCTCCTGACCTGGTCAGGAGAGACAGAAAATCATCCTGACCTGGTCAGGAGAGACAGAATGTGCTCCTGACCTGGTCAGGAGAGACAGAAAATCATCCTGACCTGGTCAGGAGAGACAGAAAGTGCTCCTGACCTGGTCAGGAGAGACAGAAAATCATCCTGACCTGGTCAGGAGAGGCAGAAAATCATCCTGACCTGGTCAGGAGAGACAGAAAATCATCCTGACCTGGTCAGGAGAGGCAGGATGTGCTCCTGACCTGGTCAGGAGAGACAGAAAATCATCCTGACCTGGTCAGGAGAGGCAGAAAGTGCTCCTGACCTGGTCAGGAGAGACAGAAAATCATCCTGACCTGGTCAGGAGAGGCAGAAAGTGCTCCTGACCTGGTCAGGAGAGACAGAAAATCATCCTGACCTGGTCAGGAGAGACAGAAAATCATCCTGACCTGGTCAGGAGAGGCAGAAAGTGCTCCTGACCTGGTCAGGAGAGACAGAAAATCATCCTGACCTGGTCAGGAGACACAGAAAATCATCCTGACCTGGTCAGGAGAGACAGAAAATCATCCTGACCTGGTCAGGAGAGACAGAAAGTGCTCCTGACCTGGTCAGGAGCGACAGAAAATCATCCTGACCTGCTCAGGAGACACAGAAAATCATCCTGACCTGGTCAGGAGAGGCAGCAAATCATCCTGACCTGGTCAGGAGAGACAGAAAATCATCCTGACCTGGTCAGGAGAGACAGAAAATCATCCTGACCTGGTCAGGAGAGACAGAAAGTGCTCCTGACCTGGTCAGGAGCGACAGAAAATCATCCTGACCTGCTCAGGAGACACAGAAAATCATCCTGACCTGGTCAGGAGAGGCAGCAAATCATCCTGACCTGGTCAGGAGAGACAGAAAATCATCCTGACCTGGTCAGGAGAGGCAGGATGTGCTCCTGACCTGGTCAGGAGAGACAGAAAATCATCCTGACCTGGTCAGGAGAGGCAGCAAATCATCCTGACCTGGTCAGGAGAGACAGAAAATCATCCTGACCTGGTCAGGAGAGGCAGGATGTGCTCCTGACCTGGTCAGGAGCGACAGAAAATCATCCTGACCTGCTCAGGAGACACAGAAAATCATCCTGACCTGGTCAGGAGAGGCAGAAAATCATCCTGACATGGTCAGGAGAGACAGAAAATCATCCTGACCTGGTCAGGAGAGACAGAAAATCATCCTGACCTGGTCAGGAGAGACAGAAAGTGCTCCTGACCTGGTCAGGAGAGACAGAAAATCATCCTGACCTGGTCAGGAGAGGCAGAAAGTGCTCCTGACCTGGTCAGGAGAGACAGAAAATCATCCTGACCTGGTCAGGAGAGACAGAAAATCATCCTGACCTGGTCAGGAGAGGCAGAAAGTGCTCCTGACCTGGTCAGGAGCGACAGAAAATCATCCTGACCTGCTCAGGAGACACAGAAAATCATCCTGACCTGGTCAGGAGAGGCAGAAAATCATCCTGACATGGTCAGGAGAGACAGAAAATCATCCTGACCTGGTCAGGAGAGACAGAAAATCATCCTGACCTGGTCAGGAGAGACAGAAAGTGCTCCTGACCTGGTCAGGAGAGACAGAAAATCATCCTGACCTGGTCAGGAGAGGCAGGATGTGCTCCTGACCTGGTCAGGAGAGCCACAAAATCATCCTGACCTGGTCATGAGACACAGAAAATCATCCTGACCTGGTCAGGAGAGGCACAAAGTGCTCCTGACCTGGTCAGGAGAGACAGAAAATCATCCTGACCTGGTCAGGAGAGACAGAAAATCATCCTGACCTGGTCAGGAGAGGCAGAAAATCATCCTGACCTGGTCATGAGAGACAGAAAATCATCCTGACCTGGTCAGGAGACACAGAAAATCATCCTGACCTGGTCAGGAGAGGCACAAAGTGCTCCTGACCTGGTCAGGAGAGACAGAAAATCATCCTGACCTGGTCAGGAGAGGCAGGATGTGCTCCTGACCTGGTCAGGAGAGACAGAAAATCATCCTGACCTGGTCAGGAGAGACAGAAAATCATCCTGACCTGGTCAGGAGAGGCAGGATGTGCTCCTGACCTGGTCAGGAGAGCCACAAAATCATCCTGACCTGGTCATGAGAGACAGAAAATCATCCTGACCTGGTCAGGAGACACAGAAAATCATCCTGACCTGGTCAGGAGAGGCAGAAAGTGCTCCTGACCTGGTCAGGAGAGACAGAAAATCGTCCTCACGTGGTCAGGAGAGACAGAAAATCATCCTGACCTGGTCAGGAGAGGCAGAAAGTGCTCCTGACCTGGTCAGGAGAGACAGAAAATCATCCTGACCTGGTCAGGAGAGGCAGAAAGTGCTCCTAACCTGGTCAGGAGAGACAGAAAATCATCCTGACCTGGTCAGGAGAGGCAGAAAGTGCTCCTGACCTGGTCAGGAGAGACAGAAAATCATCCTGACCTGGTCAGGAGAGACAGAAAATCATCCTGACCTGGTCAGGAGAGGCACAAAGTGCTCCTGACCTGGTGAGGAGAGACAGAAAATCATCCTGACCTGGTCAGGAGAGACAGAAAGTGCTCCTGACCTGGTCAGGAGAGACGGAAAGTGCTCCTGACCTGGTCAGGAGAGGCACAAAGTGCTCCTGACCTGGTGAGGAGAGACAGAAAATCATCCTGACCTGGTCAGGAGACACAGAAAATCATCCTGACCTGGTCAGGAGAGACAGAAAATCATCCTGACCTGGTCAGGAGAGACAGAAAATCATCCTGACCTGGTCAGGAGAGACAGAAAATCATCCTGACCTGGTCAGGAGAGACAGAAAATCATCCTGACCTGGTCAGGAGAGGCAGAAAGTGCTCCTGACCTGGTCAGGAGAGACAGAAAATCATCCTGACCTGGTCAGGAGAGACAGAAAATCATCCTGACCTGGTCAGGAGAGACAGAAAATCATCCTGACCTGGTCAGGAGAGACAGAAAATCATCCTGACCCGGTCAGGAGAGACAGAAAATCATCCTGACCTGGTCAGGAGAGGCAGAAAGTGCTCCTGACCTGGTCAGGAGAGACAGAAAATCATCCTGACCTGGTCAGGAGAGACAGAAAATCATCCTGACCTGGTCAGGAGAGACAGAAAATCATCCTGACACGGTCAGGAGAGGCAGAAAGTGCTCCTGACCTGGTCAGGAGAGACAGAAAATCATCCTGACCTGGTCAGGAGAGACAGAAAATCATCCTGACCTGGTCAGGAGAGACAGAAAATCATCCTGACCTGGTCAGGAGACACAGAAAATCATCCTGACCTGGTCAGGAGAGGCAGAAAGTGCTCCTGACCTGGTCAGGAGAGACAGAAAATCATCCTGACCTGGTCAGGAGAGACAGAAAATCATCCTGACCTGGTCAGGAGAGACAGAAAATCATCCAGACCTGGTCAGGAGAGGCAGGATGTGCTCCTGACCTGGTCAGGAGAGACAGAAAATCATCCTGACCTGGTCAGGAGAGGCAGGATGTGCTCCTGACCTGGTCAGGAGAGACAGAAAATCATCCTGACCTGGTCAGGAGAGACAGAAAATCATCCTGACCTGGTCAGGAGAGACAGAAAATCATCCTGACCTGGTCAGGAGAGACAGAAAATCATCCTGACCTGGTCGGGAGAGGCAGGATGTGCTCCTGACCTGGTCAGGAGAGACAGAAAATCATCCTGACCTGGTCAGGAGAGACAGAAAATCATCCTGACCTGGTCAGGAGAGACAGGATGTGCTCCTGACCTGGTCAGGAGAGACGGAAAGTGCTCCTGACCTGGTCAGGAGAGGCACAAAGTGCTCCTGACCTGGTGAGGAGAGACAGAAAATCATCCTGACCTGGTCAGGAGAGACAGAAAATCATCCTGACCTGGTCAGGAGAGACAGAAAATCATCCTGACCTGGTCAGGAGAGACAGAAAATCATCCTGACCTGGTCAGGAGAGACAGAAAATCATCCTGACCTGGTCAGGAGAGGCAGAAAGTGCTCCTGACCTGGTCAGGAGAGACAGAAAATCATCCTGACCTGGTCAGGAGAGACAGAAAATCATCCTGACCTGGTCAGGAGAGACAGAAAATCATCCTGACCTGGTCAGGAGAGACAGAAAATCATCCTGACCCGGTCAGGAGAGACAGAAAATCATCCTGACCTGGTCAGGAGAGGCAGAAAGTGCTCCTGACCTGGTCAGGAGAGACAGAAAATCATCCTGACCTGGTCAGGAGAGACAGAAAATCATCCTGACCTGGTCAGGAGAGACAGAAAATCATCCTGACCCGGTCAGGAGAGGCAGGATGTGCTCCTGACCTGGTCAGGAGAGACAGAAAATCATCCTGACCTGGTCAGGAGAGACAGAAAATCGTCCTGACCTGGTCAGGAGAGGCTGGATGTGCTCATCACCTGGTCAGGAGAGACAGAAAATCATCCAGACCTGGTCAGGAGAGGCAGGATGTGCTCCTGACCTGGTCAGGAGACACAGAAAATCATCCTGACCTGGTCAGGAGAGACAGAAAATCATCCTGACCTGGTCAGGAGAGACAGAAAATCATTCTGACCTGGTCAGGAGAGACAGAAAATCATCCTGACCTGGTCAGGAGAGACAGAAAATCATCCTGACCTGGTCAGGAGACACAGAAAATCATCCTGACCTGGTCAGGAGAGGCAGAAAGTGCTCCTGACCTGGTCAGGAGAGACAGAAAATCATCCTGACCTGGTCAGGAGAGACAGAAAATCATCCTGACCTGGTCAGGAGAGACAGGATGTGCTCCTGACCTGGTCAGGAGAGACGGAAAGTGCTCCTGACCTGGTCAGGAGAGACAGAAAATCATCCAGACCTGGTCAGGAGAGGCAGGATGTGCTCCTGACCTGGTCAGGAGAGACAGAAAATCATCCTGACCTGGTCAGGAGAGGCAGGATGTGCTCCTGACCTGGTCAGGAGAGACAGAAAATCATCCTGACCTGGTCAGGAGAGACAGAAAATCATCCTGACCTGGTCAGGAGAGACAGAAAATCATCCTGACCTGGTCAGGAGAGGCAGGATGTGCTCCTGACCTGGTCAGGAGCGACAGAAAATCATCCTGACCTGGTCAGGAGAGACAGAAAATCATCCTGACCTGGTCAGGAGAGACAGAAAATCATCCTGACCTGGTCAGGAGAGGCAGGATGTGCTCCTGACCAGGTCAGGAGAGGCAGAAAGTGCTCCTGACCTGGTCAGGAGAGACAGAAAATCATCCTGACCTGGTCAGGAGAGGCAGGATGTGCTCCTGACCTGGTCAGGAGCGACAGAAAATCATCCTGACCTGGTCAGGAGAGACAGAAAATCATCCTGACCTGGTCAGGAGAGACAGGATGTGCTCCTGACCTGGTCAGGAGAGTCAGAAAGTGCTCCTGACCTGGTCAGGAGAGACAGAAAATCATCCTGACCTGGTCAGGAGAGGCAGGATGTGCTCCTGACCTGGTCACGAGAGGCACAAAGTGCTCCTGACCTGGTCAGAAGACGCAGAAAATCATCCTGACCTGGTCAGGAGAGACAGAAAATCATCCTGACCTGGTCAGGAGAGACAGAAAATCATCCTGACCTGGTCAGGAGAGACAGAAAATCATCCTGACCTGGTCAGGAGAGACAGGATGTGCTCCTGACCTGGTCAGGAGAGACAGAAAGTGCTCCTGACCTGGTCAGGAGAGACAGAAAATCATCCTGACCTGGTCAGGAGAGACAGAAAATCATCCTGACCTGGTCAGGAGAGACAGAAAATCATCCTGACCTGGTCAGGAGAGGCAGGATGTGCTCCTGACCTGGTCACGAGAGGCACAAAGTGCTCCTGACCTGGTCAGAAGACGCAGAAAATCATCCTGACCTGGTCAGGAGAGACAGAAAATCATCCTGACCTGGTCAGGAGAGACAGAAAATCATCCTGACCTGGTCTGGAGAGACAGAAAATCATCCTGACCTGGTCGGGAGAGGCAGGATGTGCTCCTGACCTGGTCAGGAGAGGCACAAAATCATCCTGACCTGGTCAGGAGAGACAGAAAATCATCCTGACCTGGTCAGGAGAGACAGAAAATCATCCTGACCTGGTCAGGAGAGACAGAAAATCATCCTGACCTGGTCAGGAGAGACAGAAAGTGCTCCTGACCTGGTCAGGAGAGACAGAAAATCATCCTGACCTGGTCAGGAGAGGCACAAAATCATCCTGACCTGGTCAGGAGAGACAGAAAATCATCCTGACCTGGTCAGGAGAGGCAGGATGTGCTCCTGACCTGGTCAGGAGAGGCAAGAACAGCTTGCCGTTACAAGTTAGACAGCCAAAGAAGCGGGAAGTTTCTTTTTGGATAGACAGTTGAATTAACCCGAAAAGAAGGAAAACAAACATGAAAGTTATGTTGGAATGGGAGAACATTTCATTTCTTTGAAAAGAAAGCCTTTTCTGGTTCTTTTGTCGAAGAAATCTGATTCATCCAAGAAGCGAGACAGAACTTTATTTCGAAGTTAAGAAGGATGGAAATTCTCTTCTAAAAATTAGATTTTCGAGACGTGGTCATCGCCAAATTGTCATCAGAGCAACCATTGTACCGTCTATTTCGAAGTCGAGAAGGATCATTCGGGAGAGAAATAAGTTAAAAAAAAAACAAACAGTTTAGATATTTATTTGCCTCATCTACTCATTGATATCATTTTCCTCCGAAATGGTCGACAAGCTGGACTTTGAATTGGCACTTTCCGTTGAATCCTCCGAAGTGGTCGACGATTTGGCGGACTTGGACAGGGCATCGATGACATCTTGAATAGCTTGCGGATTTCCGACGTGCTTGTGGCTTCTGTCGCTCTCGATGAGTTCTTGGATGTTGTCGGCGTGAAATTTCAGCTGGCCAAACGAATCCTCACAGAATTGGAGCTTTTGTTTCATCGATTCGTTGTCTCTTCGTACGAGGGACATTTGCTGGTTCAGCTCATCGATTGTCTTTTCCTTGGCAGCGACAAGATTTTCAAGGTGCTTGAAATCTTCTTCGGTATCTGAAATAGCAATATTTAATGAAAAATAATCTTGTAAATGTAATAAAATTCCAATAAAAAGAAAAAAAAAGGATTGTGAAGAAATAAAGTAAAAACTCACGGGACGGCTTTTCACTGGCTTTTTGCAAGATTTTCTTGTAGCTTTCGTCCAGGTTGTAGGCGGCGATCCATTGCGGTGTCTCTCCGTTCTAAAAAAAATTTGCTTACTGACGATGATAATTTTAACTGACCCGAACAGAAAACAGCACCCTTTTGGTGAATAGCTTTGCACTGGAAAGAAGATGTGCTGGCAACTGCTCATAAAAGACCTTATTGAGCAGCGACGACTCTCCAATCCTCGGAACACCATTCTTCACGAGCATGTCCAGGTAAATCTCCGCGTGATTGTTGTACAATTCTTCGATATTATCTGCAACAATAAATATGTATACCAATAAAATGAAAAACATACCATCAGTATCATGAGAATCATCAGAAATAACTTTGGACATTGTCATCCAAAAGCAGACAGCGGAATGAAGCGAAAGCCAAGAAAAGGTCTTACGCAAAGTTTCGACAAGATAACATCGGTCAGGTCACGTCTCCTATAGCAAATTTTCATCTATTTTTGACTATTACTTGAGTTTAATTTTTTTTATTATTATTATTACTTATTATTACTAATATTATTATCCATCTCACTTTCTTTGATTTCTATCATTTATTATTTTTCATTCTAGGTATTGGGAAGAGAAAAGAAGAAGGGATGCGGGCGAAGAACAAAGAAGAAAGTCCCGCTACATCGACTACAAAGAAGCCAGCCAAGGAGAAGAGACGTCGATAAAGGTTCGTAATTTTTACTTTTACTTTATATGTTTGCTTCTATTAGGAAAGATTTGCACAGAAGATAATATTGGAATTGTAATTATGAACACCATCTAATATTTTTTCCTTGGATTTTACCCTATTAGCAATATTGTGCAAATCTTTTCTATTGGAAGCAAACTAAACAGGTAAGTCTTGTTTTTGCAATATTTGTTTATGCATAAATGCACATCTATTCGATATCCGAGTCACTGTCTAAATCTTCCAATAATTCCTGCATAAGGCGCTCTCTTTCGCTGCTTATTAGTAAAGCTAGCGGTTCCTCCTCCATTTCTTCCTCAATACGGCGACGTTGCGCTTCTGCTTCTAATTCTTCTGCTTGAGATATGGACAGTTATGATCTTCATTAGTTCCATTTTCCATTTGAGCGTGGGCGGCTTGTTTTTTACAATTGTTACTTCTCTTCCATGAGTTTTAGACATCTTTGTCTTCTCTGTAGGTCGCTCCCCTCGTTCCATGCGATCGATGATTTCAGCACGATGTTGATTATGATGGCACATAGTCAATTTAAATCTAAATTCTGTTCCTTTTTTTGTCGCTAAATTAGTTGTTTTCTATTTTTTAGGCAAAAAAAACAAGAAATAATTCTTGGGGAGATAGATTAATGTTACCAACGAGTGGAATAATTCTAACAATCATTTTGGCAAACTAAAATAATTTTTGCATATTTTTCTTTCAAATTACCTACCTCATAGAACTTT
Organism: Oscheius sp. DF5033; assembly: GCA_964036215.1. NCBI lineage: Eukaryota > Metazoa > Nematoda > Chromadorea > Rhabditida > Rhabditidae > Oscheius > Oscheius sp. DF5033. Next base: position 4,672,662 of record CAXIWN010000004.1, on the reverse strand, counting down.
TGATGCTTCTTATTATTCTGATTTCGTGAAATGATGCTGTCTTAAATTATATTTCTTGCATTTTTAGATCTTTATAATACCTCTTACAAGATTGTTAGATGGAGAAAAGTGCTCTGGATGTATTCCCAAGCCTTTTCTCCGTTTCCTTCTCTTTTTTCGATCGAATCCCAAAGATGTCCCATTAGTTTGCTATAGCGCACCTTTAGTTCAGCATCGTTTTTTATTGTCTTGACTTTCTAAATAATTATGTTTTTGATAAGGAAGAGGTCATACGGCGGCAATATTCTTGTCTTTCGCTACATTGTGGATACAATGCCATTTATTGGTTCTTTGAACCATAGGTACATTGGGAAATTTCCTCTTCACTTCCGTCATCACCGCCTTATTAGCGTCCGTCCCAAATTCCACAATGTCGTACATGTCTTGGCCAAGGAAATCGTCCAAAGCTTTGATGTATCCAACAGGCTTGGCCTTTACTGAGCCTAAATGTTGTTTTTTTTTAGAATTTATCCTATATAAACGTACTTCCAGCCTCTTTCTTTGTGAGGACGACGGTTCCCATAACCATCCGTGTTTCCACATCCATGATTGTATATCTGCAGATAGTAGCACAATGCCCGCGACTATCATACTGCGCATCTCCTGCTAAGGCTATTTTTACTTTCTATAAAAAATCTTTAGTTCGAAACTGTATAGAACTCACATGTTGGCTTCTTTCTTTGTTGCAATTGGCTACCGTTTTGTGCGTCTCTTGCATAACTTCATCATGGATTTTGTCAGTAGCATGAGAAACAATGTTTTCACGGTATAATGCAACCTTTCAGAGGGGATTTTTAGATTAAGAGAATGAGCGAAATCTTGCATTCTCTGTAATAATTTAGTAAATTAAAATATAAACAACATACTCTAAAAGAGATTCCAGATATAGCTGCTGCTCCGATGAATTTTAAAGTTCCTTCCTAGGTAGATCGGGTTCCTTTGTTGGTGACCTTCTTAGTTGTTGATCATTGGATTTTTCCACAAACGATACAATCAAATGTTGTGATGGCTGGCTGTTGTAACTTCGCGTCTCATTGAGCGAGGAGCCATAGTATCTCCACAGGAGGGGCAAGCTGCGAACTTTAGCAATGCACGAAGCTGAGCCAAATCGAGGAGAACGTGTCCATTATCTTCTTCAGTACTGTGATCGTCGAATTTTCCTCTATGTTCAACGATATCTTCGTCTTGTATAAGCCTTTCAGATGTGCAGAGACTATATGAACAGATTATTCCGTCAAGAATATGTATAGAAACTTACTTCCGGTGATAGGCTCCCTTCGAGTTCTTCTATAGTAGTGGGAGGCATGTATGGAAGATTAGGTAGCGTGTCATCTCAGGAGTTATCCTTCCTTGTTTATCTATTTTCATCTATAATTTATATTGTGTTTTTAGAAGAATATAGACATACCGAAGCAGAATGATTCCTTTTTCTCCCTCTTTGTCCATCTGCCGTGGGAAAGAAGGCACTATCATCAAAATGTTTGTCGCACAAGTGAATGCATCGAAGGAGCTGGTCAGGAGAGACAGAAAATCATCCTGACCTGGTCAGGAGAGGCAGCAAATCATCCTGACCTGGTCAGGAGAGACAGAAAATCATCCTGACCTGGTCAGGAGAGGCAGGATGTGCTCCTGACCTGGTCAGGAGCGACAGAAAATCATCCTGACCTGCTCAGGAGACACAGAAAATCATCCTGACCTGGTCAGGAGAGGCAGAAAATCATCCTGACATGGTCAGGAGAGACAGAAAATCATCCTGACCTGGTCAGGAGAGACAGAAAATCATCCTGACCTGGTCAGGAGAGACAGAAAGTGCTCCTGACCTGGTCAGGAGAGACAGAAAATCATCCTGACCTGGTCAGGAGAGGCAGAAAGTGCTCCTGACCTGGTCAGGAGAGACAGAAAATCATCCTGACCTGGTCAGGAGAGACAGAAAATCATCCTGACCTGGTCAGGAGAGGCAGAAAGTGCTCCTGACCTGGTCAGGAGCGACAGAAAATCATCCTGACCTGCTCAGGAGACACAGAAAATCATCCTGACCTGGTCAGGAGAGGCAGAAAATCATCCTGACATGGTCAGGAGAGACAGAAAATCATCCTGACCTGGTCAGGAGAGACAGAAAATCATCCTGACCTGGTCAGGAGAGACAGAAAGTGCTCCTGACCTGGTCAGGAGAGACAGAAAATCATCCTGACCTGGTCAGGAGAGGCAGGATGTGCTCCTGACCTGGTCAGGAGAGCCACAAAATCATCCTGACCTGGTCATGAGACACAGAAAATCATCCTGACCTGGTCAGGAGAGGCACAAAGTGCTCCTGACCTGGTCAGGAGAGACAGAAAATCATCCTGACCTGGTCAGGAGAGACAGAAAATCATCCTGACCTGGTCAGGAGAGGCAGAAAATCATCCTGACCTGGTCATGAGAGACAGAAAATCATCCTGACCTGGTCAGGAGACACAGAAAATCATCCTGACCTGGTCAGGAGAGGCACAAAGTGCTCCTGACCTGGTCAGGAGAGACAGAAAATCATCCTGACCTGGTCAGGAGAGGCAGGATGTGCTCCTGACCTGGTCAGGAGAGACAGAAAATCATCCTGACCTGGTCAGGAGAGACAGAAAATCATCCTGACCTGGTCAGGAGAGGCAGGATGTGCTCCTGACCTGGTCAGGAGAGCCACAAAATCATCCTGACCTGGTCATGAGAGACAGAAAATCATCCTGACCTGGTCAGGAGACACAGAAAATCATCCTGACCTGGTCAGGAGAGGCAGAAAGTGCTCCTGACCTGGTCAGGAGAGACAGAAAATCGTCCTCACGTGGTCAGGAGAGACAGAAAATCATCCTGACCTGGTCAGGAGAGGCAGAAAGTGCTCCTGACCTGGTCAGGAGAGACAGAAAATCATCCTGACCTGGTCAGGAGAGGCAGAAAGTGCTCCTAACCTGGTCAGGAGAGACAGAAAATCATCCTGACCTGGTCAGGAGAGGCAGAAAGTGCTCCTGACCTGGTCAGGAGAGACAGAAAATCATCCTGACCTGGTCAGGAGAGACAGAAAATCATCCTGACCTGGTCAGGAGAGGCACAAAGTGCTCCTGACCTGGTGAGGAGAGACAGAAAATCATCCTGACCTGGTCAGGAGAGACAGAAAGTGCTCCTGACCTGGTCAGGAGAGACGGAAAGTGCTCCTGACCTGGTCAGGAGAGGCACAAAGTGCTCCTGACCTGGTGAGGAGAGACAGAAAATCATCCTGACCTGGTCAGGAGACACAGAAAATCATCCTGACCTGGTCAGGAGAGACAGAAAATCATCCTGACCTGGTCAGGAGAGACAGAAAATCATCCTGACCTGGTCAGGAGAGACAGAAAATCATCCTGACCTGGTCAGGAGAGACAGAAAATCATCCTGACCTGGTCAGGAGAGGCAGAAAGTGCTCCTGACCTGGTCAGGAGAGACAGAAAATCATCCTGACCTGGTCAGGAGAGACAGAAAATCATCCTGACCTGGTCAGGAGAGACAGAAAATCATCCTGACCTGGTCAGGAGAGACAGAAAATCATCCTGACCCGGTCAGGAGAGACAGAAAATCATCCTGACCTGGTCAGGAGAGGCAGAAAGTGCTCCTGACCTGGTCAGGAGAGACAGAAAATCATCCTGACCTGGTCAGGAGAGACAGAAAATCATCCTGACCTGGTCAGGAGAGACAGAAAATCATCCTGACACGGTCAGGAGAGGCAGAAAGTGCTCCTGACGTGGTCAGGAGAGACAGAAAATCATCCTGACCTGGTCAGGAGAGACAGAAAATCATCCTGACCTGGTCAGGAGAGACAGAAAATCATCCTGACCTGGTCAGGAGACACAGAAAATCATCCTGACCTGGTCAGGAGAGGCAGAAAGTGCTCCTGACCTGGTCAGGAGAGACAGAAAATCATCCTGACCTGGTCAGGAGAGACAGAAAATCATCCTGACCTGGTCAGGAGAGACAGAAAATCATCCAGACCTGGTCAGGAGAGGCAGGATGTGCTCCTGACCTGGTCAGGAGAGACAGAAAATCATCCTGACCTGGTCAGGAGAGGCAGGATGTGCTCCTGACCTGGTCAGGAGAGACAGAAAATCATCCTGACCTGGTCAGGAGAGACAGAAAATCATCCTGACCTGGTCAGGAGAGACAGAAAATCATCCTGACCTGGTCAGGAGAGACAGAAAATCATCCTGACCTGGTCGGGAGAGGCAGGATGTGCTCCTGACCTGGTCAGGAGAGACAGAAAATCATCCTGACCTGGTCAGGAGAGACAGAAAATCATCCTGACCTGGTCAGGAGAGACAGGATGTGCTCCTGACCTGGTCAGGAGAGACGGAAAGTGCTCCTGACCTGGTCAGGAGAGGCACAAAGTGCTCCTGACCTGGTGAGGAGAGACAGAAAATCATCCTGACCTGGTCAGGAGAGACAGAAAATCATCCTGACCTGGTCAGGAGAGACAGAAAATCATCCTGACCTGGTCAGGAGAGACAGAAAATCATCCTGACCTGGTCAGGAGAGACAGAAAATCATCCTGACCTGGTCAGGAGAGGCAGAAAGTGCTCCTGACCTGGTCAGGAGAGACAGAAAATCATCCTGACCTGGTCAGGAGAGACAGAAAATCATCCTGACCTGGTCAGGAGAGACAGAAAATCATCCTGACCTGGTCAGGAGAGACAGAAAATCATCCTGACCCGGTCAGGAGAGACAGAAAATCATCCTGACCTGGTCAGGAGAGGCAGAAAGTGCTCCTGACCTGGTCAGGAGAGACAGAAAATCATCCTGACCTGGTCAGGAGAGACAGAAAATCATCCTGACCTGGTCAGGAGAGACAGAAAATCATCCTGACCCGGTCAGGAGAGGCAGGATGTGCTCCTGACCTGGTCAGGAGAGACAGAAAATCATCCTGACCTGGTCAGGAGAGACAGAAAATCGTCCTGACCTGGTCAGGAGAGGCTGGATGTGCTCATCACCTGGTCAGGAGAGACAGAAAATCATCCAGACCTGGTCAGGAGAGGCAGGATGTGCTCCTGACCTGGTCAGGAGACACAGAAAATCATCCTGACCTGGTCAGGAGAGACAGAAAATCATCCTGACCTGGTCAGGAGAGACAGAAAATCATTCTGACCTGGTCAGGAGAGACAGAAAATCATCCTGACCTGGTCAGGAGAGACAGAAAATCATCCTGACCTGGTCAGGAGACACAGAAAATCATCCTGACCTGGTCAGGAGAGGCAGAAAGTGCTCCTGACCTGGTCAGGAGAGACAGAAAATCATCCTGACCTGGTCAGGAGAGACAGAAAATCATCCTGACCTGGTCAGGAGAGACAGGATGTGCTCCTGACCTGGTCAGGAGAGACGGAAAGTGCTCCTGACCTGGTCAGGAGAGACAGAAAATCATCCAGACCTGGTCAGGAGAGGCAGGATGTGCTCCTGACCTGGTCAGGAGAGACAGAAAATCATCCTGACCTGGTCAGGAGAGGCAGGATGTGCTCCTGACCTGGTCAGGAGAGACAGAAAATCATCCTGACCTGGTCAGGAGAGACAGAAAATCATCCTGACCTGGTCAGGAGAGACAGAAAATCATCCTGACCTGGTCAGGAGAGGCAGGATGTGCTCCTGACCTGGTCAGGAGCGACAGAAAATCATCCTGACCTGGTCAGGAGAGACAGAAAATCATCCTGACCTGGTCAGGAGAGACAGAAAATCATCCTGACCTGGTCAGGAGAGGCAGGATGTGCTCCTGACCAGGTCAGGAGAGGCAGAAAGTGCTCCTGACCTGGTCAGGAGAGACAGAAAATCATCCTGACCTGGTCAGGAGAGGCAGGATGTGCTCCTGACCTGGTCAGGAGCGACAGAAAATCATCCTGACCTGGTCAGGAGAGACAGAAAATCATCCTGACCTGGTCAGGAGAGACAGGATGTGCTCCTGACCTGGTCAGGAGAGTCAGAAAGTGCTCCTGACCTGGTCAGGAGAGACAGAAAATCATCCTGACCTGGTCAGGAGAGGCAGGATGTGCTCCTGACCTGGTCACGAGAGGCACAAAGTGCTCCTGACCTGGTCAGAAGACGCAGAAAATCATCCTGACCTGGTCAGGAGAGACAGAAAATCATCCTGACCTGGTCAGGAGAGACAGAAAATCATCCTGACCTGGTCAGGAGAGACAGAAAATCATCCTGACCTGGTCAGGAGAGACAGGATGTGCTCCTGACCTGGTCAGGAGAGACAGAAAGTGCTCCTGACCTGGTCAGGAGAGACAGAAAATCATCCTGACCTGGTCAGGAGAGACAGAAAATCATCCTGACCTGGTCAGGAGAGACAGAAAATCATCCTGACCTGGTCAGGAGAGGCAGGATGTGCTCCTGACCTGGTCACGAGAGGCACAAAGTGCTCCTGACCTGGTCAGAAGACGCAGAAAATCATCCTGACCTGGTCAGGAGAGACAGAAAATCATCCTGACCTGGTCAGGAGAGACAGAAAATCATCCTGACCTGGTCTGGAGAGACAGAAAATCATCCTGACCTGGTCGGGAGAGGCAGGATGTGCTCCTGACCTGGTCAGGAGAGGCACAAAATCATCCTGACCTGGTCAGGAGAGACAGAAAATCATCCTGACCTGGTCAGGAGAGACAGAAAATCATCCTGACCTGGTCAGGAGAGACAGAAAATCATCCTGACCTGGTCAGGAGAGACAGAAAGTGCTCCTGACCTGGTCAGGAGAGACAGAAAATCATCCTGACCTGGTCAGGAGAGGCACAAAATCATCCTGACCTGGTCAGGAGAGACAGAAAATCATCCTGACCTGGTCAGGAGAGGCAGGATGTGCTCCTGACCTGGTCAGGAGAGGCAAGAACAGCTTGCCGTTACAAGTTAGACAGCCAAAGAAGCGGGAAGTTTCTTTTTGGATAGACAGTTGAATTAACCCGAAAAGAAGGAAAACAAACATGAAAGTTATGTTGGAATGGGAGAACATTTCATTTCTTTGAAAAGAAAGCCTTTTCTGGTTCTTTTGTCGAAGAAATCTGATTCATCCAAGAAGCGAGACAGAACTTTATTTCGAAGTTAAGAAGGATGGAAATTCTCTTCTAAAAATTAGATTTTCGAGACGTGGTCATCGCCAAATTGTCATCAGAGCAACCATTGTACCGTCTATTTCGAAGTCGAGAAGGATCATTCGGGAGAGAAATAAGTTAAAAAAAAAACAAACAGTTTAGATATTTATTTGCCTCATCTACTCATTGATATCATTTTCCTCCGAAATGGTCGACAAGCTGGACTTTGAATTGGCACTTTCCGTTGAATCCTCCGAAGTGGTCGACGATTTGGCGGACTTGGACAGGGCATCGATGACATCTTGAATAGCTTGCGGATTTCCGACGTGCTTGTGGCTTCTGTCGCTCTCGATGAGTTCTTGGATGTTGTCGGCGTGAAATTTCAGCTGGCCAAACGAATCCTCACAGAATTGGAGCTTTTGTTTCATCGATTCGTTGTCTCTTCGTACGAGGGACATTTGCTGGTTCAGCTCATCGATTGTCTTTTCCTTGGCAGCGACAAGATTTTCAAGGTGCTTGAAATCTTCTTCGGTATCTGAAATAGCAATATTTAATGAAAAATAATCTTGTAAATGTAATAAAATTCCAATAAAAAGAAAAAAAAAGGATTGTGAAGAAATAAAGTAAAAACTCACGGGACGGCTTTTCACTGGCTTTTTGCAAGATTTTCTTGTAGCTTTCGTCCAGGTTGTAGGCGGCGATCCATTGCGGTGTCTCTCCGTTCTAAAAAAAATTTGCTTACTGACGATGATAATTTTAACTGACCCGAACAGAAAACAGCACCCTTTTGGTGAATAGCTTTGCACTGGAAAGAAGATGTGCTGGCAACTGCTCATAAAAGACCTTATTGAGCAGCGACGACTCTCCAATCCTCGGAACACCATTCTTCACGAGCATGTCCAGGTAAATCTCCGCGTGATTGTTGTACAATTCTTCGATATTATCTGCAACAATAAATATGTATACCAATAAAATGAAAAACATACCATCAGTATCATGAGAATCATCAGAAATAACTTTGGACATTGTCATCCAAAAGCAGACAGCGGAATGAAGCGAAAGCCAAGAAAAGGTCTTACGCAAAGTTTCGACAAGATAACATCGGTCAGGTCACGTCTCCTATAGCAAATTTTCATCTATTTTTGACTATTACTTGAGTTTAATTTTTTTTATTATTATTATTACTTATTATTACTAATATTATTATCCATCTCACTTTCTTTGATTTCTATCATTTATTATTTTTCATTCTAGGTATTGGGAAGAGAAAAGAAGAAGGGATGCGGGCGAAGAACAAAGAAGAAAGTCCCGCTACATCGACTACAAAGAAGCCAGCCAAGGAGAAGAGACGTCGATAAAGGTTCGTAATTTTTACTTTTACTTTATATGTTTGCTTCTATTAGGAAAGATTTGCACAGAAGATAATATTGGAATTGTAATTATGAACACCATCTAATATTTTTTCCTTGGATTTTACCCTATTAGCAATATTGTGCAAATCTTTTCTATTGGAAGCAAACTAAACAGGTAAGTCTTGTTTTTGCAATATTTGTTTATGCATAAATGCACATCTATTCGATATCCGAGTCACTGTCTAAATCTTCCAATAATTCCTGCATAAGGCGCTCTCTTTCGCTGCTTATTAGTAAAGCTAGCGGTTCCTCCTCCATTTCTTCCTCAATACGGCGACGTTGCGCTTCTGCTTCTAATTCTTCTGCTTGAGATATGGACAGTTATGATCTTCATTAGTTCCATTTTCCATTTGAGCGTGGGCGGCTTGTTTTTTACAATTGTTACTTCTCTTCCATGAGTTTTAGACATCTTTGTCTTCTCTGTAGGTCGCTCCCCTCGTTCCATGCGATCGATGATTTCAGCACGATGTTGATTATGATGGCACATAGTCAATTTAAATCTAAATTCTGTTCCTTTTTTTGTCGCTAAATTAGTTGTTTTCTATTTTTTAGGCAAAAAAAACAAGAAATAATTCTTGGGGAGATAGATTAATGTTACCAACGAGTGGAATAATTCTAACAATCATTTTGGCAAACTAAAATAATTTTTGCATATTTTTCTTTCAAATTACCTACCTCATAGAACTTTTGATGCTTCTTATTATTCTGATTTCGTGAAATGATGCTGTCTTAAATTATATTTCTTGCATTTTTAGATCTTTATAATACCTCTTACAAGATTGTTAGATGGAGAAAAGTGCTCTGGATGTATTCCCAAGCCTTTTCTCCGTTTCCTTCTCTTTTTTCGATCGAATCCCAAAGATGTCCCATTAGTTTGCTATAGCGCACCTTTAGTTCAGCATCGTTTTTTATTGTCTTGACTTTCTAAATAATTATGTTTTTGATAAGGAAGAGGTCATACGGCGGCAATATTCTTGTCTTTCGCTACATTGTGGATACAATGCCATTTATTGGTTCTTTGAACCATAGGTACATTGGGAAATTTCCTCTTCACTTCCGTCATCACCGCCTTATTAGCGTCCGTCCCAAATTCCACAATGTCGTACATGTCTTGGCCAAGGAAATCGTCCAAAGCTTTGATGTATCCAACAGGCTTGGCCTTTACTGAGCCTAAATGTTGTTTTTTTTTAGAATTTATCCTATATAAACGTACTTCCAGCCTCTTTCTTTGTGAGGACGACGGTTCCCATAACCATCCGTGTTTCCACATCCATGATTGTATATCTGCAGATAGTAGCACAATGCCCGCGACTATCATACTGCGCATCTCCTGCTAAGGCTATTTTTACTTTCTATAAAAAATCTTTAGTTCGAAACTGTATAGAACTCACATGTTGGCTTCTTTCTTTGTTGCAATTGGCTACCGTTTTGTGCGTCTCTTGCATAACTTCATCATGGATTTTGTCAGTAGCATGAGAAACAATGTTTTCACGGTATAATGCAACCTTTCAGAGGGGATTTTTAGATTAAGAGAATGAGCGAAATCTTGCATTCTCTGTAATAATTTAGTAAATTAAAATATAAACAACATACTCTAAAAGAGATTCCAGATATAGCTGCTGCTCCGATGAATTTTAAAGTTCCTTCCTAGGTAGATCGGGTTCCTTTGTTGGTGACCTTCTTAGTTGTTGATCATTGGATTTTTCCACAAACGATACAATCAAATGTTGTGATGGCTGGCTGTTGTAACTTCGCGTCTCATTGAGCGAGGAGCCATAGTATCTCCACAGGAGGGGCAAGCTGCGAACTTTAGCAATGCACGAAGCTGAGCCAAATCGAGGAGAACGTGTCCATTATCTTCTTCAGTACTGTGATCGTCGAATTTTCCTCTATGTTCAACGATATCTTCGTCTTGTATAAGCCTTTCAGATGTGCAGAGACTATATGAACAGATTATTCCGTCAAGAATATGTATAGAAACTTACTTCCGGTGATAGGCTCCCTTCGAGTTCTTCTATAGTAGTGGGAGGCATGTATGGAAGATTAGGTAGCGTGTCATCTCAGGAGTTATCCTTCCTTGTTTATCTATTTTCATCTATAATTTATATTGTGTTTTTAGAAGAATATAGACATACCGAAGCAGAATGATTCCTTTTTCTCCCTCTTTGTCCATCTGCCGTGGGAAAGAAGGCACTATCATCAAAATGTTTGTCGCACAAGTGAATGCATCGAAGGAGCTTCTTTCTCTCTCGTATTTTCTTGTATTCTTCTACCCAGTTTAAATTTTGAGTCCACATCAAGGCTGCTTTTTCATCGTCCATGGGGAATTCGTAGACTCTCTTTGCGGCAGTAATCACAATATGCTGGCATCTAAAATTATATACTTTATTTATTTCTAAAAAATAATATTTTTGTTTCAGGCTGTGCTCCGATGTCACGACGCCTTCTTCTTTAGAAAAGGTAGATTATTTTAGGTTTTTGTTATATTTTTAAAATAAATAATTTATAAATAAAATTTGTACTTATTTTTGTAATGGAAAGATTGGTAGCTGAAGATGACTTCAACAATGGAATGATCAGCTGAACTGATCGATGATAAATGACTGAATGACGAATTATCTGCTGGGTAAAAAAAGAAGCAGCTTTTTGTGGGATAAGCTTTGCTTTACTTGGGCAGCCGTGCTTTCTCGCTTGTAACGAACTGCAAATTAGCTTTTTCTTCCCCTTCTTCATATAGGAGACAGTAGCACATAAATAATTTGGATTCCCTGGCACATCAAACTTTGATCAACGGGGTCGAGGATCCTCGGGGAGTCCTCATTGCGGTGTCGTTGGCTTTCTCTTAATGCCATCATTTGTTTTGTCCTCTCGTATATCTTCCTCGTAAACACGAGCCTTCCAGATCAAAGTCCCTTCACCTGATCCGGTTTCCGTCTGGCTCGCCGTGACTCATCCTCCCAATTTCATCTCCCAAATCATCTGATTGTGACTCACCCCCGCAATATCCGGCTACTTTTGTCTGAGTCGGCTCACCCCACCCAGCTGTTTATAAGCCCGTCGACTGACCCTTGTCCCCAGTTCCTGGTCGACATTCTCCCCCTCCAAACATCTTTATTCCTTTTATCCGTTTAGTAACAATTTCCCTGTTCGTCGTTTTTCTTATGCAACAATTCAATTGGTTTCATTTCGAATTTCTTTGTGATTAGCCGGTCCTGTTGAATTGCCTCACTGGGAATTTCAATTTGGAAGATTCTTTCACACTGAAATTTCCCTTTAAACAGTTGATTACAGTAATTACCTTGCGCTCATCCTCGTTGACCATGCAGGTGTGGTGAATTCTGATGTACGGATCAATCTCCGTCCATTCATTTTCCCATCCTTCCAGTTCAAAATGTCCTGAGATATCAGACGTAGTCGAATCGTATTCATCGTCCGAATCAACTAAAATCTGGGTCTCGGGGGAAAAATGTCCAAAACTAACAGAGATCGTCATCCATTAGATAGATTTTCGCCCCGTGGTAAGGTTTTCCATGGCAGAGAACTTGTCCTTTAACCTAAAAAGTCGGGAATTTTTCGTTGATTACTAGTCCTTCTGGCCAATAAATCAATGGCCGTCTGGCCAATAAACATGTTGTGATGCCTGCCAGGAGGAGGATCCCTCCTGTTCCGACAGCTGCCCTGAGAACTCGGTCATTTGGCTTTTTTGGCTCTTCGTGAGCTGGCTTTGGCTCTTTTGCTTACCGTACTCCTCTTCATTTTAAAAGAAAAAACCTAGCCCTTGATAAAATGAATCCCCCACTTCCCCAAGATTCAGTCGATGCCGCTCTCCCCCGTCGACCATCCCTCCCAGTGAGACTTACCGCAACGGATTGATCCGTTCCTTGAAAACTTCCCGGTACCAGCTGCAGGAGAACGAGGCACACCAGAGAGAATCTGCTCATTTTGGCAATGACTCTCCGCTTCGCTCGACTCTCGATATTATGCTGCGCGTCATCTTGTTTTGTCTGTGATTCAGATGGTCGCGTCTTCATTCTCTCATTTTCTTCACAAAAAAGAAAATGACATGTTTATTGAGAAATACAACAGCTAGTGGAAGAGGATGTTTTCTGGAGTTGCCTGCTTTCCACAGGCGACTTTCTCCGCTTGCCTTTCATGTTCCAAATGGATTTCGGCCATTCGAACTTGTACTGCTGGCTGAGCATGGCCAATTACTGTCTCCGGAAGTTCCAGGGAGATGGTTCTCAGACACTAGAATTTCCCTAATTTTCAAGAGGAAAGGAAACCTGTTTTCCGGCAGCTTTTTTCGGTTGACAGAAATGGCCAATGGCAATGTAAGGCTGAATATTGAAGCTCTCGACTTCCTTTCCTGCCAGGGAATAAGTTCCATTGGCGGTGGTCTTCGTCGATGCCATGATGTCGTCCCGGTCAGCTGGAATACTGTGACTCTTTTAAAAAAACTTACGCCAATCTCGCTCTGCCAAAATGACAGTGACTCCAGCTGCTGGTTTGCCGTGGCACAGAAGGCGTCCCGTGACCTAAATCCTCATTTTCATTAAAAAAAAGGCGGCAGACATTGACGTGTTGTTCTCGCCCAGGCCAACAATAGCCGGGAAAGACGAGGAAGACGAGAGGAAAAAGAAGACGATACATCGAGGCGACACCTTGTGACAGCGAGGCGATAGGCGACACGGCCGGAGAGCAGACAAAATATCGTTGATATTCAGGACAGAGATCGGGAAAGGGCTATTTTATGATTTTTGAATAAGAAATTGGTTCTATTGCCACTCATCTTCCTTCCCATCTCCTGCCTAAACTTGACAATTTCCAGAGAATGCGTCAACTCTTTGCCCTGCTCGCCCTTGTGGCCGTCTGCCAAGCCATCGACCTTTTCGGAAGAGATCAAAGTTGCGCCGTCCGTGGTAAATTGATCTGCAATGGACAACCGGCTGCTGGAGTCTTGGTCAAACTCTGGGATGAGGATGACAGTCCGTTTTACTCGCCTTTCTTTGATATTTTTTAATTTCTAGCCGATGCCGACGATCTCCTGGAATCTGGCTACACCAACGCCAACGGTGACTTCCATCTGGCCGGCTGGACCAAGGAATTCGGACCCATCGACCCCAAACTCAACGGTATTTTCCCTTCCTGATCGAATCTAATCGATGATTTTCAGTATTCCACGACTGTAACGACATGCTGGTAAGATAATTATTTAAAATTCGGTTGTCACCGGAATTTTTGCAGCCATGTCAGCGTAAGTTCACAATCAAAATCGGAAACGAGTACATCACCAATGGCAAGACGCCCAAGAAAGTCTACGACGCCGGTGTCATCCAATTGGCTGGCGCTTTCCCCGGAGAGAGCCGAGATTGCATTCACTAAATGAAGACGACGGAAATATAATAGACTCACGGTGTATAAAATTACAAAATTGCTCAAATAAAGACATAAATACCTCATTTCATGGCTTAATTCTAACCGGGATTAGAGGAATAGGTCGACGTCGAAGAGGCCACCTTCAGGAATTCGTCCGACTCCCAGACCCAATTTTGAGAATCTACTAGTCTCCCTGTCCTTCTCGATGGCAAAATCTTCTTCTATTTACAAACAGGTCCATTGAATTGTTATCTGGGAATTAGAGGTGCTTGCGAAGAAAAAAGCGAGCCGTCTGTCTTCCTCTTGCCAATTGTCTGGCGAACTTCGACGAAAATAAAGAACAAGTCAATGAATTCCTAGGAGACAACAATGATCAAAGTAAAAAGAAGATAGAAAGATTTTTTGGTTATCTTTATTTCAAATCGCCGATTATTTGGTTTTGATGTCGGGAAGAGGCGGCATGTGGCGGGAGTTGTGTTCCGATTGGCCTTCGTCCTTGCTGTCGGTGTGGTCGCCGACTCTGGCTGCCAGTCCATTGTCCGTCCTGATAACTCCGGGAATTCGGTTGACGGCCCAGAGTTTCATGTCGCTCGGCGGCAGGCAAATGGACTTCTGGATCATGTAGTACAATTTTCGGTAGACTTTACCCAGCGTCGGACGATCCTTCGGCTCAGCAATCCTAAAATCTTTTATTGTCGACAATTAGCCAACTGACCAGATAGTTTTGACGAGTTCTTTGATTTCTTTGGGCGATTTTTCTGGGAATGGCGGCATTTCACACTTGCGAATCATCGTGGCCACTTTCTTAATCGGCTCGTCCGGCCATGGCTTGGCCCCGTCGTTGTAGATCTCGTAGAGGAGTACGCCATAACTCCAGACATCAGACTTGACGCTGTATTGGACGGGCTTCTTCAGCGATTCCGGTGCCATCCATCGTACGGGAACTTGGCCATTGCTCTCTGGCTCGTCCGTTTCCTGCTTGTCCATTTCCCTGATGACCATCGACAGTCCAAAATCGCTGATTTTGATGATTCCATTGCTACTTATCAGGCAATTTCTGGCCTGTAATTTGTCAGTTTTAGAGTTTAAAAAATAAACAGACCGCCACGTCGCGGTGAACACAATTTTGGTCGTGGAGGTAGCGAAGTCCACGGGCTGCTTCCAATGCGTAGACCAACAGTTCGCCCAGCTCAATCTTGCCGTTATTCTTCAGCAGATGCGTCTCCAAATTACCGCCACTACAGTATTCCATGACAATCAGAATTGGCTGATGAGCCAAGGCGACACCATGCAGCTGAAAAAGCAAGGAAATTAAAATGGTCAAATGAGACAGCCATCCACAAAATGAAAAAGCGTACCTGGATGATATTCTCATGGATGTAATTGCTCATTGTCTGAGCTTCTGAGATCATTGCCTTTCTGGCCTCCTTGCTTTCTTCCGTCGAATCACTTGGCATTTTTCCCTCATGGCAGACTTTGACAGCAACGTCGTAGACATCTTGCTCCGTCCGTTTATATTTTCCCTTGTAGACGTGGCAGAAGTTGCCACTGCCGATGAGATCCGCCACGCGATAGTCGACGAGATCATGGGTAATCTGCCAATGAGGACGGAGTATTTGGTTCTTCAGGTAGATTTTTCCCGGTCCTCTGTGATCTTTGTAGTAGCTGATCAGCTCACAGACGGAGGCGAATCCTTTTGTCCGAAGTTTGCCATTTTCAGCATCCGAGTGACTCGCCTTCTTTTTCATCTTCTTCATCGCTTGCGAGATCAGAGTAAATTGCCAGAGTCCACCCTCATGGCACAGCGTCAGATGCATATGTTCTCGCTTGTCATTCATCACACTGACGATAATCTCGGCAGCACCTCCGCCGCCATCCGATACGCGGACCAAGAAATCATTCGGTTCCTTCAGCAAATGTTGAACATCCTTGCGAGGACGAAATCCATGGAAATATTCTTGCTTCTCGAGATCTTTTTTGGCGCCTTCTTGAATTTTGGGCGGCGGAGCCGGCGGAAGAGACGGCATCGACGAAGAAGTCGACGACTTCTGCAGCTTGCTCTTTTCCATCCTTCTTCGATGGAAGCAGACGATAACAATGAACTTCCACAGGTGAATTGGCTACCGTCAACTAACAGAACAGGTCCAAACATGAATGATTTCGATTCCCCGTTGGTTAAATCCTTCCTTGCCATCTCCCCATCTCATCCCAGCGGTCGTCTCTCTGATGTCCCGTTTGCTACTGCTCTCTCTGCTACTCGTCTCCCTTGCCGTCACCGCCACCGTCGACCCCGTCCCTCGATGTCTCTTCAACTCGACCATTTCCTCGCTCCAGAAGATGAAAGTCCAGACGGAGCAGCTGCTTGCCAACTACAAAATCCGCCAAGTTGAGAGACGTCTCCTCGCCGTGCAGCCTGTCGTCGCCCAGCCGACCCTGCCCCTCTCGACTGTCTTCCTCGTCATCACCGGTACCAGTTGGTACTTCACTGGACTCTTTTTCGCCGTGGCCATTTGGTCTTATCTCATCCAAATGGAGATGATCCTCATGGAAGAGGAAATGGCCAGGGAAGAATGGGTCGACGCCGACGATACTGACTGAATAAAACCGTCTACTGATTCAAATATCCTTTATATCAATTTATTTCCACTCTTGTGTCCATATTATGGAGTATTTTGTTTGTGTATATGTCCCAAATCCTGTATAATATTTACTCTTCCCGTGATTGAAGCCTTTTGTTTTAATCCATACTCTAAATCGAGCATAACAACTCCGTCGCAATCGGCTCCGTCTCCCTGGTAACCTTGTTTTTTCCGTTTCTTTGAGGCTTGACTCATTTGTAGATCCATTCCGCTGATGTCTGTCCATCGACTCTTTTGTCATTCTTTGCTTTCGATCTTTTAAACCCCCACAATTGACACAGGGCTTCCAGAGGATGGCCATTATTCACAGCGCTAATATTCAGGCTTTTCTTCTGTGAATTTGTAATCTTTTTGCAGGGTTTCGTGTGTATTTTGCTCAAAAGACACCCATTTCCCTGATTTTTGAATAAATATCCTAATTCTTGTGGTAGGAAAGAGAACAGAATAGTCCATTCATTCCAATCGATGGCTTTTCCCCCAATTTCTAAACTTTTAGCAGGGAAAATATCGTATTTTTTCACCTTACTTTGCTGAAATTCCCCATATTTCCACTGCTGTGAGATCCTTTCTGTGGCGACCGTCAGTCAACTGGTCACTGCGGCGACATCCATGTAATCCGGCGTCAGCCGTGCTAAGACGTCTTTGCTGTCTCATTGTTGTGTTGTCCCTCGTTAGAAATACGACTGCTTTGCTAAAAATACGTAAAAATGTTGGTACCCGGAGATGCTCGGTTCCGGGCGATAGGAAAGGTCATCTGCCGAACAGCGATGACTTGACGCATTCACAGTCAATTTTCCTACCGGAGAAATATCCGGAACTGTAAAAATGTCTTCTTTTTTTAATTTATTTCCATTAAAATCTATCGAAGTCGTTTCAGACTGTATGAGACGAGATGACTTGCAGGCCATCCGCGGTGTGGCCATCCTCCTCGTTCTTCTGTTCCACCTTCATCCCCGTCGATTTCCTCTCGGATTTGTCGGCGTCGACATGTAATTATTTTCATTTAATTTTAAAATGCTCCCAGGTTTTTTGTGTTATCCGGTTTTTTGATGGCTCTTATCCTCTCGAAACAAGAGATCTCCCCCAAAATGTTTTTCTCATTTTATTCTCGTCGTTTTCGACGAATTGTTCCCGTTTATTATATTTGTCTGCTCGGAGTGTTCTTAGGTAAGAAATCTAGAATTCTAGAAACAGAGGAGACTACAGGATGCGCTTATATTTTGCTGCCATCGGATAAGGAACAACTTCTGGTGGATCTCAAATGGTCGCTGCCATTCCTCTCAAATATTCAGCCATTCTACGAAGTTCAGGGATATTGGGATCAGGTAGGAATATGTCCTTGTCCTAAAATATCCGTCTAGATCTCCTCCTATCGCTTCCTCGTCCATTGCTGGTCATTGGGCGTCGAGATCCAATTCTATCTCCTTGCTCCTTTTCTCATCGCCATAACCAATCGATTTTCTCCTCGACTACGGTTTCCCCATTCTCATTATTTTCCTTATTTTTCAGAGTATTTACACTCCTCTTTCTAATTCTTGCCTCATTCCTTTTTCAATTGTTCTCATCAGCTAAAATTTCTTACGACCTCCTTCCCAGTCGGTAGGACATCTTCCAGTGGTCAGAGCTCTTCAGGATTTGGCAATTTGTACTGGGCATTCTGTGCTATAAAAGACGAGAAGAGAGGGAGGTCGATGTCGTGGAAAAGGAAAAACTCCTCGAGGAAGATGACGTCGACCGGCAGATGGCCATCACCGAGCCCAAGTGTACTCGAGTTCATATTGTCAGCGAACTTGCTCTTTTCCTTCTTATCCTGGCCATTTTAATTAACCCAGAAAATATTCTAAATAAGAAGAGTATACGGTAAGTAGTCATCGATCGAGTTTAATTGATCCCAGAGTCATTGGTTGTTTCATAATTTGTGCCATTATTCGATGTCCATCGCCGCCATCGCTCTCCTTCCTTTCAAATCGACTGCTTATTTACTTGGGAGATCTCAGCTATGCCATGTATCTTGTACACTGGCCGATTATTATCCTGACCAAGTATTATTATAATATCATCAAGTTAGGAGTCACAGGTGAGTCGAGTGGTCAGACATCCTCTACGACCACACGTTGACGACAAAAATCGACTGTAATCTCCCATTTTCAGAGACACTTCTCCTTCTCGTCATTATTTTTGTTGTCACCGCCGCTCTTCACTATATAATCGAGGTAAAAATACACAATTCCAAGCCATTTTACCCTATAGAAACCCCTGATCTCCAGTGGATTGCCGGCAGGAATTCTCGTCTGCTTTACCTGCGCAGCTGTGATTCTCCTTTCTGGCCCATATTACAAGAATTGCTGTCAAAATTTGCATCCTCATAATGATACGAAAGGAGACATCAGTGAGTCTTTCTTCGATGAACTTGTACCCAGAAATACGGATGGCTACAGTCAAAGGAAAAATACAAGAAGAAGTACAGTAAAATGACATTCGATTGATACACTCGGCATCTTTATTTGTGTTTCATTTGTCTGTGTCAGCCAGCTTCGTTTTCCGTCAGAGATATTGCAAGCTGTCCGACTGGGAGCTGGTATTCTCGGCCGACGACTTGTTGACATCTGATGTCGACGGCTTGTTGCCATCCGACGGCTTGGGGACATCCGATGGTTTAGCAGGAGATGACTTCTTGGCAGCCGGTGTCGACTTGGCCTTTGAGACATTGGATGGCGTCTTGTCCGGGAAGACCATTTCCGCAGAAGGAAGACTACTCAACGTCTGATAATTTGCATTATTCCATTTGACTTTTGTTTTTGTGTCCTCCGGCAGGCGGATGTTCATTGGCGGCTCAGGCGGGGCGGGCGGCGGGGCTGACGAAGTGCCAAGACTGGGGACGGGAGGCAGCGACAGCCATCCGGCTACTTTGGTCCATATCTAAAATTGTTTATTTTTCCAAAAAAAAAGGGAAAAACTGACAGATCCAGCATAATTGGTAGCCAGGTCGATGACCGTTTTAGGCGGAGATTTTGGAGGTGTGTGAATGTCCGGCAGCGCCTCGTAATGATCGTCATCGTTGGTTTTCTTCGCCGGGTCAGCGGTAGCCGCTGGCTTTTTGCCTTCAGCCATCCGGGAGAACAGCAGCTGCTAGAAATGACCGAAAAAAAAAACAAAAAGACTCGGATAATCGTTCTCTTGATTCAACACGTAAACTTTCTTTTGATTTTTGTAATTTTGTCCTCATTGTCTGGAGGATCGAACTTTGGCTTTTTGCTTTGAAGCCGGGTCATTTTGCACTGCACTACTCGATCGACTAATCGAAACGAAGAAATTTCAGATATAACTGAGGCAATCGAATTTAATCTCCGAGAATGGGGCAAGACCTATTATTCAATTCCTTGTGATCCCGATACGGTCACTCCTCCGTGGACTAATTGGACTCTAGAACCTCAGCTGAGATGCCAAACTGTGAGATGATTCTCTCTTTCCGTCAAAAAATACTTCAGTATTCCAATGGTTCATTAAAAATTCTAATTATTGGAAATTCCATCGCCTATCGAGCATTTCCATTAATAAAAGAAATTCTAAATGGAAGATATAAAGAACTTCGATTATTTAGCAGAAGCTGTAAGTAATATTAATTAATAAAAAGTCGTAGAATTTCAGCATCACCTCCTCTCTCTGATAAACATCCAGAAGTGACAGCTGCTGCTCATATTGTTGCTGATAAAATGCGCCCAGATATTATTTGGAATATTCACTGTGAATAGTAAGAAAAATAGCCACTAAAAATGTCAAAATTTCCAGCGACGATGTTTTTATTCGTCCTTTCGTCAATAAATCAACGGATGAAGCATTTCTTTCATTCCAAAAACATTTAAACTTTTACCAGTAAGTTTTCCCATGACAAGAATTCTTTTTTAGAGCTCGCACAAAATATTTTATCATCGATCTTCCTTATTATTGGTCAAATGTTTATGTTTGCTATGAGCTGGCTCGATGTCTAAAACTGGGATTACCAGTGGAATTTCTAAAAATATCAAAAAATGTGAACTTCTCTCATTTTTGCTAATAATTTTTAAATTTTAGGAAGCTATAAAGCAACAAATCCATCATCAAGCCCGATTATTGGCATTAAATTGTACTAAATGTGCCTATAATCATGTTGAAAACCTTCTCTGGGAAGGCGACACCTACTGGTTTTATAATCGAACAAACCTCCACGGCTACACAAAAGAAGGCCAGCATTTTACACCAGAATTTCTAGAAAAATTGAAGCCAATGTATCAAAAAACAATTGACGAGGTTCTGAAAAAATTAGGAAATTTATAAAAAAAAAGAGAAATATTATAAAAAATAAATGATATTACCGTCTACAATTTATTATAACCATAACAACAAGCTATTAATTAATGACAACAAGAAATACAGCGAGAAAAATAAGAAAAACAGGCAAATTCGATGTGCATATACAATTAACGAGCACCATGAAAACTAACTTCCGAAAGTAATGTTGATATATATTGAAGATTTTCATTTAATCCTACATTTGCTCGGTTCAGCTTCAATTGTGCACATTTTTGTATCTGTTCTTGTATTCTTCTTTTCTCATCGGAAAAAGCTACTAATTCCGCTTGCATCGCTGCACATTTATTTAGTAATTGACTCCGATGCTTTATATTTGTTTCCATTAACTAAAATAAATAAAATAAAATAGAAGATAAAACTAACATTTTGATAACTTGGAAAAGCTAAAAGAAATCCTGGAAAATCTGGTTGTTGTAAATGGGACATAGCAGCGGATATTAGATTAATTTCTTCTTGAGCCAAAGTTATTGCCTGCATACATGTAGATTCCTTTTTCTTTAGTCCAGTAATTCTATCGTTCAGCGTTGTTTGAAAAGATTCCACTTCATTTCTGCCATATTCGTATTTATGATGAAGTAATTGCATCTAGAAAAGTATAATACAATGTGGATTACTGTAATTACCTGGTTGTAATGTTCAGTTAGATAATCATTCATTTGATTTAAATTTTCCGCAGAGCGAGGAATAAATGCCAACATTGACTTTTTGAATTTCCAATGTTCTGTGAAATCATCTATCTGAAAGAACAATGTCAGAGCTAAAAAAATAAGCTTGCCTCTCTCAAAAGCCTTTCGAACTTGGCAAGCACATCAACAGGTTCAAAATGATTGTTATTTGGCGGATATAATCCTTGATGATGCATAAAAGTCTACAAATTAATTGTAATTGGAATATTCATAAAGAAACACACATTAGAAGAATCTCCATTGTTCAATGAACTTTGCATCGAATGCTGGTTTTGAAGAAAAGATTGTGTATTTGCTAATTCGCGAGCCTGAGCTACTTGTGCTTTTAACTGGGCATGCATCTATAATCAAGAGTTGTCACAGCAATTATAAGAGCTAACCTGTTGATTTCGTAACATCTGTTGTTGATCAATTCTAAATCTTTGGAAATTAGATAATTCCGTAGTTGTTGGCAAAATCGGCAGATGATATTTAGCCTTTGATTTCTTCCTTGTTTTTGGTAGAATCGATTTATATTCATTATCTCGTTTAATCAGCAAATAATAACATTGAATGCAATCTTTGATAGTCTAAAAAAAATTATAATAAATCATAGGCAAACTAACTCTTTCAGGAAAATGCATAGCAATACTGCTAAAATTTTTACCGACATTTTTCATACAATGTCTAAACATATTGATATCTATATCATTCCAAGTTCGCACAAAATCATTTAATCTGAAAAACAGTAATTCAATAAAACTACTAAACGGATCACCTCTTCTTTTCCAGTAATTCAACATTTGTACGTACATGATTTTCACGAGATAATGAACTATTTCGGAAGATATTTTGAGAAGTCACAAGTGGTGGAATGATTGCAGCGTTACGTCGGATTTTTTCAACATCACCCTGAAATCAACTTTTGGGTGGTCTCCAACCAAGATGAAAAGACGAAAAAAGAATTACTGACATCTTCAGAAAGCACCCTGAGATATTCGGACCTAGTCCTGTTGACTCTTCTTATTTGTCGCTCGCTATCTCCTCTTCTTTTGGAAAGTTCTCTGAAGGTGGACTCAAAAATGATTCTCCAACTATTTTCTCGAGCTCTAAACAAATATTAAAACACAAAACATAAAATCTTACTGTTGTGCTGGCTGCATCTGCCAATACTGATCTATTTGAGACCATTCAGTATATCTTCTGTTGTATTGAAGTTCCCAATTATTTGCAGTATCTTCTTCGCACTTTGGTTCTGTAGGAAAGATTTTCATTTCAGTTTCTGGATCATCAGCAATTTGAAGAGGCTGTAAATTAATAATTACATTGATCTTCCATAATATCATATGGTTTTGAAATAATTAATGAAAAAGAGAAACTAACATTTATCTCCAACTCTTTGATATGATAAGGGTATGTCGCTTCATATATGGCTTTTCTTTCGAGATTGTCTTCCAGTTTAACCGTTATCGACATGCTGAAATGAATTAAATAAAAGAGAAAAACACAGCAGAAGAAAGAAATTGAGAGAATAGCTTGAATAAGAATAAGAATGAATCGTAACGCTTGTCTAACTTCAAACGAGCGCACAAATTGAGACATAGGCAATGTAGAAATATTGCAAACTGCTGGATTACTTCTTATCTAAATAAATTGCACTAAAAAATGATTCCAAGTATCAAAGAGATGTTGAAATTTGAACTTAGAATGGGGGCGAAACATTTGTGTACTTTTGATGAATATGCGATAGATCATATGGCGCATACGATTTCATACGACGCTGCGTTATATTTCTTCGTTTTCCTTTTTTTGTTGCTAAAATAATGTAGTTTTCTTCTACAATTTTATAAGCAGATTAGTCACAAATTTTTCATGGGCAAGTTGCGACGACAAATTTTATAGAAAATAGCTGCAAAGAATTAAAATTTGGAATACTTCGTTCCGAGCACGAAGCATTTTGGCCTTGATAAATGCATAAAATGAGCAAAGAATAGGAACAACAACAAAAAAAAGAAGAAGAAACCATGCAACAAATAAATTGCCGTCAAAATCTCTTTCTTCATCTTACTTTTTTATCCTCATTCGTTCCACATAAAATTTGCCACTTCAAAAAACTTTCATCTTCTGTTCAATTGGCAATATTTACATAGTGATCTTCGAGAAAGTGTCACTTCATCAAATAGAACTCCTCCCTTTGGTCTCTCTCCCACCGTAATTTGACACCTTCATGCTTCTTTATATGATACTTCAACTTCTTCTTCACTCCGCCATTGGCACAGGTAAAAATTAATTTTATAACAAAAAATAAACCATAATTTAGCCGTTGTTGTTACTCCGACTTATCGTCTAGTAGATGAATTGTTGAACAGGCCTTATGATAAGGATAATCGACCAGTGCAAGATGAAGATGAGACTCTTCATGTTGGTTTTCATTCTCTTCACAATTTTTACAAAAAGAAAAGAAATTCGATCATTTTTAGATTCAAATAATTCCAAATCTTTTCATCCTGCTTGCGATGGATCAACAACAAGAAACAATTACATTTTCTAATGAATTTATGATGGTAAAATTGCTATTTTCAATATTAATTCGCCTAGAGTTGGATGGATCCTCAGTTGCCGTGGAATGGAACAGAATACGGATATGACAAGCATTGGGTCAAGTTACCCGAAGCACAAGTTTGGACACCCGACGTAGTTTTTGATCGAGCGTGAGAGACTGACATAATTTTGACAGTAATAATGAATAATTATAGAATTAGTATGGAAGAACGGTTAAAAAAATCACAAAGAATGATTGATTTGAAAGATGATGGCACTCTACGAATGTCAAATCCTTCTGTGGTTTATTTTTAGCCTGAAAAAATAGAAAACCTTGTTTTTCAGATTGAATATCCTTGCAGTTTAAACACGGCTTCTTTTCCTTATGATATTCAAGTCTGCAATTTATCCATGAGTGAGTTTATTATTTATTTATTACAAGAAACTGCCCTTTCCAGGCTCCTGGAATTTTGAGATATCAAAAATGGTTGTAACCAGCGCTGTCCAAAATATTACAGAAATTGCAGATCAATTTGAAGTATTCCTCGACTTTTTTATAATTTCTAAAAATTCCAGGGCAACAGTGAATGGGATTTGTTGAGCATCGTCGCTATCAACTCAAATTACAGCAGTTTCAATGTTTTTTTTTCTCATTTTACACAAAAAAAATAATTTTAGACTCGATATTCCCAAATTGTTTTCCAAGTTACATTGAAAAGACGTCCAGTTTATTATGTTTTGGTTATTCAGGTGAACTACTGCCATATTCCACCTGAAAAAAGTTTCTTCAGGCTCCCACATTTATAATTTCAACGTTGGCAATATTTGGCCTTTTTACTCCTTTCAATCAAATTGGCGAACGACGAGAAAAAGTCCATAATTTTATTGTCAAAAATCATCAAATAATTCTAGGCAACTCTCGGATTGAATATGTTCGTGGCCATTTCAATGATGCTTACTCTCGTCAGTGACATGATGCCAAAAGCATCGAAACTTCCTCTTCTTGGTTGGTTTCGCATTCCCGTATCAATTCTTCTTTTTTTCCCTTGGCAATAGACAGACGCCTCTTATCAATTGCAGTAGTCGTTTTCTCGTGATCACACCAAAATGAAAGACACAATTAGACTGAAAAATAACCAGAAAAAATTGCAGTAGAATTTTCGCCTAATTTTCAATGGAAAAAAAACAAAGAATTGTGCAAATTCTAAAAAAATTGGTTACAAAACAAAAGTTTCTCTCAAATTTTCCCTGATTGAAATACCATGTCCTAAAAGTACTTTTTCACACGTCACATGTCTTTGTTGACAGTTACAGCGCTCGTCTGAGATAAACACGGGCAAAATCCATTAGTATTCTCAATTTTAGAGAAAGAAAACAGAACAATTTTATAGGAAATTATATATTAGCCGAAATATTTGTCTGCGCAGTCGGATGTCTAATTTCAATGATGAATTTGATGATGCACCATCGATGTTATACTCGAGTGATTCGCCCACCTGAATGGTGAGTCGATGCGATTAGATGACTCAGCTGAAAGAGGTCGAAGAAAAAAGTCCGTTCAGGGTCCATCGTTTCATTTTGTTCGAGTTTTCTCGACGGAAAGTGGACGACGACAGTATGAAGAAAGAGTCGACAATTTATTTGAAAGAATCTTCTGGGGATCTGTCTGCCTTTGCTGGCATAAAAGATTCCCTTTTCCGGGTAAGTTTGGGATTCCGCCAGGTATGAACTCTGGCGAGAGAAGAAGGATTTACGCTGGCTATCTTCTGTCGCAGATCGCTGGGTCCATTCCCAGATAAGATGAATTTCTAAGTCTACGGATATAGAAAAACCCGTTTTCAGGCACTTCGAACTGTTCGGAAAGAGATTCAGGTCTTACAAAAAAGGAATGCCTACAGAAAAATTTGGTATTGCGTTTTTGATCGCGTTGACCTTCTTTGTATCATCGTTTTCCAAGTTCTAAACATAACTGTGTCTGCCCTTTTCATGAGATAAAAGACGGAGTACAGAATGGATGGCTTTATCTCAAATTTGTATTATGTTTCAATAAATAAAAGGTAACACAGTCAAAGGACAAAAATTCGTGAAAAAAAACACAACGCGAGTGATACGAGATGTAATAAATAAATTTGAGACGCCCACCGAAAGACGGGTCCATACAATGGGGTTGCCAGTTTATATTTATGCCCGGTTCTTCAGCTGATTGCTTAACCAGTCGAGTCCTTCGTAGAGACCATCACCCGATGTTGCACAAGTAGACTGAAAATGATCTGATTATTACAAGAATTGAAATGGAAAAAATAGCAAAGCGAAAATTAAAATTAACTAACCTGAATGTACCACGACCTATTTCGGAGAGTGTGAAGACCAAGCTTATCGGTGACTTCAGATGCATTCATGGCATTAGGAAGATCTTGCTTATTTGCGAAGACGAGGAGGACGGCGTCTCTAAGCTCATCTTCGGCCAACATGCGCATAAGTTCTTCTCTGGCCTCTCCTACACGCTCCCTATCGTTCGAGTCTACTACAAAAATAAGGCCTGAAAAAGGTATTTAGAAACGATAACACAATCGAGGAAAAAAATGAATTATAAAAAACATACCTTGAGTATTTTGGAAATAATGTCTCCACAACGGGCGAATTTTGTCTTGACCTCCTACATCCCAGACGGTGAATGAAATATTTTTGTATTCAACGGTCTCAACATTAAATCCTGAAATATCGTGCATTATAAACGAAGAAGAGAAAAAGGCTGTCTAGCAACAAAATAATATTCTATATAACATTTAGAAAAATGAGAAGACTAACCAATAGTGGGGATAGTAGTGACGATTTCACCAAGCTTGAGTTTGTACAAAATGGTCGTCTTTCCAGCAGCATCTAATCCCACCATAAGGATCCTCATCTCCCTCTTGCCAAAAAGGCCTTTGAAGAGGTTACCAAACACGTTTCCCATTGTTCTGAAAAAAAAACGTAAAGTGAATGTATGATGCAATTGAGAATGAAAGAGATGAAGAAAGAATTAATTTAAAATTAAATAAAGAAGTGTTTAAAAACAGAAAATAGCCAGGATTGTCCACTAAAATAAAGTATGCGTTTCAGTCTGATTGTCTAGCAGAGTTAGCTCTTGATGAAAAGCGACAGCCTAAATGTAAAAGAAGAAAGATTTTCACCCCCGCCTCCATTTTGACGTCGCACCACGTCAGCGCGCCGCGTCCGCAACGCGCGTGTGACCATTAGCCGCCAGCCATCCTGCGCATCTAATTCACTGGCAAAAGTTCCATCAACTTGTGGTAAAATATGAAAATATCATTGCTTTCCCGTAATCCATCATGGCAATTAGCAATATAATGAAATGGAGAATTGTAACAAGTATAAAATTAGGTTACTTGTGATGACAATAAAACGGGGGATGCGTACACATCGAAAAACTCAAAATCCACCGTTTAGCACTCAATTTGGATAAATAAATGATGTCTATCAGATATAAAGAGTATCCTGTACCAGAATAAAATACAGTCTCAAAAAAGATGTAAAATTGTTAGACTGGGTTTGGTACGCTTTCACACAGGCAGAACTTGCTCATTTTGTTATATATTATATATCCTTTAGGTGTTTTGTGACAAACTGGAAAAGAATAAATAAGAGCAGGCTTAGAAAAATAGCGAAAGCAGACGAAGCATGCAAGGGTCAAAATAGAACTACCGTAGAACGAGTAAAGGTCTGATCAGCGACAGAGCATGCTTAGCGGTCCGCTGTGTGCTTTCTGATCAGCTCAAATATGCCTTTTTATCCGCTTTAACTCATATTCTCTCACTAAAATGTATTTCAATAAAGAATATGAAAACTTATCAAAAGCGGCCAACCTGTCCAATCAATATGGACAAGGCGACGCACTTATCGAAGCCCTCATTATTTTGCTTATCCTGGTATTACGGAATTTTGAGCATATTCCTATTCTCTTTGTGCATATAGCTGTATCAGACTACTATTATATACTAAACCAAATATCCTGAAGCAATATATAGAATACATAACTTGCAGCAAATATGGAAACAAGCTTTACTCAATCTTCTGATCTGTTATACTTCCGCCTTCCTTTATCCAACAATAGCTCTAATTCCCAAGTAAATCCGTTTTTCCAGGGTTCGTTGTATGAATTGTTTGTGCCAGTAAGAATATATTCTAATGCACCCTGGAAATGCTGCACAAACGACAACAAATCTTTCTGGTGCTGAGGTGCAATTTATGAATCAGATGCTTATGAATCCACAGGTAAGTAAACGATATGACCATTTAACGATGGAAAATATCACCGTAAATATAAAGACGACCTGTCAACGTGAAAATGAGAGAGAAAATGAAAGAGAATGAGGAAAAAAGGCACGCCAGATACGTGAAAATCAGGAAACTGCGAATTTTATTTGGCGGATTTTTGAACAATAATTTTGAATTTCCAATATTGGATATTGAAATAAATTGGAGTTTTTTATTTGTAAATAATTATGTAAAAAATATATTTTAGCTGTTGCAACAGCTACAACAACAGGCTCAGCAGCAGCAAGTTCAACAACAACAACAACAACAACAGCAGCAGCAGCTTTTGGTATGTTCATTTTATAATACATTTTTTTTAAAAAATAGTTGCAGCTTCAAGCTCTTCAAAATACACAAAATGTTCATGATAGTCGAGCACTGCAAGAAGTTATCAAGGCTATGAGCAGTCAAGCAGCCAATCTTCCTTCGGCAACAACATCAACCGCTGTCACTGCTGGTTCAATTGGAGAATTAACAGTCGATACAACCCAGCCACCAGCACAACCTGTGATAAAAAGCAGCCCAGTTGCTACACCACAAGTAGCAGAAGATCATACAGCCGAATCGCAACAACTGGTAAGAAGGCAACTAAAAATAGATAGAGAGGGAAAATTCAGGCAGCTGAAAAAGCAGAAGTTTCGGATTGTTTAGAAGCAACGGAGAAAAATATCAAGAAAAATGACACTCAAATAGAAACTCTGACAAAAAGGAAACAACGATTCTTGGTGAGTTTTCCTTTTTATTTCCCTTCCATTATATTTTTTTTCTCTAATTTATTATTATATATCGTTTTTATCTAGTTTAGCCTAACAAAAATTGGAAATATTGTTTGACAATTGAAAGAAATGTAAAAAGTCACTGGAAATCACGTGATTGAATTTTATTTCTTTCCAAATCGAGTAATTTTTGATTTTCATATTTTGTTGAATTTTCTTCAAATAATCAGAAAAAAAAATGTTGCAAATTGATAAGAATAAAATGATGTTTACAAAGTGCACACGCACTTATTCTGCACTTGGATAAGGATAAATACAGGAAAATGTATTGAGAAAAACAATTATAATCCCAATCGAAAACATGTCCGATTTCAGCAAGTGGCAAATGAAGAAGATGACGTCGAAGATGAAACAGTCGAAGAGCCAGAATCTGAAGCACAAGCAATTCCCTCTTTCCAACAAATAATAGATGAAAATGTTAAAAGAAAAAATGATTTAGAAGCAACATTTCCGCCTCATCTTCGTATGCCAGAGAAATCCACCGTGAGATATTAGGCCGTTTTCAGTGATAATCCCTTTTCAGCCTTTGTATCTCGAACCATGTGACGTGCCAGGGATGAAGGAGTTGGCCATTCGTCAGATTAAATTCGCCCCTCAACTGCGAGCTTATATCCGACGAAGAACAATGCAACAAGAAAGAAATGCCACCGATTGGGAAGAAGAATATCGAGAAAGATATTGCGATTGGTATCACAAGGATCAAGACAATCAACTCAAACCAGATCGACAGTTCGTTTTTCTTATTTTTTAGTTTATAAATTCTATCAGGTTGAAAGAAATACGATGGAGGCAAATATTCGAATCGACATTTAAAGAATTATCAAAACAAAGAGGAGACAAAGAGCGACAATCGAGAGTGGACGGTCGATTAGAATATTTAGCCGTCACTACGGAAGATGTGAGTTATATTCCTAAACCATTTATATTTTTTTATATTCCGCAATTTTTAGCATATAATTTTATTAAAAAAAACTGATTTTTTAGCAAGATGCGGAGAAAAAGAAACGCAACGCTGCCGTTGTTCCTCCAATGATGCATTGCCAAGTTAGTCGACGAAATGGTTGCCTTTTTCGCAATGAAAATCACATCCAGAGTAATGTTGCCTTACGGGAGAAAAGACGGTAATTCCAATCCCTTTTAAAAATAGAAAATTTATAGAATAAATGCTTTCGAAGCCACTTGGTCCGATCAAGACTTGGCAATGTTCAAAAATCGACTGAAACTTGTTGGAAAGAATTTTGCAAATATTGCCATGTTCTTTCCCGAAAAAGTAAGACATTCCCCATAATTTTAACCTATTTTTTTCTATTTCTAGAGCGTCAAAGATTGTGTTCAATGTTATTATTTGTTGATAAAAAAACTCAACAAAGAATACAAATCGATGTTGCCGAAAACAAAACGAAATATGAAGAAAAAATATCGGCCACCGGTTATGCCAACTCCAGCTGAATTGGCCAAATATCAGCAGAATCCAGATGCTGAAAGTTCTACAGGAGGTAAGGAGATATCCGCAGTTTTTACAGAAAACTTTTAAACTTTGATATTCCCATGTAAATTGTGTATAAAATGCCCCCTGTTTCAGCTCCAATCGTGCCGGATGTCAAATGTTCCAAGTGCCATCAAAAATTGGAAACGAATCAGGTTTCAATCCGGGTTACTCGTGCCTTTGCCGACGCATACGGTTGGTTTTCCCTTTTCTTTATTTATTTTAATTTTTAGGGAAAGAAAAGAAAGGAATTGATGTGCAGATTTGTCCAAAATGTCATGAAGCGGAACAGCGGATCAGATCAGGGCGCTGTCTGGTCAAAGATTGTTTCGCCTCTAATCGAAAACTCAAACCGACTAAAGCTCTACCAACCAGATGGAAACAAATGGATGAAAGGCAAAAGTAAGCATTTTATTCCCGAGAGGATTCATTTTTTCCCCATAAAATAAAAGAAAATACGAGAAATTTCCCCAAAACGCCAGATCCGACGGATACAGGGGCTCCATCGTCGCCTTTCCTCCCAAAAAATGTCAACCATTTCAGAGCATTTCTCCTCCACGATATGGGTATTCCTCGTGATATAACTAAAACGTGTCATAATTGTAATAAAAAAATAATCAAGAGATTGGAGCAGTTGTTGGCCGGCGAATTGGATGATCAAATTGTCGAGTTTGAGAATAATTTGGCCTGGGATGACACCGAGGTCAGCGCCCACTTTTCCCTATATTTTTGACCTTTACAGGTGGCAAATCTTCTTCATTTAATTGAAGAAATGGGCACAGATGACTGGGAAGGGGTGGCCGAACACATGGAAGGACGAGATGCCGAAGAATGTCGAATACAATGGACAAGCACAAGGAAACCGGTGGATGTCCACGAAGAGGCACATCCCAGTGAAGAAGATGAAGAAGAGACAGAAGACGCGGAGAAGTAGGCGATGGCGGTAAATGTTAAAAAAAGGGGGAATTATAGGGAAAATGGAATTGACGAGACGATGTTGGAAGAAGACACTTTGGATGTGCCGGACGATGAGATTAAAGCAGAAATAAAAGAAGAAATTAAACCAGAAATTATCGAATTATCGCCTGATCCGATGGATGTGAGTTTACCGAATTTTTTGACCTTTAAAAATTATTAAAAAGTCTGGCTGGATTACTGTCGGGACTTTCGACGCAGATTGCCCGCATGATCTCGACATAGGACCAACCTATAGCATTTTTGTGTTTTTCCCACACCAAAAATACTCCAATTAGATATTTTCCCATAAAGAAAAACTGTCCACGTTTCAGACATCGCCACCAGGTCCGGCCATCCTCGACTTGCCGTCGACAGCAGCAGTCGACGCCATTCCATCGACGGCAAAAATCGGATCGATCACAGCTGGCACGCCATTGCGGCCATCGTCTGTGACAATTCTTGACTCGACTCCTCAACCCGGGCCATCGAATGTAGCCGCTGCAGGTCCACCAGGGACAGCGCCGCCGCAATCTTCCTCCGCTCGAGCCACTCCTCAAGGCGTGTCAACCAATCTGAGCTTCGGTCAGCCGGTTGAAGATGCAATCCGAAAGTTGATAGCCAATCCCGTGAGTCGATTTTTATATTGTAAAAGGGGCGAAAGGGCGACGATTCTCGCGGGGAATGAGTTCTCCGCCATGGGAAGAAGAGTCAAAATGGGCGAGAGGGCGACTGATAACGGGGAATCCCACCCAGATCACATCTTCTATTTTACTAGTCTAGCAGATCTTATAGATTACGGTAAAACCTTACTAGTTTCTATTATCAGAATAATTGTGGTGACTTTTTCCCGTACAACTCCTCGTTTTCTCCAAAAGTAATTCAAGCGGAAATGAGGGATATCACAAGTTTTCATTGATACTCTCTGCGTCTCCTCCCGATGGGATTTTTCCTCGACTTTTTCGTGATTTCTACATATTTTCCATTATTTTTATACAGCTCATTATGTTAAAATTACAGTAAAACACAAAATTTTACCCATTGGGCCCCGCAGCGATAAGGATAGAAGTCGTGTTTTCAAAAAATACCTGTAAATCAGGATTTTCCGTCTTACTGTAGTCCAACTTTCTCACCCCCATTTTAAATTTATTACGAAACAGTTTGATGGATGTTATTCTCAATTCGAGCAATAATTCTTGACCAGAGGTGGCTATTACATGTCGTCTGCCCGGGGAAAAGCTGCCATTTATGTCGACGCGTCTCTTCTTTCCTCCTCAAAATAATATATTTTCCTTGTTTTATAGTCGACAATACACGCCGTTTTCTCCAATTTTTTTCGATAGTTTTTATGGCATAGTGTTCTTACTATAGGAAAAGGGGCGAAGAGTACTGTAGAGACCAGAAAAGATCATGATTGTCACCAGTCGTGGCAGATCCTGGCAGTCACAGATTGAGGGGATAATTTTCTTGGACTTTATCCTCGTCAAACGGGGAAGTTGTAGTCGACATCCGTCTCCTGCCCGGTTTACCTTATAAAAATGGGAAATTTTAAAATTTCTCATATTCAAAAAGTGCCAGAATTTTACAAAGTGACCAAAAATAGCCGGAAATGAAGTCAGCTAATTTCTCGGGTCAACGGCAATATTGAACCCGGTACTTTTCCATAAAATATCCGCGTATTCGTGCTTTCCTTTAGACGCTAGCTTGCAGTTTCCCGATTACTGTACTTCCAATTTCTTTGTCTTTGTTGTTGCGTGGAAATTGTGGGAAACCTTGAGAGTTGACATCCGAGAATGTGCCACTCCGATTAGCTTGTTACCGCCCGAATCTAATATGATACTGGCCGCCGACGACGTTCTTTTCTTACAAAAAACGATAGATGCAACATCCAATTACCAGGGCAAACAACCGAAGAACGTCGACCCTTAGGAGGAAATTAAGCTTGAATAAGGGAACATTCATCTTCACACTGTTTTGAGAAGAAAAATGACCTTTTCCCATGAGAATTACCCACGTTGACGGGTCAGGAACACCGTCATCCGACGAGAAATGACCCTTGCCTCTTTTCCTTTTCCGTGTAATTAGCGAAAATTCCGCAACTACTCTAGACGATCACGAGAAAGATTTTGACAGCTACCGTAACCCGTCAAGGATACAGACATTCGGCAAGTTGCCGCCGATATTTTTGTTTGTAGCTCAAAGTAAAAGTTCAATGAGCTCAAATCATTTTTGAACCAATTTCAGAATTTAACTTGGGGGAGACGATATTCAGCCTCTCCGACGTCGAGAGTCAACGGGCTACGCAAGCATGTCTACATGCAAATTTTATGAGGAATTGAAAGTTTTGTAGGAAAAAATAGAATAGACGGGGCTAGGACGGATGGTAGCTTTGCAAAGGTTAGTCGACCAGGAAAGGACAGCGAAGACGAGCTCGTCGGCGGTCTTCGGCTTCGACGGTCGAAGTCAACTGCTTCTTGAGCTTCAAACTTTGTGGAAATAACTTACGGAAAAGGGATGAGGGATCTTACGTCAAGGTGACCCTGAATAAGCAACCAAATGGCTCAAATGCGTGCAATTCCCTCGACAGTTCAGGAAATGAGCTTTGATTTGTAAGGCCATGCAATCTTGTTCTTCTTGTGCCCCCCCCCCCCCCCCCCCCTGAGATATAACCCCTCCCCCAAAAGTGCCCCTCCTTGTGCTATAGCCCCCCGATTTTTCGCCACACTTCATTTCATACCGAATTTGGCTACATTTCCTGGGTATTTTTAGACGTAGAATCCGATTTTTCATAATGTAGGAGCTCTAAAGTGTCTTTATAGCTTAGCAAAACTGCTTATTCACGCCAATATTAGATGAAACAAATGACACTGCTCATCTTTCTATGTCCTGTATGAAGGAGAACAAAGAAGTTCAGCATAAACGCACCAGAAAATACATTTCTCTTGTACTCATCGGTACTCTTTCAACCATTACAATGCAAAACGAGTTGAACGCCTCCGCAGGGTGATCGCTGGAATCAGGATACGATTCTGGTACACAGCAAGGCTGCACAGATCTTTCCTTTTACAGCCGGCTTAGATCGAACGTATCCATCATTTGCCCACATCCGGACCGAATCCGGCCATTTTCGGAAGGATCCGGGTTAAAACGAGACGCAGATCCCGCCCCAAAGGTGCCCGTACCTCTAGCGGGACGTTCCCGTCCCGGGACGGGACGTCAAGTCCCTCGGGACGCAAGTCGCCTCAGGGTCGGCGAACGATTTCGTGGGCGGAGTAATTGTCGGCCTGGGCAGGCGGAATTATGTTCGCAACAGTGAAGTACTGCGCGAATATCTGTGGTGATAAGGCTAAAACTGGTCAAGAATTGATAATGATTGTCTATTTCCACCGTCTAACAGCCGTTTGTCTGTAGGAATAGTTAAACCGAATGATACAACCAATTTAGTCATGGTTAGCCAGGCTTTCTGCAAAGATTCCGACAGAAAACCGCATAAAAAATAAGATTTTTTAAAATTTCGAACCACAAAATTAGAGAAAAAGCGGTCAAAAATGAGAAAAAATTGAAAAAATTTTGAAAAATTTCGCTAAAATTTCTCAGAAAAGTTGCATTTTCTTGATATCTGAGGCCTGAAAACCACGTTGAAACTTAGCGCCCCCCCCCCCCCCCCCCCCCCCCCCCCCCCTATAATAAAACCCCTCTTGTTTTATTGCCCCAGGGGAAAGGGGGGTATTGAAACTTAGCGCCCCATGGGGTTCGAATTCAGTTTTTACGGTACTATTTTTCGATTTTCTTACAAAAAGCTCCCAGGCTGTTTTGCATCGTCGAGATCAAAGAGACCCAGTCTAGACAATTCCTCGTCTCCGTTATTTTGTTGCCTTTCTCATGAACTTTTCCTTATTTTCTTCCTCGTTCTAGCAAACTTAGTTTTTATCCAAAATAGTCTCGTCCAAAATTCTTTATCGAACAACGAAACAAAGACCGAAAGGGGCGATACCCGTAGTCGGCCCGTTTAAAAGCCTCCGCTGCCACCCCGGCGACTAATTTGAAACCCGTGAAAAAGTCACGGCAACTTCTTTATCGCCGTTCCTTTTTATCCGAAAAAGGCGACTCTTTCCGATTTTGTTGACTCGTCGGCCAAAGATTTTGCCGTCCATCGGCAGCAGCCCAGCTGGCCGATGTTTCGGGCGCTGCTCTTTTTGTCCTTTCCCTTGCACAGTTGGATGTTTCGACATCCAGTCGAATATCATTGATTTTGCTCTTTTGTCTCGTTCTCTTCTCTTTTTTTTGAGTAACCTCCTTAATTCAGAATGGTTTATCAACCCCCCAAACCCTGTGAGCTCTTTTGTTGTAATCCGGAGCCGGTACGAAAGTTTCCACGATTATTGCCACCGGCTTTTATACCTTTCCCTACGGTAAGAAAATGCCTTATTTTTCTGTAAAATTCACCCAAAAAATAGGAATTTGGATTGCAGTAGACTGATTTTAGGCCTATTCCTTGTTTCATGCTTCCAAGCCTCGATAACTCCTTAATTTGATAACTACGCAAAATTTAGTTAACATTACCGTAATCAGCAGAAAATTCTGTATAAGATGAGTTCCATTTTGGCTAGGCTCATTTTTTGGAACGTGCCAGACCTCCCTGTCATCTCCCGATGACTGCTATCGCAGTGACTCGCCCGCATTCTGCCAGCTCAGCTCCAATTTAATCGACGGGTGTTGTTGTAAAATTTGTCAGTTTTCAATATAAATTGACAAGCAGGAAGTATTCCCAGCAGAATCCAAATTTGATAAGAGTTTTTTGATCGTTTTTCGCGGCCACCCCGACGCGTTCCATCGGAGATTCGGACGGCAACATCGACAAGGTCGACACTGCCGAAAAATGATAGACAGATTCGGGAGCGGCGGGTATCATTTTTGGCCCCGGCGAAAAAATCAGCAAAACTGAAAAATAAAGACAGAAGATTTTTTGAAAAAGGAGAAATAGCGGAAAATGACTTGTCGACAGAGAAAATCCATAGAAATTAGTAATCCCCTGACATTTTTCGTCTATTTTTTGATCCATTTTAAAATGTCGACTAATCTCCTTTATCTTGGGAAGAAGACTGTAATCCCTGGCTGTCATCCATCCCAGACAAGTCGTCTCATCCTCCCTCTGCTACATCCTCCTCCCAAATTTAGCAGAAATGACAGGATCGAGTCATCTGTTCCCTTTTTACTGTTCAAATGCCGTTCCCGATGGCTGTCTCCTATTCGCCTTATCCTTTTCCGCCCGGCTTCTTCTTGACCGGTCGACATTCTGGCTGTCGACTTCCACGAAAGGCGACACCTCTTCGATGTGTTCAAAACGGAAATTATTCTAATTTTTTCCATAAAATGAGAGAGGTGAATCATTTCTTTATGTCTACTTTTTGAAACTCGTCCAAAAAAAGAGGGAGAATGAGTCAAATGTCCCGTCGCCTCTCCATCTAAACAGAAGTCAATTTTCATCATTATTTCGGTCGTGTTGGTCTCTTCTCCCCTTTTTTGGGAGACTAATTTTATTAGGGAAAATGAGGGCTTTTTCCAGGGGGCAAAAGGGATCAGCTTTCTTCTGTGGCAAAGTCTGGCGTGTCTTTCTTTTGCGGCGATGGTCAATTACAGGAAAAGAAAAGATAAACTAGTGTAATTAGATAAAAGTTGACACCTTTGCGCGTGACATGACATGGTCTGCCAGCTATTTCTTTGAAATATCAAGTAATTTTGGCGGTCGATGGATGTTAGGTGCGATTGTACTCGGGAAATTGCAATTTGCACGATCCGCTGGATAAAAAACCACCGTATTCTGGGTTCAGAGGATCTGGACCTCATAACGTGGGTTGGATATGTGTGAAATTAAGAAAAATGGAGATTGAGTGGCCATGGAAGAGATGCATTAACGGGCGGAGACAAGCCAATTTTTGACACTGAATTAGTCTCCTCTTCTCCAATTTTTCTGGTAAAAATCAGGGCGGGAATTCCAAATTCATATTTCCAAATTTAATCTTTTTTTTCAGGAAGATCAGAAAAAGATCATGCAACAATTCGCTTTGGGAATTGGCCAGGCGAACAATCTCCAGGTGAACCCGTCGAATCCTTACCTCGACGCGTTGAGGCAAAATGCAGCTGGAAGTGAGTTGTAGCCCAGATTCTGTATTGGCTCGACTTTCAGATGTGCCCCCAGCAGTCTTGGCTGAGATGCAAAAAATAGAACAAGAACGGATGCGACAACATCAGCAACAGCAGCAGCAACAGGTAGATCTCTCCCTTCTCCTTCGAATTTCACCGAATCCAGGCTGATGCGGCCCAGAGACAAGCACAAGCTCAACTTGCCCAGGTGCAATCCCAGGCGGCTCAGGCTCAGTTGCTCCTCACCCAGATCAATTTGATCCAACAACAATTTGGCGGAAATGCACAGGACATCAATCGAATAATACAGATGTCAATGAGTAACGATCCAATGGCGGCACAGGTAGGAGAAGGGCAGGAAGGAAAAAGAAGACTTTTAGCTTCTACGACAATTGCAAAATAATCAACAACAGCCACAACAGCCAGAACAAACACAACAACAGTCATTGGGGCAAATGCCAAAGGATCTCATCGGGAAATATGAGTATTCTATTAAAAATGTAAGGAAATAGTGGAAGAAAATCGGTAGGCGGGGAGCTTCGACGGCGCGGTCGACGAGATGGACGTGACCCTCGTCGACACCTGTCTCGAGTACAGAATTGGTCTCCTTTTCCAGTCGAAAAAAAAAGAATTACTAACGACAAATTTTCAGCTGGAAATAGCAATGAATGAAGCGAAGACAGTCCGATTGAACCTAGCTTACCTCTATCCGACAGCACCGGAATCGGCTGTCCAGCAGACTGTCGCCCGCATCCAAGAATCATTCCAACAGCCTTATCGTCTCTTCACCAACTGCAAACATGAAATCGAGACGATGATTCGGAAACTACAACAAGATATTGCCGGTTGTAAAGCAAAGGAGAAGAGTCAAGCGGAGCAGATCGAACACTTGGAAGCCGAAAAAGTCAGAGTCAATCAACAATTGCTCCAGATTCAAATGTTGGCGCAGCAACCACAATTCCATTTGCTTATGGCTTATCAAAATATACAGGCGGTAAGTGATTCTCTGACTGAAAAAAGCCAGGAATTTTAGCTATTGGCAGCCAACATGCAAGGTGCGGGTCAACTTGCGGCGCAGGCCGAAGTGGCCAAGAAGGAATTGCAGATGACCACGGCTAGTAAACAGAAGTTGATGGAACAGTTGACCACTTATGAACAAGTTCGAGCCAGGGGAAATCATATTCCGCCAACATTGACGGCCATTTATGAACAAGTGTCAGCGAGGGCGACGGAGGTAAGACGGGGGAAGAGCGGAGGGAGATGGGCAAAAGTCTTGGTCGAGCAGTCGAACCTGAAAATGGAAGGATACAAATGAAATACGGTAAAATATCTTCTGTTTATAGGAGTTGAATACAATGTTGACAAGAGGTGGCGGCTATCCTCAGACGACGATGGCTCAAATAGCTCAACAGCAGCACCAGCAACTTCTCCTTCAACAACATCAACAAATTATCCAGGTTTCCGGATCTTTTATCGACTAAATTGTGCTATTTTCAGCAATACCAACAGCAGCAACAACAGCAGAATCAACAGCTCCAGACTCTTCAGAAGCAGCAAGCAGCTCAAGCGGCGTCGGCGGCAGCGGCACAGAAATTGGCACAGCAACAAGCTCAACAAGCACAACAACAACAGCAACAACAAGCCCAGACCCAGCCAAATCTACCAGTGAGAAAAGATAACACCTGGGTAGCGGAGATGGAGAAACAGACATCCAGACCGTCGATGGCCCCTCCGAATAGGAATAGTATACTCAATACAGTTGGAAAGAAGGTAGAGGACTAGAAGACAGGGAAAATGACCGAGTTTTGTAGATGATTGGAGAGGAACTAGCCGCCCAGCAGCAGATGACCTCCCCGAGTACTGCTGCTCAGCTTCCTCAACCGTCGACCACCCAGCAACCACCGGCAGCAGCTCAACCGGCACCGGCTGCTGGACCGGCCGAACCAATCAAGAGGAAATCAGGTAGGAGATGGCATCATATCCGGGGGGAGGACAAC
This sequence comes from Oscheius sp. DF5033, assembly GCA_964036215.1. NCBI lineage: Eukaryota > Metazoa > Nematoda > Chromadorea > Rhabditida > Rhabditidae > Oscheius > Oscheius sp. DF5033. Next base: position 4,632,905 of record CAXIWN010000004.1, on the reverse strand, counting down.
CGGGGGCGAGAAGTCAAAACAAATAGACATTTTTGGATTTTTGACATTTGTAATCGCTTTAATTTTGAGCAAATAGGAAATTACTCACGGGAAGGAAGCACTGGTCAAAGGGTGCGGGGGAGGAGGACCAGGGGATTTCGATAACAATCGGGAGGCTTCGAGTCTTTACTTTTATGCTCTAGAGTCACTACGGTAATAGAACTTTATCCCCTCTCCAGCATATCCCCTGTGGATGACGTAAAACAGGCAAGAATCCCCTTTTCCCTACAAATCGACCGCGTCTTCCCGGGAAATTGAGCAAAATGAAGGTTAGATTCAAAATTTTTGACCAGTAGATTTACTGAAGAATTTACCACTTTACAATAATCTGGCTGGAAATGGGCGGGAATAGTCAAAATAATTAGAAGACGAGGGAAAGTCGAGACCTCTGTCAAATATTCCCTGGTTGTCTCCCAGTGCCCTGCCTAGGCTGTCCGATCCCTTTTTCTTATTTTTTTTTGGATAAATTTCCCGCCACTTTATTGGGTTGAAAATGGTCCGGATGGGCTTATTACTCGAGAGGGCAAAACCGCACATTTGTAGCCCCGAGAACTGCTGGCAGGCACCTCGATGTCTTTACGTAATCTTTCGAGATTTCCCTTCCAATCGTAGAAGCCCCTTTTAATTTTTATAAGCGAAACTGGCTACCATACTCATTATGGGCGGAGGATTGAATTTTGAGCTCAACCTTCATTGCCCCACGGGATGACTTTGCCGCCTTACCGTAGCCCAGCTCATTTAATGGAAGGAGTACCGCCCAATTTTAATTAAAACTCTCAAATAAATAAATTTCCAGGTGTGGAAACTGTCTACATGGACAAGGTCTCAGCCAAGCCGCATCCTCATATGAGACGACCCGGCAGTCCAGGCGTCGTCCCAACTCCAATTCCTCCTTTACCAGGAAATCCACCAGCAGCTAAACCACAGGTCAGTCGAGATTTTCTAGGAGGTCTCAGGAGACAATAAAAGGGATATTTGTAGTCAAAAAAAGACAAGGGAATAAGATTCGACTTTTTCAGACATCGCGGACAGGCACGACGCCTCTGGCAGTTCATACCTCCATGCCTGGAATGGACAACTTCTATTCGGTAAGTTTAAGATTCTGTATATCATCTAGGGAAATCAATTGAAAAACCTGCAAATTTTAATAATAATCTCATTACTTTCTCTGAAATTTGTAGTCTACGTCCTCGATGCACTCGTCGACGCGGTTGATATTTTCATTTTCATAAAATCTCATCGAATGTTCAGGAACGAATACAATATTACGTTGTTTTAATTATTACGGAAAATAATAAGGTAGATCAGGTCAAGAGACAAAATGACGAGGGAGGGACTACAACCCGAAATCTCTGGAATTACAATGGGAGATCTCCCGATTTAGTCGAGGTTAAAGGGAAATTTATTATAAAAAATCGAGTAGAATGGCTAATGTTTCCCCATTCGGTCACAATTCCCGTTCTACGCGATGGTGCAAAATGATGCAAAGACCCGGCGATGACCGGCGATCTAGAAAATGGAAGAAATCCTTTTTTTCCCTGTTCCCTTTTTTTTATTCCAAAAAGTTGAGGAAATTTAATGAGGAAGTAATAATGTTTAATTTCCTTAGCAACCCAGCTTCTTCCTCATGTTTTTTTTTGTCGGAGATTAGTTGTCCGCCCTGAATCAGACACAGTCTGCATCGAAGTCAACCAGCGGCAGACATCTTCTTCCCAATTTTAGGATTTATGACAGTTCAAAGAGAATTTGAAACCCTGAAAGGAATGGTTTTTAGACAATTTTTGCGGTTTTCTGGTGATTTGTTTGCTGAATGAGTAACAAAGGTTCCCCGCGTGGGTTCTAGAGTCCACGGCAGGTTCGCGTCGACTTTTGCTCAAGTTCTTTCAAATTTTCTTATTTACTCGGAGAGGAAATGCTGTCCGGTTAAAGTACAGCATATTCCATTTTTTGACCTGTTGAGATTATACGCAAAAGGCGCTAATTTCAAAAAAGATCGCTACTGTTTCTCTTCTCACCCTGGCTAAAGCGGCTTCCTTGTACATTCAATTCTGCAAATCCTAATGCAGAAAATCCCTCTATCATTTAAATGGAATGTAGTCATATCCTCTGACCTCATGGGGGTTTTTGATAATTGACGACGGAAGTTGTGACGTCGCCATTTGTATTTCCCCCGTTTATGAGATGATTTTCAGTCACCGGCTGCTCTTGAGAAGAATCCAGCCGACTTCGTCTCTCGACTTCGTTTGCCCACCCAAGAACAGCAAAGTTTCCCCTTTGCCAGCGGATTGACAGGATCAAAAGAGCCGGAAGTTCATCGAAAAACGGGCATGGTTCGACTCCCCGAACGAGAAGAAGCCGCTTCCTCATATTCAGTTAGTTTGGTTAAAATACAGAAATATTTTGTAGGATTTTCCCTTTGTCATTTGCCCGACGTCATTGGAAAGGCCGACGGTGTCATCTCGTGGCGAGACAAGCAGCCTCGGAGCCAGCCAACTCGTCTCGCCCGGCGTACTTTCTCCAAAGGTTCGTACTCATTTTTTAAATAATTCCCCCGCGACAAAATTATCTGCAAATGCGTCGACAGCTGCTGTTTTTAGACGTTTTTCATCGTCAGATTCTTGGCATTTACGTAAATTTAATGCAGAAAATGGCGGGGAAAAGGCGGGAGTTTGGATATAAGCAGTGGCAATCCACCGTCATTCACCATAGCCACTTCTCTCCATTTTGCAATAATTTTTATATCCGCTTCTACTAGTCGCTCTCAGGGTACACGCATCCTTTTTCTCAAAACCCGGCCAGGTAGAATCTGAACTTCGACTCTGTCGACAGCGTAGATTCGAGTTGTTGATCGTTACCGTCGAACAACTCGACATTATCTCGACTGTCGTCGACGTTTAGACCTCACCGATTCTGATCGGAAACTTCAAATTTTTGGCAGCTCATCTTTTTCATTTCGAATCGAGTAGACTAGCAGCATTTGGTCTGCTTTCTGTCACAATCTATTCTTTTCATGATCGACTCGACCCTTTGGGTACTAGCTCCTTTCTGACTCGACCTCGTTTCGACAAAGGACATCTCGTGTAGTCCTGGATCCCCGTCAATTGAGATTCTGCCCTTTTCCTCATTTATGGCCTCGATCTCTCCATATCCTCCTGGGTACAGCCTGTACTTTCGGTACACGAGACCTCAAAGGGGCGGGGACTTTTCAAGTGTTGCGGATCTCTTCCACATATTTTGATATTATGACGATGGCTTTCGGCTTGTTCTTTTTTGTTGCCAAACAGAAAGTCGACGCTGTTGTCTTCTGCGAGGATGTCTCCTCTTGTTTATCGCCGCCTTCCTTTCTGGTTGTTTTCCGCCGTCTTCTGGTTCCTCGTACTCTTAGTTCATCTGTCCTTCATCAAAAGGCCCTTCGTTCATTTTGCAGAAAAAGGTACCGGGAAGTTGTTTTCGCCTTTCGTACTTTCCTTCGTCGTCGACGGGTCAAAAATCTGACAAAGGCGCCAGCTGCGATTGTTATCATGTCATAAATTCCTGTGTGTCTTCGATTCTTCTCTTTTGTGAACAGGATCCTCGTTCCCGGCTGCTTCCCACTCAGAATTCTCTTAATCTCTCCTGACATCAAAGTTCAGCTGTTTTCTGACATTTTCCCGCCTTCTCGAGAAACTTCTCTGTTCCTTGTTTAATTATTACAAGAAAAGGTCGACGTCGACTCTTGTTCTTTTCTTATAATTTCCTATGTTTTTCTGTCAAAGTTCAAATGTTCTCAACTTGCCGCCATCCGCCCAGTCAGTTGTTTTTCCTCGTCCCCCGCCCTGTTGCCTCCTCTTTTTAAATCCGGGCAAATGTTATTTTGTATAGTCAAAACACGAAGATCATCCGGTTTCCCTAAATTTGAATCTGGATATTTCTGCTGAGTCAAAGAATCCTCTTCATTCCCGTAATTCCCTGTTTTATCCTCTTTCTAAATATAAAAATATCAAATTCCAGATAAATTTAAGCCTAGAAATTGCTACTTTCCACCAATTTTTCTGTTAAAAATGAAGAAAACATTGTTTATGACCTCGCAAAATGGGCAATTAGACCATAATTCCGTTTTTTATGCTCGTTGGTCGACTAATTTGCTCTTTCTCGATGTTTCTTCTACAAAATAGCTGGCTAATAACGATACAAAACATAATAATCGCATTTGTCGATGATCTTTACGCAAGAAAATATCGAAAATACTTAGCAATGGCGTGTTTATTGTCTCTCCAAAGGTTCTATGGCAATTTTCTTATCTATAAAATACCATTTTTAGTAAAACTATTGGAAATTCCTAAAATTTCTTGCAATCTGCGCAATTCTGGTCAAATATGGCGAACACGTGCTGGCGTCATTGAAATTGCGTAAATTCAGTGATCTTGATGTTTTTCGATGACCAAGAAATCCTTAGAATTGGCGTCTTTTCATCACAAACTATAATTCCCAAGAATTCCGCTTCCAATCGGCTTCTTTCTTTTTTTCCCGCTTGAGTAGAGAACATTGGTCGACTTTTTTCTACTAAAAATTGAATATTTTTTAAACGTGGTCTTTTGGCACTTTGACTTTCCGGATCTGAATATAAAAAAGTGTACTTTAGTCGAGGACGAAACAACCAGTCCTCCTGTGAGCACACAACTACCTCGCTTGGCTCGATTTCCCCTTCTGAGATCAAAAAGAGAGAAATTGCCAGACAATCGGCGTCTTGTTGTTGTGTTCTTTCGTGGCCAGACTGATCTCCGACCCGCTTTCCTCTTCTTGTTTACACTTTTTGTTTCTTTCAGTAAAAACTATAAAACTCTGCCTCTTTCCCGTTCATTTGGCTCCAAAAATCTCCTTTTGTTTGCCCAAATGTGTGCGAGCTCCCCCCTTCTCCTCTCTCCACACATTCCCTTCCCTGCTGCTGCACTCTTGCAATATTTCATCACGGGATATTTTGTACTACTCCCAACGAATTTTCTGGGCTTTTATCATTTTTTTTCTAATTACTAACAAGCGGCGTAAAAATCCAAGAAAATGATCGAAACATTGCAAAAATATCGAAAAGTTGAGCAACTCTTTTATCCAACTGCCCGCTGTTTTTAAAATCAAAGTAATTCTACGCTCCCTTTAAAGAGTATCCACTCATTTAAATGATATAATTTCAGGCAGTATCAACGATGACCCTTGACAATTCGATTCCATCGACATCAGTTGGAGACGTGGCTCACGGCGTGCAGACGAAGCCAGCGATGGCCAATGGCCTTCTCGGGGAGATCGAGCCAATGTCGCCCGACAGTCCAAAGCCAGCCGCCATCAGCCCCGCCAAGCTGGGAGGCGACCATGCCGGTGAGTTTCTTTGGAAAACAGCTGAATTAATTAAGAATTCCTTTAATATAAAAGATTGTCTCCTGCAAAAAAAAGGCGAGAACGGGCTTCACTAGTAGACGGCGGCGAAAAAAAACAGGGGGGAAGTTTGGCGGGGGAGGGCGACATTTGATCAAAGAACCGACTGAGGAGGAAAAGATAAAAGTCACCGGAACAAGAGAAAGCGTCGGAGGAGATATTATCGACTGGAGATCTTTAACTTTTCACCAGGACATCTGAGATTGTCGATGTCGAAGCGAGGATCGAGCCTAGAGCCAAGTTATGAGCAAGAGGAAATCTCCTCATTGATGACTTTCCCTCTTCCCCCGCCATTTCCCCCAAATCTATTTGAAGGATTCTAAAATTAGTTTCTTTCATTTTCCCAGCGAGGATTGTCTTTCAATTTTTGCAACATTTGCAAGATTTGATGTCATCGCGTATCCGTGTCAGCTCGATGTTTGTGTGTCTATGATGATCTCTTTCTTGCAAGGGATCCTGCGCGCATTCCCTCTTCATTCATCCGCCTCCTTCAAATCTGTCACCCCGTGGTACATTAGCTGTGTCATCAAATTAATCTAGGAAAAAAAACAGATATTTTGACCGGTAAAAAGGGGAACTTGGGCGCCGATTACTTCTTGGGATGACCGGAGTGCCCTTTTTTTCCAAACGCAAGGATACTTCTTTTGCCTCTAACTCAGCGATACCTTGGCCATTTTTTTAGTTTAAAGTACATCAAAAAGAGAAAATCCTAACCAATGTTTGCACCAAATTTCAGCTAACCAGCCCTTGTAAAAATTTTTCTATAGACGAAAACATCGCTGCCCGTCGTTTTTCGTTTATTCCGCGGCATTTTGACCGTTTTACCGGTTTTTGAACACTCAAATTGTATAAAGATTGGTCTCCAGATCTTCTAGGATCTAATCATCTAAAAAAACTTTGAATTAAAACAAAAACCCATAATAGAGCTGAGAAATGAGGCAAAGGAGCGCGAAAAAGGAAGCGAGTATAGCAAAATCTGGGAAAATTGACCTAAAAAAGATCGCAGTCCCTTTATTTCCCTCCATTTTTCTGTTTCTTCCATGAACTCGGTCAATTTTCAGGCGAAGGTCGTTTATATTCGATGATGGATGATGTCTTTTTCGAGGATGACGGTCCAGTTTTCCGTCCGATTTCTCCAAATTCTTGCCTTTACAAGGAGCCTTTCCTGGATTCTCCCCTCGAAGATATTTCCTCTGACGACGAGCCCGCCGTCCAAATGGACTCCTAATCCTCGTCATTTCCTTCTTCATTTGTGATTATTTCCCTTCTTTTTTCTGCGTCGAGTCATAATTTTCCGTTTTTCTTGTATTTATTCCAAATTTTTCAAAAAAGAAAGCGTGTGTGATCCTCCAATTTCTTACTTTTCCCTCCTTTTCTTCTACGGCTCGATCTCTTTTTGTTTTGTTTATTTTGATGATCATTTATTAAATTTATTAAATATCTAATTTTTATTAAAGAAAATGCAAACTAAAAACGAAAAATGATCGCCTCGAGGAGCGGTCGACAGCCTTTATATCCCTCTTGATTTACAGACAAAGTCTAATTCTCCTAAAAGATACAGTAATCCCCAGTTTAAAGGGCGATTTTACTTTTACTTAAGAGGCTGGCGAATTGTCCTCGATGATCTCCGGAAGAAGGAGAAGGGCTTCCTGGAGTATTTTGGCTAGCAGAACAGCTTCCAGGAGAATTGTAAGTCTTTCTACCGTGCTCCTAAAATTATTTTAATTCTTGTTTTAATAGAAAAACAAAGAAAAAGAAAAGAAAAGTCGAGTAGAGTTCAAAGCAAAAAAAAAAAACAAAAATGTTTCGCTGTCAGCAGGATTCGAACCTACGCGGGCGGAGCCCAATTGATTTCAAGTCAATCTCCTTAACCTCTCGGACATGACAGCACTGTCATTTGGCACTCGGGCGCGTGGTAGGATGCCTCCATTTTACTTGACAGCAGACTGTACAAATTATTCAAGTGGGAAATGATCTTGAGGGGATTCTAGACGTCTTCTGGCCTTTCTTTTTATCAACGGAAGCTCAAATCCCCCAAAATTCGTCGAATTTCGATGAAAAGCCACCCGCTTGTCAGTTTTCCTGTCAATTTTCTGGGAAAATCGATCGATTTTGGCTCATTTTATTAGAAAAAGAATCACATGGTAAAAGAAGTACTCGGCAGCTGAACGACATCGTCAATTTCATCGGGGATCCAGTAGAGAAAGGCCACCCAGTAGCCAATATTGAAAAGAACATAAAGAGACGGAAAAATGACTTTTGACACGTTGTCGATTCGATTTACAACCTGAAAAAAAATTTAAAGAAAAAAATGCAAAAATTTCGCTGTCAGCAGGATTCGAACCTACGCGGGCGTAGCCCAATTGATTTCAAGTCAATCTCCTTAACCACTCGGACATGACAGCACGTGGTCGGCACTCTCCGTTTGTGCTTTGGTGTCTCTGCCGGCGCAGTCCCATGACTAATACTCGACTTACTTTGGCTGGATCACGCATTCGAAGTTTTCTTTTGGCTTTTGCTGCTTTTACTGCCATTCGGTAAAACACTAAAAAGTAGGGGAAATTGTGGGATTGCGGGCGAGTTTACTCGAAGAATGTTGAGGATTTCTCTTGGAGAATAATTTCTGGTACCAGGGGCGGGTGTCTTCTTCAATTTCAAGGACTGTTGAACCCTGAAAATGTCCGGATTATTGTCAGGTCCCACACGGAAAAGAAATAAACAGTAAATATTTATAAATTCGAATGTTATCGTCGATATTCGATGCTTTCCATCATGTCATAAACATAAAGAATTGTGAGGGAAGTCGAGATGAGGGAGACGAGCCCGGCCATCAGATAGACGGTCGGAGAACAAATTTCGACAGTCGGCGGTGTCTCGTCGATCTCCCTGTCGCTTTTCCTTTTCGTCTTTTCTTTCGTCGACGCCACCGATCCGATGGACATGTCCGGAATTTCGGCCTCTTCGAATTGGTCCTCGCTCGCCTCCTGACTCGCCCTCTTCCTCTTGCCACTTTCTCTGCAAATTTCAGTCGACCGCCGTAGACGACGAGATCTTACTTGAGGAGAATCTCAATCGGAATATCCTCATTGACAACCTTATTCGATGCTTTCGCCATGGTGAAATGATCTCGAGATTACAGAATCAAACCGCTTTTCGAGCCTTGTCAAGTTGACCGGTAAAATGACGCCACCGACTTGTCAACTGGTCAAGACTTCGCTTCTGTCAGTCGTCTCCCTTCTTCGCCAGCAGCCGGTCGTCCATTCCAATAATTAGGTCACGTTTTTACTTTTTATTTCAATTTTTGCCCAAAAAAACTCATCCAAATCCAAAAATAGACGCACTTTTGATCGATGCGCAAACTTTTGACTGCGAAAAATAGGAGCCACGGGGTACGAAGCCAATTGGACAGCCAACCAAGGGAATCCGCCCCTTCTTGGCAGACGAACCTCCTCCAAGGAGACGTCGTCCTGGCCCGATCTCCTGGTCGACATGGGTCCCACGAAGCCACAGCGGTGTTTTGGTCGTCTGGATACCGTCGACCTTAAGGGAGATTCGGTAGTAACCGGGGGCTTCTATTGCGCGATTTTTGATATCAAATTAGATAAAATTGTAGCCATTTATTTTCTTTATTTCTTATTGTTGCTGCTGTTTTGTCTATTTTCAGAGGAGCTGGTTCTCGACTCCACGGCGACTGGACGACGTCGACAGCGGATGGCGGACAGAAGCAGCGATCGACAGATGCCGAATTGATAAGAATTGGAGGCGGACTAGGTTAGTCAGCTTTATAGCGTAATATTTGATGTGTTTAGGATCGACATTGAAGCGACAAATGAAACGACTACGACAGAAAGCGATCCAAGGCGACTGACGGAAAAGTAACTCGATGACCAAGAGAAATAGGAAAAATGAATGACAGCCGATTCAAAAGAAGCCGACATTGATCAAAAGACCCAATCTAATGGAACAGCCAACTGTCAAAAGGTTCGTCCTGTTGCCTTTATCTGCCGGATATTCCAACCGTATTGATATAGCTCTGAATTTTTTGGAATATCCATTGGCAACGGTTCCAGCGCTTATCTTTTGCTAAAAAGTACAGGCGGACGGGACCATTTTCGCGCGCTTTTTTTTTGTTTCCCGGCGCACGCTTCTGATTTCTTTGACCAATTTTGTCGAGACATGTCCTGACCACTTTGGCGGTTGATTCAAAAGGCAATTTCCAAAATTCTCTGGTCGAACCCTTATGATTAGCCGATTTTCAGAGTCTGCCGATGGAATTCTCATCATGACGAAAGAAGAGCAAAGCAACAGAAGAAAAAACACGCGAGGTAATGGCAAGAGGACTGTTTGGTCGAATCCGTGCATCTGCCGTAGCCCCAGATGATTTCATTGAAGACGGACGACGTACCGACTCGAGGTTCGTTTTTGCTACGGTTTCCTGGGCATTCTGTGATTGTTCTTGCTCCTTCTCAAGAGGGAGAACTCCGCCAGCCTCGCTTTTAGTCAATTTCTCTGGCGATCACCTCTGATTTCTTCTTTTAATTTTGTCGAGACATGTCTTGACAGCTTTGGCGGTTGATTTAAATGAGAATTTTCAAATTTTTCGGATTTTTCTTCAGTGATTATCAGCCTATTTTCAGGATTTGCTGATGGAATGCTCGGACTGGAAAGGGAAGAGGAATGCGCACAAGGTCAGGGCAAGATCCTTCGACTGAATGGAAGAGGTTCGTTTTGTAACCTTTTTGGATACCCGCTGGCCATCAAAATCGAGCAAATTCTTGGAATTTTACGCAAATCCGAAGGCGTGATAAAATGACCGGCTGTCGACTGCCGATGCCGCCGCCTTTTTATTTTGCCAGTCCTCCTCCCAAAGGAGAGGCTCAGTCGCTCCAAATTTTGCCAACTTTCCAAAAGGCGGACTCTTATTTCGCCATTTAATTTTGTCGAGACATGTCTCGACACCTTTGGCGGGCCATTCAAATTGAATTTCCAAATTTACTTTACTATTTGTATTTATTTTCTTATTTCAGGAGAACCGCTGGCATCGACGGGCTTACGGAAGAGGAAGGAAGAGAGGAGAAGTCGAAGAAGCCACTGAGTCGCGCCAACCTTTTGATCCATTTTTGTGATATTTTCTCCCTCCAACAGGCGTAAAAGCCCTGTTTGGAGGACTGTGTTCTCTGTTTTTTTGGGGTGTTGATCGTGGGCCTATCATGTGCCTCTTATTCCGCGTTTTTTTTGCTCGAAGAAGAGAAAACTGACCGCAATAGTTTCCCTCCTGGCTCCCATCAATCCCGCAGTGAACATTCTCATTTTATCCATCTAAAACGGTCATTCACCCGGTCAGTTCGTCCCTCACCGTCGCTGTAGTGTCGAGCCCCTTCAAGTCGTGTACCTGTTTTCGTATGTACAAGATATGAGCATAGTTTATGACGGCGTACTCGACCATGGCAGCGAAAACAAAGCCAAAACAACTCCTGAAATGGGGAGAGTCGACTGGGAGAGAAAGAGAGGAGTACAGGATGTAGATGTCCAAAGCCGTCGAGTGGGAAACTTTGGGGAGATCCGTCCGGAGGCCAAAGCCCAGCGTCGACATCGAGAGCACTGTCATGATACCTGGAAAGGGCAAAATGTTTTTGAGCGTTTCCCATGTCTCCCAGCTCTTACCTAAAGCCACCCTAGCCGGCGATGCCTCCTTATTAATCCAGAAACTGACCCAACTCATGACGACTATCAAAGTACAGGGAGTATAAATCTGCAACACGTAATAGCCCTGTTGTCGTTGTAATTTGAAATAAACGCGGAGGACAGATTGATCTGAATCTGGGTCACAGGCGCCTCGTCGACTCGACTGACTTCTATCAGGATATCGATAATCGGACATGTTGTGCTCGCTCTTCCTCAGTCCCAATACTTGATATTGACTGAGCATATTGCCCATCAACTCGTCCATTTGGACATTCTTCCAGCTGTAGATTATGTCATTTGTGAAATATCCCAAGGAGCCGATTTCTATTGGACAAGCTTGACTGTCCATTGGAAATTTGCGCAAGTACATGTGACAACGGGATCGGATTGTCAATCTGGAAGGAATTTTGGGTCTCGAAGGGAGTATTTACCGTTGGCTTACAGTAATCTGACCATCTGATCTTACTCGAAAGAGAATATTTGGAACTGTCAATGTATGCAGGTAAGAATGTCGACCATTTCGGATATAAGTATCTGGCACCTGAAATTGCGGATCTCCCTTGAATTTCGGTGATGCTGACCCAAATATCCTTGAGCATTTTACTAGCCAATGGGATTTCTGGCTTGCTTGGATTGATGGGAACATAGGCCAGCCGTCGATCTAACCATTTTTGGCGGAAGTAACAATCCATCGAGAATTCCATGTCTTGTTCGGAGATTGGCCCCATACTTCGGACGAGAATGTCGACTTCGACGCGAAGAGGAGAGCGATCTGGTTGCTTTTATTGGGAAAAGGAATAGTTTACCAGGATTGAGAGGACGAAAATTCTTATCCTGGTTGAGGAGAATCGTGTCCAAGATTTTTGTTGTGTAGCGGATGAGCGTCGTGTTGTACGTCGACCTGGAAATGGGCATGGTCGATGGGTCTTTTCCCTTCTTGGAGCCGAAACCCGTCTTATGTGATATTTTCTCTGTTAATCTTTACCCTAAATCTGATTCAAAATTCAATTTAAATGGACAATACATCATAACCTGATTAGACCCCTCAGTTGCAGGAGGACAAAGAAGGATTTTGATCTCCCTCTCGGCCAACGTGCAATGTCACACAACACTATTTTTGGGTGCTGCGGCGCGTAGGTCGGCTCTGAAGCTCTAAAACTTTCGAAAATAATAAAATAGGCTCTACTAAGCCTAAGCCCACATTTTGACAGAAAAAGAATGAGAGAAAATTTTTTTAGAGAGCATTTTAGTGAGAAAGTAGGGGAAATGTCACACAAAAAGGTCAACTTTCATCGCGGTGTAGCTCACCAGGTGAACTTTTAAAATCGGTTTAAACGCTTGCAATGGGCACTACTAAGCCTAAGCATTCCTATGATAGAAAAAAATCAGAAAAAAATTGGTGTTGAAGGAGTGTATCAGCCATGTGTGACATTTGAAAGTGTGACATTGCACGTTCGCCCTCCCTCTCCCCTTCCCAAATTCGTACCTGTGTCTCCTCAACCCGATGGTGTCAATCTTTTGTGATTGTAGAGCAGTGGCCAATGAAACTAGGAGAGCAAAAATCATCCGTATTCTCTCCTAAAAAAAGAATGAGATGAGCAGCCCAATTGAGATGCAAGAGATGGAGGAGAGAGTCATTTTCCGGGTCACTTGAAGACAATCGCGTAACTAGGTTGCTCGACGGAGCAGACGAGATCTTGATTACTTTGAGAATGATTTTGGAGATTTTGACAATGGATGGAATTTTTGGGAAAAAGAGGGAGAGAAAGGAGGAAGGAACTGGGAGAAGCGATGAAATTAATGCATAGAGAAGGCGAGAGATCTTGGCGGTCATTATTACGGATCCTGGGGATGGATATGTCCAGTTACAGCGTCTTTTTTGAAAAGACAAAGGTCAAAAAGGACAGATCCCTTTGCGAGTTAATCTCAGCCCCGAAATTGAGCTCTTTGAAGAGAAGATGTTGCAAAGAGATGCAAGGAAGCAGAAACATGACACCGTCAATCTCTCTGCATTTCCTTCTCGTCGTTACAGTAAGAAGGCGGCTTGTAATTTAAAATAAAAGAAGTGGTTTTGACCTTGTGGCTTTTCGATTGACATGTCGTGTGTCGTCCCAGAATGAGTCCCTCCGGACCAGGGAAGGTGACGCGAGAGATGGGGTCAACCAGAGGAGAAACATGACAGATTCACTAGGACTAAAAAAGGGGAAAGATGGATGGAGTGGGTCGAATGGAGGAGGGGACAGTAATAGAAGAAAGCCATAATTTTATTGAGAACTGCAATTGGATGACCCGTTATCCGGAAAACAGCGGGGAAGAGAGGTAAATAGAAGACTGAACAAATTAGACTCTTGGAAGGCTCACTGGACACACTAAAATGTCATAAAATTGTCATCAAAACAGATGTCCTTCTCTCTGTCTCGTCAGATAAATTCCAATGGCTATCGTGATCATCTGTCTCCATTTTTGACACCACCATCACAGGTCTCCGCCCCCTCCTCAGGAGGCCATCGACTCTCCCCGTCTTTCCCCGTGCTCTTCTTCTTTTGAAGACATGCGACCCCCCGAGAGAGAGGACCGAAAACTCACTTATCCGCCTAATTTCAGCCGTTTTCCGATTGTCTATCGGCCACCCGACGGGCTGAGATTACTCTCCTTTTTCCCAGTAAAGTGGTTTGTGATCTAAAAACATCTTAAATTGGCCATTGCTGTTGAATTTGCCTGGGTAAGATGACTTGCCATGTCGGCCTTCTTCGTTTTTTCTTTGACCGTCGAGATCGAGCTCTACGTCAACGCTTTCTCTCTAATCAGGGAAACGTTTTAGTTTACCACGGCTTTCCGCAGCGAGACCTACACCATTCGAAAGAGCATGAAGAGAAACCCCTGAAACTGTTGTCATTTTCTGCCAAATGATCGATGGTGCCGATCCTGACGACATTTCTGGTTTACATGCTAAAATCCGAAAAATTGGTCAACCGGGCTGTATACAACAAAAAAATTGAAGGAAAATGTACCAAGTTGGCCGAGTGGCAACGCACTCGCTTATGATATTTTTGCCTTTTTTTCGGCTGGAAGTTCGATTCCTCCATTGACCAAGATCATTTTTCTCATTTTTCGTGGAAAGAACAACGCGTCTTTTTGATGGAAAGATCAAGTCTTGTTGGTTTCCTAATATGTAATTTTTTGGAGAAATAAAAGACTGGATGTCTTCCCTTTCCATGCTATAAAAATGCAAAAAAAAAAATAAAAGATGCCATGCACAGGTAGTCAATGGAGATTGAAAAAAAACTTGTTGAAAAAAATGAGAAAAATGATCTTGGTCAATGGAGGAATCGAACTTCCAGCCGAAAAAAAGGCAAAAATATCATAAGCGAGTGCGTTGCCACTCGGCCAACTTGGTACATTTTCCTTCAATTTTTTTGTTGTATACAGCCCGGTTGACCAATTTTTCGGATTTTAGCATGTAAACCAGAAATGTCGTCAGGATCGGCACCATCGATCATTTGGCAGAAAATGACAACAGTTTCAGGGGTTTCTCTTCATGCTCTTTCGAATGGTATAGGTCTCGCTGCGGAAAGCCGTGGTAAACTAAAACGTTTCCCTGGTAAGCGGACTTCTTTTTTATCCGTTTCCTGTCCTTCTAACTCTTGAAATTCCCAAAAATCCCCGACAGATTTTTCCAGATTTCCAAAAAAGAGATCTCCCCCAGCCATAAATCAAGATTTCAACCCGGCTGTGTTCTCCGACGTTCAAAAGTGCTCTCTCTTTCTTTTCGCCCTCAATTGTTCCTCATCCGACTGCCCTCTCTTTCTTTTCGATTAGATTTGTCTCTTTTTGTTCTCCGACTATTTTCAGCAGTCCATCTCGACCACATTTTCTTTTCCTCGTCAGTTCATGAGGCGATTGCGTCGCCTGGCGCAATGTGTCTTTCTCCCGTCCATTCTACTGCTCATCTTCTCTCTGACTCATGTTCGTGGGTAGGTTCTATATTTTCCCCATTAATTTTAAAGTTTTTTTTCCAGATCAGAATCCCTAAAAGTTGACAGATATCGCCGGACACCGAACTCAACAGCTTCTCCGGCTGAAATGGCCACTGCCTATTCAAATGCGTCGAAACTGTTGGCTGATCTTCTTTCCGACTATGACATCCGACTTCGGCCGGGATTTGGAGGTATTCTTCTGCCTTTTTTCCGCTTTTGCCTAGGATAGACATTCTTTTTGCTTCCTTGCCGGTGAAGTTCAAAGCGGAAGACAAAAAAGGAGCAGATGGGAATACCCAGGGCAATCTTTCTTTTCCTGTATCTTTTTGGAAAAAAACAACCGATGGCTACTCCCAACAGAGGGTAAAATCAAAAGCTGGACAGTCTGCGGTTGTTCGCTGCTGATAGAAAGAGTCGACGACGGATGGTCGGCGCGATTTCGGCTGGTCCGCTCATCCTGCCAGCATCATTGACAGTACATTTCCTCCCCTGTCGACCATTTTCCTCCTTTCCTCCTCTTTGCCATAATAGTCATTCTCTCTCTTGACTATTGCTCTTCTCCATGAATCAATGGCACCCGCTTCATCTCCCCGAGGGACAATATTTCGTTCGAGATGTCATCACCCTCGACCTTGGCTGACGTCGTCGTCGATAAACACCTTTGAACACCCGAAATCCCCAGATAATCCAGAGCATCCAGGTGTACTCGAGTCGACGACGTCTATTTGCCCTTTTCGAGAGCTCATCGTCCAGTCGTCGTAAACGCAATTGGCCCCGAATCGGATACGCCAGCGTCTTCCTGGGGGGAACTTGACTCGCGAGACAATGTGATCTTCTGCTCAAGGAAGTCATTGGCTATTTATGAATTTCCCTGCTTCTTTGTCATTTATGATCACGAAGATGTTTATTGTTTCAAGGAAGAGAAGAGAATATTGTACCAGGAAGATAATTACAGGCGATGCTCTTCTTCTGACGATGGATATCATAATCGCTTCATTCGACGCAATTTCTGAAGTCGATATGGTCAGTTTATGGACATCAAAGAGCAGTCGACGCGTGTCTCTTTTCCCCTGAGACAATTTAAAAGCTCACTATTAATGTCTATTTTCAGGACTATACTCTGACAATGTATCTGCATCAATATTGGACGGATGAACGTCTCTCGTGGAGTAATTCAATCCCCATCGATGAGATGACTTTGAGCGGAGAATTTTCACAGTAAGCATCATTTTTAGTCGGCAAAAAGATTTAGACACATCTGGGTGCCGGACACTTTCTTAGCCAATGATAAACATTCATTTTTACATGAAGTAACAGAGAGAAATAAAATGTTGAGAGTCAGTGGAGATGGCAAAGTGGCCTATGGAATGAGGCTGACGTCGACACTTTCCTGCTCAATGAATTTGAGAAATTTTCCATTGGATTCGCAAAATTGTACGGTCGAGATTGAATCATGTAAGAAGGGGAAATTAACAGAGAATCGGAGAAATTTAGATGGATACACGACGTCGGAAGTTTTGATGAAATGGAATCAACCACTGGCGGTACATGGCGTCGAACAGGTACGATAACTTTTATTGAAAAAACTTTTATAACTATTGTTCTAATATTCTTAAAAAAAAAGAAAGAAAAGTTAAAGAGATTTGACTAATAGACGAATAATTCAAAGGGTGAATGGTCGACAGCGTCGTCGACACCATTTCACCCTGCCAACTTTGAAGCTTCTTTTTCATCCCAAAATATGTTCTTCAATTCAGACAGACGTGCCCCAATTCACAATCACTGGTTACAAGACAGAGGATCGAATTGTGAGTACGGCGACGGGCTCCTATCAGCGTCTGTCACTCGTTTTTCAACTCAAACGTTCTGTTGGCTACTTCATCTTCCAAACTTATTTGCCTTGTGTCTTGATTGTTATGCTCTCCTGGGTCAGTTTTTGGATCAATCATGAGGCGACAAGTGCCCGTGTCGCTTTGGGTTAGTCCGTTGTCTCTTCTAATTTTGTATTTTTCTAGGAATAACAACTGTTTTGACAATGACGACCATCTCGACAGGAGTTCGACAATCTCTTCCCCGGATCAGCTATGTCAAATCCATTGATATCTATCTCGTCATGTGTTTTGTTTTTGTCTTTGCCGCTTTGTTGGAATATGCTGCTGTGAATTATTCCTATTGGGGAAGGAAATGTCGTCGACAGGGAGACGAAGGTTGGCCTGTCAATGGACAGAACAAAGAAGATCGAGAAGGAGCCGTCGACATGAAGGAATGGGGTGTACCTACCAATATTATCAATGTATTCTACGCTTCGAGTGGATTAAATGAATTTTAGGAAATACAAAAGTCGGAGACTTTGGACCCAAGAACACAGGATTTGGAGTCGTCGACGCCGACGCATCAGAGGAGGACGAGTAGTCCGATTCTCTCGCTGAGGAAAACTAAAATTGAGGTGAGATTGTCAATGAATCTGGGAGTAAGAGAGATACAGTTCCAGGCCCCGGATTCACCGGAATATCCGCGATATACACAGCCATCGCAAGGAGGACGACCGCGACCGATGGCAGGCAACAAGTAAGTCAATTGAAATAGTGGAAAATAAAAGGACGATGAGTCGACTTGTCGCCCGCCATCAAATATCAACTGATCATTCGATGATAAAAAAAATTTGCAGAGCTCGTCGCCGATTCACGACGATTGGTGTCGTTCGTCGAACAGCCCGAGTCAAGGCATCAATCCATCATTTGGGTCGTCGTGCTCGAAAAGTCATTCCAACGATCCGGGTTCGAGATGTCAATGTCATTGACAAATATTCACGGGTTATTTTTCCTGCCTGTTTTGTCATTTTTAAGTGAGTGTCTTCCCTTCCTAATATTTTCTTGCTTTTCAGTCTCTTTTATTGGGGATATTATTTGATGTTGGCTGATCAGACGAGTCGCGTTTCTGTCGCCTAGTCTTCTGTCGACTGTAGAATCACTTTCTATTCCTCAAAAATGTTTGAAATTTACTACAGACGGGGATTATTGTATTTTTTTAATAAAAAAAAATTAAAACTGCTGGTTTTCTATGGAAATGTGCGAATTGTGAGCGGAGAAGCCGACATCGTGGATACTCGGAGAACATGACGCCCACAAATATGAAAACGGCCTCGTTTTCTCAGATCATTGCCTGGTTCCGCTTGCTCCTTCAATAGATCATTTCGTATCGATTATACGATCAAATGGCCGGTTTTCTCTCGCTATTATTAGAGACAGATAAACCTCACCATCAAAGTTGAAAAGTTGGTCGAGGTAAACTGATCACCAAATTCCCGAGAGCATTGACAACGCTGGGGAAGCGATCCGTTTCCTCTTCTGTGGACTTTAATGCCGGTAAGAATAACTTGAATACATTATTTCTATCTGTTATTTTTTACAAATTTCATTTATTTTCAGATTCTAGATCAAAACGACAGCGCGAATCTTCACAATTTTCAGTTTACAGCCCGCGGAGATTGGACGTTGGAATCGCTCGAATCTGAAGAGAACTTTTATCAATTTAGACTGAAGGAATGGGACATTAAACATGCAAGTGTGGATATGGAAATACCACGTTGTTTTCCAAAAGGATCGTATTGACTAATCAGCATGTCTGATCGTTCTTTCGATCTCCTGTCCCAATATAGAACTATAAATTTTGAACTATGCAGAATGTCAGCGGACAGCAGCGGTTATCCTTTCTGTTCTTCCAACTTCACAATTTTATAAGCCATCGATCGTCTGGAATGGAAAATGTTGTAAGAAATCTCGTCATAAGGCGATAAACTGAATACTAACAACGAATAAAAGGCCTGGCTCCATTCCCACGCCTTGTAGCCGCCATCAGAAGCAATGCGCTTACTTTGCCTTCTCCTCCTAGTCGGGCTAATTTTGACTAATGTGGGTTATTTTTCTGTCAAATGAAAAGTTATAGAACTCAAGTGCCCAGCCGGTACGTGAAACTCTTGCCACTTTCCCCATTGACAGCTGGGTAAGTGAATTTCTGTCAAAATGCCAGTCTTCAGTGGATGACAACTCCTGGACGAAAAAATGTTACTGAATCGCCTCCGACAACCAAAGGTAAGCTTCTTTTTAAGAAATTCCTTTCCTTTCCTGTGACTTTGAATTTTACGAAGCAAATAGAAAAACAATTTGGCTACGCCGATGATGTCGACCATCCTATTGGCCGGCTCGCACTGATCGTCCGTCCACGTTATGATGTCGAGGGGAAATTGGTGGCTTTAGGAAATCAAGGAATTGAAGCTGTTATGGAATATGAAAATGGCACATGTATCGTGAGTTATCCTGCTTTTTTCTTATTTCGTTTAGTTCGTCGATCCGGATGTTAGGAGCAAGGTATACTTTACCGTCGACTGTGCCAAAGAAGCAGAAGGAATTATGGATAAAGCAAGGACATTGGCACGGATTCAATGAAAAAATAAATACATTTTTCATTTTTTCTTTTAATTTCAATCGTACAACGTCCAAATTCCGCCCTCTAGCAACTCGCCTGGTTTTTTTCTGAAGTTTTTCGTTTCGACGCATTCCCAGGCCTTCCTCGATGGTCTTCTCACTGTCGACGCTCCTCTCTGAGGTAATCCGGGGACATGCAACGGACAAATTGCCGTTGGTATCTCGACTAGAGATCCCTGATCGATGTCGTGTCCATGGCTCCATCTAACTGAAGAGACTGTCAACTTCCGGACAACATTTCTATTTTTTCGTAGTTTTCCTTTTTCTAAAGAAAGTATCGCGACAATCAGTCATTTATGTTGCGTCTGATGAGTCAAATATCTGACTGGTAGGCGGCCTGCTATTTTGGAGTCTCTCGAACGCGACATTCACAGCGCAATTTCTCCTTCTACTAGACAGTCTGCATTCGCCTCTTTTCCCGCTGAACTTGGTATTCCGGAATCATGCGCCATCTCCTTTGTCTCTTTCTCCTGGCAATTCTGATTCCCTCCTCATTGCAGCTAATTCCTCCACCGAGAAATCTAACGACTGAAAATCCGGTGGGTTAGTAAGTTTGTGTAATGACTGGGCATGTAGGAGACGACAGAAGGAGGCGATGACAGCACTCAGCCCGGCTTCTCTTCTGTGGAAACGACTGTTGTGAGAGACAGTGAGGCGACGACACGTGTGGTCGACGAGACGACGACGGCGACCAGAAAAGTAGAGGAAACGACGACAGTCAAGAGGACGACAGCTCAACAAAAGACGTCCACAGTTGAAGAAACAACGACCACAAAGCAATCAACAGCAGCTGAAGCAACGACAACTGAACCAAGTGATATCTGTAGGTTTCCGCCAGCAATTTCTAGAAGAATTTGATAAAAGGTGGCATTTTTGCCCACTTTTGCGCCATTCCTGTCCATGTCTACCCAATTTTAGCCTATCCTCTTCCTTCCAATATCACTCTGGCTGAGGACAACAATGAGAACCGTCGCCTGTTTTGGGGCCTATGGCGTCTGCCTGAATGGCGATTCTCTATCGAAGCTCTGATTCACGAAGGCCATCATCTCGTCTTTTCTGTAGTCAACGACCATTGTCTCGTGAGTCGCTGTCAATTTCTCTCATTAGATTTTCAATTTCAGTACAATGATCGGGCCACCAACAAGGAACACTTGAAGGCATATTGCGTTGGATTATAAGAAATAAAAAATATTTGAATCAGTCGACGGTTTTATTCAGTCAGTATCGTCGGCGTCGACCCATTCTTCCCTGGCCATTTCCTCTTCCATGAGGATCATCTCCATTTGGATGAGATAAGACCAAATGGCCACGGCGAAAAAGAGCCCAGTGAAGTACCAACTGGTACCGGTGATGACGAGGAAGACAGTTGAGAGGGGCAGCGTCGGCTGGGCGACGACAGGCTGCACGGCGAGGAGACGTCTTTCCACTTGGCGGATTTTGTAGTTGGCAAGCAGCTGCTCCGTCTGGACTTTCATCTTCTGGAGCGAGGAAATGGTCGAGTTGAAGAGACATCGGGGGACGGGGTCGACGGTGGCCCCGACGGCAAGGGAGACGAGTAGCAGAGAGAACAACAGCAGACGGGACATCGGAGAGACGACCGCTGGGATGAGATGGGGAGATGGCAAGGAAGGAATTGAACAACGGCTGATAGAGGTCATTCATGTTTGGACATGTTCTGTTAGTTGACGGTAGCCAATTCACCTGTGGAAGTTCATTGTTATCGTCTGCTTCCATCGAAGAAGGATGGAAAAGAGCAAGCTGCAGAAGTCGTCGACTTCTTCGTCGATGCCGTCTCTTCCGCCGGCTCCGCCGCCCAAAATTCAAGAAGGCGCCAAGAAAGATCTCGAGAAGCAAGAATATTTCCATGGATTTCGTCCTCGAAAGGATGTTCAACATTTGCTGAAGGAACCGAATGATTTCTTGGTCCGCGTATCGGATGGTGGAGGAGGTGCTGCCGAGATTATCGTCAGTGTGATGAATGACAAGCGAGAACATATGCATCTGACGCTGTGCCATGAGGGTGGACTCTGGCAATTTACTCTGATCTCGCAAGCGATGAAGAAGATGAAAAAGAAGGCGAGTCATTCGGATGCTGAAAATGGCAAACTTCGGACAAAAGGATTCGCCTCCGTCTGTGAGCTGATCAGCTACTACAAAGATCACAGAGGACCGGGAAAAATTTACCTGAAGAACCAAATACTCCGTCCTCATTGGCAGATTACCCATGATCTCGTCGACTATCGCGTGGCGGATCTCATCGGCAGTGGCAACTTCTGCCACGTCTACAAGGGAAAATATAAACGGACGGAGCAAGATGTCTACGACGTTGCTGTCAAAGTCTGCCATGAGGGAAAAATGCCAAGTGATTCGACAGAAGAAAGCAAGGAGGCCAGAAAGGCAATGATCTCAGAAGCTCAGACAATGAGCAATTACATCCATGAGAATATCATCCAGGTACGCTTTTTCATTTTGTGGACGGCTGTCGACAGTCTCATTTGACCATTGCAATTGCCTTGTTTTTTCAGCTGCATGGTGTCGCCTTGGCTCATCAGCCAATTCTGATTGTCATGGAATACTGTAGTGGCGGCAATTTGGAGACGCATCTGATGAAGAATAGCGGCAAGATTGAACTGGGCGAACTGTTGGTCTACGCATTGGAAGCAGCCCGTGGACTTCGCTACCTCCACGACCAAAATTGTGTTCACCGCGACGTGGCGGTCTGTTTATTTTTCTAACTCTAAAACTGACAAATTACAGGCCAGAAATTGCCTGATAAGTAGCAATGGAATCATCAAAATCAGCGATTTTGGACTGTCGATGGTCATCAGGGAAATGGACAAGCAGGAAACGGACGAGCCGGAGAGCAATGGCCAAGTTCCCGTACGATGGATGGCACCGGAATCGCTGAAGAAGCCCGTCCAATACAGCGTCAAGTCTGATGTCTGGAGTTATGGCGTACTCCTCTACGAGATCTACAACGACGGGGCCAAGCCATGGCCGGATGAGCCGATAAAGAAAGTGGCCACGATGATTCGCAAGTGTGAAATGCCGCCATTCCCAGAAAAATCGCCCAAAGAAATCAAAGAACTCGTCAAAACTATCTGGTCAGTTGGATAATTATCGACAATAAAAGATTTTAGGATTGCTGAGCCGAAGGATCGTCCGACGCTCGGTAAAGTCTACCGAAAATTGTACCACATGATCCAGAAGTCCATTTGCCTGCCGCCGAGCGACATGAAACTCTGGGCCGTCAACCGAATTCCCGGAGTTATCAGGACGGACAATGGGCTGGCAGCCAGAGTCGGCGATCACACCGACAGCAAGGACGAAGGCCAATCGGAACACAACTCCCGCCACATGCCGCCTCTTCCCGACATCAAAACCAAATAATCGGCGATTTGAAATAAAGATAACCAAAAATCTTTCTGTTTTTTTCTCTTCTTTTCTTCGTTTTGGTTGTCGTTGTGAGATTGCAGAAAAGAGAAGTTTGGTTTTGTCTGGTCTTGTCGTCATTGATGTCGTTTCCTCCGACGATTGATGGCTACCCTCCTTGATTCGGGTTACAATTAAACATGAGATTATCATAATTTACCTATTAAATGAGTACTAGAACATAATACAGACACGCCGTGAAATATCGAACAGATGGCAAGGATACAATGAATTGCAGACAATTACAGACAAAAAAGAGAAGAGAATTATTATGTCAGAGAACCGGGGGACTGAAAATGACAAGGAGATCATTTAAATAAGATTACGGTAGCCAGAAAATGAGGAAGAGGATATGGTCTAGCAATTTCCATTGAAATTAATCCTATAGATCGCCGAGGAACGGGATTAGGAGCCGAACCACATGGGCTGATAGTTGCCGACTTGTCCGCCGGTTGGCTGTCCGTAGTCGAATCCAGCTGCTCCGTGATTCGGCATTCCTCCTTGCATTTGTGGTTGCTGTTGTTGTTGTCCGCCAGTTCGAATATGTGCCATCGCCACAACACCGAAACCGAGTCCCAAGGCCATTATATTATATTTTGCTAGAATCTGAAACGGACACTGTATTCTATTCTCGTCGAGACTCACATGAAGGGCGCCCATAATCTCACGGACGGCGGCGTCATTGAAGCCGGATTCCCTCAAGACAACTTGCAGTTGATCCAAGAATGCCATACACTGAAAGTGACGAAATAATTTAAAGAAATATGGTTTATGTTGTAAATTTGGGGTAAAAATAGAGGAAAAGAAGGATTTCACCCTCGAAGAGTCGTCCAAAAGAAGGGAATACATTAAAATTATTCGACTTACCTCAGAATTATTCATAGCAGCCGGATTAAAATTGAAATTCTGTCGTGGTTGCATCTGTTGTGGCGGCTGTTGCTGTGGCTGATAAGGAGCATTATTATACCCGTAACCGGGCATCCCGCCAGGCATCCCGCCACCGGGCATTCCTCCTCCCATATTCGACGAGGTCGGCGTATTTTGGAAGAATGGATTAGGGCTGTTAGCTTGCCTCGCCGGGGTTACCTAGAAAGAAAATTAGACAAAGAGATCGAGAGGAAATGCCATTTTGCCAGTTCCAAATTCTGACTCGACCCGGTCGATTTCCTTCGCGTGATGAGGATCAGCAGCCACTTTGATTAAAACTTGTTCTGCAGCTTCCATCAGCTTCTAAAAAGTTTCTTTAAATGAATTTTTGCAGTAACTTGCCTCAATATCGTCGTGGGAAACGGCGACGACCCTTTCCAAGGAATTCTTGGCCTCGTAAGAGCCCGCTTTTGGATGAACCTGCAATTTCGGACTTATTTTGGGAAATCGGAGAAACACAAAAATAATTAAAAAAAAGTTACCTGTATATTGACATCACAATTCTCTTTGATGTCCTTGATATTGGCACCGGCTTTTCCGATGACAAGGCCGGCTGACGTGTTCGGCATGATGATCTTCATTTCCGTGCCACGATTGACATTCGGAAAGTCGAAGGAATCCCTCTCGCAGTCGGCATCCTTGCACTTGTCGTAGATTTTTTCATTCAAGCAGCGTAGGACACAGAGACTGTTGCTGACGGTCCCCTTGATCAAGCAAATCCTCTCGTTTGTTCCTAAAATTCAAAGTTTTTATAAAAAGCTTTGGAAATCCATTTTTCTTCTGATTTCTTGTTCAATCAGCAGAAAATGGCGAATTTTTAAAATATAAAAAATGCCTTGCTAGATGACAGTAGTCAGAACTAAAAGAGAAAAGAGCGCCTACCTGGATAAGTTTCGCCAGTCTTGCTCATACTGACGAGGCAATGAAATTCCTGTTTCATGGCTCTCATGGCTTCTCCTCCTTTTCCGATAATTGCTCCTACAGCGACTTGTGGGATTAATAATTTGAAGGCAACTCGATCTATAACGTCTTTTTGATATAAATTAGGGGCTTCCCGCCAACCGTCGCTGTCATCCTTGGCTTTTTTCTTTGTCGGTCCATCCATTTGATCATTTCCTGCTCGTTTCATTGGCTTTCCTTCTTGATCCATGGCTAGAAATATTGGAAATCAATTAATGAGGGGGAAGAGGTAAAAAGCAAGCACACGACGTGGAGACAACGCGTTGCTGCCGCTTTCTTTTATTTTTGGCTTTTATACAGGGTGAAGCTATTGATTTAATGGATTATTTTATTCTTAAATGAGAAATTATGTTAGTAAATAAAAATAATCAAAAATAAGAAGAAAGGCGACTGATTTAAAACCTCGTAGAATATAAATAGAGAGCGTCCCCCCTTGAACTTTTGAGCGCGATTACCCCGAGACCTTGAAACTTGATCCAGTTATTTTTTTTAATAGAAAACCTACAGTAATCTGATTGAATAATAGACAAAAACATTAGTTTTTCCTCGTCATGAGTCAGAATCGCCGGTTTCGAAGCAGCTGTCCAAATATCGAAGCAGCCGATTGAAATCTCTCCGCTGGCTCAAACTGCCGATTCTCGTCCGCTTCCATCGTCGATGTTATTACTTTTTCTCCTTTTTATTGGTATTTTCCACCAATTCCCACGATAAAAACGAGCTTCTAGGAACCTGGGCCGAACCAGAATGCCCAAAATACTCGGTTGCCTTTGATTTTCAGAGCTGTGATCCAAATAAACGGTCACAATGTCCAGGGGGATTCACTTGCAGGTAGGAAAAAAGGCATCATCGGGTAAAATAGACAATTTTTAGACGAGGAAATGACACGAAAGAACCGACAAAAGACTCCTTTCTCTGTTGTGACAATTCTGTGATGACCGTCGAGGACTGTAAGTCGGGAGGGGAGAGGGAGTCGACCAGCACCAAATTTATTGGATGGCCAACTTGATTTGATGCCTGAAATTTGTGGTTTTTTTAACTTCCAGACAGGTGGAAGAAGCTTATGAGAAGGCGATGGCTATTCATTTTCAAATTGACTGATAGAAAAGCCAGACACGTCGACGATGTCCCTCATGTCAAATACAAAAATCCAGCCCCATTTTCTTTAAAAAGTCCACCTTTCAGGGTTCACAGAATCCGCCCTGGTGCCTCAAGTCTTCCCACAAGGCCCACAGTCAAAAATAAAAAGCGTAAGTTTATAGCCACGTCATAAATTGAAGGATTACTGTAGGTTCAATTGACTCCAGTTGAATCGAATACCGAATTCCCGTCTGTGCATATCGGTGACGAAGTCGTCGTCCTGTCGTATCCAAGTTATGTGACCGGGATGGTCGACAAGGTCACCTTTGCCACTGCGCCATTTCCCGGTGGATTTCTACATTTTATGACTATCGTAGGTCAGAAATCACTATTTCTAAGGTTCATACAGTGATCCGGGACATTTTTCATACCAAAATAACTATTTCCAGACCCTGGTTATCATCCGACAGCAATTTTCTTCAATTATAATCAGCCATCGATGGGAATGTCGACAGTGTCGACGTCGAATCCTTCGGTCAATACACGAATCGCCTCATTTGTCGACAATTCCACCACCGTCCCCATTCGAGATTCTTGTATTTCCCCTATCTTTCTTTGCATTTGGCGTTTCAGATCGAGCCCAGTATGTGGTTCTCGTTTTCCGGACACCTTCACCAATTTCTCTTGGAGGAAATTCCAATAATGGAGTTTTGACGAATTATTACCAGGCGGGATGTGAGTCGAAGAGGGACAGAACATGTTGAGGACGAATTTCAGCGACAGTTGAATCAACAGATCCTAACTCGATGATGAACGGATGCACCGATGTGACTTGTCTGTTGAGCAATACGACATTAGGAAGGGATTTGGGGCAGCCGATTGCTGGGACATTGTTCTATGTAAGTCGGGGGAATAGAGGGAGTCGACGGAACAGCCTCCTCTTCGCTTTTTTAGGAACATAATGAAATTGACGACAAACAAGGGGCGACATCACTGTTTTTCGTAATAGCTTATGATTGGAATAAGATATTTGGCTGATATTTAACCCAAAACTTCAGCAAAATCTCCCCTGTCCATTGTGCTTTAAATTATTGAAATAAGTTCTAAAAGGATTTGAGCCATGAGTAAAATGAAAATGACGAGCTAATCCCCAATATTCCAGTTGACCACTCGACGTACGCTGTTCGACACGTCGACCCAACAACAGGACATCTCCTCGCCGATTTCCCTTCTTCCTGCCCTGGCGATCGCTTTCCTCATCCAATTGTTGTAACTTTTCCTCAAAAAATGGACAAAAAACCCGTGACTGTATGATATTTATAAGTGATAAAAGAGATGAGATCAAATTCGGTATTTTCGTCCTTTGTCATAATTATAATATTCGTATGGTTGTAATTTCGGATCAGGGTCTAATGGGACAAGATGACGCCAGAATATTATCCAACAGAGCATACAACTCGTCAAAACGCCTATCTGAAAAAATAAAAAGTATTAAAGGGAGAAAAAACTAAAAGGATTTCGCAGTGAGCAGGATTTGAACCTACGCGGGCAGAGCCCAATTGATTTCGAGTCAATCTCCTTAACCACTCGGACATCACTGCATTAGTGGCCGTTTTATTTTGAACTAGTTATCAATTCCAACCGATTTAAATAGAAAAGGACTTACTTCGATGTACCAAAGGGGGATTGGCCCTTCTTTTTGAAAAAGGAAGGAGACCAGGAGAGGGCCAATTGTACGGGCGGCGCTGCCCGCCATCAAGACGACGCCTTGCATTGTCCCCTAAAATATGTGATATCTTGCCGGAAAAACGAGCTACCTGTCGTCTGCTGCCTAATATTTTACTAAATAACGTGTTCATAGAAATATTGACAATGGGGAAACAGGCAGCCAAGACGACGGCGTAGAAAGAAGCATAAAGCCACCAATTAACCTAGAAAATATTTAAAGAAATTACCGTAATCCACTTACATCGGGAGTTGTGTCACACCAATGATAATTTGTCCGATTACATCCAATGTCCTCGCTTTTATTCTTCTTGTTGATATATTCACTGGCTTCCGGAATCGTGGCTTTTAAAAATGGCCATGGGAATGTGACCACGTGGAAGATGACACCCAAACCAAGACCCAAAATTGTGAAGATTCTCTCTCGACCGTTGGACACACTAAAAATGGCCATTTAAAGGAGAATTTAAACGACTAACTAGACACCAAGAGTCCAGGCGAAGCCACCATAAAAAATTAAACTGAATGCGCCATTCGCCGCTTGTAAAATTCCCGTATACTCGACGGTCTGCTCATTTGTCCAGCCCCACATCATCATGGCATACATTGAACCAACACTGAAAATTATAATTTTTTATAGGGATTACGGTATTTGCTTTGGTTTTCTGTAATAGTTTAGACAGTAAGCAGCTCCTCGCTCAAAAATTTAGCTGCAGGATTTCAAAAGGTACACAGTTGACAGGAACGTCGACAGATGTCGTCGCTCACATCGACTCGCCATCTGATTCCAATTATATTACCTTATTTCGAAACAGTAAAACTCACGTTTCAAGGTTAGTAATGATGAACATGAGCGTAAACTGTGTATAGACACAGACGATGACGGCAATCACATCGAATTTCGGCATGGCAAAATAAGGATCTGTAATATTTCTCAGTTCTTCTGTCTTTTCCATCGTTCCCACCTTCTTGTTCATCTGTTTCCGTCACTCCGGCGTAGCTTTCTTCTAAAAATATGAAAATGAACAGGAGAGAGAAGACATTGATGAGAGAGGCGAACCAGGCAGGAGCCGTGTACATGTCCAAATGGAACCAAGTGCCAATGACAGCGCCTGGATAGCCGATCGGAGTGAAGGCAACCTGGAAGACGACTTGATTTAAACGAGGAGACGGTGAATACCTGGATTCCGGGGCCGATGGTCATTCCGAGAACGTAGCTGGCCTGGACGAAGGTGATGGCACGGGCTCGATCTTTGATGTTGGAAGCTGGAAACGGTAGAAATAGAAAAAAATCAGGCCATTTTCTCTGATTTTAAATGGATTGGGTGTTTTTCAAGCTAGAATTATAGAAAAATGCTAAGAAAAACGTAAAATAAAAAGAAATTTCGATCTCTTTTGGGAGGAGGGCAATATTCTTACCTGTCGATGCGTAGGCTCTCATGACTCCGACAGTACCGGCTCCTAATCCAATGAAGAATCTGAAAATGCCCTTTTCTTTCTCTTTTCCATCTTTTCTTACCTGGCCACCATCATGACCCATCGTCGACTCGACGGAGGATTGAATGCTTCGACAAAGCAGAAAATGACATTGGAGATGATCATGACGACTGTCCCAAATACCAGCGGCTGTCTAACTGAAAATACTTTTGCCTCTTTTTCTTTTGTGGTTCAAATTTTGACGTTCAATCTCTACGTTATCAGTCAGGTTTTTATGGAGGGAGAATGGTGTGAATGCCCCCGGATCAACCATCGACAAACTACGACTTGTTATCAGGCCGGACGAGCGAGCAGGAACCGATTATTTCTGATATTTCTTGGAGAAGAGAATAAAAAATGGATGGGTGACAAGAAATTGGAAAGATATTCCCAGGTTTACCCGTTTCGAGCAGGGAAAATCTGCTGCAAGGTCGAGAAAACAAACGTCGACGGCGACCGTCCGTCCATCGAATACTTGACGTCCACAGGGATCTCAAGCCTCCTCTGTAAACGTCAAAAGATGGCCATCACCAAGATAATTGACTTTATTAGCCTCTTCTGGAACAGGACCCATTCTCCTTTATTTTGCATCAGACGGACCTGCACCAAACAGCTGAGCACTTGGTCACGTTATCTGACCACGCGAAGACTCCGATCAATTATGAACTAATCCGGGTCTTTGGAAGGAAAATTAACAACTTTTTTTACCCAATAGTTTCAGTCCAGGATGTCCTTTTGAATAATGTTGCGATTCTTGCCCACTCTCAAGTGTCATTTCCTCGTTTATTACCCGCAGGCGTCATTCCCTCCATTCTTTTCCGTCTCCCAGTTATCTCGTATTTTATGTCTTTTTGTCTCGACTCACTTGATTTCGTTTTATTCATCCAATATCCAAATGCCGGGCTGGCTATTCCCTGTCCTACGGAGAAAGCGGCCGTAATGAATCCGAAAAATGTCTCGGATGCTGTTGGATCAACCTGGAAAATGACAAAAAATAGATTTAAATTAGAGCTTACTGTATTTAAAAATGGCCAAAGAGTCGGGAAAAAGATTGAAAATTGAACGCCACAAAAGAAGCAAACGGCTGTGAGGAGATAGATCGACGGCCAATGGGTCGGTTTCTCGTCGTCTCTAAAGGAAAATGTTACATGGCAACATGTAAGATTCTTTTTATTTTTATAATTGTTTGTTTCGCGCGCGTAGGTTCCCGCCACGACTTTGTTTGTGTTGCCCGCCCGCGCGTATTTCATTTAGAGTAGTTGTCTTGTGTGATTGACCGTGTGTGGTCACGTGATATATTTTCTGTGTGAATTAATTATTTAGTCTTGTAATATAGATAAATATCTATTTAATACTCTCTCTTGCATTATCTAGTCTCTACAAGGATACCCCAGTTTGACTCCTCGTCTCCTACATAGTTGAAGTCATACTTTATCTTGTTTATCGTGCTATCACCGTCATAGCGCCACACGATATAACAATTGGCGACGCCAGACTAGCAGAAGAAGACTCAATAAACGATTACCACATCGTTTAGAATCTATTGACGATTATCACATCGTTTTGGAATCTATCGGATTTACGTTTGGATTTTTGTGGATTGTTAATTATCTCGGAGTGTAAAGAATTACCATATTCTTTCACAAATAACAAAAAGTAAGGTGTCACCGTACAATAAGTGTTATTATACACCCTTGCTTTTGATTCTACTGTTCTTCACAATTACCATATTGTATCTTCGACGAGACTCCAACTGAAAATAATTTTGGGAAAGTTAAACACCGTTTTTAACTATTACGAGATTAATTCGATTATAAAGAGACAAATTATCTATTTTCCGGAATAACTTTGCTACCATACAAAGTTACAAGAATTATCCTGATTTAATTTGCTACAGTCAAAAAGGAAATAAATTTATTACCATATAAATTTTTATCGCAATGGGAACTACTCAAGAGAACGCATTATTGAAAATATCAGAAGTACTTGCTACTATGCAACAAATGCTGACAAGCCAGCAACAAAGGATTAAAATTATGGAGGAGAATAAAATGGCTTCGTCGGATACCACTCCGAATTACACGCCAAATTCCACTAGATTAATTGGAGATCTGGAGAAGCGAATACCGATTTTCTCTTATAAACCAGAGACAGACATCACGTTTGATGACTGGTATGAGCGATACTCACCGATTATCCTAATCGATGGAAAAGATCTTGACGAAAAATCCAAAATTCGACTATTGACCGAAAAACTAGATGCCGAAGCGTATCAACGCTATACTTGGGCACGAGTCGAGTCAATTCGAGTCAACTCGACTCGAAATGACTCGAAATCCTGACTCGACTCGACTCGAACTCGAAAGTTCGATTTTCTGACTCGACTCGACTCGACTCGACTCGAAGTTTCCAAAATTCGACTCGACTCGACTCGACTCGAACTCGAAAGTCTATTTTTCTGACTCGACTCGACTCGACTCGACTCGAAGTTTCCAAAATTCGACTCGACTCGACTCGACTCGAACTCGAAAGTCTATTTTTCTGACTCGACTCGACTCGACTCGAACTCGACTTTAGATTTCGAGTCGATTTCGAGTTTTGCAAGCAATATGATGAGCCGTTGGCAAGGACAAAAAGCTTCAGGAATCCACGGTTTTGACAAGGGAATGTTTTTTCCTTAGGTTGGCATTTTCGATCGAGACCTACACCAATCGAAAGAGCATAAAAAAATAGGAAGGGTAGTGGTTTTCGATTTTCCTGCGGACTTCTGGCTGAGTGACACGGAGGGCGAGAAAATTGAGAAATTTTTGGAAAACTCCTGTCGAAAAGGAAACAAGAAAAGCGAAAACTAAAAATGTGAAGCAATAGCCTAGTGGATAGTTGCTCTACCTATAAACCTTTTGGTTTTTTTCACTCACGAGTTCGAGTCCCCCATGGGCCAGCACAATTTTTCTTTTTTTTTATAAAAATGGGGATGTTAAATAGGATTATAGTCATTCCTTTCTTGCTGATGTCGTGGCAGTTGCATTCATGAGAGAGGGCTGCCTATCGTGTAGAACAATGTCCTCGAGTCTTTCTTTAACCAAAAATCAGAAATAACAAGACAACGCTTTGTATATCTCTCGGAAAAAAAAGGAAAATTGTGCTGGCCCATGGGGGACTCGAACTCGTGAGTGAAAAAAACCAAAAGGTTTATAGGTAGAGCAACTATCCACTAGGCTATTGCTTCACATTTTTAGTTTTCGCTTTTCTTGTTTCCTTTTCGACAGGAGTTTTCCAAAAATTTCTCAATTTTCTCGCCCTCCGTGTCACTCAGCCAGAAGTCCGCAGGAAAATCGAAAACCACTACCCTTCCTATTTTTTTATGCTCTTTCGATTGGTGTAGGTCTCGATCGAAAATGCCAACCTAAGGAAAAAACATTCCCTTGTGAGACAAAAATTTGTATTTTTAGTGGTTTTTCTGCCAAATTTATTGTTGGTAGTCGAAATACAAAAAACTATAGCCTGATTTAAAAAAGATTTCCTGTACTTGATGTTATACTTGGGCACGAGTCGAGTCAATTCGAGTCAACTCGACTCGAAATGACTCGAAATCCTGACTCGACTCGACTCGAACTCGAAAGTTCGATTTTCTGACTCGACTCGACTCGACTCGAACTCGATTTTCGAATTTTCGACTCGACTCGACTCGACTCGAACTCGAAAGTTCGATTTTCTGACTCGACTCGACTCGACTCGAACTCGATTTTCGAATTTTCGACTCGACTCGACTCGACTCGAACTCGAAAGTTCGATTTTCTGACTCGACTCGACTCGACTCGACTCGAAATTTTCAAAATTCGACTCGACTCGACTCGACTCGAACTCGATTTTTTCGACTCGTGCCCAAGTATAATCAACGCCTAGTCAGTCATATTCTTCCAAAAACGCCATCGCAACTGGAATACGAAGAACTGGTAAAGAATCTGAAAGAAATTTTCGAGGTTTCGACCTCTGTGTTCACAAAACAATACCTGTGTTGGACAGAAGAGATGGATAAAAATCCCTACGAAGATGACCAGCAATATGGCGACAGGATAAATGAAAGATTTCAAAAGGTCATGGATGGTGTCGATCTTGAAGGATTGAAAGTATTACGATTTCTAGTTGGATTAAAAGGTCGGGATGACCAGGAATACCTCCCAGTACTATTTTCTCATGCGGATAAGTTGAGAGAAGCAGGAAACGGAAAAGTAAAGTTGCAAGAAGTTATAAAGGAACTAAAGAAGCTTCGTGGTTATACGAAGGATGGCCAATTGGTAGCCAAGGGACAGGGAAAATCTGTACAGCAAGTAAACAAGACTGGAAATACCAAGACCGATATAAGCTGCTATGCTTGTGGTAAAAAGGGACACACGAAGAAGGATTGTCGTTCAAAAATCTCGTGCTCTTATTGCAAAAAGAGTGGACACAGAGAAGACCAATGTTATAAGAAGAAAAATAACAAGGATGCCGGTCGAGCAGGAAATAAAGTCCAATATTCATCAAATAAGAAGAGCTCCCATGTCAGACACGTTGCCCAAGAGCGTAAACCGTGCAAGGAAAATAAACAAACCAAGGAAGGATCTGTAAAAGCGATCAGAATTTACTCTGATGTCATCGTAAATGGGAAGCCAATAATTTTTCAAGCGGATACAGGATCAGATGTGACGCTTGTGAACGTAGAGAGTTGGAAAGTGCTTGGAAAGCCGCCTCTACAACTTGCTGACAAAACACTCACAGCAGCGAATAATTCTGAATTATTTTGCAAAGGAAAATTCACGTGTTCATTTTCCATCGCTGGAGAAAAGCTGGAAGGAACAGCTTACGTTGTCAATGGTAGTAATCTACTGGGATTGGACTGGATGAGCAAATCCAGGGAAGTTCAGCAAGGTCTAAACAAAATTGGATATGCCTTGAAGGTAAACAAGGTCGAAGACAGATTGGACATCAAGGAAAAATTAATGAAGAATTTTCCAAATATTTTTGAGCCAGGATTAGGCACGTGTACTAAGGAGAAGGCGAGTCTACGAGTAAAAACAGACGCCAAGCCAACATTTTTTCCGGCAAGAAAGGTTCCGTATGCAGCACAAGAAGCTGTTGAAAAAGAAATAGACCGACTATTGGAACTAGGAGTCATCGAGCATACGAATTACTCGAAATGGGCTGCTCCGATTGTAGCAGTCGACAAGAAGGATAAGGGAACCAGAGTCTGCGCAGACTTCTCGACAGGATTGAACCGGGCTCTGGAAGACAACGAGTTTCCGTTACCCTTACCGGATGATATTTTTGCAAACCTAAATGGAGGAACTGTCTTCTCACAAGTAGATTTCAGTGATGCTTATCTCCAAGTCGAATTGGACGACGATGCAAAGGATTTAGTCGTGATCAACACGCATAAAGGATTGTTTCGGTATAACCGATTACCATTTGGAATTAAAACAGCCCCAGCTATTTTTCAAAACATAATGGCTAAAATGTGTACAGGATTGACAGGAGTTGCCAGTTATTTGGATGACATTTTGGTGACTGGACGTACCAGGGAAGAACATGATAGAAATCTGCTAGCTTTGTTCGACAGGATATCCGATTATGGATTCAAAGTGAAGCTGGACAAGTGTGCTTTTCACAAAGAACAGATAAAATTCCTGGGATACCTGGTCGACAAGAACGGACGAAAGCCCGACCCTGAGAAGATTTCTGCATTGAAAAATATGGAAGAACCCAAGAATGTCAACCAGTTACGCTCATTTCTAGGCATGATCTCCTATTATGGGAATTTTCTCCCAAATATCAAGCAACATCGAGGAATACTCGACCAACTGACACATAAGGACAGTAAATGGGACTGGAATAAAGATCATCAACGAGCATTTGAATCTCTTATCAAATTGCTATCTTCTGATCTGAATTTGACACACTACAATCCAAATCTGCCACTGATAATTGCAGCGGACGCCTGTGATTATGGGATAGGTGCCGTTATTTATCATCGTTTGCCAAACGGAGAAGAAAGACCTATTCACCATATTTCCCAAGCACTCTTACCAGCTGAGAAAAATTATTCCCAAATCGAGAAGGAAGCTTTGGCCTTGGTAACAGCAGTAAAACGTTTCCACAAGTACGTTTTTGGACGTCGATTTCTGCTGAAGACGGATCATAAACCGCTCTTGGCCATCTATGGAAATAAGAAGGGACTTCCAGCTCATAGTGTAAATCGATTGCTTCGATGGGGAATAATTCTTCTGGGATACAACTTCGAAATAGAACATGTGAAGACTGCGGATTTTGGAAATGCAGACGGTCTGTCTCGCCTCATGTCAAAAGTGCCGTCGACAAACGAAGATGTCGTCATTGCACAGGTTGAATCGAGCATAAATCAAGTATTCGAAAAGACAATAAGGAATTTACCTCTTATGGCAAAAGATATTGCAATTGCAACAAAAGAAGATAAAATTCTGCAAGAAGTACTCCAATATGTGAAAAGTAAATGGCCAAATAATAAAAAGCAAGTCAAGTCGGATGTCTTCGCTTATTTTGAAAGAAGGATGGAAATGTCTATTGTCAAAGGATGTCTGTTATTTGGAGAAAGGGTGGTCATACCCACTGGACATCGTCAAAAAGTTCTGAGAGACCTTCACTCAGGTCATCCAGGTATCATTAGGATGAAACAACTAGCAAGGAACTATTGCTATTGGCCAGGAATCGATCAAGAAATCGAAAATTTTGTCAAGCAGTGTGAAAACTGTCAAAAGGCTGCAAAAATGGACAGAAAAGCTCCTCTACAGCCATGGCCAACACCCTCACGGATATGGGAAAGGGTGCATATCGACTACGCAGGACCAGTAGATGGACATTATTACTTGGTTGTCGTCGATTCATTATCAAAATGGCCGGAAGTCACAATGACTAAATCAATATCAGCACCGACGACTGTCGCGATATTGGAAGGGATATTCGCCCGAAATGGACTCCCTGAAATTATTGTCTCTGACAATGGAACACAATTTTGCTCTCGAGAATTCCAACTGATGTGCGATAAAAATGGAATTCAACATATCCGGACAGCTCCTTATCATCCAATGAGCAACGGGAGAGCCGAGCGATTCGTTGATTCTCTGAAGCGAGGATTCAAGAAGCTCAACGGGGAGGGATGTCGAGTAGGTCAAGATACTCTCGATAGATTTTTACTTTCCTACCGTTCGACACCGTCGACGAGTCTAAATGGAAAATCACCAGCTGAAGCATTTCTAGATAGAAAACTGAGAACAACACTGGCACTAATGTTACCAAAGAAAAACCAACAGCCAGAAGAACCGGAAAATCGGATGAAAGAACAATTTGACCTGAAACATGGAGTAAAAGAAAAGACATTTATAATTGGAGATCTCGTATATTGGCTGAAGCATTCCGGAAACCACACGACTTGGGAAAAAGGAAAGATTATTGGTATCAAAGGAAAGTTGAATTACCTTGTCGACACTGATCGAGGAAACGTGCATTGCCACGCAAACCAGTTGAGGAAAAGAGTTGATGACGTCGACAACAAGAGCCAATTCAAATGGATGAAAACTTTGATGCATACTTTTGACATCCATCCGCCCAAATCTCCAGAAGCAATAAAGATGGAAGTACCGTCGTCTCCAGAAGGTCAAGAAGGAAGACAAGATCAAGGACTTGGACAACCAGAAGACGCCTTTGTCTCTGCACCGTCGACTCCGATCGCCGTCGCTCCAAGAAGTCCAGATGATCATCGTCGAGCCGCTCCGCCCAAAGAAGAAGGACCGAGAAGAAGCAGCAGAATCCGAAGACCACCGTCTCGCTACGAATTCTAAACTGTATGTTTTTCTGTTGTTTTTATTTTTCCCTGTAGTTCCTTCTCAAAAGGGGAGATGTTACATGGCAACATGTAAGATTCTTTTTATTTTTATAATTGTTTGTTTCGCGCGCGTAGGTTCCCGCCACGACTTTGTTTGTGTTGCCCGCCCGCGCGTATTTCATTTAGAGTAGTTGTCTTGTGTGATTGACCGTGTGTGGTCACGTGATATATTTTCTGTGTGAATTAATTATTTAGTCTTGTAATATAGATAAATATCTATTTAATACTCTCTCTTGCATTATCTAGTCTCTACAAGGATACCCCAGTTTGACTCCTCGTCTCCTACATAGTTGAAGTCATACTTTATCTTGTTTATCGTGCTATCACCGTCATAGCGCCACACGATATAACAGAAAAATAGAAAAGACGTCGGGATAACCAACCCATCAGCTTTCTTGACAGCTATTTCAGACTCAGTTTTTTCACTTTCGGGCACTTCTTTGACGGTGGCCTCTGAGTAGGAGGGAAGAGATGACTCAGCCACCGGTGGCTCATCATAGCCTCTATTTACCACGCCATTTGAGATGGACATCTGAAATTGTCAATGGGGAAATGCATAAGAATGTACGAAAGATTATAAAGAACGGGGAAAGGCGAGAGAAAATGGAAAAAATGGGGACAACTGGCCTCGACGTCGACATTGATTTTATGCCTCCACTTTTCAGATTCTAGATTTTTCCTACAGGAAGGTAGATTGAAAAAATACAATCAACAGGAAGAGTCAGGGAAATTCATCTGGTTTTCATGTTTCTCTAGTCGAGCAGGTCGAGGCGACGAGTCACCGGTGAATGGACGACAATGTCGACAAGTCGTCTCAATCTCAACTGCTCCACCGACTAGGAAAACCTGGGGCAATATCATTTTTAGTGGACCATGGGTTCCTACGACGATGGATCCAATGAAGATTATTTGAGCTATAGAGAACAAATGTGACCGTCGATGTTGAGGTCGAGGAGGCAGATGTCGACGACTCCGACTCTCACTCGTCGACTACATCGTCTCTCATTTTTTCCGTTGAAAAAAAG
Organism: Oscheius sp. DF5033; assembly: GCA_964036215.1. Taxonomy (NCBI): domain Eukaryota; kingdom Metazoa; phylum Nematoda; class Chromadorea; order Rhabditida; family Rhabditidae; genus Oscheius; species Oscheius sp. DF5033. Next base: position 4,594,795 of record CAXIWN010000004.1, on the reverse strand, counting down.
ACAGTTTCCGACTTATTTTCTAAGATTCTTTTTGTAAAATTGCCGAAAAGAGCTTTTCTTCAAAAAAAGGAGATGACATCTGATAGAAGCAGGTGATTTAGAGTCGTCAGACAGACTAAAGAGGAGGTGGCGACTGTCGAAATGACCAACTTTGATAACAAAGTGAACTAGAGGGATTAGGCGAGTCGAATGAAGGACAAACAGAAGACCAGACGATGAAAATAAAAGAAGATGAGGTCAAAAAAGACACGGCCTCTACCCGAGGGGCCGACTTCCATAGGAGATGGCTCTTATCTTCCTCGACTCTGATAAGTTAGCCAAGAGACTACATCGAGGTGGCGGCGCTGTAGTCTGCACTCTTTGACACTATAATTCCAAGGTGACAATCCTCATTTTTTTGACGATTTCGGCTGATGACAACGTAGCTTCGACCAAAATTTCACATTATCTAACAGTAGAATGCCTTAGATCAAGAACTGTAGAATATAGCTCCCTCCAATGTGCAGCAACACCTTGACATTATGGCGTAATGGTGTAGAAATTACAGCCAAAGAGTGGCGGGTTCGATTCCCCCAGCGTCGATGATGTTTGTTTCAAGACGGGACTGACAAGCGATTGATTACAACCGAAACGCTGAGACAATTTTTATTTTTTTTTTTTGATAAAAATCATTTATCCTCTGCTTTTTTCCATTTCTTTTCATGTTTTTTAATCATTGAAAGTGAAATAAACAAGAAAATAGAGAAAAATATTTTTCAGTTTGATTTTTTGATTACGGTAAGCGCATTTTCATGTGCACGTGGCATGGCGACTTTGTCCAAACTTCTTTTGGTTTTTTCGTTGTTTCTTTTTGTTCTTCGGTTGATTTTCTCTTCTTTGCAATTCTATAAAAACATATTGACATAGTGGATATATTAATCACAATGATTTTTGAATATAAGAAAAAATCTGAAATGATAAGATCTTGTTGTAAAAAAAGTGTATTTTGCCCTTTCGCCTATTATCTCGCCTTTGCTTTTTCTTCTTCTTATTGCAATATTAATTTATTTTTTTTTCAGAACCATGGTGGGAACAAGAAATTCTCAGCCTGTTCTCAAGCTGGCCTCTTCGACTGAAAGCGATTTCTATGGAAGTTTCGAAAAGCTATTGTTAATTTATTCCATTCATTCCTTTCTTTTATTTTATTAGCAGCTCGAGATAATCGAATAATTTCAGAACACCAAAGAAAATGGTGAAAACGCGGAAGTCAGCCAGAGAACCGAGAGAACTTCAACTGGAACCAATTTCTGAAGCAGCTCCCGAAACAAACGGCTACAATCATGTCAATGGCGATGTAGAAATGGTTTGTGTCGCATATTTTATGTTATATCGTCTTTTTAGGAAACGGATGAACCTTCTCAATCCTTGAAAGTACAAAAAGGAAAAAACCTAACTGATGAGATTGCAATGAGCGCACAAAAAAATAAGGAAAAGAAGACTATGAGGAATATGATGGAAGCAGAAGGCATTGTAGAAAAGTATCGCATTTTTTAATTTTAGAAGAAATAAATTACAGGGAAAAACCAGAAGAACCAAAAGAAAAGGTTTCAATGGCTGTTCTTCTTACTCAAGGATTAATGGCAAATGATTCTGCAAAAGTTGACACAGTTTTACGAGAGAATAGATTAGATCTTATCCAAGTAACATAGCCAACTGTCTACTTATATTGCCCTTTTAGTCTACGCTGGCTGATCTCAATGTCGTTCATATTATTCCATTGTTAAAAGCTCTTGAGCATCGATTAAGAAATCGAGTTGCTGAGTAAGTTACCCTAATATTTCTAGTGTAAATTGATTTTATTTCAGTATTCGTTCATGGCTTCGCTGGCTTCAGTGCACAATGTCCTTCCATTTATCATATTTGTCTACGGTTAGTTTCCATCTGCCTTTATATTAAAAATTGTTTTTTTAGCAAAGAAGTTTGGACAAAGAGATTGCGGGTTTATTAGAATGGCTGAGAGCACGAGCTCTGCATCAACAAAAACTTTTTCAACTTCATGGAAAATTGGGAGTTCTTGCTGATCAGGTAACTTCCTCCTTTTTAGATATAAAAAATAAGTTGTAGATTGAAAAGCGTAGTAATAATGCTTCTCGCACAATTCCGCAACCTCTTATCATCTTCAATAACGGTTAGTTTATTTTGTTTTCGAGCAATTTTATGTTTTTTTAGATGAAATCAATGATTCGGACGTCGATGATTTAGAATCCGTTGGAACAGAAGAAAGTGGAGCAAGTGAAGATGATTGGTGGGATGACAAGGAGATTCAACAAGGAGAAGATGACGAAGACGATGATGAAGAGGACGATGACGAGGAACTTGAAGGTAATTTTGCAGATTTTCTTATTTAAATATTATTTTAGATATCGGAAGAGATGGTGAACAATCGGATGAGAACGAAGAAGAAGAAGACGATGATGAGGAAGATGACGACGACGAGGAAATGGAAGAAGATTAGTTGCTTATCGTTAATTTTTTGGCGGGTAAATTACCCGTGTTGTTGATTTTTTTGAATGCTCATGTTTGTGTTACTGAAAAAATACAGAGTTATTACGGAGTTTTGTGTCTACCAGCAGGCTGCGCCGCGTCTAGCGCGGCGTTTCAAACGCGCCACAGCTCGCCGCCGCCGATGAAACGTGGGCACCCCCATAATAGTTTGCGCTGATGAAGCTGAAAAAACCACAAATTATCGCATTTTTCTGATACTTGCAATCAATTCAGCATGGTCTTCTGTATTTCCGATAATTTTTTCAGCTAGCTAGAATGTGTTATTGCAAAGATATACGAATTTTGGTCGTCTTTAATGAGATTTCATGTGCCCACATCGGCGAGCTGTGGCGCGGACACGTTAGCTTGGGGCGCGCTTACGGCGGTGACGGACGGACAGACAGACAGACAGACGGACACCACAGCGCTTTAGATAATTAGACTAGACGTATATAATTTGCAATGCAACAAATGGTCACCGCCACTCTTCTATATAAATATTTATCTCTATTTTAGATACAAATATACAAAACCGGTACATTATAGATGAATTTTTAAAGGTATGGCCTCATCCCAGGGACCGTGAATAGTACGTTTTTCTTTTTGTTTAGTAATAAGTATATAAGGACAAATAGTTATAACAAATATTTCAAAGAATAAAATAAATCCGGCTAATTCAGAAGAAATGTTACTAACCAATACTGAAATTGTAAAAGAGAAGATCATTGTAAGTAATGAAGAAGTCAATGGCAGCGTAGAAAACAAGACATTTCTATAAGATAAAAATAGAGGAACCGGCTAAGCTTACCGAAAGAAAGGAGAGCAGGCATGAAGTGCAAATGCTGAAGATAATAAAGCAAAGGCCGATGAATTTGATTTTAATCTTGAAAGAAGGAAAATGGCTGAACAAAGTCCCGAACTAACTGACAAAGGCATGGAAACACTGAAAAACAATGCAATTGTGAACTAAATAAAAACATACATAGGAGCCTTGACGCCGTAATCATGGAATACACAGCTTATAGCAGCTGTAAATATCGAAGTAGCATAGACGGTGTCTGTACTTATAGTCGTTGTAAGCGTTCTAAAAAAATATATTGCATTTGAACACTGTACCGGATTATTGGAGTCAATGCAAATCCATAAAAATTTAAGGTGACCATTGTAAACAAATGATCTCGTAAATTGATTTCATCCTTTGCTAATGACAATGAATAGATGGTGTAAAGAACTAAGAGAGATATATAACTGGATATAAGCAGAGTCTCTTCTTGTAACAAACCATCTTCAACCTTAAACAAAAAAATAACTAAGAAAGGAAACTTACTTTTTTATACACGACGTAAAATAATATGACACAGTTGACGTGGAAAACAAGATTACAGCAAGCTACTACGGCATCGAAGTATTTATATTGAACAGCGGACACTCAATATTTGAATTAAAGTATAAATATTTCCTTACAATTTTTTCGCAACTCCCTAAGAAACTGTTCTTGTCCTCCAGAATAGTTATCGGGAAAATTTTGTTGCCTGTATAGTATCTTTTCCCATTTGCTCATCCACTTTCTCTAAAAATCATAAAATTAAGAGAAACGAATAAAAAGAAAGAAAACATAAAAAAAGACAATAAGCGTGAGCAGAAATATGTTATCTATGGAGCATGGTTAGTTCACTATAATATTAGCAGAATGGTCAAGAGTGGGCAATAAAATGTAAACATCGATACAAAAAATATTTCACCAAATATAATCTGTTTCAAATATAAAATTTCACTAATAACTCGTTCGGAATAACAAAATCTCAAAAAATACAAAAATTATTTTTGCAGAATTGAGGTGATCAGGCTCAATTCTAAAGTTGAAAATAATGAAGCCAATGGTTGTATGGTCCGTCACCACTCTCCGCCACTGCTCCCTACAGGTATCTAAACCTGCTGAGGGGAGTCTTGCCGAAGCATCAACAAGTGACGACGAACGACCGCCCAAAAGCAACATGGTTGATATAACAGATTCCACGTGACGTTTTATAGCAATTTTTCAATTCCACGTATAGCTGTTACACTTTAAAATATTGTAGCCAATGGTTGTATGGTCCGTCACCACTCTCCGCCACTGCTCCCTACAGGTATCTAAACCTGCTGAGGGGAGTCTTGCCGAAGCATCAACAAGCGATGACGAACGACCACCCAAAAGCGATATTTTTTATATAACAGCTTGCCCGCGGCGTTTTGTTGATCATTCATAATTAAAAAATAGAGAAATACGCATAAGATTGCGAAAGATGTAAAACGTTAACTGGCGAATTCTTTTGAAACAGATCATAAAAGGTAGATAATAAAGGGGGACACAAGTGTCTGGGCAATAAAATGTAAAAAACGACACAAAGAATATTTTCCACCAAATATAGTCTGTTTCAAATCGAAAACCTCATTAATAACCTCCGCTCAGAATAGCAAACTCAAAAAATACAAAAATTATTTTTGCAGAATTGAGGTGATCAGGCTCAATTCTAAAGTTGAAAATAATGAAGCCAATGGTTGTATGGTCCGTCACCACTCTCCGCCACTGCTCCCTACAGGTATCTAAACCTGCTGAGGGGAGTCTTGCCGAAGCATCAACAAGCGATGACGAACGACCACCCAAAAGCGGTATTTTTTATATAACAGCTTGCCCGCGGCGTTTTATTGATCATAATTAAAAAAACGAAGAAATGCGCATAAGATTGCGAAAGATGTAAAACAACAGTAACTTGCGAATTCGTTTAAAACAGACCATAGAAAGGTAGATAAATAAAGGGGGACACAAACGAAAACAAACGAACATAAACTATGAATATATTATGGAATAAAATATAAGAACCTAAATTATCAACACAGGTCGTGCGCTGCTGCTGCCGAGTTTTTACAAGTGCGAGCGCTGCAAATTTATATATTTTTACCATCAATTTACATACTAATTTTTTTTCTAAAGTTTCGCTATCGTTTACTGATTTTTTAGCAATAAAAACAAAAATAATGAACGAAAAATTGGAGAAAACAGCTGTTTTCAAAAATGCACCAGCCGTTTCGACCCCCCTGCGGGGGGTCTTCGGCTGGACGCCCGCTACGCGGGCTAGGAAGTCCAAGGCTCCAGATATTTGTCCGGCTCCGCCGGACTGTAGTCCTCTCGGCCCGTCACTCGCCTTCGGCTCGTGCCGGACCTCGCTCCCCCTCCACACGGTTCCCTTTCCTCTTGCTACCTTCGACTTTGGTGTTCACCTTCATCTTCATTAGTAGCCAGTATCAAATTCATCTTCTCCACACTGAGAGCAGTCGAATGATACTAATTTCACTGCAGAAGGATGAAAATTAGCAAATACGCAGCCAAATGGCACATTTGATACTCAGTCTCATTTAAACGGAAAACCGTCACCATAATCGGCTTCCTCACACTGAGAGGAGTCGAACGGTACCTGTTTTGTTGGAAAAGAGCGAAAACTAACAGATACGCAGCCAAATTACACATTTGATACTCAGCCTCCTTTAAAGAAAAAATAAGCAGATTCTGATTCCCCGCACTGAGAGCAGTCGAATGATACTAATTTCGCTGCGTAATGATGGAAAATAAGCAATACGCAACCAAATGGCACATTTGATACTCAGTCACACTTATATTGCGAAATAATTATAGTGGAGCCATAAACAAAAAAGCAAAAATGATTTGAGCACATTTGTCACCGGCGGGGGTCGAACCCGCGTCGTTTGTTTGGTGCGCGCGCCTTAGACCACTCGGCCACAATTTTTCGACATGTCACCGGACAGACACACAAACTCACGGACACCATAGCGTTTTAGTAGTAAGGGATTTTTAAAGGTCTATTTGCGCAAATATGCTCCAACCCTAATTCCTATTTAGGCTTGAAATTTTTTTAATCTGGCAGACTTCGAGGGTGCGACGTCGAGAAAAAATACCTCGTTGGAAGTGGAACGGTTCGGAAAAATACCCAGTTGGAAACGACAAGGGTGGGAAATGACACGTTTCGGAAATTTCACTTTGGAAATGACACGAGTTGGAAACGCGATAGCGCGGAAAAAAACGGAACGGAAAAGTGACGGAATGGAAATGAAACGCTTTTGAAAATGAAAGCTTTTGGAAACTCGACGTTTCGGAAAACGGATGAAAAGGAATCGCGACGTTTCGGAAATACGTAGTCGCCCACACGCCCTACCACGTACATATTTTTTTAGAAAAAAAAATGAAAAAAAGGGAATCTTTTGATTTTTCACGCTGAATTCACTTTTTCTTATGATAAAATAGCTAAACAAAATATTTCCATGTAGTAGGAAGCAGCAGAAATATTATAGAAGATGGAGTGAGGAATGAAAAAGAAAACAGGAAGAAGCGTAGAATGTTTATGAGCAAACATTTGACAATATATTTATTTTCGTCTTCTTTTGCTGGATGCTCATGATATTTTTCCATTACATTAGAAGCGAGAAGACTTGGAACCAGCAATAAAAATTTCTGCAAGATAAAATTTCATAAAAACAAATAGAAAAAGACCAACCTCTAAACATTTTAATAGTTCTCTTCGTATTCTTTGATAACAATAGCCTTGTTTTAAACAAATAAACAATGAATCGCATCAATATTATCCTTCCACTACGCACAATAGCCTAAATAAAATAAAAAAATAACTTACTCTTCAGGTTTGATCAAAATCCATCTATTTTCATTATTTCTTCTGTTCATACGTGATGCTGCAGTATTTATATGACCTGATAACATTATTGAAGAGCAAAAACTATGCATACAACAAGAGAAATACACTCTAATAATAAAAAACAAAGAGAAAAAACAAATGAAAAGCAAAGGAAACAAAATTTTTCTGCTGAAAACGAAACAGTACGTAGTCAACATTTTTATCGCCACGATTTTTCCGAAACGTCGCGGTTCCGCGATTGCCTTTTCCGAATCGTCCGTTTTCCGCGCTATCGCGTTTCCAACTCGTGTCATTTCCAAAGTGAAATTTCCGAAACGTGTCATTTCCCACCCTTGTCGTTTCCAACTGGGTATTTTTCCGAACCGTTCCACTTCCAACGAGGTATTTTTTCTCGACGTCGCACCCTCCAGACTTCTATATTTTTTTGTTTCACTGAACTAATTTTGTGTTTTATAGTATTGTTTGAGACTAGGGGCGGCGCACTAGCCGGTTGGCGGCCGGCCGGACGCCTTCGCCCGGGCACAGCGTCTTTTATTCGAGAAATCCATGAAATGAATGACTAATTGACTTTTTTAGAAATTTTGAAAAACGAAAAAACACGACTGAAATTTTCTGAACATTGCGTTTTGGAACTTTGTCGACCTTACTTTAAAACTACACCAAAATGACGGACACAACGGGCGTCCACCAGCCTTGCTAGGCTACTTTTCTTTTTATTTCTTTTAGAATGACTTGAGAACTGTCTAAAACTGACAATCCTTGAATTTACGAAAATAACGCTCGTAACGGTCGCCTACCAGTTCTGCCAGGTTAATTTTAAATTATTATTATAAAATTATATTTCGAGAATGACTTTAGAATGAGTGAGAACTTTTTATTCTTCGAATTAGACAAAATGACGGACACAGCGAACGCTTACCGGTTCTTCTAGGTTAATTTTATTTTATTTATACATTTGCTACTATAAAAAAAGGTTACAAAATGATGCAGAACCTTCTATTTTTGGAAATGACCAAAATAACGGACACAACGGGCGTCTATCAGTCTTGCTAGGCTACTTTCTATTTTTTGGATTAATTTTCACTAATAAACAAAAAATAACCAAGAAATTTCAGTTTGGAAACAAAAATTTGCATTTTGCTCGATTTTATGACCTTTCCCTGATTCAGGGAATACTATTTTTTTGCTTGTAACTACAACTAAAAACACCTTAGATAAGCTTATTATACACTATTGAATCAAAAAACGACGTTTTTTGAAAGTTGCCCTGAATCAGGGATTATGCTAATTTCCTTTAAAGATATGCTAATTTTCATTAAAAATAGATTGGAAATACTCTATACATGCTAATATTTCAATTTGGGAGCCAGAACTCAACTTACCCTGAATCAGGGAAATTTGTCCTGAATCAGGGTCGTATGCTAATTTATATTAAAGAAAAAAATCGGATGAGAACGAAGAAGAAGGAGAAGACGATGATGAGGAAGATGACGACGACGAGGAAATGGAAGAAGATTAGTTGCTTATCGTTAATTTTTTGGCGGGTAAATTACCCGTGTTGTTGATTTTTTTTTAATGCTCATGTTTGTGTTACTGAAAAAATACAGAGTTATTACGGAATTTTGTGTCTATTCCGTCATCTTTTTTCTCTCACAGCCCTTATTTCATAGTCTCAGGAAAGGGATCAAATGTCATTGACACCTCGTCTTGTGCAAATAGTTATGTTTCTTCTCCCCTTTATCTCGTTCTTCTTATTTCCTCCTGGTAAAAACTTTTTGGTTTTTGATCTTTTTTAAATTTCTAGGAATTTATGCCGCAGAACCGTTGATAAATTCAACAGCTGAAGAAAAACTTATAGATCGACTGTTGAGTGGCTACGATGCCTCAATTAGGCCGGTGATGCTGGAAATGGACGTCGTCCATGTCAATGTTTCCGTCAATCAATTGAGCCTTCTTATTGTGGTCAGCTTTTCTTTAAATTTCATAATATTTTGTATTTTTTAATTTTTCTGCTTCACAACTTCCTGAAATAATTTAAAAAACTGAAAATTACAAAAATAAAATATAACACAGCGTATAATAAGAGGCTCCTGTTGTCCCAGTACATTTTGAGGACATTGGCTGAGAGCCAGAGATCACTGAGCAACACCTGACACCCCCAGTGTATCGCCAAATTATTCGAGGGAATAAAAAAAGGACAAATTCCAGGACCAAGCCCAAGAGACAATTCAATTTTTGGGTGAATTCATCCTCCAATGGCACGATGTTTTCTTGACTTGGGACCCGGTAAAAGAAGGAAATTTACGATGGCTAAAAATTAAACAAAATAGTCTCTGGAGACCGGACACGACCGTTTCCAGCAGGTATTTCCAATCCTTATTTTTAAGAATTTCTTGTTTAGTACACAAATCACAACATTAATTGCTGATGACCAAATTTATGTCGACGTCAATTATAATGGAACGGTAAGGGCGAGTCTTTTTGGAGTTATTACAAATCTTTGTAGTATGCAGGTAGAAAAAAGACAAAATTCTAAAGAAAATGAAGCAATTTAGGTCAATGAATTCCCTTATGACACTCAGCAATGTAAAATAGACGTTGGGCCATGGTCTTACACGTCGGATCAGGTTTATTTCACAGCGACAAAAGATCCAACTGATATTGATCTCGATGTAAGTCCAATTTTCAACTGGAAATTATTTAAAATTTACACTTTTTGCTTTTTATTTGTTGGCGAATCATAATTAGACATGCAGAACTTCGAAACGTATCATATTTCGGATATTGGCTGTTAAAATTTATGAAAGACAGCCAAAATTCATTTTATTTTCACGAAATAAATAAAAATAAAAAAAGATAAGTGAAATAAAATAAGAAAAATACAAAATAACAGGAAGAAAATTAAAATAATGCAGTGTAAAATATTTCAATGATATCAGATGTCCCAAAATTAGAAATTCCAGCCAAAATTGTGTTTCTTTCGATTATAATTACTATTACTATTACTATTTATTCATTGTCTACGTAAGATGACGTGATGATGCGGTAGGATAATTCGACGATGCTATTACTTCTAGCGTAGATCTCTCAACCAGAATTTTCCAAGAATATTTTCTATTCTGTCTCTCCATCTAGGCGCTGGTCTTCCACGTCTTCTGGTAAAGTCCCTTGGTTGCCATTCTACCATTTTTACAATCCATTTTTTCCTATCTGTATTAGCCAGATGTTTTGCCCATCTTATTTGTCTGGATTCTATTACTTTACTTATGTCAGGGATTGTAGTGTAATAATGTAATCGAATATTGGACCATCTGTCTTTCTTGAAAATACCTGCCAGTCTACGAGCCATTTTTCGAACTTCTACGTTGAGTCTTTCTATTTGTTGTTCGTTTACTCCCCAAGATTCGCAACCATATACCATTGCCGGGATTACAGTAGTTTTAAAGAGCTTTGACTTCTGCTTCATGGGAATAGTTCGATTCAAGAAAATGTCCAAGTTACTCTTGAAACTAAACCATCCTGCTGATATTCTTCTTGAGATTTCTTCTTTTCCAATTCCTTTGGCAGTCAATAGAGTTCCAAGGTAGATTATTTTCTCCTTGTATTCAATTCGTTCACCATTTAGTTCTATGGGATTTTCCCTGTCATTTGTTATTGCCAATGTTTTCTTATTATTTACTTCCAGTCCAATTTGTTTGCAGACTCCAACAAGCTCATCGAGTATCTCTTGCATTTCCTTAGAAGATTTCGCTATCAAGCAAATATCGTCCGCATAGATTTGGTATTTTAGCCTTTCTCCATTTATGTTTACTCCTTTTTCTTGCCAATCCACTTTTTTCAATGCTTCTTCTAGAGCTATAGTAAATAATTTGGGAGATAGCGAGTCACCCTGTCGTACACCGCGTTCCACGTTTATATCAATCGAATCTCCGTTGACTACTATGCTATTTTTACTCTCCATTGAGATCTTCATTAACGTCGTTATAATGGCAGGCTCGGCACCCATACTCTGCAGACTACTCCAAATTGCTTTGAATTCGACGCTGTCAAATGCTTTCTTCATGTCGACCAAGACCAGATATATGGGGAAGTTGTATTCATTTGCCTTTTCCAGGAGATTATTTATTGTAAAAATGCAGTCATTGACACTGTATCCTACACGGAAACCAGCTTGTTCATTGCCCATCCATTCATCTGTTCTTTTGTTCATTCTTTTGCCCAATATTTTGGTAAAAATCTTGAAGACAGTAGGCAGCAAACTAATGGGTCGATAATTATCCAAATTGAATTGACAGCCTTTCTTGTAAAATAAGGAAGTCATTGAGTCCGCCATTTTATCCGGTATTCCGTTCGTCATAATGTCATTGAATATTTGAGTTAGCCATGGGGATAGTATATCTTTTCCTAATTTCCACCACGTCGTTGGAATTCCGTCTAATCCACCAACTTTGTCTGATTTGAGTTCATGTATGGCTTGTCGAACTTCGGATGTTATTATAGTAGGAAAATCCTCTCCTGGTTGTTGTTGAAAAGGCACATCAATTACTGATTTATATAAATTGTTGTAATAATCCTTTATCACTTGCATCATCTCCGATTTTGTCCCAGTAATAGAATCATCCTTCTTTTTTAGTTGCAATATCACATTCCTATTCTTTGTCCATTTGTTTTTCGTCTTTTTGATGCTGGTACCTTTTTTTCGATTATAATATATTTTAAAAAAATTCTATATCATATATGTGACGGAATTCTAATGAACATACTAAAAAAATAAGAAAAAGCAACAAATTCTGAAATATATCAAAGCAATTTTTCTAATAAAATTCAGGGAAATTCTGAATGGGAAATATTAAATTTGACATCGTCGAGATTTGATCAATACGACGGCGATGTCGGTTTTAATTATACAAATGTCCGATTTCATGTGAGTTTTCCCTTTTTTTAAAGTAAAAGAAAAACTCATTTTTAGTTGACTTTGAAGAGGAAGCCACTTTTCTACGTTTGGGTTCTCCTTGTCCCAACTTATATAATTACTTTTGTCTGTATTTTTGGCCTTTTTACACCGACAAATTCACTTGGCGATCGGGAAGAGAAGGTAAAACGACGGCAATCGAAAAATCTCCCCATTTTCAGGTGAATTTGGGCATGTCGACACTTCTCTCGTCGGCTGTAATTCTCCAAATTATCGCCAATTCGATGCCGAAAACCTCGTCGCTTCCTCTTTTGGGAAATTTCATCTTGGCTGAAATCTTTGTCGTCGCCATTGGCGTCGTTTTTTCCGTCGTAATTTTGGTTCTCCATCATCGGGCGAATACCCGCGAATGGACGCCGCCTCGTTTTATCGCCCGATTTCTCTCCTGGACGGTGAGAAATTGACAAGAAAATTCAGACAATTTTCAGGGCTCCCGGAAATTTGTCCGAAAATATTATAAACGAATTTTTGTCGAAAGAAAAGAAAGCAAAGCAACGGAAGAAAAGGCGGCCACTTTCACAGGATTACAGTAATTTCGTGGCAGGACACAGAAATATTTTTGTAATTTCAGTGCCGCTCTTTATTCTGAAATTGAAACGACAGTTAGACAGGTCACTGAATTTTTAGACGACGAGGAAGAAGACAGGTAGGCGGAAGGAATCGCACCCATAAGATCTCGGCAGCTCGAGGGACTGGGCAACTGCCGAGATGTTACGGGTGCAGGAAAAAGAAGAAAATTTTCAGGGTTCGAGAATTGGCTTGGATCAAATTCTTCGATCGAATCGATTGCTTCTTTCTCATCTTTTTCCAAGTGGCAAATGCCCTTTTGACTGTTATTATTTGTCAACATTGAATAAATTTGATTTTGCGATTAAAAAGAGCCAAAATCCTCATGATTTTGAAGAAAAAGAAGCCCGATTACTTTTCCCGAGCAAAGGAAAAAAGCAAAAATTTTTGACCACTGAGTGATTCGAACACCCAACCTTTCGATCTGGAGTCGAACGCGCTACCGTTGCGCCAAGCGGTCGTTGCTGGCAAGAGCAAGCGCCTCGGCCCAGCTATTCGGCCATTTGCCCCATGCAAACGGCAAATAGAGTGACAACTGCTGGCAGCAGTAGACGAGATTAGGCCCATGGAACGTGGATTCATTGGCTTTTCTATGAAAAAAAAAGAAGGAAAAAGAACTTGGGAATTTATTTCGAGAACATTTCGATCATTTTTCAACTGTTTTGTCCACAATATGGAAAAAGGACATCGGTGATCGCTACAACACGGCAAAAAAACGGGATTCTCGACATTTTTCGTCGCATTTGTGTGACTACAACTAATTGTACCTTTTTTTCAGTATTTTTTGTGCAGAAAGAGTATAAAATCACTTACAATTATATCAGAAATTCGTCGGAGCCAATGAGATTTGTCTGAGGAAGCCCAAAATTTGCCGAATCATCGACCGCATGGCTCAACGGTAGCTTCAGATGGAAATGTTGGGTGTTCGAATCACTAAGAGTTCAAAATTTTTGCTTGTTCTTCTAGAAATAGAATAGCCCTTGGTGCTTTTTTCCTTATTATCGGAAAAGAATGTAAAATGGCAAGAGAGTACAATAAATAGACAAAGAAATAAAAGCGTAGATCAACGAATAATGGTGTTCAAAAGACCGGGCAAACGCTGGAGAAGAATTTTATCTTTTTGGTTTTCATCAGCTCGTCATTGTGCTTCTGTAAGCTCTGCATTTTGCTCTGTATTAGTTTGCTTGTCAAATTTAGCTACAAAGAAAATTAAATTATCAAGCGCAAGACTTGATAGAGTTAGTCTCTACAAAAGTTGCACACGGAGATTAAAAAGATCCATTGCATTAAAGAAATTTTGTTATCATTTTATTGTTGCAGCAATTACTCTTCTCTTACCATTGTCTACTTTACTTTACCAGCTTATAAATTGTATTTTCAGCTGCTTCTTATTTCAAAGATAAAGGAAAAGCAAAATGGCGATATTTCGAGATGATATTAGAAAAAAGCTGAAAGTTTGTCGTCTTTTAACTCTTTTACAATTTGTTTTTAGATAGCAATTGTAAAGAAATTAGAAGAATTGGGAATCGAGGTGGAAAAGGAATTACCCGACTATATTTTATCTATTATTACGAATCGGAAGGACAAGGATTACATGACAAAGAGTCTATCTGTTTTTTTGGGTAACCAAACGAAGATATTCACTGAATGGTAAGTTTATTTTTGACTGCAGTTCTTGAAACACAGCCTATATTTCAAGCTGATTCTAATGTTGATATTTTTAGGGTTTACACCATTTCTACAAGGATTCAAGATTCTCAAAAATTGAATGCAGATAGACTGGTTAACGTGTATGCAGAGAAGAGCGGAAATATTGAAGATACTATGAAAAATCGAAAGAGAAGAAGTGAGGCAGGCGATATTGTACGTATTCACCCTTCTGTTACAGTTTTCTCTTGTTTCTTTTAGAACAAAACTGTTATTCAGGACTCTGAAGTTCATATTAAACGTGGAGAATTGGCCCAAAAAGAGAAAGATCACGACAAGCACAAAAAGTATTTTAATTCTCAGTAGATTAATCGTGTTTATTTTAGAAGTACTCACAAGAAGGAGCCAACATCAGATCAGAAACATCGTCACAAGGACCATAAGGATCGAGACAAGCATGCTCGCCACACCGAAATGGAAGCAGAAGAAGACATGCCAATGCCAAAAGTCGCCTCTTCTGTTGTGCGACTCGTCAATCCTTTTGATGAGATTCCGCGTATTGCTTCTAAAGTAGTGGTTAAGCGCAGGGCACCTGAAATGCCAAAGTAAGTTCTTCCCTTATTTTTAATTGATATTTGTTGTCGAGATTATTGTGGTAATTTCAGAATCCAGGCTCGTAGTCATTCTAGTATTTTCCAAAAAGCTATCGAGGCTGTAAAGAATCCCACATCAGAAAGGAAATCTAAAAATTCAGTATTTGTTGAGCTTGAGAAAGAAAGGTATTAATTTTTAGAGGCTGTAATACAAT
This sequence comes from Oscheius sp. DF5033, assembly GCA_964036215.1. Classification (NCBI taxonomy): domain Eukaryota; kingdom Metazoa; phylum Nematoda; class Chromadorea; order Rhabditida; family Rhabditidae; genus Oscheius; species Oscheius sp. DF5033. The sequence continues at coordinate 4,579,575 of CAXIWN010000004.1, read as the reverse complement.
AAGTTTTAGGTCACCTTCTTCTCCTGAACGTCATGTTACCGTACGTGTAGAACTAGAACCTAATCGACAAAGACATGATTCGCATAAGAAAGCTGTCGACGCTGATTTCAATGAAAATTCAATGGAAAACGAGAAGGAAAATCCTATTCCTGGAGAAAAGGAAAAGGTTGAGACTATCAAAAGTGTACCAGAATCTCCAAAGTTGGAGCGTTTTCGAAAACGTTCTCAAAGGAATAGTTCTGAAGAAACTACTGTATTTAAAGGGGTAAGTTTATGGCTTTTAAAATTGTGTAGCTAATTATTGTAGAGGCCAATTCCTAATCTCAACTTCAGTTTCACTGCTCATAAATTCGAAAAGGTTTGTATTTTTTAATATATTTTAATCTAATTTATTTAGGGTAGCGCCTTCAAAGTAAAATGCAAATATTGGCCAGAATGTATAAGTAATAATTGTGGATATATTCATCCTAATAAGTCTTGCGAGTAAGTTTAGCAACTAAGATCTTATAAATCTTTTTTTGTAGATCTTTCCCAAAATGTATCTTTGGAAAGGATTGTATTTTCATTCATCCGCCCTGCCGGTTTGTTTTTTCATTATCGTTGTAAAATTGTGTAATTGCAGATATGCTAAAGAATGTAAAAATGAATATTGCACTTATACTCATGGCAGCAGTACAGCTCTGAGAAAGCTTACAGAAATGCTTGAATTGTCATCTGAACTTCAACGGTCAGTTTTGATCATATTAATCTAACAATTATCTTTAATTATAGAGTCGATAGCAATACTTCGCCAGTACAGACATTGTGTCATTATGGCGGACACTGTACGGACAAAACATGCAAATATAAACATCCGCTGGTCAGTTAAATCATTTTTATTTTCTATAGTCTGTCACAAAAAATGACGTCATTTCAAAGGTCTAATTTTTGCTGTGGTGGGGCAAATTTACCGTTCATTTTGATTTGAAACACAGGAAATTTGCCCGAATTGACGGTAAATCTGCCCTGTCACAGCCGAAATTAGACCTTTGAAATGTCGTCATTTTTTGTGACAGACTATAGTTTTCGTTTTTAGCGCTGCACTTTTGGAGAACGCTGCGCCAAGGGTAAATCGTGCCACTTTTATCACGGTCCTATCGGAAAGACGGAAGCCTCGTCGAAGAGTTTGTATTATTGGCAAGCTAATACCTAATGTTTTTTCTTTATTACTGGTATTATGTTTTTTTCTAGATTTATAAAGTGTTCATATCACAGTTTTTCTTTTCTCAGACAGTGTTCTAACCACATTGATTGTAAGAAGAAGACGATTGAATACGAGAAAGAACTGGAAAGGATCTCTAGAAGAACGGTTGTATGTAAAAAAACAAACGGTGATCATCCTGAAATTATTGACATTGGAGAGTCTAATTTGGCTCGCGAACGGTTTTGGCCACGAATAGTATGTTTTTCATCACAGATCACGGTCTTTGTTGGTCAGTACTATTTTGAGCTGACGATCAAAGTAGAGAGCGTGCAATATATTTGCATCCATTACTCTTACCATTTGTTTTTTTTCTGATTCTACAGAACTTTTGGTTTCAATCAAAGGGTATAAAAGGCCCTTTTCGTTCTGTTCGGGAATTAGTTCCGTCTGTATTTTGACTTTTGGCTCGTCTTTCCTGATAAGCATTCTGCCATGTGGTTGCTCTTTTTCCTAGTTGTCCCTGCTTTTCCTCTCGATAATGGCTTGGCCTTGTTGCCGCCAATGGGATGGATGTCTTGGACGACATTTCGATGTGAAACTGATTGTGCCAAAAAGCCAAATGCTTGTATAAACGAGCAATTATATCAACAAATGGCTGATAAATTAGGTTAATTCATTAATTTTCTGTTTTTTTTTATCAGAAGAATTACAGTAAGCGATGGATATCGAGATGTCGGATATAATCGAATCCACGTCGACGACTGCTGGCTAGCTGAAACTCGCGACGCTAGCGGACGACTTCAGCCGAATCGTACTCGATTTCCAAACGGAATGGACGGCCTGGCTAAATATGTACGTTTTCCCTATTTTTATAGCAATTTTGAGCAATATTTTACATTTTCTAAGCAAAACTTCACTTGAAGATTTATACAATTTCCTCTATTTTATAATTTTTCTTTAAATTTTGAACTTTATATGCTCTGATTTTTATTTCATTGGATAGATCACATTTTTAGGAGCATTTCGATCTATAAACGATCACGTAACTCGGCAAAAATACTAATTTTTATAATTTTTTTGTAAAAGTTTGGCTGTTTTGACCGTTACCGTAACCAAAAGCGTATTTCCCAAAAAAATATCAAATTTTCTCCAAATTCCAGATGCACGATCGACAATTATTCTTTGGAATTTATGAAGACGTCGGGACGAAGACATGTGCCGGTTATCCTGGAAGCGAGTCGCATTATGAGACGGATGCACAAACTTTTGCCGATTGGAATTGTGATTATCTGAAATTCGACGGATGCCATTATCCCCCAGAAAATGGGCACATCGGATATCCGGAAATGAGAAAAGCATTGAATAAAACGGGAAAAGCTATTATGTACAGCTGCGAATGGCCATTTTATTTGGAAGCTGAAGCATCTTTGGTCAATTACACGGCAATTTCGGAAAATTGTAATCTCTGGAGAAATTTCAACGATGTCGCTGATTCTTGGCTGTCAATTTGGACAATTATTGAATTTTATCATAAACATCAGGATTTATTTGCAGAATTTCATGGTCCAGGACAATGGAATGATCCGGATATGGTAATAAATTGAAAAATAAAAAATAAACGAGGTTTAGATAATTGCTGGCAATCCAGGAATTACTTTTGATCAGGCAAAAGTTCAATTTACTGTTTGGTAAGTGTTCAATCAATAGAACATATTTTTTTAGCTCAAAATGCTGAAAAACTAAAAAAAAGATTATTTTTTAGGTCAATTTGGTCTGCTCCATTGATTTTATCAAATGATTTGCGAATTCTTTCACCGCAATACAAGGAATTAGTCCAAAATAAAGATGTCATTGCAATTGATCAGGATCCCCTGGCCAAAATGGGAAAAGTTGTCTCCGTTGTCGCTGTAATTTTACAATTTTTTATTATAAAAAGGTTTTTTAGACAGATGTTCTTCTGTATTCCAAGCCCGTTACTCCTGTGAGCAATGGCTCAACTTCTTTTGCAATTGCTGCCGTAAATACAAGCAGAAATTTTAAACACGTTGGTTTAGAAAAAAATTAAGGAAAAATCCGTTTAGACCATCAACACATCCTTGCAAAATTTTGGATTGACAAATGCAAAAGGATATCGGGTCAAAGATTTATGGACTGGACAAGATTTGGGCGTAATTTTACCAACTGATCCATTTAAAATTAGTAATATTCCAACAACTGGAGCTGTTATGTACAAATGTACAGTAATTGCTTGAAAAAGAGAAATAAATGGCAGAATTTGTGAAGAAAATTGAAGAAAAATGGGTGAAATCGACAGTAGGGATGGATCTGCCGCCGCCCCCGTAAAGTCTCGGCAATAGAGCGACCTGGCACTATATAGGCGTGGTGATTAGTTTCAGTCGCTTAGCGATGAGGACATCCTTAGGACACCTTTGGAGGGCTTTGGTCCGCTGAAAGGAATAAAAAGTTACGATATACTGAGCCGATTTTTAAATTTTATTTTATTAGAAATAGAATCTTTTTTTCTTTTTGTAAATAAAAAACTATTCACAATATAATTACACGCGAGAAGAGGATCAAAAAATACAGAAAATATCGCCGAAAGCGATAATTTTTTTTGGCTGATGGAAAAAGAAAAAAGAAGAAAAAGGCGAAATTAATAGCTCCGTTTATCTTCCAAAGGATGAGGATTCGCACTGAACATTTCCAAACAGCTCCTAAAATTCATTTTTTATTAAAAAGGGCTTAATTTTACCTGAATTGATCATTTCTAAAACATTTTGCCCGACAATCTGCTCGCATATTTGGTTTTTGATGTGAAAACATTTCGTGGCACATTTCGCATATTCTGTCCATCGCCTGATGAACCGACGGCTTACTGTAGACCTTAAAATTATCTTTTATATTTTTATATTTAAATGGGATACCTTGCATTTTGTTGTTTGTTCTGATCTTAAATTTAGGATGTGGGCTTGATTTGAAGAATTTATTAAAAGGCAAACGAGCAGCAAAAACAAAAAGTTTTTCATCGCCGGCGAAGAAAACCAACTGGCGCTCATTTTTGTCGTCGACTTCTGAAAAAATGTGGGAATTTTAACGGGAAAAAAGACGAAGAGCAGTGGATTTTAAGAAAATTAATTAGGGAAAGAGAAAACAAGCGGAAATTGTTATGGCAGACGAGGATAATGGACGGCCCACTCCAAAATTTCTCAGAGACACGGTTTCTGAACATTTGACGACGTCGACGACAGAAGAAAGTGACAAAAAATAGAGGGAAATCCCAAAGTGACGTTTGAATACGCGGCCAACTCGGATAGACGACGCCGATATTTACTTACTTGGGGGTGGATTTACTGGGGGCAGGTGGATGAGTAACCGGGCAAAGAAAAAATCAAAGGAAATCAAGAGAAAGAAGTTCTGGGGTCGACTCGAACCCGTAAAATCTCGACATCCGTCGCCTTTCTACCACTACAATAAGATCTTTTCTCATGAATATACAGCTACGACCATGGACAACAAGTTTTTGAATCCGGTAGTAATTATCCGAATGTACACAGCTGGCTAAAAATTGCAGTCGGAGTACATTTCCTGCACATTGAAATGTTGAATTTGGTTTGGAAATGGCAGCAGAATACATAAAACAATGACAAACCCAAAAAAATGGGGAGATTTCTGTGTAAATGGCAATTTTGGGGCCGAAAATCATCGCAGAATCCCCCGGTATCACGGGAAATTGGACAAGGCAGAGATTTTTTTTACAAAGTTTTCTAGAAAGAAGCGAAATAATGAAAAGTTGGAGATATTTTGGAGCGGCGTACGAGCCTGGAAGAGAGTGAAGCCTGACATTTTTAACCAACTTCTTTCTCGACTCGCCCTGTCCTCTGCCACCCGTACATTCTCGGCAAGGGAAATTTTTGGTGCAGAACCGTCTACAGTCTTTCTAGTATATTTATGCTTTTTTTCCATAAAGAGTCGAGTCAAAAGAGTTTACGGACAAAATAGAGGGGCCAGGAGAAGTCGACATCGACAACAAGTCGACAAGAGCTCGACATCGACTTTTCCCCGCCACAGGGACGAGTCGAGAAGAAATGTAACCACGTGAGAAGTGACAAGGGAGACGAGGTGCGAACAAACCCAAAAAAGCATTGAAATTTGTCAAGAGTACACAGAAAGGGGGGAGGAGAGAAGGCGGCCTTCCTCAGAATCTAAAAAAGATTTCAAAATGGCTGTCAAAAGCCGCCAGCTTATGAAACTGGGAGGTCTCTTGTTCTATTTAAATGATGACGAGGGCGGGGGAGAAACACAACAATCGAGCAACAAATTCGTCAGGGGAAGATTCGTGGGAGGATGGGATAAAATGACATCCCGGGGAGACCTTTGGAGGACTCGAAATTCTTGATCTCTGTATTTTCCGGCTTTTATTTTTCGATGTCTAGCCCGTTACGTAGATATTAATCCCGTCGTGTTGTTTCCCATGGGCGAGAAAGAGAAGAAACGAGCAAAGGCTAAAAAGTGATGTTGACATAGTTGGGAGAGTCCGCGGGAAGAACTACACCCGCCCAATGGCCGCTATTCGTGGCCGTCGATAGCTCAGTTGGTAGAGCGGAGGACTGTAGTCTGGCTGATATCCTTAGGTCGCTGGTTCGAATCCGGCTCGACGGAATGTCTTTTTGCTTTTTTCCCAATGAAGAAAGAATAACTTTCGTTTTATTTTTAGTCTAATTTTTGCGATAATTGGCTTTGATTATTTGAAATTGTGGCAAAGAACTGCCGAGAAAATGAAATCATCCATTTAAAGCGAGGAAAAACATAGTTCATCCTAGAGAGGAAAGAAAAGGAAGAAAAATCACAAAAAAAGACCAAAAACTGGCGGCTTATCTCCAATTTTTAGCCATAAAAACTAGCAAAATCTTGAAAAAAGACGCATCAGGGCGAGTTTATTGCAGAAATGTGGGTGATAATTCTTTAGAAGACCAGGGGGACATCCCTTCAAGACCTGGAGATAACTGTAATCTTTTAAAGAAGAAGGACAGAGCCAGGTGTCGACCCTGAGGCGACAGTCTGTCAAGTGGTCGAGTGGCCCCGCCCATGTTCATATTCTCCCCTTCCCCTTTGATCAAATTATCCGAACTTGATCAAGGCCAATTTATCCACCTCAATATCGAAAATAATTCCCTAAAATTGTAGTTTTTGACGTAGCGACGACCACGAGGCGACGGGTTACGTCAAAACGACGAGGCGTGGGAAATTTGTAGCAGACTTGTTTATTTCCCGAAGAGCACGGGCGGAGTTGACTGGCTACCAGAGGACCCGGTACTGGTCGACTCCCGTCCGAGTTACTAAATCAACAGCTGGGAACATTGAGAGGGGAGAAAGGGCTACTGTACTCTTTGGAAATTCTATGAAAATAGAGGATGACTTTGAGAAATTCGGGAGATGTCGCGCCATCGATTACCGTCTCGACCTTTTGACGACCATCGAGTTTTCCCGGGCCCATCCATATATTTTTGACAACAATCATAAATTTAGCATTTACAAGACATTTTTGTAGGTCATAAGATTATTGCCGAGGTTTTACGGGTGTAGCATTTCATCTCGGCCAGACAAACGTCCCGATGTCCCGCCGTCCTCCTCATCCATTCACGGTTAAAAAATATTGATAATCCAAATAATTCTAGTTCTTTTAGCGGTTTAGAAAAAGATTACTGATTCCAGGAGCATATGGGGGAGCCTGAGGTTTAATGAGTCGACCGTCGACGATCATCGACTGCTAGAAGATCAAGCATTTCTGCCTCGCATCAAACATTTGCTTCCCTTTTTTGAACGACGAGACGCATCACTCGCAGACTGGCAACTTCAATGATTTTCACAAGATCTCGTACGGAGCTAAAGTGTACAAGATATCTCCGGATTATCCGCTTATGAATGCTACTGCTGGGCCGTCGATGACATTCCCCGGAGGAGGACTGGGAGCCCGAAGGAGCGGCCAGGTTGTTGTGGCTACGGCAGACCTGTGCAAACTTTCGCAATTGTTGCGGTTCAGAGAGATTCTACGAATAAATTGGAATGGAAATTTAAAAGATTTCTAAAATAAGAGAGCAATAAAAGACGGCGGAACTTGCTCACGAGGTAGCTCAGCGTAAAATAAAAGGAAAAGGGGCGGGATCAGAAAAATCGAGAAATGTCGTGAAAGGCGTGAAGTGACCCCAGTGACCTCCCACCTTTTCGCTCCTTTTAAGCCCATCGGTAGGCGGTGCATGACTTGGCCTACAACAACTTCAATTAGACAAGAGAAAAAGCACCCGACCAGAGAGAACTTTTTGTTCTTTCGCGCAACTTCTTGCCCCGCCGACTGGAATGTTGCTGCTGCTCCGACTAGGGTTGCGCGCGGGCCGGGCCGGCCCGCAAGGCCCGATCGGGCCGAAAATTTGGAAAATTTTGGCAAAATTGGCTATTTTTCATGAAATTTTTCGAATTTTTTTCAGGATTTTTCACTTTTTCGACCAAATTTTTCAAAATTCCCAACTGTTCATTATAGCGCAGTCGGTTAGTCACCTAACACCATATTTCAAAGTTGCGGGTTCGATCCCCCGATTCTAAAATCACTTTTTTAAATTGTCTTCTAACTACATTCGCCTTTTTCTTTCTTTTTCCTAGTGGAATAACCTAGTAACGCTATTACTGGCAAAAACTGATTCACACAGACATGAATAAGGAAGCATGAGAATTCATTTTCATTATTCTTCTTCTGATATCTTTTATTTTTTGAAGGGTAATATTTGCAACATTCTGCTGGGGTACGCGTATAATCGTTTATGATGATACACTGCTACTACCACACGCACTCTCCCTGTAGTGACACTTAGTATGACAAATTTAGATTTTCTACTCTGAAGTAGTTTTTCTACATTGAAAATAGCTTCGATTCACTACAATAGGCATAAAATGCGTTAAGAACGATAAAACAGGCAAAAAAATCGATCCCGAAAACCCCCTGGTCGACTTTGGTTTGAGGTCCCTGGAAAGGTCGGGCCTTGCGGGCCGGCCCGGGCCGAGATTTCAGGGCCCGGCCCGGCCCGGCCCGCGCGCAACCCTAGCTCCGACACACGACACCTTGGGGATGGCCGGGAGACACAAGCGACGATTTCTGATTTCCAAAAGAGGAATTAGAGGACAAATTCTATAATATAAAATAAATGAATAAAATTGCCGTCTAATTTAGGCCTTTTTAATATTTTGCATGGCCTCCTTCGCCACAATTAGAGGGCGTCCTAAGAGAATTACAGACAGAAAATAATAAAAAGGCGATACTATTAATTATAAAAATTGAAAATCGACTGCCAGGTGATAGGAGTTTGTAGTCGGGAAGAGGAAGAAAAGCAAAAGGGGAGTGAAATCGGAGGGAAGACGTCGATGGTCAGCAGGAGGAAAAGGATGCTCTGGACGGCGACGGATGATCGGAGGACACCTCAGGTTCACTTTCTCAAGGAAAACGGTCTCCAGAAGCCTAATCAGGGTCAGTCTGATAGTAGTTCGGCCGTCAGAAGCACAGTCGACCGGAAGGATCCTTCCTAAGGAGCGCCATCTCAAAAGTCTTCGACCTGATCTCAACTGGATGATCTCAGAAAGCTTCTGTGGTCATTTAACTGTGAACTCAAATAGGAAAAATAGCCGGAGACGCGTTCTCTAGGACGGGACAATAGTTGACAGGAAGGTTTTGGATCCGATGTTCTTTTGGAGGCCACCTTGAACTGTCGACATCTCTCTTTTCTGGCTTTCAATCTAAAAAACTCATCCCGACCTACGCCCCCAAATGAACTCCTTCCCATTTTTTTTGCTAAAAAGGGCGCCACCCGTTCCATAAAAAGACCTGATCATTGACTTGGCGAGGTTTGGCTTTTGGACTCGACAGTTCGGAAACGAGCGGGAGATTCGGGAGTATTGTCCGCTTCTCCCGCTCTGGATGACCAAAGAATCAAACCTGGATAACAATCCAATTATCCGACAGCCAGACAACTTGATGTGGATACTATCACGTATCGACATCAGAAATCAGAGGTCCTGGCTGGAAACACCGGCGGGAGAATAGCCATAAGATACCCGAGAAAATGATGTCGACGGTGATTATAATACGAGCGGGTAAACAAATTCAAAATAATTATATTTTAAATGAGAAAAAGAGGGAAGAGGTCGAGCCCGTTACTTCTGTCTCATACTACATGTTCTTTTTTATATTAAATTAACGGCGGTCGGATTACGGTAAATTGAATTTTCTTGAGAAAAGTGCCACAAAAGTCATGTGACCATCGGTTTTGCACAATATTGCCCAGAGTTCACAGCCTAGTTCATATGGAGCAAATCGAGAGAAGGACGAGAGCACAGGGGAAAGGAAGGAGGAGAGCTCCCAAAAAGAGTCTAGGATCCCCGGGTGGCCGTCGACTGCGCTTCTACATGGAAAGAAGCTGTCAGAAAGGAACAGAGCCTGTCATTTTCTTGTCCAACAAAGAAGACAGCGACAAGATGGAAGGTCTTTTCTTTCCTTTTAAAAGGACGGGTAAAATGTTGTGTATTTCCTTGGTTCTCAACTCATTTTCTTCTAGTTTACTGTAAACAAGTTCTAAATGAAATTTAAAATATTTATTTTCCTGTTGTCCTACTTCCTTTCCTTTCTAAAAATGGATATGTTTGATCGCCTTTTCTTTAAATTGACTTATTCTCAATAAACAGCTATCAAAAGAGGAGAAGAACGGTTCAAGAGAGCTTCACTAAATTGACGTCAACTCGACACATTCTTCCAGTCGACGTCAACGTGACATCGAAGGATGAAACCTTCCTGCGGTCGAGTCATCACAGTCTCGACCACGGGCCCCTCACCGGATTTCCAAAGTTTCGCACCCGCTCTTTGGATCATTGTTCTGAGAAATATTCCAATTTCAAACACGGAACTACAAGTAGCCAGCTGGAAGCCCCAACTTCTGTGTAAATTGCATTGATCTCCGCCAATTTAGAGTACCTGATGTCTAAAAATGGGCCACTTTGCTCATCATCCGTCCTTGGCCTTTGATTTCTCCTTACTGTGACCACGAATCTATTAACTTGGCGGTCTATTTTCCCTCTTCGTACTATGATCTAATCAACTTCTGCAAAAACTCGTTTCTAGTCCGATCCGAATGGTCCAAATCATCAAGAAACCGTACTCAAACAAAGAAAAGAGCAACGCGAGGAAAAAGCGGCAATGACCACGTGACGGCAGAGGGTAAACTTCAGGAACAGAAAACCTCCTTTGACTAGGATATCTCCCCTTTTAAGGATTCTTCCAGACTACAGTAATTTTCCGTTTAAAAAGGAAGATAACTGGCCGATTTGGCGATAATTTCCTGCAAAAAGGCGAGTAACTTGGCCCTCTCCCTGTGTGTGTGCCGATAAGTAAGGACAGATAATCTTGTAGAGGCGATTGACTTTAATCATTAGAGGGAGAATTTGAGGGAGGCCAGAGAGAAACCGCGAGAGGCGAATTAGAGAAAATAAACCAATTGTAACGGGGCAATTTATTTGTTTTTAACTTTTAGTCGAAAGACTTTTTGCAGCCGACAGGAGGAAGGAAAATGAGACGAGGGAGGGACTGGCAGTACAGTAGTAAGTTTTTTGTGAGAGAAATTGGAAATTTGAGACGTGGACTTTGTTGCAAAACTGTTTGTGACGTCTGGAGGAATTGGAAACAAAAGGTTACGGTGGCTTGAGTTATGCGGAAAGGAGCTCAGAACATCGTCAAAAACTCAAAAATCTGAATGCCCTTCATGGAAATGTGTTTCAATGGCGTCAGCTCTCTCGACGTCTTTTTCTACAGAGGAATCGTGCGTGTTTAGCCCATCCTCGAATTTCCGGATGCTTTTTTTGACACCTGTGAAAAGTGAGTAAAAGTTCAAGCTTGGCTATTGAATCTAGTAAGTCGAGGAGCGGTGGAGTGAGCAAAAACTTGTCGACAGAGAGGACAGGACAAAAATTGGATCTGTTTTAGATTGTTAAAAGATGGACACGCAGAGAAAACCCCCGGCAGTTTCTTTGGAAATGAGAAAAGAGAAAAAAACATTTTCCAACGTCCTAGTCGACCAAAAGTCCTCTGTAATCCTAAAAAGTCGACGGGGTCGAAACATAGTCCAAGGCTGGCAACTTTCCTCTCCTTTATCGTTCCCAGAGAGGGCGGCAGTCTCCCCACGTCATAGACGTTTCTTTATTTGTCGAACATGATCGTAAAGCATTAGTTGTGGTACTCTTTTGAGGACTTCGAAGGTCACCGGGCGAACACGTCACATTTTGTGGTTCGCGGTTTTGACATTCCTTTGTCCGCCTTGACCTCTGCTCTAATTCGACTTTAGTCAGTCTCAAGGATTACTCAAGATTACTGTCAAATGTCTGGTCGCAGTAGAAAATTAGAAGACTTACCAAAGAAGTCAAAGGAGGAGTCGACGTGGTGAAAGGCCGTGTGAGGGAATTAATCCAAAGAGATGATGACTGTGCTTCTAATCCGAGAGATGGACTGAAACCGTTTCTGAAATCTTGTTGTTGCTTTTTGTTGTGTTTTGTTTGATCCAAAAAGAAGAGTGGGAGGTCTATTTCAAGGACCATTTAAAAGACAGAATAATGCGGGCGAGCAGAAACATCTCGTGGTCGAGGAGAGACGCCCCCTGGCAGGTACCAGAATCATTCTCATGACTTCAAGAAAATGTACTTGAACTACCGTATTCCGTTGATTAAATCTTATCATAATAATCATCTCTTTCTCAATATTAGTCAAAGTTAATTATAAAATACTGGGTACTTGGGTTACGGTAGTCAATTTTGGACCAAATGAATCAGCTGGGAGGAGAAAGACGGAGGTTGTTCAAGAAAAAAGGGACAGGGAGGGGCAGCTTTCTTGGGAGAGATGGGGGAAAGGGGAGAAAAGAGACAGTTACAGGGCCTATGGATCTATAAAGTATTTTCCAAAGAGACGCAGAAAAATAACTGAAGGAGACTCCATCGGTTACACTTTCGACTCCAAGTAATCGCGAATCCAAGTTACAGTAGAGTAAATCGAGTCGAAGTTCCAAAAAGAGAGTGGCCATCTTGATTTCTAGTCTTCAGTCGGGTAGCCGTTTCCAATGACAGTAAACAGTCGACTCTCTCGTTTCGAGATCAACCAGGAAACAGGGAGAGATCACCTAGCAAAGGAGCCGCTTGGGCAGACTTCTGGATTTGTGTAGCCAACACTCTTACCGTATCATCAAGAGTTTTTCCTTTTGAATGGATCCCATCTCGATACTAAGCTTCTCTCTTTGATGCCCTACAGTATCCGCGCCGTCGAGAATTTCCGGAAAACCCTCCTTTTTTCTTATCCTTGGTGTCTTTGTCTCCAGAAAATTTGTCAATTATCTGCTTTTCTCTTACAGGAAAAGGTTTTTTCTTCGACGTAACATCCGAATTTTTGAAGAAGATTCAATCATTAAAATCTGCAATAAAATCGGCTAGACCAATAAGTTCAGCGAGATCGACAAGATCTCCTTCTGGTAAGAAAATGTTCTCGCTGCGATTAAGTTGACTGAGGGTGGTTGAGGGAGGGAATTTACGGGCCAATCTTGAAAATGTCACCAAGTTCATTTAGACTCTACCGCGAACTCGACTGCTTTTTTTTGACCCAGTAGGACAATCAAAAAGATACGGTAACCAGCGGGATTATGTGTAAAGTTCACAACCGGTTCGAATGACGCCAATCGGCTAATGGCAATTAGTTGCCACTGTCGTCAATAGGACAGCTAGCTTCGTACTAACCGCAAAATAGTTTAAATAGAAACGGAGGGGTTTTGGAAAAAGGGCAATCTAGAGGTTAGGCTAGAAGAGGCCAACTTGACGATCATCATCTCCATCTGTCGACCGTCGCCGCGTCGAAGGGAGATGCGTCGACAAGAGGCGAGCGAGTGAAGATTTCCAGGTCCGCTGTCACAGCGGAAAACCAGAAAAAGGGTTAGTAAAAAGGCGTAAAAGGAGGGAATATAATTGAAAGAATAAAATGAAATTTGGACCAGAAAAATTCAGCCGAGAGAATCTGAAGAGGTCGACCAAAGGATAGCGAAGAAGGTCGCAGAGGTTTTGCCGTCTTCCCTTCTTTATATGTAAAAAGTCGGCGATTTTTAGGAAAGTTGAGAACTACCGTATCCAGCTAATAAAAGATCTACTAATTTGATGATTTCTGACAAATTCCATTGCGATAACTCGACCGAGTGAGTCACTGTTCTTTGATCTCCGTCTCCAGACCCCCTCGTCTAGCCGCCCGTCCCTCACCCCGTACTCCTTCGTACTTTTACTTCCCGTTTATCACATGATATCAAGGGGACCGAGAGTCTCAAATCGAAGAGAAAATGAACTACCGTAATTCTGTCAGGTTTATTAAATTTGCGGGTGGAACATAACAACCTTCCACCTGCGTCTGTCAGGAGAATTTAATTCTCTCAGTCGAAAATCTCTCAAAGGGAAACTAATCGAAGGAGGAAAGATCGGACAAGAATCTACTGAGAATAGCAATTAATTACCAGGGATTACGGTAGCTCAGCTGACTGCCACGTGAGTCAGGAGACTTTGAACGACGGTCAAAACAAGAAGGCGACTAGACTATGGTGACCGATTGAGAACAGTTCTCTCTTATCGGAGGAGAAGTGACGAGTGTTGGGAGCAACAAATGATAACAGGAAGAGGACAGGCAGCCAAGACCGTAATGGGTGGTCGAACAGGGCGATAAGAGACAATAACTGGGAGAGCAAGTTGACCATTGTCTGATCGTCGAGGACATTATGACATTGGGCTGAAGAATCTTGAGACCATTGACTCTATGAGAACTCAATATTCTGATCAACAAGCAACTGTCGACTTTCTGTCGACATCTATCGGAGACGAGAAATCGACAAGTGTTGATTCTCGCGTCTTCCCATTGTTTAGCCATTTTGGAAGGCTATCGACCCCTGAGACGGGAATACCAAGGATCACAGGGCAAGAAGGTTTCTCAGCAATTCGGAGAGGCATTGCTCGGTTTTGCAAGTATTACGAACCGGAAAAACTATTGAGAACGAGAGTCGACGACCAAAAAGATCTTGTTTACGAGGAAACAGTCATGTTCGGCCGTCGGAGCACGTGTATCTCCTCGTTTCTAGTCTGTTCAATTCATTTGGGGACTGTTTCCAACAATCCGTCGGATAATTGGGCCGCGGCACGTGCTATTTTATGCCAATTATCACTGCAAGATGATAATTTTCTTGATTTTTTGGACCAAGTGAGACTTGCAATAGTCTCGATAGTGGCTGATGTCCAAATTTCGCCTTTCGTCTCATCTGTACCAGACTTGTGGACTCCCAAGTTCTGGACGACCACATAAACAGACAAATTTTTGTAACTCGTGAGCTATTACTTCCGGGATCAGCTGGTAATGGGATCATGCGACTGCCATAATGAAGCTGAAAGTCAGGTGTACTGTACTCTATTCGACTCAAGAACAGAAAATGTAGGGAAACTTTCAGGCGGCAGTCTTCCATCAGACAGCAGTTATTGAAAAATCTATTTTTCATGGGAAAACAAACAGGAAAACAGTCATGAGTTCAGCTCTTTGAAAGGCTAACAGCCCATGAAAACAGACAGAAAACCAGCGCAAATGAGAAGGAGGCTTAGGGACAAGTCGCAGGTCGAGGAGATTTTGAAGAAAGGGAGAGCTCTAGTCTTTGATCGCACGAAACTGTCCGGAGTGCCGGCCCGTTTGGGGCAGAATTGGTCAGGACATCGAAATCTTTTGCTCAGATTGGGAGCTGGCTTGAACAAGGCTGAATCGGGGCGACAGTTGCCTAAGAAATTATGGATCTCTGATCACAACAATTCGAAATTTTACAGACAAGGAAATGCTCTAAAATAGCCCTGGAACCAAGCTAAAAAGATGCCTCATATGGAGAAGGAAATGACGCGGCGGAGAGGATCAAATGTCCAAGGTTGGCGGAGAGGTTTGAACTGTTTTCAACTGGCAGTAGACAAGGAAAAACGCCCTGAATTAACAAAAACAAAAAGTATACAAGAAAATTTGTGAGAGATTTGACGCAAAACCATAAAAGGAGCCGCCTGGCGTTGAGTCATCCGAGGGCCTGTCTGACACACCCGAAAACATGATATCATTGCCTTTTTATTTGAGAGAGGTCGATTACTCCTTTTTGGGTAAATAGGTTGGCCAACTGGTAACGGTGGGCATTGTCGCCTCTGCAAAAAAAAATGGGGAGAGGACCGACAGAAGTAGTCGGTAAACATGAGACGAAGAGAATGGCGGACCCTGCAAAAGAAGACCAATTTGACTGTGTGAAATGGGAGACGACTACTATTCAACTCAAAAAACGTTTATAGTTTTGTAGAATGGTCGGAACAGGCACAGAGGAGCAGGTCGGGGAAAAGGGGACAGTCGACTACCAAGGCAAGAGAAACGGGGAACTGACAACGGGAGAAGGCTCCTGTTCCGTCTCCCAGAGCCATTATTATTTTGATTAGAATACGGCATACAATTGTTTATTTCCCTTTTGACGAGAAGGTACGGACGATGGCCACGGCTCCACACGGGGAGAGTAGCCCCAATTCCCCTCTACCGTAATTTTCAGTCATAATTTTTCCCAGTATTTTTTTCTCGTTGTATAGCTGTATTCTTCGAAGCGGCACACAAGCTGCTCAGCTTGTAATTGGCCACAAATTAAATAGATATTCTCCGAACACCTTGCCTAATTTGATAAGTGGCCGGCCGGCGACGGAAATAGTCTACCAGGTAGGGAATAGTACGAACAAGACGGGGAGAGAGGGACCGAATGATCAGAGGTGAAATTTGTTGGGAATAGGAAATGGAAATGGCCAGAAAGAATGGGAAGAGGTCGAACTGGCTACATAGTCGAACTCATCGTCGACTCTCGGCTGTTCATGGTCGACGTCTACTCTTGGCCCTTGGTCTCCCTTTGTGCCAATCTTCTCCTTCCAGCAATCTCCTGCGGCTACTCTTCGTATATTTGACTCGCCCAGAATCAAACCCCTAATGGATTCAACAATTACTTTGTTTGTCAACTGGAGAAGGGAGATATACGCAGGATGTCGACTGCATCGTCTTCCGTCGAAAGTCGGGTCATCTGTCACTCGACAAATCGTCAGAACCGTCGCTTGATTTGGGATGACCACAAACCAAGAGACAACTTGGAGATTGCCCACAATGCCAGAAAAGACATCTCCGTCTGAAGATGACCGGCAAAGAAAAAATATTGGGAAGAGAGATGTTCCCTGACTCGTCTCTCCCACAGGCAAATGATGGCCATCCCTTTCCATCTTCTTGGGTTTTTCTGGTTCCGCTTTTATTTTCAATAGCTGATTGACTCGATGATTCACCGAATTGCGAGCAGCTGCAGCCTATTCTTCTGATTACATTTTATCGGATAGTTTTCTCTGGCAGCCAGAAAAAGAAATTCTACGGTCATTTTGCAAAGGAGGAAAGTGGCAGGAAGAAAGCCCAAAAAAGGGAGGAGGGGAGCAGAAAACGGAAAAGGAAATCTGTCGACCGCCACGACTTCTCTTTTGTGACCCAGTCGTATTTGTTTATGGGTGCCAAATAATCCACGTTTGTGGCGGATGTTGAGCCAGAGTCGGATAATCCAAAAAAACGAAAGGCGGAAGATTAGAAGAGGAGAAATCGAGAAGAATTGGAACAATTTTCGCAGTTCAATAACTTCCGATCGGAAACGATTTCACTTCTCGTTCATTTTCAAGAGTCCTTCAAATGGAAAAAAAGTAAAAGTCGTCTGGGAGTTCAAAAAATCAGTATTTATTTGTCTTTGATTTTTCTTCTTTGTATTTTGTGCCATTAGCGTGGTATTTTCCGGTAGATGATGATAATCAGAGCAAATACACCGCCGTAACAGACCAATCCAACAGCCAAGATAGAATATCTCCATGGTTTTGAAGGTTTCACTTTTAGCAATTCTTCTGCTATTCTCCTTTGATGATGACGCTAAAAAATTCTTTTTTTAAATGAAAAAAAAAATACGCTGTCACGTAGAATTGTCAATAATTTGTTGCCGGTTTGACCTTCTGCGAAAAAATCTCTGGCAATAGCAGACTGTAATGTTTTTCTTTTATAAAAAAAGGGAAGGGAATATACTCTGTACACTGGGATGCCATTACTTGCACAGCAATCAGTTCCTTCATAGATTTTTATAATATCCGTCGTAGTACAATTAACTTTTCCAGGGCTGTTAGCTTCCCATTTTGGGCAGGTTGGTTTCAATTTTGGAAGCAGCCCTCCATCATCACAAAATGAATCAAATGTAAACTCGAATTTCTCCTCATTTTTTGTATGTAAACCATAGACGCAGTAATGACCCTAAATATTAGATTTTTTAGGGGCAAGTATACATAAATATCAGCGAAATATAGTGAAACAATTGTGGAATTGCAAAAGAAAAACAGATGAAAAGAGAGAAAAACGAACCAGTTGAAATTGGCACATTGAATAAACAAATTCACTTTTTTCACCAGATTTTGCACCGAAATAAGGGCATAATCCCGTGTAGAGAGAAGCTGACTTCGGCCTTGATTTCTTAGTTTCATTTATCCAGTCATTCTTTGCATTGAGCATAAAATCCGGAACCATTTGAAATTCGCAATAAGGATCGTAACTGCCAGCTAATTCAGCCACCATTTCATTTGAAAATGATTGATTCCAGAATTGATCCATATGTTCATATAATGCCAGCCAAATGTGACTTTTATTTTTATACTGAAAAATAATATAAAGAAGGAAAAAAAGACTCACGTAGTTATATATTCCGTCTGGAGTGATGTCTGCCGGTCCCTCGTCATCTGCCAATATCTTCTGATGAAGAAATACAACAAAAAATAAACACAACAGCCGCATAGAAAAAGAAGAGATTGAATGAAGTTGCAAAACCGACTGTGATTACGGTAATTTCATGTCAGGAGATAAATATTGGAATTTTTAACTCGAGAAGTGTTCCTTCGAGGCAGCAGATTGATCTAATTAATAAGGAGTAGTGCCCACTGATTTTCTCCATATAAAACTCATTTGCATTCGAGTTTTACAGTTATTTAAAAGCAGCGAGGAGGAGAAAAGTGAAAACGAGACGAATTTCGGAAAAATGATTGAAATTTGAATGGCGGCCAATTGCGCAAATCTCTCAGGAATTCACTACGGAAACCGGCGTTTTTTGTATTTTCCCAAAAAAATTTTTTTTTCCTATTTTTAGGGTGTTTTCTTCCTGGTTCTTACAAATTGTTTATTTTTCGCCGTCAATATAATTATTTTCAGATAAAAATGCGAAAAAGCAAGGCGAAGAAAAGAGTAACAAGCAGAACTTCTTCTGAAAGCTCGGTCAGTCCTGCAAACATTTATTTATCTCAATCTTGTTATTTTAGGGCTCCATTCCGAAGGATCTCTTGGAATTGACTCGAAGACCTAAATATCCGTTCCATTTTGCGGTGACATTGGCTCTAAAGAATGCAGGAAAAGATTATGTATCCGGACGTGAAATTCGTCATTTTATCCAGTAACTTTATTATATTTTTAACATTAGCTTTTAGCAAATATATTCCTGGTTGGAAGTATAAAATTCCAGGCGTCTTTACTTCAACGATCCACTACAATAACAAGGTACAGTGCAAGGTGAGCAGCACTTTGGATGTCTGAATTAGCCTATTATAGGAAGGAGTGCGTTACTGTTTGAAAAAGAATCGCATGAAGGAATTTGATCGAAGACTCACGTGGATGATGAAGGGCTGCACTGATCGCAACGCTTGCGAGTATGGTCTTGCAGATCCAGGTTTTCGTCTTAGAGTTTTTATTAGTTAAAGTTCAGATGATTGGGAACCTATGATAAACGGCAAATTACAAACAGTTGGAATTTTCGATGATGAGCAAGTTACTCCCACTACTCCGCCGTCGGCTACATTGAAGAAGAAAATAAAGAAATCTTTATGCGAGACAGATGATGAACAAGAATTTGTATTACTTTTTTGACCTAAAGGTTTACATTCATGTTTAGGATGAAAAACAGGAGGAGGACGAGAAAGATTTTAAGGATGTGGAGAAGTGTCAAAACACGAACAAATTAGAATTGCGCTGGCTCTTCGATATCGCTGTTTTACGTAATGGGAATCGTCTTGCCAGTGGCAACATCTTCGAATTTGTAACGTATATCAGCATAGTAACTTGAGCTCAAATTTATATTTAGGAAAAACTTCCCGGAGTACAGAAGAAGCCATCAATGGAAGCAGGACCTTTTGGGTATGGTTGCAGCTGATCGCATGAAAGCGGTCAGTATTTCTTGTACAAGGTAATTATTATTAATTTTAGGTAAAAGAAATACTTGATTGGCAAACCCATTATATCGTGACCGACGAGGAAATCAAGCAGTTCAAAACATTTATCTCGGGATTTATGGATAAATACCCGGACGGTCCAAGTGGATTAGATCCTGCTGGTTTGCTATTGTTTTATTATTGTATACATCGAAATTTCAGTAAAATGGGATGATTTAGTTCCTTTTGAACTTATTAGCTGCGTTAACATGTATCTACAGATGCGTAAAACGAGCAATGGGACAAAATTGGTTCGTTTTGTTTTTTTATATAATTATTTGCTGTTTTAAGGTTAAAAAAAATCCACAAGACAAAGAGAAAACTCCTGCGAATGATGAAGCAGACGATAAGGAAGAATCTAAACTTAAAAAAAGATCTATTGAAAGTCGTCGAAGCTCTTCTAAAAAGTCAAGATCTCCTTCAAACAAGCGACCTAAAAAAGTGGAGAAATTACCACGTGGTCATAGTATGATTTTTATTGTATGTTTGTTTTATTTTTATTTTTAGAAGAATGGAACTTTTCGACCAATCGAAATTTCCTGACATCTTCATCAGAACGCGCAGCTCGTGTTGCTAAAAGAGATATTCAAAAAAGCAGTGCTCCAGTATACGATAGACCTGTAAGAAGATTGC
This sequence comes from Oscheius sp. DF5033, assembly GCA_964036215.1. Classification (NCBI taxonomy): domain Eukaryota; kingdom Metazoa; phylum Nematoda; class Chromadorea; order Rhabditida; family Rhabditidae; genus Oscheius; species Oscheius sp. DF5033. Next base: position 4,559,357 of record CAXIWN010000004.1, on the reverse strand, counting down.
CTTTTCCTTTTATTTTACATTTTTAGAATCCTTTGCTGCCACGACCAACAACTATTACACATGTCGAAAATAACGCATTTGTTCCGCTATCTACTGGTGAACAAGATAGTGAGGTAATTTGACTTTTTCGCAATGGTTCAATGATTATTTTTAGATAGGATCTCCTTTTGATGGAGTATTCGTGCCTCCAGAATTCATTATAATGTCTTCTCAATTTATAAAGGTTTATCTATTAAATTCACATTTACATGCTTTTTTTACAGAGTCTTCCACAAGGAGAGGAAAATGAAGGCCAAGAGTACCCGTCCGATTTGGAAGGAATCGAACCTGCTCGTAAGTTTTATCAAATATTCTTTGCATCTTTTGTGATATTATTTTTATAGATTTACTTGATAACACTGCAATCAATAATGATATGTTTTCCGATGAACCATCAATGCGTGAAGTTGTACAAGAAGGGGAAAAGACTGGAGAGCAAAATATTGAAGAGGAACAAATAGAAGAAAGAATGGAAGAAGGAAACATTAAAGAACAAAATAATGAAGAAGAGAGAATCGAAGAGGAAAATAATGGAGAAGAAAGACATAATAATAATAATGAAATGAGTGAGAAACAACCAGAAGAAAATGACTCTTCAAATGGCGATGAAGTGTCTCTTACTGCTACACCTACTACTCCCAAGTTTTCTCGTGCTAACATTGACTCTAAGGTAAATTTCTTTTAATCTTGTTTAATTTTATGTTTTTAGAGTAATATATTGTTAAAGGAACCGTCTCACAGGTGTGACAGCGTGTGACAGTTTGCGCGCAAAATTTGAAATTCTGCGCAAGCAAAATGGTTGTATTTTCGTTTTTGTCACTATTTCGCTATTTTCTAACGCTTTTATTTATTTTATTGAGCGGCTAAAGTAGCTTTAGGCACTACTTCAATTCGGAGAACAAAAAAAATTGGATTAAACAAGGAAGAAATAAAGAAAAATGCAGAAAAAAGAGGAAAGTAGTTTCTTCGATGTGAATTTGCTTCCTATGTTCGTTTTGAGCCAATTTAGCTTCTGTAAAGTGTTTACTATTGTAAAGCAGCACGTAAAGCTACTTTAGCCACTCAAAAAAATAAATAAAAACGTTGGAAAATAGCGAAATAGTAGCAAAAACGAAAATACAACCATTTTGCTTGCGCAGAATTTCAAATTTTGCGCGCAAACTGTCACACGCTGTCACACCTGTGAGACGGTTCCTTTAAGCATGGCTCTGGCAAAAGTCAAGTTAAATGTCAAACAGGAGTTCATTGATAATTCACCGGTATTTAGTTTATTTTATCATTTTTATAAATTATTTTACAGGCAACAAATAACGACGATGCGGGAAGTGAATCCTCCTCTATTGTAGTATGTTCTATTTTAAATTGTTTTGAATTCTTTTATTTTAGTGTTTGGGTTACTACGATATACGAGGCAAAAATGATCAAATTGAAGTCCCCAATTATGACAGCGACGTTATCGAACTGGATGGCATCTAATACCACAAAAATTATAGTTATTACATTGTTGATCATTTTTTCTAATTTTGTGTTTTGTTGTTATTATATTATTGTATCTGTACAATAAATTGTTAGTTCTTTCAAACTTTTTATTCATTTTCTTCACAAAACCATGGGCAATACGAATATTTACAACTTTTGCCTACTTTTGCCCTTTTTGGTTTCAAATAGTCTCAGAGAATCGAGAACAGAGCAAGGTCGTGTCGAGATGATTATGTTCGGAAAGTGTCTTGACCATGCGGGGACTGAGAGTCGGAATATATTCACGGGGAATTAACCAAGTCGATAAATTGAATAAATCCAAAAAGACTTTGTACTTGTCGCTGACCGTACTCCTCAAATACATGTAACCCGAACTGCCGCCTGTTCCCTGCTTACTGCCCAACATTCTCTGCACCAAAATCACGTGATTATCTGCAAATCACCGTCAAAATAAAGAAGATAACTGACATCGCCATTTGGTAAAGAGACTGTCGATATCCATAAGATAAGTTAAAATCTGATAAGGCTGGGAGAAACGAGGCATGTCACGGTAGAAATAAATCATCAAAGCGCCTTTCATCGCGTCGTGGGATAATAGACGTTGACCTGGAATTTGTTTTCTTTTTTTGGAGGGAAAAAGGCTACCATTTAATATCTGCTGCTCGTGCTGCTTGTGATCCAAAATAGTGGCAAACGAATCCTTCGTCTTGAAATATTCGGCCAAGGCCTGCTCTCGCTGACGGTCGGACAACGCTGGGTTCTGAAAAATGACTCTCGTCAGACTTTTCTGTAATTTTAGACACAACATTTCCATCTTTTCAGTATGAAATTCATGGATGGCAAGTCGGCAATCCGATCCAAGGCGAAGGCTGACAGATGATCGACGCGGGGAAGTCGACTTTCTCTCTGTCATCCGATTTCAGAGCTGATTCAACGTGGCAAATATTCTAACGAGGTGCCTCCTCTCTTTCATTTAAGGGTTTTGCTCCTGTGTCGACAGTCTTTTCGCTACTTATCGACGCCTGATCTTGTTGAAGTTTAGAATTCCCGTCGACCCACTTCGCCCTTCTTTCTATTCGCTCGTCTCGACGTTGACCCCATGTCTTCCTGCTGTTCCTACAGAAATTGAACGATTTCCCGATGTTTCCCCGAAAATCATATACCAAGTTTACTCACCATGGCCTCGTCGTACATATCCTGTAGGAATTTCTTGACGGCTCTCTCATACTTTGGCCAAAATCCTTCTTCGATGTCGCCCTCGATTTCTTCATGTTTCAAGCCAGGTGTCCTCTCGAGCCAATTCTAAAACCTTCCCTTATCAACAATTCTACCGTACTCTCAACCTCGACAAGTTTCAATAAACTCGGCTCCTCTTCCGAGTTGACCAGCGCCTTATTCTCCGATTCTTCCAAAAACACATTTCTGTAATGTTGAGCATTGTACTGAAAATGTCAGGACAGTTAGTCGACAGCAGCCGTGTTACCTTTATTCGACGATCGTGTCTGACTCCCAGTTTATTTTCCAAAAGTCGAAATTGCAATGACTGGAACCCAGAGGCGGGTGTCAGATATTTTCTGAAATTCGTTTTTCGACGCAAACTAGAAAATTACCTAAAATCAACAAAATCTAACGGACTCATTGTATCGAGGATAATTATTTGATCTACAAGAAGTTTTAAAATCCGAACGGTTCTCTCCAATCCGGAGACTATTTTCAATGTTTTTGTCTCGTCGACAATCTAAAATTCTGTCAGTTTTGATCTCTATCGACTGACCATATTGTTTAAATGTCGACGGACTATGTCGATGTCGAAGATTATTTGTTTGAACCAAAGCTCGTAAGCCTGAAAAGGAGGTCGACGGGGAGATGGGAAGATGGCGGACCTGGTGGATAATTATGAAGAGATGCTCGTCGTCGACTCGACGGCCACTTTTGTCCGATTGGAGCTCTTGGCAATCTAGCAACTTGTCCAACTGAAAAGATTTCTTTATGTTGCCTGGGATCTGGATTGAATCTCAATACCGAATTACAAAAAATCCCACGTCTCGACGTCGACGTCGACCCTCACACCGACCTTCACAGCTCTCAACAGTCAACCACCCCTACAGTCTGTCCTCCAAATCTCTTACCTGTAGATATTGTGAGTATGTGACTCCTTGTCCCAGCTCGACTTTATTGATACCAGCCTGTGCCGCCTCTTCGTCATTATTCGGGTCGACCAGCTTCATACTTCCTCCCGCAAATGGACAGGCCATCTTTCTCGTCTGATCTCGCCCAGCTCTTCCCTATAATTCATAAATTAAAGGAAAATCTATTGATAAAAAAAGAAGAAGAAGGAATGTCAACGGGTAAACTACCGTATTCCCCGGGAAGATATTTCACGTGATAAACCGGAGGTCGTTTGTTGCGTGATTTAGCTCGTTTTTTTGCAGTGGCCAGCCCCTTCGTTGATTGCTGGTGTTTCAACGAAAATGCATTGCTTGTCTGCCATCGTCATTCCCTGATGGTCAGGCGTTGGAAAAGAGGAAATTGTCGACGGAAACGGGCACGGGGAGATCTTGCACCCAGATACTGACGAGAAACTCTTTTTATAGAGTCGGTGAGAAACTGAAGTTCTCGGGAAACCTGTATTCGCTAAATCTGTTGGCAAATGAGTCAGCAGAAAAGGGAAGAAGGGATGTCGACAGTTGGTTTTCGGTTGGGAAGACACAGGGAGACTCGATGTCGAGGTCAAAAACGATCGAGTCGAGCAGGAAATGACGCTTTTTTGTGCCATTCCCTGGTCGACTCTCCGTAGTTGAGATCGCCAAAGAGTCTTCCTGCCTGGATTGAGCTTTGGTCATCTGTGGAAATCTCCCGATTCCAGGACGACTTCTTGGTCAATTTCCCCCAGGTTTCGTCGAGAAGTCTATGCCCTATTTGGGAAGCTGCTGATGCCCGACGCTTGAGTTTACAGACTCAGAAAGATAGAAATCTCCATTTGAGATGAGCGAAAAGTATCCTACAGATCATAAAGAACCGTCCTGGCCCCAGTTTCCGAAGTGTACCCGGGTCGGAGATGATCACAGCGGACAAAAACAATTCTGGCAACATTGCAAAAATGAACGCGAATTTGGAGAACAATATTCAAGGACAAAAGGGGACGACAGAAGAGAAGGCGAAGATTTACGATCGGACAAACAAGAATCAGAAACACGCGGAGGAGACGAGAAAACCCCCACGGTCTGCTGCTATCTTATCCGATATCCCACGACAGGCGATGGCGGCGGTCAGTTGGATAGCCTCGGGTCACGTCATCTGGTCAGAAAAGGGGAGAGGAAGAAGGGAACGGAGGAAATTATTGGGGGAAACACGTGGATTCAACATGTGACTGGAAGGAAAGACGACGACGAAAAAAGGACGATGGCAATGAAACTAATGGTCAGCAGGAAGAAATGTTTTTGGAAATGGGAAGGAGAGGAGGAAAATAAGACGGATTTCCTAATAGAATGTTCGAATTTGGAGGAAAAGTAGGGGAGACATCGAGTAAGTCGAGGATATTGTCGCCATCTGTCGAGTCGTGGTCAACACCATCAACCATTGACGGTGACTTTTTGGAGATCCTCTCCAGCCAGTTCTTTTTTTCCCAGAAAAGGACTACAGCAAAGTTTCTAACGAGAAAAATATTCGTCGATTTCAATACTGAGACTATCATCACCTTAAAAGGTCGAAAAATGGCCTAGGAAGTGCAATCCGCCATGGGATAGACGGACGACTGCCTTCAGGAAACAGTCGACTTCTAGAAAAACGACCACGAGCAGTTTGAAAAGTACAAGATAAAAAAAACAAGCAGACAGTTGCTGAAATGTGATGACTATACTCTATGATGGGGAGAGAGAGCGCCCGCACTAGGGTCAGTCAAACCACCATCAAAAGATTGTTGCCAAGGCTGTCTACGGCCACATTTCGATGCAACAGAAAGAAAAACCACATGACAGGGATCCCCTCAAAGAATTTCCCAAGAAAAATAGAGCACCGAAACGGTCAAATGATCTGATGTTTCGACGTCGCCGGATGGCTACAGAAGAAAAAGTCGACAGGGTTTTGGACATGGCTGGTCATTTTGGAGAGAAGAAGACGGAGGAGCGGAGAGTTGCCATATGAAAGAATAATAACATGACATAATGTGTCGTCGTCATCGTATTTTCTCCTCTCCCTGTAATATCATAGATGGCTATACGGGAGAGACGAGAGATTTCGTCGACAGACGCTGTAATAGACACGCAGCAGCCCCCGTCGCAAGGGGGCTTTTCCCACCCGGGGACACACCATACCGGGGAGAGAATGTTGCCATTTTGAACAGTAATTATTTGGAATTTATCGAAGTTTACCAAAGTAGGGAGGAATACGACCATGCCGACATCGACGGAGCCAATGCTTGGTCAACGTCCAGTGCTTCATTTTTCTTGGAAAACGCTGGGTCGAGTGCTCTTTTCGTAAGTCATTCGCCGAAGGCAATATAATGTATCTTCTCATGAAATTTTATTTTACTCTATGAGCAGAAAAAGCGATATTCGAATCAAACTCCCCGCCTTGTCAAGTTGACGGGTAAAATGACGCCGTCGACTTGTCAACTGGTCGAGACTTCGCTTCTGCCAGTCGTCTCTCTTCTTCGCCAGCAGCCGGTCGTCTATTCCAATAATTAGGTCATGTTTTTACTTTTTATTTCAATTTTTACCCAAAAAACTCATCCAAATCCAAAAATAGACGCATTTTTGATCAAGGCGCAAACTTTTGACTGCGAAAAATAGGAGCCACGGGGTACGAAGCCAATTGGACAGCCAACCAAGGGAATCCGCCCCTTCTTGGCAGACGAACCTCCTCCAAGGAGACGTCGTCCTGGCCCGATCTCCTGGTCGACATGGGTCCCACGAAGCCACAGCGGTGTTTGGGTCGTCTGGATACCGTCGACCTTAAGGGAGATTCGGTAGTAACCGGGGGCTTCTATTGCGCTATTTTTGATATCAAATTAATCAAAATTATAGTCATTTATTTTCTTTTTTTTCCTATTTTTGTTGCTGTTGTGCTTATTTTCAGAGGAGCTGACTCTCGACTCCACGGCGACTGGACGATGGAGCGGATGGCGGACAGAAGCAGCGGACGAGACATTGTGAAAGGAGGAAAATTGGAAGCAAGGTTCGTGAGCTTGAGACCGTAGTATTTTGTTGTTTTAGGAACGTGGATTCAAATGTGAGAAGGGAACGAAAGGATCGACGAGAGTCAAAGGACAGAAATGAAAGAAGGATAATTGGATGTCTAAAAGAGCTACTCGACTCACAAAGTCTTTCCCGTTACTGGAAATAAGCATCTCCAATATCCAAGAAAATGTCAAAACAGGTCCGTACTGGAAATAAGCATCTCCAATATCCAAGAAAATGTCAAAACAGGTCCGTTTTTTATTGCCGAGTCACGTCCGACTCGTCCGCTCTGCTCGTCTACCCTCTTCGTCTTAGTGGACGGTTTTGCTCCTTTTCCTTTCCTAATCGAAAACAGCGCTGCTCATCTGCGACAGGGAAGAGGAACAAGCAGACGGGACTCGGCTCGCTCGTTTTTCTCTGGCCTCATGGCAGACGATCCTTTTTTCGTTCAAATTTTGTCGAGACATGTCTTGACACAATTAGCGGGAGATTTAAAGAGGATTTTTTAAATTATCCTGGTATACTGCAATTATTTTCATATTTTCAGGCTCTGGGTAATGAAAAGACATCTGGAAGCGCAGACAAGAGCCAAAAGACAAGGAATGGCCAAATATGGAGGAAATTAGAACAGAACAAAGAGGCGTTTACGACGACCGGAAAAGAAAATGAATGGACATGCTGACAACAAGGTTCGCTTGGGTTATTTTCCTAGGTGATCGATGCCATGGGCAATGTCGAGCTATGCTGATATTTTACACTGATACCGATGTTTTGCTATTTGTGCTAATCAGACGTCGGCTTTTTATCAAAGAATAGCTCATTTTCTGCCAATCGGTACCGGCGTAAAATATCTGCCTCGCTCGACCATGGTCCTCCTGGCTTGCCCGGCCGTTGTCGTCCCTATCCAGCCACATTCCTGGGGCATTCTTCTGATTTCTCCGTTTAATTTTGTCGAGACATGTCTTGACAGCTTTGGCGGTTGATTCAAATGGGAATTTTCAAATTTTTCTGATTTTTCTTCAGTGATTATCAGCCTATTTTCAGGATTTGCTAATGGAATGCTCGCGCTGAAAAGGGAGGAGGAATGCGCAGAAGACCAGGACGAGATCGGGCGACTGGATTGAGGTTCGTTTTGTGACGATTTTGGACATCCTCTGACCACCACGATTGAGCAAAGCCTCCATATTTTGCGCTGATCCAAAGGCGATATCAAATGACCGACTATCGACTGTCGATGTCGCCGCCTCTTCGTTCTGACAGCTCTCCTCCTCAAAAGAGAACCTCAGTCGCGCCTAATTTTGCCAACTTTCCAAAAGGGGAACCCTTATTTCTCCGGTTAATTTTGTCGAGACATGTCTTGACACTTTTGGCGGGCCATTCAAATGGGATTTTCAAATTTACTTTACTATTTGTATTTATTTTCTTATTTCAGGACGAACCGCTGGCGTCGACGGGCTTACGGAAGAGGAAAAGAAGAGAAGCCGAAGAAGAGATTGAGTCGCGCCAACCTTTTGATCCATTTTTGTGATATTTTCTCCCTCCAACAGGCGTAAAAGCCCTGTTTGGAGGATTGTGTTCTGTTTTTGTCGATGGGATATTTTTTGGCAGGAAGAATGACTCAAGCAGAAATAACGGAAAATCAGAAAAGCAGCGATTCTCCGAGTTGTCGAGTCGAAACCCAGTAGCTGAACTAAATTTTGAGAGATTTCCATGATTTTGAGCATTTCCTTGGCGGCAGGAGCATTTTGAGCCATCAAATCCGCTCTTACTGACTGTCGCCGCCTCCTTCTTATCCGATTTATTAGCTCAAGGGTTTCTCTTCATTTTCTTGCTCAAATCCTGAAATAAAAACGGTGATTGAGCGTAGACTGTCTCCAATAACAGCAGAAGTCGACGTCATCGCCTCGAAGTCAAAGGATTCGTCGACATGAACATGTCCAGGCAATGTCGAGTCAAGGATCTCCCTTTTGTTCTGTAATTCCGGGGTCATTTCACCATGGCGAAAGCATCGAATAAGGTTGTCAATGAGGATCTTCCGATTGAGATTCTCCTCAAGTAAGATCTCGTCGTCTACGGCGGTCGACTGAAATTTGCAGAGAAAGTGGCAAGAGGAAGAGGGCGAGTCAGGAGGCGAGCGAGGACCAATTCGAAGAGGCCGAAATTCCGGACATGTCCATCGGATCGGTGGCGTCGACGAAAGAAAAGACGAAAAGGAAAAGCGACAGGGAGATCGACGAGACACCGCCGACTGTCGAAATTTGTTCTCCGACCGTCTATCTGATGGCCGGGCTCGTCTCCCTCATCTCGACTTCCCTCACAATTCTTTATCTAATAAATCTAAAGTGCTGTGGTGTCCGTCTGTCTGTCTGTCTGTCTGTCCGTCCGTCACCGCCGTAAGCGCGCCCCATTCTACATTGCGCGCGCATTCAAATGGAGAGCTAGAATTTCATTCTTTTCTTCCAGAATTCGAATTTTTTACTTATTTTCTGTTAGAAATTCAATGGAGAGCTAGAATTTACTGCTTTTCTCTAAGAATTTCAATGGAGAGCTAGGATTTACTTCTTTTCTCTTAGAATTTCAATGGAGAGCTAGGATTTACTCCTTTTTTTCACGGAATTCTAAAGATTTACTCCTTTTTTCACGGAATTCTAAAGATTTACTCCTTTTTTCTTAGAATTTCAATGGAGAGCTAGAACTTACTTCTTTTCTCTCAGAATTTCAATGTAGAGCTACAATTTACTTCTTTTCTCTTAGAATTTCAATGGAAAGCTACAATTTACTTCTTTTCTCTTAGAATTTCAATGGAGAGCTACAATTTACTCCTTTTCTCTTAGAATTTCAATGGAGAGCTACAATTTACTTCTTTTCTCTTAGAATTTCAATGGAGAGCTAGGATTTAATCCTTTTTTTCACGGAATTCTAAAGATTTACTCCTTTTTTTTCACGGAATTCTAAAGATTTACTCCTTTTTTCTTAGAATTTCAATGGAGAGCTAGGATTTACTTCTTTTCTCATAGAATTTCAATGTAGAGCTACAATTTACTCCTTTTTTCACGGAATTCTAAAGATTTACTCCTTTTTTCTTAGAATTTCAATGGAGAGCTAGGATTTACTTCTTTTCTCTTAGAATTTCAATGTAGAGCTACAATTTACTTCTTTTCTCTTAGAATTTCAATGGAAAGCTACAATTTACTTCTTTTCTCTTAGAATTTCAATGGAGAGCTACAATTTACTCCTTTTCTCTTAGAATTTCAATGGAGAGCTACAATTTACTTCTTTTCTCTTAGAATTTCAATGGAGAGCTAGGATTTAATCCTTTTTTTCACGGAATTCTAAAGATTTACTCCTTTTTTTTCACGGAATTCTAAAGATTTACTCCTTTTTTCTTAGAATTTCAATGGAGAGCTAGGATTTACTTCTTTTCTCTTAGAATTTCAATGTAGAGCTACAATTTACTTCTTTTCTCTTAGAATTTCAATGGAGAGCTAGGATTTAATCCTTTTTTTCACGGAATTCTAAAGATTTACTCCTTTTTTTCACGGAATTCTAAAGATTTACTCCTATTTTCTTAGAATTTCAATGGAGAGCTAGAACTTACTTCTTTTCTCTCAGAATTTCAATGTAGAGCTACAATTTACTTCTTTTCTCTTAGAATTTCAATGGAGAGCTAGGATTTACTCCTTTTTTTCACGGAATTCTAAAGATTTACTCCTTTTTTCACGGAATTCTAAAGATTTACTCCTTTTTTCTTAGAATTTCAATGGAGAGCTAGGATTTACTTCTTTTCTCTTAGAATTTCAATGTAGAGCTACAATTTACTTCTTTTCTCTTAGAATTTCAATGGAGAGCTAGGATTTAATCCTTTTTTTCACGGAATTCTAAAGATTTACTCCTTTTTTTCACGGAATTCTAAAGATTTACTCCTTTTTTCTTAGAATTTCAATGGAGAGCTAGGATTTACTTCTTTTCTCATAGAATTTCAATGTAGAGCTACAATTTACTCCTTTTCTCTTAGAATTTCAATGGAGAGCTAGGATTTACTCCTTTTTTCACGGAATTCTAAAGATTTACTCCTTTTTTGTTAGAATTTCAATGGAGAGCTAGAATTTACTTTTTTCTTAGAAATTCAATGGAGAGCTAGAATTTACTTCTTTTTTTTTCTAAGAATTTCAATGGAGAGCTAGGATTTACTCCTCTTCTCTTAGAATAGCAATGGAGAGCTAGGATTTACTCCTTTTTTCACGGAATTTCAATGGAGAGCTAGGATTTACTCCTTTTCTCATAGAATTTCAATGTAGAGCTACAATTTACTTCTTTTCTCTTAGAATTTCAATGGAAAGCTACAATTTACTCCTTTTCTCTTAGAATTTCAATGGAGAGCTAGGATTTACTCCTTTTTTCACGGAATTCTAAAGATTTACTCCTTTTTTCTTAGAATTTCAATGGAGAGCTAGAATTTACTTCTTTTTTTTCTAAGAATTTCAATGGAGAGTTAGAATTTGCTCATTCTTTTTTTTGGAATTCGAAACTTATTTCTTTTTTTTTCTATTATTTCAATGGAGAGTATAATTTTTGCTCTTTTCTCCTAGAATTCGGAAAGTATAAGGCCAAGTGGAGCCGGAACGGACCAGTCTTTACAGGAGGATGCGCGGGCAGGTTTTTGGTGGGGCACGGCCTATTGGGGATTGGCAATAGAATAAAAAATTCTTATACGAAGAAAATGGAACGGGAAACAGTGGTTTAAATTTTTGAACAAGTCTGAAGGCCCATGTTTTCCCCTGCCTTATTAGAAATTATTTACAAGAATACTGCTTTCGACGGGTACTGAAATTAAAAGTTTTCTGTATGCGGGACAGCGGGGGGCGCCCCGTAGGGGCGCCATCCCGCTGGTATTTATGACATGATGGAAAGCATCGAATATCGACGATAACATTAAAATTTATAAATATTCGCAGTTTTCCGTCATTCTACTTGAAGGGGGTAAAAAATAGACTAAAAGACGAAAAAAGTTTTTCGCAGTCAGCAGGATTCGAACCTACGCGGGCAGAGCCCAATTGATTTCTAGTCAATCTCCTTAACCACTCGGACATGACTGCACGTGGGAGGCCTCTTTTCGGGGCGGGTGATGTTCACGGCCAGAACTTTCGCGCTCATAAAATTTCCTTTTTGAAGAGGTTTGACCTTTCTTGCTGTCGATTCTCTCCTTTGTGGACTTTTATTTTAATTTCTATGCTGTACATACAAGAAACCTTTCACCACATGACGTCGAATTAATAAATATATTATTGGGTACATTTTTAAGCTACTCGGGGGAAATAAACTGGAAAATAGACAATTTCCTTTAGAAGAGAAGAGAAAACGGACAATCGGAAGAAACAACAAAGTCGAGCAACTGTTGTGCCATCCCAACAGATCGGAGGTCGATCGCCAAATGTGCAGTCATGTCCGAGTGGTTAAGGAGATTGACTAGAAATCAATTGGGCTCTGCCCGCGTAGGTTCGAATCCTGCTGACTGCGAAAAACTTTTTGCCTTTTTTTATCCTGGAAATTGAATTATTTTACCTTGAAATGGGAGAAAGTCCATAGAATCTGTCTATTTTGTTCCTCAAACGCCACAACGGCCACTTGTTTGGGTTCATGTGCCTCCTGCTAATAATTTACGGAATAATTTGAGTATTTTGCAGCTTCTGGTCATGCTGCTGTCTGCTTTGCCCGCGTCAAAAGAACCACGAGATTTGAGATATTTTCCAAGAATTGCAGGTGGCCTTTCCAATTATGCCAAAGATCCAGAAGATCAGGCCAAAATTATCATCGAGGAGCCTCTTCCCCACAGGAAATTGTCCAATTTGAGAAGGAGAACAAAAGACTGACATCAGTTCCCTTTGTCATTCGACGACTTGGACTTCAATCCTGTCCAATTTCTGATGTCGACCAGCTGTTTTATGGCACATGTTCATCTTTTATTCCATTTTCTCAGATTCATTTGATGTCGCTGATCAGTGAGATGTTAGTCGCCCCGTCTACTTGGTATCCGTCTCTTGTTTTCTCCCATATTATCTTCAAGTAGTCGACGACAATCGAATAACCAAAGGAGTACAACCCCGATGTCTGTCGACCGGCTGGAGATGTTGGTCGACTATTGTCTCATGGAGTTGAATCGTCGCTGAAAGAGAAAATCTTTCTGAGCGAGGATTTCTAATGCATGTGGATGATTAGGAGGACTTGGTCGAGAGAAACCTGGAAGTCTTCGACAGAAACATGGACTAGTTGCTTGCAGTCTTTTGGGTTTGACAGTTCGCGAATATCCACTTTTTTTGGGTAAAAGCTTCCCCGAAGATTAGTCGAGAAGTTAGCAATGAACTCGACTCTCGCTATGACCATCTCCCTGTCGATTCCATAATTCTCGACCAGAAATGTTGCTCTTCTGTCCTCGTGTCGGCCAGGATACTTCTCGCTTTTATTTAGCCTCCATTCTCCGAATTACCCAACTCAAAAACCGGTTCATTTGTCGTTTTTTGAAATCATTGAAGTCTCCCGTGTTCTGTTCAAAGAACCCCGCAAAATTCCCTCTTCCTCCTACTCTTTTCAACAAAACTTTCATCTCTAATCACGTCTCATTCATTATTCTCCTATTTCTCTTCGATCTTGCTTGCTTCCAGCTATATTTCTCTCTTTTTATAGACAAAATTTACAGGAGATGCCGTCCTGCCTCTGGGATCCAAATTTCATTGCGATGATTGTCTACGGCTGCTTGGCCATTCCTGTCTCTCTTCTGAATATTTCGACAATTGTCTGTAAACGAGATCAATTCAAAGGATCTTTTTATAAAATTTACGTCGTAATTTCCATCCACGTTGGTTTCCTTTTATTCAGCCAGATCTCCCCTGTTTCAGGAGATGATAATGTATTTTGTCAAGTATCCAGTCATCCGCCTGCCACTCTTCACTGGCGCCAATTGCCCGCTCGTTCCATTTTTTGAAAATGGCCATTTCTTCGGCTTGGATCTTATTCACTTCGTCCATTGGCACGTGGGATTTACGGTGCTTATGCTCGAGACGACGATTGCCCTGGATCGGTGGATAATCATCCTCTTGGAGAGCAAATGGAAGCGGGTAATGACGTCGACCGACATCTGACTCTCTCCAGATCTGGCAGAATTATTACGTCTTCATGATAATGTTGGCCATAGTCTTCCCTACCGTAATCAGTCACGTCGTTCTCCGAACTGAATCAACCTATCAATATTTCCCGGATACGGATAATTATCAGATAATCACAGTCGTCGACGTCTGTTGCCTGTCGATCTTGATGATTTTGTCATTTCAGTTCAGGGATTATCTCTATAATGGAGCCATCGTCATGTTGTTGAGCTGTACTGGGCTCAGTTTGGTTATGAATTCGACGGTACTCTACGCTTTTTGCTCGGTAATTTGAGGGTAGATGGCGTCGACTGGGGAACAAAATAGCATACGATATCGATCAGGCTTCGACGACATTGCCGGTCAACTCGACATCTTCTTTTCAGGGTCGATTCCAAATTGTGACAAATCAAAAGCGAGCAGAGTGGATGCTGTTCATCTACAGTTTCATCGAGCTTATCTCCGAATTGCTGATGATCATCGTTTTCGTGAGTCGCCATCCGCCCTTCCCTATTGTCAATTCCAGGTCGTCCAGCGTTTCACCCCAATCGACAGTTCTCTCTACAATTTCTCTCGTTATTTTCTTCTCTTTACCCAGGATGCCGTCACTTTGATCCCGTCCTTTGTCCTCCTGGCTACCAGTGCTCAATTGAGGCATGCTGTCATGGACATCTTCCGTCGACAGTCGAAGACCAGTCCCTTTGAAGTCCCAGTGACCAATTATTCTTTTAGCACTCGATTAAAATAAACAATTTATTGAGGAAATGTGCTGTTTTGTAATAATTTAAGTGCGTCGACTTTGAGCAAATTGTAGGCTTTAAAAGTGCCAAAGGCAAAAAGGACAACCCCGATTAACAGAAATAGGATCAATTCGGAATCGGAGCAGCCAGTGGTCACGGAAGCCTGACGCAGAGGATGTTGAATGATCCACAAATAAACGGCGGATAAGGCCAGAGAATTTAGAATAAACATTATGGCTATCACTGAAATATCGTAGTCTTTTTTCGTGAGGCTGATAGTTACCAAAATTTCCATCGAGAAGGGATACGATCGAGAAAAGAGGCGACATTACCCAAAGCATGACGAGCAGGAGGACAACTTGTGACTTTGATTTACAGTCAGAATGGACTTCTCCCTTTAAAATTCCGTTTTTAGTTATGAGAAGCACAAACCTTTGCCGCCTGCTTATTCAATCCGACAATTAGCCCCTGAAACATCAGGCACATAAAGCAGACCATTCCCCGAAGGGCGTAGTACTGTGGATGGGGTAGGTCGACACACATCGAGTAGATATAGCAGGGAATCAACTGAATTGACCTTTTTTAAATGGGGAGTACTGTACTTACCAAACGATTTGACCAAGTGACAAAGGTTGTCAAGTAGATGACCCACGTGGGAAGCGGCTGGATTTCCACTTCTCTTTCGACTTCTAATTGGTTGAACATCGGACGAGAATAGTCGTCGAGTAGTTTAGTACAGTTGACGGGAGATAAGGCAGACCGGCGGGGATATCCATACGAGAGATGAGCGGTCAGCTGGCTACTGCCCCTGATCGGGAAATTTACTATTTTGGGCATTTACTAACAGTTAGCAAGAATCGGAAAGGTGGAGGATTCTCAATGGCCGTCGACAGCTGGTGATCAAGTCTTAGACTAAGCTTCATGGCTAAGCAGATACCGCCAGCGTCCAACACTTTTGGATGGACAAAAGAGAAGAAATGAAGCGGTTGCGCTTCATAGTCAACAAGAAGAATCATTTAAGCCAGAAATACAAAATGATCACTCTCCGACGATGGCGCCATAACAACCAGAGAAAACACAAGTAAAGAGACAAGAAAAAAACAAAAGACAATCAGTGGCCAATGTTTGTTGTGGCTTTAATACGGCTCACGAGCATATCGACCGTCGGGGTGGTGAAGGCGTCCCCTGCGGTCACGGAACATGCCACGGCCATTGGCGGCAGGTGGCAGACGACGAGGATGAGAAGCGGCACGACGAGGAATAGAAGCGGCACGACGGTTGGCAGAGCGGCTACGGCCGGAACGACGAGCAGAGCGGACCGATCGACGGCTACCGCGACTAGCCGAGTGACGGGAGACAGAACGACGAGACGCCGAGCGGCTGCGACTGCGGCTACTGCTGGACGAGCGAGCCGAACGAGAGCGGCGACGAGTCTCACGGGGAGCCATTGGAGGTGAGTTGAAAGAGAATGAAAATCTGGGAAAACCGGCTGCTTATATAGTCGAATTTGGGTATGGTAATCAAGGTTTTGACAAGTTTTGTTTGGGAAATTTGACAGGCGGGAAATTTGAAACTGCCAGTTGAAAGGGAGATCTTATGAAAATGAAGGGATTTCGGTCTGTCGACGGCGCTGTAGAGAGATGTGCCCACTTGTGGTCGACACCCAGCTCCCCAGCATGACAGTCGACCAAGAGTTGACTTTATTAAACAAAAAATACTAAAATATACATTGAACATTATAAATTTCTGGTCCCGATTTTAATAAGAATGCTTGGCAACGAAGAGAGATTCGGCAGCAGCGCCGGCGGCATCCTCTCCGGAATATTGCCCAAGGGCGGCAAGTCCATTAGCCTAAATTCCACAAATAAACTCGATAATTACAAAAGATTGCCTTGGCTCTGTGAATGAGAGTCTTTTGAGCAGCGGCGATGTTTTCATCCTTTCCGCCCCAGGCCTTCAACACGGAAGCTTGGAGAGCTCGCCCATAGGAGAATGTCAATTTCCATGGCCTCAAGAGATTGACCTTGTTGATGGCGTTGAGATTGGCAGTGGCATCGAGTTCAGATTGCCCACCAGAAAGGAAAGTGACACCGGGGACGGCGGCTGGCACTCCACGACGAAGAGCAGTTACGGTGGCCAGGCCGATGGCCTCATGGCTGGCTCTGGTCGGGCATTCTTGTCCGGGGGTGACCATATTGGGCTTCAGCAGAGTTCCCTCGAGGTAGACATGGTGGTCAGCCAAGGCTTTGTAAACGTAGGCGAGGACTTGTTCAGTGACTTTTTGTGCTCGGGCGAGGTCGTGGGTTCCGTCACAGAGGACTTCTGGCTCGACGATGGGGACAAGGCCATTGGCTTGACAGATTGAGGCATATCTAGGAGTCGACTGTCATTTGAAGGATGTCGTCTTACCTGGCGAGGACATTGGCGTTTTCGAGCATTCCGAGGTGGGAAGGGGTATGGGAGCCGATATTCAGGACACAGCGCCATTTGGCAAAGCCACAGCCGCCTTTCTTGAAGGCAGCGGCTCTTTCCGCCAACTTGTCGAGTCCTTGGGTCGTGCCTTCTCCCAAAGTTCCGGCAAGAGGGACAACTCCGAGGTCGAGTTTGATTCCGGGGACAATTCCTTGCTTGATGAGAATGTCGACAAATCGCTCTCCGCTCTCCGACGACTGAAATTTCGATATTTTCGAGGAATTCGACTCTCTCGGCGGGATTCCCGTCGAGTACACACGTACCTGATTGAATGTTTCCTCATAGAGAATGACACCGGAGATATGTTCGCCCAAATTTGGTGTCGTGAAGAGGAGTTGTCGATATTTGCGTCGATTTGTCTCATTATTTTCCAAATTAATGGCTGACAATCGTTTTCCAATTGTTCCTGAAAATTCGTCGTCGTCGTCGATGGGTAAAGTTTCCCCCCGTGTCATTGAAATTTGCCCGTTCGTCTTATCTTTTCAAAAACAACAACCGACTCGACTCGAAACGGCACGTTTGCCACAGACGATAAAAACCAGAATTTTTGGGAGATTTCCAGCCAGAATAGAACAAATTTTAAAAGAGGAGGAGACTCCCCACTCTCTGTATAGGGTGATTCTATTTTGTAATCACACCATTCGAGAAGGGAAGACCCTCAACCAGAGGTCAGTCAAGATCAAGGCCGTCGACCAGCGATAGCGCCTATAATAACAAGGAAAATCGACGGGGAAAGTTCGAGAGAAGGGGCATCTCCATGTGGAAATGGCTCCTAGACCCAAAAATGCAGGAATTCTTATTCTCTTCGAAAGATAAGCAGACGTTTTGGCAAAATTGGAGGGCAAAGGTTTGAAATTTGTGGTAAACAATTTTGCAGAAGAAATCTGCCGTCTCTCTATGCTTCTAAAAATAGCAAAATGATCAAATATATTGGAAATGGTCAATGAAACGAGTTCAGAGGTGAGTAAATGACATAAGAAAGTTGATGTCCCTCCGCTCGAACTCCTAAAATCTCGACAGGCGACGATTAGAGACAAAAATCAGCAGAAATTTGATATTTTTCTCTTTCAGAAGAGGCGAGGAAGCTGGTCAATTTGAGGACAAATAGCTGACCTGTGGACTCGTCAGCTGCCAGGATGCCCTTTCCAGCGGCAACAATTTTCAAAGCAATCTGATGAAGTTCATCTTTCTGAGCCTAAAAGGGGAAGATCTTTGGGAAAAGAGAGACGGAAACCTGAGAAAGGGAATCTTTATAGGAGCCGCCGACCTCTGCCATTGTAGAAGAGCAAAGTGACTGTTTCGGTTGGTCGATTGATTGTAGAACAGCGCTGGATGGAGACGCAGAGACGATTGTTTGTCAGGGGAAGAAGGGCACAAAGAACGCGATCAGCGAGAAAGGGAAAGAGATGATAATCACAGTTCAAACGGCTATGAGGTCGATCGCCGTAAGAAAACGTGCCAGAGGCAGATCTTCCGTACTCGATATTTGGGGAAAATAGTGGAAATCACGTTCTTTCGTAGTCTTTGATCTTCTTTTATTTTTCGGAACAGTTTATCTCCTGGAAATATATTAGCTTGACCTTTTGGATTTTTTCTGGATTTCGCTTCCATTGTCCACAACGAAGTTACTAATTGTACAATGGTAAACAAAGTACAAAATAAAAAGCTCCAATTTTTCTGTCTTCGGGTTTTTCATCATTTCTTCAATTTTACCTTTGTTCTTTATTGTTTTGTGTATCTATTCTATACTTTAGTCGAAACAGATTCACCTTCCTTCAGCGAGTAACATAGAGCACATTTGCTACAACAACATTTGAATTTTCAGTGTCTGTTCAATTCTAAAGCTCTTGCTTATTTATTTTCTCGTTATATATTTCAATTTTTCAGAGAATGTACAATTATAACGTTCATCTTCTAAGAAATATAACAATTGCTCGCTTTTTCGCCATTCGGAACAGCTCAACAAAAGAAAAACTCAAGCATTATGTTTTTCCCGAGCTGAAGAAAGAAGATTGTGAACAGGTTAGCTAATTTTATTTATAAAATGTTATTATTTCAGAGATACATTTCCGGATGGGGTCCAGGTGGCCAGAAAGTGAACACTGCACAGAACGCAGTACAATTGAGACATCTTCCTACAGGCATTGTCCTAAAAGTCAGATTTTATATTGATTATAAAAAATATTTCAGGTACACGAATCGCGTCTTCTTCCTAAAAATATTGATATCGCATTTGAACGTATGAAACATGCATTGGATCGACATTTCAATGGAGAAAATTGTTATGAGGAGCAATACAAACGACTGGAAAGAGAACGAGAGAAGAAGGCGAAGAAGAATCGGCTAAAACGACGAGAAGCAAAAGAAGCAGCAAAAGATATTGATGAACGGGAAAAAGTAGACTAGTGCTTCGAACAGGAACAGGTTTTGCTTATATTTTTCATTTATCTCTTTTTTTAGGCATTTCATAAATTATAAACAGGAAGTCAATAAGAAATCGACAACATTTGATAGCTGCTAAATCTTGTGGAAGAAAAACCCGCGTTAGTTTCTTTTTGACATTGTTTTATACTTTCTAATAAAAAATTTATACTGGATAATTACAAACGTTTATAACTTGGAAGAAGAATATACTCAGTCAGAAATTGAACTTCTTTGCCGTTGATTACACCAAAGGAAAACCAAAGCATGAAGATATCTTCATGAATATCGACGAAACGGAGAGGATTATCCGTTGAATAATTTTGCTTGTATAATTGCTCCAAATCAGATGGAAGAAGAGCTCGTCTAATTTGTGTAATTTCTTCTGATTGAGTTATCAGCTCTTCTGTCCATTGATTTACATAATTTGCAATCTCCTTGTAGATTTCCTTATTGAAAATATGAGTCCACCACATCAAATTACTGCAGCGGAAGTAAATATAACAAATTGTGACATGAGATAACTAAAACAGGTTGTCTTTTTATTTTTTTTTAGCTTACCATTTGTAGAGAATTATTTCTAGGCGAAACTGCCCTCGAGGAAAGGCGTAGAGTTTTCATACAAACATCCTCAAGTGTTTCCATCTTTTGAAAGGCTGCGACACATTTCAACAGAAGAGAAACTGATTTGGATTTTTTTAAATGATAATCAGTAATCTGAGCGGCAGCCTTGGAACATTTAGCAAAATTTATGAGAGATTCTGCCGGCATCTAGATGGCTGTGGTAAAATTACTGAGAAATTCCTACCTTTTCCACAATTTGGAGGATAATTGAAAAAGGGAGAGAGACGATGGGAAAATGGGAAGACATTCTGTTGAGGAAAAGTGGAGTGAAATGGACAACTAAAGCCTTGGGCTAATTTTTCAAAGCGTATTTTTTCCAGCTTTTCTCTTCTACAAGCGATCGCTTTTGTTTTGCTCCAAATGTTGTCTGCTTTCTCGAAGCGCTGCTAAAATAATTCCATGAATTTTTATCCCCTTTTTACACAAAAAATAGTCAAAACATGTCAAAAAATTACAGAAAAATGAAAATGTGTTCGGCAGTTTGTTTATTGTCTGCTCTCATTCGAGGCGGTTGTCTTCTTCGTCTTTTCTACCATGTCTGACGATAAAAACAATATTTCGACGAAGAATGAAGCAACAGCTTCCCAGCGCCAAAAACGAATCCGCCGCTGGGCTGAGACAGTCGTCACTCGGCTGACTAAAGATTGGCGCCCGGCTCTTTGTCAATCTCTCTTTACTGAATACGAAATTCTTGAACTGTGCTATCGTGTTCGTGAACTTTTCTGGGCTCAGAAAACTCTCATCGAGGTTTGTTTTCTATTTTTATTGGTCGTCGGAAATCTTGTGCGTCGACTCGACTCGACACACGAGAATCGGTAGACGTCGAGTCGATTCAAACAATGTCGAAATCGATCAAAGTCGAGCCAAAACATTGGAAAAATACGTGGTCGACTCGACTCGTCTCGACGCAGTTTTTTATTGTGTCGACGTCTCGTCGAGTCGAGACGGACATCGATTCAACTAGAGCCGAGTAGACGCACAACACGGATAGTCGGAAATGGGCAAAATTATTTGATCATATTTTGGGGAAATCGAACACACATCGCCAGCAAAATTAAATGATTTAGGTAGATGCGCCGGTATCGATTGTAGGTGATCTTCATGGTCAATTTGAGGATTTGCTGGCTTTGCTCAGTATCAATGGCTATCCATCGGAGACGAATTCCTATGTTTTTCTTGGTGACTACGTTGATCGTGGACCGTATTCGATGGAAGTGATCATGTTGCTTTTCGCCTACAAACTCATTTATCCCGAGAAGGTTACTCTCCTCCGCGGAAACCATGAATCTCGTCCTGTCAATATGCAATACGGATTTTTCGTCGAAGTCAAGAAGAGGTTCATTTCATAAGAAATTAAAATAATCCTTGATATTCCAGATATTCAGCTCATTTGTATGAAATCTTCCAATATGCTTTCTATACGATGCCGTTGTGCGCTCGTATCGACAAGCGAATTCTCTGTATGCATGGCGGTATCAGTGAAGAATTGTATGATTTTTCGCAATTGGATAAGATTGAGCGCCCGTGTGATATTCCGGATATTGGTGTAATTGCCGATTTGACGTGGGCTGATCCAGATCCCACGATTCAAACGTACGATGAATCGCCCCGTGGAGCTGCCCGCATTTTTGGGTCACAAGCTTTGAAAGCTTTTTGCAAGATGCATAAGCTCGATCTTATTGTCAGAGCTCATCGTAAGTCGAAATATCAACAAGCTCTAAAGGGAGTTGAATTTCAGAGGTTGTTCAAGATGGCTATGAATTCTTCGGTGAGCGCCGCCTGGTGACCATTTTCTCTGCTCCTCATTATTGCGGTCAATTTGATAATTCGGCTGCTGTAATGACTGTCAAGAAGGATGGCGCTACCAAGGATCTCATCATCAACTTTACCATCCATAAACCGGACAAGAAGAAGTAATAAATGAAAGAACGTGCTTCCAGCCTATTGCTGTAGATAAATATTTACAGTTCTTTTCTTCTTCATTTCAAAAATTCTTACTGAGCAATCTGATCAAATTGTAGAAAAATCTATAAGAAAAAAAGATTTTATTATAGAACCAACATTATATGTAAAGAAAAATACAAACCCGCATACGATTAATATTAACTGTCCAAAGCATAAGCTACATGATGATAGGGTTCTTCGTTAGTACATTTGAGAACTTTTGAACAATGTCGAGCAATAGCATGCGATGCGCTGGAGCATTTTCTCTGTGATGAGAAAGAAATTCATCTATTTGTCTAGCCTAAAATAATATTATAATGTTGTGTTTAAATCTTCTTACCCTATCTAATGATGTGCTGAGAAAATTTAGCAACACACTCTTCTTATCGCAATGAAGGCCAGCGCAGCTACTGATATTATTTAGAAGAGGAATTAACACGGAACTTTTTAAGGCAAACTCTTCGACCATCTGAGGTTGGGGATCTCTAGTGATCCTTTGCATAAATTGAATGTTGACGATACTTTCTGAAAAAGTAACACATTTACAACTACACAAAAACTACCTTTCTGATCGGTGAGCTTATAACATCTTTTAAAGAGATCTAACTGGCATACGAAGTGCTTCATTTGCTCGATAGCCACATCCAAAATTTTTTGAAATTGTGATTCATCTGGTGGCATCCTTTTGTATTTGACACAGTTGTTTTCATTTTCCATTTGGTCGTCATCCAACGTCTCCACCATTCGTTTTACTGGGCTAACTTCTTCTATTTCTGCCTTTCTCTTTACTACATTAAATATAAACTAAAAATAAAAAAAAATACGTACGCGGATTTTCGACAGATGTCATTGTATCCGAAGCATCATCTTCCAAAGATGAAAGAGAATTTAAGTCGTCAATATTTCCAAAAAGATCTTCCGCTGATTCACTCGTCAATTTTACTGACTCGGTGGATTCTTCTTTTTCTTCCTTTGGCGGTGCTTCATGAGATGAGCTTTTGCTTGGAACAGCTTAAAAAATCAATTACAGGCACAAGACGCATATTACCTGTTTTATTCTCTTCAGCCTTCATTTGAGCTATACGCTCTTTTACTGGCATCATTTCAGCCTGTTGCTGTCTCACAGTCGTGCCTTTTTGACCATGAATTGTTCTAAAACATGTTTAGAAAAGTGATACAAATAAACTAACCGATGCCCACCAACTATTTCCGATATAGGTTGGTTTTGCTCTGATTCTCCTTTTGCCAATTTTTGCTGAAGCTTGGCTTCCATGAGCTTTTCGTTTTCTTCGACATTATGCTGCTCAATACATTTGCCACGTTTTCCACCATTATTTGTTTCACGTTTTCTAGGTTGTGGTGCAGCTTTTTTCGGTGGATTCGCTTTAACACCATTTAAAACCAACGCTTCGATATCATTTGCCATACCTGAAAAACTCATGAAACGAAAACCAATCACAAACCATCATCGCTCTCTTGCTGATAATCTTTTTTTGAGCCAAGAAGTTGCGTCCGCACTTCCGGTGAAGCAAATGTATCTATTCGTCTTCTCGTCTGATAGGGTAAATTGCCAGCAAGAGGTGCTAAACTCTAAAGTTAACAATGTAATAACGATATCTTACTAAGCTCGTCGACCAATCGTAAAAGTGTTGGTGTATGTCTTTTGCAATATTTTAGACGGTCTGCGGCTGTGATATTCTCTTTCTTTAATTTTTCACATTGAGCAACTACCTCATCATAACTAAATTATTCGGTGATAATATAAACAGACATACTTTGTTTTGTATTGTTTGCACATACCTACAACTACTTTGAAACTGTCTCCCATTGTAATTCGTTTCTTCTGAATTTCATCACATATTTGAACAGAATGATGAAATTTTTGCTTGAAACAGTCAGCCATATCAGCTTTCATCTAAAATTCAATTAGTCTGCTCATAGCTAACTAACCTTTAATGCCATGACAGTATTTTCTGACAGTTGTAATTGTTTTGTAAGTTCACCTTCCCTCTTTTTAGCCTAAACAACAACATAGATGAATGCAATAATGATTACCTCCTCAAACTCTTTTTGTACTTTTTGTTGTTGAGATTTTAATTCACATAGTTGGGTTGTAAGTTTTTCGATAATAGCGTTGCTTTCAGAAGATTGCTCCTCAATAAGTTGTAATTTCTACAAAAAATCATAGAAGAAATTACAAAGAGCATACCTGTTGAAGGTCTTCGTATTTTTTCCGCTCATTCGATTGGTTTGCTAACTGACGGGTTAACTGTTCCACTGTGGAACGAAGATTTCGGCAACATGGGTTTACTGTGTCAAACGTCATCAATTACCTGGAAAAAAATATTAAATTGGGCAAGATAAGACATCAGTAACATCGGCTGAATGATGGGGATAAAGAAGATGGGCACAAAACATAAGAACAGTTAGAAAATAACAAGAAACTGACGTAAGGGGCTACAAACTCACAGAAAAAGTATTGAGTTGGCATACATCATTCGTTTTTCGTCACTCCGTTCCGCGCCCGTGGGCTGCCATGCAATTCCTTAGCTTGAGCACAGGGCACATAGGGGCTGCCGAACAAACCATTTTTTTGCGTTTTACCTCATTTTCCTCCATTTGTTGCTTCAGCTTCTGTCGTGTGTAGTTGTCGTCTTGTTCTTTCTGTATCGGATCATTTCATCAAGTTATTTTCAGGCCATGCGTGCTATTTTCCTAGCTATTTTCATCATTTTCACTGTATTAGTGCTTCTTCTCTACAAACCGCTGCCAAGAGGCTTTTGTTTAACTATCAGAGATCGTTTCCTCATGCATATATTTGAAACTACGCTAAGGATAACATACCTCTATCCGGTTTGCATTTAAATTGATTGTTTATGTTCAACTTTTAGACTCGACTGATGTCAAAAGTGAGCCCTATGGTTATGTGGACAAGAGCCATTCTCAGTAATATGCAACCATTACTTGATCTTCGTTATTTCTTTTCCTATCGTGATATTAGCACGACGGATGAGGCTTGGCGTGGAGTGCCGGTTTGTTTCAGCCTTGCTGTATGTTTAATTATAAATTTAGGTCAAAATATACAAGCCAATGAATAACAAGATAACAAATGGCACTGTATTTTTCATTCATGGAGGTGGTTTCGCATTAGGTAACGCAGCCATGTATGATTCATTGACAAAGAGGATGGCAGAAATGTATGCCGGAGAAACTTGCTGTAATTGAGTATTTTGTAGGCTAAACACAATGGTTGTAAGTATTGACTATCGGCTGAGCCCGGAAACACCATTCCCTGGCGGGTTGAATGATTGTGAAAACGCCATCGACTACTTTTTCTCCGTAGCGAAAGAAAAATACAATGTCGACACATCTAAGGTATATTTTTGGTGTAATGAGAATTTCGATGTTTTACAGATTATTGTCGTTGGCGATTCTGCTGGAGGAAATTTAGCGACCGTACTCGCACAGCGACGAAGATTACGAGGAGACAAACAATTTGCAGGGCAGGTCCTAATGTACCCGCTTCTCCAGATGGCTGACTTACAGTCCACATCTTATCGATACTATGAGAAGCATTTGAATGGCTATGCTCTAGTTGGTACGTTTTTCTGCGATAGTTTTAATTCGGGCGTAGAAGTATATTTACTATTTCGACGTCTTGAATTTAGATCCGGAATCTGTCGTCCTCTACTATATGTTTTACGCTGGGTTTGATATGGATAAGGATCGACATCTCGCTCAAATTGTTCTCACCAACGGCCATGTTTCTGCTGATCAGCGAAAAAGAGTCAGAATGGTTTGCTAACCTTTTTTTCATTTTCAAAATTTGTTTTTCAGATTTTGGATTATGACGAGGAAGACATTTCACCTGATGTATTACCACCTCGTGCTGAAATTATAGAAGATGAAGATCTCCAAAAGGCGCTAGAGCCTTGGATTCTAAATCCCGACTTTAGTCCCTTGATGAGAGAAGACCTTACAGGATTACCGCCAGCCTATATTATGGTTAGCTAATATTTTCTCCGCTATTTATCGTGTTTTTTAGACAGTGGAATTTGATGTACTGCGAGACGAAGGAATAGCCTATGGAAAAAGACTGCAAGTAAGCGGTTATATTTTGCGCTAATTAACCATATTTTTGCAGAAGCACCAAGTGCCTACCACAATGCGCCATTTTAAAAATGGTTTCCATGCGTTCTTGAACTTCCATCACGAGATTGAAGAAGCGTACAACGCTTTGAAGGATGTAACCGAGTGGATCAAACCGTTTGTAAATTGAATTTACTTTTTTTATAATTTGTATTATTATGCACGTTGTATTATTTTATTGATATACTATTATGTGGTTTTATATTTCTAACATAAATTATCCTGTACTTTCCATTTTGAAACTCTGTTATAATAGCAACACGGGAAAATCAAAAATTTATAAAAAACGTAGATGAACAGTACGATAACTAGGAAAATATCTTGATCAGCGATGGGATAGGAAAGCTCATGGCGGCATTAAAACTGACAACATTTCACAGGAAAAATAAGACTGAGATTGGGGAATTCGGGAATCAACCCGTTTGACATTCTTGCACAGTACACGTAATTGGATGAGGTGTTGAAATAATTTCTTTCTTTTGAGGACGAGAGATTACGCTTCCCAGCCGTGGTCATACATATCATCATATCCGCTGTAGCCTCGTTCCTCTAATTGTCCATCATTATTAGGAGAAATCGAATTAGAACCTGACGGTTCGTTTGATAAATGATGATGATCTGAATTATCTGAAAATTCTCATCTTTTCTTTTTGTTGGAGATTCTTACTCATATCCATGTGATCTTGTCGTTCCAAGGAGCTTCTAATCCCATTCTTTTCCATTTCTTGTTGTCGTTTTCTTTGTCTTCTTTGAGCATCTCTCATCGCATTATATTGACGTCTTTCTTCACTAAAGTTCACCCATTTTTTCATTGTTTTCTATCAAAACCAACCTAGTCATCCTGTGATATTTGCTTCTTGCTTGTGCTGCTCTTTTTGCTCTTCTTTGACGGGCGTCATTAATAGCTCGTTGTAGTTCATCCGGTAAAGTTGAAATATCTTGTGCTTCGGCCATTTGAACTAATTCTTCATCTCTTGCTCTCGCTTTTCGAAGAAGATCAGCTCTTTTGGCATTTTGTGCTTGTCGAAGTTCTGGTTGCATATTGCGATATCTAAATTTTTTTTATCATTTTTTCGTTATAAAATTATTTTACCGTATTCTAGCTCGTTCAGCTCTTTTTGCCTTGGCCAATGTGTGTCTTTGTGCCATTGAGAGTAAATTTGGATCATCAATTTGTGAATTGGCATTGAATTCTTCTCGATATCGAGGAAAAGACGACGAATAACCGTCGAGGAATTGGGACGAAACAGCTGGTTGCATGTGAAGCAACTCGCTGCTTTGTAAATAACTCGGTTTCGGGCCACAAGGAGCAATAATTATGGTCTGTCCTTGTGCTAATTCACTAAATATCATTTTATAACTATTTTTTGGGTTTTTTTTACCTTAGCTGGGAGACTTGCGTAATTTTTCTGCCATCAACAAGAAGTTCGACTTCCGTTCCACTCAAATCTTTTCCAGTTTCGAGCATTTGTCGAAGTGTTGCTTCGTCTATTTGATTTGACATCTAAAATTGATTTCTTTTCTTTTTATTTTCTATTTTTTACTTCGTTCAATCGGGCATGCTCCGATTGATAGTCGCTGACTTCCGAATAACGAGGAGATGGCTCAGGAAGCATCCGCTGTTGTCGATCAAGAATCATCTTAGCCTGAAAATGGAGACAATATTTTTGGTATGTTTTTCCAATTATTAGAAACAATTCTATTTATTTTTTAAATTTTATAAATTAGAATTCGGAATTTTTTGTTAACTTTTACAGGAATGGCACGCAGAATTTACCTGTTTAGTTCTTTTAATAACCTCTCGTTCCATTTGTTCAAATATTTCATCACTTGGTTCAGTTGGTGGCTGAACTGAGGAGGAAGGAGGAACAGCCGACTCTGGTCGACCCTACAAAATGGCCATTTTTGAGAGAGAAAGAGCCATCCCTACCTCTAAAATATTCGCCGGCGGTTCAGAAAAGCTCGTTCCGAGGCCAATTGAAGCCGGATCGGACATAGAATCATTTGCAATTGAATCAGTACCAGAAATACTGCCATCTCGTAGCATTATATCATTTGCTGCTTTGCTACGAGTCTTTTTACTTTGAGCACGACGGATATTGTACTCCTTCAAATACTAAAATTTAAAGAAGAACTGAGGATTATCGTTAGGCAATAGAATCACAAATTTTTTGATTTATAAAAAGCTCTAGATTTTTTTATATAAACAAAATTAAAAAACTACTCGAAAAAACATATTTTTTGTGCATTCTACAACAAAAATAACTGGGTGCAATGGATGGTAAAATAAATAGCCGACCTTTCTCTGTTCCGGTGTCATTTTTTGATATCTCATCCTGGCTGATTCCGCTTTTCGTGCATTTCGATGCATAATAACTGTTGCCTTGTTCAATCCTTCAGGGGTGATGCATCCAGCCGGTGTGGCCAGCAATTGTTCTTCTTCTTCTCGTCTTTTTCTAAAACTTTCCGTCCTTCTCGCGTTGTATTCTCTTTTTTCTTCAGGAGTCATCCGATGATATCGCAGTCGAGCGGCTTCGGCCTTCTTGGCATTCGCCATTTTTATTGTCTCCCTGACTTGTTGGGGGACATCTCCCTCCACCCCCACCGAGTTTGGATCAATTCCAAGAGCTTTTAATCGTCGGCGTTGATTATAACATCTGAAAATAGAAAAATGACCGGCAATTATGGGCGATGGCTACTTTCTCTCGGCTTCGGACATCCGTTGATATCGACTTCGGGCGGCGGCGGCTCGTCGCTCTTTTGTCAATTCTGATCGATTCCCGGATAAATTATTACGGAGGATTTCGTCCAGTTCTGGCTGTTGATGTTTCCGCTTACGGGGAGTCGTCCGTCGAGAGGAGCTGGGAGACTCGGCAGTCATGTACCTGGAACGGATATCGTTGCGAGGAGACCAAAAGGGATTCAGACATGTTTTGGCCTTAAATTAAATGAGGACTACTTTTTTTAACCTGGAGCCATTGGAACATTCGAAATTTGAAGAGGAATAGAGGAATTTTGGAGAAATATCAGTGAAATTGTTATTTCTAGCAATTTTTGAATTCGATTTTTCGAAAACTGAACAAATCCTTTTGTTTTTAGTCAAAATTTGTCTTTATGCTTAAAAATTTGTCGACTTTTATGGATTTTTATACATTCTCTGGCATTCCTATTATTTCAACTGTGATTATTCCAAAAAGACATAAAATTTTGGATATTTTAAAGCTAAAAAAAGGATAGAGCTCACCGAACAGCATCCTGGATATCGTCTCCAGTCAATTCGCCGTCGTCTTCTTCGATCAAGTGATGTCCCTCCTCATCGATGATGACTTCTTCCACGACATTTCCATGAATCGGCTGGCCATCCTGCTCGAAACAAAATTCCATGTAAGTGTTCATTTGATCGGCTTGTACAGCTGCCGGATGCTCCTTGATTATGGAGGACTGAAAGGGGGAATTTTATGGAAAAGGGAGTACAGTACCCCGAGGGATGTGGTAATCGACGGGAGACGAAGTCCATGAGACAATTCGCTGGTGAAATACGTCGATGGTGCCGTGTAGTATGTCGTGGCCTGGAATACGGTAGTTTTATTGAAGTCTGTACAGCAGGAATGCCTAAATTACGGATAAACGTCTTGCAATCATGTTCGTATCTCAAGTGTCTTGCTTTAAAAAGTTAATTTCTCTAAAATATGACATTCCTACGTTTTAGTTTCTATTAAATTATATAGAACACATTGCAGAGAGCATTTTGATATGAAAAATACTCCGTTATTTTGGATAATTTTTTGTAAATTAAATAAAATTTTTGCAAAGAACATTCAATATTTTCATGAGATTTGATGAAATATGAGCCCTTTTTTCACCTTTTTAATTAATGAAAATATTCACCTGTGGATAAGCCGACAGCGATTGATAGGAGGCACCACTCGAAGTAAGAATTTCCAAATTCCGTGGTGAATCCGCGCCGGTGGGGCTGTCGACCCCCGCTTGGAGGTAAACCGTATGGTTCATCCTAAAATTGTCATTTTAGACAAAAAAAATTAGAATAATCCAGATAAAATGGGTAAAAACCCCAAAAAAAATGTAGATATTGCTGAAAAAGTTGTGAATCTTCATTATTTTTAAAAATAAAAACATCAACAGAAGGGAAAATGATAAGGGGACAAGTCCCGTCGACGGGATCCTGAGGAACCAGCATTTGAGATTTTCAGCGAAAGATATAAAAAATTGGGAGAAATGGAAATCACTGGGGCCGAGTCTGGTAAGGATTGAGGACCTGCTGTTGTACCGGTTGCTGGACGTGTTGATTCGAAGTTGTCAGCATCATGGAATTCGGATTTGTCGTGTATGTCACCTGAAATCGGGGAGAGTACAATGTTTCGGGGGCTTTCTACACCAGCTTTCTAGTCCCTAAACCATTAGCTTTCTAATCCCTCGACCCTTTTAAAGGAT
This sequence comes from Oscheius sp. DF5033, assembly GCA_964036215.1. Taxonomy (NCBI): domain Eukaryota; kingdom Metazoa; phylum Nematoda; class Chromadorea; order Rhabditida; family Rhabditidae; genus Oscheius; species Oscheius sp. DF5033. The sequence continues at coordinate 4,528,721 of CAXIWN010000004.1, read as the reverse complement.
AATTACCTGATGTGTCGGATGATGTACAACAAGATGTCCACCTGACGTAGGAGCACCCGAATTATGGACGACCACATGAGATTGCGACGTGGGCAGCGGGTTATTGAAACCCTGAAAAACTCTTCTTTTCTCTTCAGGTCCATCTACAGTACCTGTTGCTGTGTAATTATCGTATGTCCCTGTGTTTGGATCGGTTGCATATGGTGAGAGACATGGACCACTTGCTGATGTCCGCCACCCGGTGTCAACTGGATTTGTACTCCTCCTGATTGTGGAATATGGGTCACAGTTTGTTGTGGAGCTGGGTTGATGATGTACGTGCCGGGAAGTGGCCCATTTTGAGACTGTTGGGTCGGTCCAGGTGTCGTCGTACCCGATTGACTTTGCATTTGTTGCTGTTGTTGCTGTTGCTGGGCGGCTGCCGCTCCTTGTTGTCTTTTTAGAGCCTAAAATTAATTTCTCCATTAATTTCTTCCGTTTTTGGTTTCACTATATTCAAAATTTTGTGATGAAGACGATATACTTATTTAAAATCTAAAGTTTTGGCTAAAAACCTCTAAAATGACTCAACAGAATCAATTTTCAATTTTAGTCGACAAGCGTCATTTGGCACATAACCCGCTGTTTACAAACGTCGACTACGGTGAATTTTCCATTAAATGATCTACACTACCTGCTGAGCTTGTTGTGTCCGTTTCATGACCTCTCGTTCCAAAGTCGACAACACGTCCATTTCTTCCTTCTTGCCGATGGATCCCAACATTCCTCCCAGTTCGCCCGATCTCCTTTTCGGCGTGTATCGCTTTTGGTTATAGTTCTGAATCTGTTCATTAATGTTCTGTACCAGGGAGAGGAATCTCCTATAGGATATTACAGTATTCCGGAGGAAAAGAATAGGAGATAAAATACGTTACCTTCCGTTGGTCGGGTGTCATCCGTTGATATCTGGCCCTGGCGGCCTCCGCCCTTTTAGCATTCCGGACGACGATCTGCTGTGCCCGGTCGAGCGCTTCCCCATTAATTCTGCCTATAGGCATTGCCAGTAACATTTCCTCAAACGGAACCTATTAAACAATCCAACTTTCTGACGACCAACCTCTTCCATCCGTCGACGTCGAAATGCTTCCGTCCTCCGTTGATTGTACATTCGCTTTTCCTCGTCAGTCATCCGATGATACCTCATCCTGGCCGCCTCTGCTTTCTTGGCATTTTGCATTTTTATATGATTCCTGACAGCTTCTTCATCCTTTACTGGGTCGCCAGTCCCGCCGGCAGCTTTGACGGCGTTCAGGGCATTTTGCATTTGTCGTTGCCGACGGCGATTATTGTGGGCTCGTCGCTCGTCCGGTGTCATCCGGGCGTACCGTTGACGGGCAGCCTCCGCCCACTTTGCTCGCATTCTCTTTTCTCGAAGTTGTTCTGTTATATCTGGATCCTCCTGAAAATGTTCTTGTTTTGTTCTTAAATTGAGGCTACTGTAGCCAGGTGGCGGTATTCCTAATGTCCGTACCTGGATATCATTAGTCTCCCTCAAAATTGAGTCGAGCTCTTCCATTTCCTTTTCCCGTTGTCTTTTTCTTTTCTGTGCCATGGTCCGCTTTAAGTTTAGTTCTCTTTTAGCTTGGGCTGAGAGACGATGATACCTGAAGAGGGAGTACAGTATCCCGCCGACGGGCGGACACCTACCGTAGTCGAGCGGCTTCCGCCTGTCGCATCTTTTTAATCCGTTCTTTTTCTACTTTATCTGGTGATATTGTTGAATTTGACATCAATGTCGTTGGTTTTGGCTGAAAAAGTCCGTTTTCTGTCATTCACGGGAACTCACAATAGGAATGACCGTCTTCCCCGGCGACGAGGCGATCAGCTGTCCATTGGAGTACTGAAGATTCGACGGCATCTGTGAATTGCTTTGTATCAATTGGCTCGACTAAAATGCTTTTGGATCTTAGCATGAAAAGAGTTGATACCTGAACGGTATGAGAAGGCTGTGAATTCCAAGTGGAGCTGGTCGATGGCTCCATGAAATATCCATCCATAGACATCGTCGATATCGTGGCCTTTTCTTCTTGTTCTTGACTCGGTTGGAGTCGTATCGTCTGTGGCACTCGTCCCTGTTGGACCTGTAACTATTCTTTCATTTAAATGAGAGGAGAGTCAACTAACAATTGCGCCATTGTTGGGTATAAAAGTGGCTCCCCCGCCACCGTAGCCATTCGGCGCTGAAGTTGAGGTTGTGTAAGTTGTATTCGGGTAGGATTGATACACTGTCGGGAGATTTTGAAGTGATGAGTGCATCTGAAAAGGAATATTGTATGAGTCCTGGAGGGAATGTGGTTACCTGATTCTGAGATTGTTGCTGATTGACCCGCGGGTCAGAATACGTGTAGTTGATGTTCTGATTCATACCTGAAAATAGGCGAATTTTAGGAGAAGGGAGACTTGAAGAAGAGAGAAAGAATGGGAGGAGTACAAGAAGGGAAAGGAAAAATTGAGAGGAGAGTCGACAGCAGGGCATATTCGGTTAATTTAAATTTTGATATTATGGTAAAAATCCTTAATATTTTCGACTGGGAGTTCTCGGACAGGTCCAAAAGTTTCAATAACTGAAATTTCATATCAGAAGTCGAAGCCAGAAGCCTGCCGACTGTGCATATTCCTCGATCTCCCGTTGCCTTCTCCCCAAGGACAACGGTCTACGGATACTCTACCCGTTTTTTGTGTCCTAAAACTATTGAAATCTTTACTATACTAGTTATGCTCCGTAGCGAAGGCTCTTATCTCTCCTAAGAAGTGTCCTTTATCCTCAAGAGAAGGGAGACGTCGACACCGACCTTCTCCTTTAGTCGAAACTCCGTCGACCGGAGTAAGAGACTCTTAAAGGTTACCAGTAACCGGAGGCTTTGTCTCCTCATTGCTACCCGTTCTGTCCCCTTGGACAGGTTAATTAAAATCGATAGGCCCGTCACTCGACCCTGCCCCTGCTCTATTCGTTCCCAAATGTCCTCTTCTCGCCTTACAGCTCTGACTGTTTCAAACAAGAAGGGTGGAGTTTGTCTTGAATGCGAGAGAATATTCAAAGAGACGGCGAGAGGCACGAGAAAATAAGAGATAGGGCAAAAGAGTGCATGGGGAGAGGCATGTCGACCGGGCGGATAGCGCCAGTTTACAACGGAGATGGCCGACAGATCACGGCGAATGAGGGACAAGGTCATTGGAGGAGGGGAGAAGACGGGTCGAATAGAGAGAATGGGGGAAGAAGAGGGCAGCGAGAATGGAGAGAGTATGAGAAAAGGGGAGAGCAAGGAGACGGGCGAGAATACAGCAGGCAAATGAATGGAGGGCGGTGACGCGTCGCGTCTCAACGGGAGAGGCCATCGATTGGAGAGACGACGGGCCGCGATACACAAACACAGCAGAGGGGAGACATATGCTGGGAACTGTGGGAGAACATGGTTACTGTAATAATTTTTAAATAAAGCGAGGTCAAAAATTGGCGAAGAATTTCAAAATCTGGGAGGTTTGTCGCCCGTCGACTGGCAATTTCCTATCCAGCTGTTTTCCCTGGATGGTGGGGACTTCAGGAAGAATTGAGAGGTAGTATTTGGGCCCATTAATGTTTCATATAAATAATTCCCTTGGTTTTTGTGGTTATCGGGGTCCACAAAAGGGGCGAAGAAGCTGCCTGATGCCGGCTGTCACCCTCATCGCTTCTGTACTTCGCTTTTGCTCATTTTTGGGCGATTTCTCGACTTCTGCCAACTAACATCTCTTTGGAAAGTGTTCTCCGCTTATTGTAGACCATAATTAACAGGTAATTCATCAGAATTTTTAAAAGACCTGTGGTGGGTTGCAATCAAGTACCCGGGAGGCTCCCGGGTAGGCAGCCACCCGGGCGATCGCCTACCCGGGAAGAAACCACCCGGGAAGCTCCCGGGTAAAATTGCATTGCAATCTCTCCCGGGTAACTATCCTCCCGGGTGGCGGTCTACCCGGCTGGGGAAGATCCTCCCGGCTTCATATTTTACCGTCTTTTGCGTTATTTTCGTTGCCAAATGATTTATTTTGCGCTTCAAACTATTACTTTATTATATTGAAGCATGCCAGAACAATTTTTCATAGAAAAAAAACATCGCAATGGAGTTGGCACCCACGTTAGTAAGCGAGCCTCATTGACGCAGTATATTCATCGTTACATGTATTATTCCTCATTATTATTACTAGTCTGACTGCGCCGTGTGCAGGGCGACGTTTTAAAAGTACGTCCGTGTTGGCCTGAGACGTGGTTACGTGGCGGTGACAGAGAGGATGATGGAGGGACACCATAGTATTATAGGTCGGTTTTCCAGACTGTACCCATGTATCACAAGATTGGAAAACTATCATGGAGAGCCAAAATATTGAAAAAAATGAGAGCATGAACCATCCACGAGTGAATATGAATGCCAATATATTTTTGCACCGTTTTCATGGATGGTCTCACCTATTCATGCTTTACGCAGGGTTTTCATGATAAAACGTCTAAAACAAGTGGATAAACTAGATTATGGAAAGCAATGGCTAAAAAATTATTTAGAGAGCTCAATGAGCATCACAGAAATGGAATATGAATGAAACTATGCTATGACTTCATTTTAGATGAAAACCTGACAATTTGGGAGCTCTTCTCCCGAAATACTACTTTCGCTATTTCAAGTCCAAACGGCACAAACTATGGCTCAAAATGTTCGCCAGACGATGCTGATCAACTTTGTTAATGATCACTTTTCACGAAAACCACAGGGAAAAGCGCTAGAGCATCCGGGAGGTCGTTTACCCGAGGTTTTTGGTCGGGTAAAATTTTGCCACCCGGGAGGCTGCCGGGAAGGGACCGATTTTACCCGGGTAGTTGATTGCAACCCAATCCTTCGCCCGGGCGGTTGTCTTCCCGGCTGGTACCCGGCCGGGAGCTCCCGGGCGCACCCGGGAGCCTCCCGGGTACTTGATTGCAACCCACCACTGGAGAGTTACTGGTTGTTCCTCTCTCGACCTTTGTCGACCCCGTCGACCCCTTCCTCGACTCCGTCCCTCTGTCCTCCTCTCCCATTCCCCACCAGTAGTCCTCCGGTTAAAAGCATCTGGTCATAAATTTGTGAGCTGCCATTGCTTATGAGAAAGAGAGACATATTATTTACATTTGTGTGCCGCGAGAGTGCAACACAGAGAGAGACAGAGGACTATTTCTCGGGTCCCCGACAAATCCTCCCTTTTTATGCATTTGGGAAGACGACGACAAAAAAACAGGGCCAACCCCCTTTCCTGTCTGTTTTTTGTCAATTTACCTGCCAGCCATTCTAGTGGCTCGCCTCTTTCCTTTTTTCCTCTGTCAATCAATCGATAAACAGATTGTTGATGAGGAACACGGTCATTGCATTTTAGTTGTCCATTCTTTGTCAATTGAAATATGAGCGGACGATTGCCATCGACGCTTTTGTTGGCTGAAAACTTGCCATTGGGGCGACGGTCGCCATTGGGATCATTGGGCAAGCGGATGACTTTATCACGAGGCTCTTACCACAGTAATTCGCCACCTGTCTTTTTCTTTAAGGGGCTGTTTAATTAGAGGAAAGAATAGTTGAGCCGTGGATCAGGTTCAAAAAGCTTCCAGTTTACTGTAGGCCATCCGCCTTGTCTCCCAATTTGGGTCTTCACGACCTCTTACCCCGGCTATCCAATATTCAATTTCTCCATTCAAAATGAGTCCAAAATTTCCCTTCTAGCCTACCGTTCCCATTCTCTCCCCATCCTTATCTTATCTCTTACTCTACCAATTACTACCGGGCCGTAAAATCGCCGTAGGCTACTTTGCGGGGTAATTAACATAGGGGAAATTGCTAACAGCCGCTCATTTCAAGCAAAAGACTTCATATTTCTGAGGTCATTTTTAGTCTATTTTGAGGGCGGGGAGGGTGATTGTTATTCACAAGGTGTCCTTCCTTCCAAAGATGTCAGGTAAATAGTCCCATGGAGGAGGCGGCTACCTTTCTTCGTAATTCGGGAAGAGGGACACTTTGACAGTGTGGTAGGTGGCAGTTTTAATAATCTACCATGGAATTGTTTTTATTTGGTCGTAAAGTATCCCGGCAAATGGCTCCTAGCTGCCAACTTCATCGCCATCTGTCGACGCGACATGGTCGTCGACGTGGGGATTTGGCTGACACCGGTATTTTAGAAAGTTAGGAGCTATTTGTGAAGTCTGACAGTCAGTAAACATCAGACAAAAACCTTGGATGAAGGTGTACCCCAATAGCCATCGACTTAGTCTCCCTGTCGTCCGTCAACAGCTTTGCCATCTGTCGACCCCGAGGGGCCAATGTCGATGACTCACAGCCGATACCTGGTCGACGGCTCTTCTTTCACCCCCATACAATCTCGGCAGCTAACTGTTTCTCTCTTCAAAGCCAGCAAAGTTTCCAATGCTTCGACTACCGAGAATGTATGGGTGCAGGTGTCCTCCTCCTCCGAGGACTTTTAGAACTCGAAAACAGTCTTCCCAGATTACGGTAAAAGGCCAAAACTCAAATCAAAATGGCGTTTACCTTACTCTAAACTCGGATCTGACCCGCTGGGCCCATTAATAGCCAAGGCCATCCGAGGATTGGCCATCCGTTACGAGTCTCACCTGCCCGGTGGACATAGAGAAATCGCTCAAAGTATGGGCTTCCCCCGACAGCGCAAGGCATTTGAATCCATCTCTTTTCCCGGGAATTTGAATATTTTGAATTCATTCTCTCGGTCTCTCCCACGGCATTTTGATATTCTCACAGAGACTGTAACACTGTGCGTGTGAGAGATTGGGCGAGAATAAGAGAAAGAGGGGGGCGCCTCTCCCCTGTGGGCATTCCCCGGCGACTCACAGACATACACGCAGGTATCCTCTCCGAGGTTTCTCTCCGTCCGTCCGTCAGTCTTCTCTTTCTCTACATGAAGGGGGGAGAGAAGGGGTAGGGTAGCTAGAGTGCGGGATGGTTGGTGGAGACGAAACACAGCTGCGGCTGACGAGGGTCGAACCGGCTCTCCTCGACTTGTGTACTCTCTCGTTGTCATAGATCGATAGGACTCTTTCCCCTCTCTGTCTCTTATGTTCTCTCTAATTGTCGATCTTTTGTCGACGTCTCTCGACCAACCGGGCTATTTCGTCATCGATTCCTGCGGCCTCCGCTCGTCCAACAGCCCCGTCCTCTACACATCGGACAGGCTATCTCGTGTTGAAAATCTTCGACTCAGTGAGGGGAACACTATTTCCCGAGATGGGGAGCCTCTCTCTACCAGAGGGGACACTATTTTCCCGCCATTTTTAAAAGAAGACATGGACGGAGAGAGGGCACTTGAATTTGAAGAAGGGCGATGACTTTTTGCCATATTTTTATTGTTAGAAATGGAACAACTGGATAAATACAATATTTTGCAGCTGGGCAATGACAAAGACCGTGTGATGTGTTGAAAAATCAGTGAATCGAGTAATTTTCTAGGGAAAATATGTGAAAAATTAAAATACAGTACTCGGGGGTCAAAGATCGTCGAAATAAAAACAAATAAACAGTACGCCGATTATTTTGTAATCGACGCTTCCGTTCTCCAACGTTGATTCATCTCAATAATCATCGCTATCATTGATTTTTCGTCTTGTAACTGTTCGCCTGTTTTTTGTATTCATTCAGAAGGTTGTAAATATTTGTTTTATGGACATACCGACATCAGAAACTAATTTTTCACCATACGGAGTGAATTCAATGATAATTTTGGTAATAATTTGGTTACTGACTGTATTTTTTACGATTTTTGATAATGCTGGCGTCCGATTTATCAATCAACTTTGCTGCAAACATTGTTTTGCTTTCTAAAAACGCTTGCAAATGTTTGATTTTTGATAAACTACAAAAATATAAGCAATTTCCAGTCGTAGCAATACTTTCAATCAAAAGTTTATGTATTTCTCTCAAAAAGTCTGTCTCTTCGTCTTACAACTGCTATTTTTTCTCCTGTTAGCTATTTATAGCCCTAAAATTATTCAGATATTCTAGAATTATGCAATAAATGACAAGATGTTCTGTGTCAATGAGCCCATCTCGTTTAAATGACTATTGTTGTCTCATAGCCCGACACAATTACCATCTCATCCATTCACGCGTCATCTAATTAAACTGGAGCTATTCCTTGCCCAATTTTTTTTTTCACGGGCCCCCTGCCGGGAGAGTACTCTCTTTAGAAGACGACAATATGTGTAACAGAATTTCCTCCTATTATAATATATGCCGAGACGGATCCTCTTCCCTTTGCAAATTGGATCCTTTTCGCCCACCAACAAATAACAGCCAATTTTAACAGACATTCGGCCATTCTCTCGGCAAAAGACCGTCGTCTTCTATTTCCTCCATAATTTTACTTTTCCTTTTTTCATTGTAAAAACTGTCAACCAATTTCTCTGTCGCTGGCTTCTTTTGTTTCCCTTTCTTCTCATATTTCCTTCGAGCGACGGCCTTACAGTTCCTTCCTCCATTATCGATTCTCCCCTTCTTTTTCTCTAAATTAATAATATCTAGATGAGTGGTCGTGAACAAGCAGTGCAACAGGCTAGGAAACAAGTTGAACAACTTCGCGGTGAGCGGAATATGAGAAGACTTCCCATTTCCACTACTGCCGCTGAACTTGTTAGGTAGATTTAGAGAATTCCCACAAAAACGAAAGAAATTTAGATATACCACGGATCTTCAAAGGGAAGATGTCCTGATTACGGGATTTGCAAATGATAAGATGAATCCATACCGACCGAAGAGTTCCTTCCAATGTAATGCTCTGTAATGATCTTCTAAGATATTTCGGACTACATATCCCAAATTCGCTTAATTTCCTATGCTTATGCTGATGAATAAACTATGATCTTCTATAGACGATTTAAAAAATTTCAAAAAAGTCGTAGGAAAGAAGTGAGCAAATTACCTTTTGAAATATTTATCATTGGGAAGTGCTGCACATGGATCTCGAAAGAAATGAACCAGTAATTTGGAAAGTATTACAATGAGAACAAATGGAGAATGCTATAAGACAGATAAAACAATAACAACATTCAAGAACAAAGAAAAAAAAACGTTTACTTGCTGTTTTCCTCGATTTCTTTTTGAACTTTCTCTGCGCTAGCCACATTTGCGAATCTGACGAGGAAAATGCCCATTTCAGTTGAACTCAATGGTGCAGTAATCTAAATTTTCATGTTATATGGGGGAAAAATAACAAAACTAACTCTAAGTTTATCGCCTTTATCATCTGCTTTGACGACTTTCATTGCAGAACTCATCAAGGCATTTAGCCAGACTGTTCCAATAGCGGTAGCTGCTCTAATGAGCACAGATTTCTTTCCATCGGTATCTTTTAAATGAAGCATGCCAACGCCCATCTTGTCAAATTTTTTATCAACTAATTTGAAAACGGAACATCTAAAAAATTAAATAATGATGGAAAAAAGTAAAAAATACTTGGCTGAATATGTTGCATCGGGTTCATTATTTTCCACAACTTCAGCTTTCGGTGGGACGTACTCTCCTTCGTCATCTTCTTTATTTGTATCATTACTAGCTGGAGTAGAGTTGAAAGTGAGAGGCGTATTATTTGCAGCACCGCCGAAAATTGATTGACCACTAAAATAATAAACATTTAAATTACCCTTGAATTTCACCTGCTGAATGATGGGAAAGACAATCCTGGTTTAGTATCATTCTTATCATCCTTCTTACCAAATGTAGGGAATGACAATGCTGGCTTGGCATCACTAGCACCATCTTCTTTTTTACCGAATGATGGGAAAGATATTGCCGGTTTGTCACTGCTGTTTCCATCATCCTTCTTACCGAAAACAGGGAATGACACCGCTGGTTTAGCGGCAGCAGTGCTCTCATCCTTTTTACCAAAAAGAGAAAATGCCGGCGCTGGTTTGTCAGCTTGTGGTTTATTAAATTCTCCAAATTTGATTGTTGGCTTTCTATAAAATATTTAAAAAACGACTAATCCTCCACATACTCTTTATCAGTGTCTTTATTATCTCCGGCAGTTGTTGAATTTCCATTTGATGAGAATCCTCCAAAAGAAAATGTTGGTTTACTAAAAAATAAAATATGCGAAAGGAAGAAGAAAAAAAACAAACGTTGTTTCAGTCGATTTTGATAATCCGAAGGGGTTCGCTGCATTCTTATTTTTTTCCTCCTCGTTTGATGTTTTACCAAAAATAGTTGTTGGTTTTGGAAGCCTAAAATATAAGAATAAAAATATTTTAATCGAACTTACTCTGGATCACTAACATCGCTAATCTCTCCAGATTCCTTATCGGTATCATCATTATGTCTATTTTCCACTACTGGAAGAGGAACTTCTTTAGTTGGTTTGACAAGATCAAAAACAGGCATGGTTCTAAAAATAGAATTATCATAAACAAATGAGCTAACCCTTCATGGCTTTTGTCTTTATGCTTATCCCAAAATCCGGCATTTGGTTTAGGCAATTGAATAGTTACGGCAGGTATGGTTAATGTGTCTGGAAAATGTTGATAAATTGAAATAAAATAGTCCTTACTGCTTGTAGCTTCAGTTCCTCGGAAGTGAACACTTTCAGCGCCACCAGTAGGACCACCACCGCGAATTACGCGTTTTCGTCCTCCTTGTGCCGAAGGGGGTTCTGGTAGTGAAGCTTTAGGAGTGCTCGCAGCCGTTTCTATGGCAGAAACATTACTGAAATTGAGTTCAATTATATAAAAGGAAATTCTTACCCAATGCTAAACCTGGGAGGAGCACCAGCAGGTGTCGATACTGCAACAGAATCATTTAGTTTAGATGGATCAGCACCTAGTCGCCTTTTCGCCTAAAAAATAAAACATAAATAGGAATATGATCAGAAATACTTTAGCTAGTTTCCTTTCGGGATGATTTCCATTTGTAGAAATTTCCTTTTCTTTAGGTACAATTGGTTGATTTTCGTCTGTAACTGGTGGATGAAGTCCGAATGCATCCTCCAGACCTTTTACATGGTTTAGATACGATTTAACAGTATCCGACTGTAACAAATAAATTACAGCGGAATAATTGAACTTACAAAATCATAATGAGGACATTGCTCATACCAAACACGTAAAGATTTTAGAAAATCTCTGTTCAGTGTTGACATTTTTTCATTAAATTGTTGCGTCTTCATTTTGCTAAGCGATGTACTATCGTCAGAAGTCATATCTAAAAATCAACTCCATATTCGGAAATAAAAATGAATCATTGCAATTAATTCCCATTTATGAAGTTACAAAAATAACCTTTGGCAATAAACCACCTAGCAGCAATAAAAATGCAAATAGATTTGCAAGTAACATTCTTTATTCAAAGAATCTAACTTCCTACAGACAATATCTTATTTACTTTCGGTTACGATAGGACAGAGGAGGACGAACGGCTTCAAAAGCGAAGACATCAGTGTAGCACGCCTAAATAATGAAATAATGACCATTCTCATAAATTTTAGATTAAAATAAAGAAAAGAAACTTACAAGAGCGAAGGAAGAAATGAAAAGAATAGCGGATACACCAAGATACATGTTGAACTTAGATTGCAGTTCTCCGTAAACCTAAAAAAGAATATCAAAAATTTTAGTCGTTCAGTTTTCTTATCACATTGACACTGCAAGTCAAGTCACCGGATCTATTTCGCAAGTGTTCCCAAAATAACATTTACTTCCGCAATCTTTTCGAAAGGAGAATTTCGAAATCGGCGGTGCGTATAAATACGACCCACTCTGCCGACCGAACACATTTCGGTATTATGCTTCTGCGATCTTCCATAGTATGGTTGTTATGTTATAAAATCATAAAAGCATAACAAAACAGTCCGGATTGTATTTCCCCTTGTTTTTTCATCTTCTAATTATTTTTTCTAAGTCGTTACCTGCTGATAGGGCTGGAAGGGTACAGGCATGTAGTCGAGAGTAACGGGAGGTCCAGGATTGATGACCTATATTTTTAGATAGGAATTATTTGAAAACAACAAACATCGTGGTGTCCTCCAGATCCGTTACGTTTCGTCAATTGAGGAGCGGCACGACGAAGAGCCAAGAGGCGGGATACGACGGCGCGGTTCATCGTACCTAAACAGCAGAATGATCTCATTGTATTGTTGCTTTTTTGTAAGATAGAGAAACGCAATAAACATCAAAAATTGATACTTCCGAAAAATCGATTATATCTCGTTTAGCTTGTTTCATTTCAAGCGCATAACTGCTGCATTTACTGCTACAAATCTTTGGCAACCTACTGTAAAAAACAGTGAAAATAAAAGTGTTTCCAGTAATAAAAACTTTACAAAAATAAAGAACGTCGAATACGGGCGGCGCCGCTGCTGTTTTCGTCTATGTGAAAATTCCTACTGTAAGTCCGAGACATTATTTTTGCGACGCACATTTACGACTTCTCGTTCGAAAAACGGCGGCAGTCTTTTTTGCTTTGTGCTGAACTTTGCATTTCATTTCATTTGTTTTCTTCTTGACTTCCTCATCATTTCTGCTGTCGTCTGTTGAGGAAAAATTACAAATTGCTTACATTTGAATTCATTTAGAAGTTGCATGTAACCGAGAGTTATTTATAGCAAGTAGAAAAAAATAAACATCAGTTGCGAATATAGGACTACTTTGTTTTTTGCATCTTTCTTCTTCCTTTCTTCAGTTACCTTACCTCTTTGTATTTTTCAGCCACAATCCAAGTCAGAAATGTTTGGTTCATCACAAAGCTCTAATATTTTTGGGAAACCTGCCGGAAGTAGCCTGTTCGGTAACAGTGCAGCGAATACAGGATCTACTTTCGGGTCAACTACAGGCAGTGGTCTCTTTTCAAAGCCAGCAGGATCAGGAGTGAGAATTAGAGTTTGGCTGATATTAACTTGCATTTTTTTAGCTCTTCGGGTCCACTACTCAGAATAAACCAGCGTTTGGCGGTAGTAGCACATTTGGCACACAAGCACAATCAACTGGAAGTAGCCTTTTTGGATCCAATCAACAATCTGGAACGGTAAATTTCTTTTCTCTCTTAATCTTATAGTATAGATTCAGGCGTTTGGTACTTCCACAGGAGGAAGTGGTTTATTTGGAGGAAGTCAACAAAATACTGGAGGAAGCTTGTTTGGAAAAACGACGTCTACATCAATGTTTGGCTCTACCAGTGCGTTTGGTCAGTGGGAACACTGCACCGCATGATTTTTTATTTTCTTTTAGTTTTTTCTTACGTAGTTTATACGCTTTTTAGGTACTGCTCAAAGTGGAACCACAGTCAAGTTCAATCCAGTAATAGGAAGTGACAGTATGATGAAGAATGGATCATCACAACAAATATCTACTAAGAACTATTGCATTTCAGCTATGAAAGAGTATGAGGGAAAAAGTTTTGAGGTCTGTTTACTTAGTCATAATTTACTTTTCCATTTTTAGGAATTACGTGCTGAAGACTACGCTGCAAATAGAAAAGCACCTGCTGCAGGATCTACAGGCATTTTCGCAAATACGTCGACTACAACCACAGGAGGTGGACTTTTCGGTGGCGGGACACAACAGAAATCACTGTTTGGTTCAACAAGTAAAAAATTCATTTTATCGAGTTATGTATTTTTTCAGCAACAACATCTAGTCCTTTCGGAGGTGGTGCAGGAGGATCCTCATTATTTGGAGGAAATAATAACACACCCCAACAGCAGGTAAACTAAATAGATGCCTTTATATAATCATTTAGCAGAGCGGTGGCGGTTTATTTGGATCAAAACCAGCTACTGGAAGTTTATTTGGTGGTGGTACATCAACTACCACTGGATCGGCGTTTGGAAATACAAGTGGAACTGGTGGTGGATTGTTTGGCAAAACAACATCTTCGGTGAGTTGTAGCTTAATTATATCTCTATGAATTGTCATTTTAGCCATTTGGAAGCGCCCAACAGACCACAGGAACCAGTCTTTTTGGACAACCTGCACAGCAACAACAACAATCAGGCGGTTTATTCGGTTCAAATACGGCAAATACTAATACAGTATGTCAGACACCAAAAGGTAGATACATTTTATTTCCAGGCATTTGGAACAGCTACAACTGGTGGAGGTCTGTTCGGCAATACTCAGGCTAATACCAGTGGGGGTCTTTTTGGAAAACCAGCTACTTCGACTGGATTTGGGGCCTTTAGCACAACTAGTAGGTTTGGTCAGTGGAGGCATTGCATGTTCTCCGTCGTATTAGTTGAATAGAATAGACATTGAGATATCTATAAAATTGATTTACATGTGTTTTAGGTCAACCAGCAACATCTGGAGGTTTATTTGGTAATACCACGGCAGCTAAACCAGGTCTTTTTGGCAATACAACAACAACAACTACTGGAGGCGGTTTATTTGGAAATACAACAGCTCAACAATCGGGAGGAGGTCTTTTTGGTGGGCAAACCCAGCAAACTGGCGGTTTATTCGGTGCAAATACTCAACAACAGCAACAAGGAAGTAAGATTAATTTTGTTTAAATTCTTATGATTTTAGATGTAGTCGTGTCAAATCCTGCTACCGTTGCTGTTGCCACGCAACCAATTGTCTTGGGATCAGATGTCAATGAAACTATGCTGAAGATGGCAATGATTGAAGCAAATTTAGCTACGAATCCCTATGGAGATAGTCCACTTTTGAAATTAGCCGCTCCTGTAGATACAGATGATAAGCCAAACCCAATCAGGCAAGTTCACATTTATGCTGATTTTTTTATTTTATTTTTTTTCAGCACCCAACGTCAAATGAGATTTTTAAAGAAAGCAGCAGAAACAGGTGTTACATCACCTACATCGGCTAATTCACCTATAATTTCAAAAAGTAGTTTCCTCTCGATGAATGTCCCTGTCGCCGGCGCCAAAGTAAGTTATCCTTTCAGCTTTTAGTTGTATGTTACAGGTTCGAAGTCGTGCAATTGCTGTAAATGGTGATTTAAATTACAAATCTACAAGGACACCGCCCACCCTCGGAAAGGGTATTGGTGGAAAAATTACCAGCAGTAACAATACGACACTAAATAGTTCTTTCAACGGCTCCTTTTGTAACAAGTAAGTTGAAAACAATATGTATTGTTATAAAATTTTTAGATCAATTGATCCCCACATCGAAAGAGCTCTAAGCAATAATTCTAATACGCTCCCGGGATCAACAAAGAAGGGCAGTATAAAACATCTGGATCTTGACGAGATCAAGAGTGCCATGAAAACCAATAAAAGCATCCTTGCCAGAAGTCCTAGAGATGCCGATGAACTACCTGTTGCGGAACAGAATACAGAAGATGCGGAAAATGTAATGAATACCAGGTGCCACTCATTTTTTTGTTTATCTCTTCCTTTTAGTGTTCATGCTGACCCACGAGATGCTGCTTATCGGCGAGCAGAAATTCAACGTCAACCACCAGTTCAAATAGATCTTAACCTAACTTCTGAGACGAATACATCAGTTGTTTCTTCTCCATCATTGACCAGTACCGTCCAATCAGAAGATTTTTCGCCAGCTGGTGTCACACTTAAAACAAATGATTACTACAGCGAGCCTACAGTTAGAGCTATGTGTAATATGGTATGAAGTTTTTTTCGATTGGAATTATTTTACATTTCAGATTGTCGATGGAGAAGTTGTTCTTCCTGAAGGTCTAACTGTTGGCCGTGCTACTTTCGGCAATGTTTATTGGCCAGGACCGCTCAAGCTTAAAAACATTGCTCTTGACGAGGTTTGCTTGTTTTACATTACTGACCTTATTCTTTTTCTTCAGGTTGTTATATTCCGTCATAAAGAAGTAACGGTTTATCCCGATGAATCGATAAAACCACCACTTGGTGAAGGTTTGAATCGACCCGCTGAAGTCACTCTTGAAAGAGTGTGGTATATAAACCGAGAAACGAAGGAAGAAGTCAGAGACCCTATTGTACTGGCAAACATTGGATGGAGAGATCGGCTTGAACGTGTTACTCGCAAGATGGGTGCTATTTTCAAAGATTATCGCCCGTCAACAGGAAGTTGGGTATTCAAAGTGGAGCACTTCAGCAAATATGGCCTGCCGGTTAGTTGATCATTGTATCGCATAGTTTCGTTGTTTTAGGATGAAGATGAAGAAGAGAAACCCACCGTTGATCAAATGAAAGAGCGTCAACTACAGTCTCGTGTTCAACGTACAGTCTTGCATACTGAGACTTTCACGGATGTTGATGAGGTGCGATTCGATTAAAATGTTCTTTGCATGCTGTGAATTAATTTCCTACTTTTGTAATGCATATTTGCCAAAAAAATAAAGTTCATTTACAACCAAAAGTTTCTTTTATTTTCTTTAGTAATGTAGAGTTTGTAGGTGCCAGAAGAGCTGGAAATGGAGGAAATCCTTTTCGTCAGCCAGACGCGCACCGTTCCAACGGGTCAATCTCGTCGTGGGCTTGGTGGAGGGCTAGACCTCTTAAGTGACATGGAAACAGGTTACGAAGATGAGCAAGACGATGAATTTCCGGTTAGCCAGTTTACTTGAGTTTGTATAATTATATTTAGCTACCACCTGAAAAGAAGCCCAAAATTGATATTGATGATCGGGAAGAAAGCAAATTTCTATTGGAACAGTTAAAAAAGAAAGAAGCTCAGTTTTTTCGTCACAAACCAGCAGAACCACAATTGCAATGTGTAACAGCGACCACACAATTTGAAGGTGGATATCCTCTCAAAAAATGTAAAGGATTCGGTATGAGTCAATTTATGGATTTACAAAGTGCTCGTGGAACAGTTGCCAGAATTGGCTGGAGTGCTAGTAAGATTGAATAATTTTTATTTAGAAAATGTTCTAATTTTAGAAGGATTATTTGTGAACAGTTTACAGCCTGAAAATAATGGAATACTTATTCGATCTCTTAGACGTTCTGGTACTCTGCAAGAAGATTATGTAACCGATATGTTGGAGCATAATATTCGTTGCTCTCAAATAATTCAAAGGAATCATTCTATTTCTGCTAAAGTGCGACATCATGAAATGGAAGGGCAACAAGTAGCACCTCGAGTAAAACCTTCTAATGACCATGCTCAGTTAATTGATTCATTTTGTGCCACTGCTGCTCAAAGTTAGTTTTATTTTCTAATTCACATAAATTTGTTATAGGTAATCGAACAGACGAAGAAAGAGTTTGGAAATTGTGTCGTGCTCTTTTCCCGGGAAATAATGAAGGTCGCTGGAGATGGGATCGCCTTGAAAATGTATGCAGCTGGTTAAGAGAAGAAGTCGCTCTTTTACCAAAAGCAAACATCACAGGACGAGGTATATTTCCTGGGTTAGACATTGGAGTATTTCTATTTGTAGGATCATCTGTATGGGAAGCCCTTTGTCGAGGTAATTTGGAGGATGCTATTACAGCTGCCGATGAAGAAGATTTATTGTATCTTAGCACATTATTAGCAACTTTTCAAGTTGATCCCCGCGCCACACAACAAGATTTTCAAGCACAGGTGATAAATTATGGTTATTTATGAATTTATTTGCATTTAGATAGAGTTCTGGGATCAATTCAGAATGATTGAACATGTCGACTTGCACATCCTCAAAATTTATCTAATGTTGGCAGGACAATTATCTGTTTCATATACTTCTAAAGGCAAAAAGAAGATTATTAGCTGTATTGAAGGTTTACCGTGGAAACAGGTGAAGAGAATAACTGTAACTAATAAATAAACGTATTTAGGCTATGGGAATATATTTGTGGTATTTACGCGGGTACAGATGTTTTGAAGAAACGTTAGATGAAGCTGTTGAGCAAATTCCTAGTGTCAAAGATGCAGATGATATTTTATTTTACCATTTAATGCGACTTAGTCGAGATTCGGCCTATTCCGTTGAGAAACTGCTCGATTCTGCAATTGATTTTAGTAGCAGCTTTTTTGATGGCCATCTGAGGTTTGGTTATTTCTTTCTTTCAGTTATTATTTCAATATAGTTGGCATTTATGGACAGTTCTTCGTTCAATTGGCTATAATACAATGGAACCAGCAGCAGAACAACGCCTTCACACCACATATGCTGAACAATTGATGGCTAATGATCTTCCTCAAGATGCCCTTTATGTACTCAGCCATATTAGCAACGATCAATCGTATGTTTTTTTGGTTTCCTCCAAATTTCGTGATATATAGTCGATCTGCCGTTATGAGAGAATGCCTCGATAGATTTGCAATGTCGCTGACTATAGCTGATTATGACAAAATATGCCAAATAGTTAATTTACCTAAATCGTGGATTGCTGCAGCTCGATACATCAAAGCAAAGGTTTTGATTTTTAACTTTTTATTTTTATTTTTTTAGGCTAATGGGCAATTAGCTCTAGCTTGTGAAATGGCTCTAGAAGCCGGAAATTATATCGAAGCTTTTCTTCTTTTTGTTAGAGAAGTAGCACCAAATGCCGTGGTTTCCGATGATATGGCCGAATTAGAACGGCTAGTAAATCTTTTTGAGCCGGTAGCCGCCCGAATTCCTGGATGGGGCTATCAGGGACAATTATATGCTGATTATGTGGATTTCAAGAATCTTCCTATATCAGATGAAGATGAGGATGTACGTTTCCTTACAGTCTTTTATATAATTTTTTAAGGATGCACATGTTTCTGAGTTGATATCTTCCATGACAACAAAATTACAAGCACCGGTATTTGATACTCCTATTCAACGGTTTGTTATATCGTTTTTCTGAAATTATAAATTTTAGATTATGCGCCCAAAATATTGGATTAGAAATGTTTGAAGCACAGAGGCTCCTTACTGGTCGATTATCATTCCAAATGCCTTTCGACTTAGCCAATTTATCCCAAGAGTTGACTCGCTCTGTTGTAGTAGCTACGACAGATGTCAGATAGTACTAATTTATTTTTGATTATTATCCATTATATTTTATTCATTCAAATTCCCAATGTCTTTTTCAATACCACCGGTTATGTGGAACACATTCGTTATAATTGTTATGTTTTGATGCATGTTCTCAATTCCTCTGTCAAGTAAAGTTTAATTATTTCTCCAATTTGTTTTTTTATGATTTCCCTGAAATCTCTCTGAAATTAAAATAAATTTACAGGAAGAAAATATCAACGTCTTTATATATCCCTGATAGCTCATTTAATACAAAAGAATGGAAATTAGTGGAGCCAAGAAAGTTATTGGAAAAAAAGAACAATCGGTGCATAGAAGAAAAATAAATAAATAAGGTCTGATTTTTTTGGGGTAGAAATGCAATGAGATCAGGGAATAGACGGTAAAAAAATTGACTAATATTAGGAGGAAGATATAAACACAAGAAAATAGGCAAAAATTGTACAGCAGTGGGAAAATATTGGAAATATTGAAACAGGAAGGAGAAGAAGGACTCGTTTATGAATATATAAACCCATAAAGGCAGTGGCATGATTAGGGGGGAATTTTTTGGATGGACGATTGAAATCAGCAGAGTCATTGGGCAGTCGGAGCTCGGTTTACTGAAAAAAAGATGAGCATTTTAGGCATTAAAATATAACTGGCAGGCAGCTAGTTAGAAAAATAGCTGGACAGCCACAGTTAGACAGTTTAGAAACTCACCACGACAACCAGCTGACACGGAATGAGCTCGTCTTCCTAAAGCACGAGGAATATTCAAGTCGTATGGGACTATGTCCTCACAGCGAGTTTTTTTGATGCTGTAGTCAAAGTCGAATCTCCGTATGACCTGTCTACAAACAACGCACTTGAGACTGAGCATTTTTTCATCATGGGCTTTCTATAAATTGTCTTATCTCTTTTTAAAGGATTCTCTTACCGCGACGAGTAAAACGGCGCACTTTTTGCAGATTACGCGATGACTGCAGGGGTAGGCGACGATGTTAGCACGGGCAGTCAAGCACACGCAACACTCTTCTTCGGGGAAGCGGGCCAAAGGTTGGTTCTCCTTTTCACAACTGGCGAGGATCTTGGCCTATAAAAATTTCAATTATTTTAGGCTATTTTTATCTCCTTTTCACTTTTTCAATGATTCATGTGTCTGCAATTCGTCAGCCGCCATTTGCCTTCCTTGACGTTGGTCGGTCATGCGCCGCCGCCGAGAGAGCAGCCCAGACAGATCATAAAATGGCATTGGACGGCGAGCAGGATGATCAAAAAACGAATATGCGATTATTTTGATCGACGAGCGGAGGGAAGGAGATCTTTTGGACTTTTAGCATAATCTGCACTTGTTTATTTTGATTTTATATGAATAATTTTCAGAAAAATAGAAAGATTTTTGCATTTTTGCAAAATTTTAATGGTAAATATTATTTCAGGTGTATACAAACATCAAAATAGTCGCTGATTTTCTATTTTTGCTTTTATAATTGCAGTAATTATTGAATTTACAGAAAAAAAGGCGATTTTCTTTGATTTTTAGGAAGAAAAACTCACAACACGGGCATTGTTGAATCTGTCGTTGCTCATGGCTGAAACTTGGACGTCGTCACGGCTTTTTGATTTGGTTTTCTTCTGGAAAAATTGTTTTATTAGTCGATGGCCAAATTAGAAATCCCCCCAAAATTCGCATTCCCACATAAACAAAATTTTGCAGAGAAGAACACGTCACGTATTGTGAAAATAATTGAAAAAATGTTTGTCAAAGTGCAAAGGAGGAGAAATAAATAGAAGGGCGGCCAGACCAGATGAACCCATGTTTTCCAGACGGCGAGACGACAATAACATGTCCTCCCATTCCAAACGGGAAGTATTTTGCAACTATTATGGATGCCAGAGGGAGGGGGGTCTAGACAAGGAGACTAATTCAATTGCTCTCTTTGGTAACGAATTTAAAAGAGGAGACAAGTGGAAGAGAGAGCAAAAAGAGACCCGCTGTTGTCTGGTGATTTTCGATCAGCAAAATGTCCGCGTGTGCCCGGCTATTTGCACCCTGGTCTTATGATCGCCATACTTCCACCTAGATTCTGTCGTCAAATGCACAAAAATTTTGAGGAAAACAAGAGAAAAACATTCGGCGATCGGAAATCGAATAACATTTAGTCTATTTTAGTCGATTTTATTGGGTTCTGATAAAAATAAATAGCTGCATCTTATAGAGCAGTCAATTTTCTACAAAATGAGTATAAAAACTCACAGAATAAGTTAAAATTCTAGAAAGAAATTCAATTTTTTGTCGAGATTACAAGATTCAGCGCCCGCTTCCCCTTTGCATCGCCTATCTGCTGCTATTCCGTAATTCTGATGAAATTTCTAGCAATTTCTGCTGTTTTCAGCACAAATATTATAAAAATTGCTAGAAAAACAGAAAGAAAGCGGGTTTTCAGGGCGGCGGATGTTGATCCAGGGCCAAGAGAGGCGGATCTCCCCGGATCAGACAACTTCCCTTGATGAAATTCCCTAATTTTTTTGATAGCTCGCTAAAATTTATCCGATTTCTGTGACTGTAGCGAATTCTGGGGGTTGTCTCCAAATCCCCCGCTGATCTATGCCGCCGTCTGCAACTTGGCCGCCCCCGCTTGTCCCCAGGTAACGGAGCCAGACTACATTCGTCGTCGACCCCCCGAGGGCGGATAGATTTGCAGCAGACACAGTACTCGCTCTCTCTCCCCGTCGCCATGTGTGCTCAATGGCGGCCGCCATGTCCCATGACTCAACGGACGTCATCAGTCTGTACCGACTAGTCAACAACTGAAGGGGGAGAACTGTACAGGGGGATGGCTTCATAAAATCTTAGAAAATATTCGAATGTAGTTTGGCCAGACAAGCCGCGCAGGACAAACAAGTCCCGGCCCCCTGGTTTGAGGTTTGATGCGCGAAAAATGAACACGAGACCAACTGGAAAGGATTAGCAATGGAGCTGAGTTACCAGTCCTTTCTTATAGTCTCAAAGGGTCCGCCCATTTTGCAAGGACAGTTCCGCCTCCCGTCTGCAGACATCTTGATCAACAACAAAAACAGACAGATTGTGAAAGCTTGGCCGCCGACGCGGCCGTTAGTCACCGCGCGAAACTGTCTAGACGGATGGATGACTGGTAAAAGTAGGACGACGGAGGGATTGGTTCCGGTTATGGTGGGGGGGGATACAGGGCGTCTGATCTCGGGGATAGACACCGAGACATAAGTGAAAATGCGAGGAAAACAAGCAGCAGACAGAACCCAGACGATTTATGATCAGTCTAGACGGAAATCGGCAACTGTGAGAGAAATTACTGCCGAGGAAGATTTTTGTAGGAAAATGGATTAGAAATGAGCATTATGATGGAAAATTGTGATTTTAGAAGGAAATGATCGAGAAATTTAAAAAAAAAACAGACAAAAATGACAAAATAAACAATTGTTTGCCATTTCTATTTAAATTTTCGGTTTTCGTAGACTAAAATGAATAGACAACTGTTATTTTTAGCTGCATATAATCAAAAAATGGATTAAAATAAGCAAGAAATATCTTTTTCTTAGAAAAATTAGAAGCTATTTTCAAAAAATTAGCTGTAAGTGATTTTCAGAAAGAAATTGACATCCGAAATGTAAAAGAACAGAGAACTAATGTTGTATTAATTTATAGAAGCAAACTAGATCTATTAGAAAGTAAAAACAGCGGAATGTTCAAGGAATTGGACACACAAAGCCGTCTGGAACCGAAAGAAATGCAAGTGTAACCGAGTGAGAAAAGAAAACTCCCATTTAAACATCCCCAGGAGGATCAAAAACTGATGTCGTAAAATGGCCACCTGGCTTGGGGTCAACAACAGCCAGACAACTCACCGATGTCTGAGCCTTTGGTGTCGGCTGTTGTGCTGTTGGTTCGGATTGGCTACGGCTTCGGAATTTCTTGACCAATTCCTTGAACATGTCGACAGAGAGCGAGGAAGAGAGACTGGCAGTCAGTCAGTCTCAAAGACCCTGGGAGACCCGCCCCGGCGGCGAGTGCCCTCCCCCGTCTGGCTTATTCTTCGCTCGGTCGGCTGTCTCTTCTCTCTCTCCTTCTGCCGCAGTCTCTCGCCGGTCTCTCCTGCCAGACAATGTTCTCTCGCCCAGCTGTCTCACTTCATATTTTCTGGCCCTCTCCTTGTCGACTGCGCTCTCTCGTCGGCCTTTCTCCTTGAGTCTACTTGCACCTAAATTTAATTACTCTCTACTAGGGCCTTTTCGTCTCGGGACCCAATGGTCCAAGTCGTCTAGACTGTACTCCTTGTCATCTTCTCTCTTTGTCTCGTCGACTGTTTCTTGCCCGCCCTCAACCTTGTACTCGACTCGTCGTCCGTCGTCGCCGCTGCCGCGTAAACAACAGTCCGCCAGACGCCCTCCTGTCGCGACCTCCAGACAAAAATTGCGGGAGATGGTTTTCGAGCGGGAAAAGAGAACATCGCCACAATCGGTTAATTTGGACTGGCAACGGAGAACAGATACGAAGAAATCAGAGGTCGCCAAAGAGAAGGAGACAAACAACGACTTCCGGGTGGACTATCATCTCCAAAAAAAGAAAGGGAAGTGGTCGGCTAAAAAAAGAGATGTCGACGATCGAGTGCAGAAGGTCCGTGGCCGTAATTTTCCAGTTGCCGAGATATTACGGGTGCAGGAGACTTCCTTCTGCATGGGGATAATCCCTCAAAAAACTGGGAAGATTACTTCTTTAAAATGTCAGCAGATGTTCACCGCTGCTGCTGCGTCAAATCCCATTAATGAATAATTACCGTAATCTAATAATATATTCAGTGATAAATAGGAAAAACTAGACGTTTCTAGTCTGATTTTCTTCAAATTTGAATATCCGGTGAAAATGTGCCGCTTTCTGGTCGAAAATAGCCGCCTCTCGTCATTTTCTCCCCTCATTTTTGATCTCCCCCAGTGTCAATTTCCCACTCCCTCAGCTGTTCCTTCCGCTATTTTCTCCCGATTGGTTCAATTTAAAGAATCAGAGAGATGTCTGCCGAATCCTTTCAATCCGACGGATTGGACATCTTGTGTGGGTTTCAATGACGAGAAGGATCAGTCGTTTTTTTGTCTTCTCCTTTGCAAGACCCGGGATTGTTTTCCAGACGTTTTGACGTTATGCCGATGAGGCACTTCTGCGATAAGATAGACTCGTCGCGCCTTTTTCTCCTTTATTTCGGGACTTTCACTAGTCGCCTAAAGAAAAAAAGGCCGTAGACTTCATGGAAACAACATAAAAAGCAGCGGCTGGGATGGATTACTGCAAAATTATAATAAGAATAGGCAGCAACCATTCGACGGGCATTCGATCCTTCCTGATCGCAGACATTTTTACTATTTTTTCCTCCTTCATAATTCAAGTCGACGGCCAATTGACACATGCAGACGACTTTTTTACCTATTCGGGCGGGCGCGTGCAGACGGCGGCTGCAGTTACCGCGACGTGCGAAACGAGGACATGACGAGAGGCGAGGCTAACCAGCTGATCAAACAAAGTCTGGGAATTTCAATGTTTTTGTCTGTGATTTTATGTCGAATGGAATTGGCCCGAAAGGATCAGAGATGAGATGGCCGGCCGGCTGGTACACGGCGACCAGCTGGCCATGTCCCCGAAACATTAAACGATCTCTGAACAACGTGGGTGCCGCCGGGGGGCACATGCCCGCCGCTGCTGGTCGTCAATGGCAGACAGCTTGGGAATTGAGGAAAAAAACGACGACGAGGGGCTTCCGGATGACATTAATTCGGCCATGTAAATCGAGGAAGGAGATCAACGGCGGCAGACGTCGACTGGCGAGGGACGACGGGTCGAGTCAACCGTAAAATCTCGGCAGTGGCATTTCTCACAGCAAAATCCTCTGAAATCCAGTTGGCGAGATTTTACAGATGCCGGGAGTCCGTCTTTCCCAGAAATCCTTGAAAATCATCCCAGAACACATTTTGTCTACAATAATTTTGTGGATTTCTTGTGTGTTTCGTGTTTTGCCGTCGAAAAGGCATCAGAGGTCTCGTAGGATAACAAACGAACATAAGAAATAACAATTTTCGCCTGTCTCGTCAAAAGTCCAAAGTTATGAACAAGACGAGGACAAAACAACCATAACCTGGGACTATTTTCGGGAAACTAAAGACATTTTCTGTTCCGGGGCTCTCCTGAAAGCTTTTACAGTAGTTCTGAGCAGTAGGAATTGGGAAATTCCCTGGAAATGGCCAATTTCCCTGGGTTCTGGTCTCGTAAACCTCAGCAAGCTGCCAACTGCCGAGCCTTTACGAGTACAGCGGTTTATCCGTCTTGTGCTCGTCATCTCCCATGTTTTTTGTGAATTTTCCTCGTCATTTTTTCGTCTTCGATCCTCCTCGACGTCATTCGTCGACCGTCGTCGTTATCACCGTCGACCATCTCTCCCTCCGGGTTGGCTGTCGGCCAAGGCGAGCGGAATTAATTCGTCGCTTTTGATTAACAACCAAGAATTTGAACACAAGACAATGGCGTTTTTTAATTTCATTTTGTCGCCGTCATTTCCCGGATGTTTTTCCAGTTACTCTTGCATTTTATGTCATTTATCTACGGCGGGGCGGAAGCTATTGTCTGGGAATTAGAGACGGCGGGAAAACATTGGGGTAGACAGAGGAATTTCATGGGAAATTGTGGCTTTTCTGGGAAATGGAGGAGTTACAGTAATTTCCTTTTAGAATTAAAGTGGTAGAAGACGGAAGAAACCTTCCAGGACTCGGACAACTTCCCGTGAAAATGTTGCAAAGGGGAGTCCTAATGCCACGCCAGCAAACGCGACTCCATGCCGTCGATAGCTCAGTTGGTAGAGCGGAGGACTGTAGTCTGGCTGATATCCTTAGGTCGCTGGTTCGAATCCGGCTCGACGGAATGTCTTTTTGCTTTTTTCCACTTTTGTCTGGTGTCAAAATGGCCCAAAATCCGTGGACAACATCTTTTTTTTCTAAAAGTTTGTACTATTTCATGTCTAAACGTTCATTTCCCCGTGTTTACATCAGAAAATAGAGATTTCTATGCGGATAAGAAGCCCAGACATCTTTTTGCAGAGATTAGAGGCTACTTTTGTCGGTCGAGGCTCCAAATGTTTTTCAGTTTTTCTTAGCCGCGCCCCGTCTAGACGGACTCAATAAAGCGGAGAGGAGAGGCGAGCGAGAAAGAGCCAAATGCTCGTTTTTATGACAATTTCCAGGAGGAAGACAATCGACCGCCTGGGTGGTCGACAGCCGTCTCCTCCTCGTCCGTTTGATCAAGGAAACAAACTCCGTCGACTCGCTTGGAAGTCGCCAGACAGGATCTTCTTCCCTTTTGGAGCCACTTCAAAACAAGGAAGTTTTTGTCGTCTGAAGGACGAGCAAAACACAGAAGGAGAAAAACAGAAGCGGAAGGAGACAGACAGCACTAAAGTCGAGGGGAAGACGGAAGGAAAATAACTGAAATTTGGAGAATCTTGGGAAGATTACGACAGTCTGCCGGGATCAACTCCGTCGACGAGGGTCGTCATTTCATTTCTCCCCAGACGACGATGACCGATCCTTTACGAAATTACAGTAATCCGGGTTAAAATCTCCCAAAAATAGAAGCAATCACTTGTTTACAATGAATTCCATTGAGATACATTCCAAATGTCTCCGAGCCGATGGCCTTGTTCGGCAGAAATCGGCACGTCACAAAAGATGCGCCGCCGACTGTTCTCTTCCCTGGCACGGAGACCTCGGCTAAATATGAAAGCAACTAAAAGGTTACGGTAGAAAATCGAGATTCCAGAAGAATTGTGGGGGGTTGGGGAGATGTCTCGTGGTCGGCGTGTCTCCCAGGAGATTCTTCACGGGAATTGGCCGGGGGACATTTGAGGGATGTCGCTTCTTGTAGAAAACTTTCAGACGATATTAGAAATGACCAGATGACTGTGACGAGTCGCCCGTGAGATCATTTCCCAGTTGTCGACAAAATCCCCCCGAGACATTTCCCTTGGCACAGTTCCAAATATCCCGGAATCTCGTGGATATGACAGCCGATGACCCCAATCCTGAACTGAGAAACCAAGCAATGTGACTTCCTGCGACCAATGTCCAAAATATCGTTTGACAGTCGGCCAACACCCTGTTAATATGGTCGACCTTGTTTTTCTCAACGGGAGAACAACGAAAAGAAAAGGAAACGACTCTAAAATTGGGAGATTTCCAGCCATTTTCTAAGGAATCGGTGTACTTGCCATTTCCCGCGATTGTCTCGCCACCAGACATTTTCCGTGTCCGCCCGTCGTCGGGGATCAATTACATCCCATTCACCAGAGGTTTTTCTCGTCTGCTTTCTTCCCACCTGTCTAACAACAAATCAAAAGAAGAAGAAAACGAGCCGTCATTTCCGTTTCGATTACTCGATCCTCGTCGAATTCGGGAAAACATTTCCAGACCGAGCCATCGTCCAGCTTGTTTGTCTGTACTTTTCAGACAGTCATGCGGTCAGCTGGCACAGACGTCGCCCATCTAAAAGTGCAATTTTGGCGTATTGTGACAGGTGAAAGGAATTTGTTGTCGTGTTCGGGATTGAAAGAAGAGACTTCGTCTTGGCAAGGGCAGCGTCGACTCTTCAGTGATTGGAGATGTCGTCGTTGAGATTCTCTTCATTCCTGAAAAGTCCAAAGAATTCTATTAAAATTACAATATTATTATTAAAATCATTGTCGTACGCATAGCAGATCTCCGTTGAAAGGAAACTCGGGCCCGCGTCGACGAGATGACATACGGAAGCCGTCGTCATCCTCAATGTCGATACCCATCTATCCGACTTATTCCTAGAATGGGATCATTTTCAGGCTTTGGACAAACGTCAAAAAAACGGTATTTTGTATAATTTCGGTTTCAATTTAATGCGTCCTACGAGGCGTCGAGACTTGGAGCGAATGACGACGAGCAGATATCCTCACCGGTATCAAAATCTGGAATAGCAGAATTTTTTTCTCACAGAATCATTCCAAACGTGTAATCGCCTATGACAAATAAGTTGATGATCATGGATTCAAGCACCACTGTCGACCATGTTGATATCCATCTGAAACAAATTCTTTGAGCAGACTCGATTTTACTGGTCGTCATTAGTGGCTAACAGTTTCTTCTCATGGGCAAATCACAGCATTTGGCGCAACTTCTCTAACAAAAAGAAGAAAAGCTTTGACATAATTTCCGGCTTCTAGAGCCATTTCACAAGCCAGAGCTAATTGCCCATTAGCCTAAAAAAATAAAAATAAAAAGTTAAAAATCAAAACCTTTGCTTTGATGTATCGAGCTGCAGCAATCCACGATTTAGGTAAATTAACAATTTGGCATATTTTGTCATAATCAGCTATAGTCAGCGACATTGCAAATCTATCGAGGCATTCTCTCATAACGGCAGATCGACTATATATCACGAAATTTGGAGGAAACCAAAAAAACATACGATTGATCGTTGCTAATATGGCTGAGTACATAAAGGGCATCTTGAGGAAGATCATTAGCCATCAATTGTTCAGCATATGTGGTGTGAAGGCGTTGTTCTGCTGCTGGTTCCATTGTATTATAGCCAATTGAACGAAGAACAGTCCATAAATGCCAACTGAACAGAAATAATAACTGAAAGAAAGAAATAATCAAACCTCAGATGGCCATCAAAAAAGCTGCTACTAAAATCAATTGCAGAATCGAGCAGTTTCTCAACGGAATAGGCCGAATCTCGACTAAGTCGCATTAAATGGTAAAATAAAATATCATCTGCATCTTTGGCACTAGGAATTTGCTCAACAGCTTCATCTAATGTTTCTTCAAAACATCTGTACCCGCGTAAATACCACAAGTATATTCCCATAGCCTAAATACGTTCATTTATTAGTTACAGTTATTCTCTTCACCTGTTTCCACGGTAAACCTTCAATACAGCTAATAATCTTCTTTTTGCCTTTAGAAGTATATGAAATAGATAATTGTCCTGCCAACATTAGATAAATTTTGAGGATGTGCAAGTCGACATGTTCAATCATTCTGAATTGATCCCAGAACTCTATCTAAATGCAAATAAATTCATAAATAACCATAATTTATCACCTGTGCTTGAAAATCTTGTTGTGTGGCGCGGGGATCAACTTCAAAAGTTGCTAATAATGTGCTAAGATACAATAAATCTTCTTCATCGGCAGCTGTAATAGCATCCTCCAAATTACCTCGACAAAGGGCTTCCCATACAGATGATCCTACAAATAGAAATACTCCAATGTCTAACCCAGGAAATATACCTCGTCCTGTGACGTTTGCTTTTGGTAAAAGAGCGACTTCTTCTCTTAACCAGCTGCATACATTTTCAAGGCGATCCCATCTCCAGCGGCCTTCATTATTTCCTGGGAAAAGAGCACGACACAATTTCCAAACTCTTTCTTCGTCTGTTCGATTACCTATAACAAATTTATGTGAATTAGAAAATAAAACTAACTTTGAGCAGCAGTGGCACAAAATGAATCAATTAACTGAGCATGGTCATTAGAAGGTTTTACTCGAGGTGCTACTTGTTGCCCTTCCATTTCATGATGTCGCACTTTAGCAGAAATAGAATGATTCCTTTGAATTATTTGAGAGCAACGAATATTATGCTCCAACATATCGGTTACATAATCTTCTTGCAGAGTACCAGAACGTCTAAGAGATCGAATAAGTATTCCATTATTTTCAGGCTGTAAACTGTTCACAAATAATCCTTCTAAAATTAGAACATTTTCTAAATAAAAATTATTCAATCTTACTAGCACTCCAGCCAATTCTGGCAACTGTTCCACGAGCACTTTGTAAATCCATAAATTGACTCATACCGAATCCTTTACATTTTTTGAGAGGATATCCACCTTCAAATTATGTGCTCGCTGTTACACATTGCAATTGTGGTTCTGCTGGTTTGTGACGAAAAAAACTGAGCTTCTTTCTTTTTTAACTGTTCCAATAGAAATTTGCTTTCTTCCCGATCATCAATATCAATTTTGGGCTTCTTTTCATGTGGTAGCTAAATATAATTATACAAACTCAAGCAAACTGGCTAACCTGGAATTCATCGTCTTGCTCATCTTCGTAACGGCGAAATCCTTCTTGGCGGAAATATAGCGCGGCCAAATCCTTCACGGCGATTTCACAATGCGGCAATCTAAAGTTTGGCGGAACCCTTACCGTGCGTCGCACGGCGTGCGAAAATGCATATTTTTAAAATAATGTAAATTTCGAAAATGTTTTCGTTACAGTACCATACGAAGTCTTTCGACCTTTGAAAATGTGGATACCTTTGTTGCATGCAACGCTGCCAAAATGTATCGAAGGCGTCGAAAATTGGTTTTCTTATTGAAGAAGGACGTTTTTCACTGTTATTTCTCATTTTTCCCTGCTTCCTTGTTATTCTTCGTCATCTTTGCTCATATTTCATTTTTCAGTGTTCAAGAAGAACGACAATGATGTGTTGAATCAGATCACCGAGAGGCTTGAGAGCGATCTCCAACTTGGAGAGGATTTTATGGCGGTTAGTTGATACTTTTATACTTCGCCGCCTTTGCTTATGTTTAGGTTCTTAGCTCAGAAGAACTATTTTGCCCGTTTGGAATTGGATCATGGAATTTTTCTTCTGTATTATGGAAATCTGCGATTTTTTTCTTCAGTTTAATGGCGGTTAGAAATAGTTTTTAATACTTCGCCGCCCCTAATTTCAGGTTTATTTGTGAAATATTACTGTTGATTTCTATGGGAGCGCCAATGGATATCCTTATTTTGAGGAGATGTTATGGGAATGTGAAGAAGAAGAAAAGAAAGAAGAACAAAGATATTTTTTATAATTATCATTTATTTCTGTTCAGGCTACAATAATTTACAATAAAAATAATGATTAAAACCAAAAAAAAAAGTATTGATACTACCAAAGCCAGTAAAGCAAGATCAAAACGACTAGCGGTTGTTGTATTTGGCCACGAGATCCGCTATACGGCGTGAACTTCTTACAGGACGAGACGCAGGTTTGCTGGTGACCTTGGATCCGCTGGACTTGGCCTTCGAAGGAGCGGTACCATTGTTTTTCCCATCATCCCAGGCTTTTTCCTCATCCTTTGTTGGACGAAACACCAGATAAGGTTCGAGTTGTCCGGCGCCTAAATAATTCCAAATTATTGACAACAAAATTTTCTCACCATTTGGAAGCAGGATCCTGTGCAGACGAGCGAATTCAATGCCCATGGTTGTAGATGCAGCAAGCTCTCCTGTCTGGGTCGTATCCATGTCGCAATCTGGTGATGCATGCTTGGCTGTCTTGTCGTCATTGTCCACAGCGGGAGGCCTGTAGTTCAAGATGATTTCCTCCACGTCGACATGAGGCATTTTTACATAACCTAAAATTGAAAATTAAAAGAACATTATAATCACTAACCGAACTCATCGTCTTTCAAGACCATAGAATACTCTTCGATGCCGTCGAATTTTAGGCACCCAAAGCTGAGAACACCAACTTTTCTTGTTACAAGCAGCTTGCGGAATCCAAAGGGAAGTTCGATCCCCTGCTCGCATTCTTCTTTGGAGTATCCTGTGACGAGAAGAGTTGCATTGGGGAAGAAGCGGCATCCAACGGCATATCTTACATTGAAGGTTAGCAAAAATTTTGTCTTCTGTCGCTGCGGCTCGCTTCTGTAGTTCATAATCGAGTCGAAGCCCATGCAAGGAATCTTGATCAAGGCCTTTTTGCCATCGCCGGCGGTCGCATCAATAGTGTAGGTGTTCCCAGTCTAAACAAAACTTGTAAATGAAGACAATGAAAGAAAACTAACCCTCATCTTGACGTACATATCCTTTGGAACCTCGACCTTCTTCGATTTGCCTTCCTTGCTTGTTACCGTCAAAAAACGTGGCCGGTATTTATCATCCTTCAGCAGTATACATTTTGGAGAGACCTCAAAGCTCGGCGTGTCTTCTTTGGCTCCTTGTGCTGTCGAATTTGGTGGGTATTCCATAAGCGATGGGAATCCGATTTGATCCATGCTGAAAAAAAAATTATTTAGAGAAAAATGATGAAAAAGAGCGAGCAAATGAGAAAAGAGACGAATGACAGTTTCGACGAGACATCTGGTCGACAGCGTCGCCTTTTCTTGTCGACTTGACCGAATTTGACAAAACTGTTTTGAATTTCGCTTTTCTCGACAAAACGGTAAAATGGTCATCAAAACCATGGGTATAAGACAGAGAATGCTAATGAAGTGAAGAGGAGGCAACTCTGGGCGACATATGCCATGTAGCTCGGTCGACGGCGACATCTCGACTTGTCAGCCCCCATGGCTGGTTGGAATGGGATCAAACTGATTTGAATCCCACTTTCTTTGGTAAAACGGGGAAGAGGACATCAAAATACTGGTAACGAGGAAGATAACACCATGTAGGGAAGCCGTCCACGGACGACATGTGTCATATTACGTGGTCGACGGCGACATCTCGACTTGTCAGCGGCCGCCGCTGGTTCAAACAGATCAAGTTGGCTTGAAATCCACTTTTTTGAGAAATAGGGAAGAGGACATCAAAATAATAGTAACGAGGTTGAAAACACCATGTAGGGAAGCCGTCCACGGACGACATGTGTCATATTACGTGGTCGACGGCGACATCTCGACTTGTCAGCGGCCGCCGCTGGTTCAAACAGATCAAGTTGGCTTGAAATCCACTTTTTTGAGAAATAGGGAAGAGGACATCAAAATAATAGTAACGAGGTTGAAAACACGAATTTCTAGACAGTTGATAGTTTTGGAGCCGAGAATGCGAAAGAACAACTGATCCATACCAGACGAATATCCACATGAGTTCTTGTGTTTCGCTTTCTTTCCAACTGTCCGATGGCTTCGAAAGGCACGACAGAGTTTCTTTCCTCGACAAGATTTAAACTTTTAACCGGTGAAAAAGTTTCAATCATGGTCGAGCCTGAAACCATTTCTTTGTGAACGTCAAGAAGATTTGCAAAACAGCGTAGAAAAGTCGAAAATTGCTTCGGCCATCGGATAAGAAGGCAAAGCTGCCATGGATGACCAATGAAAACTACCACCCGTGATTTTTATGACTATTGTCCTAATGTAGTGGCGCTCATACAACTTTTCCTTTATAACCGGGAGAGGGCAGCAAGAATTTGAACCTGTAAGAGCAAATTTTGTGTGTCAAGCTATGGTTAAACAGAGTTGACACGGGCGACAAGTGGAGAGCGCAAATCACAGAAGACAACACAGCGAGTCAGGCTAGAAATGTCGGAGTAAAAAAGAACTTATTTGTCTGATTACAGGATGCCATATATCCGGGTGTTGTCCTTTAGACGAACATGGAGATGATCTGGTTATCCATGGAAAAAAGACCAGCCATCTCTGCTAATCTCGTGTCTTATGGGGTTGCCAGAAGATCGAGAGCTCGTCTAGCCGCCGATGACTGTCGACTTCATTGGCCTCTTGAGACTATCCAAAAGTGTTTTTTTTCTATCCTTCTCTCATTTTCTCCCAAGAATTTTTCCCTCCTGACTCATCCCATGTTGTCCCGTGTGATTTGACCTCCGACCTTGACATTATTTGCTTTTTGAAGCTTACAACACTGGCAGGGCATAGAGTAAATAAAGTCTCGGGACTATATAATGATCTCCGACTGCAGAAGCCAACCATCCAATAAGATGTTCCCTTTCCTCGCTTTGGTACTCGTCGCCTGCCTTGGTGTCGCCCTTGCCGATCCTCCAGCTGGCACCAGTGGAATGACCCTGAATGGACAGGACATCAGCAGTCGAGTTTTCACTGATCCATTCACGGGCCGGTAAACTGCCTGAACATCCTTTAAATTGCAAGAATTTTCAGTATGTATTCGAATTATCAAGTTCATCGAGCTCTCGACGCAATGTACGGCTCTGGGACGAACAACAATCAGATGACGGGCGGCAATGGAATGGGACAGATGGGCCAAGCTGGAATGAACCAACCATATCAACAGCAATATTCCTCGAATAGCAACAGAGGATAAATGTCGACGAATTGTACTGAATAGTCGAATAAATCTGTCTTTTTCAATATGCGAGGACGACCAGGACATCCCTATTTGAGACGGTCGACAGCAATGTCATTGACTGTCTTCCACCTTCACTTCCAAGCTTTTCGTTCGGACGATTGCTAGCCTTATTATGACGGCATAATCACGACCGAGTCTTGAGATATGATGGGATCGACATGACTTCGAATGGCAGATGACGACGCTACTTTTCGAACTGAACAAATTGTTGACGTCGACGGTCTTTACTCCACATTCGGATGGTCATCGATCCGTTCCAAACAATTTCCGCCAAATTTATATCAGTTTTTTGGTCAAAAGCAGAGCTTTGTTTAGTCTTTTTGACGAGTCATCATCAGTGAACCATTTGAATCGATAGCCGTCTTCCCGGATGGGCATCGTCGAGTCGCTGCAGTCATTGCTCTACTTGCTTCTTCTTCTTTATGTGCTAGTTTCACTCTACTGGATTCTTATTCAACACGATATTATTGACTGGCGAGGTTTTTCGGCTTTTTATTGGTTAAAATTCGGAATTATAGAAGCTCAACGTAAACGTGAAGAAGAAAATCTCGAAGAAATGGAACATCAACAGGACAACTAATCAAAACAGTACAAATAAACAGTGGAAAATTCTCTGTTTGTTGTTTATTTATATTTTGATGATGAGAAGTTCACACGAGGAGAATTATCAACAGGCTGTGCGACATTTCTGGCATTTACATCAAAGAGAAATCTTGAGTCGGAAGGCGACGGCAGCCAGTCGACGATGCCGTTCTCCGGCGGCCCATGTCTTCTCAATCTTACTCAGCACATTCTCTGGGCCGGGCTCTACTTTTCTAATAGAGACAATATAAAAATGAAATAAGAAAGTCAATAATTTTCAGGGAAAACGAGGAGCCCGATTCCATTGGGGTACAACGAGTCATTTTTGCTCCAACGTAATTGAATTCTTCCTGAACTTCCGTTGCACAGCTTTCATCAAATTTTTTTCTGTTGTTTTTCTCGGTTGTATACTTTTTTTTCTGGAAATAGTCATTTTCTGATTGCAAACAGCAAATGACAATATTCAATATTCATCTTATCTTGCATACATGGTTTTCTCACCTTTTGATGAAATTTGCATAAGATTCTGCTTGCTCTGATTTATTTCACCTCGTTTTTTTTCTCATCTAGTATATTTTCAGATATGTCAGACTCATTTTTCTACCACTTCAGAAAACGACTTCCTGTCTACATATGGCCTATTTTAACAGCAGGTTTGATTTTTTGTATCTTTTCTTTTTTTAGGAGTTTGATTTTGAACTTTACCTTTGGTTCTTGAAGTTGCAATTTTGTTGCGAAAATTGATATTATACAGGGAAGAAGAACTGTTTTATTTGACTTTTTTCAGGACTAATTTTTATTGACTGGAATCATACACGAGAATGGAAAGCCAATGGACGAGTCTCCGTGTTACAAAAAGAAATTCTTGGAATAGAACGAGCTGCGTAGATTTATTTTCCTATTGACTGCTATTATATTTTATCATTAGACAGGTATTTTGTTTTAAAAAATGCTCAAATTTGTCATAAATTTATTATTTTTTATCACAGCACAGGTGTTTTGAATGGCATGATGAGTACTCGTAATTCAGAGAAAAACAGGGAAATTCAGACAGTTTGAGTGTATGTCGATTTTGTTGTTACTGCTCCGGTTTTAGTCCAAGCATGAAGTGAAATCAAAGTATGGAGTAACCCAGCTTTGACATTTCTAGAAGGTTTAGTTCTTTCTCGATTTTTCGTCAATCTCACCCCGTTATCCTCGTGTTGTGAGTTATTGCCGGCTTGATGGCATTATATATTTCGTCACAAAGCTCAGGCCATTTCATCCAAAGTGATCTTTGCGTAGATTCGCATAAAGATGTTACAGCTTGCGCGCATCTAAATGCTCTTTTTTAGCTATTTTCAGGAGATAAAACCTATTCACAATTACAGGATCTTCCCTTTCTGGAACATTCTCCTCGTCACTTTTTTCAGTTCCATCATTTTCTTCATCTGATTCTGTTGGAAGATCCGGTAGATTTTGTATTATTTCTGCCTGAGGTTTGTTGTTTCTTGTGGTATTTTTCAAACTTACAGTATTATCTTCTTGTAAAACAATTAGCCATCCTTTTACAATTGAAACCGTTGTATAAAGGACAGGATTCACGGTGTCGATAGCCTAAAAAGCAGCGATTTCTTTTCTCGAGGATGAAATAACCTTTGACATATTTCTCGGCCAATGCATACATAAAATAGTTCCTAAAAATGTTGGAATATTATCTGTGCCATCGTTTCCTTCCATAATATAGGCAGCACAAATATTCCCGAGACGAGATGCTATGGAATCACAGAAATTATCATATTCTGAAGGGAGAAAAATAAAATCGAGAAATTTCTTGGATTACCCATAAGAGTAACAAAAATACCAGCTGCAAATTCTCCTTCGCCATTGGATAAGGCCGTTTGTAATAAAGAATCGGGTAATTTATCCCATTCCTCTTCATCCATTTTTGATAAATAAGAAGATGAAGCAATATTCCTTTCTGAAAATTATTTTTTTACTTTCTGAAATGGGTAACTAACTAATTTGAGCTGCTGATCGATCCGGCCTGACACTGAGATCAGAAATTTGTGTGATTATTGAATCTAAATCATCCAGGCTCTCAGTCGGCTCTTCTACTTTCGATCGTCGAGGAGCTCGAGATGATCCAGGCAGAGGAGCGGCTCCAGTTCCTCGCAGAGCTCCTTGCAAATTGGCGAACATCCGTCGATCTCGGCCATCTCTTTTTCGTTCCGAGGATTCCGGAGTCGACACCGTGCCTCTCATAATTGGATCTGAGCTAATTGATAGAGAACGAATGAGGCAATTCTAAGAAATGGTCAAGAAGAAGAGAGGAAGCTGTTTTTAAAAAAAAATAATAGAGAAAGCATGTGCAGCGAAGCGAAAACTATGGAAAAATCGCATTTATGAGAATTTGCATCGAATAAAAGGAGCGTTTGTGATCTAGGAGATAAAAAATAAATGGACGGACAATATTCAAGAAAATAAGCTTTTGATCGAACAAAAAATGACCATATGTGGAGAAATACTCCAATATCTGAACCAGAAAGCATACCTCGACCCGTGACGTTTGCTTTTGGTAAAAGGGTGACTTCTTCTCTTAACCAGCTGCATACATTTTCAAGGCGATCCCATCTCCAGCGACCTTCATTATTTCCCGGGAAAAGAGCACGACACAATTTCCAAACTCTTTCTTCGTCTGTTCGATTACCTATAACAAATTTATGTGAATTAGAAAATAAAACTAACTTTGAGCAGCAGTGGCACAAAATGAATCAATTAACTGAGCATGGTCATTAGAAGGTTTTACTCGAGGTGCTACTTGTTGCCCTTCCATTTCATGATGTCGCACTTTAGCAGAAATAGAATGATTCCTTTGAATTATTTGAGAGCAACGAATATTATGCTCCAACATATCGGTTACATAATCTTCTTGCAGAATACCAGAACGTCTAAGAGATCGAATAAGTATTCCATTATTTTCAGGCTGTAAACTGTTCACAAATAATCCTCCTAAAATTAGAACATTTTCTAAATAAAAACTATTCAATCTTACTAGCACTCCAGCCAATTCTGGCAAATGTTCCACGAGCACTTTGTAAATCCATAAATTGACTCATACCGAATCCTTTACATTTTTTGAGAGGATATCCACCTTCAAATTGTGTGGTCGCTGTTACACATTGCAATTGTGGTTCTGCTGGTTGGTGACGAAAAAACTGAGCTTCTTTCTTTTTTAACTGTTCCAATAGAAATTTGCTTTCTTCCCGATCATCAATATCAATTTTGGGCTTCTTTTCAGGTGGTAGCTAAATATAATTATACAAACTCAAGCAAACTGGCTAACCTGGAATTCATCGTCTTGCTCATCTTCGTAACGGCGAAATCCTTCTTGGCGGAAATATAGCGCGGCCAAATCCTTCACGGCGATTTCACAATGCGGCAATCTAAAGTTTGGCGGAACCCTTACCGTGCGTCGCACGGCGTGCGAAAATGCAAATTTTTAAAATAATGTAAATTTCGAAAATGTTTTCGTTACAGTACCATACGAAGTCTTTCGACCTTTGAAAATGTGGATACCTTTGTTGCATGCAACGCTGCCAAAATGTATCGAAGGCGTCGAAAATTGGTTTTCTTATTGAAGAAGGACGTTTTTCACTGTTATTTCTCATTTTTCCCTGCTTCCTTGTTATTCTTCGTCATCTTCATATTTCATTTTTCAGTGTTCAAGAAGAACGACAATGATGTGTTGAATCAGATCACCGAGAGGCTTGAGAGCGATCTCCAACTTGGAGAGGATTTTATGGCGGTTAGTTGATACTTTTATACTTCGCCGCCTTTGCTTATGTTTAGGTTCTTAGCTCAGAAGAACTATTTTGCCCGTTTGGAATTGGATCATGGAATTTTTCTTCTGTATTATGGAAATCTGCGATTTTTTTCTTCAGTTTAATGGCGGTTAGAAATAGTTTTTAATACTTCGCCGCCCCTAATTTCAGGTTTATTTGTGAAATATTACTGTTGATTTCTATGGGAGCGCCAATGGATATCCTTATTTTGAGGAGATGTTATGGGAATGTGAAGAAGAAGAAAAGAAAGAAGAACAAAGATATTTTTTATAATTATTTATTTCTGTTCAGGCTACAATAATTTACAATAAAAATAATGATTAAAACCAAAAAAAAAGTATTGATACTACCAAAGCTAGTAAAGCAAGATCAAAACGGCTAGCGGTTGTTGTATTTGGCCACGAGATCCGCTATACGGCGTGAACTTCTTACAGGACGAGACGCAGGTTTGCTGGTGACCTTGGATCCGCTGGACTTGGCCTTCGAAGGAGCGGTACCATTGTTTTTCCCATCATCCCAGGCTTTTTCCTCATCCTTTGTTGGACGAAACACCAGATAAGGTTCGAGTTGTCCGGCGCCTAAATAATTCCAAATTATTGACAACAAAATTTTCTCACCATTTGGAAGCAGGATCCTGTGCAGACGAGCGAATTCAATGCCCATGGTTGTAGATGCAGCAAGCTCTCCTGTCTGGGTCGTATCCATGTCGCAATCTGGTGATGCATGCTTGGATGTCTTGTCGTCATTGTCCACAGCGGGAGGCCTGTAGTTCAAGATGATTTCCTCCACGTCGACATGAGGCATTTTTACATAACCTAAAATTGAAAATTAAAAGAACATTATAATCACTAACCGAACTCATCGTCTTTCAAGACCATAGAATACTCTTCGATGCCGTCGAATTTTAGGCACCCAAAGCTGAGAACACCAACTTTTCTTGTTACAAGCAGCTTGCGGAATCCAAAGGGAAGTTCGAT
This sequence comes from Oscheius sp. DF5033, assembly GCA_964036215.1. Lineage (NCBI taxonomy): Eukaryota > Metazoa > Nematoda > Chromadorea > Rhabditida > Rhabditidae > Oscheius > Oscheius sp. DF5033. The sequence goes on along the minus strand of CAXIWN010000004.1, from coordinate 4,489,283 downwards.
CCCCTGCTCGCATTCTTCTTTGGAGTATCCTGTGACGAGAAGAGTTGCATTGGGGAAGAAGCGGCATCCAACGGCATATCTTACATTGAAGGTTAGCAAAAATTTTGTCTTCTGTCGCTGCGGCTCGCTTCTGTAGTTCATAATCGAGTCGAAGCCCATGCAAGGAATCTTGATCAAGGCCTTTTTGCCATCGCCGGCGGTCGCATCAATAGTGTAGGTGTTCCCAGTCTAAACAAAACTTGTAAATGAAGACAATGAAAGAAAACTAACCCTCATCTTGACGTACATATCCTTTGGAACCTCGACCTTCTTCGATTTGCCTTCCTTGCTTGTTACCGTCAAAAAACGTGGCCGGTATTTATCATCCTTCAGCAGTATACATTTTGGAGAGACCTCAAAGCTCGGCGTGTCTTCTTTGGCTCCTTGTGCTGTCGAATTTGGTGGGTATTCCATAAGCGATGGGAATCCGATTTGATCCATAGGCTGAAAAAAAATTATTTAGAGAAAAATGATGAAAAAGAGCGAGCAAATGAGAAAAGAGACGAATGACAGTTTCGACGAGACATCTGGTCGACAGCGTCGCCTTTTCTTGTCGACTTGACCGAATTTGACAAAACTGTTTTGAATTTCGCTTTTCTCGACAAAACGGTAAAATGGTCATCAAAACCATGGGTATAAGACAGAGAATGCTAATGAAGTGAAGAGGAGGCAACTCTGGGCGACATATGCCATGTAGCTCGGTCGACGGCGACATCTCGACTTGTCAGCCCCCATGGCTGGTTGGAATGGGATCAAACTGATTTGAATCCCACTTTCTTTGGTAAAACGGGGAAGAGGACATCAAAATACTGGTAACGAGGAAGATAACACCATGTAGGGAAGCCGTCCACGGACGACATGTGTCATATTACGTGGTCGACGGCGACATCTCGACTTGTCAGCGGCCGCCGCTGGTTCAAACAGATCAAGTTGGCTTGAAATCCACTTTTTTGAGAAATAGGGAAGAGGACATCAAAATACTGGTAACGAGGAAGATAACACCATGTAGGGAAGCCGTCCACGGACGACATGTGTCATATTACGTGGTCGACGGCGACATCTCGACTTGTCAGCGGCCGCCGCTGGTTCAAACAGATCAAGTTGGCTTGAAATCCACTTTTTTGAGAAATAGGGAAGAGGACATCAAAATAATAGTAACGAGGTTGAAAACACGAATTTCTAGACAGTTGATAGTTTTGGAGCCGAGAATGCGAAAGAACAACTGATCCATACCAGACGAATATCCACATGAGTTCTTGTGTTTCGCTTTCTTTCCAACTGTCCGATGGCTTCGAAAGGCACGACAGAGTTTCTTTCCTCGACAAGATTTAAACTTTTAACCGGTGAAAAAGTTTCAATCATGGTCGAGCCTGAAACCATTTCTTTGTGAACGTCAAGAAGATTTGCAAAACAGCGTAGAAAAGTCGAAAATTGCTTCGGCCATCGGATAAGAAGGCAAAGCTGCCATGGATGACCAATGAAAACTACCACCCGTGATTTTTATGACTATTGTCCTAATGTAGTGGCGCTCATACAACTTTTCCTTTATAACCGGGAGAGGGCAGCAAGAATTTGAACCTGTAAGAGCAAATTTTGTGTGTCAAGCTATGGTTAAACAGAGTTGACACGGGCGACAAGTGGAGAGCGCAAATCACAGAAGACAACACAGCGAGTCAGGCTAGAAATGTCGGAGTAAAAAAGAACTTATTTGTCTGATTACAGGATGCCATATATCCGGGTGTTGTCCTTTAGACGAACATGGAGATGATCTGGTTATCCATGGAAAAAAGACCAGCCATCTCTGCTAATCTCGTGTCTTATGGGGTTGCCAGAAGATCGAGAGCTCGTCTAGCCGCCGATGACTGTCGACTTCATTGGCCTCTTGAGACTATCCAAAAGTGTTTTTTTTCTATCCTTCTCTCATTTTCTCCCAAGAATTTTTCCCTCCTGACTCATCCCATGTTGTCCCGTGTGATTTGACCTCCGACCTTGACATTATTTGCTTTTTGAAGCTTACAACACTGGCAGGGCATAGAGTAAATAAAGTCTCGGGACTATATAATGATCTCCGACTGCAGAAGCCAACCATCCAATAAGATGTTCCCTTTCCTCGCTTTGGTACTCGTCGCCTGCCTTGGTGTCGCCCTTGCCGATCCTCCAGCTGGCACCAGTGGAATGACCCTGAATGGACAGGACATCAGCAGTCGAGTTTTCACTGATCCATTCACGGGCCGGTAAACTGCCTGAACATCCTTTAAATTGCAAGAATTTTCAGTATGTATTCGAATTATCAAGTTCATCGAGCTCTCGACGCAATGTACGGCTCTGGGACGAACAACAATCAGATGACGGGCGGCAATGGAATGGGACAGATGGGCCAAGCTGGAATGAACCAACCATATCAACAGCAATATTCCTCGAATAGCAACAGAGGATAAATGTCGACGAATTGTACTGAATAGTCGAATAAATCTGTCTTTTTCAATATGCGAGGACGACCAGGACATCCCTATTTGAGACGGTCGACAGCAATGTCATTGACTGTCTTCCACCTTCACTTCCAAGCTTTTCGTTCGGACGATTGCTAGCCTTATTATGACGGCATAATCACGACCGAGTCTTGAGATATGATGGGATCGACATGACTTCGAATGGCAGATGACGACGCTACTTTTCGAACTGAACAAATTGTTGACGTCGACGGTCTTTACTCCACATTCGGATGGTCATCGATCCGTTCCAAACAATTTCCGCCAAATTTATATCAGTTTTTTGGTCAAAAGCAGAGCTTTGTTTAGTCTTTTTGACGAGTCATCATCAGTGAACCATTTGAATCGATAGCCGTCTTCCCGGATGGGCATCGTCGAGTCGCTGCAGTCATTGCTCTACTTGCTTCTTCTTCTTTATGTGCTAGTTTCACTCTACTGGATTCTTATTCAACACGATATTATTGACTGGCGAGGTTTTTCGGCTTTTTATTGGTTAAAATTCGGAATTATAGAAGCTCAACGTAAACGTGAAGAAGAAAATCTCGAAGAAATGGAACATCAACAGGACAACTAATCAAAACAGTACAAATAAACAGTGGAAAATTCTCTGTTTGTTGTTTATTTATATTTTGATGATGAGAAGTTCACACGAGGAGAATTATCAACAGGCTGTGCGACATTTCTGGCATTTACATCAAAGAGAAATCTTGAGTCGGAAGGCGACGGCAGCCAGTCGACGATGCCGTTCTCCGGCGGCCCATGTCTTCTCAATCTTACTCAGCACATTCTCTGGGCCGGGCTCTACTTTTCTAATAGAGACAATATAAAAATGAAATAAGAAAGTCAATAATTTTCAGGGAAAACGAGGAGCCCGATTCCATTGGGGTACAACGAGTCATTTTTGCTCCAACGTAATTGAATTCTTCCTGAACTTCCGTTGCACAGCTTTCATCAAATTTTTTTCTGTTGTTTTTCTCGGTTGTATACTTTTTTTTCTGGAAATAGTCATTTTCTGATTGCAAACAGCAAATGACAATATTCAATATTCATCTTATCTTGCATACATGGTTTTCTCACCTTTTGATGAAATTTGCATAAGATTCTGCTTGCTCTGATTTATTTCACCTCGTTTTTTTTCTCATCTAGTATATTTTCAGATATGTCAGACTCATTTTTCTACCACTTCAGAAAACGACTTCCTGTCTACATATGGCCTATTTTAACAGCAGGTTTGATTTTTTGTATCTTTTCTTTTTTTAGGAGTTTGATTTTGAACTTTACCTTTGGTTCTTGAAGTTGCAATTTTGTTGCGAAAATTGATATTATACAGGGAAGAAGAACTGTTTTATTTGACTTTTTTCAGGACTAATTTTTATTGACTGGAATCATACACGAGAATGGAAAGCCAATGGACGAGTCTCCGTGTTACAAAAAGAAATTCTTGGAATAGAACGAGCTGCGTAGATTTATTTTCCTATTGACTGCTATTATATTTTATCATTAGACAGGTATTTTGTTTTAAAAAATGCTCAAATTTGTCATAAATTTATTATTTTTTATCACAGCACAGGTGTTTTGAATGGCATGATGAGTACTCGTAATTCAGAGAAAAACAGGGAAATTCAGACAGTTTGAGTGTATGTCGATTTTGTTGTTACTGCTCCGGTTTTAGTCCAAGCATGAAGTGAAATCAAAGTATGGAGTAACCCAGCTTTGACATTTCTAGAAGGTTTAGTTCTTTCTCGATTTTTCGTCAATCTCACCCCGTTATCCTCGTGTTGTGAGTTATTGCCGGCTTGATGGCATTATATATTTCGTCACAAAGCTCAGGCCATTTCATCCAAAGTGATCTTTGCGTAGATTCGCATAAAGATGTTACAGCTTGCGCGCATCTAAATGCTCTTTTTTAGCTATTTTCAGGAGATAAAACCTATTCACAATTACAGGATCTTCCCTTTCTGGAACATTCTCCTCGTCACTTTTTTCAGTTCCATCATTTTCTTCATCTGATTCTGTTGGAAGATCCGGTAGATTTTGTATTATTTCTGCCTGAGGTTTGTTGTTTCTTGTGGTATTTTTCAAACTTACAGTATTATCTTCTTGTAAAACAATTAGCCATCCTTTTACAATTGAAACCGTTGTATAAAGGACAGGATTCACGGTGTCGATAGCCTAAAAAGCAGCGATTTCTTTTCTCGAGGATGAAATAACCTTTGACATATTTCTCGGCCAATGCATACATAAAATAGTTCCTAAAAATGTTGGAATATTATCTGTGCCATCGTTTCCTTCCATAATATAGGCAGCACAAATATTCCCGAGACGAGATGCTATGGAATCACAGAAATTATCATATTCTGAAGGGAGAAAAATAAAATCGAGAAATTTCTTGGATTACCCATAAGAGTAACAAAAATACCAGCTGCAAATTCTCCTTCGCCATTGGATAAGGCCGTTTGTAATAAAGAATCGGGTAATTTATCCCATTCCTCTTCATCCATTTTTGATAAATAAGAAGATGAAGCAATATTCCTTTCTGAAAATTATTTTTTTACTTTCTGAAATGGGTAACTAACTAATTTGAGCTGCTGATCGATCCGGCCTGACACTGAGATCAGAAATTTGTGTGATTATTGAATCTAAATCATCCAGGCTCTCAGTCGGCTCTTCTACTTTCGATCGTCGAGGAGCTCGAGATGATCCAGGCAGAGGAGCGGCTCCAGTTCCTCGCAGAGCTCCTTGCAAATTGGCGAACATCCGTCGATCTCGGCCATCTCTTTTTCGTTCCGAGGATTCCGGAGTCGACACCGTGCCTCTCATAATTGGATCTGAGCTAATTGATAGAGAACGAATGAGGCAATTCTAAGAAATGGTCAAGAAGAAGAGAGGAAGCTGTTTTTAAAAAAAAATAATAGAGAAAGCATGTGCAGCGAAGCGAAAACTATGGAAAAATCGCATTTATGAGAATTTGCATCGAATAAAAGGAGCGTTTGTGATCTAGGAGATAAAAAATAAATGGACGGACAATATTCAAGAAAATAAGCTTTTGATCGAACAAAAAATGACCATATGTGGAGAAATACTCCAATATCTGAACCAGAAAGCATACCTCGACCCGTGACGTTTGCTTTTGGTAAAAGGGTGACTTCTTCTCTTAACCAGCTGCATACATTTTCAAGGCGATCCCATCTCCAGCGACCTTCATTATTTCCCGGGAAAAGAGCACGACACAATTTCCAAACTCTTTCTTCGTCTGTTCGATTACCTATAACAAATTTATGTGAATTAGAAAATAAAACTAACTTTGAGCAGCAGTGGCACAAAATGAATCAATTAACTGAGCATGGTCATTAGAAGGTTTTACTCGAGGTGCTACTTGTTGCCCTTCCATTTCATGATGTCGCACTTTAGCAGAAATAGAATGATTCCTTTGAATTATTTGAGAGCAACGAATATTATGCTCCAACATATCGGTTACATAATCTTCTTGCAGAATACCAGAACGTCTAAGAGATCGAATAAGTATTCCATTATTTTCAGGCTGTAAACTGTTCACAAATAATCCTCCTAAAATTAGAACATTTTCTAAATAAAAACTATTCAATCTTACTAGCACTCCAGCCAATTCTGGCAAATGTTCCACGAGCACTTTGTAAATCCATAAATTGACTCATACCGAATCCTTTACATTTTTTGAGAGGATATCCACCTTCAAATTGTGTGGTCGCTGTTACACATTGCAATTGTGGTTCTGCTGGTTGGTGACGAAAAAACTGAGCTTCTTTCTTTTTTAACTGTTCCAATAGAAATTTGCTTTCTTCCCGATCATCAATATCAATTTTGGGCTTCTTTTCAGGTGGTAGCTAAATATAATTATACAAACTCAAGCAAACTGGCTAACCTGGAATTCATCGTCTTGCTCATCTTCGTAACGGCGAAATCCTTCTTGGCGGAAATATAGCGCGGCCAAATCCTTCACGGCGATTTCACAATGCGGCAATCTAAAGTTTGGCGGAACCCTTACCGTGCGTCGCACGGCGTGCGAAAATGCAAATTTTTAAAATAATGTAAATTTCGAAAATGTTTTCGTTACAGTACCATACGAAGTCTTTCGACCTTTGAAAATGTGGATACCTTTGTTGCATGCAACGCTGCCAAAATGTATCGAAGGCGTCGAAAATTGGTTTTCTTATTGAAGAAGGACGTTTTTCACTGTTATTTCTCATTTTTCCCTGCTTCCTTGTTATTCTTCGTCATCTTCATATTTCATTTTTCAGTGTTCAAGAAGAACGACAATGATGTGTTGAATCAGATCACCGAGAGGCTTGAGAGCGATCTCCAACTTGGAGAGGATTTTATGGCGGTTAGTTGATACTTTTATACTTCGCCGCCTTTGCTTATGTTTAGGTTCTTAGCTCAGAAGAACTATTTTGCCCGTTTGGAATTGGATCATGGAATTTTTCTTCTGTATTATGGAAATCTGCGATTTTTTTCTTCAGTTTAATGGCGGTTAGAAATAGTTTTTAATACTTCGCCGCCCCTAATTTCAGGTTTATTTGTGAAATATTACTGTTGATTTCTATGGGAGCGCCAATGGATATCCTTATTTTGAGGAGATGTTATGGGAATGTGAAGAAGAAGAAAAGAAAGAAGAACAAAGATATTTTTTATAATTATTTATTTCTGTTCAGGCTACAATAATTTACAATAAAAATAATGATTAAAACCAAAAAAAAAGTATTGATACTACCAAAGCTAGTAAAGCAAGATCAAAACGGCTAGCGGTTGTTGTATTTGGCCACGAGATCCGCTATACGGCGTGAACTTCTTACAGGACGAGACGCAGGTTTGCTGGTGACCTTGGATCCGCTGGACTTGGCCTTCGAAGGAGCGGTACCATTGTTTTTCCCATCATCCCAGGCTTTTTCCTCATCCTTTGTTGGACGAAACACCAGATAAGGTTCGAGTTGTCCGGCGCCTAAATAATTCCAAATTATTGACAACAAAATTTTCTCACCATTTGGAAGCAGGATCCTGTGCAGACGAGCGAATTCAATGCCCATGGTTGTAGATGCAGCAAGCTCTCCTGTCTGGGTCGTATCCATGTCGCAATCTGGTGATGCATGCTTGGATGTCTTGTCGTCATTGTCCACAGCGGGAGGCCTGTAGTTCAAGATGATTTCCTCCACGTCGACATGAGGCATTTTTACATAACCTAAAATTGAAAATTAAAAGAACATTATAATCACTAACCGAACTCATCGTCTTTCAAGACCATAGAATACTCTTCGATGCCGTCGAATTTTAGGCACCCAAAGCTGAGAACACCAACTTTTCTTGTTACAAGCAGCTTGCGGAATCCAAAGGGAAGTTCGATCCCCTGCTCGCATTCTTCTTTGGAGTATCCTGTGACGAGAAGAGTTGCATTGGGGAAGAAGCGGCATCCAACGGCATATCTTACATTGAAGGTTAGCAAAAATTTTGTCTTCTGTCGCTGCGGCTCGCTTCTGTAGTTCATAATCGAGTCGAAGCCCATGCAAGGAATCTTGATCAAGGCCTTTTTGCCATCGCCGGCGGTCGCATCAATAGTGTAGGTGTTCCCAGTCTAAACAAAACTTGTAAATGAAGACAATGAAAGAAAACTAACCCTCATCTTGACGTACATATCCTTTGGAACCTCGACCTTCTTCGATTTGCCTTCCTTGCTTGTTACCGTCAAAAAACGTGGCCGGTATTTATCATCCTTCAGCAGTATACATTTTGGAGAGACCTCAAAGCTCGGCGTGTCTTCTTTGGCTCCTTGTGCTGTCGAATTTGGTGGGTATTCCATAAGCGATGGGAATCCGATTTGATCCATAGGCTGAAAAAAAATTATTTAGAGAAAAATGATGAAAAAGAGCGAGCAAATGAGAAAAGAGACGAATGACAGTTTCGACGAGACATCTGGTCGACAGCGTCGCCTTTTCTTGTCGACTTGACCGAATTTGACAAAACTGTTTTGAATTTCGCTTTTCTCGACAAAACGGTAAAATGGTCATCAAAACCATGGGTATAAGACAGAGAATGCTAATGAAGTGAAGAGGAGGCAACTCTGGGCGACATATGCCATGTAGCTCGGTCGACGGCGACATCTCGACTTGTCAGCCCCCATGGCTGGTTGGAATGGGATCAAACTGATTTGAATCCCACTTTCTTTGGTAAAACGGGGAAGAGGACATCAAAATACTGGTAACGAGGAAGATAACACCATGTAGGGAAGCCGTCCACGGACGACATGTGTCATATTACGTGGTCGACGGCGACATCTCGACTTGTCAGCGGCCGCCGCTGGTTCAAACAGATCAAGTTGGCTTGAAATCCACTTTTTTGAGAAATAGGGAAGAGGACATCAAAATACTGGTAACGAGGAAGATAACACCATGTAGGGAAGCCGTCCACGGACGACATGTGTCATATTACGTGGTCGACGGCGACATCTCGACTTGTCAGCGGCCGCCGCTGGTTCAAACAGATCAAGTTGGCTTGAAATCCACTTTTTTGAGAAATAGGGAAGAGGACATCAAAATAATAGTAACGAGGTTGAAAACACGAATTTCTAGACAGTTGATAGTTTTGGAGCCGAGAATGCGAAAGAACAACTGATCCATACCAGACGAATATCCACATGAGTTCTTGTGTTTCGCTTTCTTTCCAACTGTCCGATGGCTTCGAAAGGCACGACAGAGTTTCTTTCCTCGACAAGATTTAAACTTTTAACCGGTGAAAAAGTTTCAATCATGGTCGAGCCTGAAACCATTTCTTTGTGAACGTCAAGAAGATTTGCAAAACAGCGTAGAAAAGTCGAAAATTGCTTCGGCCATCGGATAAGAAGGCAAAGCTGCCATGGATGACCAATGAAAACTACCACCCGTGATTTTTATGACTATTGTCCTAATGTAGTGGCGCTCATACAACTTTTCCTTTATAACCGGGAGAGGGCAGCAAGAATTTGAACCTGTAAGAGCAAATTTTGTGTGTCAAGCTATGGTTAAACAGAGTTGACACGGGCGACAAGTGGAGAGCGCAAATCACAGAAGACAACACAGCGAGTCAGGCTAGAAATGTCGGAGTAAAAAAGAACTTATTTGTCTGATTACAGGATGCCATATATCCGGGTGTTGTCCTTTAGACGAACATGGAGATGATCTGGTTATCCATGGAAAAAAGACCAGCCATCTCTGCTAATCTCGTGTCTTATGGGGTTGCCAGAAGATCGAGAGCTCGTCTAGCCGCCGATGACTGTCGACTTCATTGGCCTCTTGAGACTATCCAAAAGTGTTTTTTTTCTATCCTTCTCTCATTTTCTCCCAAGAATTTTTCCCTCCTGACTCATCCCATGTTGTCCCGTGTGATTTGACCTCCGACCTTGACATTATTTGCTTTTTGAAGCTTACAACACTGGCAGGGCATAGAGTAAATAAAGTCTCGGGACTATATAATGATCTCCGACTGCAGAAGCCAACCATCCAATAAGATGTTCCCTTTCCTCGCTTTGGTACTCGTCGCCTGCCTTGGTGTCGCCCTTGCCGATCCTCCAGCTGGCACCAGTGGAATGACCCTGAATGGACAGGACATCAGCAGTCGAGTTTTCACTGATCCATTCACGGGCCGGTAAACTGCCTGAACATCCTTTAAATTGCAAGAATTTTCAGTATGTATTCGAATTATCAAGTTCATCGAGCTCTCGACGCAATGTACGGCTCTGGGACGAACAACAATCAGATGACGGGCGGCAATGGAATGGGACAGATGGGCCAAGCTGGAATGAACCAACCATATCAACAGCAATATTCCTCGAATAGCAACAGAGGATAAATGTCGACGAATTGTACTGAATAGTCGAATAAATCTGTCTTTTTCAATATGCGAGGACGACCAGGACATCCCTATTTGAGACGGTCGACAGCAATGTCATTGACTGTCTTCCACCTTCACTTCCAAGCTTTTCGTTCGGACGATTGCTAGCCTTATTATGACGGCATAATCACGACCGAGTCTTGAGATATGATGGGATCGACATGACTTCGAATGGCAGATGACGACGCTACTTTTCGAACTGAACAAATTGTTGACGTCGACGGTCTTTACTCCACATTCGGATGGTCATCGATCCGTTCCAAACAATTTCCGCCAAATTTATATCAGTTTTTTGGTCAAAAGCAGAGCTTTGTTTAGTCTTTTTGACGAGTCATCATCAGTGAACCATTTGAATCGATAGCCGTCTTCCCGGATGGGCATCGTCGAGTCGCTGCAGTCATTGCTCTACTTGCTTCTTCTTCTTTATGTGCTAGTTTCACTCTACTGGATTCTTATTCAACACGATATTATTGACTGGCGAGGTTTTTCGGCTTTTTATTGGTTAAAATTCGGAATTATAGAAGCTCAACGTAAACGTGAAGAAGAAAATCTCGAAGAAATGGAACATCAACAGGACAACTAATCAAAACAGTACAAATAAACAGTGGAAAATTCTCTGTTTGTTGTTTATTTATATTTTGATGATGAGAAGTTCACACGAGGAGAATTATCAACAGGCTGTGCGACATTTCTGGCATTTACATCAAAGAGAAATCTTGAGTCGGAAGGCGACGGCAGCCAGTCGACGATGCCGTTCTCCGGCGGCCCATGTCTTCTCAATCTTACTCAGCACATTCTCTGGGCCGGGCTCTACTTTTCTAATAGAGACAATATAAAAATGAAATAAGAAAGTCAATAATTTTCAGGGAAAACGAGGAGCCCGATTCCATTGGGGTACAACGAGTCATTTTTGCTCCAACGTAATTGAATTCTTCCTGAACTTCCGTTGCACAGCTTTCATCAAATTTTTTTCTGTTGTTTTTCTCGGTTGTATACTTTTTTTTCTGGAAATAGTCATTTTCTGATTGCAAACAGCAAATGACAATATTCAATATTCATCTTATCTTGCATACATGGTTTTCTCACCTTTTGATGAAATTTGCATAAGATTCTGCTTGCTCTGATTTATTTCACCTCGTTTTTTTTCTCATCTAGTATATTTTCAGATATGTCAGACTCATTTTTCTACCACTTCAGAAAACGACTTCCTGTCTACATATGGCCTATTTTAACAGCAGGTTTGATTTTTTGTATCTTTTCTTTTTTTAGGAGTTTGATTTTGAACTTTACCTTTGGTTCTTGAAGTTGCAATTTTGTTGCGAAAATTGATATTATACAGGGAAGAAGAACTGTTTTATTTGACTTTTTTCAGGACTAATTTTTATTGACTGGAATCATACACGAGAATGGAAAGCCAATGGACGAGTCTCCGTGTTACAAAAAGAAATTCTTGGAATAGAACGAGCTGCGTAGATTTATTTTCCTATTGACTGCTATTATATTTTATCATTAGACAGGTATTTTGTTTTAAAAAATGCTCAAATTTGTCATAAATTTATTATTTTTTATCACAGCACAGGTGTTTTGAATGGCATGATGAGTACTCGTAATTCAGAGAAAAACAGGGAAATTCAGACAGTTTGAGTGTATGTCGATTTTGTTGTTACTGCTCCGGTTTTAGTCCAAGCATGAAGTGAAATCAAAGTATGGAGTAACCCAGCTTTGACATTTCTAGAAGGTTTAGTTCTTTCTCGATTTTTCGTCAATCTCACCCCGTTATCCTCGTGTTGTGAGTTATTGCCGGCTTGATGGCATTATATATTTCGTCACAAAGCTCAGGCCATTTCATCCAAAGTGATCTTTGCGTAGATTCGCATAAAGATGTTACAGCTTGCGCGCATCTAAATGCTCTTTTTTAGCTATTTTCAGGAGATAAAACCTATTCACAATTACAGGATCTTCCCTTTCTGGAACATTCTCCTCGTCACTTTTTTCAGTTCCATCATTTTCTTCATCTGATTCTGTTGGAAGATCCGGTAGATTTTGTATTATTTCTGCCTGAGGTTTGTTGTTTCTTGTGGTATTTTTCAAACTTACAGTATTATCTTCTTGTAAAACAATTAGCCATCCTTTTACAATTGAAACCGTTGTATAAAGGACAGGATTCACGGTGTCGATAGCCTAAAAAGCAGCGATTTCTTTTCTCGAGGATGAAATAACCTTTGACATATTTCTCGGCCAATGCATACATAAAATAGTTCCTAAAAATGTTGGAATATTATCTGTGCCATCGTTTCCTTCCATAATATAGGCAGCACAAATATTCCCGAGACGAGATGCTATGGAATCACAGAAATTATCATATTCTGAAGGGAGAAAAATAAAATCGAGAAATTTCTTGGATTACCCATAAGAGTAACAAAAATACCAGCTGCAAATTCTCCTTCGCCATTGGATAAGGCCGTTTGTAATAAAGAATCGGTTAATTTATCCCATTCCTCTTCATCCATTTTTGATAAATAAGAAGATGAAGCAATATTCCTTTCTGAAAATTATTTTTTTACTTTCTGAAATGGGTAACTAACTAATTTGAGCTGCTGATCGATCCGGCCTGACACTGAGATCAGAAATTTGTGTGATTATTGAATCTAAATCATCCAGGCTCTCAGTCGGCTCTTCTACTTTCGATCGTCGAGGAGCTCGAGATGATCCAGGCAGAGGAGCGGCTCCAGTTCCTCGCAGAGCTCCTTGCAAATTGGCGAACATCCGTCGATCTCGGCCATCTCTTTTTCGTTCCGAGGATTCCGGAGTCGACACCGTGCCTCTCATAATTGGATCTGAGCTAATTGATAGAGAACGAATGAGGCAATTCTAAGAAATGGTCAAGAAGAAGAGAGGAAGCTGTTTTTAAAAAAAAATAATAGAGAAAGCATGTGCAGCGAAGCGAAAACTATGGAAAAATCGCATTTATGAGAATTTGCATCGAATAAAAGGAGCGTTTGTGATCTAGGAGATAAAAAATAAATGGACGGACAATATTCAAGAAAATAAGCTTTTGATCGAACAAAAAATGACCATATGTAATATATTTGAAGTAAATTTTGGCGAATTTTTCCATTTCTACAAATATGCTGCTTCTGCGATCGAATTCTAAAACAAAATTATGTTCAATTCATTTGATTTTCGTCCTCTACTAGTCAAAATAGGAAAGTTCCGGAAGAAATGGAAGAGAGCAAAGGTGTATTCGATAGAAGCAAATATATCTCACTTGAATACGGCGAATTTTGCTGCTCTAACGAATATCCAACATCTGTATCAAAGTGTGCTGATATTCTGCAATTGGTTCACTCGATTTCCTTATTTCCTTGGTCAAAAAGTGTAGACTTCCAGCTGTACAAAAATTAAAGAAAGAGGAGACGGATTCAAAAATTTTTGAGGTCGCATCTCTACCGTAATTTTCGCGCCAAGACTCTGGGAGGCGGGAATATGAACGGGGGCAAAAATAGCCACTTCGATGTTTTTTGGTGTCACCTTCTTTGCGATATCGATTTTGTTGTTGTTCTACTTTTTCTTTTGCAATTTTTCGAAGAAAAAGTAGACTAATTCTTAGTATTAGAAGCAGTCAGTGGTTGTTTTTGCAGCCATTGGTTCGTCCACTATTATTTGTTTCTTCGAACGCACAGCCCGTGTGTACTTCCGGGCTGCTACGGGTGGGCGTGGCCTGACGAATTCTTCCCAGTTATTCGATTGAACCGCGTCCGCGTGACTCTCGGCTGCGCCTTTTCTATCCTCTAGCCATATTGGAATTTTTTTTCTTCTTCTAGAACATCACGACACAAGGAGCTGAAGAATTTATAATTTTCTAATGACCATAACCTCAACATGACTACAATGGCTGACCCATTAGAATCACAGCCTCGGTTTGAGCAGCTCAATCGCGTACAGATGGAGAAACACTTATTCAATACGGGAGGAAGAGCGTTTCCAACAGTAAGTATCCTCATTTTAGAATTTTAATTTTCTACCGTTGACTTTTCTATCATTTTTCATTCAATTTTTGCTCATATTTCTAAGCATATATTCCTTGTTGAAAAAATACCAATTTTCAAACCTAAAATTTGCAACAGCACTTTCTAAAAACGGCTCATTTCGAAACTACAAAAAACTATTGATTGATCCCTCTGTTTTCCTAGGAGCTGTAAAATGATTCAATTGCTCCGATGGGTTTATTTTTACGTAACACGACGCTCTTCAATTTGGTGTCCTCTCGATGGAACTGTTTTTACTAATGCTGTTACGAATTACAAATTGATCCCGTTACAGATAATGAAAAGTTTATTCTGATTATTTTTGCTATTTTTAACCAAACCCTCAACCTCATCAGTGTAACAGTAAAAAGAAACAAAACAAAAATCGAAACGAATTTTTAATTAGCCGCAGATGTTTTTCCTAGAAAAGAATTTGCTTTTGATGCGGGTATAGGTCAGCAGGGAGCGTAGAACCCGATAAGATATCGCTCTACAACCATTGCCTTTCACTTTCTACTGCGACTGGATTACCTTGCCTAAACATGCTAGCATAACTTACCACATATATCAAATACTATTATGCATTTCTTTTTAAAATTATCTGTACATTTTTATTTTCAGAATCAAACTGGCATGACGAGTGAACTACGCGTTGCTCATGTTCCAATGCCAAGTGATCCTTCATTGCAACCTTTCTCTGAAGACAGCACGGATGGTCAATTGAAGACTTTCACCAATATTCCACAAGCGGTAGTCAGTGAGACAAGCAATCTTAGTAGCGCTGGATCCACATCAGATAGAGAACATGAAACGCCTGGAAAGTAAGCTACTTCGCTGTTCTATTATGGCAGTTTTATCCTCTAATTTCTATTGCAAGTGTTTTATTGTTAAGTTTCAGGCAACGGAGTGTCAGTGAGAAAAAGTCGGTGCGGAAAAGAAGGAGAGGTGATGAAACCCCAAAATCTGATAGGAAAATAACAGAGTTTACAGTAAACAAAGTAAGACATTTATTTTGTAGCGTGTAATTTTTTTTTGCAGCAAGCACAAGTACCACGTAGTCCAAAAAGGCCACATTATCTAAATGGTGATACACCAGTGGACGCGTATTTAACTGGAAACGTAAGTTTCACTTCTTAATCTATGATCGTATGATTTACCCGTTTTAGTTGGCAAATACCGGAATGTCACCATCTCCCATTCGACAACACACCCCTACAGCACAGTACTACTTGTCTGATTCTAATAGTAATTCTAATCAAAGCCCGCCTGGTCGGATGAAAACAGACGAGGAGACTCAAACAGAATTTATTGTAAGTTTTACATTTGAGTAGCTAATATTTACTAAAGAACGCTGTGTAATGCTCTAAAATTAAATCAATCGGTGTTTGTGACGTAAGCAGATTATTTTCGCATCCGTCCATTGAAATGTTCGCCAGTACTTTTTTTGTGGCTGCGCTTTCCCACCCCCTATCTGACGTGTAGCAGTGCATTTCTATTGATAAGCAACTTTTAATGATATTCTCTGCAGCGGTTTATAAAATGCTAAAATATTCACCGGCGCCATGAAGAGACGGATATGTGAACTGTATTATGAGCATGAACAAGTTTAAATTATTTATCTTCTCTATTTAATTTTGAATATTTTAGCAAAGCTCCGATTCTTTCAATGAAGAAGAAATTCTGAAGCGAGATCGAATGCTACTAGATTGCAGGAAACAAAATGAGGAACTACAAATAAAGGTATTTACTTTCGAACAGTTTTATTATGTTATCTTACAGTTAAATATTGAGAAGAGGCGAAATGAATCTGCTCGTGAGCAAATAAAAAGATTGCTTGTGGAAAAGAATGCAGTAGAAAGAAAGGCTTTGCGAGATAAGGTAATTTACATCCACTCTTTACAGTAATTATTATTTAGACAACAGCTGATCAACCTCGTATTGGACAATTTAAGTTGATGCGACATGGAGAATCTTTTAAAGAGACCTTTGTAAGCATGTTTTTAGTATTTCTTAATTTTATGATTAGGTTGACGGATACGCCTACGAAGATGTCCACAAAAGGATGCAACAAATTAATGCTGAAAGAAATGAAATTGCAACTGCAAGTACACTTCTGAAAAAACGGAAACCTCTTGCCGCTGGAAAGGAACCAACTAAGAAGTAAGCATTTTGTTCGCAATCTTTTATAATATCATATAGGTCGGCCATGGCAATTGCCCAGCTTGCTGCTATTCACAGTGATGGTGCAGCTCCTTCAACATCTAACGCGATTGATGATGCTATCTTCCGGAGACCAGAGCTTCCAAAAGAGATTGAAATGCAAGAATATATAGAATTGGTATGTTTTTTAAATTTAATCTGTTTATTTATTTTATCTCCGTCCTAACTGCAGTATTTTAGGAAGAGATTTATAAGCTGCGACGTGAGAATTTGAAAAAGGAAGAAATGGATTTAACATTGGAAAAAGAAAAACTGGATCGCGAAAAACAACTCCATTTGAGAGAATTGAAGAGAGCAGCAAACGAGAGGGAATCTCGTTATAAGGACCATGAAATGCTCAATAACAAGCGATATCTGCTTTTGAATCTTCTAGGAAAAGGAGGGTTCAGGTATGTTTTTATTTACTTGCTTGTTGTTTTGGATTATCTTCTCTATTCATTTATTTTATGCTGGCATATCCTACAAACATGCTAGTTAGCCGCCACAATTACCCTGTGGGACTTTTCGAAATTGCATAGGCGGATGCATTCGATTGCAGCATCTGCTCGAAGACCTTCAGCCCTTCTATGTTCGCATTACTATTGCGAGTGTTTTGGCGAGACGCGGGCGGCATTTTTGCACCGTTGGCCTGGGCTGATATTGATCGCAGCGGTAGGGCTCTCCCCCTGTGTGACGTAGCGAGTAGCAGCAGCCACCCCAACACCGACACAACCTCTAGCGTGATAGCCGCGAGTGCCCACAGTCGGTCAATACAGCCCGCCAATCGGTGTCCGAAATACAAACTCTTTGCAACAATCGAAGAGTGCGGGGACGAACGGCAAATTAGCCGGCGGAGGAAACATGATAGCTCTTACATACTCGATTCTCATATTTAAAAGTTCCGTTTGAATGTCTTTGGTCGACATCTGGCAAAATATATGCGACATTTTTACGACTCTCGCGTAGCATTATTCATCATTTTCTCAGTGTTGGAGGCTGTAATGAGTGCGCTTTAGACTAAAGGCTAATGAGAAAAGACACAAGCAGGTTTTATTTTTAAAATCATTAGAAAACATTGGAGAAATTTTAAATACTATTTTTTGAACACATTGGTTAATTAATATTATTGCAGTGAAGTCTGGAGAGCCTACGATCTGGAGGAAAATCGCTATGTTGGTTGCAAAATCCACCATGTAAATAAAGATTGGAAAGAAGAGAAAAAAGTATTTCCTTTCGCTAATTCAGTCATTTTTGTTTAGGCCAACTATGTCAAGCATGCAATGCGGGAGAAAGATATTCATCGCTCTTTGGATCATTGTCGCATTGTAAAGCTTTACGATCTGTTCACCATCGATAATCATTCCTTCTGCACCGTGTTGGAATATTGTCCTGGAAATGATTTGGATTTCTATCTCAAGCAAAATAAATGCATCCCTGAAAAGGAAGCGAGGAGTATTATCATGCAGGTATTATCAATGCTTTATATTAGTCGATTATTGTAATTCCAGGTTGTTTCCGCATTAGTTTACTTGAATGAAAGGAAGCCGCCAATTATTCATTATGATCTGAAACCGGCAAATATACTTTTGGAATCGGGCACAACTTGTGGTGCTATTAAAATCACTGATTTTGGATTGTCTAAAATAATGGAAAGTGGTGATGAGGATCTTGAACTCACCAGCCAATTTGCTGGCACTTATTGGTAAGTCTTTTAGAATTTTTTTAGGTTCTAGCATAATGTTGGTTATGATGAAATGTAGAAGCGAACAGAAATCCCTGATGATTTTATTAGAACGATTAGCTGAACCATTTCCTAATAGACAACTTACATTTTAGTGTGAGCATTGTTAACGATTTCTTTCAGGTATCTGCCACCGGAAACATTTGTAATTGGCCACGCTCCTCCTAAAATTAGTTCTAAAGTGGATGTCTGGAGTGTTGGTGTCATTTTTTACCAGTGCATCTATGGCAAGAAACCGTTTGGTAATGAGCAATCGCAGCAAAAGATTCTCGAAGAAAATACTATTATAAAAGCTACTGAAGTCACGTTTCCTCCTAAACCACCGGTAATACTTTTTTTTTATTAAAATTTGCATTAATTTCTATTATAGTTGAGCGGTGTGGCACAGGACTTCATCTTGAAATGCCTTCAGTACCGTAAAGAAGACCGTGCTGATGTTTTTGAGCTACAGAAACATGAACTGTTCAAACCACGAGGCCAGGTGAGCTTACAATCATTTTTTATGTATTTTTCTTAAGCGAATGTCTAGGGAATTTATATCGTTTAGCCGTTTTTGAGCATATGTTTTGCAGCGAGTTCCTTTTAATACGATAATTTTCGCATTTTCAACTGCGATGATGCACGTGATTGTTCGATTGTTGAGCAAAAACACAGCACCTCGCAGCCTAGTCCCACCAATGACCTCCGCTCAACATCAGTTCTGAACGGCCCATCGCAGAAATCGATAAGCGTCCGTTCGGATCGCCCACCAAGCGGCGAGGGAAACGGGCTGTGAGGGACTGAATGGTTTTTGAGGCGTAGACTAAAGTTTCCTATGAGATCTGTGAGGATACGATTGATTTTTTGTTAACAAAATACTAATCAGTTTAATTTCAGAAAAATGGTCCTCCATCTTCTCCAAATGTGCAACGAAGCCTCTCTCTGAAATCGGAAGACGATTCCGTGTAAATATATCGTCTTGCTCATTGTATCCTTCTCAAGGACCCTTCATAATGTTAGTTTCTTATTGCCCCTTTTAATAATTATTAGTTGTCTCCTAGTTTTAATATATATTTCCCCCCAAAATATTCTTCGACTGATAGTCGATGTTAATCAAAAAGTCGGGAATCCCTTTTTTACTTTTTGTGAGCAATAGTGACGGGTGGAGGTCTCATCACCGAGCGCAATTTTTTAATCACATGAGCCGCCTCAAAAAAAAAGGATGTGTTTTTGTAATATGGGTAGGATTTTTCTTTTATTGTCATGCGCTATTATACGAAATTCCGGTGTTTGCTTTTCTTCTGTTTATCATCATTTTATCCACCCCATTATTCTTTTCCATCCACAAAAAATCTTTCATCATTAAAAATGTCCATCCCTTTGAATGGTAATAATACGGTTCGCATCGGTATATGCACTATCCCTTTCATTTTGTCAAGGAATTATATATGCTATTTAGTTGTTGTATAAAAATTGACAGCACAAATCATTTTCTATTTTCAATAATTTCAGCATTTTTATCTGGTATGAAGCGACGCCTACGCGAAATTGAGACATGTAGACGATTTGAGATTTCCATGGGGAAGTAGAACTATTTTTGGCCGTGTTCCCCCTTCTGTTTACTGTACGATTGTCCTTCCCAGATGTTTCCATTTGACAAGAAGAAGATAAAAAGGCCACTCATCGTCTAGAAATGATTCATTTTAAACTGAAACAGTACAGTGCAGGATGACCGGCCCTAATCTGACAATCCCATCGAGTTCGAAAAATCAAAGACTAGTTGTTTTTTTTATCTTGAGTCACGACGTGTTCACTTTTTGTACTGGCTTTGTCCGCTCGCAAATTCTCTGACTGTCAGGGAAAAGGTGTCAACACGCGGAGGAAGTCCGGTAGAGTGACCGTGGCTCATTTGCTACCGTTTATGTTGACCTCATGTCAATAAGAGAAAGACAATCGACAGATTACCAGCCCCCTTTTTTGATTTAAATATATTGATCGAATTGGTAGAATGGTCAAGGTCGACGGAGGAAGGCGAGACTCGATTGGACATCGGGAAGAGGGAGGGAGACACGGCTATTGATCGGATAAAAAGAAGAGAAATGATGTCATCGAATGGGGGTGGATGGCGGCAAGACAACGTGGCCAAACGAGAGATATCACAGACTCATTGTGGCAAGAAGGGACCCAACTCGGCGAAAATATGACGGAAAGGGGAAATATTATCAGGAAAATTTGTAATTTGGTTGTTTTTTTATAGAAAATTATAATGTTACTGTAACAATAAAGATAATTCGTATATTTAGTGATTATTTCAATTGGAAATCCAAATTGTTACTTATTTTATGGAGATAGGTGAATTTTGAGTGTTCTAAACGGATTCTCTTGACCGTAATATTTTTTAAAAATATTTTTTTATTTATTGAAAGATTATAGTCATCTAAAAGATGAAAATTGTGAATAACAAGAGAAATCATCTGAACACCTGGTTTTCCATGGCAAATAATGGTCTAACTCTATCAAACACTTCTCAAGTGGCCTCTTTCATGACCGTCGATAGCTCAGTTGGTAGAGCGGAGGACTGTAGTCTGGCTGATATCCTTAGGTCGCTGGTTCGAATCCGGCTCGACGGAATGTCTTTTTCCTTTTTTTGTTTCCTCTTTTTCTAAAATTCTACCCTTGGGAAGTGTCTTTTTCAACTGGAATTTGTGGTATTACATGTTTACAGCTCCATTTTCTTTTTTTTTATTTTCGTAAAGACTATGATGTCCTAAAGGTAGACATTTCCATTCGACGAGGATGTCTCTTCACAGAAATCGAAAATGGCAGGAGATTGCCGTTTTCCCGCCAATTTTTTGAGCATTTGGCCCTCGTCTTGAGCAAAGTAGAAAGACTTTTGAGGGGCCGACTCTAAATTGGAGCAGCCGACATCGATTTAAGTACGAAAATGACTACTGGCGACGGGAGACGATTAGACATCTCGATTGTCGTCGTCGTCGATGAATCATAGCCGGCCGACGACGAGGAAAAGTAGCTGGAACCTCGTCGATAAAGAAATTTGGATAGCGGAGATTTTACGGGTGATGAGGAATCTTCTGGAAAACTGTCACCTGTACTCGCAACATCTGGGGAATATTACGAGCTGCTGAGATGTTACGGGCGCCTGTCTTCTGAAGACGGACATCCCCTAATATCCCTTATTTCACTCGATTTTCCCCGATTTTTTTTGCTGTTTTCCTCAATTTTACACTTTATGTTTCTCAACCTTCGAGTACGTAGAGATCATCCCATTTTATGCCGCCTAATTTCAAAATAGTTTTCTTGCAGTTGTCTCCTCGACGGGGTTGTCCTCTCTCAGCCGCTGCCGGTCCTCTCCCAGTGTGATGCGGACTCTTCATGTGGACAGCCGGCTGACTGGCAATCGATCGTCGCGACTCCTCCCCATCGGCTCGACCGGCAATACCGTCTTTGTCAAGGTCTGTATTATACAACAACTATTGAGGGGGGTCGACTCGGGAATGAATCATATTCATTGATTACAGGAGGGGGGGCCTTTTTGACTATTTCGAATAGGGAAAAATGGAGCTGGAAAATCTTATTCGAGACGGGAACCATTGGGAAATCTTGATAGACGGTTAGAATTTTGAATTTCTTAAAAAGGCGGGAAACTTGGCCGAGTCGGCGTCGATTTATCGCAGATCTCTGACAGCTTACTAAAATCTAGGAAATTTGGGGAATTTCTTATTATTTTAGGGGATTTTTCCGTTAAATGAATGAGGATACGCCCCAAAATCGAAATTTCTTGCTCTTGCTCACAGACCCACCTGATCCCCAAGTAATTTTTCTAAATATTTCAGGTTTCCCGAGAGAATTTTGTTGAAATCTGGTCTCTGAATACTTTATTTCCCGACAGTTGGAAGCAGATCTTTGCTGTTGATTTGATCGAAGTTTACTATACTTTTGCCGCTTTTTCTTATGATGATCGACGGATTTATTTACTCGTTTTTGGGACATCTGTGAGTTGGGAAGAAAAAGGAAAAAACGGACGGAGAATTACAGAGATCGAATGAAGATGAGGTGACTCTTTATGAAATTGATCATAGGAATCGGGAATTCACTGTCTATCCGTGAGTTTTTTTTGATTATCATTACAAAATTGGTTTTTCTGGTACTTCAAAATTGTAACCAGAACAAATGAGAGACAGGAGATCAGTTGAAAGAATGAAAAAACGTTGACGGAGGTTGACGGCGCCATCGACATCTTCCGTCGACTCGCCGTCGACATCGATCTCCTTTACTTGTCCGATCAATCTTCTTCGGAATTGAAAATAAAGAAGATCCTTCAGATTGGACGCTACCTACGCTGCTGAATTCTACTCGATTCCATTTGAAACGGCCGTCTTGGGCCATGGTCGACGAGGTCTCCACATCTACGATCGAGGAATTATCACCGGTGACATCCCGTATTGGAACATTGAATTACAAGAAGTGAGTCCCGAAGAGAATAGAAGGAATCTCAATTCCAGGCGTCATTTTCCATAAGACGAGCAGATATCGAAGATCGTCAACAGCTGAAAAGTGGCCGATATCCGATTGCAATTGACTCGGGAAGTCGAATATTCGCCCGTCTTTTGAGTGACAATCGCCTGGTCATTTCTCGACCGGATACAAATAAATGGGAAGAATATATTCAATCAGCGGAGAGTCGATTTAATGTAAGATAGAATACGATATTCCAAACGAGATCCATTTTCAGCTGTGTGACTTTGAGAGTCGGGGAATTAGTGAGACATTCAGTCGAGGAGGAGGACATCGAATGGGAGCTGTCATGACTCCGTTGACGATTTACAGCGATGGCAAAACTGTCATTGCCAAAGTACACAAATGGAAGATCTACCATTTTTATAGAATTTTATTTGGTAAGTAGGGAGAGTGATGATTTTGGGGATGAAGGCGGATGGCCGCCGAACCGATTGCGAAAGAAACCGAACCAAACCGAAAACCGAACAAAAAACCGATTGAAACCGAAACCGGAAACCGAAAACCGGCGGTTTCGGTTTTTTGCAGGTTTCGGTTTCCGGTTTTCGGTTATTTCGATCGGTTTTCGGTTACCCTGGAACCGTTGGTAGCCCTAGGGGACCGCCATCGACCATTCTCGATTCTCCACACAAAATTCGGATCAACCATGCTGTTTTTAATAATTCAATGACCATCTGAAAAAGAAGATTTGACCCCATTCAGAAAGCTTGCTTGTAGCTGAAAACCTGACTTGGCGGCTTCATACATGGCCCATCCCGGCCCGGCCCCGGCCCCAAATTTTTCCTTTCAGAATGGCGCGACACAACTAATAAAAGCCATATCTCGGCACTTTCTCGACGGTTTTCAATAATTTAAAGAGCGTTGGAAAGAGAAAAAAATGGCCGAAATTGTGACGCTAGTTTTGGTTTAGCAACCTGTAAAAATGGGCTATAATCATCGAAAACAAGCCAAAAACAGCTCGAAAATGCATGTTTTCGCTTATTCACAATTAATTCTAAGCGCTGCTTAGTTGTAACATGAATTATAAAATTCGCAAGGTTTTTCTCGTTACAACGCTTTAAGTTAATGAAAACCATCGAGACAGTGCCGAGATATGGTTTTTTTTAGTTGTGTCGCGCCATTCCGGAAGGAAGAGCAAAACGAGTGATGTCGCCCTCTTTACTCCTTATCCTCAAGCATGACCTAATATTCTATTTTTACTCCAGGGATTACAGTAACTTGGCCTATTCCAGATCATGATCGTCGAGAATTTACCTGTATCCCTGCGGGCAGCGCCCGTTTCACTGGCGGACTTGACCAGATGTTTTACGGCCTCGTAACCGCGAACACTTTCATTGCCGTGGGAGTCAGAGCCATTGGCGTCGTCCAATTGACGGTAAGCGATGACATAAACAGGGAAAAGTCTTCGATTTCAGCCACTTTCTATGGGAGAATGTGCCTTGTGGGCCCTACAACGACGGAAATTGAGGACAGTCGAAGTTGGAATTAAAAAAGGCGGCTACTCCTTCGACCATTTGCAGAAATATTTCGGATCTGTGTTGATGTCATCCTTCCGATTGTAATTTATTTTAGTCGACAGATGACGGGTATTTCGGTGCTTTTATAGAGAGAAAAACAATAAAAATTACTGTATACTGTCGACATTTACCGAAAAACTGGAACTTTGCCTCAGTTAACAGATATTATGGCAGTAGCGAGCCTTCGGAAGCATAAATGATTTGTCGGCCAACGAGAAGCCGTAAGTGATGAAATTTGGCGCTGTCAACTTACTTCCGCACCGGGAAACATGGTGTCACCTTACTTCCGCGGAATTTTTTCCAGACGAGTCGCATCCGCCTGTTATTACGATTATTCGCCCGCATTCGAGACTATTTGCCCACAATCGCAACTATTCGCCCGCGGCTACGACTATTCGCCCGCGGGCGGATAGTCATCCACCCGTTGCCAACAGACGCTTGCGTCTAGAAGACTCTTCGAGGATGTATCAACTCCTGTGATGTGGCAACTGTTGAAGGACGATGACTCCCGGACCCAAACGCTGCCCCAGCCAAAGGAAAGGGTAAAGGAGTTCTTCAACAAGCTGTACGAGAAGTCAACCATCGCATGCTGCTCCACTTCCTTCTGATGTCCCTCCAGTGCTCAACGAGGAAGTATGGAAACTACGTCGGAACTACTCGACCGTGGAACATCTGCACACCATCCGCCAGCTGATCGACGAGGCCTACGACCACCGCAACCACCTCTACCTGGTCTTTGTGGATTATCGGAAAGCCTACGACACCATAGAGTGGAATGCCGTCTGGAATTCGCTCCACCGTCATGGTGTTGAGCCACTCTACGTCGAGATGCTGAGACAGATCTACACCGAGGCTGGAAGCAAAATCAAGGTGCAGAAGGAGACAGTGGAAGTCGACATCCAGCGCGGAGTCCGTCAAGGCTGTGTGCTCTCCCCACTGCTCTTCAACGCTGTTCTGGAGGACATATTCCGCCAATTGGAATGGGATGACATCGGAGTCACCATCAACGGCAGGACGCTCAACCATCTGCGATACGCCGACGATGTAGTCCTCATTGGAAGAAGTCTTCAAACAGTCCAGCGGATGGTCACGGAACTGGAATTGGCTAGCCGTAGAGTCGGTCTGGAGATTAACAAACGCAAGACTGTTGCCATGACCAACGCCTACGAGGGTAATCTGCTGCTAAGCGGGGAGCCTGTAACCTTTGTCCGCCACTTTATCTACCTTGGATGTTCCGTGACGTGCACCAGAGATAACCGGGAGCTGTCGAGAAGAATAGGAGCAGGATGGGCCGCCTTCAATCGACATCGGATGTTTATGGCACGACGAGCCGTCCCGATGAAGATGAAACGCCGCGTCTTTCTCACCTGCGTCGTCCCAAGTCTACTGTACGGATGCGAGCTTTGGAGTCTCAAGGCGGAAGAGAGAAGAAAGCTGTCGACCGTGCAACGACGTATGGAGAGAGCTATGCTTGGCCTGTCACTGCTGGATCGAGTGCCCAACGATGAAGTCAGACGACGAACAGGAATGCCGGATATCCTAGATATCGCCTGGCTAAGAAAGTTGAGATGGAGTAGTCGACTGGCCTCGATGGAAGACGGAAGATGGTCGAAGACAACGACTGAGTGATACCCACGCGACCGCCGAAGATACCCTGGCCGACCGGAGCAGCGCTGGGAAGACGACCTCATCGCCGCCTCTTCCAACCTCGGATGGGAGCCAGTTCTATGGATGCGATGGGGAAGAGAGGGAGCAGCCGAATAGATTAGGGACATGAGAGCGGCGAGACCCTGGGATACCCCTTGAGATCCTCGATCCCGTTAATAAAAATTGGAAATTTTTGGATATTCTCGATATATCCAGAAATGTGAAACAGATTTGCTTTTAAAGATTTAAATATTCAAAGCACTTCTCCTGTGAAACCAGCCGGAGCTGGTCAAATTTGAACTGGAACAGCGCCATCCTGTGGACATATCGTCAAGCCAGCTGTCCGAGTTCAATAGAATCGGCAAAGTCATCTGCAAAGGCGAATGAGCCGTCGACATCGCCCTGTGTCAAATACGTCGATGGAGTCGACGCTGGCTTGGCCTTGAAGGATTTGGAGAAGCTGATTGATTATTCTTCTCTGGAGAAGCAGATTTCATTCAACATGTCTATCGGGCTGAATTCCGCTTGAATAATCTCCAGACGATGACTGGCACTAAGCATGGAAGAAGGCGCTGTCTCTCCCACATTTCAAGATTATGACCGTCTCTATGTTCTTCAGCATTCTTACAGTAACTATTTAAAAAAACCAATGATTATTTTTTCCGATTTCGCCACATCTGGTAAAATCGCGACCATTTCTCTCGACGGAAACAAGATCACCATATGGTTGTAGTTTAGTAAACACAGATGAATAAACATTTACAGTGTCTGCCTCTCTTTCTACTTTATTGGTATTTTTTCAACAATTGTAGGAAAACGACGTCGTCGACTTCTTTTTTCGAACTCTTTGGCGACATCTTTAAGCCTTGGCAACACTTGACTCTCATCAGTACGAAACGACGGCGAGACGACGATAGAAAAAAAGAGCGAGACGACGATAGAAGCCACAAAAACAGTCGAATTTTACAGAGAGGACATTGCGCCCTGGGCGGCCTGTCCATAGCGCCTATTGGCAACTTGAACGCGGCCGAGTGGTCTAGTGGTATGATTCTCGCTTAGGGTGCGAGAGGTCCCGGGATCGATCCCCGGCTCGGCCCGACATTTTGTTTTTTTTTTGTTAAAAGATAGAAATAATTTTCAGATGAAAATGCAAGAAGTGAATTTGAAAAGGTTGATGTCGACCGGCGACGTCTCTTCTAAATTTAACTGGCGTTCGCATGCATATTTCCATTGTTTTGATGCAACATTTACCCTTCTTGTCAAAAAATTGTAATTCAAAACGACATGGCCTCATTCTAACCGGTGACGGCGACCGACAGATCGAGATGTTGCCGTCGGCAAATCGTCGTCCGCCGACGGCTATAATTGTTATGGGAGCTATCCCAAAGTACACTAATAATTGTACTAATCCTTTTATTTACAGCTAACAAGTAAGAGTTACTGTAGAGAGCGATGATGAGAGAGCGACCTAGTGATGACAGTCGCCGGGTTTATAAGAGGGCCGTGGCTATGAGAACCCGAGGGGAAACATTCTTTACAACAGAAATACCTGGATGATAAGACTGCAATGAGGAACAGTCCAGTCTTCTTGGAAATGATCATAGAACGATCATTGGGATATCCAGCAACTATCATTCTCATCTCCTTTCACTCCGCTGTGGAGAGAAAAACGGCCGACCTTTTATGGATAAAAACGCGAATTTAACCCGGTAAAAGCCGACTTATGACCTGAAACCCTGAATTCTTCATCGGGAATAATGGCTCTGGGGTAGTCCTTCTGTTTTATGGCCAGAATCCGAGAAAATTAGGTGCCCAGATGAGGTCGGATGGCGACGCTCGATGCTATGCCAGTCGTCGACTAACCATTTGACGAATTTAACCTGTAGAATAGTCAATGAAACATAGGTAAAATTTTGTAGTGCCTTTGAAAAGAGCTGGATAACGTCAGAACGATAGATAACCTTTTGGAAATGGACAGAACAGGCTAGGACATCAGGGATGACGTCGACGAGGGAGATTGTTTTCTTTTCATGCTCTCTAGTTTTCTGGTATTATTTTTCGTTTTCATGATGATAATGTAGACTATTTCTGAGCTCTAGAAGATGATTCTGTAAGGGAATAAGATAGGGACAAAGGATAATAGAAGGTAAAATCAGTTCAGTTGATGAATAATCGATTTAAATACGTTATGCCGTTTGTAGACCTAATTTCTCCTTTTATTGAGCCTTTAAGATAATATTGCACACTTCTGATTAGTAATTCTTGCCATAGATGGAGTTTCTACTTTTAAAAATGATAAATTCCTAAATAATGCTTTAAAATATCTTAAATAAAACCCACCTAATAGTGTTTTCCCTCAATTTCTGCTCTGAAAACGAATAAAGGAGTAAAGAAATCAATAGGAATAAGAAGATCTCAATAAAAATACTTTAAAAAATATAAAATACTTTAAAAAATATCAAAATACGAAAATAACAGCAAAAACGATATGGACACATGCCAGACTAACCAAAATTTGAATTTGCGCGCTTGGGTCTCAGGTGTGCCATATACTGTTTATTGTATATTGTCAAGAATTTGCCGGACCTCTATGCGGCTGTTGTGTTTATTTTTTTGCTGTATTTCTTCATCAGAAGATATTGGCAGATGACGAGGGACCGGCAGACATCACTCCAGACGGAATATATAACTATGTGAGTCTTTTTTTCCTTCTTTATATTATTTTTCAGTATAAAAATAAAAGTCACATTTGGCTGGCATTATATGAACATATGGATCAATTCTGGAATCAATCATTTTCAAATGAAATGGTGGCTGAATTAGCTGGCAGCTACGATTTTTATTGCGAATTTCAAATGGTTCCGGATTTTATGCTCAATGCAAAGAACGATTGGATAAATGAAACTAAGAAATCAAGACCGACGACAGCTTCACTTCTCATTCGATGTGCCAATTTCAACAGGTTCGTTTTCCTCTCTTCATCTCCTGCATTTGCTGTTTTTCTTTAGCAATTCCGCTATTGTTTCAATATATTTCGCTGATATTTACCTACTCGCCCTCGCAAAATCTAATATTTAGGGTGCTTCGACTGCGAAAAGCTAATTGTACTACGACGGATATTATTAAAATCTATGAAGTAACTGATTGCTGTGCAAGTAATGGCATCCTAGTGTACAGAGTGGGCCCCCTTTTATTTATTTTTAATGAAATACATTACAGTCTGCTATTGCCAGGGATTTTTTCGCAGAAGGTCAAACCGAGAACAGATTATTGGCAATTCTACAAGACAACGTATGTTACTTGATTCATTTTTGAAATCCGAAGTGCTAGAGCGGTTGTGTCTGTATAGTTTCCTTTGGAAAAGTTGCTAAGAGTCGGTCTGTCATCCGAGAGGTCATGAGTTCGATCCCCGCTGTCTTTTCTTTTTTTTTCATAAATTTTTCGTTACGGGACAGCACCCAAGCGACGAACGTTCGATCCCCACTAAAGCCAAACTTTTGTTAGTATTTACCGCTGTTGGACTCTATCCAATTAGTCTTTTTTCTTTTATACCCATTTGTTTTCGCTGCAGGACCCGAACGTAGTGACATCTCAACAAAAGCAAATTCGCGGGAAAGAACATTTTTCTTTAGAGTGGGAGCGACGGGGCAAACGACCTTTAGGACTGCCTTAGGCTAACCAGCACAAGCTGATCTTTTTGCGCCGATCACAGATATGTGGATCTCATTGAAAGAGTCCGGAGGAAGGCACGTCGATGCCGAAAGTCTGTCGAGGCTGTCGAGCCTCAATAAAATTTGTGTCTATTCTCTGACAAAAGTGAACAGATAGCTATTGAGGCTCCGTACGACAAAGGAAGTGGCCGCAACCGAGTCTCCCTCTGTGCACCTGATAACCTCGTATCTTCTGTATCGAATACACAAGTTGACCGCGAGGTCTCTTAGCGCTGCAGAGAATGGTCGCTCGGATGTCTCTTTGTGGTTAGAGCCCGGTTTTTAGGTGCAAAAAAATGCCATTAAGTCCCAACTACAGTCCGGTCAAGAAGTGTAGGTTCACCTATTTTTAGCGGAAAGGCGGTCGCAATCTTGAATTGAGGTGACGTGTCATATACCATTCGATAGCCCGTCGTCATTTACCCCTATATCCCAAAAATCACCCATTTTCCTCATCATAGTCCCTGTTGACACCAATTTTCTGAAAACTTACCAAAAACAGGCGGTCAAGAAGTATAGGTTCACCCCAGAAACGCGGTGTTCCCGTCCATTTCCACTCCCCTTACGCGGTCATACCCCATATTCGAAGCTCTGTAGGTGAAAAAAAAGACGAAAATAGGGTGATATTAGGAGGTCGAAAGCGGACAGAATTGACACTTGACATGTGCATTTTTTGTATTTCAAGCTTCTACTCATTTTCTATAATATACAAGCATGCTCGGGAGCCCCGCTTCGCGGGTCTCTCCTCGATCCGCTCGGACGCTCGCTGCGCTGGCGCCCTCACGTCGCGAGTTTTGTTATGCTGGGTCCCTGTTCACCGCTGTCGTCTCATTTCCCCTTGTCGTTCGTCTAGGATTCGCAACCGGGCAGAGCCAGAGCGAGCTTTTCCAATGCAATGGCCTCAATGTACTAATTTTGGTACTCTCCATCTCGGTTACGCCATCTCCAGCTCCCTCCCCTCCCGGTTACGTTGGCCCTCTCCGTATATTTTGGACATGTCACACCGAAAAGCGCAAAGAAACCACGCCCAAAAATCCTAGCCCCACCTTGCTGCCTAAATCGTCTTCAACTGTAATCAATCACTTCTTCTAACAGTAAACAAAAAATACGTCCGCCAAACCACATTTGAAAATGAAAGTGAAAGAACTTGTCGATTTACACAAACGACAAGTCATACATACAGACAAACGGACAACTGCCTATTACTAGGGTAGGATTAGTATAGCCCTTCTCCTCAAATTCGGTCAAGTCGACAAGAAAAGGCGACGCTGTCGACCAGATGTCTCGTCGAAACTGTCATTCGTCTCTTTTCTCATTTGCTCGCTCTTTTTCATCATTTTTCTCTAAATAATTTTTTTTCAGCCTATGGATCAAATCGGATTCCCATCGCTTATGGAATACCCACCAAATTCGACAGCACAAGGAGCCAAAGAAGACACGCCGAGCTTTGAGGTCTCTCCGAAATGTATACTGCTCAAAGATGATAAATCCCGGCCACGTTTTTTGACGGTAACAAGCAAGGAAGGCAAATCGAAGAAGGTCGAGGTTCCAAAGGATATGTACGTCAAGATGAGGGTTAGTTTTCTTTCATTGTCTTCATTTACAAGTTTTGTTTAGACTGGGAACACCTACACTATTGATGCGACCGCCGGCGATGGCAAAAAGTCCTTGATCAAGATTCCTTGCATGGGCTTCGACTCGATTATGAACTACAGAAGCGAGCCGCAGCGACAGAAGACAAAATTTTTGCTAACCTTCAATGTAAGATATGCCGTTGGATGCCGCTTCTTCCCCAATGCAACTCTTCTCGTCACAGGATACTCCAAAGAAGAATGCGAGCAGGGGATCGAACTTCCCTTTGGATTCCGCAAGCTGCTTGTAACAAGAAAAGTTGGTGTTCTCAGCTTTGGGTGCCTAAAATTCGACGGCATCGAAGAGTATTCTATGGTCTTGAAAGACGATGAGTTCGGTTAGTGATTATAATGTTCTTTTAATTTTCAATTTTAGGTTATGTAAAAATGCCTCATGTCGACGTGGAGAAAATCATCTTGAACTACAGGCCTCCCGCTGTGGACAATGACGACAAGACAGCCAAGCATGCATCACCAGATTGCGACATGGATACGACCCAGACAGGAGAGCTTGCTGCATCTACAACCATGGGCATTGAATTCGCTCGTCTGCACAGGATCCTGCTTCCAAATGGTGAGAAAATTTTGTTGTCAATAATTTGGAATTATTTAGGCGCCGGACAACTCGAATCTTATCTCGTGTTTCGTCCAACAAAGGACGAGGAAAAAGCCTGGGATGATGGGAAAAACAATGGTACCGCTCCTTCGAAGGCCAAGTCCAGCGGATCCAAGGTCTCCAGCAAACCTGTTTCTCTTTACTATCTCCTTCCCCTAGTTTCGCATAAAGAAGGCTTGTTAGGTCATCTCTTTTGTTGTTTTGTTAATTATAAAGTTTGTTATTTAAAGAGCTGTGTTCTTCTTTTCTTTTCTAACAGATAAAGGGGGTCTATCCATGGTCTACCGCCTAGCTTCTCGTCGATTAACCTGTCCTCAATTTAGATGTCATTTCCAATTACGGCTACATCCAAATGCCCTCATAAGGGCAACCATAACTCACAGGGAAATCTTATCTCCCCAAAAGACACTGCCAACCCCAAATCTGACAAGGTCTCCGCCACCAACGAGGATAACAAACCCTGGCCTCGTCCTCAACATGATCTCCCGGCTACGGCCTTCTCTCCTATGGAAAAAACTAAGAAAGGAGGACCTGGGGAAAAGCTTACCGTGAATAGTAACTGGGTTTAAGTAACAACCAGGGACTAAACACGCGGAAATCTCGATTTTGACGCTCTTTGCAAAGAGTCAAAACCGGAAGAATAGAAGATCTCGAAGAAACAATCAATACAGTACACTATATATAAAATAGTGGTTTATTATTCAACCAATAACTCAATTATAACAAAAAAAAATAGTAAATGTCTCTGCTATAAGAGCAGGTAATAATAAACACAGAAAATAATCTCGAGCAACGCGCTCGGTAACAAAACAGACACACCCTGGCGGGGGAAAAACAAACAAAACGGGACAGTAAGGGTCTGGCCGGATTTTACTTATCCGCGTTAGTAATTGGCCGTCAAGAGGTTGTCCGTCATATAGCTTCGCCGTATACCGTTCGGCCGTCAAGAGTTTAGCCGTCAAGCTTTTTGCCGCTCAGGGTTTGGCCGTGTTAGGTTTTGGCCGTATTTTTCTGCAATCTCGCATTTTTTGGTTGACGGCAGATTTTTCGCTAATTTACTGCATTATCTTCATTTTTATTGTTTTTGGTTTTTTATTGTTTGTATATGTTATCACTGCTGAAATAGCGACGAAATAGCAGGAAAATTGTGAAAAGATGGGGATAAAATAAGCCTGGGACGTCATTTGAAACAGCGAAAAATCTGTCGTCAACAAAAAAATGCAAGATTGCAGAAAAATACGGCCAAAACCTAACACGGCCAAACCCTGCGCGGCAAAATGCTTGACGGTCAAATGCTTGACGGTCAAACGCTTGACGGTCAATTCGTAACGCGGACATTCTAAAACGGCCAAACCCTATGACGGCCAAACCCTTACTGTCCCAACAAAACTACTCGAAAACAGAAAAAGGACGCCAGTGGCGCTAACATCAGGAAAGGGCGGGATATTTAAAAATGAATAACTGAGAAAGACTAAGGCGGGAATAATTATCACGAAATTACTGTCGGCCTTCATATGATCGGTGTAACTAAAAGGGCTTTGAGTGCCTCAATTACAAAAGAGGATACGAGGCATGGCTGACCGATGACGTCATCGATTGGGCACTGAAATATCTCGTCGCAAGGGACAATAATGCTGCCATTCAGGCTGGTACATGGCTTGCAATCTCACAATTGGACAACCCGGTAACGCCAATAAAAGATACAGCCATGGAGCATAACTACACCTTCTTCCCAATATGCCAAGATAGGCATTGGACACTGGTGGTATTCAGGAGAACTGGTGACACTCAACTGAAAGCAGGGTACATCGACCCTTTCCAAAAGCCGACCCCGTGGAATGTGATGAAGATGATGAAGACATTAGGAGCCAAAGTCAAGGAAACGGATTACCACGCCAGTGGATTCCAAAAACAAGAAGACAGCTATAGCTGTGGCCTTTGGATCCTGAAATATGCGGCACAAATTCTGAACAATGAAGAGATCCAGGAGATGTCGACAGTTGACATCAGACGATGGCTTAGAGAGCTAAAAGGGAAAGAGGACAAGGAAAAAGAGGCAAGTAAGAAAAACATGGAAAAGGAAAAAGAACTTAAGAAAAAAGCGGAAGATAAAGAAGACTCCACGACAAAAGATCGACCAACAAACAAACAGGAGGACGAGTGGGTTATCGTAAGGAAAACTCCACAAAGGAAAACTAAAATTCAGATGGGAAAAACACAAGAAAAACCCAAAGAAAAGGCAACCAAACTAGCCAAAATCGAGCAACCGGTGTCGTCGACGGAAGGCATAACCAGAAGACAAGAGACGCCGCCGACAGACATCAGTCCTCAGATAAGGGAAGACATAGCATCGTCGCCAAACCAAAAGAAAAGGAAAGCTGAGAAAGAGAAGCAGAGATCACCAGAGCAGCAGCCGACTCACACAACACTTCTGGCCACTGAGGATCCTCCGCCATCGACCGCCGTCGAACCATCCAAATCGATAAATATACCAGACAATGAGCCCTTTAGAGTGGAGAATGTCACAGAAACGGAATCGAGGCTGGTCCTCCTATTTCCTACACCAAGACAGTACCAGTGTGGAGAATGCCTGCAAAATTTCTACAATAGGAATGACCAAGGAGAAGTGTATGAGAAAAGGGAAATAAAAATAAGATCATGGATTAGTACTCACCTTAAACTGCACAACTCGAGGCCTACCATCACAATTATGTGTCGAATCTGCAAAGTTTTTTACATAGACATAGACAGAACACCAAATCAGGCATTCAACTCCAAATCCCTGAAACTGTTGGACGACCACATGACGACACACAAGGAGACGATCACCACGGACGAAATGACTGGAAACTTCATCTGTGGGAAATGTTGGACCCCATTCATCTCAGCCAGACTTTTGGAATTCCATGTCAAAGCTTGCAAAAAGGACATTCCCAAGCCAGCACGACCAGCGGTAGAGGAGACGGTAGTCGGCAAAGCGATTCAGGAGGAGACAAAGAAACAGACCTCACAGCAGCCAGGAAACGGCCAACAGACAGCTGCAGTTCCCCACGCCGCAATCCCAAAGAATTTCCAGCCATTGTTTTTCTCCAGAGGACCCAGATCCTGGTACACAGAGGAGTTGGTCACGTGGGCTCTGAATCTGGTTACCGGCTACCAAATAATTCCGCCGACCGTGTGGCAGAATCTTTTCCTAACCCCCGACCCTCTGAAAAGTTTATCTGAGTCAATAAATAAAGCCCCAATCGCTCTCCTCCCCGTCCAGGAAGGAAGACAATGGACAATGATCCTCCTTCAGACAACTGCCTCGCCTCCGACCGCAGTTTATCTGAACCCGACACAGTCGACCCAAATATCACCGAAATTAAGGGATAGGATTATTGACAGCCTAAAAGTGTGTTTTGACTCCCCTGCCAATTATTACAGCAAAGTGCCTAAGCAGAATCCCCTCGACTGGGCCGACAGTGGAGCATTCATCTGCATCTACGCCAAGGTTATTATCCAAATAATGGGAAACACGGAAATGGTAGAAGTGCCATCGATCGTGGAAATGAGGGCTAAACTGAAGACGGACTACCAATTGGAACAAGATGAGCTTGCGGCCATCGGACCCGTCGATGACTTAGAGGAGGACGCAGACACGGTCAACCCGAGGAGCCAACTGCCTAGCTTGCTCGACACCCAGGTAGAGAACCCCTTCAAAAACCCACTAGAGGATCAGGCCAGGCCCCCAATTGACCCGGTTCTAAAAGAAAAGCTACAAAATTGGCTCACCGACACGATCCCCAAATACTATGACAACGATCGACCATTTAACCAGCTGGAATGGATCACGCAGCAATTAACCGCCAGTATTTCGGCCATCACCAGGAGAAACCCCGAGCTCTTAGAAAGCCTGATAAAAAGAGAAATGCCGCCACCCATGCTACCAGGAGAAATGGCCATCCAGACGAATAGCAAACCTAGAAAACGACTTCCAGCTACCCAGACCGACATCTCCTCGGAGGATAGAATCTCATGGAGCTTCATTAAAAACCCGAAGAAGACGTTTGAAACACTGACGGGTAAAAAAGATATCAAATGTGAAATCCCGCTGTCCCAACTACACGATTATTTCATGAAGACAGCGACAAAACCGACGGTCGACAAGGAAGCCCTGAAACAAATCTGCGAAATTCTCCCGGAAGTCGACATGTCGCCCTCGCTGATGTCTCCCTTCGATAAGACAGAGGTTCTCGACGCTATGAAGAAAATGCCAAAGGACTCGACACCAGGAAGTGACGGGCTAACCTACGATGACTGGTTACAAGCAGACACCGAAGGCCACCCTCCTGACCTGGATCTTCCAAGAATGCTTCGATCATAAACGGATCCCGCAAAAGTGGAAACAGTCGAAGACGAGTCTTCTCTACAAAGCAGGAGACCCCTCAGATCCTGGCAACTGGCGCCCGATTGCTCTCATGCCGACGATTTACATACTCCTCTCTCCTGAACGGCAGAATCTCCAACACAACAGGAATAGTAAGCCTTCACCAAAAAGGATTCCAAAAAGAATCTGGAACGGCAAGGAACATTGAGATCCTCCACATGGCTATTCAGACGGCGGTCACGGAAAAGAGACATCTTGCCATCGTCTTCCTCGACCTAAAGAATGCCTTTGGTTCAGTTCCCCACGAGCTCATCGTCCAAGCCATGGAATCTTTCGGATTTCCACAGGATTTAAGGGACATTATTGCGGATATCTACGATCAGAGCAGTACTCAAATCTCAGCGGCCCAAGGAATGACTGACCCGATCCCTTTGTACGCAGGAATCAAGCAAGGAGATCCTCTCAGCCCAACTCTCTTCAATATGGCCATCGAACCGCTGATTCGTCGACACGAAAGAAGAAGTCAAGGATTTCCCCTATTCAATCATAGACTTTCACTCCTAGCCTATGCTGATGACCTTGTCCTATTGAATGAACACAAGAACAGCCTCCAACAGGATCTTGATGACATGGTAGGCATCGCCACCCAATGTAATCTCGAATTCAAACCAGCTAAATGCGCCTCCCTTGTAATGTTGCCCAGCTGGCTCCAGATCCACTCGCCCCTCACGATCAAAGGAGTACCCCTGCCAATTCTAGATAGTAATGGACATTATAAATATTTAGGAATCCCTACTGGATACAGATACTCATATTCAATAGCTGACAAAGTGAAGGAAATGAAAGAGGCAACAGAGGCCATCGTGAAAAGTCTCCTTGAACCACGCCTGAAATTACAAGCAATCCAGACTTTTGTAATCCCTAGGATCATCTACCTATTCCAACATGGCAGCCCCAATTGTGATGAAGTTTATGACATATCCGACTCCATAACAAACTCCATCAGAGCCAGTCTCCACCTTCCCCGATTCTCACCGTCGGAGTACATCTACTCGCCCGCCAAAAAGGGTTGTCTAGGGTTCACAATGGTCGAAGATCTGTGGAGAGTACACGCCGTAGCCACATTTATGATTAATTTATGGTCACCCGATAAATTGCTGAGCAACCTGACAGTCGAGTACGCCTCTATGCTGATTAGACGACTGGTCAAGGATGACTCTCTCACAGGCGACGACGTCTGGAATGCAATGAATTCTCGTCCGCAAATTTTAAGGTCCAAACAAAAAATCCCCTTGCCAGAATTCTAGGATCCCTCCAACATTGGTGCAAGGATCAGAAGAATGGAATCAAGAGGGACAGCTATGCCATCTTTAAGAGCTGTCGACTGCGAGTCAACAACGGCGAATTCACCCTGATCATCCAGCCCCAAGTATCAGATAAGGAGATAAAACTCACCTGGGGCCACACAAATAGAATAGTTGAGATTTTGTCAGGTCTGGTAAGAGAAGGAATCCTTCACAATTGGATGGAAAGGTCGCCCAATTTCTCCAGCACGGTCAGAGCAGCACAAACGCACGCCATCAGTCATTTCTATCTGTCGAATTCTTCCCCAGTGCAATTGAGTTCAGCAGACCAGAGATTTATCCATGCCGCGAGATGCCGGTCGACCAAGCTGCCAGCAGATCCGATACCATTTATGTCCAGTGGAAGAAGAGAAGCCAACGATGGAATCTGTCTGACCTGTGGCGTCCTGCGCCATCTCGGACATGTCCTCTCTGTTTGTAGCCCGCTCTAACAAATAATCACGGAGAGACACAACAGTATCCTACATCTACTAATAGACGCCTGGAGGCTGGGTACAAAGAAGCACTACATTTTAGCCGAAGACTCCCTTGTGTTGGAAACCGACTCTCTGCAGAGACCGGACATTGTGCTCAGAGAGCCAGCGGGAGAGCAGTCGACCCGGGAGATAATCATCGTAGATGTGACCTGTCCCCACGAGTACAAGTTAGAGAGTCTAGACATTGGACACCAAAGAAAAATGGACAAATATCAGCACTTTGTGGATGAGTTGAATTCCCGGGGATACAAAACGACCCTGTTGTCCATGGTAGTCGGAACACTGGGAGCCTGGAGACCAGGAAACAATGAAACGATGGAAGTCCTAGGGATCCCGCGGAAAATCAGGACAGTTCTGGCTAAATTAATGTGTAAGTCTGCCATCTCCTGGAGTCGCTACATCTACTGGACTGCCATGCTCGGGGACGCCTACTACTCGCCTCCTCCGCCGACGTATGGTTTGGAAAGATTCGCCCACCTCGCCAAAGAAGGTCAACAAAACCAAGGCCCGCCCTCGAAAAAACCTCGCCATCAATAATTGTCCAATAGGATAAATAATAAATATTCCTGTGCTTTATCCTGTTCTCGGAACTTCGACGACATCGGCTCGCCGGTCCGCCGTCAGGCCACTTCTCCTCTCTTAGCCTGGTGATGGCTTCTCAGGGGCAGTCGCCTGGGTTCTACCCTTGCGACGGTCATGTCGCCTGAGTTGCTCTGATCCGTCAAGGCCCTCTACTGGCCCCTGTAGCTGACAATTATCCTCTTTCCTTCCCGCGCGCCCTCCCCCCGCAGGTTTCTCGGTCAGGAACCGTCCCGAAGTCGAAAAAGCCTGGGATGATGGGAAAAACAATGGCACTGCTCTTTCGAAGGCCAAGTCCAGCGGATCCAAGGTCACCAGCAAACCTGCGTCTCGTCCTGTAAGAAGTTCACGCCGTATAGCGGATCTCGTGGCCAAATACAACAACCGCTAGCCGTTTTGATCTTGCTTTACTGGCTTTGGTAGTATCAATACTTTTTTTTTGGTTTTAATCATTATTTTTATTGTAAATTATTGTAGCCTGAACAGAAATAAATGATAATTATAAAAAATATCTTTGTTCTTCTTTCTTTTCTTCTTCTTCACATTCCCATAACATCTCCTCAAAATAAGGATATCCATTGGCGCTCCCATAGAAATCAACAGTAATATTTCACAAATAAACCTGAAATTAGGGGCGGCGAAGTATTAAAAACTATTTCTAACCGCCATTAAACTGAAGAAAAAAATCGCAGATTTCCATAATACAGAAGAAAAATTCCATGATCCAATTCCAAACGGGCAAAATAGTTCTTCTGAGCTAAGAACCTAAACATAAGCAAAGGCGGCGAAGTATAAAAGTATCAACTAACCGCCATAAAATCCTCTCCAAGTTGGAGATCGCTCTCAAGCCTCTCGGTGATCTGATTCAACACATCATTGTCGTTCTTCTTGAACACTGAAAAATGAAATATGAGCAAAGATGACGAAGAATAACAAGGAAGCAACCTTTTGGGATCTATTTTATTACAAGTTTTATTGGACATATTTATTTATTTTATTTATTTATTTAATGTATCATATCTATGCGATTGTGGCATGATGACGGTAGGACTTCTCCCATTCATGGTTTTCTTTACTCCACCAGT
Source organism: Oscheius sp. DF5033 (assembly GCA_964036215.1). NCBI lineage: Eukaryota > Metazoa > Nematoda > Chromadorea > Rhabditida > Rhabditidae > Oscheius > Oscheius sp. DF5033. The sequence goes on along the minus strand of CAXIWN010000004.1, from coordinate 4,449,382 downwards.
TGATACCCATTATTTTACTAACTTCATCTCTCCATCTAGAACATGGTTGTCCTTTTCCTCTTTTTTTATCGTACGGCGTCCATTCTGTAGTGGTGCGAGTCCATTCTTCATGCTCCATTTTTCGGATTTTGTCTGCCCAACGAAGCTTTCGTTTTACTATTTCAGAAACCCATCTTTTCAGCCCGGTCTTTGCTTGTACTTTTTCGTTCTTCCATTTGTTTTCCAGTTTGATTCCAATCATTCTCCGTTCCATTTTTAGCATCGTAACATCCAGTAACCTTTTTTCCTTTTCTCTCAGTGCCCAGACTTCGCAGCCATAGAGGGCTGTCGACGTGATACAGGCATCAAAAAGTTGTTTCCTTCTCGTCATCGGGATGGTTTTGTCTGTGAGGTATTTTCTCAGTTTTTCCCAACCGCACCAGGCCCCTCGTAATCTGTTTTTCACTTCTGCTTCGTCGTTGGGTGGTAAGCTGACCATTGCTCCGAGATATCTCACTGAATCTTTGCAGTCAATTATGCCTTCAGCCGTTCTCAGCGTTCTTCCCTGTTCTAACCTGTTGGTTAGAATTTCGCTTTTCTTGTAGTTGATTACCAATCCAACTTTGGCACATTCTTCTGCGATCTTCTCTATTGTTTTCTTCAGCTCGTTTCTTGATTTTGCTACTACAGCTAAGTCGTCAGCGTAAGCCAAGAATTGGAGCCTTCTTCCATTGATATTTAATCCACTTTCTTCCCAATCGACTGCGGTTAGAGCACTATTTAGTACAATGTTGAAAAGTTTTGGGGACAGGGCGTCTCCCTGTCGAACACCTCTCGTAATTTGTACTTTCACCTTGTCTTCGTTTACTCGGATTTCAGTGGTCGAATGCTGGTATAGTCGGCATAGCAGGTGTACTAGATCCGAATGAATTCCCGCTGCAGAAAGGGTCGTCCAAATGGCAGGATGTTCAACACAGTCAAAGGCTTTTTGGAAGTCTAGCAGAGCTATAAATAGCGGAAACTTGTATTCTGTCGCGTGTTCTCCCAATTGCTTTAGAATATGAAGACAATTCCTAGTGCTGCGTCCTCGACGGAAGCCATATTGTGTGGGCGTCTCAAAGTTTTCCAATTCGTGTTCCATTCGCAGCATCACGGTTTTTGTGATCACTTTGAAGATGACAGAGAGCATGGAGATTGGGCGGAAGTTGGAAATGTCTGAGAGTGGGCCCTTTTTGTGGAGCAGGGTCACCGTCGCATGTACAAGATCGTTTGGGATAGGTCCACCACATATCAGTTTGTTGAGAAGATGAGTGAGAATAGGACTTATCACATGCTTCGCTATACGTAGAGTATCTGGGAGGACAGCATCTTTGCCAGGACTATGGTCGAATTTTAGTTGTTCCAATGCTTTTTCGATTTCTTCAGGGAGAAACGGCAAGAGGGCATCATCAGAAGGGGGGATATTAGGAGGCATTTCTACTCTTGCACGGTAGAGTTCTTCGTAGAACGTTTTGACCGATGTTGTTGTTGATATTTGCGATATATGGCCATTTTTATCGGGTATCAGGAGGCGTGTGAAGGAAGGTTGGGTCTTTCTTCGGGCTTTGCTGATGCTGCGTCCTAGAAGTATGGCTTCCGTAATTGCTTGGTTTTTCCGGAGTGATATGTCTTTATTTAAGCTAGCTCTTGCAGCCTTATCTGCTGATTTGAAGAGAGTATCGTCATCTGGGTCTTTTTGCAGCCTGCTTCTTTCCTTCAAAAGTTTTTTCGTCTCTTCACTTATCCAGGGCGGCGTCTTTTTTGGTATCTTGGCATTTTGGGTTATGGTATGAGCAAAACTGACGATGTGTGCGTATGCTTCAGTTGAAGTGAGTGTATTCGCAGGAGGGAGAACAGGTTTGAGGAGTTTCGAGTTGATGCGTATGGCTGTACGGTCCAGAACATGAAGTTGTCTTGAATGCCGTTTTTTCCTCTTTTGGTCGTTTATTAATTTCATGTGGATGAATAGTGGTCGGTGGTCGGAACAGAATGGGAAGCGACGGTGGACATATGCATCAGTTGCATCATCACTCGGTGATCGAAAATGTCGTTACGTACTCAAAATTTTTTTTTCGTTTTTCGTGGATTTCTCTGTTTTCGCTTTATTTTTTTTAAATTTTTTGTTGCTAATAACTCTTATGCGTAGACGGATCCTATAAAATAAAGAAACATTAGAAATTTTACTGAAAATAACAAAAAATAAAATTCCATCAAAAATAATTTTTACGTACGCAGACATTTTCGACGCGGCGTGGGTGCAGTTGGGCTTTCGTACTTTTTTCACTTGCACTGTTCCTTTAAAAATATTTTGTTCGAAGTGTCGGCAACGGAAGTGTCTAATTTTAGTTGCAAACTGCTGAGCACATTGAGAGGAACATTTTGATACCAGGAATTACAAAAAATCATGTAGAAAACATATTTTATTCTCCCGCAGTAATTTTCCAATATAAAATTCATTCATTTTTTAATTCTCCTCAATGCTTCACTGTTTTATGTTTTTCTCTCGCGTATTGTAGTAATTTGGGGTTGGAAAAACACGAGAAAGCCTTAGAAATGCATGAAAAATTTTCTTTAATGAAGGAACACTGTCGACCAGATGACATGTCGAGACTTCGCTTCCGCCATTTGCTTCTCTTTTTTTCTACTTGTCGTCGTCTCTTTTGGTATCTAAATTGTTTTTTTAGATAACTTCACCAGTTCTTTCTCTCTTGGTCACCTCTCCTATAACCGGTATTTCTGTTCAAAACGGTCCAACACCGTCCGATACAGAAGGTATTTTCTTTTCACTGTGGTTTAACTTTCTGTTTTAGGATCAGCCGGATTTCAGGGCACAGCCCTCGCCGAGACGATGCTTCCAAGATCTGATGCCACTCGCTTATACCAATCGACTAAAATTCCTCTAGTCTTTGATTACAATCCAAAGCTCATCCTCCTTGAAGACGATCGATGCAGGAACCGCGGGATACAAATCGACAGTCAGGAAGAAATCTGAGGGCAGTTGGAGAAGAAAAGGAAACGACAAATCAAACCAACCTCTACACTGTCCACTAGGACCTTCACCATGGACAAAGCAGAGTATACCAGTCTAAAAGTAAGTTTTTCTTTGTTGGCTTCTTTAATCAATCAATTTTAGGCTGGTCAATTTGTCCGCTGTACTATGGAAAATTGCGATGAGAGGAAGTCCATCGAAATTCCCGTTTATCGAATTAACAATTTTCTCGCCCTACAAATTATTCCTGAAAAGAATAATAACTATCGGCTGGTCTTCTACATCTACTTTGCATTTGGTTGGAGATTTTGCCTTTTGCCGTCATTGCCTGTAGAAGAATTTGGAGGAGACACTAGCAATGACTGACCACTGAAGTTTTTGGTCAAAAAATGGAAACATCTTGTCGTTTGGTACGCTGGAGTCGGATCACGTGCAGAACTGGTTCTTTTCGATCAAAGGAAAATCAGTACGCACTTTTACATTTCTAATTCTGAAACTATTTTAGATTACGATCGACTCGATACATTGACAAGATCCTTCTTGAGTCCATTGTAAAAGGAAAAATTCCTACCAAAGAACAGCTGGATGACTGGAAACGACACAGTCGTGCACTCCGAAGCATGCAAATCCAAACCAACTGCAGGTTAATCTTGATCGGATTGATAAGTTTTCTCTTCCAAATTGTAAGAAATTTCACATCTTTTTAATGAAAACATTTTAGGTTTTGGTTCTGAGGACATTTTTGGAATTTTTAAACTAACAAGCGAGGAAGCACAAAAATTGGAAGGTCACCGGATGAAATCGACCTATGGTTACGCAGAAGATAAAGACAAACCAAGCACAGCAATATCAAAAAGCTCCGCCGGTAAATGAAGCTTGATCTCTAACCTTATTTCAATATTATTTGAATGTCATCGTCGAAACCAATAAAAATGTATGCAGCTAACCCGATTAACTTTGAACAAGCGCTGTTTTTCCTGAAAAAAACATAGCAGTACCACCAAATAGAAACTTAATTTTGGCTTCAAAATCTTATCAACCATTCCAGTAGAACTGCACCTAAATAATACTTAGAAATGGCAGCCTGATTTTTTTTGCTTAATATTATTTTTCCATGAACTATATCTTGTTTCTTTTCATCCATCGAGCTCCTTCACTGGAACGGGCATTACTGCGGAAATGCTGAGGGTTCTAACCGCAAAAACTAGATAAACCCTTTGGTCCGTCATCCTTGTTCCACCGAAGTAGCACTGGAAGTAATTTGTTATAAAAAGCAGAGACAGAACAAGAAAATAATCAAAAAAGTAGAAAAACAAGTCAAAACAATCAAGAGAATAATAGCAAATAAAGAAAGAAAGGAACAATAACAAATGAGACGCGCGAACACACCACGACTTTTCCACAAAACACCACGACTTTTTCACGAAACACCACGACTTTTCCACAAAACACCACGACTTTTCCACAAAACACCACGACTTTTCCACAAAACACCACGACTTTTTCACAAAACACCACGACTTTTCCACAAAACACCACGACTTTTCCACAAAACACCACGTGAACTCCACAAAACACCACGACTTTTCCACAAAACACCACGACTTTTTCACAAAACACCACGACTTTTCCACAAAACACCACGACTTTTCCACAAAACACCACGACTTTTTCACAAAACACCACGACTTTTTCACAAAACACCACGACTTTTCCACAAAACACCACGTGAACTCCACAAAACACCACGACTTTTCCACAAAACACCACGACTTTTTCACAAAACACCACGTGAACTCCACAAAACACCACGACTTTTCCACAAAACACCACGTGAACTCCACAAAACACCACGACTTTTTCACAAAACACCACGTGAACTCCACAAAACACCACGTGAACTCCACAAAACACCACGACTTTTCCACAAAACACCACGACTTTTTCACAAAACACCACGACTTTTTCACAAAACACCACGTGAACTCCACAAAACACCACGACTTTTCCACAAAACACCACGACTTTTTCACAAAACACCACGACTTTTCCACAAAACACCACGACTTTTCCACAAAACACCACGACTTTTTCACAAAACACCACGACTTTTTCACAAAACACCACGACTTTTCCACAAAACACCACGTGAACTCCACAAAACACCACGACTTTTCCACAAAACACCACGACTTTTTCACAAAACACCACGTGAACTCCACAAAACACCACGACTTTTTCACAAAACACCACGTGAACTCCACAAAACACCACGACTTTTCCACAAAACACCACGACTTTTTCACAAAACACCACGTGAACTCCACAAAACACCACGACTTTTCCACAATACACCACGACTTTTCCACAAAACACCACGACTTTTCCACAAAACACCACGACTTTTCCACAAAACACCACGACTTTTCCACAAAACACCACGTGAACTCCACAAAACACCACGACTTTTTCACAAAACACCACGACTTTTCCACAAAACACCACGTGAACTCCACAAAACACCACGACTTTTCCACAAAACACCACGACTTTTTCACAAAACACCACGACTTTTTCACAAAACACCACGTGAACTCCACAAAACACCACGACTTTTTCACAAAACACCACGTGAACTCCACAAAACACCACGACTTTTTCACAAAACACCACGTGAACTCCACAAAACACCACGACTTTTCCACAAAACACCACGACTTTTTCACAAAACACCACGACTTTTTCACAAAACACCACGACTTTTCCACAAAACACCACGTGAACTCCACAAAACACCACGACTTTTCCACAAAACACCACGACTTTTTCACAAAACACCACGACTTTTTCACAAAACACCACGTGAACTCCACAAAACACCACGACTTTTTCACAAAACACCACGTGAACTCCACAAAACACCACGACTTTTTCACAAAACACCACGTGAACTCCACAAAACACCACGACTTTTTCACAAAACACCACGACTTTTTCACAAAACACCACGTGAACTCCACAAAACACCACGTGAACTCCACAAAACACCACGTGAACTCCACAAAACACCACGTGAACTCCACAAAACACCACGACTTTTCCACAAAACACCACGTGAACTCCACAAAACACCACGACTTTTTCACAAAACACCACGACTTTTTCACAAAACACCACGTGAACTCCACAAAACACCACGACTTTTTCACAAAACACCACGACTTTTTCACAAAACACCACGACTTTTTCACAAAACACCACGACTTTTTCACAAAACACCACGTGAACTCCACAAAACACCACGACTTTTTCACAAAACACCACGACTTTTTCACAAAACACCACGTGAACTCCACAAAACACCACGACTTTTTCACAAAACACCACGTGAACTCCACAAAACACCACGACTTTTTCACAAAACACCACGACTTTTTCACAAAACACCACGTGAACTCCACAAAACACCACGACTTTTTCACAAAACACCACGACTTTTTCACAAAACACCACGTGAACTCCACAAAACACCACGACTTTTTCACAAAACACCACGACTTTTTCACAAAACACCACGTGAACTCCACAAAACACCACGACTTTTTCACAAAACACCACGTGAACTCCACAAAACACCACGACTTTTTCACAAAACACCACGTGAACTCCACAAAACACCACGACTTTTCCACAAAACACCACGACTTTTTCACAAAACACCACGACTTTTCCACAAAACACCACGTGAACTCCACAAAACACCACGACTTTTCCACAAAACACCACGACTTTTTCACAAAACACCACGACTTTTTCACAAAACACCACGTGAACTCCACAAAACACCACGACTTTTTCACAAAACACCACGTGAACTCCACAAAACACCACGACTTTTTCACAAAACACCACGTGAACTCCACAAAACACCACGACTTTTTCACAAAACACCACGTGAACTCCACAAAACACCACGACTTTTTCACAAAACACCACGTGAACTCCACAAAACACCACGTGAACTCCACAAAACACCACGACTTTTTCACAAAACACCACGTGAACTCCACAAAACACCACGACTTTTTCACAAAACACCACGACTTTTTCACAAAACACCACGTGAACTCCACAAAACACCACGACTTTTTCACAAAACACCACGTGAACTCCACAAAACACCACGACTTTTTCACAAAACACCACGACTTTTTCACAAAACACCACGTGAACTCCACAAAACACCACGACTTTTTCACAAAACACCACGACTTTTTCACAAAACACCACGTGAACTCCACAAAACACCACGACTTTTTCACAAAACACCACGACTTTTTCACAAAACACCACGTGAACTCCACAAAACACCACGACTTTTTCACAAAACACCACGTGAACTCCACAAAACACCACGACTTTTTCACAAAACACCACGTGAACTCCACAAAACACCACGACTTTTCCACAAAACACCACGACTTTTTCACAAAACACCACGACTTTTCCACAAAACACCACGTGAACTCCACAAAACACCACGACTTTTCCACAAAACACCACGACTTTTTCACAAAACACCACGACTTTTTCACAAAACACCACGTGAACTCCACAAAACACCACGACTTTTTCACAAAACACCACGTGAACTCCACAAAACACCACGACTTTTTCACAAAACACCACGTGAACTCCACAAAACACCACGACTTTTTCACAAAACACCACGTGAACTCCACAAAACACCACGACTTTTTCACAAAACACCACGTGAACTCCACAAAACACCACGTGAACTCCACAAAACACCACGTGAACTCCACAAAACACCACGACTTTTCCACAAAACACCACGTGAACTCCACAAAACACCACGACTTTTCCACAAAACACCACGACTTTTTCACAAAACACCACGTGAACTCCACAAAACACCACGACTTTTTCACAAAACACCACGTGAACTCCACAAAACACCACGACTTTTTCACAAAACACCACGTGAACTCCACAAAACACCACGACTTTTTCACAAAACACCACGTGAACTCCACAAAACACCACGTGAACTCCACAAAACACCACGACTTTTTCACAAAACACCACGTGAACTCCACAAAACACCACGACTTTTTCACAAAACACCACGTGAACTCCACAAAACACCACGTGAACTCCACAAAACACCACGACTTTTTCACAAAACACCACGTGAACTCCACAAAACACCACGACTTTTTCACAAAACACCACGTGAACTCCACAAAACACCACGACTTTTTCACAAAACACCACGTGAACTCCACAAAACACCACGTGAACTCCACAAAACACCACGTGAACTCCACAAAACACCACGACTTTTCCACAAAACACCACGTGAACTCCACAAAACACCACGACTTTTCCACAAAACACCACGACTTTTTCACAAAACACCACGTGAACTCCACAAAACACCACGACTTTTTCACAAAACACCACGTGAACTCCACAAAACACCACGACTTTTTCACAAAACACCACGTGAACTCCACAAAACACCACGTGAACTCCACAAAACACCACGTGAACTCCACAAAACACCACGACTTTTTCACAAAACACCACGTGAACTCCACAAAACACCACGACTTTTTCACAAAACACCACGTGAACTCCACAAAACACCACGACTTTTTCACAAAACACCACGACTTTTTCACAAAACACCACGACTTTTCCACAAAACACCACGACTTTTCCACAAAACACCACGACTTTTTCACAAAACACCACGTGAACTCCACAAAACACCACGACTTTTTCACAAAACACCACGTGAACTCCACAAAACACCACGTGAACTCCACAAAACACCACGTGAACTCCACAAAACACCACGACTTTTTCACAAAACACCACGTGAACTCCACAAAACACCACGACTTTTCCACAAAACACCACGACTTTTTCACAAAACACCACGTGAACTCCACAAAACACCACGACTTTTTCACAAAACACCACGTGAACTCCACAAAACACCACGACTTTTTCACAAAACACCACGTGAACTCCACAAAACACCACGTGAACTCCACAAAACACCACGTGAACTCCACAAAACACCACGACTTTTCCACAAAACACCACGTGAACTCCACAAAACACCACGACTTTTCCACAAAACACCACGACTTTTTCACAAAACACCACGTGAACTCCACAAAACACCACGTGAACTCCACAAAACACCACGTGAACTCCACAAAACACCACGACTTTTCCACAAAACACCACGTGAACTCCACAAAACACCACGACTTTTTCACAAAACACCACGTGAACTCCACAAAACACCACGACTTTTCCACAAAACACCACGACTTTTTCACAAAACACCACGACTTTTTCACAAAACACCACGACTTTTTCACAAAACACCACGACTTTTCCACAAAACACCACGACTTTTCCACAAAACACCACGACTTTTTCACAAAACACCACGACTTTTCCACAAAACACCACGACTTTTCCACAAAACACCACGACTTTTTCACAAAACACCACGACTTTTCCACAAAACACCACGACTTTTCCACAAAACACCACGACTTTTTCACAAAACACCACGTGAACTCCACAAAACACCACGACTTTTTCACGAAACACCACGTGAACTCCACAAAACACCACGACTTTTTCACAAAACACCACGTGAACTCCACAAAACACCACGACTTTTTCACAAAACACCACGTGAACTCCACAAAACACCACGTGAACTCCACAAAACACCACGACTTTTTCACAAAACGCCACGACTTTTTCACAAAACACCACGTGAACTCCACAAAACACCACGACTTTTCCACAAAACACCACGTGAACTCCACAAAACACCACGACTTTTTCACAAAACACCACGTGAACTCCACAAAACACCACGACTTTTCCACAAAACACCACGACTTTTCCACAAAACACCACGTGAACTCCACAAAACACCACGACTTTTTCACAAAACACCACGTGAACTCCACAAAACACCACGACTTTTTCACAAAACACCACGTGAACTCCACAAAACACCACGACTTTTCCACAAAACACCACGACTTTTCCACAAAACACCACGTGAACTCCACAAAACACCACGACTTTTTCACAAAACACCACGTGAACTCCACAAAACACCACGACTTTTTCACGAAACACCACGTGAACTCCACAAAACACCACGACTTTTTCACAAAACACCACGTGAACTCCACAAAACACCACGACTTTTTCACAAAACACCACGTGAACTCCACAAAACACCACGTGAACTCCACAAAACACCACGACTTTTTCACAAAACACCACGTGAACTCCACAAAACACCACGTGAACTCCACAAAACACCACGACTTTTTCACAAAACACCACGTGAACTCCACAAAACACCACGACTTTTTCACAAAACACCACGTGAACTCCACAAAACACCACGTGAACTCCACAAAACACCACGACTTTTTCACAAAACACCACGTGAACTCCACAAAACACCACGTGAACTCCACAAAACACCACGACTTTTTCACAAAACACCACGTGAACTCCACAAAACACCACGACTTTTTCACAAAACGCCACGACTTTTTCACAAAACACCACGTGAACTCCACAAAACACCACGACTTTTCCACAAAACACCACGTGAACTCCACAAAACACCACGACTTTTTCACAAAACACCACGTGAACTCCACAAAACACCACGTGAACTCCACAAAACACCACGACTTTTTCACAAAACACCACGTGAACTCCACAAAACACCACGTGAACTCCACAAAACACCACGACTTTTTCACAAAACACCACGACTTTTCCACAAAACACCACGACTTTTCCACAAAACACCACGTGAACTCCACAAAACACCACGACTTTTCCACAAAACACCACGTGAACTCCACAAAACACCACGACTTTTTCACAAAACACCACGTGAACTCCACAAAACACCACGTGAACTCCACAAAACACCACGTGAACTCCACAAAACACCACGACTTTTTCACAAAACACCACGACTTTTTCACAAAACACCACGTGAACTCCACAAAACACCACGTGAACTCCACAAAACACCACGACTTTTTCACAAAACACCACGTGAACTCCACAAAACACCACGACTTTTTCACAAAACACCACGTGAACTCCACAAAACACCACGTGAACTCCACAAAACACCACGACTTTTTCACAAAACACCACGTGAACTCCACAAAACACCACGTGAACTCCACAAAACACCACGTGAACTCCACAAAACACCACGACTTTTCCACAAAACACCACGTGAACTCCACAAAACACCACGTGAACTCCACAAAACACCACGTGAACTCCACAAAACACCACGTGAACTCCACAAAACACCACGTGAACTCCACAAAACACCACGTGAACTCCACAAAACACCACGTGAACTCCACAAAACACCACGTGAACTCCACAAAACACCACGTGAACTCCACAAAACACCACGACTTTTTCACAAAACACCACATGAACTCCACAAAACACCACGTGAACTCCACAAAACACCACGTGAACTCCACAAAACACCACGACTTTTCCACAAAACACCACGACTTTTCCACAAAACACCACGTGAACTCCACAAAACACCACGACTTTTCCACAAAACACCACGTGAACTCCACAAAACACCACGACTTTTTCACAAAACACCACGTGAACTCCACAAAACACCACGTGAACTCCACAAAACACCACGACTTTTCCACAAAACACCACGTGAACTCCACAAAACACCACGTGAACTCCACAAAACACCACGTGAACTCCACAAAACACCACGACTTTTTCACAAAACACCACGTGAACTCCACAAAACACCACGTGAACTCCACAAAACACCACGTGAACTCCACAAAACACCACGACTTTTCCACAAAACACCACGTGAACTCCACAAAACACCACGTGAACTCCACAAAACACCACGTGAACTCCACAAAACACCACGACTTTTTCACAAAACACCACGTGAACTCCACAAAACACCACGTGAACTCCACAAAACACCACGACTTTTTCACAAAACACCACGTGAACTCCACAAAACACCACGTGAACTCCACAAAACACCACGTGAACTCCACAAAACACCACGACTTTTCCACAAAACACCACGTGAACTCCACAAAACACCACGTGAACTCCACAAAACACCACGTGAACTCCACAAAACACCACGTGAACTCCACAAAACACCACGTGAACTCCACAAAACACCACGTGAACTCCACAAAACACCACGTGAACTCCACAAAACACCACGACTTTTCCACAAAACACCACATGAACTCCACAAAACACCACGTGAACTCCACAAAACACCACGTGAACTCCACAAAACACCACGTGAACTCCACAAAACACCACGTGAACTCCACAAAACACCACGTGAACTCCACAAAACACCACGTGAACTCCACAAAACACCACGACTTTTTCACAAAACACCACATGAACTCCACAAAACACCACGTGAACTCCACAAAACACCACGTGAACTCCACAAAACACCACGACTTTTCCACAAAACACCACGACTTTTCCACAAAACACCACGTGAACTCCACAAAACACCACGACTTTTCCACAAAACACCACGTGAACTCCACAAAACACCACGTGAACTCCACAAAACACCACGTGAACTCCACAAAACACCACGACTTTTTCACGAAACACCACGTGAACTCCACAAAACACCACGTGAACTCCACAAAACACCACGACTTTTTCACGAAACACCACGTGAACTCCACAAAACACCACGACTTTTTCACGAAACACCACGTGAACTCCACAAAACACCACGACTTTTTCACAAAACACCACGTGAACTCCACAAAACACCACGTGAACTCCACAAAACACCACGTGAACTCCACAAAACACCACGACTTTTTCACGAAACACCACGTGAACTCCACAAAACACCACGTGAACTCCACAAAACACCACGACTTTTTCACGAAACACCACGTGAACTCCACAAAACACCACGACTTTTTCACAAAACACCACGTGAACTCCACAAAACACCACGACTTTTTCACAAAACACCACGTGAACTCCACAAAACACCACGACTTTTTCACAAAACACCACGTGAACTCCACAAAACACCACGACTTTTTCACAAAACACCACGTGAACTCCACAAAACACCACGACTTTTTCACAAAACACCACGTGAACTCCACAAAACACCACGACTTTTTCACAAAACACCACGTGAACTCCACAAAACACCACGTGAACTCCACAAAACACCACGTGAACTCCACAAAACACCACGTGAACTCCACAAAACACCACGTGAACTCCACAAAACACCACGACTTTTCCACAAAACACCACATGAACTCCACAAAACACCACGTGAACTCCACAAAACACCACGTGAACTCCACAAAACACCACGACTTTTTCACAAAACACCACGACTTTTCCACAAAACACCACGTGAACTCCACAAAACACCACGACTTTTCCACAAAACACCACGTGAACTCCACAAAACACCACGTGAACTCCACAAAACACCACGTGAACTCCACAAAACACCACGTGAACTCCACAAAACACCACGTGAACTCCACAAAACACCACGTGAACTCCACAAAACACCACGTGAACTCCACAAAACACCACGTGAACTCCACAAAACACCACGTGAACTCCACAAAACACCACGACTTTTTCACAAAACACCACATGAACTCCACAAAACACCACGTGAACTCCACAAAACACCACGTGAACTCCACAAAACACCACGACTTTTTCACAAAACACCACGACTTTTCCACAAAACACCACGTGAACTCCACAAAACACCACGACTTTTCCACAAAACACCACGTGAACTCCACAAAACACCACGTGAACTCCACAAAACACCACGACTTTTTCACAAAACACCACATGAACTCCACAAAACACCACGTGAACTCCACAAAACACCACGTGAACTCCACAAAACACCACGACTTTTCCACAAAACACCACGACTTTTCCACAAAACACCACGTGAACTCCACAAAACACCACGACTTTTCCACAAAACACCACGTGAACTCCACAAAACACCACGACTTTTTCACAAAACACCACGTGAACTCCACAAAACACCACGTGAACTCCACAAAACACCACGTGAACTCCACAAAACACCACGACTTTTTCACGAAAACACCACGTGAACTCCACAAAACACCACGACTTTTTCACAAAACACCACGTGAACTCCACAAAACACCACGACTTTTTCACAAAACACCACGTGAACTCCACAAAACACCACGACTTTTTCACAAAACACCACGTGAACTCCACAAAACACCACGTGAACTCCACAAAACACCACGACTTTTTCACAAAACACCACGTGAACTCCACAAAACACCACGACTTTTCCACAAAACACCACGTGAACTCCACAAAACACCACGACTTTTCCACAAAACACCACGACTTTTCCACAAAACACCACGTGAACTCCACAAAACACCACGACTTTTCCACAAAACACCACGTGAACTCCACAAAACACCACGACTTTTTCACAAAACACCACGTGAACTCCACAAAACACCACGTGAACTCCACAAAACACCACGTGAACTCCACAAAACACCACGACTTTTTCACGAAACACCACGTGAACTCCACAAAACACCACGACTTTTTCACAAAACACCACGTGAACTCCACAAAACACCACGACTTTTTCACAAAACACCACGTGAACTCCACAAAACACCACGACTTTTTCACAAAACACCACGTGAACTCCACAAAACACCACGACTTTTTCACAAAACACCACGTGAACTCCACAAAACACCACGACTTTTCACAAAACACCACGTGAACTCCACAAAACACCACGTGAACTCCACAAAACACCACGACTTTTTCACAAAACACCACGTGAACTCCACAAAACACCACGACTTTTCCACAAAACACCACGTGAACTCCACAAAACACCACGACTTTTCCACAAAACACCACGACTTTTCCACAAAACACCACGTGAACTCCACAAAACACCACGACTTTTCCACAAAACACCACGTGAACTCCACAAAACACCACGACTTTTTCACAAAACACCACGTGAACTCCACAAAACACCACGTGAACTCCACAAAACACCACGTGAACTCCACAAAACACCACGACTTTTTCACGAAACACCACGTGAACTCCACAAAACACCACGACTTTTTCACAAAACACCACGTGAACTCCACAAAACACCACGACTTTTTCACAAAACACCACGTGAACTCCACAAAACACCACGACTTTTTCACAAAACACCACGTGAACTCCACAAAACACCACGTGAACTCCACAAAACACCACGACTTTTTCACAAAACACCACGTGAACTCCACAAAACACCACGTGAACTCCACAAAACACCACGACTTTTTCACAAAACACCACGTGAACTCCACAAAACACCACGACTTTTTCACAAAACACCACGTGAACTCCACAAAACACCACGTGAACTCCACAAAACACCACGACTTTTTCACAAAACACCACGTGAACTCCACAAAACACCACGACTTTTCCACAAAACACCACGTGAACTCCACAAAACACCACGACTTTTCCACAAAACACCACGACTTTTCCACAAAACACCACGTGAACTCCACAAAACACCACGACTTTTCCACAAAACACCACGTGAACTCCACAAAACACCACGACTTTTTCACAAAACACCACGTGAACTCCACAAAACACCACGTGAACTCCACAAAACACCACGTGAACTCCACAAAACACCACGACTTTTTCACGAAACACCACGTGAACTCCACAAAACACCACGACTTTTTCACAAAACACCACGTGAACTCCACAAAACACCACGACTTTTTCACAAAACACCACGTGAACTCCACAAAACACCACGACTTTTTCACAAAACACCACGTGAACTCCACAAAACACCACGACTTTTTCACAAAACACCACGTGAACTCCACAAAACACCACGACTTTTTCACAAAACACCACGTGAACTCCACAAAACACCACGTGAACTCCACAAAACACCACGACTTTTTCACAAAACACCACGTGAACTCCACAAAACACCACGACTTTTCCACAAAACACCACGTGAACTCCACAAAACACCACGACTTTTCCACAAAACACCACGACTTTTCCACAAAACACCACGTGAACTCCACAAAACACCACGACTTTTCCACAAAACACCACGTGAACTCCACAAAACACCACGACTTTTTCACAAAACACCACGTGAACTCCACAAAACACCACGTGAACTCCACAAAACACCACGTGAACTCCACAAAACACCACGACTTTTTCACGAAACACCACGTGAACTCCACAAAACACCACGACTTTTTCACAAAACACCACGTGAACTCCACAAAACACCACGACTTTTTCACAAAACACCACGTGAACTCCACAAAACACCACGACTTTTTCACAAAACACCACGTGAACTCCACAAAACACCACGACTTTTTCACAAAACACCACGTGAACTCCACAAAACACCACGTGAACTCCACAAAACACCACGACTTTTTCACAAAACACCACGTGAACTCCACAAAACACCACGTGAACTCCACAAAACACCACGACTTTTTCACAAAACACCACGACTTTTTCACAAAACACCACGTGAACTCCACAAAACACCACGACTTTTTCACAAAACACCACGTGAACTCCACAAAACACCACGACTTTTCACAAAACACCACGTGAACTCCACAAAACACCACGACTTTTTCACGAAACACCACGTGAACTCCACAAAACACCACGTGAACTCCACAAAACACCACGACTTTTTCACAAAACACCACGACTTTTTCACGAAACACCACGTGAACTCCACAAAACACCACGACTTTTCACAAAACACCACGACTTTTCACAAAACACCACGTGAACTCCACAAAACACCACGTGAACTCCACAAAACACCACGACTTTTTCACAAAACACCACGTGAACTCCACAAAACACCACGTGAACTCCACAAAACACCACGACTTTTTCACAAAACACCACGTGAACTCCACAAAACACCACGTGAACTCCACAAAACACCACGACTTTTCACAAAACACCACGTGAACTCCACAAAACACCACGTGAACTCCACAAAACACCACGACTTTTTCACAAAACACCACGTGAACTCCACAAAACACCACGACTTTTTCACGAAACACCACGTGAACTCCACAAAACACCACGACTTTTTCACGAAACACCACGTGAACTCCACAAAACACCACGACTTTTCACAAAACACCACGTGAACTCCACAAAACACCACGTGAACTCCACAAAACACCACGTGAACTCCACAAAACACCACGACTTTTCACAAAACACCACGTGAACTCCACAAAACACCACGACTTTTTCACGAAACACCACGTGAACTCCACAAAACACCACGACTTTTTCACGAAACACCACGTGAACTCCACAAAACACCACGTGAACTCCACAAAACACCACGACTTTTCACGAAACACCACGTGAACTCCACAAAACACCACGTGAACTCCACAAAACACCACGACTTTTCCACAAAACACCACGTGAACTCCACAAAACACCACGACTTTTCACAAAACACCACGACTTTTCCACAAAACACCACGTGAACTCCACAAAACACCACGACTTTTTCACAAAACACCACGTGAACTCCACAAAACACC